>JAUDJH010000008.1:10000-2510000 GCA_036320925.1 Automeris io
AGGCCCTTGACCCGCTGTCCGTTGACCAGATTATTGACAGAATAAAGAGAGAAGTGGACGTCATCGAGATGGGGATCGGGGTGCACGGCATTAGAAAGTGCCGTGACAGCCGGGTCGCCATCTCGTTGGCGTCCACAGAGGACAGAGACAGGCTTGGGAAGGCCATCACAGAAATAGGTCGCTTGACGGTGTTGGCCCCCAGGACCAGGAACCCCCTGATCAGGCTGGTCGGGGTCGCTCCGGACATGACAGATGTTATGCTGGGGGAGGCCCTGACCAGGCAGAATGAGGATCTGCTGAGGGATGTGCCAGCAGACCAGCGAAGGATTAGGGTAGTATGGAGAATTAAGAGTCGACAAAATGGGCTGCAGCATGTGGTACTGGAGATTGGTTCGGCGCTTTGGGGCTGCCTGGAGGGCCGCAGGCTGCGCCTTGGCTTCCAGGTGGTGCTGGCGGTGGACCAATCCCCAGTGCTCCAGTGTTATAGGTGTATGGGGTACGGGCATAGGATCGGGGACTGCCGGGCGGAGAGGGAGAGCTGTGGGTACTGTGGTGAATCCCACGACACCCGGCAGTGCCCGAAACGGCAAGGCACCCCAAAGTGTATTAACTGCGTGAGGGTCCAAGATAGGGAAAAGAGTCCCAAAGACTGCCGCCATCCTGCATACAGCGCGGATTGTCCCGAGTGGCGCAGGTGGGACGGCATCGCTATAAGGGCAGCGAATTACGTGTGTTAGATTGCCTAGAACGAAAGAATTGCAAAGGGCGTTTTTAAAGGAAGTTAATTTATGGTCCTCTGATAATGAGGATGTGACTATAAATGTTGTAAGACGAATTAAATGGAGGAATGGCCAAATGGATAATGTTGTTATCTCTGTTAGCCCATCTATCTGGTCCGCTTTAGTCGGACAAAGAATAAAGTTGGGCTACCAGATAGTCTCGGCCTACGACCAATCACCTGTCTTACAATGTTATAAATGTCAGGGATTTGCACACAAATCCTCAGACTGTAAGGCAGAACAGTCCTATTGTGGTTTCTGCTCCGAGGACCATGACTCCAGGTCATGTCCTAATAAATCAAAATCACCAAAATGTATTAACTGTAAGAACGATAAAATTGATCATACTCATCCTGCCTATAGCACTAACTGCCCGATATGGATTAAGTGGGATCGTATTTCTCGCTTACCCATTAATTATTATTAATATTATCGTTATTATATTTATTATTCTTTTATATATTTACAAATTTATCTTTTATTCACATCTTTATATATATATATAAAATTATTATATTTATTTTATTAACTTTATTTTTGAGGGTTCGAGCGCGCACCTTTAGTAGTAGCTTTCTATCATACGTCAGTCTTTCATTTGTTATTTATCATAGTTACCATAAATTCAGTTCCTTGTACCTTATTTTTTAGCACATATTGTTTCTCTCTCTCTCCTATTTTCAATATTTAATATTAAATTTGTATTTTTTGTCTCTCTCTTTTCTATTTATCATGCTAAATATATCATATTTTGTTTACTATGTAACTTATATTAGTTTATATCTCTGTCACCTTCTTTCTTTATGCTCATCCAATTATTGCTTTCAACATTTACATAGATATACATACATATATATATATTTTATTATTGGCTATATTTATTATTCATACTATATATTATAATTTATTTATTATATACATATCTGTATTCTATATAATTATATATTTCTGTCTTTTATTATATTCTTTATTGTTTTATTACATTATTACATGATCCAGATATATATTTTATATATTTATTTTTAATTATACATTCATCTGTTTAGATCCTAATGTCATAACAATTTTCGGTTATCATCATATGACCCAACTACATGTTATTTTAATTATATTTATATTTTTTATTATTTTCTTTATCTGTTTTGATATATCTTCACAATTGTTACCCACTTACCATCACATGACCTATCCATATATTTTTATATATTACACCTAGTTATCTGCTGTGATATCTGCCATCATTAAGAAATGCCCACTTATCATCACGTGATCTTGTCATATGTTATTTTATTATATTTATATATACTCTTAGTTATATTGTACCTAGCTCTGCTCTGATACCTGCCCACTTACCATCACATGATCTCGTCACATGTTATCTTATTATATTCTTTATATACATATACTTACTCCTGGTTTTTCTTTTTCTAATTTTTCTAATTCCCTTTTTCATTACCTATCACCACTACAATTTGTTCACTTATCATTATCCATTATTATATATATTATTATCTGTATACATATACATGCACCCGGTTTTTCTCTTTTATTTAATTTTATTTTTTCTAATACAACAGTTCTTCACTTGTCATCGTCAGACTTTATTATATATATTATTATTTTTATATACATGCACCCGGTTTTTCTCTTATATTTAATTTATTTTTTTCTAATACAATAGCTTTTATATATGTATGTGTGTTTGCATGTATATGTACGTGTGTGTGTGTGTGTGTGTGTGTGTGTGTGTGTGTGTGTGTGTGTGTGTATGTGTGAGTGTGTATATGTATGCATATATATATGCATGTGTATATGTATATATAATTATATTTATATTTATTATATTCTATATTTATTCACTTTCATTGTACTTACTTCTATATTTATTTACTATCATTGTATTCATACTTCTATATATGTTCGCTATCATTGAATTTATACTTCTATATTTATTCACTATCATTGTATTCATACTTCTATACATATTCGCTACCATTGTTTTTATACTTCTATTAGGTCCTTACATATGAAATTGGCGTTTTTCGTACTGGCCACTTTAATCACAAATTTCTCCTCTTTGGTAAGGAATTCCAAATTCAAATTTGTACAGCTATAGACTCATGTATTTGTGCTTCGATGATCGTCATTCAATTTGTTTTTTTCTTCTGTTTTTTTTCTGTTTGCGTCACTCATTTTACAAAATGTAAAACTTAAAATATCGCATTATTTACGAGTACGAGTTCCGCCGTGGCACTAGTGCTGCGGAAACAACTCGAAGGGTGAATGATGTTATGGCGGTCGTGTTGCAAAAGAAAACACAGTTCGTTTTTGGTTCCAACGTTTTCGTTCTGGAAATTTCGACCTGCAGAACAAGCCTCGTGGACGGCCTGAGACTCAAGTTGATAATGAAGAGTTGAAGGCTATTGTGGAAGCGGATCCATCGCAAACCACGTCCGAGTTAGCTGCAGGCTGCGGTGTTAGTGATAAAACTGTTTTAATTCACTTGAAACAAATTGGGAAGATTAAAACGCTTGAAAGGTGGGTACCTCACGAATTGACTGAAGCAAACCGGCAAACGCGCGTCGACTGCTGCGTTACATTACTAAACCGGCACAATAATGAAGGTATTTTAAACCGAATCATTACCTGTGATGAAAAATGGGTTCTTTACGATAATCGGAAGCCCTCAGCGCAATGGTTGGATCCTGGCCAGCCAGCCAAATCCTGCCCCAAGCGAAAATTAACCCCAAAAAAGTTACTTGTAAGCGTTTGGTGGACTAGTGCCGGTATTGTTCATTACAGTTTTCTCAAATCTGGCCAGACTATTACGGCTGATGTCTATTGTCAGCAATTGCAAACCATGATGGAAAAGCTAGCGGCTAAACAACCTAGGCTGGTCAATCGCTCCACACCACTGCTGCTTCACGACAACGCTAGACCACACACTGCGCAACAGACGGCTACTAAATTAGAAGAGCTTCAATTGGAAAGTCTAAGACATCCTCCGTACTCCCCGGACCTTGCTCCAACAGATTACCATTTTTTTCGAAATTTGGATAACTTCTTGCAAGGGAAAAAATTCAACTCCGATGGGGCAGTCCAAATCGCCTTCAAAGATTTTATTGATTCCCGTCCGACTGGTTTTTTTAGTAAAGGGATCAATGAACTACCTATGAGATGGCAAAAGTGCATAGAAAATAAAGGTTCATACTTTGATTAATTAAATATATTATATTAAAAAATATTCGAATTTTTGTTCCTCCCATACAAAACGCCAATTTCATATGTAAGGACCTAATATATTATTCACTATCATTGTATTTATATTATATTTGTTTGTCTTTATGTATTATATTTTAGTATAATATAATTATTTATATACATTTAATTAATATATCTTAAACTTTTTATATATTTATATTACTATTTAATATATATTTTATTATTTCTTCGACATTCTATATTTAATATATATATTACATTGTCCCTGCTAGTTTCTCACTTATCGTTATTCTTATTTTTATTATTATATTTTCTTTTTTTACTTATAAAAAAAATGCATATTAAAATATAAAATATTATAAAAAAATAAAATAGTTACTTTTCTTTTAGTTTATCTTATAAGTTATATTATTCATTTTAATTAATTATAAAGTTTCTTCCTAATAGTTTTCTCTTTATTATTTTTCTCATAATTTATTTAATAAGTTTTATTATTTTCCTCATTATATATTGTCCTTTGTTATAGTTTTTACTAATATTAATTTTCTTGTTACTTACCCAATAAGTTTTACTTTTATCTTAACTATAATTTCTTCTTGTTTCTTCTTTAATATTTAAGTCTATAAATAATTTATCTTTAATTCCTCTTTATTGTATTTTTTTGCTTTCTGTTTTTATATTAATTACTTTATGTTTAATTTTATTAATTGTATTATTTTTCCTTGTTAATTTTCATGTTTCAATGTCCTTGTTTTCCAAATTCTTTTTTGGTTTTACTTTTTATCTATAGGAATTATTTTTATATAGAATCAGTCGTTTATGTTTTTTCAAAATTCACGTTTCTTATATTGTAATTATGCACAGAAGGGCTAATTTTATATCGAGTCATTAATTCTGAAGTTTCAATGACGTCACATTTTCCCATAGTGACGGGGTGGAGGCGGGGCCCTTAAAAAAAAAAACCTAACCTAACCTAACCTTTTTTTTTGGTAACCCGGGGGAAATCCTACATTGGATCATCAGGGGAGTGGTGAGGGCCTCTCCCCCGGTATGCCGGACTCCTACCCGACTAAAACCCCCGGGGTGTTCCTTCTGCTCTTCTGCCGGGGCCAAGGGGACCGTATTGACCTCCGTCCTCGGCGGCCGACGACGTCTGACCCTCTTCGGGCCTCTTCTTCCTGAGCAGAGGGGAAAGGCTAGAAGGAGTGCCGTTTCCCTGCTTTCTCTTCTTCTTGGGTTGCGGGGAGAGTGGTGTAAAAGGTCACTCTACCCTCATCATCAGTGTTTAGTCACTAGAGCGGTGCGCGGGAACACGAACAAAAACCTAACATATGAAGCCGGGAAGTGGGAACAAAGGAGTAACTAAGGATGGGAAGGGTGGGGGAGATGTGATAATTTGGGTGGGGAAGGAATAACGAGGCCCTTCTCACTCCTTTTCTCTAAGGAGAAGTGGTAGCGAGAAGAGGCAAGAAAGGAAGAAGGAAAAGGGAAAGGTGGGAGAGGGAATTGTTGGTCCTCTTCGCCAATAGCCAGCAATGCCTAAAAACATTGCTGTCTATTGCCCAGGGTGCACCACGAGGAGGTGAGACCAACTTCGCACCCCGTCCGCACTCCAACCTAACCTAACCTAACACAACACAACACAACACAACACAACACAACACAACACAACACAACACAACACAACACAACACAACACAACACAACACAACACAACACAACACAACACAACACAACACAACACAACACAACACAACACAACACAACACAACACAACACAACACAACACAACACAACACAACACAACACAACACAACACAACACAACACAACACAACACAACACAACACAACACAACACAACACAACACAACACAACACAACACAACACAACACAACACAACACAACACAACACAACACAACACAACACAACACAACACAACACAACACAACACAACACAACACAACACAACACAACACAACACAACACAACACAACACAACACAACACAACACAACACAACACAACACAACACAACACAACACAACACAACACAACACAACACAACACAACACAACACAACACAACACAACACAACACAACACAACACAACACAACACAACACAACACAACACAACACAACACAACACAACACAACACAACACAACACAACACAACACAACACAACACAACACAACACAACACAACACAACACAACACAACACAACACAACACAACACAACACAACACAACACAACACAACACAACACAACACAACACAACACAACACAACACAACACAACACAACACAACACAACACAACACAACACAACACAACACAACACAACACAACACAACACAACACAACACAACACAACACAACACAACACAACACAACACAACACAACACAACACAACACAACACAACACAACACAACACAACACAACACAACACAACACAACACAACACAACACAACACAACACAACACAACACAACACAACACAACACAACACAACACAACACAACACAACACAACACAACACAACACAACACAACACAACACAACACAACACAACACAACACAACACAACACAACACAACACAACACAACACAACACAACACAACACAACACAACACAACACAACACAACACAACACAACACAACACAACACAACACAACACAACACAACACAACACAACACAACACAACACAACACAACACAACACAACACAACACAACACAACACAACACAACACAACACAACACAACACAACACAACACAACACAACACAACACAACACAACACAACACAACACAACACAACACAACACAACACAACACAACACAACACAACACAACACAACACAACACAACACAACACAACACAACACAACACAACACAACACAACACAACACAACACAACACAACACAACACAACACAACACAACACGTTGGGGGTTTCCTTGAAACCAGACCGCGCAATTCGCAGTGTCTAAAATTCATGTGATTTTGGTAATTCCTTATTGTTTAGTCTTATGGACCCGACATGTTTCAGTTATACACTACAATTTGTCATGATTACGAGCAATGTGTCGTGACCACGACGCACAAGTACAAGGAACTCCCATAATGATGACTCGCGTTGGTTTAATTACTTGTCGTATGAGTTCATGTCATTTTAAATGTCTGGTTTTTTGTTGATTTGTGGCGAAATAAATACTTTTTCATTTCATTTTAGCAGTTTCACTTAGTAGTTAGTAGGTTGATTAGCTGAAAAGTTATGTTTATTTGCTTTGACCTTTTACATAGGACCTTGCATTAATTGTAGCGGTCTTTTTCTCTCCCCTGCCATTTGCTTGCCCATTGCTTGACAGTGAGGCTGCCTCTTGCGCAGCAAGCACTAGGGCCCGCACCAGCAGCCGCGGAACCACCCGCACGGTGCAACAAGGAATGGTGACGCTTTTACATATTTGGCATCTGAATGAAACTCTACAAAATGAGTAACGAGGCGGGTTGAGGGTTAAGGCAGTGCCTTGCCGAACAGTATGCACACATTGTATTTGTTTTCTCTCTGATAACATGAACGGCCTGCACACACACACACACATACACACAGTTTGGGAGTTCTCTCCTTGGGCCGCGCTCCAGGCTTGCTTTTAAGCCCTCTATAACGACTAGCAAGACACTCAGAAAACTGTACAGAAGTAGGTAATTTGTCATTATAATCTTCTATTTTTTAATTCCCACGTTTTTCGTGTTTCTTTATCTAACTTTTCATTAATTACATGTAAGGTGAGTGACCCAAATAAGGCCTGGTCCCCAATAAGGCCTGCCTTCAAATTTCCCGTTTCGCGTATTCTAATTGCCGCCAAAGTGGAAGTGTGCGTGTACATTACCTAACGCACACATGTAGAGCGAGCGCCCCGTGCAGCGAACGTGTTGAAACTTGCAGTCGTAAATACAAGGTGTCTCAAAAGAAAGTTCACATTTAAATCTTTTTTTAAAAGAAAAGTCTTAGCTTTATTGAAAAAATGTTTATTTTATATTGAAGTACACTGTTTGGGAATTTATTTTTTAAAAATATCATCGTCCAAATGTAAACCGTTGCGCTCTCGGCATTCATTTAGTCGGGCACTAAAATTGCCTATGACAGCTCGGCAGGTAGTCTCCGTGATGGCTTCCATTTCATGACGGATATTTTCTTTTAATTGTGCCAGGGAAGTCGGTTTATTAGCGTAAACTTTTGATTTGACATAACCCCACAGGAAAAAATCCATAAGCGTTAAATCGGGACTCCGTGGAGGCCAATTTATGTCACCTCGCCTGGAGATTAATTTGTACGGAAAAATTTCTCGAACTCGAGGCAGAGATCTGTTGGACGTGTGTGAACTTGCTCCATCCTGCTGGAACCATGTTCTTTGGTTGTAACCAGGAAAGTTTTGCAATTGGGGTACGAAAAACTCATCTAACATCTCCACATAACGCTCTGAATTCACTGTGAGTGTGCGTCCCGTTCCATCTTCAAAAAAGTAAGGGCCGATAATTCCTCGCGCCGACATCGCTGCCCATACGGTGACTTTGGGTGAATGTAGCGGTTTCTGATGTTTTTGTTTTGGGTTGGTTGCACTCCAGTAACGACAATTTTGCTTGTTTACATGCCCATTCAGGTGAAAATGGGCTTCATCGGAAAACAAGATGTTGGTGAACGTTGGAAAGCGCTCAATCATCTGATTTACAAAGGCAAGCCTCTGACCAGCATCTTGAGGCTTCAGTTCTTGCACTAACTGAATGTTGTACGGGTGCAGCTTTAAATCTTTGTGTAATGCGGCATAATGAAGATCTGTGCACATTTAAAGCAACAGCACGCTTCCGAATCGAGAGGTTTGGATCATCTCGAATAGACTGAGTAACACTGTCCACGTTTTCGGCTGTTCTTGATGTTCTTGGCCGCCCAGATTTTGGTTTCTCCAGAGTTGACCCAGTCTCTTCAAACTTCTCAACCCATTTTGCAATGAGTCGAGTGCTAGGCGCATCATTTAAGTGACGAATATGTCGAATACTGCAGAATTTTCTACGCGCTACAGTCGCCGAATTACCGTTTTTGTAAAACTCACGTACGCACAACGCACGGTCCGCACCAGAGAAACACTCCATAGCGACTAAATTCCCAAGAGCCAGACTACCGACTGACATACCCCCCGCGTCCCT
This sequence comes from Automeris io, assembly GCA_036320925.1. Lineage (NCBI taxonomy): Eukaryota > Metazoa > Arthropoda > Insecta > Lepidoptera > Saturniidae > Automeris > Automeris io. The sequence continues at coordinate 19,211 of JAUDJH010000008.1, forward strand.
CAGAATAGTTGCTTTCGCGTAATAAGCAAATGTGAACTTACTTTTGAGACACCTTGTACTAGCGACGTGAAGCACACGCTCATTTTTATTAAATTCCTACAAAGAATACAGTAAGTATTTTCATTTTGTTGTAGTTGTTTGTTTGCTGTCTTTCATTTATTGTTTAGTTACAACAGTAAGCAACCCTTTCTTATGCATTTTGAAGCTATTTAATCGGTATTTTTTATGAGATAAAAATGTTTTTTACTTACATAGCATGGCCTAATAAGGCCTATAAAAATTCTGTAGGCCTTATTAGGACCTATTTAACGTAATTAAAAAATCATAATAATAGTACATAAAAACTGTTGTTTGTTTTAGTTACGTCATGGAAGATGATACAACAGTTTCAACTGCAAAGAAAAAAAAAAAAAAGGGCTCAATGGACTTCTCAGCAGATGGAAAACGCTGTCAAGATGGTGGAAAGGGGTATTTTATGCCAATATGCTCCTGCAGCCAGGTACAATATTCCAAGAAGGACTTTACGTAATCATCTGCGGAGTGGTTCTACAATACGTAAGTTAGGTCGCTCCACTATTCTTACTACAGAACAGGAAGCTGATCTTGTCAGACGGATTATATGTTTAGCTGATGTTGGGATGCCGTTGACAGCAAAGATGTTGCGTGTACAGGCATTCTCTTTCTGTAAAATGAAACGACATCCGGAACTAACGCGCCGTAATGCTCAAATGATGTATCCGGCTAGAGCCCAAAAATTGAACAAAGATATTGTTTGTGACCACTTTGCGAAATATAAAATAGTTCTAGATAGACTTGGAATTGAACACAGACCAGAAACCATCTATAACATAGATGAAAAGAATTGCCGCATATCTTTGCATCATCAGCAACAAGTTCTGACTGCAAAAGGGAAAAAAAGAGTTCACCAAATAGCAAATGAACATGCCGAAAGCGTGACTGTGGTAGGCTGTGCGAATGCTATTGGTTCAGCTATTCCTCCTATGATATTATTTAAGGGTAAGAGATTAAAACCCGAATTCCAGGATAATTTACCACCAGGCACTTTGGTAAAGATGACCCCAAAAGGAAGCATGACGACTGAAACTTTTATTGAGTTTATGAACCATTTGAATAAATTTAGAACTTCAGGGCCTTGTCTTCTTGTATTTGATGGAGCCAAATGTCATTTAGACTTTACTATTGTTGATGAAGCTTGGTGAAGCGGTTAAAATACTTCCGCTTCATACCAAAATCCTTCTATCACTCCATAAGTTACTTGCGATTGATATAACGATAATCTGCATCCTTAATCTGTAGTGAAACCGATAGATGTCGCCTTACTACAACCGCTCTGTTTGACGTCACAAAAACGTCATTCATTACTTTACTATAACAATTGTATGCAACCGCCGCGACGTCGTGATCAACCTTTTATTTTAAAATATAAATAACCCGCCCTACTAATATCTGAACCGCCACACGACGTTGTTATTGAAGAGAAAATAAGGTGTAATAGTGCGAGAGTGAAACTTTTCTGTGCCCGTGGCCGAGACAGGACCCTGGACCCTCACCGTGCTGTAGAATATACTAGACGAGCTGCAGACCTACAGGTTAGTGATTCAGATATTCTGGTATATCGGCTGCGATTTATGGAGTGATAAGTTTCCTTGACACTCGTTTTTGACCTATTTTTGTTTCTCTTAACCGCCAACCAAGATACGTTCCCCGCTCATATGGAGGGATATTTACACGCCTCTCCAAAGCTGATAAATGCGGTATCACTTTGTATTGTCTTCCCCCAAATACAACTCATGAACTACAGCCAATGGATAAATCTGTTTATCGGTCATTTGAGCACCATTGGGACCAAGAGATAATTAAATACGTCAGTCAGCACCCAGAAAGGACAATAAACAAGACCAGCTTCAATGTCATTTTCTCGCAAGTGTGGCCTAAATGCATGAGTATCACCAATATCACGAATGGTTTTCGTGCAACAGGATTACATCCTTATAACCCTGATGCTATTCCTGAAGAAGCATTTGCTTCTTCTGCTTTATCAGAACTCCCAAACCCCACTAGTGCTGAAAATATTTTTTTTTATCGTTTGCTGAATCGAGAGAAAAGGATGTTCCTACTGTCACGCTTGATGAATCCGATAACTCGGGCACAGATACTGAAAATTTACCCCTCTCTTTGCTTTTAAGGAACCACCCGAATACCGAAACTCCACGTAAAACAGATGATCAAATCGAATCCAAATGCGAATTTCATGAATTTTTACCGACTCCAAAATTAAAAATTAATAGGACTGCCCCATGTAAGAAATCTCTCAATTACAGAGCTCTAGAGGTCACAAAAGATTTATTTGGCAAAAGTTCTACGAGTTCAACGCCTGAAGCTTCACGATCTATGACAAGTCCTAAGCTATGTAAAGCAAAACATAGTGGTCCAAAATATAGCGATAATAAACCATCATGGTTCTGCCCAGCATGTAAAGAAGACCGAATTGAAGCTATGCGGCAATGTCTTACTTGTAAGGTGTGGTACCATGAGCTATGTGTTGGGCTCACTGCTGCTGATAAAGATTTTTATTGCTCTGGAGATTGTATAAAGAAAAAATAAGAAGGGTTAGTTAAAATAGTAATACCTATATACTTAATAATATGATAGATGATTGAAAAGACTGATTATTACAATGGCCAAATGGATCTCATTTAGTTTAAAGATAATATTATGTTGATTTTGAAGCGAATCAAAGAGTTAATTATACTTTTTTTAACTGGCTTTATTGGGAACCAGGGTTCCTAATTAGGCCTAAATGACATTAATGTTATTTTTCTTCATAAAAGTGTTTTTATTTTTTCTGAACCAATTTTGTTATATTTATTGTAAAATTACATTAATAAATATTAGGTCCTTACATATGAAATTGGCGTTTTGTATGGGAGGAACAAAAAGTCGTATATTTTTTAATATAATATATTTAATTAATCAAAGTATGAACCATTATTTTCTATGCACTTTTGCCATCTCATAGGTAGTTCATTGATCCCTTTACTAAAAAAACCAGTCGGACGGGAATCAATAAAATCTTTGAAGGCGATTTGGACTGCCCCATCGGAGTTGAATTTTTTCCCTTGCAAGAAGTTATCCAAATTTTGAAAAAAATGGTAATCTGTTGGAGCAAGGTCCGGGGAGTACGGAGGATGTCTTAGACTTTCCAATTGAAGCTCTTCTAATTTAGTAGCCGTCTGTTGCGCAGTGTGTGGTCTAGCGTTGTCGTGAAGCAGCAGTGGCGTGGAGCGATTGACCAGCCTAGGTTGTTTAGCCGCTAGCTTTTCCATCATGGTTTGCAATTGCTGACAATAGACATCAGCCGTAATAGTCTGGCCAGATTTGAGAAAACTGTAATGAACAATACCGGCACTAGTCCACCAAACGCTTACAAGTAACTTTTTTGGGGTTAATTTTCGCTTGGGGCAGGATTTGGCTGGCTGGCCAGGATCCAACCATTGCGCTGAGCGCTTCCGATTATCGTAAAGAACCCATTTTTCATCACAGGTAATGATTCGATTTAAAATACCTTCATTATTGTGCCGGTTTAGTAATGTAACGCAGCAGTCGACGCGCGTTTGCCGGTTTGCTTCAGTCAATTCGTGAGGTACCCACCTTTCAAGCTTTTTAATCTTCCCAATTTGCTTCAAGTGAATTAAAACAGTTTTATCACTAACATCGCAGCCTGCAGCTAACTCGGACGTGGTTTGCGATGGATCCGCTTCCACAATAGCCTTCAACTCTTCATTATCAACTTGAGTCTCAGGCCGTCCACGGGGCTTGTTCTGCAGGTCGAAATTTCCAGAACGAAAACGTTGGAACCAAAAACGAACTGTGTTTTCTTTTGCAACACGACCGGCATACACATCATTCACCCTTCGAGTTGTTTCCGCAGCACTAGTGCCACGGCGGAACTCGTACTCGTAAATAATGCGATATTTTAAGTTTTCCATTTTGTAAAATGAGTGACGCAAACAGAAAAAAAACAGAAGAAAAAAACAAATGAATGACGATCATCGAAGCACAAATACATGAGTCTATAGCTGTACAAATTTGAATTTGGAATTCCTTACCAAAGAGGAGAAATTTGTGATTAAAGTGGCCAGTACGAAAAACGCCAATTTCATAAGTAAGGACCTAATATTAGAGTTTTGAAAGATGGGTGCATTTTTTCGAATATTCCTACTAATAAGGTAATAATAAACATTAGATAGGCCTTATTTGCTGAACTTACCTTACAATAAGGATGTCGCACGACGCGATATCTACTCCTAAATATCTGATTGAATCTGAGCATTCCGTTGATGTATTTAATATCGATTTAATTTCAGAGGCAGATTAGCCTCATATATTCTTTTGATTAGACGAACGTTTCAATACATTATTTGCAAAAACTTCTTATTATTATTACATTATATTGCCCGCGGAGGAACTGCCCCCTATCTCCCACCTCCAACATCGTCCCAGGCGCCGGAGACGGAGCGACCCTGGACCGAGTTAAGGGGGATTTTTAGCAACAAATAATTTCACAAAAAAAAAAAAACACAAAGTTTCACAATATCACTTATTTATTAAATTGTTTATTGTTTAATTATGTATATACACTTGCGGAGGACGCAGCGCCGGTCAGTCAGCGTCCGGCAGCCAGCGCGGGGTCAGAGCGCCGCCACCGCGTGCTGCGGCCGCTGCTGGTGCGGCGGGTGCTTCAGGTGCGGGGGCGGCTCGGGCTCGTCCAGGTCGAGCGCGGCATCGATCATGGTCGTGTCGTGCAGCAGCTGCAGCCGCGACGCGCTCAGCGACGTCGCCGCACCGGCACCGGCAGCGGCACCGGCGCCGCGACTGCCGCCGATGCACACCTCTGCGAAAACATGTGTACTTGTCTATGAATGGCATTCCGAGCGTGAGGATAGCCAGTTGGATGCCATTTGGCGCGCGAGTCCCGTGCGGCACTCACCCTGCAGCGGCACCGGGTCCAGGTCCAGGGAGCGGTTCATGTAGGCGTGCGGCGCGGCGCCCGGCAGCGCGTTCGGCTGCAGCACAGTCACCGCGGGCGCCCCGGGGGCCGGGCTCAGCGCGCGCGCGAAGCTCGCCGGCAGCTCGTCCTTCACGTCGATGGTGAACACGCCGCGCCTGCGGGCACACGGGCACGCCGCACGGTACTGGCTGAACCGGAACGGGCCGGACGCCGCTGGACTGGACGACACTCACCTGTCTATGAGACTCGGGGCGAGCGGGCCGCACAGCACGTGCCAGCAGTTAGCGCAGGCGTTGCCGCGCGAGTACGGGTTCGGGTTTGACACACCGCGTCGGTTGGAGAACGACCCTTTGATCTGCAACACGTGAGCGAAGGGAGCGTCAGAGCGCGTGCGGCGGAGCGGCAGGGCCTTGGGGTTGGGCAGCAACACTCACGTCCTCGTTGGTGGTCTGGTCCGTGGAGGCGAGGTACGTGTGGAAGCCGGCGAGGCCGAGCACAGACCAGACGGAGAGGAAGCAGACGGCGGCGACGAGGGCGGAGGCGGGCGAGGAGCGCAGCGCCGCCGCGAGCCCCGCGCCGCGCGCCGCCAGCGCCAGGTGCGTGACGGCGCACGCGAACACGAACACCGCCAGGAAGGAGAGCGACACGACGAACGTGTAGAAGGAGCGGTAGTTGCGCTTGCCGACGCAGTTGCCGACCCAGGGGCAGTGGTGGTCGAACCGGTCCACGCAGTTGTCGCAGAGGCTGCAGTGCGAGGCGCGCGGCGGCCGGAACATCTTGCAGGTGAAGCAGTACTTGAGTTTGACGGGGCGTCCGCGCACCAGCACCTCGCGCGCGCGCGGCGGCGGCCGGTCGGCCTCGGCCCCCAGCGCGGCCGCCTCGGCGGCAGCGGCGCGCGGGATGATGCCTGGGTCCGAGAGCGCCGTGCGCAGCAGCGCCGCGAGGGTGGACAGGAAGAGCGCGGCGCCGACGGCGGGCACGGCGGGGGAGACGCGCGCGGCGAGGTAGGGGCAGTCGAAGGCGAAGTGCAGCGCGCAGGTGCCGCAGAGCAGCGCCAGCGTGAGCGCGAACACGCCCGGGTGCGGCGCCGTCATGAGCCGCCCGTCGCACCAGAAGCGGTTGCGGCCCGCGAACACTTCCCACTTGCGCGTCACGCGCCGCGACGCCATGGCGCCACCATCACCGTGCGCCGGGCCCGCGCGCGCCGCTCTGCAACGACACGCGACACCACATACACCACACTGCACTGCACTGCACACTTGCGAACCTTCACAATTCGAGACATATTATCTGTGATCAAAACTATTTGCCACAGGTAATTGCGGCGGCGTGATTGCGGGCTCGTATCATGACATTCAGATTTAGACACTATGTGCTCGTCTGTGCAGGAAGACATCATGGCATCTAATAGAAATGTCATGTGGAAGTGTCCTTGAGCACAACATATCAATGCATACTGAATACACCCACTAATGTATCTCTGGTCACCCCTAAAGGAATATAGCGTAATGATATATTAGGTGTTGGAATGAATTCGTAACGTTTGATGAGATATGGCTTGGTTATAGAGCAAGATCCCAGAGCCGCCAGACCTTTCTTATTTTCTCAGAAAAAAATATATAAAATAACGTAGTGTTAGTATGTACTATGAGTGTATGCATACCTGCTAGCTTGCGCGGGCGGCCAATTTACAGGTACCAGGTGCGAAAGGTAGATAAAAATTATACTTACTTTACTTATTTTGTCAGTGCTGATTTTTATATATATTTTAGAAAATATTATTTTAAATTTATAATGATTAAATTGATAAAAATAATAATAATTTAGAGCACATATTATGACTTCTGGGCAATCATTCCATGATTCGCAATTCCATAGTAGAACATTAAAATATTACCACTGGGATTCAGTGCACACACCACTAGTACGTTATGACATATAGTACACATGTGGTCCTCACAACTGCTCAGAGGGCCTCAGCCAAAGTCACATTGAAAAATATGATACCACTAGTAGAAAGTGCAAAATGTACACGAGCAGCATACACTTTGGAGACATCACATTGTTCTGTTGTTTCAAGCGCATATGTTTGGCACTAGTCTACTAGCCATATTATTTAGCAAACGATACATAGCCTAGGCCCCCTGGTCATTACAACTACATCCACAAACGTGAAGACTAACCAACAGTTATGAGAGCAGAGAGGACGGGTGGGCTTCATGATTTTTTTTAATTCTCAATAAATGAGGATCATGTAAGCATAAGTGTACACGAGAACTGGCTCACAACCAGTTAACACAAATAAAACATGGAACTTTTTCTCCAGCCATCAAAATTATATATTTCATATATAATAGACTTACTAAAAAAACACAGATTATCAGAAACACTGGGTAATAATATAGGAGCAAAGTTTCTTATGCCACCCTCTCGGCTGCAATTCTATGAGGTTTTTACTCCATCCATGATCAGTAGTACTATAATAATAATATATCATCACACTATATATACCTTTTGGGTGAGCAGAGATACAATAGTGGTTATATCCACTTTGCGCTTATATGTCAATATGTATGTGGCCCAACATGACCACTGGAGCAGAAACAATTGGGCTGTTATTAAAGTTAAATTACAATTAAAGGTTGATGCTTATGTTTTGTTTGATTAGGTTAAATTTGCCCTAACACTAGTGACACTTCTTCCAAGGTCGAAACACAAGGTAAACTACTGAAGCCTGGTTCATTGTATAACATCAGTAATGCGTGTTTCAGTTCTATTCACTTCTCATGGTGGGCTCCACAGGACTCCAGTGCGACGAGAGCTTATGCTGAGCCCACTGCGCTCGCGCTCAATGCAAACGGAACGACACCTCCGTATGGATATGGCGGTCATCAACAGGGCTGAGTGCTAGCAGCGTCCCTTGCGCTGTCCTCATCAGCACTGCGGGCACCGCGTTCTCCAGTCACTCACCTCCGTCACTCCGCCCAAGCGCCACTTGATAATAATTTCCAAGCAGGATCGAATTTATACACTATACAATTGATGGACTCGAGGCGATTTCGTTACAATTTAGATATCGTTAGGGTCGATAAAATACAGCAAATTGAAGTACCGACTGATAACAAAATAACACATCAATTTGTCTTATCTTATCATTCTTATAAAAGTAAAACGTCTAAGAAAATGAATTGTAATAAAAACTTTCTTGTTTTCTGAACGGGAACGATATACAATAATTTCTATGACGACTAACAATTGTCAAATGTCAAATGAAACAATGCTACCAACCTCCAACAAGAAAATCTCCCTAGATACGTGTGTACGGCCTATAAGCGCCTATAATGGTACTTGGTAGACACCGAAGTCTGAAGCCAATGTGTTTATTGCCTAAATTTTTCAAAATCGCAAAAATTGTAAAATCAAATTTTTATTGTAAAACGATTTTATTTACGAATATATGAATTATCGAGCATATATTAGGTTGACAAAAAAAATCTTATTCAAACATTAGTAAAGAGAAAAGTAAAATAAAATGATTTCAGTGATGACTGATTAATTGATATATACGCGTGATCGTAATGTATCCTATTTTTCTCAATGACCATTTGTTCTTTTATTTATTTATTTCTACTTCATTCCGTTCCCTTCTTCTACCATAATTAATATTTGACAAGACGCCGTGTGAATTTGCACCTTCTCATCATCACTTTCCATCAGGTGGGATTGAGATTAAGCGCAAGGCTGTTAGTAAAAAGCAAAGGCAAATGCTCTGGGCGCCGAAGGTGTTGGATTCGAGTCATGGTAGTTGCAAACTTCTTTAGAATTAGCCTATTTGAATAAGATAAATGAAACATTATTTAAGCTGCAATCCAAATTGTTATGCATATTTGTGTAGTATCTGTGTCAGTGTTATATTGCCAAAATAAGAAACCTATGATAACTTACAGTGACCAGAATGCTTTAGACAAGTGCTATATTATATCGTTCTTTATATTTTAATATGCTTTTAAACATTATTGAGTTATATATTTCTATGCAATTTTTGAAAGTGTGTTTCTGAAAGTGGGATTTAGGCTAAAATTAATCAAACTTTTGGCTGAAGCAAAAGATTTCTATCAATCACCGAAATATAATCAATTCTTAAATTACTGACTTTTAATTACTTAAATCTTAGAAAATAAAGATGTTATATTTTAATTCATTTTCTTTGAAAAATAATATAAACTTGTGTTAAAAGTTGTAGGAGATTGTAGTTATGTATAATATCAACCCTGCAAGACATAGATGTCAAAATGTTTGAATGAAATAGTATGTTTCTTTATTAATATTTTAATTACCGTAAAATACAACAGAAAAAATACCTATTTGTTCCCAATATAAACGGTATTACAGTAGCGGTATTATTATTGTACCGAGTAATGTGTGCAATGTCAGCAGGGAGGTGCGGTTATGTGGGGCAAGAGACGGTAAGGCGATGGTCAGGGTGCAGAGCTCAGTGGCGGTAGTCGCGCTGTGCGTGGCCTGGTACGCACTCAGTTCGGCCAGCAACGTGGCGAGCAAGCTGGCGTTGGCGGAACTGCCGTATCCTCTGACGCTGGCGACGGCGCAGCTGGCGGCGGTGTGCGCGTGCAGTGCGCCGGCGCTAGCGGCGTGTGTCGTTCGGCCGCTGCAGCTGCCGCGCGGGTACCGGTGGCGCGTGCTGCTGCCGCTTGCGATCGCCAAAGTGCTCACGACTCTCTGCTCACAGATATCTATATGGAAGGTTCCTGTCTCCTATGCACACACAGGTCTGAATACATTAATATTACCTCTTGTGAGGATTAAGTCCTCCACATGACTCGAAATTCCATCAGTGAATTCACATATAAGCTTTTTATGAATCTGTAATGAAAAAAAAAAAGAGAACTTAACACACTCTTGTAAAACAGTCTGGAGTTACTGCTGATTTGGTTCAGAACATCATAGTTCCTATAACTAAATATAATTTATAGGAAATATAAACATAAATGAAAACATATTCTCTTGAAGAACTCTATATTGTGCATATGTCCAAAGTCTGTTGGAGTTTGCATCGGTAATATGGTCTCCCTACTATGCAAAACAAGTTAAAGGAATTAAAAATATTGAAAATATGTTTTCATCTCTACTTAGAATGTATGGTATGCGTGACTCGTTACATAAAGTTGATAATTTAAGATATTTAAATTTTTTAACACTAGAACGAAGATGCCAAGCTTTGGATCTTGAGTTTTTATATAGTTTATTAAAAAAAAAATTATTGTCCATACTTGTTACAATAAATAAGACTAAGTACGTCGAGATGTACCCATCAGCCACAGCTATTCCACAAGCCAACAAAACACTCTAATTACACCTGTCAGGCAACACTCATTAGGTGTGTGGACACACACTAGACACACAAGAACACCACATGTGGACATTTTCTATGAGAGTTGCAGGTCCTTCAGGAAGAAGGTAGTTGAGGCTATCGGGGCATCTTCGGACAGGGCCAGTTAACATACACATTCAAGTCACATGTCTTTTAAGTTGAACATACAAGCTAAGACATAGGCATATCAGCTAATAGCTGCTCGCCTATTATTTAATAATAATAATAACATGTACAAAGTACACAATCACACTACACATTTCATATGTAACTTTTATATTATTATTTTTATAACAAGTGTTTGAATCACATTTATATCTGTCATGTACCCATGATACAAATCATTCTGGTTAATTTGATGTTTTAGTTTGTTTTCATGTGTTAATTAAATGACATAATGGAGATATGTAAATAAAAAAAAAATTAGTTTTCGGCATCTCATAAAATTTATTATTTAGCACAACAAGATGTAAAAATACTCACAAACACTTAAATAATAACACACCACGCTGCTTCTTACTAAAAAGCTGTAATACGACATACACACCAACATTTGCTCTCTCGCTCTGGCTCACTAATTTTTGTATTTGTGTCTCTTACCTGTCGTTTTACAGTTGCTCTCTCGCTCTGGCTCACAAATTTTTGTATTTGTTTCTTACCTGTCGTTATCCGTTACATCCGGTTTGAAATTAGAATGATTAAAATAAATAAGCGTAATCGCAAATGGTAGGCGTGGAACGTTTTTATTACCTTGATTAAATTGAAATAACCACGGCTTACGGTGGACATTGGGTTCATGTGAACGTTGGGTGTACGTGACAGCTGGCCTTCATTTGACCGGCGAGCCCGCCCGCCTTCACACGAAACTGTTCTCTACGGAGAGCTAGAATCGGTCTCAGATACATTTTCATATTGTGGACATTTTATTTGTATATGAATTGTAACCAATTTGCATTTGAACAGTCAGTGTTTCAAAGTGTCGATGAGTGAGTTGGAGTGCAGTAAAGGCGATGTTCAGTGAAGGCGACAACGCCGCTGTGGACGGCGGGCCTGGCGCGCGTGCTGTTCGGGGAGCGAGTGCCGCGCGGCGTGCAGGCGGCGCTGCTGGCTATCGCGCTGGGCGTGGCCGTGGCCTCCGCCACCGAGCTGCAGTTCGACGGCGTTGGGCTGGCTGCGGCGCTGGCGGCGGCCGCGCTGCTGGCGCTGCAGCACCTCTACTCGAAACGCGCTCTGCGGGACACGAGCGCGCACCCGCTGCGGCTGTTGGCGGAACTGTCGAGACTGGCGCTGGCGCTGGTGGCGCCGGCGTGGCTGGCCCTGGATGCGCGCGCGCTGCACGCCGGAGCAGGCGAGGTTGCGTGGGCGCGCGCCGGCCCACTGGTGGGCGCGGCGGGGGTGCTGGCCTGGCTGCAGGCGCTGGCGGCGTTCAGCGTGCTGTCGCGCGTGTCTCCCCTGACGTACGCAGTGGCGTCGGCGGCGAAGCGGGCGGCGGTGGTGCTGGTATCGCTGGCGGTGCTGCGCAACCCGGCGCCGCCGCTAAACGTGGCGGGCATGGCGCTGGCGGCGCTGGGCGTGCTGCTGTACAACCGGGCGCGGGTGCGGGACCGAGACCCCGACCCGGGGCCGGAGCGGGGCCGCTTGCTGCCGGTGTGACGTGCCGAGTTTTGCATCGTCCTGTGTCCTTATTTGGACTCGTGTATCATAGTGTATAAGTATTATACTGTCGTTTTCCATATAACTGTTGTTTGTTGTCTAGCCTGTCCCAGCTATAGTACCTACCGGAGACACCTGTGTTTTTGCTCCAATGTGACATGTTTTTGAGTAAAAGATAAATGACAATTTATCTTTAAAAGAAATGCGCTCTGCGACCAAAATTGTAAGAATCAGTTTTTTTTAGTTTATTTGCACTTTGCATGACATGGCAGTTGCAGACTCTGGCGCCTGGCGGCTGGCGGCTGGGGCCTCGCTGTGCTAGCGCACGAACGTTACATTTTGATATTGTGAGTGCGCATGCGCCCGGCCCTGCTCCCTGCATGATACCAATGTACTTAATGTATGCATTATTTTAAACAATATACTGTTTACGTGCAGTCAATAAACATAAAGTCGTGATATGACAGTGTGGTGTATTCTAAATGTGACCAAATGATTATCTGGTACTAAATGGCACGGCGCGCCGTAGCGATGACGTCATCAGTTTATGTCCACCCACCGCTGAATGTGAGACTCCTAGCCACCGCGCGTTGCCACGAGGACCAAATTTGTATCCCAGTTCCACCCGTCCATATACATATATAAAACAAGGTCTGGTTTATTCGAACACATATAAACCGAGAACGGCTGGACCGATTATCATGGTTTTTAATTTGTTGTATTTGTCTCCGTCCCAAATAGCAGAATAACTAAAATATTGGAAATAATAGGTAAAAGAACATTTTTTTTTTTTTGCAAAATGATACATGGTTTTTTAGCTTTTACTTAAGTAATGACGATTCCTTCTTGCAAATTTTAATTTGAAATGAGATTATTATTATTTAGCTATATGATCACAGCATAGACAATAACATTGTTTTGTATTCGTCAATACAACGGGCACATTTTAACATATAAACTGAAGTTTAAAAAAAAAAACTTAATTCTTAAACAACTCAGAAATGAACAAATTTCGGCCACGGTGTCATATGACTGCAAATAAGTTGTACTTCAACTTGTATCAAGGAATGTATCGCATTGCCGGCAGCCCCGGCAGCCCCGGGTCCCCGGCCGCGGCGTGGTGCCGGGCTCGGCGCTCCTCCGGCGCCTCTGTGCAGGCTCACCGGGCGCGGCCATGTCTCGGATCGCACATTGTTGCACTGTGCAGGACCGGGACCTCGTGAGGCTTGAGGATACCCGTCAGTTTCCCAAAAGCGAGCCGCGTCGACTGAACGCGCCGGAGCAATGTGTAGCTATTTTACAATATTTAACCCTACATCACTGACCTTATTTTTCGACGCTCAATATGGTAAAAGTCCGTATTATGAGACACATTTTCAGGTTGGTCGTACATTACCGCTATTATATAATCTGTTTAAGTCAAAAATACTATTTAAATCGTATCATACAATTGTCTTATGATTATTTAATTAATATAGCTAGTTTTTATTGAATGTTAATTTGGAAAAATAATATTAATAGCCTTTTATGAGAGGAACCTCTATGTCCCTATTTATGAGACACTTAAAAAGTAGATGGCCCCAATGTCTCATGATGTATGTCCCTATTTTTGAGACAGTTTAGAAATCAATAAGACTGATTTTAAAATAACTATTTATTAATTTTAAATCACAATACTTATAAAATAGATAATAAACTTGAATCTGAAATAACAAATAATTAGTCTTTACTAAATTAAATGAGAAATAAATGAAAATTATAAAAATATTTAATTCACTTTTATTCTTTAATTTTCTTCTGCAGTTCTTTTACTTTGTCCATCAGTTTTTTCTTTTCTTCTTGTAACTTTTTTTTATTACTTATAGGCGAACGCTTGACCTCAATCACACCTGGTGGAAGGTGAAGATGAGTCCGACGATGAAACGTGTTCGCCCAGCAATTGCCTATTCACTCTTCTCTTAAAGACTCCTAGGTCATAACATCGCGAAAATACTGCCTCTGGAAGCGTATTCCATTCTTTAGCCGTTCGCATGATGAATGTAGAAGCGAATCTTTTCGTGCTGATATAAGGAACAACCACCACATACGGATGTTATCCCACACGATGTCTAGTGGTTTCGCGGTGGAATGGTGATCCTTTTTATGCCAACACGCTCTCTGCTTCAGGACAGAGGAGTAAACATCTTTCATCACAGTTAAAAAAAATTGTTGGAGAAATATTACATACATTTTTACTTTCAAAATATGCTCCAGACTATTTAAACCACTCTTGCAATTCTACACAAGTGACAGCTGCTCTTGTAACACTCAAATGTTGGGGTTTCCTTATAGCTAATTCTGAATGACGTTTTCTAAACCCTTCATACCAGTGGCGACTAGGACGACTCTGTAAACGGAGTTTTTACAGCTAATTTTTTGACATATTTTTGAACACAATCCAATAACTCAGTTTTTGTTACAGGTGCTCCTATTGCAGCCCTGTCTAGCACCCATTTGACAATATCATCTTCTTCCTGAGACGATAAGACTGTTTCTGGTTTAGATTTTTTTTTATCTCATCTAGCCCAATACTTTTTTTCTGCCTAGAGTAGCCACAAATACTTCGAAGGCAACAGCTACTCTCCGTAATGATGACCCGGTATCTTTTATTGCTTTCAAAGCATTTTCTACATCTATTGGGTCATATTTAAGTCTTTTATCAAGCACTTTTGAACACAACACTTTCTTTTTTGCTGATTGAGACGGCTGTTGTCCCCATTACTCCGATTTTCAATAATTTGTTTTTTGTTGTTCACTGTTGACACGTAACCTAAAATATCGAGAGATATGTCGATGGGGGGAGTCGAAGCTGCTCGCGTCCGTAGGCTTTATCCTAGTTTCCCTACACGTGACTCCTGGGTGGTGCTAAACGAGCAGCAGCGAGGTGGTAGGGCGTCGGTGCCCGCCTGGATCGCGACCACATTACATGGGTGTAAAGTCCGTCATAGTGACCAGTTTCGGCTTGTCGCGTTTCGGGATCAGCTTGTGTATATCCAGTAGCTCATATACCTAGAGACCTTCAGTCGTGGTATATATGGGCCGACATGACGTTGGAGACTATCAATGGATTTTCATCCTTTGATAGTCGCTTTCGTTTTTGGATTACACTGTACTTACCATCAGGTACTCTGTAGTCACAACGTCGAGCCAGAGAAAAAAAAAAAATTTCACTAATTAATAAAAGTATAAAAAACATATTTTAAATATTTCAATAATATCAAATTAAAAATTAAGAAAAAAAAAACTTGCAAAATTAATGTTTTGATTTTAGGTTAAGTTTTGAAATTAACGTAATTAAATTGAAAATACTCTCAGAAATAACTATTTGAAGTTATGCTGATAAATAATTTGTTATATTTAATCATTTTACTTTTTTAATACTAAAAATTATTGATATTTTAATTAAAAACGCATAACAGTACACTGTCTCATTAATGGGGACAATCATAAGACTTGATGTCCGTATTGAGTGATACGCGGTGTAAAGTGTTCCATATACCGGTACGTCTACGTTAACAAGTGTCGGTATTGTGAGACACTCAAAAATAAAATAATATTGCTATAAATTAACATAAATGCAAATAACATACAATATCTATAATTTATAAGCTTTTAGATTACACTTACATTATGTATATAAATATAATAAAATATATAATTTCATCCAAGTAAAAAACTGTACAGTAGTTATCGTTCAACTCTTTTAAGCCACGGTTTTGAATACCAACAACAAACCTCATGCTTTTATAATTTTTTTCTAAAACATACAAGTAATAATTAACAATTAGACTTGTTAATTTCATTCAAAAATGATAAAATTATGTGTTTATTATATTTTTTAAAAGTATAATTTGGTATTCTTTTTATAAATGATTATATTCACATTGTGTATCATAAATAGGGACAGTGTCCCATAATATGGACTTCTACCATACTAACCTTCGTCGTTTCGACTACGTTTTTTATTGGGGGAATTTCAGGGGTTTAATCAAAGTATATTTTTTTCATTTATGCTTTTTATCCGTCATTATATACTTTAATGACCGTTCAACAGTAGACGGGTCAGGGCTTTATAACTAGTGCACAGGAAATAAAACATGAGGTAGAGTATTAATAATAATAAATATAATAGTGTGTATATTTACAACGGGTCGGCGCGGCGGACCCCTTACATTATTACAAAACGCGCCAGTCAGTCTGTGCGGCGCCTACAGCTCGTCCCTGTCGACGTCGGCGGCGGCGTCCTGCTCCGCGTCCGCGTCCGCGTCCGCGTCCAGGTCCGTGTCCGCGGCCGCGTCCGGCTCCTCGTCCGGCTCGTCGTCGAGTTCCGGCTGCGCGTCCGGCGGCAGGCCGAGCGCGCGCTGCAGCATGGTCTCGACGGTGTCGGCGAACTCGACGCTCTGGCCCTCCTGGAGCACGTAGCCGGAGCGCAGTGCCGCGGTGCGGTAGAGCGTGTGCGCGGCCCGCAGCGCCTCGGCGTCGTCGGGGTCGTCGCGCACGCGCCGCAGCAGCTCCACCATGATGGGGTGCCGCGGGTTGATCTCCAGCATCTTCTTTTGAGTGAGGTGGTGCTTGCGCTGCGGGTCGTCGGTCTTCTGGTGCGCGTTGGAGAGCGCGAGGCGCTCCATGTTGCCGGTCCAGCCGAAGGCGGTGGCGGCCAGCGCGGCCGGCGAGCGGGCCAGGCGCCTGGACACGGTGGCACGCGTCACCCAGGCGCCCAGTTTGTCGCCGAGCCAGCGCGTCAGCGGCTCGAACTCCTTGCGCTGCGCCTCCAGCCGCTCCTTCTGCTGCTCGCCTGCGACACGCCACAACATCAGCGACGCTCCAGAAGTGTTCATAAGTGCAATTACTTGCTGTGCTCAGTGTGTATATTAAACAGTAATAGAAAATGTCACGTTTCGTTCGGCCGGCAGACTCTTCTGCATGTGTGCACTCACTCTCTTCGAGGTCGAAGATCTCCTTGGCGATGTTCTGGAACTTGTGCCCGTCGTACTCCGGCAGCGAGGAGAGGCAGTACTCGTCCACGGCCTCGGTCAGGTAGAGCACCTCGTAGCCGCGGCGCACGAGCCGCTCCGCGAACGGACTCTTCTCCACCTGTGGGACACGCGCCCGGGGTCACAACGCGCTCTGCTGTGTGCCTCGTCCAATGGAATCCACGTAAAGACATTATGGACAGAACTATGAGACAACACGATACGCGAACATGAGCGTAAATGGGACAGTAATCGTTTCTTTTAAACAGTCTAAAGGGGGTGTGTGTGTGTGCGTGTGTGTGTGTATAAGTATGATGAGTTTGCGCGAGTGCGAGACCTCCTGTCGACTGGCGCCGGCGATGTAGTAGATGTGGTGCTGGTTGGGCTTCATGCGCTTCACGTAGTCCGCGAGGAAGGTCGGTTGCTCCGAGTGCGAGGAGTGGAACCGCAGCAGCTTCGCGAGGCGAGACCTGTTGCTGGGGTCCTCCATCACGCCCAGCTTGATGCTGCAACGGGAGAGGACGGCGTGAGCGTGCGGGTTCGCGCAGCACGGTGCGTGCTACAGGGTGCGTGCCCGGAACTCACTTGGTGGAGTACTCCTTCCAGAAGTGGTCGTACTCATCATCGGGGATCTTCTTGAGCATGTCGAGCGCCTTGCGGACGAGCTTCTTTTTGATGATCTTGACGAGCTTGTGCTGCTGGAGCGTCTCGCGGCTGACGTTGAGCGGCAAGTCGTCACTGTCGACGATGCCCTGGATGAAGGCGAGGTAGTTGGGCATGAGGTCGTTGAACTCGTCGGTGATGAAGACGCGGCGCACGTACAGCTTGATGTGGTCGGTCTTGGTGCCGTACCGGTTGAACGAGTCCGCCGGCTGCACGCGCGGCACGAACAGCAGCGCGCGGAACGTCACCTCGCCTTCCGCTACGAAATGGGCCCTGTGGACATGCCAAACTGGTGGTCACTGTGCTGGTCCCTGCTGGCCGGCTGGCCGGCTGGCCGCACCGGTACTCGCGGTAAAGGTGACGGGACACACTTGGACAAAAACCAACAGAAGTTGACAAAAAAAAACAAACAATGGGGACTTTTGGCTTTGCAGTTTAGGTGCTTAAAATTACTTGGTGTGTTCAGACCACAACCTTGCTACGAGTTGCCAAGCTGTAGTCTGTGGTTTTGTTCTGGCTATATTTTGTAAAATATGGTTTTGTCGTTGATTTGTTGCACGACATGTTCCAGTCCAGCTCCAGTCGGTCGGCCGTGCTTTCTTGCAGCACGCGGAATGTATAAGTGGACAGTTTATTAATTCGAATTGTTTACATACAAAAATGTTTCTATTTACGCGCCGAGTGATATTTATACAGACGTGTCAAGGGACACAATACCACTATCCAAAATACATTAAATGATGATTGAAACTGCTTAAAGATCCGTTCAGTAGTTCAGAAAATACAAGCCAAGTCAGTGACACAAAACTAGCGAGTTCCGTTTGTACTACGCGAAGTTATCTTCAGTTTTCGTGTCTGTTCTGCCACATAACCATGTTAAACTTCGATCTTGAATAACTTTTGACTGAGTTGATTTATCAAAAATTGACTTCAGACCTTTTTTGTAGAGCGTTAAATTCTCTACAAAAATAATGACTGGGTGTTGCAATACGATATATCTTTCATTAGTTATAGAAATCAAAAGAAAAAAAACTTTTGTCCTGTGTTATTCTTATGGGAAATCGAAAAGTGCGATGCGGACAACCTAAGTATTAATATTAAGGGCTCATATTTTCAGAGGCGTATTTTGACATTAAAACGAAATTTTTAAGCGTGGTTCCAAGGAAAAATAAAAAATCTTTTTTTTAAACGCCCTAGTAAATATACACGGAATACGTCATGAAAGTAAAAAATGAACGTAAATGTGCACGTCCGCATGCGGCACTGACTTGGCCAGCGGAGCTGACGTGTCCTTGGTGAGGCTCTTGTAGAACTGGTTGTACTCCTCGTCCTGCACCTCGGACGGCTTGCGCGTCCAGATCGGCTTGTTGTCGTTCATCAGCTCCCAGTCCCACACGGTCTTCTCGGTTTTCTTGGTCTCGGGTTTCTCTTCAGGAGCATCCTCCACCTGAAACAGTGCAGGGTTACGTAGGAGGGCGCATTCCAGAGCTGCGAGTGATCCGTTGGCGAGAGGAGTATGTCCAAATAAGATTATCCAACAGAAAAGCAAACGTATTCAGATTAGTAAGCTAGAATTACATCGGGGAGTCGGCTACGTGTGCCGAAATGCCGTTGATCTAGAGCAGGCGGATTCTACAATGGAGACTGTGGATCAGCAAACATATATGATATGAAAGGAATGGGAGAGATACGAGGCCTACGGTAAGATTGTACCTGAGCATCGTCGTCGGCGTCGCCGTCGGGTTTGTCGGCGTCGGCGTCGGCGTCGTCGGCCGGCTCCTCGACGGTCTCGGTGCGCGAGGCCCACAGGTGGATGGGGAAGTTGATGAACTGAGAGTACTTCTTGACGAGCGCGCGGATCGTGTCCGGCTGCAGGTAGTCCGCCGCCTCCTCCTTGATGTGCAGCCTGCGGGCGGACACCAGAAATGACATTGTTAAAATGTAATTTAGAATGTGATCAGTCGGCTGCGCTGTGGCAGTGGGGTGCTCACGTGATGTGGGTGCCGCGCTTGAGCGTGTCGCCGCGCGGGTCCAGGGCGACGCTGAAGGAGCTGGCGTCGGAGTCCCAGACGTGCTGCGCGTCGTCGTTGTGCTTGGAGGCCACGGTGACGCGGTCTGCCACCAGGAACGCGGAGTAGAACCCGACGCCGAACTGGCCGATCATGTCGTTCATCTCCTGCGCGCCGCCCTGCGACACCGCCCCGAGGGCTCGTTACTCACGTGTCGCCGCCGCGCCCGGCACTGCGCCCGGCACCGCGCGCGACCGCCGCGCCGCTCACCTTCTCGACGTCCTGCATCTTGGAGAGGAAGTCAGCGGTGCCGGACTTGGCGATGGTGCCCAGGTTGTTGATGAGCTCGTTGCGCGTCATGCCGATGCCGGAATCGATGATGTGCAGCAGCCGCTTGTCCGGCTCCGCCTTGATGCGCACGCTCATGTCCGGATTGGCGTCCAGCACGCCGCGGTCCGTCAGCGACAGCAGCCGGATCTTGTCCAGCGCGTCCGACCCGTTCGATATCAACTCGCGCAGGAATATCTGCAGGACAGACGGCGCAGGTGAGGCCGGGCGGCCGCGGCGCCGCTCGCTCGGCCGGCACGTCGCGCGCCACTCACCTCCTTGTTCCTGTAGAGCGAGTTGATGATGAGCTTCATCATGCGGTTGACCTCGGTCTGGAACGTGTAGTTCTGGGCTCGCTCGCGCATCTCCCGCAGCTGCGCGACGCTCAGCTCGTCCGGCGAGATGGCCTCCTCCTCGCGCAGCACCGCCTCCGCGTCTGCACCAGACGGGACATTACGCCGCTATCCGGTTCAATAATTACGAGGAAATGCCTAATACGACGATATAGATTGTGTTCAACTCGTATTCTATCTAATAGCCGTTAGCCAAAGACCACTAAAATAATATCACACACAGATGTATCAGTTTAAGTAGTATTGGCTTGAACGTGCGGTGATAACTGGAGTTCAAGAAACAAGCCAACGAGTATTTCAGCTGTCAGCAAAGTGTACCGCGGGCGGCGCGGCGCTCTGTAGGCGCCCGTCACCCTGGGCGACCGTCACCCTGGGCGACCGGCACTATCGACTACACCGAGAGTCGCGGGCGGGGGGCGGGGACGGGGGCGGCCGCCTTCGTTGTGGCTGTTCTAATAGTGCGTGCAGCCCGGGCGTGCGATCCTGTCAATTGAGTAAAGGGTATAAACACTGGTAGGGGTTTGTCTACTTCTAAAAAGTTTATAAACTTTAAGGCTTTCCGTTTTTTTCTTACTACCGAGATATTCGGTAATTAAGGTCGCCGAACCGGGAGCAGAGCGCAGCGAGCATGCCGCCTGGCGGTGAAGGCGCTGCGGAGGACGCGGGCGACGGGTGCGACGTGGGCGCGCGGCGGGTCGCGCGTTCGTTCAAGCTGCGCTTCGCGGTGGCTCGGGAGCCGGGCCGCTCGAACGTGTCGGCCGTACGCCCGCTGTCCCTGCGTGAGTGCCGCGCGTGAGGTTGCTCGCGGTGAGCGCACGCGCTGCAGTGCAAGTGTTGCGTTGTGTGTCGCAGCGGCCCGGGTGACGGACAAAGTGCAAGCGGCGCGGGGCCGCTCGCCGGTGGACCCGGAGCTCGTGTCGCGAGCGGAGCGCCGGGTGGCGGAGGCGCTGAAGCTGGGGCCGCGGGAGCGCCACCGGTGTCCGGTGACGAGCGCGCACGAGTACGGATGGTGGTGCGTGGGCGGGGCCTCGCGGAGGGCCGAGTGTGAGGAGTGGTGGCGGATACGCGACTCCGCCTGGATGAAGGGACAGTTGCGCGTGCTCAAGGATGACAAGCTGGCCCACTGACTGACATTAGTTTTACTTTATGTATCCAGTGTACACATTTCTGCAGAATTTTGTCCATTTTTATTTGGTAGTTATTAGTGTTTAACAAGATTAAAATCGTAAATAAAGTTCTCATATGTTGCATATATTTGCGTAAAATGAAAAATTACTATTTCACTTGTTTTGTAAATTTAGTAAGAACACTGAATTAACTTAATATTTATGTTAACGATTATTGGTAGTCTGACCGGGACATGTGCACAGTACAATGATCAGCCATGCGTAGAATCAAAGATATAATCACCACCAGACCATAAAGTTGATATTTTAGTTAGTTTAGTTCAGGAGTGCTCAAACGGTCGATCGCGAGTGCTTTTTGAGTCGATCTCGAGAAAAACTTTCCGATATAGAACTATTCACAGACTTTGTTTTAGTAGATGATAGACAGGTCACTAGAACAAAATTAAATGAATGAATTACTAAAATGTATTCGGTCCACAATTATGCCAGAATAACACCCTCATCACTTTCTTTCATCGTAATAACCGGGGGGATGGTAGCAGGGGTGCTAGTGGCAAAAGGCGGCTTTATCAAAGAAACGCGCGGTACTTGTCAAAGAAAAGCCGCGTCTTTGATTCCCGCCAATTTTTCGAGAAACTTCGGTGTTTGGCGGGAACATTCGAGACTTCGTTCGCGCCGATATAAATGTTGCGCCTGCAGGAA
The DNA here is from genome assembly GCA_036320925.1 of Automeris io. Taxonomy (NCBI): domain Eukaryota; kingdom Metazoa; phylum Arthropoda; class Insecta; order Lepidoptera; family Saturniidae; genus Automeris; species Automeris io. The sequence goes on from JAUDJH010000008.1 coordinate 41,478, forward strand.
TATGAGTTAGTCTGAGTTGTAACTTGAAGGCGGTACAAAGTTTATTAATAAATAGTACAAAATGAGTGCGGCGGAGAAAACGTAAAACGTATCATTTTAATAACGATTCGGAGGAAGAATTTTTCTTTTGTTTGGTAAAAAGGATAAGTGCATTTGTCTCATGCGCCGTGTGTCGGTTGCAACACCCAAGCGAGGGTACTTAGAGCCACCATAAAACGGTTCATAAAAACTATGAAAGGGATTTTCCGTCTCAGAGTGAACTAAGAAAACGAAATGTACGTGATTTGATAACTCGTATGAGAAAAGAACAAAGCGTGTACACAAGATCAGTCAAACAATCAAAAGCTGCAACGATCGCGTCATTTAAAATATCTCATATAATGGCGAAACACAAGAAAACATTTAAAGACGGATCGGTTGTGAAGGAAGCATTTATTGAAGCTTTGTTTGGGGATTTTAAAAATAAAACAGAGATTATGTCCGCTATTAGAGAACTTCCGTTATCTGTTCCGATTGTCGCAAGGCGTATTGAAGTCATGCGTCAAGACTAGAGATGAAAATGCCCGAAAGTTTCGGAAAGTTTCCGGGAATCTTCCCTTTATTCCCGGGAAAATTGGGGAATATTCCCTGAAAGTGTCCAAAATTCCCAAATCTCATCAATTTTGTCAATCATAATTTTCTCGATTCGTGCTTTCTTAAGGTTGTTTTTAAGGTGTAATTTATACTTAGTACTAATAAACCTCGGTAATATATTACATTACAATGAAATTATTATAAAATATGTGATTAAATTTAAAGTTAAAGGGAAACTATGACATTCGTACCTTCCGGCAAGCCGAACCCATGTGTTTTTTTTTTATTTCACGTATGAATTTTATAAACAAAGGAAGGCGATATTATTCATGAGTTAAATAAATAGTATTTATTTAGTTTTAACCTATGTTCAAAAATCTATATACATATGTATATAAAATCACTTGTCCTAACATTCATGACATAACATTCATGTATATATCATCGTTAAGCTCAAACGACAACAGCCAGAAACATGAAATTTGGAAATTGGTTTTTACTACTAATTGGTATGATATAGGTAGCCACAAAACGCAGAGTTTTTGTGATTCCATCGTTATGAGGGTGTAGAAACTATGGTTGGAAAAATGTTTGAAAAATCTGCCAATTTTGAAGTAAGCACTATCAAAACCAGTATTTCGACTATCGGTTGGAAATTAGAAAAAAAAATGTTTCGACCTTATTGGAAAATCAATCCCTAAGAAGATAAAATAAGGGTGAAAAGTTTGTTTGTTTGTTTAAAATCCGTCAATTTAAGTAAGCCCTATAAAAATTGATATTTAGTTTTTTAGTTAGAAATAAAAGAATATGTGTTTCGTCGTTTTTGAAAAACATATGGCGAAGTGAGTAAATTATTTCTTCCCGAGGAACGCCGGGACACACAGCTAGTGTGTAATGTTTTTTATGTATGTACACGAACTACTCCAGATTTGTGTATTTTTTTTATGATATTTATTATATATATAATTTTTATAATATTTTATAGTATAAATAAATCCGGAGTAGAAGTTTTTAGATCCACTGCAGGTGACAATCTCCTAATGGCGGTGTTTCAGGTAGTTCTTTAAATGTTTGACTGGCGTTTAGTGATTATTTACCAGAGCTATATTCACTCTCTGCTATAATAATATTTTCTGTATCTTTTTACATAATGTATATTTAGGTACAAAAATATAATTATACTGCATTACTTTTTAGAAGTCGTTATTTGAAAAGGAAAAGAGAGCCTTTATAGAACCAATTCCTTGTCTGTCTGTCTGACACTTTTTCTCAAAAACGCCCAGAGGTATTAAGCTGAAATTAAAATCAAATACTGATATTAGCAATTCCTTGTACCTCTAATTTTACTTTTAAGATAATACTAACAAAACATGTACCCTTTTATGTCGCATATTTTACAGTTTATGATGTTTTCACAAAGGAATCATATTTTAAAGGATATTTTCTGTTCATCTAGAATCATGAAGATCTTAAAAGAAAAGTACACAAAAATAAAATAAATTCATTCTTTAATTAATTATTAAGACTCGCATCTGTGCGGCATTTTTGAGCGGTGACATAAAAGTGTCAGCGGGAACGTCTTGCTGCGCTCTCACTCACACGCTCACAATCTGTATAATGCCGTCGCATGCGTTGTTTGCCTCCGCGCAACTTGTCGCTTTGCCGGTCCACAGTTGGTAAACATATCGCAGAATACGAATAAAATCCGTCAAAAATATTTTGTAGTATAGCGGTGGTGGCCTAGTTGATAAGGGACCGGTTTCTATGCGCTAGAGAGTGAATGGTCGTAGGCTCGAAACCCGGTACGTACTTCTGGGTTTTTTCAGATTAAATACGGATTTAGGCATTACATGTTTACCGGCGAATGAAAACAACGTGAGTCAACCTACATGGCATCTGATAGAAATATCATGTGTAAGTGCCTTGAGAACGGCGATCAGCTGTACTTCTGACCACGTTAGGCACAACATATAAGCGCTAAGTGGATAAAACTACTTTTTTTATCCCGAGGAAAATCCAACATAGGACCATTAGGGACGCCGTGAGGGCAGCGACCCCGGTGTGTCAGACTCCTACTGACTATAAACCCCCGGGGTGTCCCTCTGATTGCTTCACCCGGGCCTGGGAAGCCAAATTCGTCCAGACGCCCAGGGTACAGAAAGCCTTGTTGAGGCTACCTCTCTGTGAGGCGTAGGAGTAAAGCCCACCCCTCCAAAACCTGTCTCTCAGGCGGCGTGCCGAACACCGTGCACCGTCTCGGATAAAACTATTACTGTATCTCTGCTCACCCCGGATTATAGTGTGACGATATATTAGTATTTATCATGATTTTTTTTTTATTGTTCAACAATAAAAAATTTTTAAATAATAATATACAAACATATCTATTATGAAATATTTTGTGGTTTATTACGTCTCAAATCATTTTGAAAAGTTTGACCTCTTCATACACACACAATTTATACACTACACTCGTGTAACTTTCCTATATAATAAAGACACCATCCTTAAATAAGTATAAATAAAAAGTTTTTTGATTATTTCAAAATAGTTATGACTTCATCCGGAATGAAATAGCAAAGGTAATTTATTTTTTATATTTAAATTTTAAGTAAGAAAATAAACTGCAATATAAAAGTCTCGTTTTGATATCATATGTAACCATGTTTACAATCGACCCACAGGCCATTATTTTATTTCGGAAATAAACTTTAAGAAATAAACGTATATTTCTGTTTACACGTTCCATGGGAATATTCCCGGGAATTAACGGAATGTTCTCGGGAATTTTGGGCACTTTGGGAAAATTCCCGGGCATTTTCATCACTAGTCAAGACATGGCACATAAACTGAAACATGATATCATGGAATGTACATATTTTTCTTTACAGTTCGACTAATCCATCGATATGACAGACACTGTCCAGCTGAGTATTTGCATTCGAATTGTATTCAATGACATGTTGACTAAAGAACAGTTTTTGACAATGATTCCTCTGAAAGGAAAGAACGTGGCAAAGATATATGACGTTTTCATTATATAAACTAGTATGCATTACAATTGATGCATACCGAGCACCAGCAATGACTGGAAACAAAAACGGTCTTGTGGCATTTTGTCGAACTAATGGAGATTTCCTTTCATTTTTTTCATTCTATTGCATTATAAATCAACAAGTTTTGTGTTCAAAAGTTCTAAACATGAAGGAGATTATGGGCATTCAGGGTGGTGGGTGGTGACCTGTCGCTGCCGGCACTCGCTCGCGCGATGGTCGGTAACGACAGGGCATGGCGGGCGGTCCTCTCGTACATGGAGATGATGAAGGTGAAAGAGGCGGCGGAGCGGGTTCGGGAGGCTATTGCCACCCCTGATAACCCAATACACCGCCCAAATCCGGACAGGACGCCGGAGGAGGGCCTTCGCCAGGGGCCCTCTTTCATAACCGGATATACGCCGGGCGGCACGCTTAAGGGAGCGCGCCGCCCAGAGCCAGGTGTGAGCGGTGAGAGGTGTGCGGGAACATATCGCACACCGCTCTAGTGATAATTCATAGAGATAAGGGGAGGGTGATACTTTAAACTAGCCTCCCCACAATTGTCTTAGGGGAATGCCGACTATTGAACAACTCTCCGCCAAAAAGGCGGGGTCTGAACAATGCCAAACGTCGCTGGGTGCCGAGGAAGATGGCTCGGCCTTGCCCTTGGCACTCGGCAGGCGCGTAAAGTAACACCCTGGGGGGTTTTAGCTGGTGCAAGTCCGACAGACCGGGGAGCAACTCTCATCGCCCCCTGAGGTCGGTTAGAGATTTCCCCCGGTTTAAAAAAAGGAGATTATGGGCATTGCAATAAAAATCTTGAATTCCATCCATACACCTAGCTTCCGAGGACGGTTCTTTTACAGTTGGAAGATAGTGAAACCACTGAACACACTGCTTTAGTTCTTCACACGGACGTTAGTTGGTTGAGTCATGGAAAATTCCTAGAAAGGTTTGAAGAATTATTGCCCAAAATAACAGCTTTTCTGCACGAAAGGGTTGATGGCACTTAGATGTTAAAAAATGGAAAATGGCTGACTGATTTGGCATTTTTAACAGACACCACAATGCATTTAAACATCATTAACTTGGAGCTTCAAGGTAAAGGAAAAACTATTATTGAGATGATTAGCGCAATAAATGCATTCAAAAGTAAATGGCAACTTATGATAGATCAACTGATAAGAAAGGATCTGAAATATTTTCCATCTTTGAAAGCAAGGATTCCTCAGTTGTATTATGATATTTCTGAGGCAGAATTATAAAATATTTTGGGTCAATTAGAAATATGATTTTATAATTTCAATAAATTGGCAAATATCACACCATTTATCAGTTATCTTTTCTCTTGTACATTGAGGAATTAGCTACTGAAATAGTAAGTCAATTTAACATGGACTCAAGTTCTGTTGAAAATGAGTTAGTGCAGATTACATCAGATATACGTGTCAAAGCCACAGCATCTGATACAAAATTCTGGTGTTTTATATCTGAAGATAAATATCCCAATCTAAGGCAAATCACCCTTTTTTCACTGACACCCACTGTTTTTTCATTGACATTTTAGAGCACACCTACACATACCTTGACAAAAAAAATGCATATTGTAGGGAAAACTAATATATGTCATGATACACCCCACCCAGACGAATATCCTGTATCTCATATACTTGCAGCCGCTCAGAGTTGATCGATAATAGTCTAACAATATTGAGATACAACTTTAATTGCATTCATTGAAATGACAATTGCAAAATAACATTATTTAAAAAATGTACATAAGCATAATAAATGCATTCATTAAGTGTTTCAAATACCATCTTGATGACACATAATTAAATAAATAGATTGTATATTTATGGACGCTAAGGACAGTAATATGCAAATATTACCAGTGCGAGAAGCTTCCCTTGAAGCACCGTGATCCACATCCACAGAGGCTTCTTCCACGGAGCCAGCGGCTGTAGTGTCCTGCGCACGACACCATCCTGTACACACAATTCATAATGATCACTGCATTCAGGTCTAGTGCTGTAGTCAACACCTTAAGCTTTCATCTCACAGATGTGACTCCACATACACATTAATTCTCAGCTTATTACAATACAGATACTTTTGTACTATTTGGAAACTACTCAAACCTGCTCCTCTTTCTCTTACAATTCATTATAAATATTAACATTTAAAAACATAATTTGGTCATTCAAGTTACTTAGTTTGCAAAATTAATTTTCCATCCATTAAAAATGAGGGCTTTTTTAAATATAAGCCTTAACATTTCATAAATAATTTATTACATTGATATGTTCAATAATATTCTTATCAAAAAAAAGATTAATTTATACAAGCACATCGATACTGTTAACATGCCCAATGGATATGTTCACAAGGTGACTTGTGCTGTGTGGAGGCCCAACAGGACGGCTCCATAGGCTCAGGGTGTGCCTATTGGTCTCTACCGTCTTTTACAATACTATTATTATCAAAAGATTATAGATCACTTTTAGAAAGAACCAGTGCAGTAAGTCAATACAGTAAAACTTCACCTCGAGCTCCTTCTGCCGATAAAAACTGTTGTATATTTAGAAAAACTTATGACAAGCAAGGTCCATCGTACTCTTCAAAAGCACTATTATTGTGGTATGTGTTAGCGATATCTAAACGATTCTATTTACAAAGCTCTCTGTGCAGACGTAAGGCGTTTACTTGTTATACTTTCAAAGTAAATGTTGTGAATACGTCTACATACATTCGGATGATAAATACATTTACTTTATTTTATGTTAATGCAACATTTTGAAAAATATTGAATTGTAACGTAGACAAGCTTACCTGATAGCAAGAGAATACAGAGTCCTAACAGCCAAAAATATTTCATCGCTGCATCAAAAAACGCGCTATTTAATTAAGTGCACTTTTCAATAATATTCTTAATTGAGTTTATGAATCTTTAATACTAAATTAGACAATTATTATTTGAACACGCTGATCCGGCTTCTTCAAATCTTGTAAGTGACCCTTTGACGTATTGGATTCCTTTTATCACAGCTCATTGGAGGAAGAGTCGACCTTCTGAAATGTTGGACCAATAATAATGCACCACACAATTAATTTCAGAAATCAGAACTTTACAAATACAAATGTCTTAACACCATTGGCCAAAAGGCTATCAAGAATAATTTTAAGTATTACCATCTTAAATTTTTTAAATAATGCAGTAGTTAATATTGATTTGATTGTGGCATTACTAATTTGTATTAAATAAATTAACAAAAATAATTTTATTATAATAAAAATCCTTTATGGAGAAAACATACCAAAAAAGAGTTGATTCAATTCACAGGTAAAATGTAGCAACTTTGTAAAACATCTTGCAAGTTGAACACTTAGGTTTAACTTATAAATTGTAGCTAACAATTTAGTAATACCAGTCACGACATTTTACCTCTAAAAGAGTTTTCAAAAAAACGGATTGTTTTTGGCAGGATTTTTTTGGGTGTTGACTTATTTGTGAATCATATTGGGTTTAATAATGTCAAAAATATAGATTTCATATGTTATTAGAGAGACAATTTCACGTGGACCAAGGAGTCTATATCTACGGTGGCCATTCGGTGCCAGCCCGCAGGTCACCGGTGGGTGGCGTTCGCGTGCTAACATCTGTGCAATCCCGCGCCGTGACATAGATGCGGACAATGGTATTTGAGGGAGTCCACTGCCCGTAAACGAGGGCGGCGGTGTGTATGTGGTCACGCACAACGCCCATTTCTGAGGATGACAGGACAGGAAACCTCCAGCTCGTTCCATGTTCTGAGGAGGCATAACAAGGTCCACCGCACGCCAGTCGTGGCAGATTACGCGCTTGTGCCCACGGCCAGCGTCCATGCGTGCATGATGGTCCGTAACGGATTTTTCTCCGGGTAAAAAAGAGACATTTTCACTAGTTCCTATTAAAGTTTTGTAGTTTTATAAAGTTTATTTAGTAGTATAGTACACTCTTTTAATAAAAAATAACAAATTACACCGTGTCGATTGAGTATCTAAGTTAAGTATTTTTTCTACTATTTCAAAATGTATAAATAATGTACACTGTCGGTTGAAACAGAGATGGGAAAAATGTATTCAGATTAATGATTAACGATTGTGATTACATTTTGTAATCATTAATCATGATTACAGATTAATGAAATAATCAAAAAAAGTAATAATTTTTTGTTGATTAAGGATTATTAATCTGTAATCGGATTAACGATTAATCATGATCACTTTTATGATAACTTTTCTGTTTGATACGTAAAATTTGCTGCCGACAGCAGAGCGGCGCTCGCCTTTATTTATTTATATATTAGCTAAACTGGCGAAAGGATTATCACATTGTTTTGAGGTGGTAGGGCTATTACCCTAACTGGGTCGTGACCACAGTAGACAAGTGCATAGACCGTCATAGTGACTCACTTCAACCTGACTACAATCAGGACCATTTTTGTGCTTCCAGCTGTTTAAGTTGTTGTACTTTTAGAGACCTGGTTTCAAAACTTAACATAGTTAAATGTCTTATCCCTTTTTTTTTTGTTAACCCGGTGGAAATCCCTTTGGATCTCAGGGAAGTGGTGAGGGCCACGCCCCCGGTGTGTCGGACTTGCACCGATTAAAATCACCGTATGCCAGCACTGCCTAATCTTCGCCTTCGCCGGGCCTGGGAATCCAGATACTTCCTAGGGGCCCTGCGAGCGATTAGTCTTAGACAGGCCTCCTCTCTGGGAGAGGGTCGTAAATCGACCCAAACAATACCTCCCATTAGGGCGGCGTGTGAGCACACATTAATCAGATTATAAGGAATCATGATCAATTTTATCATGATTACTTGTAATCTGATTATTAATCTCATTAAAAGTTGTCATGATTACGCCCATCTATGGGTTGAAATAAAAGAATAACTGGATAAAAATATGCTTAAATTATGGCAACCACACAGAGATAAAATCAAAACAAAGATGGAAAAAATGTAATCTGATTAATGTTTAACGATTACAAAATGTAGTCGTAATTTTAATTTTCTTGCTCTGTAATCATGATTAAATCCATTTAAAACATTAAGAAACCATAAATATGTATGCAATCTGGGATTCTGTAGTGTTTAAAACATAGATGAGCAAAATACCGGCAGCAAAATATTAATGGTAAAAAACTCAAATTGTAATCACAATCATTTTTATGAATCTGATTACAGTTTGCCTATCTATGAATCTAAATTATTCAGATTAGGACTGTTGATATATTTTTAAATATCGGAATTTCGATATATTGATATTTATAAATATATCAATATCGGAAGTCGATATATCGTAATAAAATATCGATATTTTCAGTATTCGATTTTGACGATTGTAGCAGTGCTATCGACGTATTATTATTGTTTTCTTCAGCATTATTATTGGTGGATATCTCAATAATGGTTTTTTTTTATGGTTAGTTGGGCATATGCATGCTGGTATTTGATTTTTAAGTGGATTGTTAAATTAGTTGTATTTCCCCTGCTTTTATAATTTTTCTCACATAAGTTTCAGGAAACATTTCTTGTATCAACTTTTTTAAAATACGTCCGTACAATGCAATAATTGGTCAAAGAAGACATATTTTCACACTAAACTATTCCTATGTAACTTGATATTAAATAAATTAATATGAATAAACACTTGCTTCAACCGCTACATTACAATGAAACAGCAATCATCTCTTTTTAACTTCACTCAACATTAGCCACAGACTAAACTTAATAGAAGCTAGAGGTAGGGATGCTAACTATGCTAAGTTGTTAACGCTGACAGTGACAACAAACAGCAATTGTGAGTAATGTGATACTACATATCATAGATTATAGTTTTTTTTCCACAGAGGTATACCTATACAAAATTACATTTCGTCTTATGATAAGACGTAAATATGTCAACTAGGAATACAGAAAAAATATAATATAATGTAAATACGGTATATTAAGTATACGATGCTTTTGTATATTAAATAAATTACCAAAAAAATATCAAATATCGATATCGACATTACAATATCGAAATTATAATATCGATATTTCGATATGTCAATATTTTATCAACAGTCCTAATTGAGATCATGTACACGTAAAGGCATGATGTGTAACTGTTGATGTGGGTTTTATACACAGAATCCCACAACCTCAAGCAAACTATCATCTTTTCAGACTCCAAAAGCTGTTTGCAAGCTATTCTTTCAAATCCTTTTAGAAACAAAATAAAATTACCGATTATTTTCAAAATTAAGGAAGCTTTGTAGAGGTGTAAAGGAAAGGGGATTAACATCACCCTAGTTTGGATTCCTCGTCATTGCGGTATTGCGGGTAATGAGCAAGCTGAAGATGGGCTAAAGATGCCACTCGCACAGGTTCCGTAACCTATTTTATTTTATCTATTTCTTTCTGATTTTTTATCTGTCGCCCAATCCCATTTACTTGAATCCTGGAATGAGGAATGGAATTTCTCTAAGAGAACATGTGGTCGATATTATGGGTCCATCCAACCAACTGTCCGCCGTAAGCCGTGGTTTATCAAATTTCATCAAGGTAACAAACATTTAACCATTCTTCTACTATTTGCCGCTTACGCTTAGGTCATTCTTGCTCCCCAGTATTCCTCCACAAAATTAGGGTAAGAGATCATTCCCTCTGCGAGTGCGGAATTGATGAGGGTACACTTGAGCACATATTTTTTTCTTGTCCCAATCATTCCACTTCATTATATGACACTCTCCCTAATTTCATCCCCCATCCTACCAACTTTAGTTTCCTACTCCAATTAATAGATTCCCCTTTTATTCATGTTTTGCTCCAGTACATAACCCGTTTTAATATTAGGTTATAATTTTACTAACTCCTTCTTGTTATGTCTAACTATTGTATATTTATTTATGTATATATTTGTGATGTTGTAGTTAGTTTGTGTTGTTTTGTTTTAGGTACTGGATAATCTCAAGATAAATAGTACAATTTGACAACCGTCCAATTACTTAAGCACATTTCAAACAGCATAACCGGCCAACTTTCCTCATTTTTAAATTATTACACTGACATTGGCGAAGTCACAAAGGCCCAGTCCTTGGAATAAAACCAAAAAAAAATTGTTGATGTTTTTGACAAATATAATAAAACAAATTTATTGGTCATTACGATAATAAATACATACTAGCACTGACAAGTAGTATTTTAAGGACACTTACATTTTGTATTGTATTACCAATTGACAAATCATTGTCATTTCATACGTTTTTTTTTAACTTATTGTTTTTACATACTCACAATTTTTAATGAATGAATTACGGTTTTGGGTAATGTAGAAATAAATATATAGTTACTTAATATTTTTAGAGACAAATTTTGATAGCTATTAGCTGCACAGTAACAAATGTCAATTTTTTGAGCTTAAAAGCTTCAAGCCGGAGAAGCCGGAATAATTGTGTCTCTTTTGCACTCTCGCTGTATAATTGTTGTTTTTTTTGTTATACCGGTCGGCTGGTTGATCAACTGCTGTCTGAAGTTGGGTTTGTGGGCTTGGGCAATAGTGGAATGCTCGGCCAACCGTGGGCAATGGGAAATCAATGCCTTTTTTGGGCGAGACACTAACGGAGTGATGCATCACTTGGGCCGCTAAGTTCTTCCGCCAATTTGCAAAGTTTTCTTCGCCGTTTATAGTGTGTGTGTGTGTGTGTGTGTGTAGAAATGGTGCAACAAAGAAAAAATAAAGATGGATTACAGTGAAATAAAACTACAACAGATATATTGAAGTGTGGCTGAAAGAATATACAGAAATATAATAAGACTAGAAAATAAATTACCTCAGACATGGCTGTATGGCGTAAATGCCTTTGCCATCCTCGCAAAGGGGAGAATATAAATTTAAAAAAAAAACAGTGTTAAACAGATTATAGTAAAAAAAATGTGCTAAATATTGGATTCAAGTAAATCAAGGATTCCAAACTAGGATTATCTTATTATCCTATATTATCTTAATAAGTGAATTACAAATTTGATCGTAGGATTTGGATCTGACAGAGTGGAGACAGTGTAGGTGAAGTGAATATGATGCCTGGGTCGGTTCCGGCCGTGGTGACATCACAGCGGTGCATCGTGTACCGCGAAAGCTCCTGGCGCGTCCACGAGTTCGAGGTGCAGAGCGGTTTAGGCTCAGTGGTGTGTCGGGCAGCGGTGTTGCGCATGACAGGCTCGTTGCTTCTGTGGACGGGTACTGGCGGTGCGGGCGCTGGCGGCGCGCGGCTGACAGAGCTGGCGGCAGGCACACCCGGTGCGAGCACGACGCTGGTTGGTGACGATGGATATGCAGCGGCTTTAGCGCGGCGACTTGCGACGCTGCTATCGCGGCCGGTGTTCGTGTGTTGCGGAGACGAGTTCGATCGGTTCACTGCACCACTGGTTGAGCGAGGCATTGTCGCAGAGATAAAGAGTAGACCAGAGTGTTTTTGATGTTCACATTGTGAGGCCCTAGAGTCTATAGCATCACTATAGTACTGTCACTAGTGTGTTCAGTACCTTTTACCTAAATAAAACGTCATTCAGTAAAACTTTCAAATGGGCTGAAATTTTAGCCTTTGGTTTCTACCAAGTGTCAACCTAAGTCTAATTGATATAATTGTAATTATTAAATTATTGTTAATGAGTATCAAATTATAGGTCAAGATCTGGCTATAACTGAAGCCAGCTAATCAGCCATTGCCACAACCTTTGGCCATGGTTTTAAAATCCTAAATAATTATGGTCAGTTTTTACTGAGAGTGAATAATATGATGATTTTTGAAAATTTGAAATGTATGTTTTGTGCTGATGTTTATAAACAATGTGTAGACATTATTAAATGACCTCACAACTGGTAAAAGGCTTTGTTTGGACAGTAATAGTGGTAGAAAACACTTTTAATAATACATATCAAGGGGTTAAAAACGATTTGCCATAAGCTACATTTTCTGGTGTTTTAGAAATAGATATATTTTTGGAATCAATGAAAAACTCTGATTTTGGATTTGTATTACAGAATATCACCAAAAAATATACCATTTAAAGGAAATAGCCTTTCTCCCCTTGATATGTGATCTTTACATAATATATATTGATATTGCTATTTTTGTATATGGTCTATCTATATTAGAGCATTTAAAAAAAATGTTTCCTCGGAACCACACTCAAAAGTTTCATTTTAATGTCAAAATAGGCCTCTGAAAATATGAGCCCTTAATATTAATATTTAGGTTGTCGGCAAATCAGTCAATAAAACAGCTGAATTGAGGGTAAGTTAAACTTCGATCTTGAATAACTTTTGACTGAGTTGATTTATCAAAAATTGACTTCAGACCTTTTTTGTAGAGCGTTAAATTCTCTACAAAAATAATGAATGGATATTGCAATAAGATATATCTTTCATTAGTTATAGAAATCAGAAGACAAAAAAACTTTTGTCCTGTGTTATTATTATGGGAAATTGAAAAGTGCGATGCGGACAATAGTCGCATTTATAATGTATCCTCTTCATGTTTTATATAGTTTTATGTGTTAATGTAGTCTATGTAAGTGTACTTATAAATAAATAAACACCCTAGTCTATATATTCATTTATATCTACAAAACTCATGACACTGATCTTACAGTTTTTACTGTCATTTAGCAGATGTATTTGAATAGCCATATTCTATATAATGCATTTGTGTTAAAAATAATAGAGAAATGGGTCCCTGGTTTGGGAGCATTGCAGTTGTAATGATTTGGACATTGTTTCCAGATAATATTTATTCCTTACTGTACTTTTGTCTTTATGCCAGGATTAAATATATCATGTATGTTCAAAATGTTAAAATAATTTCACAAATGAGTACCCTGAATCTTACCATTGCATGTGTTGCACAAGCTAGATTATGCCATTGTTAATGTACAGGATGCTCCATACATTTTATAAAAATATTTTTGGCATTTATTATAAACTAAATGTGCCCATGACTTCCTCTACATGGAATAGTGTCTTTGGGTAGCATTTTTAATTATTTAGGCTAATTAGTTGGTATGTGTTTGGCAAAGTCTCTGCCCATTAAGATAAGCAAACGGGCATATTTTTTCTCCTGCACAGCACCATACCACGCTGCGTGGCTGCACAGCGCTCATTGTATATTGAGCGGTGCTTGGCAAGTTTCTTACTCGCTTTAACTTCAGTTTCACATGTTGTAATGACTCTGTAAATGCTACCTCAGAATAGCTCTGATATTATGTTTCTTGACGCAAACTTATAAAACATTCATATAAACCTTACATATTTCCATACAAATTTTTACACCCTTGAGGGTAAAACCTTTACAAAGTTTGAATGCCATATTTATTTATATTGAATCGACTGTCTAAAAAATAAGTTTCAAGCTTTTAGCTCTAAAAAGATGATACTAACATACATCTATTCATCCCCTTTTTCAAACCCACCTCCCCATACAACTCTTTATTCGTATTTCAAAGTAGCCTATGTCCTTTCTCAAGCTCTAGGATATCTGTTCCTTGTAATTTCTTTTAAATCAATTCGTAGTTTTGGTGTGAATGCGCGACAAACAGGCAGAGTTACTTTCTCATTTATAATATAAATAATATTATAATTATAATATAAATAATCTATATTAATATTATAAAGCTGAAGAGTTTGTTTGTTTGTTTGTTTGAACGCGCTAATCTCAGGAACTACTGGTTCGAATTGAAAAATTCTTTTTGAGTGGAATAGACCATTTATCGAGGAAGGCTTTAGGCTATATAACATCACGATGCAATTATTAGGAGCGAAGAAATAATGGAAAATGTGAAAAAAACGGGCAAAATTATTCATCCTTGAGGGCTTCCATTGCGTGCGCTGCAAAAACGGTTCAAGATACCAAAAATATATGTATGAAAGAATTATTCCTCTTGAAATGATCTAAAAAAATGTCCGCGACAGTATATGTCTATCTTTTAAGATTAAGTCACTAGAACCGTTTTTATGGTAAACAAATTTGGTCGAAATTAATGCATTATTTGTTAAGAGTTGTATCAACGTAATAATATTAATCTTTATCCAAATAAATGTGTTGTTGATTAAGAGTATTAAATTGTGAACAAAATTGTCTTTGACATAACTTAATTTCAATGAACATCTTAGAAGATATTACAAAACCTTACATAGCAAAACGTTTGCCGGATCAGCTATAGTGTCTTGATAACCGCGAAACTCGAGAACGGCTGAACGGATTTGACTCATTTCTTTTTTGTTGTGTTTGTTGAAGTCTGGGGAAGGTTATAACAGAGAGAAGATTTTAAAAAATTATCTGAAAAAGTCTAAAAACAACACTTTTCTATATTCTCATACAAAAGATTTGTTATAAGTCAATTTGAACTTTAACACCATAGCATAAAGTTTAAATGTTAGTGGACGGGTTCCGCGAAGGCAAAACAATTATTGAGTGACGTATAAATATTAATGTCAATATTTGTCAATTTTTATACATATAGCATTAAGGCCAGGTTCCTTCAAACAATTTTCAAAAAACAGCCGACAGGCCAATAGCTATTAACATTAAAAAAAAACAATGTGACTTTGTTTTAGAGAAATAGGGCAGAACAAGGTCTGCCGGGACAGCTAGTGTTATAATAATATAAATGAAATTGTAACACATGATATTGAAGCATTTAAAAGTTAAGGGTGGCTTGCATTAGCAAATTAAATCTAGTTTAGACTTACATAAAATGCTATTTATCCCTGAACTGTACTCATTTTTTGCATATGATCATATTGATTATGTACAAAAAAATAAGTTGTAACAAATCTTAAACTGAAATCATCATTACGATTAAATTAAACCGCTTCAATGAATCAGGGTTTTATCAAGTTTAAACTAGATTGAATATGTTAGTGCAAGCCGCCCTAAAAGTAAGAGAAAGCACTTCACCAGCAATATTTCAATTCGTTATTTTTGTTTTAAATGATTAATCGTTTATTGGGATAAGGACTTTGAATTGTTTGATGCACAATAAACACATTTAAAATGAATTAAACCAGTTTGATTGATGTTGTTTTCATTTGTTCCTCTGTCATTATACAATGAAGTCTAAGCCGCGATTTATAGACAATACATAGACTTTGTTCAGGAAATTACAGGAATAATAACGTCTTTGATAGAAAACTGAATATATAATGGGAACTTGAGTTTAGTCCAAGTATTCACAGAGCCAAGTCCAAGTTGAAGAAATCTGTAGTTCATTATATAATTCAGTGATTAGTAACGTTAGAGCAGAGCAGTCTAAATAGCGTCAATAAATCGTAGCGTAAGAACTGTCGTCGCATGCCAAGGTCTGATCATCCCTATCGGAATAGGGCTGATCAAACATTTGAAATGTTGTGAGGTGGAGCGCTTCAGGAGCAGCTTGTGTACGCCCAGTGACTCGCATACCTGGAGCCCTACAGCCGCGGTATATGTGGGCCGGCATGACGACGGAGACTCAGTGGAGTTTCGTGCTAGTATAGTTGCTGTCGTTTATGGACTACACTGTACTTACCATTAGGCGCAGCGCAGTCACTTAGACGAGGCAGGGTAAAAAAAAGAAAGTCTTCATTACATATCTATTGTCCGGCTGCGTGAGCATCACATTGCGAACATATTAAAAGCTTCCTTGTACCTATTTCACATGTGCCCTCTTTCTTTCGGCACGTTGGTGTTCGGGACAGGTTTCTTCAACTAGACGGGGGGGGGGGGGGGCGTTCACAGAAGGTACTCAGCCAGCGAGTTTGTGGGTTGGGGTTCAACACATGAATACCGCTGTGCGTACGAACCCGACTTGTGCCGCCAGCTATGGAGACGAACCTAACAATGATCTCTTAGCGTATCGGAAGCGGCTACCTTGAGAAGATACGCAGAAATAAATTCAAGGCTTCGACGGACTGGAACTGCGCCTCGGAGCATAAATGCACCGGTCAACGACGGTTGACTGGGCTGCCCTACTGCTTCGCCGATGTCGTGGACTGTCTCCAGTGCACGAGTTCTCTTTTTTTTTTGGTAACCCAGTGGAAATCTAAGCTAAGGGTCGCCCCCGGTGTACCGGACTCCTGCCAACTAGAACCGCTGGGATGTTCCTCTTTCCGCAAGATACGCCGGGCTACGGGTAGCACTTGGGTGCGCAAAACTGCGGCCCAGCACGCACAGCATGACTTCTCCTGCCAGAGTGTACTTTAACTCGCTTGATTTTTTTTTTGTTGCATTTTTTTGTGACTATATAACGGGCTTTTGTTTTTTTTTTATTACCAACAAGCTTAACCTGTATCTCACCTGATGGAAAGTGATGATTGAACACCTTCCCCAATGGTTACCATTTCACTCGGCGTTTGAAAATTCCCATGGCGTAACGTGCTTGAGAAACAGACGCGGTAAGTGAATTGCACTTTGGCATTTCGCAGCAAAAAAGAGAAGGCGAACCGCTTCGTGCGAGCAGCTGAACTGTCCGCCACATCAGGCGCGCTGAGCTATACGCGCCCGGACGCGCCGCGCGTCGGCGCCGCTGACGCGCCTCTGCACTCAGTGAGCGTTTTCGTGTCGCGCTGAACTTGTGTGTCGACAAATACTGTCATGGACAATCGTGAAACAAATACCGGTCGAGTAATTGAAGAAGTGCGATTAAGGAACTGTTTATGGGACGTAACAAAGCCTGGGATGACATCGCCGACTAAGCTTAATATATTTAATTTTGTTTCTTACAATAAATAATTACATAATATTTCAGTGTACTTATTTTTTTTTACTTTAAAGTAACCATCAAGCGCTCAATCGGCTGTATAGGAACATTACGTAAGCTGCAATGGACCAATGTATTTTGTACCTTTGCTAGTAATTCGTCAAAACTTGTTGATGACATACGGAAATAGTTGAAAAACTTTTTCTCGTCGTCTCTCAACTGGCCGTATAATATATAGAATTCCCCTGCGAAGATTCTCTGCTCGATCCATGGATGAACATTATTTTTTTTTTGCATACGTTTTCTTTGCTAAATAGTACGCGGTAACAATTTTCACTGCCATCGACATTGTTTGTGACTGTACTTCACGGTGATCAGCGCGATACTAAAACGATACGAGCTGATCGATCAGCGCTGACAAGCTACGCGCCGACAGTCAGCGTGACAGGAAAACCAGCCTCAGACTGCAATCCCGCACGGCGCGCACTCAACGTATGGTAACAGAGAAGGGTCATCTAATGTTGAACGAGTGCTGCAGCGGCGCACATCCTCTAAACGTATAAAAAGCATCTTATTATTTATGGACATTTATTTAATGAACTAGCTGTGCCCGCAACTTCGTGTGGAACTAATACTTTTATTGTAATAATAATTATTTCAAGCTGAAATTATTATTCGAATGATAAAAACGCTAACGACTATAATTATATATATATACATTACAATTAAATGTAGAACAGAATTACTGCTGGTGACTTACAACACTCAACAATAGATGTCGCTCGCAGCGCCGCCCGCTATGACGCCATTGCGGAGTATCGATAGATGGCACCACTATTGGTTTAATTAATGTTTTTATTAATAGAAAACTTGTTATAATATCTGGCAACATCAGATATACGACGCTCCCTGTCTAATATTATGTGTCTCTCTCTGTCTGTTGATTGTGCCGTGTGCTCTGCTAAATTATAAAATTAAACTATTCTTAAAGTATTTAAGCCTAGTTTTATTAGGTTATGGGCCCAGTCCCATGTTTCACTGTTTAAAATAGTTGTGTTAGTATTTTGCGCGTTAAAATGGCTTCGAACTTTCTTACAAACGTTATAAAATTGAAAGGACGTGAAAATTACGACGATTGGGCGTTTTCAGTTCAAAATCTATTAATACTGGAAAGTGCGGAAAAATATTTAAATAAGGAAGGAATATCGCCAGAAGATAAAGAAGCAGATGCAAAAGCACGAGCTAAGTTGATTTTGACAATAGATTCATCGTTATTTGTTCACATAAAGAATACAAAGAACACGAAAGAATTATGGACAAAATTAAAGAGTATGTTCGATGATTCAGGATTTTCGAGGAAGATTTCTTTGCTTCGTCATTTGATTTCCATCAGATTAGAAGATTGTGAAAATATGACGAATTATGTGACTCAAATTGTAGAAACTTCACAACGATTAAACGGCACAGGATTTGAAATCAATGATGAGTGGGTAGGCTCATTATTATTAGCCGGTTTAACCGAACAATTTATGCCGATGATTATGGCCATAGAGCACTCCGGAATGAATATAGATGCAGACTCAATCAAAACAAAATTACTTGATATGAGTTCTGTGGATGTGGGTACATCAGACTGTCAAACAGCACTATTTGCAAAAAGTTTAAAAAAAAAGTATAGTGGCGGCGCTCGTAATTCCGGCGGGCTGTCATCGCATGCGCAAATGTCAAAACAAAAATCAACAACTAAAATTATTAAATGTTATAGATGTAAAAAAGAAGGACATTACAAAAGTCAATGCCCAGAAATAAAAGAAAAGCAGATGAACGCTTTTAGTGCAGCATTTTTTAATGGAACATTTAATAAAGAAGATTGGTACGTTGATTCGGGAGCAAGTTTTCATATGACTTCTAACCAAAAAAGTTTAACAAATATAAGACAGTTCGACCAAATGAAAGAAATTATTGTGGCAAATCAAGTGTCAGTACCCGTTATTTGTGCAGGCGACATGCAAATCACAACTTTAGTGAAGAATTCTCAGTTTATGATTACAATAAAAAATGTGTTGTGCATACCTGAATTAACTACGAATCTTTTGTCGGTGAGTCAGCTGATAGAAAATGGAAATAGGGTGACTTTCAACAAGCACAGATGCCTAATCCATAACCAGCAGAATGAGCTCATAGGGGTAGCTAATTTAGAAAATGGTGTGTACAGATTGGTTATTGTAAAACCAGAGAAGATGTTAGCAGCAGTCGCACAAAGCACTAGTACAGTATGGCATAGACGATTAGGACACTTAAACATGCATGATTTGTCAAAAATGAGAGATGGAGCTGTCACGGGAATGTCATTTACTAATAAGAATCCAATTAATAAGAATACATGCACAGTATGTTGTGCAGGCAAGCAATCGCGTTTACCATTTGGCAACTCAGGTACAAGGAGTACTGCACCGTTGGACACAATCCATGCAGATGTGTGCGGACCCATGGAGACCACTTCAATAGGTGGAGCGAGGTATTTTCTTATATTTGTTGATGATTATACCCGTATGGCATTCGTTTATTTTCTTAAACAGAAAAGTGAGGTTTTCAAGTATTTTAAAGAATTTAAATCTATAGTGGAAAACCAGCAGAATAGAAAAATCAAAATTTTTAGAACAGATAATGGTTTGGAATTTTGTAACCACAATGTAGAAACATTTTTGAAAAATGCAGGCATTGTTCACCAAAAGACCAATGCATACACTCCAGAACAGAATGGTTTGAGTGAACGGATTAATCGGACAGTTGTCGAGCGAGCTCGTTGTTTATTATTTGATGCAGGTTTATCAAAAATGTTTTGGGCTGAGGCTACAAATACTGCTGTATACTTAAGAAACAGGAGTATTGCATCAGGACTAAATAATAAAACACCATATGAGCTATGGACAAACAAAAAACCAGATTTGAGTCATATATATATATTTGGTAGTCAAGTTATGGTTCATGTTCCGAAAGAAAAGCGGCATAAATGGGATACCAAATCCAAAAAGCATATCCTAGTTGGCTTTGCAGAAAATGTTAAAGGTTACAGAGTATATGATCCAGATAAGAAACAAGTGTCTATCAGCAGAGATGTTATTATACATGAAAATTTAGAAAAAGACTGTTCAACTAATAAATATGTCACAGTTTCAGTTGGGGATATACAAGCAGAGGATAGAGATAGCCATGCTGAAATAAAAAATGAATATAATTTAAGCCAGAGTGAGTTAAGCATTCCTAAAGAATTTTCTGATTTAAATTCAAGCTTAGAACAATCAGATAAGTCTGAAGAAAGTGAAAATAAATTGTCTCCTGAACCAGTAAGCAGCAAACGTGTGAGGAAACCACCAGAGCGTTATGGTTATGCAAACCTGTGTACTGAAGTGGGTTCAGATGTCACAGGTGATCCTACTTGTATCCAAGAAGCTTTAGCATCTCCAGATAAAGACCAGTGGATTGAGGCAATGAAGGAAGAGCTGCAAGCATTCGAGGAAAATGATGCATGGGTTCAGGTGGACGAGTTACCGTCTAATAAAACTTTAGTACAGTCCAAATGGGTGTTTAAAAGAAAAATTAATAGTGATAACAGTATAAGGTACAGAGCACGCCTTGTGGCTAAAGGTTTTACCCAAAAACCTGTGATAGACTATGATGAAACATTTTCCCCTGTTGTAAAACATTCAACTCTTAAATTATTATTTGCATTGTCAGTTCAGTTAAATTTAGATATAACACATTTAGATGTGAAAACTGCATTTTTGAATGGCTATCTAAAAGAAGATATCTATATGGTACAACCAGACATTAACTTTGATTTAAACAAGAAAAAGGTTATTGTTAAACTAAGTAAAGCTATTTATGGACTAAAGCAGTCGGCTAGATCTTGGTATGAAAGAGTAGAACAATGTTTATGTGAGTTAGGGTTTAAAAAGAGTCTTTTAGAGCCATGTATGTTCACAAAAATTAATAATGATATAAAAATTATAATTGCCTTATATGTTGATGATTTTTTTGTTTTCTCAAGTAACAGTAATCACAAAGAGACAGAAAATTTAATTTCAGTGTTGAGTTCCAAGTTTAAAATAAAAAATTTAGGACAAATTCAACAATGTCTAGGCATGAGTGTTAAAATTGATAAAACTTCTAATGTTATTACTTTGGACCAGGAACAGTATATAGAGCAGTTGCTTAATAAATTTGATATGTTAAATTGTAAAGTAGCTAGCACTCCGATAGAATGCAAGCTAGATATTGAGAGCTCTGAAACTCATGATCCAAAGCTTCCATATCAACAGTTGATTGGTAGCTTAATGTATTTAGCGGTTCTTACAAGACCAGATATATCTTTTTGTGTTAGTTTTCTTAGTCAATTTAATAATAATTATACAAAGGTTCATTGGAATTATGCAAAAAGAATACTTAGATATCTTAAGAAAACTAAAAGTTATTGTTTAAAGTATGAAAAGGGGCAAACAGAACTTGTTGGTTATGTTGATGCTGATTGGGGAAGTAATACTGTAGACCGCAAGTCTTATACAGGCTATTGTTTTGTTATGTCAGGTTCAGTTATTTCATGGGAAAGTAGAAAACAAAGAACAGTAGCTCTTTCAAGTATGGAAGCTGAGTATATGGCTATAGCTGAGTCTTGTAAAGAAGCTATATATTTAAGATCTTTATTGTATGAATTAACTGGTAATCTAAATCCTGTTTGCTTGTTTAATGATAGTCAGAGTGCACAGAAATTGGTGGCAAATTACTCCTGCAATAGAAAAAGTAAACATATTGACATCAGGTATCATTTTATTAAGGATGCAATAAGAAATAAAATAATTGATTTGGAATATTTGCCAACAACTGCTATGCCAGCAGATATCCTTACAAAAGCGTTAAATATTGTTAAACATTATGATTGTATGAAGGGTATGGGCGTTATATAAAATAAATATTGTCATTTTATATAGAAGTTTATCTGATGTAGTTGGGGTGTTATAATATCTGGCAACATCAGATATACGACGCTCCCTGTCTAATATTATGTGTCTCTCTCTGTCTGTTGATTGTGCCGTGTGCTCTGCTAAATTATAAAATTAAACTATTCTTAAAGTATTTAAGCCTAGTTTTATTAAAACTAAATATTACATCTTATTAAAAAAATGCTGAGATTGACGAACAGCTCTGCTGCTAGTCATTTGGACACGACATATAAGCCCACTTTGCGCTTTAGGGCAATTAATGCATCCCTGCTCACCCCGAAAGGGATATAGCGTGCCGATATATATATATATATATTTACTAATATGTATATATATTTTTTTAAAACATTATTTCAATATTTATAGAATAATTGGAATTTTTGTGTATTAAAGTTCTAAATTGACCGTCTAACGGAATAATGGCAGTTTTTTTCAAAAATGATCGGCGGGTTTTTTAAAACGGACATACCTAAGTGTTTTATTACGAACCGATTGAAATGAAATGAACATTAAATGTTAAAGGCAACTCTCCACAGCGGAGTTCCTGCTCAGACGTGTGGCCCCGGCCGGTGGAGTGTCCCCTCGGGCGGCGTCGGGACTCTACCGTTCTGCGATGAAATACCCACCGGCACTGGCGCAGTAGCGTTTCTCGAACTGGGGCCCGCGAGGCTGCCTGACGGGGTTCGCGGGTAAAGCGAATAGTTTCAAATAGGACAGCTCGACTCGTTCACAGTGCGGTCGCGTTGGCGATCGTCCAGCTCGACTCTAGATCTGGCTCTGGATGCTGGTGCGTCTCGGGCGCGGAGCACTGTACTCCGGGAGACTGCCTGATGTCTAGTCCAGGCATTCGCGGCTTACCTAGATATGTTCGCCTATCTTGAGTACGTCGTGGCCATAGACAACCGAGCGGGTGGGCTCTTTTGAAAAACGGTTGTAATTTATGAATAAGATATATCGAGTCTAGCCGCTGGTGCCGCTGGTGCCGAGGGAGGCGGGCTCCTTAGGCAAGCCTGGCCGGAGTCCAGCGTCACCTATGCAGCTACGTCCTGCGTGGCGACAGCTCTCGTTGGCGGCGACTCGCCTCGGCACGTCGCCTTGCGCCCGCGGCAAGCTGCACCGCGAGGACATCGGTCACTGCTCTATCGACGACCTCTATGTCATAGTTCCGGGGATCCAAAGCGGTGACGCTGCAACGTGCGGCGACGGGCACCAGCCGGCCGTGCAGCGTTCGAGCTGGCGCGCGTGCGTGTGCGTACGCCACTCCCACCGGACGCGGCTCCGCCCCCGGGCGCGGGGCGCGGGGCGGAGAGCGCGGCGTGCGGAGCGGCAGTGGTGCGCGACGCGGCGCCCCGGCGAGACGTGTATTTCTCGTGTGTAGTGCGGTGCGGTGTAGTGCAGTGCAGTGCAGTGCGTGCGTGCGTGCGTGGTGGATGCGATGCAGCTGGGCGGACGCTGACACGACACGGGCACACAGCGACGGCAACAGCTCTCCCCACTGAACGGTAATCCTCCCTGCTCCGGTGCGTCCGTCAGACAGGGTCCGCTGCGTGCTTGCCCGCCCGCCCGCGCTCGACTGCAGGAACCAATCGAAAAGCTCAACGCTTACGCGTAGGCAGGCGCGAGTGTTAATGTCGTGTAAAAGCAAAATAATAAAGCACTGTCGCAGATCGGTCCGCAATGAAACCGGCTGCGGTCATCGAGTGGCGGCCCGTGCCTGGGTGCACGCCGCTCTGCGCACACCTCTACATTCCGTTTAAAGGCACCGATGTTCAGGAGACGGTCAGCCGCCCGCGGCAGCTGGGCGGGTGCCGGTCGTCCTCGGGCGCCGGCCGGTCCCGCTGAGCGCGAGATCTGTCTGTGCACTGAACACTGTTAGAGCTCCAGCTAAGCGGCAGCGCTCGGAGCCGGCGCCCGCCGCGCGATGCCAGCCGTACGTTCAGCTTGACACGGAACTGAGCGCACGCAACGCGCAGCGACCGACACCGCCGTGCCGTGCCGTGCCGTGCCGCCGGCTCTGGTGTGCCACTTGGCTCGCCGCCTGCGTCCAGTGCTTGCTCGGTACTGAACAATGTGTTATTATATATGGAATAATAAACGGCAATGATCGCCATTGTGGATTGCCGCGCGCCTTGTCCGACAGACTGATGTGTTGCCCTCAAGTGTTAACACAACTACACGTGAGCGGCGACCGCGCGGGAGGGGCCCGGCCCGCATCGCCCCGCGCTGCGTCTCACTGGCACTGATGATCCGAGCCCCAATGCCGTCTAGCATGAGCAGGCGGCACTGCATGAGCAGGCGGCACTGCATGAGCAGGCGGCACTGCACGAGCAGGCGGCACTGCACGAGCAGGCGGCACTGCATGAGCAGGCGGCACTGCACGAGCAGGCGGCACTGCACGAGCAGGCGGCACTGCATGAGCAGGCGGCACTGCATGAGCAGGCGGCACTGCATGAGCAGGCGGCACTGCATGAGCAGGCGGCACTGCACGAGCAGGCGGCACTGCATGAGCAGGCGGCACTGCACGAGCAGGCGGCACTGCATGAGCAGGCGGCACTGCATGAGCAGGCGGCACTGCATGAGCAGGCGGCACTGCATGAGCAGGCGGCACTGCATGAGCAGGCGGCACTGCATGAGCAGGCGGCACTGCATGAGCAGGCGGCACTGCATGAGCAGGCGGCACTGCATGAGCAGGCGGCACTGCATGAGCAGGCGGCACTGCATGAGCAGGCGGCACTGCATGAGCAGGCGGCACTGCATGAGCAGGCGGCACTGCATGCGCCCGCGGCGGCACGGCACCGACGCGGCGCGGCCCGCAGCGACTCGGCTGCACACGAGTAAATATTCCTTCTGAACGGTTGGTGCTTACGCTCTCACTGAGCCTCTGCAGCAAAGTCCTGAAGGTCAGTGACATATCGCATTGGATAGACATGTAACGGGCGATTTGGGTAAGTTGGGCAAAACATAAGGAATAACGTAATTGGTGTCGATTGGCGCCGCGCACGCGCACGATTCTCCTGTTAAAGAAGGCGGACAATCAGGAAACGGCGACCGCTTCAGCAAACGTTCCGGTGGCCCATTTAAATGATTAGGTACATTTTGTAATTGAATCGGCCTGTTCTAGAAACCCCTCGGTATGTGCACTCTATCGATTTCTCACCGGGTATGTGCCAATCAAAGTTATATATATATATATATAAAACATATATATATATATATATATGTTTTTTTGGAAACTCGCCGTAGGTATCGATGGAAGCCTGTGACAGAGGGCCAAAAATACAATAATTTAAGCCGCTACGCAACGCAACGCGAGAGCGAAAGACATTTCTTTCAAGTTATTCATTTTTATAGGTTTTTTAAGGTTTAAAAAAGGGCAGACCAGCTCGGTCAGCAGAAACAACTTCACAAGACATTAATTATGAAAGAGAAGAAGGCCCAATGTATGGATGTGGGTCGCCGATCAATCCTGATTGATGAATCGGAGTTATTCTATTGGAATTGTTTCTCAAACTTCAAACGCGTTTTTCTCAAAACTCCTTATTTTGCGGTGGTCGACATGATATCTCAAGTTATACTTTAGCGATTCCTTTGAAATTTGATAAGAATCTTTGTTATACAACTCTCTATCGCCCACGCCTCGGATTTTTGAAAATCAAAATTTTAAGTATTTATAAAAAAATCGTCAATGTCAAAATAAAAGGGTAAAACAATAATTTTATTTTCAAGTTGTCGCCATTTTGTGAATTTTTATTATTTTTCTTTGGTAGTGATCAACGCGGTAGCGACATCCTTACTATTGAAGAATTTTTTAAATTTGTTTGCAATAGATAGTACAAGGGTTGAGAGCAGGTCAACCAGCAGGGAGCGCCGTTTGTTTTGTAGGCCTCACTCCAACGGCCTGAAATTTAACGAGATTTTGATTTTTCTTTATACTCTGCAAATATCAATAAAAATCATAAAGAAAAGTTGATAGTAAAAACGTTTTTAATTTTTTTTTATCTTAGTTTGAAAAATACCTTAAATTTAGGCGTCTAGACCAGAATACCCCCTTAAAAATATCATAATCTATAGTTAGGGCTCTTCAGGAAAACAAATTCAACTTCAAAATACAATTTATTGTTAAGAAAGTAAAGTGTTGCGTAGTTGTGTTGTGCATACGCACAATGACGCGAGGCCTGCGAACTGCCGCCGATCATTTGCACTTAACGATGTGTCCGGGAAGGCGGCGCGTCGCAGGGAGACATGTTGCGTCAATATTTAGAAACACGTATAAACATGAGCGTAAGTAGAATGTACTCAATAAGGGCTAGTCATTGTCACGCATTGCTATCGAAGTGAGGTGCTCAGCGACACACGGCTCTGAGTGTTCTATCTAACTGGTATTATTGTGAAGTATACCCGAAGTGCCAGTTGTTTATATTAGTTCCGCACCATTCCATTCCATTCCATTCCATTCCATTCCATTACTATGCCGTCAACGTTATACTACACAGCGGGTGCAGTGATACCGTTGGAAGGTCCCGTGTGCCGTGTGCCGTGTGCCGTGTGCCGTGCGCACGCGCGTTGCAGTTGAGCTCAGTGGCAGAACACTGCTCGGCGGGGGCCGCACTGCTCACAGCTGTGCCGCTGCGTCGAGGCTGCGGCGCCGGGTCCGCAGCCCAACAACACACAACACAAATCTCACAATATTACAAAGTACAAAGTAGTTCTTGTAAAAGAATAGCTATATGAAAGTAAAAGATTAGCTTCTTGTAAAGACTAGCAATATAATAAACGCTGAACGGAAGGGGAAACGTTTCTTGGGTATTCGAATAATAAACGTTAAAAACCCTCTCTGCCCCCTGACGGTCCGCGAGGATTTCCCTTGGGTTACCAAAAGAAAGAGCCGAGCCCAGCAACATTGTCAGAGTTCCCTTGAATAAGCGGCCTAGCCTGGGTTTCTTGCGCTGCCTCGGTGGCTCCAGGCCTGACCATGAGTCACGTGGCACTATACCTAAACATTCATTAATATTTAAAACATAGGCTCCACCTCAGTGATTCTATTGTCCTTCCAAAATATATTTTCGATCTCTGTTTACTATTTGCCTTTTTTTTATTTATTGAAAAATACATACAGTATTGATATAAAATGGACGTGGAGTGTGCATAAATAAGTAAACTCTAAATAAATTCATCCCGAATTAAATTAACTTAACATATCGCCAATGAACAAGAAGGCATCGTCAAAGTTCGGGTGCGTCATTTCGTCCCAAGTTATTTTCATAAAGAAATAATTACAAGATTTCTCATAAATACCGTCTGCAGTGATATATAATGTACAGCAATCGCAAGGCAATGCAATGCAAGGATACAATGGCGCGACTAAGACAATTGCGCTGCAGGTCTCGCCGACACAGTCGCCGTCAAGTGTTGCAGCGTCACACACACACATAGCCTTCGAGTTTGTCGTTTTGTCCGTATACGTCATTTTGTACATACTTCCTCTATAAATTATTTAGGAAGAAACCGTAAAATCATCAAATATAAGAGATAGTATGGCATGAGGACCCAGTAACCGTTTGGATTGCAGTTTCCCATTCGAACCGATTGATCGTCCGCGCAGGGCTCGGTGCACGGCGTGTGCGCCTGCAAAGGCTCCCCCACGTCCTCACCGGCCCGCCCTGTGGCATGATGGCAACAGTGCCGTGTTCGTTACATGACGTTTTTTTTTTTTTTTTTTTTTTTTTTTTTTTATTCTGACTCGACACAGTGACTGCACCATACCTGATGGTAAGCATGGTGCAGCCAAAAAAACGCTAACGACTATCGATAGGCAAAAAAAACCCAACGGTAGTCGCAGCGATCATGCCGGCCTGCACAAATATCTCTTCACGTTACGCTTAAAGGATCCCATATCATAGGATGGTGGGAACACGCTCGCTGGAAGACCATTCCACACCCCAACGACACGGCAAAAGAAGGAGTTAGAGAACTTCTTAGTCCTAGCTGGGATATGAGAAACCGTAAAGCTGTGACTCCGCAAACCCGCGCGCGTGGTTCTATTCAGGAAAGGAGAGGGTGGAACAAGGTTAAACAACTCTTCAGAACACTCGCCATGATACAGACGGTAGAAAACGCTCAGTGAGGCAATATCTCTGCGCAACTGGAGCGGTTCAAGATGCTTAGTCACGTCAGGATCATTCACAATGCGGACAGCCCTCCGCTGCAACCTATCCAGGGCGTCAAGTAAGTACTGAGCAGAACCGTCCCAAAGATGCGAACAATATTCCATGCAAGGCCTGACCTGAGCCTTATACAAAAGTAACAGTTGATCAGGCGTAAAAAACCGACGCACTCTGTTCAGGACACCAAGCCTACGCGATGTTGTGGTGATAACAGATCCTAAATGATCCCTAGGATTAAGATCACAGCGAATATTCATACCTAAAATATTTAGGCTGTCACGCATTGCAAGCGACACATTCTGAAGAGAAGGGAGAGGGGAAAAAGGGGTTTTTTTGCTGGAAAATACACACACCTGTGTTTTCATGGCATTGAACTCAACCAAATTCTTGTCGCCCCAAGAAGAAATGAGGCTCAAGGATTGATTGAGTCCAACAACCAAATCTTCCCGTTTCCTGTTGGAGTCCTCCCGACAACAAGTGGGCTTACTGCAATAACCCCCATGAACCGTGCTATCGTCTGCATAACAATGTATACTGCCCAAAGGCAGCATATCATTGATATGCAGAAGAAACAGGGTGGGAGAAAGTACAGAGCCTTGAGGAACTCCGGCATTAACTGACACGAACTGCGAACTGTGCCCATCAACGAGGACACGAATTCTACGCTCGTGCAGAAAGCCAGAGATCCATGAACACAGATTGTCGGGAAGACCGTACGCTCGAAGCTTGGAGAGAAGACCACGGCGCCAGACCCTATCAAAAGCCTTGGCTATGTCTAGACTAATAGCCAAAGACTCACTGTGCTTATCCATTGCCTCACCCCAGCGGTGCAATACGTACGCTAAAAGATCACCCGTCGACCGATTCGGTCTAAAACCGTATTGTCGATCACTTAATAGTGAGTGATCTTCTAGGTAGCGGATAAGATGAGAATTTATTATACGCTCCATAACTTTGCACAACACTGAGGTTACAGCAATGGGTCGATAATTGAAAGGGTCTGAGTGATCCCCCTTTTTGGGGATCGGCTGCACATTAGCCTCCCTCCAAGCCCGAGGCACGATTCCACAGGAATAGGACAGGCGGTATAGGCGAGTGAGTGGAGAAGTCAACTCGGCGGCACAATTCCTAAGCACAATCGCTGGGATACCATCGGGACCACTGGCCTTCCGCACATCGAGTGACCGCAACTCACGCAGCACACAACGTTGCCTAAAAGTAATATCTGGCATCGTGACGCCGCTATTAATAATGGTGGGTGGATGAAAATTACGGTCATCGAGATTGGAATTAGCCGCGAAGATGTGACGTTACAACAACAATGATATACCAGCCGCTGCGCCCGCACACAGTCCGCGAGCAGAGACGTGTCCGCTCGGCGCTGGTGTGTCCTGCACTCCTGCGGTCGCCGTGACATCCCACTGGACGCCGCGCTGGCTGCCCCGTGCCGCTCTGCTTCGCCGGCGAGCAGGCGAGCAGGCGGCGCCCGGGCACAGCACACGAGCGCGCAGCGGCGCGTCCGGCTGGACCATTCGCGCGCAGCCGTCCACCGGGCCACCGGGCCACCGGGCCACCGCGACGATACATCAGTAAAAGAAATACATTTGTAAAGAGTTTCTTTCAAATGGGCAAGTTCAGTTTGATTTCAAAGCTTCGAAGCACACTTGCGATAGCGGCTATAAGTTATTCCAGTTTAACAGTGACTCATCGAACGGAAAAATGCCATAAAAATAGAATTGAATCACAAAAACAACGGCCTCCATGCTGCTTGCTCCTCGAGGTGGTTTACGGGCCCGTTTGGAATTTTAGTAAAATCAGTGCAAACGTTTCTGAAACATTCTGTGCCGCCGGGGCCGACCCCCCGGGAGCGCCCTTGCTGGCGGCGCCAGGCGGGGGCCGCCTGCTGCACGCGGTACCATGGGCGTCGCTGTGAGTACTCGGCCGACACGGACAGACGCGTCTCGTGTGCCTATAGTATAACAAATAAATATTACATATTTCGTTGCTTGCCTATTACTCGTACGGAAGCAACTTTAAGAAATACGCGTATATTTATATGACTGTTTGCGATATTTATACATTGACTAGCTGATCCGGCAAACGTTGTTTCGCTATATAAGTTATTGTAATATCTTCTAAGATGTTCATTGAAATTGAGTGATGTCAAAGACAATTTTGTTCACAATTAAATACTCGTAATCAACAACACATTTATTTGGATAAAGATTAATATTATTACATTGATACAACTCTTAACAGATAACGCATTAATTTCGGCCAAATTTGTTTACCATAAAAACGGTTCTAGTGACTTAATCTTAAAAGATAGACATATACTGTCGTGGACATTTATTTAGATCATTTCACGCAATGGAAGCCTTCAAGGATGAATAATTTTCCCCGTTTTTTTCACATTTTCTATTATTTCTTTGCTCCTAATAATTGCATCGTGATGTTATATAGCCTAAAGCCTTTCTCGATAAATGGTCTATTCAACTCAAAAAGAATTTTTCAATTCGAACCAGTAGTTCCTGAGATTAGCGCGTTCAAACAAACAAACAAACAAACTCTTCAGCTTTATAATATTAGTATAGATTAAAGTATATGGAGAGTCACGAAATTTATTCAAGTTGGACTTTGCGAATACTTGCGTTATATTCAAGTGCCCAAAGTATAAAGTCAGATTGTTATATTGAAGACGAACTATTTTATTGAATAAAATGTACGTAAGCAAAGACAGAGTATCACATATGTGTAAAGGTGAGCAGCAGCGTCGGCGTCAGCGCCGGCAGCCCGATGGCGACGCGACCGCGGTGGGTGGGATCCCGGTCGCTCTAACAAGGCATTGACGTTCAGTTCGGGAGGTCGCAGGTTGTGGCGCGAACTGCACGCTAATTCAGCATTTCTGAGTAGGATTTGGTGAAACGCTGCCAAAAAATGCATTAGACGGTGTTTCAAATATTAACTTTAGTGAATATAAATGGAAACTAATAAATTTCATTCAAACATTTACTTTAATAAATAATCAATGAAAATCAGCACCAGCTTAAATGTAAACAAGGAACCCGAATGAGCAACAATCCTGTTTCCCGGCATCTGTCGCCAGGAAGAGGACCAGCGCCCGCTCGCAGAGAGGCTGCGGCGCAGACGGTCCAGCTCATTCA
Organism: Automeris io; assembly: GCA_036320925.1. Lineage (NCBI taxonomy): Eukaryota > Metazoa > Arthropoda > Insecta > Lepidoptera > Saturniidae > Automeris > Automeris io. Next base: position 73,179 of record JAUDJH010000008.1, read on the forward strand.
TGTATTACAAAGACAAGTCGTGACAGTATTGACCCGTAGAGCGGCTCCAGTGCAGCCTGATAAGCGCGGACTCCTCCGGGACCTAGGAGCTCGTTTCGATCGGAGGTTTGATTCGAAAATGCTAAATAACAAAATTAGTTTTGATGCAAACCCAAGTGCACCGAGTTTTATATAGGCATTATTATTTAGTACGATATGAGAGTGCCCCGAGCGCAGGGCGCCAGTGGACAAACTGACGGCTGCCGTGCCGTGCCGCGCCGTGCCGCGCCGTGCCGCGCCGCGCCGTGCCGCACGCGCTGCATGCAGCACAGCAGCGTCACGCGGCGCCGAGCTCAGTCAGTGCTGGCACTGTGCACTGCAGCTCGACGCAGAAGCACGCTGGATATGCAAATAACACATTAAACATGTTTTATTTTATAATCAAGCCTTTTCTCTTTTTTTTTAAATCTTGGTTTTCTGAGTAGCCGCCTGAGTTGTGAGCAAGCTGAAATCGATTCCGTAGTGCGGTGCGGAGCGGCGCGCCTGCCGACGCCGGGCGCACGCTGGCACTCCACAGCGAACAGTGCGCGCCGCGGCGCCGCGCTGCTCCTGGGTTCAAGATGCAAGCGACTTTTTTTTTTGTAACCCGGGGGAAAATCCTACATTGGACCATCAGGGTCACTGTGAGGGCAGCGACCCTGGTGTGTCAGACTCCTACTGACTAAAAACCCCCGGGGTGTCCCTCTAATCACTCCACCCAGGCCTGGGGAACCAAATTCGTCCAGTCGAACATGCAAGCGACTGACATAAGTTATAAGCTAGGAGAGTTTTGGGGCAGCTTTTAAAATGTCCACGAGGCATGAAGACTCCCCCTTGTCATTGGCCGTGGCGGCGCACGCGGTCCCAGCAGTGCACGCTGTCCGCAGGCGGCGGCATGGCGGCGGCGGCGGTGGCTGCGGCGGCGGCGGCGGCGGCGGCGGCGGCGGCATGGCGGCGGTGAGCTGCCCCGAGGTGATGTACGGCGCGTACTACCCGTACCTGTACGGACGCGGCGCCGCGCGCTCCTTCCACCACGCTCCGCACTTCCAGTACGACCGGGTGAGTGGCGCCCCGCGTGCGGCCGCCCGGCCCCGTTCCTATGGCACAGCGTTGCGAGCGCAGCGACCGCCTCGGACGTGCTACCATTACTGAAAACAGAGATGGGAAAAATGTAAACTGATTAATGATAAGCGATTACAAAATGTAGTCGTAATTTTAATATGCTTGCTCTGTAATCATGATTAAATCCATTTAAAAACATTAAAAAATCATAAATGTGTATACAATCTGGGATTATGTAGTGTTTAAAACGTAAATGGTAAAAAAACGTAAAATATAATCGTTAATCATTTTCATTAATCTGATTACATTTTGCCCGTCTATGGCTGTAAACGACACAATACAATGGCGTGCAGCGAGTCTACTTGAACTCGGTCTTTGCCTTCCGGCGCGCGTCCAGCGGCCAGGCCCGGTGGTAGCGACGCGCCCGCCCAGCACCTGCACTCGCGCTCTGCGGCGGCGCGGCGCGGTGCGGGGCGGGGCGGTGCGGTGCGAAATGGCTGAGGTCATTAACCCAGTGCATACAGTTGACAGTAGGTGTAATTTTGGACCTAGAACCAGAGGGTACGAAATAATACTTCCTACAGAAGGTAGCCTCGAAGGTTCGCTCCCCGCCGACGGCGCACCGGTCGGGCCGGCGCGTTCCGCTGCGGCTGTTTATTAATGACGACCATGAATCGTTTTAAACGGTTGCACTGTTACCATTGACAAATGACTCTTGCTTATTTTACTCAATATTTTGTCGGAATGTACCATATTATTATTTATTTATTTATTTATTCAATGGTAACTACACAGCATATTATAAAATTATATACAAAAATGGGAAATAAAATAAAAAATCTACAATGCCAATAACGTAGTACACAACATATTAAATTTCGGTAAATGTTTGGGTCGCTCCCCATATCGTATAGTGAGTGGTGTGTGCGTGTTGTGTGTGTGAGTGCATTTGTGTGCGTGTGTGTGCTCACATCGGTGCTGTATGAGATTCATGTAACTGCAGTTCAGAAATAATAGTGTTAATGACCTGATCACGGCTCAAGTGAAACATATCGGTGTCTTTACAATATTGATTGTAGTGAGCGCAACATCTGTAGAGGACCGAGTTCCGGGCAGAGCAGTGCTTTGCAAGAGGCAAGGCGAATGAGCAAGGACTTCGAGTTCGTTTTTTGAATATTTTAAACTTTAATTTCCCGAGCAGTTCAGGACAATCCACTTTTGCGTTTAGGAGATCATAAAGCAGTCTCATATCATTTATAGTACGACGATGCTCCAGTGACAAAAACTTGTGCCTTTGCAAGCTGTCCACGTAATCGCAAGGGTCCTTGTTACTCTTAATATTAAGAAATCTTAAAAAAATATTTTTTGAATTCTTTCCGTATTATTTTTATGCGTGATAAATGACGGTGACCAGATAGACGAAGCATACTCTACACAACTTCTGACGTAAGAAAAGTAAAGAATTTTAATAGAATCAACATTATTAAAGGGCCTAGTTACTCTAAAAATGAAACCTAACGTTTTTAGGGACTTTTGAATAATAAAATCGTAATGACTAGTAAAAAGTAATTTTGAATCCCTCATTATTCCTAAATCCTTAATATAATTTACCTTTTGAATGGGTTGCTGATTAAGTGTATAGCAAAAATTAATTTGATGATGTTTTCTTGTGAAAGTTATTACATTGCACTTTTTAATATTTAGGTCTAATTTGTTCATTCTACAGTAATCATTAAGCCGATTCAAGTCTACTTGAAGCAAGTGACAATCATCGTTATTACGAATAGTCATACAGATTTTAGTATCATCCGCATACATAAGGCGATTAGCGTAGTGAAAACATTCAGATATATCATGGACATATATGTTGAAAAGTAAAGGACCCAGGTGAGATCCCTGAGGGATGCCCGAAGGTATTTTTTCAAAACGAGAGACGCATGTCCCTATGCGTACTGCCTGATGTCTATTAGCTACATATGAAGCAAACCACCTCAAAAGATCACCGTGGACACCAACGTCCAATAGCTTTTTTATGAGGATGTCGTGATTAATTCTATCAAAGCATTTAGAATAGTCTGTGTACACGGCATCCACTTGATAACCTTTATCCATTCCTGCAGCTATACAATCAGTATATACAGCTAAGTTAGTCTGAGTAGACCTGAGCTTCATAAACCCATGCTGTGTAGGAGGAATGGACACGGACACGAGATTATATATCTGGTCGTGAACAAGTAATTCAAATAGTTTACTGAATACAGAAAGCAAGGAAACTGGACGATAATTTTCTATGTTAGTTCTGGATCCAGATTTATGAATACGCATAATGAACGCTGCTTTCCACTTTGTAGGAAACATGCCAGAGGACAAACATTTGTTAAACAGAATGATTAGAGGTAGTACCAAGGCGCTCGTACAGTTTCTTACAAACATTGGAGGAATATTGTCAGGTCCTGCTCCTTTATTGCTATCAATCAATTTATGTATTTGTTGACTAATGTTTGGGATAAACGTAGGGATCCTATGTTGCGGACTGAGATACTTTCAGATTGCGAGTTGATCGAGCATCCAGACGAGGCATCAGTAGCGTACACGGACTGAAAGTAGTCAACAAACAGGTTACACGTGTTAGGTCCATCGCAGGCCGAGATGGAACCATAGTGAACCTGGGCAGGAAACGAGGATGTTGATTTTAAATTTTTTATATATCTCCAAAAGGTTTTAGGATTATCTTTGATTGATCCTTCACTGTACTCAATATATTTGTGAAAGCAGTGTTTTTGCATTTTTTTGAAGCGCTTTCTGAGTAATGAGAAGCTGTGATAATCTGAGAGAAAACCTACTTTTTTCTAACGTTTATGAAATTTATGCTTTTCTTTAGCAAGATGTACAAGAGGCCTAGAGTACCAAGAAGGCACTGCTGTGGTACCCTTACAATAACGAGCAACGTATTCATCGATAGATTTATTTAATCTCTCATAAAAAAATGTCAACAGCGTCATCAATCGATTTGTTACCCAAATCGTCGTTCCAGTTAAAAGAATTTAAGTAGGAGATTATGTCATTATAATTAGCATGATTAAATTTGAATGCAAGTTGAGGAGGATGCTTTAGATCTTTTAGATTAATATTTGGGAATTCTAATTCAAGGGCAGGGTGGTGAGGCAAGTCTTCTTTGACTATCGGAGAAAGTGACCTAGTAATATTAACACATGTTGTGTTACAAAACACTAAGTCAAGAAGCCGGTTGTTATCATTTTTTATGAAGTTATATTGTTCCATACCGTATTCAGACATTAATTCAAGAAAAGCTTTTTGATATTCACAACATTTTCCTAAAATATAAGAGAGACCTCCAGAATTATTAACACTCCAATGAATATTGGGAAAGTTAAAATCGCCTAATAGCAGAATGTGATCGTGGTGAATATAGGAAGCTAAATTTTGCAAATAGGAGATGAGAGATGCAAGAACTTTGTCTCTGGATAGTCCAGAGCCCGGTAAGTATACGCATATTATATGCAGATTTCGATCACTCTGAGGAGTATGACCTTGTACTTTTAAATGTAGGCGTTCACAATCCACTATATTTGAAGCACCCACTGATGAGATACGTTGCGCCCCAAGTTCGCGACGAAGCAGCAACATAACCCCACCACCCACCACCCACCTGTCTTACAGATCTAGAGCCCAGAACTCGAGATACCATGGGACGATCACAGCGATGGACATCGTACCGACCATCCGATACCTCAGCATCGTTTACACCGTCCACAAGCCATGTTTCGCAAATAGCGACAATTGTATAATCGTGATTTAAAATACCTAATCTAAATTCTGATGTCTCTCCACGTATACTTCTAGCGTTTTGTGAATATACAGTTAACTTACGTTGCATCATTCCGTTAAAAGAGTACTTGTCTAGTTAAAAATCTTTGTATCGGTTTCATAATTTGGAAAACAGTAGTGCTAAAAATAAAGCTTGACTGCAGTGATATGAATCTTTCATGCGGCGTGATGTGATATGTGTTGAGCGAGAAGCGTAACGGGTAGGCACTATATTGAGACCATAGGGAGGGCAGTGTGAGTAAGAACGAATATTAACCTTTACCTCTCACATACATTATTATAAGTCTATTGTTGGTCAAGGTATGAGAGCAGAGTCTGTCTTCTGCACATGTGATGATTTTTCTGTATGACTTCTTCCTGCAGCTAGCATAGTATCTAATTGCTCTTCGGAGTAGACGCGCATGGCTGGAGATTGGTCGTTCCTTCTTACATAAATCTTTGTATTTCTGGTCCACACATAACGAAACCCCAACTCCTTAGATATATTTCTTGCTTTCATAAGTAAATATTTATTTTGGCGTGTGAGATGTTCATTAATATATATGTGTCGCTCTTCACCGGCAATCCCAATATTAATGCTAGTCACTCCTCTGTTTTTACGAGCTTTAGTGAGTAGCTCGTCTTTCTTAAGCTGTGATTTAAATTGGACCGCTACGGGCTCGGCGCTCGTCACTGCCTTGTTGCGAGGTGCAATTCGTGATGCGTACTGGATGTCCTCCGCAGTAAGTTCTACTCCTTAAAATGTTGATAGTGACAATACAGTGAATATCAAATTTTCCGATTTTCTAACAGGAACACCAAGTATTTCAACGTTATTGTTTCAAGCGCGTTGTTCTAAGTCATTTAACTGAGTCTTTATAGAAGACAATTTGGTGACGGTGTCATTTAGGTATTTATTTTCTTATTCCAAATTCTTTATTCTAACTTCCACATCAGCAATAGTCTTTTGAAAGCTATCCTGGGTGTCTGATAAGTATTTAACACTTTCCTGCAGTGGTGATACAGATGCAGTTAAGTTATCGCATTTAACTGACAGGTTTGAAATGAGCTTCATTGCTTTCTCCACTTTTGTATCAAGTTGCGACAAAGAACCATCAATGTTATCCATCATCTCGACTCTAAATTCATAAAGTTCAGATTGTTGTTGCTTGAGAATATTTCCCGATCCCGATTGAAACAAGTTTTGAATGTCAATCAGCGGAACAGACTCGCGGCATGATACAATCTCTGGAATCGGCGCGGCTTTGTCTGTACTCAGCTTATTGTCAGCAATCGGAGCACCTTTATCCACAAGAATGTTAATACAACAGGGTCCACGCCAAGACGATTTTTTAGCCACGGTCATTTTCCTAAATGTTGTTTCGCATATATTTCCGCAATTAAAATGATAGTGTCTTTTACAAGTAAAGCATGCTATGCCATCATTATCGTATATAGGACTTGAACATTTTAAGCATTCCATATTGATATTAATATTTTTCAAAAACTGTTGTCCAAATTATTATCTCAATACTATTAAATATAGTTATAATTTCATAAGTGCCTTTAGTATACGCCTTTAACTTGATATGCGTAACTCAGTCTTTAAGTGAGTCGACCGCAGACTAAAGATGTCGATTGTGAATTATGTGGGTAGTTAAGAAAAAAGTAAATCAAATTCGCAACAATGATGGTTTCTACTGAGGAATTACTCAAGTATTCTGTGTTATTTTAGAATAATAACAATAACACGAGGTCACTCTCCCACAGAGCACAAGACAATGATCTCTTTGAGCGCCAACTGGCACTAAGTAACGAGTTATAGTAAATAAACACGGAGCGCGACACACTGACTAGGATTTGACCTTTATCGTATATTATTATTTAATACAGAAATTCGTTTAATTATTGTATGAGTACTGATATTATTACTGAGTTGTTAAATTTTGGAGTTCATTTAGCATCATTTAACATTATCTGTTGTTAATAAATACCTGCTGCCGCTTCCGAGGCCGAAATTCTCAAAGACCCAGCCAATTGTTTATGGACATCGAGTGTCCAAGTATTGCGCTTGTGTGAATTTCGTTCTGTCGAATCCGTACATTGCCGCCGGAGTGCCCCGGCGCAGGAGCGCTCCCGGGGGCCCGGGGGCGGGCTCGTCGTGTTTTATTGTTGTAGTCTAATGTAATATAACGTGCTCTCATGTGAAAGTGTCTGTGACGGGAAACGCCTCGACACGACGGCATTCTCGCGAGCCTATATGTAAATATTCCTGTCTTTGTAAATATCTTTTCGTGGGGACCTGCCCAGTCGAGAGCTTGCTCCTAGCCGGCGCAATGCGTTCATATATATTGAAATGATGAGTGTAACAAGGGACAAGTGCATCTATCTAGAGAGTCGGAAGGAACCGTGACGGGGTCGCGCCTCGCTCCGTCGCGATGCAGGCCCGGCCCCGGCCCGGCTCCGTCACGGCTCCGGCACGGCCAGCTCCTCGCTGCGCGATCGACAGCGCAGTGCCGACACTACTGTTGCTGTTGCCGCGGACCGCGCCGCGTCCGCCGGGCGCCGGTTCTGATAACAGATACATTGTTCACTTGTTGCGCGAATGTTGAATGCCTTTTGGGCGCAGTTCAATGTGCAGAGCGGAGGCGGCGGCGGCGGCGGCGCCCCGGGCGAGCCCTACGCGGCGCTCAGCTCGGGCTCCGCCTCCTCGGGCTGCGGGTCACCGCCGCAAGCGCACGCGCACGCGGCGCACCCGCGCACCCGGGCCAAGGAGGAAGACGCGCACGGGCGCGCCAGCGCGGACGGTATGTTGCGGGCTGATCCACTGCAGGTGCTAGCTATCCTGTGTGCAACATCTGCGGAGCCGGTGTTGATGTCGTTGTCGATGCAGGCGGCGGCTCCTCCGAGTCGGAGGGCGAGTGCGGCGCGGGCGGCGGCGGTGCGGGCGGCCGCGGGGCGCGCGCGCAGTACGTCAGCGCCAACTGCGTCGTGTTCACGCACTACTCCGGGGACGTGGCCGCCGTTGTCGACGAGCACTTCACGCGCGCGCTCGCGTTGGACAAGCACAAGGGTACGTACTGCCGCAGGCGGACACCGCGGTGCGCCGCGCGGCCGGTGCGGGCGGCGCCATGAAAGAATAGTTCAAATACTTCTCAAACGAAAATTACCGCGCGGTCTTAGTTTTTACTGCGCTCGGTCCGCCCCCGGCCCCCGCCCCCGCCCTGCACTGGGCCGGTGCCGGGTACCGGGAACAGGCGCAGCAAAAACACAGAACTCGAGCGGCGAACAGCGGCTACATAAATCAGGAAGCGAGTTTGGGCAGCCTTCATTAGAGCCCGGGCTTAATTGCAACGCGCCCCCCCCCCCGTCCCGTGCCGCCGCCGCCGCCGCCGCACCGGGAGCTATTTGCAAAAACGGAACATTAGACGGACCGGCTGTTACATTTGCCCGAAAGCAATCGACAAAAACATAGAGGATCGCGGCCGCGCCCACCCCCCCCCCCCCCGCACCCGGCCGCATGCACGCAGCCGCATTCCTGCACGCGGCGCACGGACACGGGAGCATTGCAAGCAGGACCCTGTTCGCGACACCACCTCGAGTAATAGCTCTTTTAATGATACCCACCGCCCCCGCCGGCATCGCCGCGCCCGCCGCGCCCGGCGCCGACGTCTGCCAGGGAACTCTTGTTTAGCCGGCAAGAGGAAGGTACGCGAATTACCAACGACAAACCCATTTGGAACAATATATTTCATCCCTTTACTTTAACGGGTGGGTGAAACACATCTCCTGTTTTTAATCTGTATCCTGTCGGGCCGGCGGCGGGGGCGGCGGGGGCGGCGGGTGTAAAAAGTAAGCAACCTTTATGAAATGAGCAATATGAAGTGTTGAGTGTGTGCCTCGCGTGTGCAGAGAGCGTGCCGATGGTGTCGCGCAACCTGCCGGCGTCGTTCTTCAACGCGGCGGCGGCGGCGGCGGCGGCGAGCGCGGGCGCGGGCGCGGGCGGTGCGGTCGAGCTGTACGAGTACGACCCGTGGCACCAGCACTACGGCGGCTGCGGGTACGGGCACGCGGCGCAGTACCACGCGGCGGCGGCGGCGCAGGCGCACCACAGCATGGCGGCGGCGGCCGGCTACGGCGGGCTGCTGCTGGGCCGCGGCTCGCTGCACCACCAGTACAAGCCGGTCGAGTGGCCCGCGCAGCACCACGCGCCGCACCACCTGGACGCGGCCTGCTCGCCCTACTCGCACTCGCCGTACCCGCCGGTCCCAGGTGACTGCACCGGCCGCGCCGCACCCGGCCGTTACTCTGACATGATCTATAATCCACTTGACGAGACCGCATGTCGCGAGACCGTTGCGCTCGCAATTAATTAAGGACCTTTAATGAAAGATGAAGGAAGAGTAGACGAGTTGAATTGAATTGCCTCGAATTGGTGAACGCTCTCAGAACATTGTTACTTGTATTGTATTGTATTGTATTGTATCGTATCGTATTTGATCACTAGCGACTGGTGCGATAAGAAATGCTGCCTGTCGATAAACGTCCACGAAGAAATAACCCTCTTGTAGAATTGAAAACACAAAAATCAAAGCATTCCCCGGCGGGTGTCGCCTGCAGCTCCGCAGCGCGCTCGCCGGCACGGTGCAGCGGACGGGGACGGAGGCGCCCGCGCCGCTCGCCGGGGCCCGGCTGCGACACTGGCGCGCTGCCGGCGGGTGCAGTGCGCGAGCGAGGCCTACACTCGAATAGTTCATTTTAGTTTGCCGTTGCCCGGCTCGGGGCGCAACAGTTCCGCGTCACCTGATGACGCATTCGGTGTTAACGGAACGGGTGACAACGTTGAGAGTGCGGTGAGTGCGCGAACGCCGTGCTGCTGCTGCTGCTGCTGCTGCTGCTGCACGAGTACGCAGCAAGACAATATAGACGCGAGTATTGCACTATACTAGAGGCTCGCTGAGTCGGGGCGGCAGCGGCGCCGGCGGGTTGGGCTCGGGCGGCGGCGCAGGGGCCGTACTGCGCGCAGGCGGAGCGGGTGCCGCGATAGTACGCAGCATGCCGCTCGGGACCGCACACCACACAGCTAGGCACATAATCTCGGCGCTGAATGCCAATAAAGCTGGCAGTCGCGACACTGCCCAGGGATCTCTAATGTGGGCTTCGGCTCGACTCGCCGCCCGGAGCCCACCGAGAAGGGAGGCTGTTTCGGGAGAAAAGGTCTGTCTGCCCTTTTAGATACAGGCAGAATAGTCAGGTTGCTCACGAGTGGAAGCTCTGCAGGGGCGTGGACTTGCTTAGTCTCAGAGTTGTGCTCGTTATAATGTTAGAGCAGGAGCGACACAGTCGCGCCCCCGCGCCCCCGCGCCGCACATGGAGGGCGGTCGCCAGCGGGGCGGAGGGCCGACCGCCGTCAGTGACGGTTTAATGAGAACGATTAAAATTAATTTGCGCAGAGACCTCGCAAATTAAATTCTTAGGACGCGAGCGTTGATCCCCCCGCGCCCGCGCCCGCGCCCCCGCCCGAAGCCGGCTCGTCAGCACTGGAAGCCGGCACGGCGAGCGCTGCCTACTCCTCGGGACGGACCCGACATTATTGTTATTACTGTCGGCATTTGTTTGAAACACTCTGGTACCGGCAGAGAGGCCAGGCGCGGGGCCGGGCCGGGGCCGGGCGCGGGGCCGGGCGTGTGCGCGACCCCGCTTGACCTGTGCTGCACCTCCCGAGCCTCTTGACAAACTCGACGCGTTTTCCATTGAAACCTTGTCTAGGAAATGTTGCGATTACATTTATAAAAGTTCAATATCTACCTATCGATACATGTTTATAACTAAGACCAAACGTTCGGGATCATCTACGATATGCTCAAATGCGTATCTATTCGATACACATGTATTTTAAATAAATGGATGTTTTAAATACATACTTATTAAGTTTCCGACAATCATTTCAATGATTATCTCAATTTCTTGAATGAAATCAACACACGTAAATAGTTTTTTTAAAAAATTTTGATTAAAATAGGGGTTGTAAAATCAACCCCTACGTGCAGTTGATCGTTCCCAAATTGTTAGGGAGAGTCGCGCACGCTCGGGCACTTTGCCTATGTATAAAGCTAAGTTAGGTTTACTCAAGGTGAAGGAAAGTTCTATTGCGAGAGACGGCCGTCACCATCGCGACGCGGTCAGGCTGGGGGTGTTGCTGCGGCGGGCGGGTGCCCGGCTCGTGCCCGTTATACCTTTATTGTAATGTGTTCGGCCTCGCTATACTTCGTAATTGCCTTTGCGATTGCGTTCCTTTGCTAACAATATCTAAAGTGTAAGCCCTTTTAGCTGTAACGCAATAAGCCACTCTCTCACGGTGATCAATTGTTATGTGTAAACAATTGCTATGAGTTTGCCGCCGACGCACCTGCGTGCAGACCGGCTGAGTTAGGCCCAAGCTGTGAGAAGAGAAACTCGGCACACACTGCAACATCAATTCCAAACGATATAATCGTTGCCATAATATTTTTGTGTAATGGATCTCACGTCATATTTATGTTCGTGCCTGTCGTGTGTACTCGCATTGTGTACACTCCTGCGTCAAGTGGACACAACAGGGGACGGCCCTCACCGCCCCCTGGGGTCAGTTAGGGATTTCCCCCGGGTTACCAAAAAAAAAATGGCTCATGCTCCGTAGCCGTCCTGTGGCTGCGTGGGAGATTGGACAAGCGCGTACAAGTTATCGACGCTGCGAGTCGCGCCGCGCTGGCCCGCATGATGCGGAGCGGGAGCGAGCCGCGCCCACCACTCACTCGTTGTTATGAATATCGGCGAGTGCAGGCGGCCACGTGCTGGTCGCGACCTCGCGGCTCGGAGCCTGTCGCAATGTGCTGGCTCGGCGCCGCGCTGTCGCATTCCTGTGCGACAACATATCGCGCCGCGACACGCGTGACGACCGCCCCCCCCCCCGCCACACACACACACACACACACCCGGTGCGATCGATAGCGACGCGCGGCGACGGCCGGGTGCCTGCGGACGCTCGGTCGCTGCAGTGCGCGGCCACTGCCTACGGGTATGCCTATGCCTAGGCATGCTATTGTAATTAGCAACCGATGCCGCCTGCCTGCACCGTTACGTGCCTACATGTCTATACACCTAAGTATATTTAGGCAGGCACGTCAGCCGGGTCCCGGGCGCTGCGGCCGGTTTCAATAACAATGAAATGGTTTTTTGCATGGATAGGTATCTAAATGATTTCATAGCCCAGACTTGAGTTAAAGGTCGCTAAATTATAGACGTCAAAACATTACATTACGTATTTAAACGGTGTCACACTGGTGGGTCCGTAATGGTTCCCCCGCACCACCTGTACCCTGTTCGATTCCCGAAGTCCCCGTAACGGAATGTCGAGGTCAGTTTTGTTTGCGCAACAATTACTTCATATTTTATTTTGAACCTAGTTTCTTTAAATTATGATTTAGTACTTTAACAGATAAATATTTATTTTTACTATGAATACTAAATATGGAAATTTACCTTTAGAGAATTGTTACACGGGACTTCGTAAAATGACTAAGGTACATCTACAACACAGTTCAGTCGTGTTGAGTTTGCGAGCGGAGGCGTGCCCTGGCCGCGGCCGAACTGTAGTCGCGCACCGCGCACCGCGTAGCGCAATGCGTCGCGATAGGCGCGCGGCCGGCGCCCGGCGGGCAGCGGCCAGCGGGCAGCGTCGCGTCCGGTGCGGACCAATGGCGGGCCGCGCGCTGACCGGTGCCCGGCGTCTCTCTCCCCCGTCCCGTCGCGTCGCGTCGCGTTGCGTAGTGCCCCCCGCCCCCCGCACACCGCGGACGATACGCAATCAGGGGCTCCGCGGCCCGCACAGCCCCGAGCCTGCATAAGCGGGCGTACATACATATACAGGCTGATTTTATAGACGGGGGAGACATTCAGCATTCGGTTCTAGTTCCAAATGTATAGGAATAATGATATCTTAATATTTCCATTGGAGCCAAGTAATTTATAGTCAACATATTAAGGGGCAATTAAACACATTATAGAATAAGTAACAATTAACACCAGATTGCCCGGAGCAGTCATTTTGACTGTTTTTAAAGTTAAGTTATATAAAAATAATATATGTATATTTATAAAGAACCAATTTTTTAAAAATATTATGACTTTTTATATGTTATCTTATAGCATTTACTAATAGTTGTACTTACCTCCCCCATCTCTTTGTTCCCTATATACGTATGTGCTATAGGTACCTATATTCAGTCTTTCTAGTGTTAAGTAGGTATGTTGTCTCTCCTAAGCCAGGATAAAGTGGGAAAGGGTAACGAGTCTCTTACCTGTTTACCTAATATTACGTAAAAGGAATTTTATCTGCCGGCCAGTTAATCGTGCGCCACACGCGCTGCGGTGTCCAAACTTTTTACGGATCAATTCTCGTTTGTTCATCAATGGATCTTTACGATTTGTTAGGGAATATTGTTATTTACATTTTTTTTAATTAGTTATAAAAAGGTACAAATGACTGTATTCTGAAATATCTCCCTTGTCTATAAAATCACGCACTATATATGGTATACTGTTAAACATTTGATGTTAATAGATATTGTTATTTAGCTATATAGAGTGAGTAAGTAGGTTAGGGGTAGGCGGGTGCGGGTGCGGGGGCGGGGGCGGGCGAGACAAGTTCACCGGTATCGTTTATAGTTCTGTGATTGATTGACGATGCGAGCGATGACTGCGACACGTCATGTTAGGTAGAGAGCTACTTTCAATCTGCGAGTCGGTTCAGCCGCCGACGTGCTTTATTAGAATTACACCAAATTTAAAATATGACCGATTTGTTCGTGAGTGTGCGTTTGGAACTGCGGGCCGCTGGAGCCGCTGCAGCCGCTGCAGCCGGTAGGAAGGTGAACTGCAAGAGCAACCCAGCACTTGATGAGTGTGCCCTGCCCGTGGGGCGAGGCGCCGCGCGGCGGACAGGGCTGCAGGGCTGCAGGGCTCCGGTTCATATAAATGGCGATAGGAAATGCTTAGCGCAGCAGACCATTGCGCAGAGCGGGTACAACAGGCACCTGTGTGCCTGCCCATACAGAAATAGAATCTTAACAAACTATCTAATAATTGTTTCATAAACAAAATAAAGCTATATTTTTGCGTCAATGTTGTTTCTAAATAATTAATATAAGTGAGGACTCGCCGCCGCAGCTGCCGCAGTTGCCTACTGTCTGTAGCCGTTTTAGTACTTAGTGTTTTAATTTGATGTTTTAACTAATTTGATATTTTTAGGTCCCGACTATGTGATCTGTTGTGTATTTAATAATGCGTTATGCGTGCCCAGGTCTGGAGGCGCAGGTGCAGGACACGTCCAAGGACCTGTACTGGTTCTGAGCCCCCGCAGCCCGCAGCCCGCAGCCTGCAGCGGCCGGAGCGCGCGCCCCGTGTAGCCCGGTGGCGCGTTGACATTCAAGTGCTACCTGCAGTGTACAGAACTGTGTAATATATGTGAAGTAGAGCGCGAGACACGCGACGTGTGCGACGGCGACGCGCGCGGTGCTCGTGCCGCACTGCCGCGCCGGGCGCCGGCGGCCGCCAGCCGATGTGGCGCACGCGCCGCGGGAATATATCGCCCCCATTTATATTCGCGGCCAAAAGTATATTAGATGTTAATTTCGCAGAGCTATCGTCATCACAGTGTTGTCATTCTCACACTATTGAAGTGAATTGAAGCGAATATCGTTCCCGCGTGCGCACACACACACAATCCCTAGTGTTTGTCACAAGTCGCAGTGTGAGCTAAGTCTAGCGCCACGCGGGGCGGCGCGGCGGCGGCTCGACGCGGCGGTCGCATACAGCCGGCTAAGGGTTTATTTGATTTTAAAGTAAACTTGCAAATATTTAATTTGCATTATGATATTTTCTTCATTATTCTCGGAATCCTATGTTAACAGCTATTCGTAAAGTCTCAATGATTTTAAGCTATTCTCGTGTTTCGGCTGCACTTATGTATTCCTGTCGTCCCGTGTCGGTCGGTATCCACTCCCGCAGGTACACGTTAATTACTGACAAATATCACGGAAACATTAGCACCGCGCGCGTGTGCCCATTGTGCACAGCAGTCGATAGCAGCGCATTCAAATTGTCATAGTTAAGCATAGATATATGTATATTGTATTAGGTTAGGAAACATCTAAGGGCCTGTACCCATGGAGAGTGTTTGTCGCGACGGCTCCTGCACCGGGCCCATGCAATCAATATCATTATGTGTTGTACGCACGAATCATCAAGTTGAATAAACAAGCGAGTGCGCTCCGTGAGTGACCGCGTAAAGTAGGCCCGCGCGGCAGCGGCGCGTCAGCTGCGACGGCACGACAGCGTGCTGCGTGACGCAACGTCTGGCCCCCGTGCTGTGCGGGTGGAGCAGCAGAAGTCGGGCGACGAACGCCCTCGTGTGTACAGGCCTTGAGCGAGCGCCTTGTCTTCATAATGTCAACTGATGATTGTCAATGGGATCGCATCGCATCGCATGTCGTCACGTGGCGTACCTGTCAGAACGGGCAGGCGCATGCGCAACGCGACGCGATTCGACTCGCTCTCGCATAGGATATTGTAAAGTTTAACATTCTTTATATAATTTAATAGATCATGTTCTGTGATAGTTCAATAATGGTTTAATAGCTTCTTAGTATTCTTCGAAATATATTTACAAATGTACCTAAAATAAATTCTCTCGCATGTGAGAGATGGCACATTGATCACATGGCAGGCGCGATGCCTGCGGGGGCTTGCGTCGGTGACTCCACCAGTAGGCCGAGGACAAACGCTTAAATATATGTGAACTGGCGCCGTACTGGTGGAGCGATCACAGACGGCATGCGGCGCATCCATCACCTGCTTGTCGGCATCGCGACCGCGGCAGCGGCAGCGGCAGCGGCAGCCGGTTCAGTTCAGTATAACAGTGTACATGCGTTATTGACCTACAGGTTAGCTTTAGCTAGAGATCATATAAGTGCTCATGTGTACATACGAATTGGGAAATACGTGCCTAGCGCCGAGTGTTGCATTGCTGCGAATAAATAGCGGCTGGCCGAGTGTGTCGAGGCTGCCCTTGGACTCTGGCAGTCGTCGACACTCGCTGCCCGCCCCTGGCCCTGCCTGGCGTCGTGGCGATCACGAGCACGTCTATGTCAAGGGATAGGGATACACCGTTGTGGTGGAAGCAGAGATGGGCAAAATGCAGTCATATCAATGGTAAAAAACCTAAAATGTAATCGTAATTGTTACGTCTTGTCTTAATCCTGTGCATCCATTCCCCTCACTATCAATCGATACGTGCAAGACGTACACATCGTGCCCATCACTAGCGCCGGCGCATTCAAATCAAAAACGTAACAGCGAACGGTCCGCTGAAAAAGCGTGGCGTGGTGGAACGCGGTGCCGCAAGCCTCACCACCACTGAATCCCAGTAAGTACCTACCTTATCCTCAAATTCAAGTCGATCAACACCATACCTAAAAAAAGGCAATTTAAAAAAACCCCTAGGTTAATTTATAACAAGAATCATTTTTATTAGTCTGATTATATTTTGCCCACCTATGGCTGGATGGGAGCTGCGCGACGTGACATTCGCCGACCTTTAGTCTCTGTCCACTAGGACTGCTTAGTAATGTGTGTACGGCATCGCGCGCTTACTGTGGACGTTACAACGAAAGTTTACATTTCGATGCATCCTTAGTGTCTACGAGCGCTTAGTTTCACGGATTTGGAGGAAAGACGAACATTTACGAACAGTTCAGACGTGAAATGTGCTACCAGCGAGCATATTTCCGCGATCTTATGACTTACAAATCTTTGAGACAAGAGTGCATAGGCATTTGTTAGGCGGGCGCATCACTTTCCGCCGGGAGTGATTGAGGTTAAGCGTCCGCCTGTAAATGATAAAAAACCCACTGCGAAGTGCCGTAACGATGTATGTGTTCGCGCTCGGCCCGACGCGTGCCGGCCGCGCCCCGAGCGTCACGCGCTCGAATCGGACGCGCAGTGTGCGCTCGCCCTTAGGTACAACTGCAAAACAGAATAGCGCCCGGAGACTCGTCCTCGTGCCTCTGTCGCTCCCGGTGCTGCCGGTGCCGCCGCTGCTGCCGGTGCTGCCGGACAACATGGACCTGTTACTTGTTCAGTTGATATGCTTATTTAAGAAAGCGACGGCAGAACTAGATTTGAAAAAAAATGCGCTCTAGGTCACAATGTTTTAGTATTAAGTTATACAAAGATGTGAAAATATATTTTTGTTACTCGACAAAGTGAGTACAGCGCATCTGATGTAAAGCACAGTCCAGTCCGAGCACGGCAACGCGCGGCACGGGTCTAGTGCACGAATGGGTATTCGCAGCGGCTTTATGCCTCCTAGACAAGAGCCCATAGCAATGTAACGTGCAGCGTTGTGCGGTGAACATACAAAAGGGATGCCGGTACGGTCAACTATAATATATCATCATTTAAAAATCTACAGTCCACGTGTCCGTCTGTAACCATTTTGTCATTTGCATTTTCACCGCACAGCACTAGTACTAGTGATGTGTATAATGATAGCTAATGCCTATGTAAGCGATCCGCGGCGCCGGCGGCGGCGGATACTAGCTCGATACAATAAATTCCATTATTTACTGTGATTGTTTCAAAGAATTTGTTTTATTTCTCCCTCACTCCTGCATTGCCGCATTCCTTCACTCGCATATCCTTTATATTCGTAATTTATATTCAGTACAAACAATACTGCGTTCATCAGATCCGACTCAATGCCCGATCGCAACGATGTTAGTGCTTCCTGTAAATGTCGGCACAACACTAGACCCCCCCCCCCCCCAGCACCGTGCCCGGCGGCGGAGGTGCTCTTGCAAATATTAACTCGACATCGACATTCGATCAGTTGAATAGTGACGGCACCCGCACTCGCCGTGAGTCGGCAGGTTTGTGGCGCGCTCACTGTCCATCTGTAGATACTTAACGTTATCTAGTTTCTAATTCTGTATACTGTTCTGACCTATATCTAACAACTATTTTAAATAACATTACTGTGTCTTCAGTTGTCTATCTTAGTAATTTTACCAACACATTTCATATTAACACACTTGATATTTATTCATTAATATCGTGCCGTGCGTTGGAAACGGCTCTAAGCTAGAGAGCCGCGGCATCGCGGCGCGCGCGGGGGGACTGCGCATGCGCAAGCGACGCAAGCGCTTGACCGCCCGCGCGCGCCCGCTAACTAGTCTCGACACCACACTCGACACGTCTGCACGCACCACTCTCTCGTTATTTTACAGTGTTCATATTTGTACTGTTGTGCTCTGTACTTTATTTCTCCTTGGAGTATCATACTTGTGCTTCATTATTTCTGCTGGACTTTGTACTGTGCTTTATTAAACGTCTATCTAGTTGCTGTCTGTCCTTCTTCATTTCTATCATCATCTCATCTTTACACGCTATCCTGCGCTGTAGTACAAGGTAGGTGTAGGTGTAGGCACCCGTATGCCTGCCGCGCTAAAGGTTCCCAAGGCGACACGAAACGAGGTCCCAGTTCTCTGGTCACCGGGCGCCACCGGGCGCCGGCTGCAACATGAACCCGTCATCCCGATTAAAATGTTTATGCTTCCTAGTCTCGATCGCTTCCCGAACCAGTTCAGGGGAATAGAAATCATCTCCCGAGAGAATACTTGGCTCACATCCCGTGTAACCAGGTCGAAATGTCGAGCTACAAATAACAATAAGTTCATTCGCGTGTAAGACATGGTAAACTATTTATAATGAGTACAATACGCGAAAGTTTAAAATACTTTATTATTATAACATCGAGTGGGTACGAGTACAATTATTAGGGTTCCGTATTACAGAGTGTTAGTTTAATTAATACATGAATATGAAACCGTTAAGAATACATAAAGCTTATTCTTTTTTTTTATTAGGGGCTTTTAACTTACGTCATATCAGCCCCATCGTAGCCTAACATATAGAAATAAAACCTTTCATACCTCACCTTTCATACAGTTTCCATAGCATTTCGGCAGTCGCTTTAGTGGGCACCGCCAAAATGCTATGGAACATACCAACATCCAATCTATTTAATTTCAATTCACACATAACATCCTTTCTTACAATATCGTTCTGGACACACTCAATTAGGACATGCTGAATATCGTCTATAATTCCGCACTCAGGACACATTGGAGACGGTATCTTTTTCATGAGATGAGCAAACTTTCCAGATGGAATATGTCCAGAGCGCAATCTGTGTAATAAAACAACCTGAGATCTCTACAGCGTCACATCGCAGAGCCAGGGGCTCCGAGGAGGCTGACTTTGTACAATTTTGTACCAAATACCTTTTTCTTTTGATGTTTTATCAAAGTATTCTTTCCACATGTTATAAATAGACTTTTTAATGGAACCTAATATTTCTGAATAATGATTGTAAATATATACTTGTGCGCCCTCTAATGCTGCTAGCTTTGCTAATCGGTCAGCCTCCTCGTTTCCCCTGAGCCCTGCATGTGAGGGACTCCACTGCAACTTGCAATGTTGATTGCTCTCTTGTAATATATAAATATATCTAAGGAGCTGGTAAGCAACCGGAACACCTCTGCTACCAGAGGCGCACCGAGCTAAATTCTGAAGAGAGCTCATGCTATCAGTTAAAATAACAATCTTATCATAACTTAAATTAATAGCGTGTACAAGAGCTTCCGATACCGCAAATATTAGGTCCTTACATATGAAATTGGCGTTTTGTATGGGAGGAACAAAAAGTCGAATATTTTTTAATATAATATATTTAATTAATCAAAGTATGAACCATTATTTTCTATGCACTTTTGCCATCTCATAGGTAGTTCATTGATCCCTTTACTAAAAAAAACCAGTCGGACGGGAATCAATAAAATCTTTGAAGGCGATTTGGACTGCCCCATCGGAGTTGAATTTTTTCCCTTGCAAGAAGTTATCCAAATTTCGAAAAAAATGGTAATCTGTTGGAGCTAGGTCCGGGGAGTACGGAGGATGTCTTAGACTTTCCAATTGAAGCTCTTCTAATATAGTAGCCGTCTGTTGCGCAGTGTGTGGTCTAGCGTTGTCGTGAAGCAGCAGTGGCGTGGAGCGATTGACCAGCCTAGGTTGTTTAGCCGCTAGCTTTTCCATCATGGTTTGCAATTGCTGACAATAGACATCAGCCGTAATAGTCTGGCCAGATTTGAGAAAACTGTAATGAACAATACCGGCACTAGTCCACCAAACGCTTACAAGTAACTTTTTTGGGGTTAATTTTCGCTTGGGGCAGGATTTGGCTGGCTGGCCAGGATCCAACCATTGCGCTGAGCGCTTCCGATTATCGTAAAGAACCCATTTTTCATCACAGGTAATGATTCGGTTTAAAATACCTTCATTATTGTGCCGGTTTAGTAATGTAACGCAGCAGTCGACGCGCGTTTGCCGGTTTGCTTCAGTCAATTCGTGAGGTACCCACCTTTCAAGCTTTTTAATCTTCCCAATTTGCTTCAAGTGAATTAAAACAGTTTTATCACTAACATCGCAGCCTGCAGCTAACTCGGACGTGGTTTGCGATGGATCCGCTTCCACAATAGCCTTCAACTCTTCATTATCAACTTGAGTCTCAGGCCGTCCACGGGGCTTGTTCTGCAGGTCGAAATTTCCAGAACGAAAACGTTGGAACCAAAAACGAACTGTGTTTTCTTTTGCAACACGACCGCCATACACATCATTCACCCTTCGAGTTGTTTCCGCAGCACTAGTGCCACGGCGGCACTCGTACTCGTAAATAATGCGATATTTTAAGTTTTCCATTTTGTAAAATGAGTGACGCAAACAGAAAAAAAACAAATGAATGACGATCATCGAAGCACAAATACATGAGTCTATAGCTGTACAAATTTGAATTTGGAATTCCTTACCAAAGAGGAGAAATTTGTGATTAAAGTGGGCAGTACGAAGAACGCCAATTTCATATGTAAGGACCTAATATTTAGCGCATTGAACCCGAGGTACAAGTTTATTATTTATTTTTAATATGATTTCTTGTCGCCTACGCCCCCTGCTGTAAACACAAAAATTAGACTTGCTTGAAGATAATTCTAGCCCCAGAGTTGATAAAATACTCACCGTAGCATTTAATGCTATTTGAGTTTGATTTACGCAAGTATTTAAATCTTTATGGCTAATATAGAATACGTAGTCATCAGCATATTGACACACATTAACACATCCAATCACCTGACTAATTTTCCCTGTAGATAATAATATTAAAAAGCAGAGGGGAGATAGGATCTCCCTGTGCTAGACCTCTGACAGTCCATCTCTCCATACTAGTTTCTCCTGATTCATTTTTAATTACTAGGTGTCTTTTTTTAGAAATTGCCAGAAGTAATTACATATTTTAGCTCCAACAGTAAAATTATCCAAGGTTTTAACAGTTTCGGAAATAAGGATGTTATTATAAGCATTCTGTATGTATGAACAACGAGCGAGAGTTGGAACATCTTTAGAAAAACTAATTTGTATATAACTAATTATCCTAGCTAGGCAATCTGCTGATGACCGCTCTCTTCTAAAACCAATAGTGCTAGGTGATAAGATTTTTTTTTCTCTACGTACCATTCCAGTCTTTTTGCCAATAAAGAGTGTAATATTTTACACAAACAGCATATCAAAGAGACGGGCCAAATTTGGGTCCACTATTATCATGCGACGTTGTATATTTAGGAATGGGAACAATTACTATGTTACGCCATTGTTCTGGTATATAACCAGTTTCTAAGATATTATTGTATAATTTTAATAAATATACTTGACCAGTTGTAGGAGTATTATAAATCATAGAATATGTAATTCCATCAGAACCTGGAGCAGTGTCCTTTTTTTTCATAATATTTTGTTTTGTAGTTCTTGAAGAGAGAAGTCTTTTTCAAGTAGTTTATTAGTAGATTTAAATATAAGATCTAAACTAGATGCATAGTCGAGTGCCAAGGATGTCAATAATTCGTATTTTTCTTCATCACTAGCCTGATGACCCATTTTTTTGTAGCCTTTTATCCAACGCATTTTGTCCCACATGTTTGAAACTGATACAGGTTCATTCATTTCATCACAGAACTGTTCCCAGCTCCTAGCTTTTGCCTTACTTATCAAAATTCGAGTTTTATTAACTTCTTCTTCAAATTTTCTAAGGTTTTCTGGTGTAGGATTTCGTCTAAACATTTTCAATGCTAATCTCCGTTTGGCCACTGCTCCAGATAATAATGGATTCCAATAATTTTTTGGTTTTAACTTGGATTCTGGGGTATTACAAATTCTGCTTATGGGTATAGATTGATCAGCTGCTATATTAATCAATTCCAGGAAGTGATCATATTTCTCCTGAATACTACTATTACTATTTTCAAATATTTTACTTGACGTTTCAAAGGATTTTAACAGGTATTCATGGTATTTGTTCCAGTTAGCGTTTTTAAAATTTCTTTTTGTAGTGATCTGAGATGAATTTGGACATTTTACACACATAAGAATAATAATATGATCACTTCCAAGAGTTTCGTTGCTAGTTTTCCAATTTAAAAATAAAGCTATATCAGATGACACAAATGAGACATCTGGTGATGATTGTTGGAGACTATTATTGACAAGTTTAATTTTTGTAGCACTGCCTGTGTTAAGACTGACAAAACCATGTTCCAATGATGACTCAAACAACTGTATGCCTCTAGTATTGGTTTTGTATGACTAGTTGGAATGGTGTCCATTAAAGTCTCCGACTATCAATGATCTCGTCGGAAAACAAGAAAATATTATGTCCCAATCAGATATCTGTGTTACAACAGATGAGGGACTATATATAGACATAACATATTCAATTCTTTTTAAATTTAGTTATTTTACTGCAACAACTTCTATACCCGGATTGGTAGTGTTAAAATGACATATTCTACTCCTAATAGATTTGTGTACTAGGATTGCTACACCTCTATATGAGTCAGCTCTGTCTTTTCTATATATATTGTATCCACTTACTTTAATCAAGGAATTAGAATCCAGCCACGTTTCACAAATACAGGCCACATGAATTTTTTCTTGTATTAAGGGGCACACCTAGTGTGACAGCCAAAAAAAGGCGATTTTTGGGAATTAAAAAAAAAACTAGTGAATCAATTGTTTTAAAATTTTGAGGGTATATTTATACATGTTTTGAGAATACACAGTAAAATTTTTGGAATAATATATTAAATATTTTTGAAATAACACGCGATCTCCGGCGGCGCCAAAAAAAAAGGACCTCCACTGCTGGAGTGACTGCAGCCTTCTCCGTTGATAAAACCTAAAAAAAAAGCCTCGTTAAACAAAAACATATTGTCTGTACGATGACCCTCGGGCGAACCAAAAAATCAAAAATTGACAAAATGGAGGCATGTTGAAAAAAAAATGAAATTTTACCCAAAATTTTGGTCGTTTTTGGCCTACCAAAATCCGATTTTTGATCAGATCAAAAAACTGGAGGGTCATCGTATGGAGAACTATATAGAGAAGATGTAAAAAAAATTTGATAGCGATCGGATCATTTGTCTCCGAGTAATCACTCCAGCAAATTCGAAAAATGCTGATTCGAGAAAAACGCGTTTAAAGATAAAATGATCGTTTTCACTGTTATAAATGGATTAAATTCGTACTTACAGCTAATCTGCTATTCCAGGCCCGTATAATTCACCTTCCTCTTCCTCAAAAAGGGCTTGTTGAGCTGAAGAAGCTTTTCTTCGAGATGATCGACTATCTTTTGAAGAAGCTCGTTGGCGATGATCAGCGATTCGTAGTCTCGTCTCGTCCTTAAAAGCCGTATAATCTCTTGCTGCAGGTCCAACTTTTATTCCCATTGCATTAAATATCTTTAAAATTGACAAGTAACCGTTATTGAATATTGAAGTTGCAAAAAAATTTGCTAATTCGATAGTTTTCAATCCATTGTGAAGGTGCTTTGGTGAAAAGTGCCAAAGTAAACCGTTGTAACTTTCATTATTGTTTTGAGTATTACTACCTTTGCATCTATCAAGCAATTCATGTCAAGATAAGTCTTCATAAATAGGCTTTAGAGCTTTTTCAACTTCTGGATCCAGTGGGAGGTAATCGTGCTTAAGCTTACTCAACATTCCTTCAGCTTATAAATGGCTGTAACTCAAAAACTATTTAAGATAACGATTTAAAATTTTAGTATGTTATTTTTAAAGGTATAACCTATCGAAATATGAAAAAAAAAGAAAATTGATTTTTTGAAAATTTCACACTAGGTGTGCCCCTTAAAAGTTCACCAAAACCCACCAATTTTGGCTTTAGACTTTGTGAATTCTATTGCATTATATTTATATTTATATCCATTGTTTAGCGTTGAGGCCAGCTATCCGCTGCAGCACGCACTCTTCCTGTGGGAAAATTCTTCACTGCCAATCGTATGGATTGTTTTAGGAACTCACGATAATCATGGCGTTTAGAGCAAGCCTCGCTCTCTAAAACACCATAAATCATAATCCAGCATGGGGTCAGTGCTGCGAGGCTCCTCCTTTGCCGCCACCGCTTTAAGGTGCGAGATAGCTCGGCGTGCGCGCGCAACCAGATGTCACCTACAGATTACAGATTTCTATTATTCACATGTCCGTATATTGTTTTCCATATGCAATGGCTCTCGAAGAGTATCTCTCGTGAAGTCGGAGTGGGGTTCCCCGGGCCGGTCTGGGCAGCCTGGTCGAAGCATGCCGCAGCGATGCAGCACTAGAAGGGCCTGCTGATTACTGAACACTGCCTAATATCAAATTTTAATGTTTAAATTTGTATCTCACAACTTTTTTTCGTTTCATGTTTTTCTTACTTTTTACTCAACTTTTTTCTTTATTAATAAACTTTTATGTTTAGTTTTAATTTGACTACAATTTTACTTGAAATTACAAACTAGCATAAAATTGAATTTTAAAACATATAATATTATTTATTACAAAAAAAAAATTGTTTTTGGAGCCATCAAATAATGCTCGAGTCTTAAACTTTATTGATGTTTAAGATGAATGTGTATGGTGACGGGCGCGGAGTCAGCGGAGACAGCGGCGTCAGCGGCGTCAGCGGCGTCGCGGCGTCGCGGAATCTATTGTTTCGAGATAATGTTTAGAGAATTAGTTTAGCAATAAGCCGCGACGGAGCGGCCGCGACGCGCCCCAGGACGATTTATAGCAGATAAGCTCGCGCTGGGACAACTCCGCTCCGAAATCACGCAACGCGTTTCTAAATCGGGACCCATTGTGTGCGCGATGTATTATTTTTAAGAGAGCGACAGTCGTAAAACGCCAGTTAATCAATCCGGGATTTGAGCGGCGGAGCGGCTTGCGGCGGCGACCCTCGGATTAAAATAAACAATGGCTAGAGCCGCGGCCGCAGCCCGAGCGCCGAGCGCCGAGCGCCATTAGCGCGCGCTGTTTGTAAACACGCGTCTCACCTGCACTCCGCGTCGCCGCTCATTTGTCGCGAGCGTTATTTATGCTAATGGAGCGATGGACGCGCTCCCCGAGGAATACTAACAACCGCATCGCATCGCAACGCATCGCATCGCATCGCAGAGCGCACCTATTGAGCAATAAACAGCCATTATTGTCGAAGACGATCGGGACGGAGCGCCGCCGCGCCGCTTTAGCGATACATTAAGCCATAGCGCCTAACGCTTTTCGGATTCAACGAATTGAAGAGCGCGTCCGACGGCTCCCCCGTGTGCACGCGCACACCACACAGTAATACCGGGACATGCAAACTTGAATCTTGCGAAAGGCACTCGGCAGATATAAAACAAAAATGCCAAGAATCCTACTAGAGCATCCTTGGTGTCGCCAGCCTACCTGCGCCCGCTGCTGGACGGAGCTCCCTCCCCTATGAAGCGTCATTAATCACGGTCTCCGACCTCTACATCCCACCAATGTCACGTAATAATAGAGACCTATATTTAGCAACGGATTAAAGCCTTGGTCTGTTAAACTGGGCAGGCCTGCCAGCGGCGACCTCGCGGCAGGTCCACTGAGCTGGAAAGAGCTGATCCTGGGCTTACCGTTGTAATGTGGTGTGAGATTGTTAGGTATGCAGTGCGCCCTTATGACTGTAGAAGTCTAGGCCCTGGGGGGGGTGGTGCATCTGTGTCGAGATGAGTTTCTGTAGCGAATATTTGCAATACAATATGTGAGCGTGCCTGCATGTGCACGTCGTTAGCGGCGCGGAGGCGGCCCCGCAGCGGCCCCGCAGCGGCGCAGGCACCGGCAGCGGCGGCGCATCTGGTCTCCGTTCCGCCTCATTGCCGCTAACGGTTTGTTTGTCGCTCTACGACGTGTTTTTGCGTCCCGCGGGACGGATGCGGCCCGGCCTCGGGTTTCAGAGGCGACCGGCGCTCATTAGACGTCAGTTAATGACGAGCCAGCCATTAGCTAATTGTTAGTGTCGGCGTCAGGGCGTGTGAACTCTTCGGGCGGCCGGCGTACGTTGAGCCCCGTCCCGGTGCGAGTGTTCGCCGGCGCAGGGTCCTGTGCACCTGGACTGGCGCAGTTGTGGGTGTCGCAGACGGCGTATAGCAGCAGGCCGGTCCGCGTGACGGATGTGACGCGACACGGCTCCCCGCCTGTTAGCGCCCGCCGCGCCCGCCGCCGCTCTGATTGTACGGAGATGTGTTAAAACACTACTCAAGATATCGATCCAAGATTCAATTATCGTCTCAAACTATATTCTTGTAATTATGTTCAGTTTTCATTTATACTTTCTTAAATAAATTGGTAACTAAAGAGGAAACATTTTCCAAAGACAATATACTATCGCAGCTCTACCTATAGACAAGTGTTTGCACACACTGTGCCACTTCATAAACAAACTATGTACAATAATGTTTACATTTTAAAGTTGATCAATTAGTATTTTAGTAATACACGTAGCTGCCTGGCCAACCAGCTGGGCGGGTGGACAGGGCAGGGTCAAGGGCAGGAGTTGGTTCCCATTTAATTTGAACTGTTCACTACGGGCCCTCCCCAGACGCCGCGGAGTGCGTCTCCACAATATCGAAACACGGACTCCCGATCGCGAACGCGCCTCCTTGCAAACGGCGTCGGTGTCGGTGTCGGTGCCGACTTGCACGTATAGAAAGCTACATATGTACATATATCATAAAAACGTTCCAGAATATCCCCGTCGCTTTAAATGTTGCGCCGCTCTCGACTACGCAGCGATGTGAATCTCTGCGATCGAGCGCTTTGTGGCCGAGCGGGCAATGTCTGCGGGCGGGACTGTGCAGCGCCGGGGCCGCTCGCCGCGAGATGGTATCGCGCCGCCCGGCACGCGTATGACCCGCGCAGTACTGCAAGTTGCAGCCAGCGCACGCTCGCGTGTGTGCGTGTGTGTGTGCGTGCGTCGCGCGGACACCCTGCGGCGGCCAGCCAGCACTTGCTGTGCCCGTTGCTACACCAACGCACAACTATTTCTTTATTTCATACACCAACGATTAAATGTTTACTGCTACATACCTCAGAAGAACTTTAAGATTACAATTAGAACACGTTGATTAATTAAAAGTTAACCAGTAAATATCTCTAATTAGACTCAGAGACCTCGCTCCGCTTGGTCGACAAAGCGGCCTCACACAGTCTATTGCTCGGTAACTGACCCCACAGGCACATTATGACGCAAAGTGAGTAAGCATTCGGCCGGCAGACCCTCGCATACAATCCGACGTCAGAGCGAGTCAGTGTGACCGCAGACAGCTAGCCGGTGAGTCACCTCGACGCTGCTTCGGCAACGGCACCCGCAGCACGCGTCACAGTCTGGCTGGCGGGCGGGGGCGCCACTGCTCCCAAACGCGCTCGTACTTCGCGCTCATTTGGAGCACCAGTGCCTGTGTAATCGTAATGTTGCCCCGCTGTGCCCATAAGTAGCGTTGCTTGACATATGTAAATAGCCCGCAGTGGCTGCGCGCGCACTGCTCCTCCGAGCGCTGTGTTGCCGGCGCGAATTAACACGTCGCTTTGCGCCGTGACAACAAGCGCGAGCAAAACGATCTCGCCCTTTGTCTCGCTATCTCTGCATCGCGCATCGCGCATCGCCTTTGCCCCGGTCCCGGTCCTTAACACTTTATTTATGTGCACCTGGCGGTTGCCGCGCCCCGCGCCCCGCACCGAGCTCATCTGTATTCAAACGAGATGATCGTAACAAGGAATGCGTCAAGGGGCGTCCCGGTCCCGCGGCCGCGGCGGTCCCCCCGGCATGCAGGACGTGAGGAGCCCACACTCGCGTGCTCGCGGCCGGCGTGCCCGCGTCCTGGCGCGGCGCACTCGGGCTGTGCCCTCAGCTATTATTCTCGTCGCTCCTCGTCGCCGCCACTACTCTCAAGGCTGGCGCAGAGCACGCCGGCCGCAGGGCACTCGCGAGCGCTCGGTCTGAAGCGCAACCGGCGTGCGGCCGGTGCGGCCGGTGCGCTGGAGCGCTAGAGCGCAGTCAGAGCACGGGCGCAGTACGCGCTGAGCACAGTCTCGCTGGATGTTGCTCTGGCTAGTCTAACGTGCACTGGCGTGTGCGAGCGCCGCAACAGAATGTTTGCCACGGCGCGCTCCGTAGGTATATACCGTCATGCGGACAACGCATCAAGAGATAGCGATGTATCGCACCGTCCAGTGACTGATTCTCCGACAACTTCCATCAGACCTTCACCACATTGGAGCCACAGCAACCGCGACGTTGTATGGAGCCCATGGAACAACCATCGAGACCAGGGCGGGCACGACGGAGACACATATACAGGGAAGCTGTAGATATTACTGTTGTCCCTTCAAGCGCTAAGACCCACACCTTCGAAGACCTTCATCAAAACTGCACCATATTAAAAGAGGACCAACTAAACCATATTAAAATACTCTATAAAACTAAAAAATAATGATTCCAACCGGTCCATAAATGGCGGAGCAATCGGTGCGCATGCAGAACAAGGATGCAGTCGAATTCATGAGGTCCTCATTTTAGAAGTCTGTTAAAAATAAGTAAAATTGTTAAATGATTGCCTTAAGCCGGGATTCCACCAGTGTGCTGAACTGTGCGGCACTGTATTGCACAGTGTACGACACAAATGTTTGCGCTGGTGGACTCACTCGGGCATACAATAACAAATTGTTCGCGAATAGTTTAGAAATGTTCGCGTACATCTGTATACTTTTGTGCGCGTACAAAAGTATACAGTGGACTCGCGTTGACGCGTACACGCTTGTTGTTCGCGAACTCAGTCTTGCTTCCGCTACCGGAGCGAACACGTTAATTTGTACGCGCACATTGTTCAACAAAATTAAATATGGATTGGACAAATGATAAAATTATAAAATTTATTCAAGCAATTGAAACTTATCCTTTACTATGGGATTCCAGTCACAATGATTATAAAAATAGAAATAAAAAATACGACGCCACTCAAGAGTTGGCTCAAAGTTTCAATTGTGACTCGATTGAGGTAATGAGAAAATGGAAGATTATTTTGGCTCAATATCGAAGAGAAAAGAAGAAAATCTCGGAATCAAAATCTTCAGGATCTGGTATTTCAGATATATATAAGCCAAAATGGTTTGGTTATGCATATTTGAATTTCTTTCATGGAAGGGATGAACCGAACGCCAGTGTGGACTCACAGGACGAAATGAACGAAGAGGTATGTTTAATTTTTTTATTTTCAAACATCTTTTAATTCTTAAGTATGCTTTTTACGCTAGTGTTTCTTGCCATGGCACCATTCCGATGTCAGTTTTGAAATAATGTGTAAATTCTTCTCGTATGTCTTTCGCATCGCCAGATGGTCTTCTTCCAACATGTCTTAAAGGTAGTAAGTTTGCCATGGGTGCATCGCGCCGCCAACTTCCATCGATAGTGCTATGAGTAATTTGGTTCTCAGTATCAAAACTGCCAAGAGAAGTATAAAGTTGTGCAGATGACTTTTGTGTCATCAAAAAGTTATGCAAGTAACACCATGTCAGTGTTATTAATTGTGCCTTTTCTGGAGCTAACAAAATAGGTTTTCTGAGTACGCGAAATACAGCGGACAAAATCCCGAATACATTTTCTACAACACGTCTTGCCCTGCTCAACCGATAATTAAATATTCTTTCTTTTGATCTTTTGTCATGTTGACCGGGATATGGTTTCATTAAATGTATATCTAACGCAAAAGCATCATCTGCCACAATGACATACGGAATTTGTTTGTTTCTTCCGGGCAACGCATAAGGTTGAGGCAAATTTAATTTTCCTTGCTGAAGATCAGTATAAAAACTAGTATTTTTGAAGACACCACCATCCGATATTCTTCCTTTACAACCGACATCTACGTATGTAAATTTATAATTTGCATCAACCAATGCTAAAAGAACAATGCTGAAATCACCTTTGTAATTGAAAAAATCACTTCCAGTATTATTTGGAGCTTGAATAACAACATGTTTGCCATCCATAGCCCCAATGCAATGAGGGAAATTCCATAGATGGTCAAATTGATGCTCTATCATCATCCATTCTTCTGAAGTGTTCGGCATCTGAAAAAGAAATCTTATTATTTCAGCTAAAACAAGATATCCAGGATCACACAGTAAATGAAAATCAAGAATCTCCTCATGAAAGGCCAGGCGAAAAGTTTAAGGCTCCGAAGAACTCGCAGAAACGTCGTGCTGTCGATGAAGACCCGAGAATTGCCCATGCTTTATCCATTATGGATAACGTAAACAAGCACATGGAAGCAAAAAAACATGACGATGACGACATTTTTGCTGCAGCCGTCGCAACGAAATTAAGAAAAATTAAAGATGAGCGAACGAAGATTTTAGTGCAAAGAGATATTGATAATTTATTATATGACGCTATTATTGGTACTGGAAAATATACTACAACTCCAATGCCTTCACCGTATTCAGATTCGCCGAATTCTCAGATCCAAGGACCGGGTTCAAGATTTCAGGTCCGCGATAATGATTACTCAGATCTTTTACGCCAGAATGACAGCGAAATATTAACTTGGCGTGATATGTAATGCAATAAAAATAACTAAAATAAATGTAATTTTATTTTCTTACCTTAATATTTTCTTTCAACACGCTTATCAATGCCTTGCAGGTTTCAGGTACAATCCGAGCAATAAGTTCTTTTGAAACTTTAAATAAATACATTAAACTTGCAAAAGAATCTCCAGTAGCAAGATATCTTAAGGTAATTGCAAGCCTTATTGAAACAGGGACACATTTTCTGTAGTTCGTATCTTGCTTAGCAATAAGAGGACTAACTGCATTGACTAGCAACTCAAAATCTTTACACGATATACGAGTGAAATTTTTAAAACCACTCAATGGATCTATTTTTATTTCTTCTACAAATCTATTTGTTTCTTCATTTCGTCGCTGTAGGAAAGGCCTCACCCAACAACGCGGTTTCTTTCTTCTTTCCTTTTTAAGCAGACTACATAATAAAACACAAGCTGCACCACAAAGCACTACGTTTTCCCGCCCGTCCATATTAACGACTGAAGACAGAAAACTCTTCTTGAACATGTTCGTGCACAAGTGTGCCACACTGTGCGTTTACAAAAGTTATGCACAGCATTGCCGGTGGACACAGCAGCTAAACACGATACCAGCTTAGTGTGCTCAATGCTGGAGTTTTGCACAAAATGTTTGTAAACAAATGTGCTGCACACTATTTTGGTGGAATCGTACCATTATATGAACACTAAACCAGAGATTTATTATTGCTTCTTTGGCTTTTCTTACACTTTGCTCAGGAAATAAGCTCATGTTTGACAAAATTTTGACTAAAAAATGGGGATTTGGATATAGTCTAAGTATTCAGAGAGCCAAGTCCAAGGCGAGATAATCGGTAACAAACCATATAGTTTGACATTATTAAACAATATAATTTGTAATGTTTGAGTTTTGGCCGAGCGCAGACGATGTAGCGCCCGCCTGAGCTGCGGCCCGCTCCGGCGGGCACGCGGGGCACGCGGGGCACGCGCTCGTGTATCTCACGGCGGGGCTGGTGACGTGACAACGCGCACAGCGGCGGCCCGGTAATCCCCGGGGTCGGGACCCGGGCACGGCGGGATTAGCGCGCGCGGTGCTAAGCCGGGGATCGTGACACCGCCGTGCCGCCGTGCCAGCGCTACTCGCGGCCGCGGAGCCCGGCTCGGGGGGATTAGCTGGAGTCCCCTGGCGCCCCACATTGTCGTCGCAGCAGGCTGCCGCGCTCGCTGTGCCAACTCTATTTATTGACAATAAAACTTGCGCACTTATGCTCGTCCCTCAGGTTGAGGCGGTACGCGATTGTCCGAAGTGCGTAGCGTATGCGGGCTGGCATGACGGCATGACGGCATGACGTCGGCGCTCACCACGGGACCGGGGAACGGGCCCTCCGCAGCCGCTGCCGTCCTTAAGCTACGCTTCACTTTTCATCGCTGCGGTGGGGTCACATTATCAAATGAGTATAAAGACAGATACAACAATCGAGCAAGTCGGTCATGCTAGTGACGTTTGCGAAAGTCTCAGCATTTCTTAATATTTGCATAACCCATTGCCCGGGGCCTGAGTCCCGGGGTCGAGGGTGTCCCGGCATCACGGAGCGCCGTCTACGGCATTCGGCACCGCGCTGCGGACGTATGTTGTATATAACCCAGATGAGCAATTGGAATATATCAAACTCCTATAATGTTACATCGTCACCCTATATACCTTTCGGGGTGAGCAGAGGTACCTTAGTGGCCGTAGCCACTTTGCACTTATGTTGTGCCCAACGTGACCAGTTGCGTTGCTGTAAGAGCGCTAGTACACATGGCAATCCCGCCAGATGGCGAGCGGGCTCATCCGTGCCGAGTCCCGTCGCCGGCCAGTGTTCATATCGGACTCGTATATGTTAAAACACAGCCAACGGAACGTCATATACAATGTAGAACTGAAAATTGATTGAAATTTAATAGGAATATCTGTTTCCAGAACTGTTTTCTCATGGCGGCAGGCTTCGTGTCTTTGTATACTGAAACTAGTACAGTTGAGCGGGCAGTGGGCAGTGGGCAGTGGGCAGCGGGCAGCGGGCAGCGGGCAGTGCTCCAGCGGGCCGAGCAGCACAAGCGGTCGGTCGGGACACCGTTGCCGGCCGCACCCGGGGCGGCGCACTAGTGCGGCGGCGCTATAAATACCCGCGACATTTACCTTTGTACCGTAGAAGCCGAACCCTCCCCCCAGCCCGCAGCCCGCAGCCCGCAGCCCGCACTCCGCAGCCGGCGGCACTACAAATAACGCACAATAAATCCCGCTGAAGAATGTCAGTGTTGTGCGGCGGCGGGGGCGGCGGCGCGAGCGAGCGGGCCGGGTGCCGCCGCCGCCGCCGCTACCGACGCAACTCAGCAAACTGCCATTTTCCCGCGCTGCATTACATTTTACTATTCCTAAAGTTTCTGAAGTACCAGATAAGTAAAGATTTATTGGGATACTGCGAATTGTAATACGACGGATCTTTTTTCCATTCAGTTGATGAAAATGTAAAAGGCAATCACAAACATAGATGGGCAAAATGTAATCAGATTAATAAAAATGATTAACGATTACATTGTACGTTTTGTACCATTAACTCGACTGCATTTTGCTCATCTATGTATTAAACACTACAGAATCCCAGATTGTATACACATTAATGATTTCTTAATGTTTTAAATGGATTTAATCATGATTACATAGTAAGAAAATTAAAATTACGATTACATTTCGTAATCGTTCATCATTAATCAGGTTACATTTAGCCCATCTCTGATCACAAAATATTTTCACTTATTATGTAAAGGTGGCTTGCGCCGGGAAATTAAACTTAGTTCAAACTTATATAAACCGCGACTTAGCGTTAAAATGCACTTATTGACACGGCAACATGATTTAGTTGTGACATTTGTTAAATCTAAATCGTCACTGAGGTAAAATGATATCGTTCCCATTGAATGGGGCTCTATACAATATTGAAGAGGATGCAATTTGTTAGCGCGAGCCGCCCTCGGGCGCGATTCTGAGCAGCGCCAAGTGCACGCCTGCAGCGCTCAGGGTCAGGGTCAGGGTCAGGGTCAGGGGAGTGCTTAGTGCTAGCCGGGGCGTGAGATGCCGTGTAGCCGTGCCACCCGTGCAAACCCGCGCCACCACTCCTACTGTGGAAACATTCAAAACATTCAATAAATTATATAGAAACATGAATTGAAATAAATGCCAATGCTCCACTTACACTTGGGACACTTACATTCGGATCCCCGCGAGGCCGCCTCGGGCACGGTGCGCACGGCGCGCTGCCCGGCGGGCGCGGACAGCGGGCAGCGGGCAAGACGTCGCTTTATCAACACCAATTAAAAACAGCCAAATAACTTTGCAATGAGTAGGTACCTATCGCGATGGTGGCGCGTTCGAGTGCGTCGGCCCCGTGAGCGCAGCGCAGCAGTGTCTCCGCGCGCACCCCCCGCGCCCCCGCGCCCCCCCCCGCGCCCCGCCGCGCTCACATTCTCGGTTCAATCAGGCGAAATGTCTTTTATTGTTGACTCACTATTACATTCCGATAGAACATGCTCCCGAACAGCGAACAGCTTCTATACAATGATTACTCTCGGTGTCTTCAACGATGGGACGGAGCCGCCGCGCTGCGCCGCCGCGCGCGTGTCACCGATCCTCTGGGATTATCTATCAGAGAAAACAAACGTTGAAAGTGTCAAGGCGCACGCACAGCCGCGCGGCTGCCGCGACCGGTGCGCGCCGCCCGGCTGCGGAATAATGTCGACATGGGTATTTAGCGCGGTCAGCAGTCAGCAGCGCCTGAATGTCTGGCGCGGCGCGGCTCCCGTGCGGGCGGTCGCATTGGCGCCGTCACCGGCTCCTGGCGGTCGTGTTGCGTTCAGTGTTGCCAACGAGTCACCGGGTACCCTCATGTAAACAGACACAACAAAATGAGCAACGTAGACATCGGCCCTCGCTAAGCGCCCCCCGCGCGCCGCACGCCGCCGCTGCCCTGAGAGGTCCAGCGGCATTAATCGAATTTATGGGCTGGGCGGCCGGCCAGCTGCCCTGCAATGGAGCTGCTCCTCGGAGCGTCAACGCACCGGTCAGCGACAGTTGGCTGCACAATCCTTCGCCGGCGACGCCGGTGACGCCGGTGACGTGGGATAAATTGTATGCGTGTATGGCGTTCCCTGTGAGTTTCTCGGGACGTTTGCTGTTAACGTGCTGCACCAGCGTCGACCTGCGGCGCGGTGTGCACGGGGCCGGCGCGCCCCCCCGCCCGCCGCCCGCCGCCCGCCGCCCCCAGCCCGCCGGCCGCGCAGCGCGGCGAGCACGTGTGAGCGCACGGTGCGCTATAAATCTCCTCCTGTCGTATAAAATCGTCCTACCGGCGACCTGGCCGGGCTCCCCCAGTGCCTCAGCTGCATCCCCGAGAGGGTCGCATCTGCAGCTGCACAGAGAATTATATCCATTACATGGAAGTTAGTAATACAGAAGGCTTGCGTGTAGTATTCTTGGCGCTACCGAGTCAGGTCGCGACCCGCGCTCCGCCGGGCCGGAGGGGCAGCTCGCGACCGCCTGCACTTTATGTTTTTGTTATGTTTTCTATTGGTAACACAATGTCACTTGAAAAGGGCAACAGCTGTGCCCTGTGCCCTGTGCCCTGTGCCCTGTGCCCGCTGCCCGCTGCCCGCTGCCCGCTGCCCGCTGCTATGGGATGGTAGTATTACTCGCATCCTGTGCCACTTCTTGTATCTATTGAAACTACAAGACGATAATTAAAATCAATAGACCATTTGCAATCGTTTCCGCGCGTGTCGGAACAGACATCCAAATTGCTATAACAATCTCTGAGTGCACTGCGCACATCGACTCCACATACAAACACTATTACAATTGTATAACAGTTATAATAGTTAATAATTAGGGATGAGTACACGTAGTCGATGTCGATGATAGAGACGGCTCTAATCAAATGGACAGCAAGGAACGGTCGAGTGCGCGCACTGAGTGCGGCGGCGCCTGCGGACTCCTGCGCCTGCGCCTGCGCCTGCGCCGGGCGCTCCACTCTATAACATTACATACACTACACACGATGACTTGCAACCAGCTTTTAAACACGTTTTATGTATAACCTATAAAATATTCAATATTCCACAAGTATAGCCAATACTCATTTAATAGGTATTTAGCGTGGTAGGTATGGTGGTAGTAACCTACCTTACACTATAGCGCAGGATAGCGTGTAAAGATGAGATGATGAAGAAATGAAATGAAGAAAGTCCAGACAGCAAGTTGATAGACGTTTAATAAGCACAGTACAAAGTCCAGAAGGAATAATGAAGCACAAGTATGATAGTTCAAGTAGAAATAAAGTTCGCGACACAATAATATAAATAACAAACACAAAAATAACACAATACGTAAACTATAAGTAGCGAGCGAGTGGTGCGTGGAGCTAGTCTCAGTGTGATAGCAAGACTGTTTGCCGGGTGCGCGGGCGCTCGCGTCGTGTGTATATGTACAATCCCCCCGCGCGCCCCGGTATCCCGCGGCTCTCTGAATTAGAGCCGTTTCCACCGCACGACACGATATTAAGAAATAAATATCAAGTGTGTTAGTATGAAATGTATTGATAAAAAATTACTTAGATAAATACGTGAAGATATAATAATGTTATTTAAAATAGTTGTTAGTGATAGGTTAGTATAGTGAAAAGAATTAGAAAATAGATAATGTTAAAGACAGAAATAAATAAATAGATAGTGAGTATGCCACATCACTCCCCTCCAGAGACCGTCGCTACGGGCGATAAAAATCAGGAAATCGGACCTTACGGCCCGAGCGTGTCCTTCTGAGGTCATCCTGGGCTGGAAGATTCCGTGTTGAAACAGGATCGGGATGAGGCCTAGGATGGGAAGAAGGAGGTGTGGTGGTGGGAGTAGTGGTAGAGGGAAGGGAAACGGGATTAGGATCGACCAGTGTATAAGCCGGCTTTAAGCGGTCTATGGTCACTGTTACGCTTTTCCCTTTGACCTGTATTCTAAATGTCTTGTCACCACGCTCGAGTACTAGGTAGGGACCGGTGTAGGGGGGCTGTAAAGCGCCGCGTAATGAGTCGTCCCTTAAAAAAACGTGACTCGATGAAGACAGGTCTTTATGGACAAAAATTTTGTCTTTATTGTGACGTGCTGCTGGTGCTGGTTGGAGTTTGGTAACAAGTCGGTGTAGGCGAGTAGAGAAATCCGATATATCGGTGGAAGCAGAGTCTGTGGGGTGAAAGAATTCCCCAGGCAGACGTAACGGCTCACCGTACACCAATTCGGCAGAAGAAGACTGAAGGTCATCTTTGAAAGAACTTCTTATACCAAGCAGCACCAAGGGTAATGTGTCCACCCAGTTAGAGTTGGCGTGGCACATGATGGCTGCTTTCAACTGGCGGTGGAATCGTTCCACTAGGCCGTTACACGCAGGGTGGTACGCGGTTGTTCTGCGATGTTTGAACCCAATCACTTTCCCTAGATATTGGAAAAGTGATGATTCAAATTGTCGTCCACGATCTGTGACTATATCACTTGGACATCCAAATCTGGAAACCCACGAGACCAACGCTTTTCCCACTGTCTCAGCTGTAATGTCCACCATGGGTGTAACCTCTGGCCAACGAGTGAAACGATCCACCGCTGTGAGGCAGTACCGATAACCCTGTGAAATAGGCAATGGACCAATAATGTCAACGTGTATGAATGCGAATCTAGCGCGAGGTAGATCAAAGGTGCCTAGTGGAGATGACACATGGCGATTAACCTTGGCGCGTTGACATTGCAAACAATGACGAGACCATTCTCGACAGTCTTTGCGCAGGCCAGGCCAAACAAAACGCTCGGCGACTAGTTTTGCCGTGGCATTGGCACCTGGGTGGCTGAGACTATGAAGACTGTCGAATATTTGTCTCCTCAAAGTTTGTGTGACAAAGGGTCTGGGAATGGGAGTGCTGACGTCACAATAAAGTTCTGCGCGAGAGTTAGGCATGCTCAACTTTTGCAGACGGAGTGAGGATTGTCCATTGAGAAGTTGAGCCAGTTCTTGATCAGAAGCTTGTGAGTTAGCCAGCACGTCCAAGTCGACTGGCATCTGCAGTTCATCGACACGGGAAAGTGGGTCAGCGACTACGTTATCCTTTCCCGAGATGTGTCGAATATCAGTCGTGAACTGTGAGATGTAGTCTAGGTGACGGAACTGTCTAGGCGAACAGTTAGCCTTGCGTTCGCTGAAGGCGAAACTAAGTGGCTTGTGGTCCGTGTAAACCACGAAGTGTCTAGCCTCTAACATATGGCGAAAGTACTTGATAGCTTCGTATATAGCTAACAGTTCGCGGTCGTAGGGAGAATATTTTTGCTGAGAAGGGCTCAACTTCCGAGAGAAGAATGCAAGAGGTTCCCAAACGTCATTTACCAGCTGCTGCAAAACTGCACCCATAGCCAGGTCAGACGCGTCTGTTACCAGAGCGAGTTCAGCCTGACAATCTGGGTGTGCCAGTAATGTAGCATTGGCAAGTGACTCTTTGCATTGGTTAAAAGCTAGAAGAGTATCACCAGTGATATCAACTGGGTGGGAGGCTTTAACATTGCCGGCAAGTAAGGCGTTGAGAGGGGCTTGGATGGAGGCGGATTTAGGTAGGAACCGTCTGTAAAAATTTAGCATCCCTAAAAATCGTCTGAGTTGCCGAACTGTTTTGGGAACGGGAAAGTCTGCAATTGCTTGAACCTTGGACTCTAAGGGCTTTATGCCAGAAGCAGAGATTCGGTAACCTAAGAAAGTTACCTCAGGCGCGCCGAAAACACATTTAGAAGTGTTGACAAGAACGCCATATTCCTTCATGCGCGTGAAAAGTTCGTGAAGGTGTGCTTCGTGCTCGGCTTCGTCCTTTGAGAAAATAAGGAAGTCATCAAGGTAGCAGTAACAGAAGTCAAGACCTCTCGTCATCTCGTCTACGAATCTTTGAAACGTTTGACCTGCGTTACGTAAACCAAATGTCATGTAGGGAAATTCGTACAGGCCAAAGGGTGTGGTGATGGCAGTTTTGGGTATGTCGGCTTCATACACTGGAATCTGGTTGTAGGCCTTCATGAGATCAATGGTGGAGAAGACTCTACAACCAGAAATGGAGTAGGTGAAGTCGTGGATATGCCTAATTGGATAACGGTCTGGGATAGTCCGTGCATTAAGCATCCTATAGTCACCACATGGTCGCCAGCCGTTATCCTTCTTAGGAGCAAGGTGTAAGGGAGAAGCCCAAGGACTTTCAGAAGGACGCGCTGTTCCGTTACTGAGCATGAGTTCAAATTCCTGTTTGGCGATTTTGAGTTTGTCCGGAGCCAGTCTGCGAGGGGTAGATGATATAGGCGGTCCGGGTGTGGTCCTGATATGATGTACCGTGTTGTGCTTTGGAAACACCGGAGTGCCTGAAGGGCGTACGATTTCTGGGTATTTTGCCAAAATACCATGATAACGCGTGTCGCCAGTCGCAACTTTCACAGACAAAATTTCGCCATTGGCAATATATGCATTTGATGCAAGAGTTGTGGTATTATCAACAAGGCGTTGATTACGACAATCAACAATTAAATTATAATGGCTGAGAAAGTCAACACCTATGATTGGCTTGGTTACATTTGCCACAGTAAAACGCCAGACAAAGTTACGTCTTAATCCTAAGTTTAAGTTAAGTTCAACAAAGCCGTAGGTGTCTATTGTTGATCCGTTGGCAGCAGTGAGCTCGAAATTCGTTTTGGTTCGACGTTCCCGCAGCGCAGAATGTGGGTAGACACAGAGGTCACTGCCAGTGTCCACCAAGAACTGTGTATTGGTTCTGCGGTCAGTGACGAACAGGCGACCCGGAGAGGATGGACAGTCATTTGTCGCCATTACTGTCTGGCTGTCCTTGTTTACCAGCTTGGGGAAATCGCAGGGCTTTAAACATTTTTGTGCCTGTGTCCCAAATTTGGTATGATACCAGCAAACAGGGTATCTTTGGTAGCTGGACTGGGTGCGAGTAACCTGTCGCGAACAACATGGACGTCGTCGAAGGTCTTGTGGTCCCGCGCTTGTGGTGGTACTGCAGTCTGTGGAATTGCGGAGTGGTCGAGAGTGCTCCTCTAGCTTTTGTGTGAGATGCTGTACCAGGGTCTTGAGCTCCACAATTTCGTCCGCTTCGTGTGACGTATGTGTGCTGCTATTGGATGCGGCGGCGAAGCTGGCCGATAATGTCATCTCGTAGATGTGGTCAGCCAGGTCCGCAAACTGTTCCAAAGTCTGTTTAGGCTGTGATGCAAGTAATGCATGGATGTCGCGTGGGAGTCTGCTGCACCAAATTGTTTGCAAGAGGTCGTCGGGCATGGAAGGTCCAGCCAAGTCCTGTAGGTGTCTTAGAAACTGGGACGGCTTCTGATTGCCTAGCTCCTGATGGGTCAAAAGTTGCATGACCTTTCTTTCGTGAGATGCTGATAATCTCTTGATGAGCTCGCTTTTAATGATGTCGTACTTGTTGTAGGCTGGAGGATGGAGAATAATATCCCTCACAGCCTTGCTATGTTCTATAGGCAAGTTGCTAATAACATATGTGAATTTTGTCGTGTCGTCCGTGATGTCGTTTCCATAAAATTGTGCTTCTAAGAGCGCAAACCATAGTTCCGGTTCTTCGGATGAGAAAGGTTGCACTTTGAAATATCGTGACGAAATGTCGGAAGGTGTGAAAGCGCGCGATGATGAGCGAGATCGCTGTGTGGTTGCGGTACCTTCATG
This sequence comes from Automeris io, assembly GCA_036320925.1. NCBI lineage: Eukaryota > Metazoa > Arthropoda > Insecta > Lepidoptera > Saturniidae > Automeris > Automeris io. The sequence continues at coordinate 113,987 of JAUDJH010000008.1, forward strand.
GTTTGAAGTAACGGTTTCAACCGAAACTCTCATCTATCACGTCGGGGTCACCAGTTTAGCGTGGTAGGTATGGTGGTAGTAACCTACCTTACACTATAGCGCAGGATAGCGTGTAAAGATGAGATGATGAAGAAATGAAATGAAGAAAGTCCAGACAGCAAGTTGATAGACGTTTAATAAGCACAGTACAAAGTCCAGAAGGAATAATGAAGCACAAGTATGATAGTTCAAGTAGAAATAAAGTTCACGACACAATAATATAAATAACAAACACAAAAATAACACAATACGTAAACTATAAGTAGCGAGCGAGTGGTGCGTGGAGCTAGTCTCAGTGTGATAGCAAGACTGTTTGCCGGGTGCGCGGGCGCTCGCGTCGTGTGTATATGTACAATCCCCCCGCGCGCCCCGGTATCCCGCGGCTCTCTGAATTAGAGCCGTTTCCACCGCACGACACGATATTAAGAAATAAATATCAAGTGTGTTAGTATGAAATGTATTGATAAAAAATTACTTAGATAAATACGTGAAGATATAATAATGTTATTTAAAATAGTTGTTAGTGATAGGTTAGTATAGTGAAAAGAATTAGAAAATAGATAATGTTAAAGACAGAAATAAATAAATAGATAGTGAGTATGCCACAGGTAGGTATGCAACGAAATTCTATTATTTATTGTTGGGGCAACAAAATGATCAGCTTCTAATGTAAGATATTGTCAGAGTTGAAGAGTGTGCAGCGGGCAAGTGTGCATCGGGATGAAACGATACCGCTGAGGTACCGATACTATTACTTGATACAGTATCGGTTGTAAAGGATCGATACTAACTCGTATAGGCCTTAATGTATCGACACTAACTCGTATTGAACGTTTGTCTTTGTAAAATTTCGATGAAATAAGTAATATTCATAATCACAGATGGACAAAATGTGATCAGATTAATGAAAAACGATTACGATTACATTCTGCGGTTTTCAGCATTAATATGACTGCATGTTGCTCCCCATGTTACAACCAATACGGAATCCTCGACCGCATACACATTTATGACTCCTTATTGTTTTGAAGGGATTTACTTATGATTACAGAGCAACGAGATGAAAATGGCGACTATATTTTATAATAGTTACTCATTAACTACGGATTTGAACCCAGTCCGTCCGGTGTTCCACAGGGACCGCACGTCTGCGTCTGCGGCGCACCGCCTCGCTTTGCTCTCGCGAATGCCCAACGCACGGCGACGCGAAGACGCCGCGCACGGTCCGCAGCATCAGCGATTGCATGAGGCTGCACTCAGACCTGGCTGGCTTTGTAATTATTGCAACTTCATTAAACTCGATCTAAATGTCGAAAAATGTAACATTATTACTTACACAAGCAAGCATCAGCCGATCATTTATAATTACACGTTAAATAATTCCTTGGTTCAGAGAGTTTTCATGATTCGGGATTTGGGCGCGATGCTAGACTCCAAATAACTATACACTTCCCATTATAATGACATCTGCCAAAGAGCTTTGAGAATGTTTGGTGTCGTTTGCCGAATTGCCAAGCCTGGCCGTAGTGTGCGCTCCTGTTTGTTGCTCTATCATTCACACATTAGGAGCGGCCGCGGTTGTGCTTCCCCAACTTGGTCCCCGGATTATGTGACATGTCAGAGTCTGTTAGAGCACATTCAAAAAATGTTTCTGAAATATTTGTGTTTTAAATTTAGAAAGGATTATATTGAGTATAATGTAAATTTGGATGAGCATGGGTTATTGCCTTTTAAAGACAGAAGAACTCTTTGCGATTTGAAATGTTTATATGACATTTTAAATGATTATATAGACTGGCCCCAGACTTGTTGAACAGAATTAATTTTAAAATCAACATTAACAGTACTGACAGGCGCGTTGGCAGCGCCCGGCGCCGCGCGCGCAGCCGCCTCCATACTTATAACAAGGACTTTCGCACTGTTCACACATTTGCCCTAAGCATAAATAATGTCATAGTCGCGGTTTTAGCCCTGTTAAAGTTAAAACGATAATAGGGAGGGGGGGGCAAGTACAGACGCCACACTGCATTAATTTGACGTAGCCTACACAAACAATATACTACATACAATAAACAATATACATATAATATAATAGCTTATAACTCAACTCAATTGTCACGAAACACAGTCACACACACAAACACACTGGTATTTCTTTTTGGTGCGAGTTTCTGTCATTCTATTTTCCTTACCTTTGCACTTTTTTAAATGTGATCATTGTGCAACCGGCACAGCTCGTGAAACTGTGCCGTACAACTGTTCGCGCCGCCGCACGTGACGCCGAGCAAACGAGCCAGCCTGACTGTGCCCACCGCTGGCCGTAACAAATGCATATTGTCAATCTATGTACATTCGTTTGAAAGTAAAAGCTTTTAAAAGAATTTAAAAATGTCAGTATTTGTGGTGGGTGCTCCTGTAATTTAGTTTCAAAGTATCGATACAAAAGTACTTGGAAATTTCATTTTTTTAGGAATTCGACATTACTTTTCGCATCTTAATCCTAAATTGTAAGTAATTCCGGATTACTTTAAAAATAAACCAAGTATCCGCTAAGCGCCGCTGCATCCACGTTGCGTTTACCTGTGCGTTTGCCGCCAACGCATCCCTGCTCACCCCGGTGGGGATATAGCGTGACTATATGTTATCGAACGCGCTGGAATTGGAGAACTCTATCTACAGTGAGCTGTAGAGCCGCCGCTCCGCTATCAGCCCTCTAGCTTTCGAGGTTGACTTACGGGACATCCGTGTAATAGGTACTGGAGTGTAGCCTAAGCATTCACAAAGCTAAGTTCAAGTTGACGAAATTGGTGACTTATAGTGTACTTTGCTATTAATTAAGTAATGTACCGCCGCGTCGCGGGCGCGGGCGGGCCGCGTTTGCCCGCTGTCGTGTTTTTTGATCTTAATGTTCCTAGTCGTTCTTTTGTTTCATTCCTCTATACCAATCGTACCAATATTATGAAGAGGAAAAATTTGTATGTTTGTTTGAAATGAATAGGCTCCGAAACTACTGGATCGATTTCAAAAATTATTTCACCGTTGGCAAGCTACACTATTCCCGAGTAATATAGGCTATGTTTCATTTTCAAAAAAAATTAGGGATGCTTACTAAAACTTGAATAATCTAACCCGAGGTGTAAAAAAATAAACAAAAAACTTCCTTCAATCGCGTGCGCTGCGAAAACTATTAATGATAGAACAAAATGATGTATTACAATTTTTCAGGACACATCACTATCTATAAAAAAGGTCCAGACAGCATGTCTCTATCTTTTATAGTTACGTCACAATAAGCGTCCTTTTATTATTTTATTTTTTTTATTAAAATACCACCGTTAGAAAAAGCTCTTTATTCGTACCTAGGTAGTGATCCTTATCAAAATAAATAATCATTATTTAATACTACTTAAATACCTTCATCATATCACCTTTTAAATGATTCGATTCGGATATTCCATTTGAAAGATATCACGAGTTTAAATAATAGAAAAAACTCCGCTCGGCTAGCTATGCGTTTAGGAGGCACGGGAGGGGAGCCAAGGGAGTTCTTTTATTATATTATTATGGCCGTGCGAAGCCGGGATGGGCTGCTAGTTGCTAATAAATAACTAAGGAGTAGTCACGGCGAGGGGCGATTAGAGCATAGATATAGTTAAACTGCTGAAAGAAAAATGTAATTGTTTAAGTTATATATCAAATGTCAGTTGAAATAATTTTGGTACCAGAGGAATCCATTAGTACCTATAAGAAAAGGGCAAATGAGAATGTACTGGAGGCAAACGAGAAGCGAAAACGAGCGCGCGCCAAGGAGGAGCGAAGAGAGGCGCCAGTTGGAATAGAACCAAACACGAGTGCAGCCGGGAGAAGGGCACCGTGAAACGGTTTTAAAAGCGATCACAGTGAGGTTATGTTAACGTCACTTGATAAACCGGCAATATATATATATATATATATTAAAAATTATATAAGAATGAAAAAAATAAAGAAGGTACCTGTTCTGGTTACGAAGCACATCACGATGGCACACGGCATAGCGTGTACCCAGCGGCACCAAAGTGGCAGCTTTCGCTGGCGGTCGCGCGGGATGCGGATGCGAATGGAGAAGAAGAGAGTGGGCAGAATAAGCAAACTCCTGTAGAAGAGCGCTGCGCAGGTGCAAGTGCCGCCCAGACGAGCGGCCGCCTCGGCGCTATGATTGCAGCAGCGCGCGGCCCAAACACTATCACTTATTGTGTTAAAATACAGCTCTTTATTTGTAAAAGCCCCCTCCGCTCGGTTTGTCAAGTTTTATTATAACATTATTATCATTATGTAAGTGATGTTATAAACAAATTAGTATATTTTTTATAATTTACATACATAATATATAATATAATATAATATATACGATTAGATACGTTTGTTGCTCGTAAAGACAGAAAGTGTCCCTGCCGTGCTGACTATGCCGCCGCACCGCTCGGCCGCTCGGCTGACAAACTCCGCCAGCAACCTGGCATCGCTTGACAATACAGGGAAGTCGTCCGATCTCATGTCTCTACATAAAGTCGTGAATGATGTCATTTCTGTTCCGGACCTGAGCAATAATATAAGTTTGCTTGTTCCCAGAGCATTGGCTCGTTTCCCTGTTCGGAGAACATGTGACGTAAGGCTGCTCGAAACGAATACCTATATGTTCACCTTTTGATCGGATGAGCGAGACAAGTAACGTAGTTAGTGACACCGACACCCCGCGCCGCCGCCGCCAGGGTTGCGGGCGCCTCTCGTCGCACTGTTCCCGTCGGCACCCGCTTCAGTGTACCAGGATTAACTAATATGTATTTTGTTTATACTTGTGCTGTACATACTGAGGTATACCTGTAATGATGTAACACGAGCTCTTAGAACTTATATATATATATATATATATATTTATGTTTCGTTTTTTTTTTAATTTCGTGTATACATCGATGGTATATTAAATATTTAAATAAGTAAATACCCACTGTCGCATGGTGTTTATTTTAATATGTATTATTTTTCTAATATAATTACTCGTGCATTACACTAGTGTGTGTGTGTGTGTGTGCACGCGATGGCATCACATTGGTTATCCAGTCGCGGGGCAGGCAGACATCGCGGCCGTGTTCGGCACGGTCCAACGGCGCGCTGCAGGCGAGCGCGGCCTGTGCGGCCCGGGCCCGGTCGGCCGCGCGCGAGTGCCCCCCTGTCGCGCGCGCGCGGCCTCTCGCCTGCCGGCCAGCCAGGGGGCGGGGGCGGGGGGCGGCGCCGCCGGGCGACACGCCCACACGGCCGCGCCCGGTGGGAGTGCCCCTCGCCGCAATGGACGCCGGCTGGCCGCGCGTGCGTGTGCGTGCGCCACAGCCGCGGCCCGCGACTCCGTCTGCGGCCCGACACGAATGGTCACACCAGACCGAAATCCAATTCTTATTGCATCCCTAGCGACCCGGCGCCGGCGCCGGCGACGCGCATCCCGTTGAAGCTCAACAAAAGCATTTTCTTTCGTTACTTGGCCATTCAATGCACGTCCGATTGCGATTCTGCGAGTTTGTGTTTAGTAATGATCAGTTTGGGAGCGCTCGAGCCGCCCGGGACGGACGCGGCCTGGCGGGCGCAGCGGGGACCGGCCGACTGGAGGCTGCGGCGCGCGGCTGTCTGTCTCTGCCCAGCAAACACCTCCAAGCGAATTGTTTGCATTGTCGGCAAACTACACGACACAACAATGCAACAATGGGTCACTGTGAAAGTATCCGCGGAGTAATTTCTTAAAGCCTCTTACGATTTGCGGCTGCGGCGGCCCAGCGGTTGACGGACTGCTCCGCAGATGGTCGCGGGATTTTACCAGATGACGTACTGATTTAGGCAGCACATGCTCACCGGTGAAGCAAAGCACCACGCGCAAGCCCGCGGGCACGGGGGCGGGGGCGGGGACGGGGACGGCCGCCGGCCGCGCCACTGCTCACGGTCAGCACGACACGTGAGCGCGATGTGGACACAGCCGCTAGTGCATCGCCGCTGACCCCGTAAGGGACATAGCGTGGGGATGTATTGTTCTTAAAGCCCTATAGAAGTGCTTTTGCTAAACGGGTAATGAACGGGCCACGGGTCGCAGCGGCTTCGTTCCGTTTTAAATATTCTCTAAGGACATTAAGCTGCGTCCGACTGCGTCCGGCTGCGACTGGCTGCGACCGGCTGCGTCCGGCTGCGCCCCGCCGGAAGCGGTGCAGTGCTAGTCCGGTACCGACACGGAGCACTAGTCCACAATATTATGTAGATAATTGAAAGAAAACCTGATAAATAAAATGAGACTGCGACGCCTCGTCGAACAGACTGTGCCCACAGCATCTCCCCCCGGGCGGTGCGGCGGTGCGGCGGGGCGGCGCGGGGGGCGCGGGGCGCGGCGTGAACCCTTCCCGTTGCGATAACAGCCGCGTAATTAAACTCTTGTGTCCGGGAGGAGTCCGCTCGGTGTGCGCGCTGCACACGCGGGTATGATCACGCAGACACCGCGCGGAACGTGCAACGATCCCTTCGTTGACAGATGTAGATGGCTTTTAGCCAGGAACTGCCTGAACCGCTCCACCGGGAGGGAGAGGTGGGCTATCGGTCCGGCGGCAACGCAAGCTCACCGCCATAGGTATGGACTTCGACTCGGGCGGGCCGGTCTACCGGCGCTTAGGAGCTAACTGCCTCGAGAGGAAACGCCGAAAGAAGTACAAAGCTACGCCGGAACTCATTAGCTCGAGTATCTGTAGGGATCTTTATATTTGTGTCCGCATAGGACAGTTTGATGGGCGGTCGATTGGCTGGGCGAGCGACGCACGCGCCGGTGGGAACGCTCTCTTAGAGCATGCTATATGTACGTACATAGGAGCTCGCTCGGGGGTGCGTCGGCTGCGTCCAACGCGTGCCAACTGGATGACGGGCAGCTCTCGGATGTCGGGCGATGCCGGACGATGCCGGGCAATGTCCGGGATGTCGTAGCCCTACGCGGAGGTCTCCTGTCGGGATTCATTTGGTCCGGTATCCTGGCGAGCACCGCGGCTTCTCGGCTCGCGCCTGGCGCTCCGTGGCGCGCGCCGGGCCGCTCCTCGTCGGCGGCGACGCAGGCTGTTCTCTATATACCTACATTTTCGTTCCTATATGGTACATAACAGTAATCGACAACGTAGTAGATTTGAGAAACTTCGGTAAAAATAAATAAAAGATTCATATGAGATCAATTTAATGTGTAACAGTTGGTACTGTACGCGAGTACAAACTGTACGTGTTAGAACGGTTTAATGACAGTGGCAGTGACAGCTGACAGATGAGTTGCGTTCAATTTAACTCAGAAGACAAACATATATTAATTTCAATTTTCTCATGCATAGTTTCAAAAATGGTCCTTAAATTATAAAAAGATTTAAAGATGGCCGTTTTAATGTCCGGAGTTGCGTTGCTGAGTGTGGGCGTCAGTGTGGAGCGCGTGTCGACGCCGGGCGAGGCTCGGCCGCGGGGCTGGCGCACGGGACGGGCTATTTCGCGAAGTTCGTACAGCTTTTTAGATCGTCGTGCTGATACTCTTAGCGGCCCTGTGCTATGAACGGCAACATAGTAGACGATTGCGGCAGCCGTGCAGCGGGGCGCAGCTGTGGACGGAGCACGTGGCGCTAAGATGAAATGTCGGCCGGTGAATGGGTCGGCCGCTGGACGGTGTTGGCGTGCGGGGGCGGGTCTAATTGCCGCTCGTTCAGTTTTTGCGGAGGCCGCAATCTGTGCGCGGCGGCGGCGGCGGCGCGGTCAGTTCCGCGAAGGCAATTACTTTGTCCGCGGCCATCTTGCGCCTCTGCGCTTCGTGACTTATGTGTCTCGCGCGACATCGTACAACCCGGGACACGGCGCGGGACACGGCGCGGGACACGGCGCGGGACACGGCGCGGGACACGGCGCGGGACACGGCGCGGGCCGCAATGATACGGAACCGAAGCACTAATGCTGAATGCTTCCTCCTCACTGAGTCCTCCGCCCAAAGCAACTGATTGTAGTCCGTTAAAATACAGATCCAGGAAACCGCGCACTGCCAATGTACCCACACATACGACGAGTATTGTAAAATATTACAAGAATACTAAATGTAAAAAAAAATCTTAAATTTAATATGGCCGTCTTGAATGCCCACCGATGCTATGCTCCGTGCCGGCGCAGCGCTGCAGCGGCTGCGCGGACGGCACCTGGCAAACGTCACACTGTCAAACGCAAACTGACATATTATTTGACTTACAATGTAGAATTTCGGTTCTGTTTGACACGAGACAGTATATCGGTGGCGGGAAGCGTGTTCGCCGCTACACGCGTGAGCAGGGCGAGCGGTCGGGCGCTCCGCCAGAGGATCCATGGGCTCAGCGGCAACCGGAGACCACCACGGACCTGAAGGCGTGTCGGGAGCGACTGCCTTGAGGACAAACGCCAAAAGAGAATCAATGTTGTGTCGGGGTGCAATATAGAACTTGGCTGTTGTACAAATGGAATGTAATTTATTTAAGTGGGCCCTTGGAGAGAACTTTGACCCGATAGCAAAATATATTATATGTACGACCTCAGCTATATAAACTTTGTTCAAGGTTCCGTCAATTTTGAAGCAAGCACATCATGGAAACCGATATTCAGCCCTTTCATTACATATTCAAAAATATGTGTTTATGGAAAATAAATTACCAGCAGGGCAGAATAAGGGTTGAAAGTTTGATTGAAAATCCATCTCTGCCTTCTTTTCAGTCGTATGCTCTGGACCGAGAAGTCGCGTTGACGTTACGTTTCCGGGCGCGCAGCACTCCTCCACGGCTCGCCCCTCCCCCCTCCCCATTCATCTGTTTACTTGTACCCGAGCAATGCCGGGGCGCGGCAGCAAGCATTGTCTATGAATGTATGTGAATCAGTAGCGTTCATTACATAAACGCATGAAAGCATTGCATGTCCTTACGATAATAAATAAGTCGGGAATAAATTGCTTTAATTTAAACAAAAAAAAAAAATGAACCCTTTATATTCATATTAATTCTATATTCACGCCATCTATCTTTCCTATGAAAGTAATATAATATTTATTATCATTATATAATATTCAGATTCATTATGTGGATCTGCCTACGCTGTGCAAACACTGTGCTGTAGTCACTGGAGTAGAGTAGACCATTGCAGCAGGCGCGAGGTGAGCCCGCACCGGTCTGCTATACTACATATATACATGAGTATCATGTTGGCTGTGGCGGCCTCGCGGCTGAGGGAGCGGTTTCCGTGCGCGGTGCGCGCTGCCCGGCCGGCCGCCGCGTGCTGACTGTTTACATGGATATACCATAAACGGCGAAGACAAGCAGCGCGGGGAAGGCCGCGTGCCGTGCTCAAGAAGTATCATGTGTTCTAGAGCTGTCACGGCGGCGTCCAGCCGCGCCGCTGGTCACGCTGTGCACGACGCAGCAGCGCAGCCACCGATGCATCTCTGCCGACCGCGTGGGGGATATACCGTGACGATATATATAATTTTTATGTTGTACGCATACGAGTGCGGGTCAGAGCGGGCTCAGTGTTCGCCCGCGCGCCCGGTTTCCTTGTGAAGACCTCTCCCGGTCAATCGATGCGCGTAAATTAGAAAAAGCAAGTCGCGCGCCCGGCGCCGCCTGCTCGTAAACTACGACCGCCTGTACAATTAGGTACAATTCCTATGAAAGTATTCCTCTGCACATTTGTATTTGGTTAATTGTTACATTTTATAACTTGTTATCATAAAGTATGTTATGTCGCAGGGTCGGAACCCGGACCGTAAGCAGGAATGGACTGCTTTGAGTATCGGCGGGCACGCGAGGAGGTCAATAAATTAGCGCTAATTAGTGGTCCGCGGGCGGCGGCTGTTCGTGCGGTCACCGATACAATCCGACGGGAATCGTTTGAATGCTTTCCCAACGACGCGCGGCGCTTTGTATGCTCTGTACGTCACCGTGAAGCGGCGGCGGCGGCGGCGGCGGCGCCTGGGACAGGGCCCCGGGCCCCGGTGCGCCCCCGGTGCGGCCCCGGTGCGGCCCCGGCACGGCGGCGACAGTAGCCAGCAGTGGCGCACGGTACGGAAATATCGTAATTATTTTGAATTAATTCGAAGTGCCAGATTGCGGACTTTTCACAAAAAAATGGAGGAGGGAAAAGATCGATTTTATAGAAAACAAGAAATGCACCATAATAACCGTTGAGTTAACATTAAGCCAAGGAATCGTATAGCTCGGGGAGTCCAATACGTAATTGGCACTGTTCGCACGACGACACCGAAGTGTCAGCTGTGGAAAAGACAATACGTCAACTACTGTTGGCTGATAATTCGCACCGGGCCTGCCGAAAGCCAGACGTCGCCGGGTGCCGAGGAAGAAGGCTCAGCCTCGCCCTTGGCACTCGGCAGGCGGGAGAAGGAACACCCCGGGGGTTTTAGTCGGTGCAAATCCGACACACAGGGGGCCGGCTCTCACTGCCTCCTGAAGGTCCGTTAGGGATTTCCCCCTGGCTACCAAAAAAAACGTGATAATTCGTACATTTAAAGAACTGTTAGTAATTAAATGATTTTAATCAAAACATAACATCAATGGCGATTTTATATGGCGAAGTATTCATTCAGTAGCATACATACATACATACATATGTATATCGATTCAAAATTGTTTCCCAGAGCAGTCGATGTCAGGTCAGGTCGGCATCCCCGGCGCTGGGACACAGTCCGCATCACAGCGTCGGCACGGTTGTTTATCGATGCGGTCAATTCGTAGCACTGCTACTCCGGCGCCTGCTGGCTGACTCTGAGGATCTGTGGTCTGCGTGTTCAGCGTGCGCCATCGCCCTGTGGGGGCCGGCAGGGACGTGCTATTGTGTATTCGCTAAACGTCACCGCACAACACAACGTTGCTGTACCGTCCCGGCCCCGGCTCTCTCTCTCTCTCTTCTCGCTAATAGAGTTTTTGGGAGCGTATTCATGACTGGCCCTGGCTATTGCTCTTGCTTTTAGAGTTTTCTCGTACGTATCATTAATGTAAAGATACATACAAAAATAAATGGAAATAGAACTACATTTCTACTAAAGTTATCGATAAACGAATCTCTGTCTATGGGAGCTGAGACAAAGTAAAACTATCACCCACAAGCCTATGTCTAGGTGTGGTCTGGTTGGGCTAATGATGATGATGATGATGACGTCACAGAGATCAAGTTACAGCCGGCTATGCTTACCTGCTGTTACTCAATATGTTAATATCGGATATGAATATAGTTAGTTTGCGTGTATTAGCTCCTGACGACGCGACGTCCGGGCCGGGCCGGGCCGGGCCGGGGCAACGCGTGGGACCCCGGTGCAGGGCCGGCGAGTGGCCGACTGCGGGACGCGTCCGCGCCTCTTCGCCCTGTCCCCCTCATATTCGTACCGAACGAGCGAGAGCGAGGGCGAGGGCGAGGGCATCGCGCGCCCATTGCGATCATTCCGTCGGGCTCGCTATAACGTATTTCGCTGAAACGAATGCAAATGCCGAAGCAGAAATCTGAATGGATCTAATATAAGATGCTATTTACAAAGAGACGTAAAGGTTGACGGCGAGCACGCAAGCGGCGCGCGACGCGACCGGCGCGGCGGCGGCGGCGGCGGCGCCCCGAGTGGGGGGGGGGGCGGACGACGCGTCGCCCTCGTGATTTACGTTACATGAACTGTTGACATTGCTGAGAGCGCTGCGGCCGCACTCGCCGCTAAACACATTCTGTCTGTTTGTTTGCCAGCGGAATATCATGCATGGGACCATCAGAGCCGCTGTGCGGGCAGTGACCCGGGTGGGTCAGATTTCTACTGACCCTCCTAAAACCCCCGGGGTGTCCCTCTGATAACTCCATCCGGCCCTGAGAAGACAAATTCATCCAGACGCCAGGGGTAAGAAAAGCCTTGTTGAGGCTTCCTCTCAGGGAGCGGTTGGAGCCCGTTTAACACCGGTCTCTCAGGCACTACTTGCTATACGAAACAGTGTCGTAGGCTGCAGTACGCTTGGCTGTCATTTCAAAGGTGATAAAAGGATGGTGGAGGACGGCGGGCGGTCCTGCGGCTTGTGACGGAGCTGCACCTGCGCGCTGCGCAGGCTGGCAGGGGGGCAGGGGGGCAGGACGCCAGCTGCTGCGCCTCGCCTTCTGCATCTCAATATATTCTTCACTGATGCTATGTTTTGATATGCACTGATGTCTCTTTTACATTTACTAGAATTATGTAATTAATTATTAGGTCCTTACATATGAAATTGGCGTTTTGTATGGGAGGAACAAAAAGTCGAATATTTTTTAATATAATATATTTAATTAATCAAAGTATGAACCATTATTTTCTATGCACTTTTGCCATCTCATAGGTAGTTCATTGATCCCTTTACTAAAAAAACCAGTCGGACGGGAATCAATAAAATCTTTGAAGGCGATTTGGACTGCCCCATCGGAGTTGAATTTTTTCCCTTGCAAGAAGTTATCCAAATTTCGAAAAAAATGGTAATCTGTTGGAGCTAGGTCCGGGGAGTACGGAGGATGTCTTAGACTTTCCAATTGAAGCTCTTCTAATATAGTAGCCGTCTGTTGCGCAGTGTGTGGTCTAGCGTTGTCGTGAAGCAGCAGTGGCGTGGAGCGATTGACCAGCCTAGGTTGTTTAGCCGCTAGCTTTTCCATCATGGTTTGCAATTGCTGACAATAGACATCAGCCGTAATAGTCTGGCCAGATTTGAGAAAACTGTAATGAACAATACCGGCACTAGTCCACCAAACGCTTACAAGTAACTTTTTTGGGGTTAATTTTCGCTTGGGGCAGGATTTGGCTGGCTGGCCAGGATCCAACCATTGCGCTGAGCGCTTCCGATTATCGTAAAGAACCCATTTTTCATCACAGGTAATGATTCGGTTTAAAATACCTTCATTATTGTGCCGGTTTAGTAATGTAACGCAGCAGTCGACGCGCGTTTGCCGGTTTGCTTCAGTCAATTCGTGAGGTACCCACCTTTCAAGCTTTTTAATCTTCCCAATTCGCTTCAAGTGAATTAAAACAGTTTTATCACTAACATCGCAGCCTGCAGCTAACTCGGACGTGGTTTGCGATGGATCCGCTTCCACAATAGCCTTCAACTCTTCATTATCAACTTGAGTCTCAGGCCGTCCACGGGGCTTGTTCTGCAGGTCGAAATTTCTAGAACGAAAACGTTGGAACCAAAAACGAACTGTGTTTTCTTTTGCAACACGACCGCCATACACATCATTCACCCTTCGAGTTGTTTCCGCAGCACTAGTGCCACGGCGGAACTCGTACTCGTAAATAATGCGATATTTTAAGTTTTCAATTTTGTAAAATGAGTGACGCAAACAGAAAAAAACAGAAGAAAAAAACAAATGAATGACGATCATCGAAGCACAAATACATGAGTCTATAGCTGTACAAATTTGAATTTGGAATTCCTTACCAAAGAGGAGAAATTTGTGATTAAAGTGGCCAGTACGAAAAACGCCAATTTCATATGTAAGGACCTAATATTATTTACTATGAGTGAAACCATCGTAAGCAAGTGGTCAGGATGAGCACCCTCTGTCTCCGGGCCACGCGCCATGCGCCCGCCTTGCTGACCCTTTGAACTATCTCAGATTTAATGAAACTGGAGCTTAGCGAAACGTTGATCTTTATATGCAGGCAGGCAGGCAGGCAGGCAGGCAGGCACGCCCGGCACGGCGCCTGCGTATGCACATACATATAGTTACTGATTTATTTTGCAAAGCGGCAACGAGTCGCCACATGCTGCAGTTAGATCTTTGTTAATGCTAAGGACCGTCAGAGTAACTCGTATCGGCCTGTCCCCTTCTGAATCATTCTTGTATACATCCAGTTATCCGTGTAGGTAGAGAGAGACGTTCCGTCGTGGTGCCCTCGTATGTGGCGGACGGTACTCGACGGCGACTGTCAGCGGGTTCGGGACGGGTCGCCGTCCCGCTGTGGTGCCCGGCACCGGACCGGCCCGCGCTGCCCGTCAGGGGCGATGTGTTCACTTTGTCGAGTCAGTATAAAAAAAGTGGACGAAACCGGTGAGTTGTCATTCATTTACTTTGACATTAATAAAAGAAATTTGTTATTTTTGACTTAAGGCTAATATAAGTGTTCCACGGGCTACGGGTTGCAATGGAGCGCCCAAGCGAGCCTAGTACGTGGCTCGGAGCCGAAGTGCTTCACGATCACCTCCCGGTGCCGCCGATGCCGCCGGTGCCGTTGCGCGTCAGCTGGCCCACGAGCTAGACGGGCCGGGTGTAGCCCCGCGGGGAATGCGGCGCGCATTCCTCCATACATTCGGAAGTAAATTACGTCTTTATCGGTACCTCAGGATCGTCCGCCGTCCCCATTGGATTTATACTGTCACTGCGGTGTCCCGGCGGCGGCGGGCGACGGCAAGGGCGGCGGGGTGGCGCCCGAGACGAGGCCTCAGTAAATAATGACGTATAATAATTGATTAATGATTGTCGAGCGCAGTGCGGCGCGATGGTATCGGTTCCGTCGGTCGGTGGGTCGGTCGGTCGGGTCCCGGCTGCGCCACTGCGTATAAAGATGAGTCGCTAATTAATTTAAATGAGCGGTGGAGACCGCCTGCGGCACAAAACTGCGTCCGCTCGGGTCAGGAGTCAGGGCCTCGGGCTTCAGGACCCGAGCCTCGCTATCGCGACATCGCAGCATCGACACGACCGAATTATATTTGATTTAGATTATATCGACCGCTCGCGCTCAGCGATCTCGCCGCCGCCGCCGCCGCCGGCTAGCGCGGCGCAACGGTCTTGATGCTTGTTGCAAATATCGTCAGAGCTGCCCGTGGCAATCTGCAGCGCATCGTTAATTTACTTACGGGCATACTTTAAAGTGTTACGTCAATAACATAATTAAATCAGTCTAATAGTGGCTGCGGTGACCTAGTTGATAAGGGACCGATATCGATGCGCGATAACGCCAATGTAGGTTCGAATCCCGACATGTATCTGTTGGTTTTCCCAGGTTAAGTACGATTTCAGTCACCCCATGCTCTCATCAGTGAAAGTAAATATCACGAGGAAAACCACACGGCATCTAACAAAAATGGCATGCGTATGCGCTGTGATATCGGCAATCGAATGCGCCACTGCCTACTGGTCAGTTTATTTATTTATTTAATTATGGGCTATCAACAGTAGCATTGCATGTTATATTAACAATAAAATCGCATGCACCAGCTAAATGTCGACAATGGATACTAATAAAAGATAGCCACAGCATGGCACAAAAGCATTGACTAACAGTATCAAATAAAAAAAAAAAATCAAAATATCGAAAAGAAAAATAAGTTTAGATAATATCCTGTAATTTAATAACAAATACTGAAAACTATCAAACGTTAATAAGAAAAAAGTTAGAAGCTATTGCTTGTAACTTGTATTCAAGTGAACGAATTTGCTAAGTAAGCAGTATTTTGTGATATATTTTAAATATGGATTTAAATTTAAGGATGTTGTTTTTATATGCAATTTAAGTGATAAAATAATAAACATAGAATCATGAATGTTATGTCTGCACAGTATGTATCCCTGGATTTGTCAATATTCATGTATAGGGGCTATCCCTGGACTCATCAACTCACAATTTTTACAATAATTAATTTCATAAGCAATTATTAAGTAGACAATAATTACCAATAAATATTTTTTTATAAAATTTGGTTCTTAGGAAGGATTAACATTTTACAAATCTCATCTCAAACGCACAACCTTTACTAAACAACAGTTTTCAAGATATTGGTTATTGTTTTAAATCTGTCTTAAATATACTTATACGAAATATATCTGATACACTTTCCTTATAAATGATATATAAACAGTTTAAAATAAAATAATATAACAGACTGTATTGAGCGGTATGTTTTTGAGGTTCAAAACTCAAAAGGAACCCCAATACGATCATTTCGTTGACCGTCTGTTTGTCTGTGAAGAGCTATTTTCTCATGACCGCGCGGAAGTATCGCGTTGAAATTAATATCAAATACATAGACCCTTGTAGGTCTGTTTGCACGGAGCTTCATGTGTGTGGATTGGATTCGTACTTGGTAGGTTTTTTTTTAATTCTCTTTCTCTAACATTTCGTAATTTAGTTTATTTAGGCTTTAACCTTTTTTTTACCTTAAAAAAAGCTAAGTGCAAAGATTTAAGGACAAAGTTCTGAAAAATCCTTTTTTTATGTCGTTGCAATCTAATAATCCTGCGAGGACTCCCTTTGGCGTACATAATATCATTCTATTTATAAATTCTCTATCACCAGTCCATTTTTCGTTATGCTAATATATTACGACTTTCACAATGTCATGTTTCAATGAATATTATTAATGTTTAATATTAAAAGTATCAATAGGGATGAGTCGCCGTAGGAAGGCAAGGCAGCGGGCGCAAGGGATCCGAGATGCCGAAAAATCTACGAGCCCTTTATTGATTTACAACTATCGATGAGTGTCGCTCGATAGAGTCAACCTCCGCCGCAACCCCCACCCCCCGCGCACCCCGCGCACCCCCGCGGCGTCAGCAGCCTCCGCGCCCTGACGCTGACTAGCTGACTAGCCGCTGCACATCTGTTTCAAATCATGATTACATTTGTTTACAATCAATAACGTACTATAATAGTTTTCACACACAAGTCTCATTCAACCGTAACATATAATCGTAAAATGCAATAATATGAAATGTACGGCCTGACAGCGCAATGGCAGCGACTCCGCCTGCATCGCTCACGGTCCTGGGTCCGCGTTCCGCCGGCGAATATGAACAGGTCAGTTTGTCGCGAGTCATGCCTGTATACGTATGTATATGTATTGAAGTATGTATGTATATCTTTGTCTGGTAGGTACCTATCCATAACAAAAGCACTAGCTTATTTTGAGACTAGATCAATGTGTGAAATTGTCCACAAAAAATATAGAAATACATATATTCCTGGTGGCCGGTCGTAAGGTTGTGTAGACTAATGATACAGGCATAGGATAGGATACCCACTCGTAGATAGCAAGACGTCAAGTGGTTAATTATGATATCTGTTACAAATAATAATATATCAGCACGGTAACACGGCGTTTTGGAGTTAATAGTGATACATCAGTGGCTATACCCACTTTGCGCCTATCTGTCGCGCCCAACGTGACCAGTAGCGCAGCTGATCGCCGTTCCCGCGGCACCATCACACACGACATTTCTATTGGATGCGACGCGGGTGCATGTGCTGCCTTCACCGGCGTGCATGGGCTGCGCAAAGCCGTATGCAATCTGGTAAAACCCAGAGGCACGAGCCTTGTATCGAATCTACATGCTTTCGGGTCGCCGCGCGTGGCAACCGGGCCGTTATCCACTGACCCACCACATCCACTATACATTTTAGGAAGTCTATTTTGATGTAGCTAAGCATATATTTAAAATATCGTGGAAGCCACAGTGGGAACGAGCAACGGCCAGCTGCGAAGGCGCAAGACAGTAACGAATCCATTACGTGAACTCATATAACACACAATATATTGAGTGGAGTGGACGTCCGCCTGCGTGAGACGGCGTCCTGCCGGAGCGCTGCGGGCGCGTCGCGAGCGTGACTAATGACGAGCACAGGGCGCCGGCTATCAGCGAGCCAATCTGTACAGGTCTCCATTGGCCCATTATTTAGACGTCGGAGCGCGCGGCGGGGGTCCGCCTTGCGCCGGTGGCACCGCGCCCGCGGCACCGCGCCCGCCGACGCGAGGCCCCGGCTCGAGGCTCACGATAACCATTCATTACCTGATGTTTTTGTCACCGCGGTCCGCGATCGGCAATTGAGCTCAGCTGCGAGGGACGCCCGCCCCGTTACGCACGGCAATTCCTTTATTGTGAACCTGACTCGACTGTTCTACCAGACAACAATGCGCCGGCGCCCTGCCCGTCCCTGGGCATATGTGCATATGTCGCGGGGCCCGTTGCGGGCTCCACTACATATAGTCATATCTATATGTATATATAGTCATATCTATATATACATATAGTCCGGTCTGTACCCGTGATCTGATACGGCCGCACGCTGTAGCGGCTTGGGTTATGCTTGTTTCATTTCGGCAGAAAAGCCTTTACAAATTTACCGGGCGAGAGGGACGAGCGCTTTATGTGCTCAGCAAGCGAGTTATGGCTTGGGGGTCAACGCGAGGGCACCCCTGTGGGTACGGACCTTGCCTTGGGCGGCCAACCGAGGAAAGAACCTAACGGTGATCTACTAGCGTTTCGGAAGCGACTGCCTTGAGAAGAAACGCCGAAGGAAACTGAAGGCTACGTTAGAGTGCAACCGCAATTTGGAAAGTTAAAGCGCGGGTGAGCGGCGCGCGGGTGAGCAGCGCGCGGGTGAGCAGCGCGCGGGTGGACCCCGCACGCCGTCGGCAACAACCAGGCGCCGTAGCTCCTTATAACCTTTTCCAGAGGACCCTGTTTCCTGTAAACTATGCTGGATATAATATTGTTCTGACGATTGGAAACTTCCTGTAATGGGTCTATTTAATTACATTTACTTTGAAGCCAAAGCAATATTGTTGGACAAGGTAAACGCGTAGGTGCCGTTAAAAGCCATTTGCGGCAGAGTCAGGTCGGCATGTCGCGCGTCGCCCGTCCCTTGCGGTCGGAGCTGTTCAGGGTTTTTTTTACAAAATGTCTCGGAATCGGCCGCGGCGAGCTCTTTGTGCGCCCGCACTCGATTTCGCTTAATTAATCCGAATGAACCGAACTCGGGAGCAATCAGCAAAGCAATTTGCCTGCCGAGCGCCGACTCGCACCGTCTGCCCCCCGCCTGCCCGCCGCCCGCTGCCCGCTGCCCGCTGCCCGCTGCCACGGTGTGAACACAAAGAGACATTTCATTAGATTTATCGTGCTTATCTGCCGACATCGCGCGACCGATGGGAACCGAATGCGGGACCGGGCTCGCGGATACTTAGAATGCGGCCTCTACCTGTGAGAAATGCCTCGAGGAGCACGGCACAGCGGCGGCGCGGGGCGGGGGGGCCGCTCCGCGCTCGCGTCGCCAGTGGCACCGTGTTACTATACTGCCGGGCAGGTTGCGCGCCGCGGCCGATACAATGTATCATTGTGACGCCATATCGCTGACGGTGCGGGCAGAGGCGCATTGGCGGCCGTGTCCAGTGCGCGGCCGGCAGCGCGACCGATTGCCGCTGCTGCCCGGCGCCGCGCCAGTTCCCCCGGGATGTTTTCCTTCCCCGGTGAGCACGTGGCGTCTAAATCCGTACGTAATATGGAAATGCCCAGAGGTACGCGTACCGGGATTCGAATCTACTACCATTTTCGTTGTAGCGCATAGAAATCGGTCTTTATCCACTAAGCCGCCATAGCCACAAATGCATCCGATACAAATACAAATTGACCAAAATTGTAAACTTTGATCGAATTCGAATGTTGTTTTACACATTTCTCCGGTTTCAATCCGTTAATACGAGTATAGAGATCTAGGGAACCGTGCTATTGCGGGACAACACGAATAATATATACATATGTGACTATACTTCAATATATGTATGCATTATAAAAATAATTTTAAAACATATAATATAGTCGCCACGTGGAATCATTGTCACGTCCCGCAGCACGGCGGCCAGCCTGCGCGGGCGCAGTGCGCATGTCAGTATGTAGTAATACCAATCAGGGGCGGCGAGCTGATGGCGGCGGCGCGCGCGGGGTGTGCGGCGCGGGCAGGCCAGGGCGAGCGCGCGGAGGCGCATCTCTGCTTGCCCCGGGGGGGTACAGTAGCGTCGCTATGCCCATTATATTTAATACTAGTCGTAAAAATTGCAAACATGATAAATAGTTGGGCTTAGGCGCGAATTAACTTACTTTTAATTAAAGCTCGACGTTTTGGCCTACTTACGCAGTTCATAGTGACAAGCAGACTGAGATGCAAGCAGATGTCGCGGAGTTTCGTCAGGGCCGAGAAATTACTTCGTCTACCCTCTCTTGTTTTCAATAATTTGAATAGTGCCGGCACACACACACTCACAGTGTCAGGATTATTACAAGACGACATAAAAAGTGGTTCAGCGTTTAGGTTGAAACGTCGAATCCGTAATATAAAGTAAGTTCATTCGCGCCAAAG
The DNA here is from genome assembly GCA_036320925.1 of Automeris io. Classification (NCBI taxonomy): domain Eukaryota; kingdom Metazoa; phylum Arthropoda; class Insecta; order Lepidoptera; family Saturniidae; genus Automeris; species Automeris io. The sequence goes on from JAUDJH010000008.1 coordinate 134,196, forward strand.
ACACGTTTTAGTATTTACACTGAGAACGGAACGCGAAACTTGAACTAATGACACCAGAAGAGGACATGGAACGTTCAATATATCTATCTACACACATATACCAATCTGTTCATCGCAGCGCACTCGAGTGAGGAGCAGCAGCGTCCTGCAGACTACCGGCTCTCTTGATCCGTGTACTGTGTCACGAGCCAGAGCGGGCAATCGCCCTGCCACCCCAAACGTACGCGACGCGCAGCCGGCGACGGCCGCCTCTACATTGATGTGCTGGTGCGCGCGCTGGGTACAGACCTCTCGGCAGTTTTTGTGCGGGGCCCAGTTCCCAGCGCACGCGCCGCGGGGTGCCGTGCCGTGCCGCCTGACGACATCCGTCTCGCGGTGTCGCCGCCTCGGCCGGACCGATCGCGTGTCTCGTTAATCAATCATATCAAGCGCCGGGGGTCCTTGTACTTGTAATATTGCAACAGCTGATTTACTATTGGAAATTATTATTATTAAGGGACTGACGCCGCCCCCGCGCCGACTGGGCCGCCGCCACTGGGCGACCACTAGGCTGGACTGGCTGAACCACTAACTACTGCTAGGTACTGCTTGTAAGCTGTTTGTCCTTATATTTTATTCTCATTTTATTTTTATTATGAGAAGGGAGAGTCAGAGTGAAAAGGCAGAAGAAAGAAAAGCAAGGCGAAGGAGAGGGGAAGGGAAGTAGGTTTCACCAAAAATCAGCTCGACCTTCATTTTCAGCTAGCAAGACATAAGTAGGTAGTTATTTAAGATAGCGACTACGTGCATGAGCAGGCCCGCACCGCGGAGCGCGCCTCCGCCGAGTGTACTGCAGAGCATGTTGTGTCTGCGGACAGAACGAAACGAAACGAAAAGGATTCCGTCAAGCGGATGAGTGGGCCCCGGTTGTTCCCGAGTACGAGGAGCCGCCCCCGGCCTGCGCTGCGCCCAGGGTCGCGGGGCCCTGCTCCCGTACGTTAGTGTTGCGCCAGCTGACCGCCGTACACTAGCGCCCCCTCGCGCCCACCCGAATGGACGAGCTGTGTTGGCACATTTGGTCGCGCCGTCTCCGCCGCCGCGCCGCCGCAATATACCGGTACAGCACACATGGGCCGCAAGTCAAGTTTTCCTCAATCAAATCAACTTGGAATAGCCGCTCCGAGAATCGAACAATACAAAAATATTCTCAGATCACAGGTTTCCGTTTTATTGGTTGTCTTTTTGTTTGTTCACCTGTTTCTTGGAACGATTCTATCGCATCGGATTTAGTATTCTTACTAAAATAAGCTAAAATAGCCTTCGCGGCGTCGGCGTCAGAAACACCTTTAAATGTTTATCAGATTTTTGCATATATTCAGTTGCGCTACAGGTATTTAAGGTAAAAATCGGGTGCCAGCTGAGAGTCAGCGGCGCGTGTCGCAGCAGCTCGCGTAGCATTTGCTGAGCTGAGTTCCCTTGCCTAATCTGTTCCTCTGTGTAGTTATTATGGCGGTACATAGTGTGTTGTTATTGTGTGTGCCTGTGAAAACGAATACAGTTTGATGCGGGCGGCATGGCATTTTCGATAGATCATTGAAACGAGCAGTCGCGATTATATCAATGGGACATTAATATATATGTATTTGTGTCGTTTGCTAGAGCCGTTAACTCTGATGCTCTTTAAATATTATCGAAGAATTACGTAATGCAGTTGTAATTCAATAATTTGTTATCCGGCTGCTTAGCCTAGTTTAGCCAGCTATCACACCGTGGTACCGGTTTTGACTGGCGTCGACCTACCCTGCTACTATTGTTAGCTTAGTTTTGTAAATATATAGGTACTTACATAGTAATCTAGACGATCATTTGCCCGCTTTATTTCACCCTAAACAAAACGAAACATGACAATATGAAACTCGGTAAGGCAGAGTAACGCTTCCAAAGAAATTGTATTGTGAGAGAACATTTAAATGCAATGTAAGCGCGCCGGAATGTCTTTATAATGTTGTCCCGACAAAAGTATAGAGAGGTTTAATGAGCGTGAAGCCGCGACGCTCCCCGTGGGCGTTGGCGTGGGGGGGGGCGGTGCGGCGCAGGCAGCAGCGCGGCGACTCTCGGCGGCGCTCGAGACGCTTTTCATTATCACAATTGTCGCGTCTTGTGCTCGGAGTTGGCAGCACGTCACACAAAATCCCCCTAAACGAGGTTTAACCACCATTCAGCGTCTAAGTTAATTCCTTTTTAATGAAAATTAACTCTTAATCCTTAATATATATATATATATATATATATATCTTAGAAATATGATAAAATATAAGCTTAAATCATGAAGTCAAATGACAATTACATTGATATCCATGTTACAAAAATATATGATAGGTTTTATTCAGAAGTAAAGCGTGAATGTAATGAAATTGAATGGTGAGAGATAGACGCGCGCCCGTCACCTCTTACGGACCCTTGCGGACACCGGCACCGGGCCTGCGCCCGCTCGGCGGCGGGGAGAGCGTCGCGAAGGAGCCCGCGCGGCGCCGCACGGACATGTCACGTGTACCTACCTACCGGTGCTGCGAGGACGGCGATCAGCTGCGCTACTGGTCGCGTTGGGCGCGCCGTATAAGCACAAAGTGGATACAGCCACTAATGTATCTGATCACCCCGGAAGGGATGTAGCGTGAAGATTTATGATGTTGTTATTATTAAGTAGGGCGCTGTACAGTTCAGCTCCATTTAATTATTGTGTTTGACCATCAGTAGTGGCGTCCTCACGGCCAATGGGGCCCGGGCAGACTGTTTCCGAGGACCCCTATAAGCGGACTATTCGTTTTTAATAATCGTTGTCACCGCGATACTGTGAGGACATCTTTTCATTATTATTATCAAATTATTGACAGTGTAATCCTGTTATTTTAAGATAAGAAAATACACCAGTCAAGTGCGAATCGGAGTCGTGTGCCGGTGGTGCCGCACTGTCTCGCGGTGCCTATGAATCCTTGGTCAGGTTCTTATTATATGCTTCTCGTATTCGGAGGCCCGGCCCGGGCAATGATTATCACACTGAAATATTCTATCAATTCTGGCAAAAAAATAATCTTTTGTAAAATTAAAATTCCTTAATTTAGGGTTGTAGCTAGTGAGTGGGTGCCACAACCGCGGCACAGGGGCAGTGTTCTCCAGCAGCAGGCAGGGCGCCTATTCCACCGCCCCCCCCCCCCGGCCGGGCGCGCTCGTCGAGTCATTCTCCTGCTCATTATGTAATAATGTCGCATTGTAGGTGCTCACCGAGCTGTCAGCCGACGGAGCCATTGCCGGCGCGCCCCCCCGCCGCACTCACCGCACTGCCCCCCGCCGCGAGCGCTCCGCAGAGCCTCTTCATCTCAACGACCTGCAAACTTTAAAATATTCCCTTACATTGCAGCATATACATATACACATACATATTTGAATTGGTTGCCCGTCACTCTACCGGCCGATAGACTGTCGTAGCTTCATTACGCAGTGATTTTTTAAAATAATAAAACAAATTTCTTTTCCATTCACATCCGCTACCGGCCACTAGAAGGCTTACATCATAGATTTGTCATCTTCTCCTCCGTCCTTATTCACCTTCTCCCTTGCACAATAGAACCAGCGGCACGGCTTTACGGGGTCAGGGCTACACGGTAGCTCACATCCCGGCTAGGACTAAGAAGTTGTCTGGCTGTTGGTGCAGCCGAGCCGTTGCGCTGTGGAATGGTGTTCCGGCGAGCGTGTTCCCACCCTGGATGTGCGCGCGGGCCGGCGCCAGGGCAGCGCGTGCCGCCAGTGTCACCAGACCGTTGCCAGTCGCGGACCGGTCCGCGCCCGCCGCCCGGCGCAGAGGGCTCGCTATGTCTGCTCCGGTTGAACAAGTCTGGAAGCTCTCTGCCTACTCACTGCTTGCCACAAGGATGTTATTAGTGCTGCTCATGGCCTAGCAATACCGCTTGCTCCGCCTGCAGGGCTCTGGTATTCGCTCGTATCTAGGCGCAGGCCTTCCTAATGAGCGCTACGGTGGCCAGTGCTCGGCTCTCCCATCCAACTGGTGCCGGTCATCTTTCGTAACTCGCCGCTCCTCGTCGCCGGCAGCGAGCGGCGCTAGCCAACTCCTCCTCTCCAGAACTTGCCTTCAGCAGCGATCATTGGTTATTAAGGTGCATGTAATACACTTTTACCAATCCGCTAAAAATGACTTCAGAAGTCTGCAAATAACCAAATAATGACTTTGCAGACATAGTTGGCGTAGTGGTAGAGAGATCGGTTTTAATGCCACAAATCACAGGTTCGACCTAGACTCTAAACAAATACTAGTACGGCCTATAGACAGTTGCTACGGTTTTCGGTGTTTGAACTATTGAATATATATTTGTAAATAGACTCATACAGGAGAAAATCTTAGGCCAAGTTTAAGCCGACAATAAATACCACTTTGGCTTTGCTTAGCAAAGTGCTCAGAAAATAAATTCGTTTTTGACAAAAACTTGTATATATAATAAAAACTTGAGTATAGACTAAGTATTCACTGAGCCAAGTTCAAAATGAGATACTCAGCGACTTATCATGTACTTTGATAGTGATTTATATAATATGTAGCGTAGTATAGGACGCACTCTGGCTAGCCAGAGCGGCGGCTCGCGCGAACTGATAGGCAGTTGGCAAGTGTATAAGGAGAGCCGAAGATCGGGCTCAGCGGCGCACCCGGCGGCGGGGGGGGGCCTGGGGCCGGCAGTGGGCGGCTACTGCGTGATGATGGTGATGATAATTTGTAATGTCTAAATAGGTTATGAGAAATGTTATATGTTATGAGTTATGGAACAGCCTGTATGTATGTAAATGTATTTTATTATCAATCTACCCTATCTCTATTATATTTTATTTAGTATTCTACATTTTTGTATGCTACTTAAAAGTATTCTATGTATTTATTGTCATACTTGTTTATTTTACATTATAAGGTATGTTTTTGTATATCTGGTTAGGTTCTAATATTGTATTAGCACCGCGAGGTCCGCGCAATCGGTTCCCCTGAGCGTCGGCTGACAATCAGCGCTGGCTGGCGCGTGCAGCGTCGCCCAGCACACGCTGAGACGAGTGCTCTTTGAGACGGGTAGCGGCACACAGGATACACGATATAGTGTTATGTATTATTTCATTGTTGTTTTTATATAAATATGTTTGTTGTGTGTTGTTTCCTTTGTCTCAATAAACTTTTTTTTTTCTTTTTAAATGTCAGGCTCAGTGTCTTCGTAAAACCGCATTATTTAAAAAGGCACCTGCAGTAGTAGGTCGTTCTGAATATCTAATAAATTATAAATCATATGTTTGATGCCGGCATAATGGGTGAGAGGGAAGCGGCGGCGGCGGCGGCGACCCTTTGCAAATAATATAAATAGCGAGAGCAACAAATGATTTCCCAAATTGATTATATCACGGCACTTGTGAGGCGGAGGAGTGGCACGTGGCTCTGCAGCGCGGACAGTGCTCGCGGCACCGGCCCGGCACCGGCTCGGCCCCGGCACGGCCGCGGCCCGCTATTAATATGTCCGGACCGTTTGACAAATAGACGGACGGCCCGGCAGCAGCACCACGGCCCGAGCGCACATTGCTGCGGTTTCTGCATCGCACCGCGCGCGCGTGTTACAATACAATATATGCCAATCGGGCCTATTTATTGCCTGTTTTACAGACAATTTCATATTAAACGAAAAAATAGAGAAGCTTTGCTGTTTATAATATTAGCATCGCTCAAAGCGTTATGGATGAGATATTCTCTTTACAATAATAATGAATAATATCGAAACGCTGTTTAACTTTAGAGGTGAGCAGAGATACTTCAGTGGCTGTATCCACTTTGCGCCCACATGTCGTCCCTGACGTGCCCAGTAGCGCGGCTGATCGCCCTCGCCACGGCACTCACACGTGACATTTCTATCAGGTGCCATGCGGGCTTCCTCACGATGTTTCTCGTTCACCGGTGAGCATGTGGTAACTGAATCCATACTTTCAAACTGGAAAAATCCATATGTACGAGCTAGGATCCGTTCTCACGAGCATGCGCACCTCCGCGCGCGGACGCCGGTCCCGTGTGCACTCGGCCAGCATGCCGCATCATCTTTTCTTTGTATCTGGAATTAACATTAACTCACCAATAAATCGCTAAATACAAGATTTTTATTTATTACGGTTTTCATTTTATGTGAGTAGTGTCAGGAAATAAAAGTATGCCATTATATATTTCGTGGCATGTCAGGTTTGCGAATTATATGTTATTTTATATTTGAGTGCCTTGCAAATAAATGTAATGAATAAAATAATATTCGAATATGATATTACCGCGATGTGCACTCGTAAGGCGGGAGCACTGACGCGGCGAGGGCTCCTCTTCGAGCGCATTTCCCGAGACAATATTAATTCGGTTTTATGACATGCGAAATTACTCTCAATAAATTGTGCATTGAGATAGCAGGTGCGGGGGGGGGGGGCGTGCGTGTCCGCGCACGTGCGTCACGTTATTAAACTTTTGATTACCGCGGACACGGCCCGGCCCGCCTGACCCGCCTGACCCGCACTCTACCCGGCTAGGGTTGCCCCGACCCGACCGAGTTTTAATTACATTCAGCTACCTGCCTGCGTGCCCAACTCGCCCGACCCTCGATGCCTGTCCTATCTTTTGCGCTCAAAGTTTCACACCTACATAGGTAGATACCTTTATATGTAACGCGAAGATTTTTCAACTCATCGAGTCGCGATGGGCGGCATTTCAAAACCGCTTTTGTTTTTAAATAGATGACATCATCCTCGCGCAGTGGAATTACTTTGATCTTTTATAGTTTATAGGACTCGAAACTTTCTTTTGAATTTACAATTATTTGTGACTTAACAAAAATATAAATTTTACACGTTAGTGTGATAAATCTGTATCTTTGAAACAGTAGTTTGCAAAGAGTGACTGCCGAAGCATCTTGCAGTAGTCCCCGTTGGTTTCTGATATCCGGACCTGCGTATTCGTTTCATTGAAGATTTAAAAGTGTTTGCAATAGTCCTATTTAGTTAGGTTTTCATGAGGCTCGAACATGCATTGGGGACGAGTCGTTGACTGAGGCAGTCTTCAGCCGGTTGCACAATGGATATTGTACATTCTTGAACTCCACCAGCCCAGTTCCCGCCACAAGTTCAGCAGACGTCGTGGCGGATACCTTCCGTACGTCGTGGACATTCCTTGCGGCCGCCTTGCACCGCGTGCGGTTGCAGTCAAGTGTCCGCCTGTAAACCATAAAAAAAGTTAGGTCAGCTCGAATTAAAATAGTTTCGGCGACAGCCCTGAGCGCCGAGCGCCGAGCGCCGAGCGTCGAGATCGCTAATTCGCTATGCACAACATTATTTGATTTTTAATTCGGCTCGGCGCAGCCGGAATGCGCTTATTGACTCGACGGAGCTGCGGAGTGCGCTCGAGTGGCGCGGACCCTCCTCGCTGCCTCGCTCCCTCGCTGCCTCGCTCCCTCGCTGCAATATCGCGGATAACTTAAGCCGTGTCATGGGCCACATCGCTTAATATATTGTGCTTTGAATTATTTGCGTCGCTTTGCCACTTTAGCTTGGGCCTAGAGCACAACAGAGACCCGGTGTCTATTATTACAACATTTACATACATATATTTCCAAATCACTCTATATATTTCTAATTGTATAGAATTTTTAATCAGAGCCTTTATCGGTTTGTTAAGAAAACAAACTGTACTTGATGCTATGGGTACACAAAATGCGTACCTTGTATTTTTGTTACGTGTTTCTGTTTATTACATCCTAGAAATGCATTATACATATATAGTTGTGTGTAAACAATCGCCGTGTAGCTTACAGACATCTGTCGCCCGGGTGTGTGCTTGGCAGCTTGCTGGCCAACGAAGCTTTTGGAGTCAGACAGCCAGTGGCGAGCCGTGGACGAGTCTGCACCGGGCGTCAGATGTCAGTTGACTCGTGTGCGGCATTCGCTCCGAACGATACAATCACTGGCGCAATACGACTGAAGCGTGACGTGTGTGCGCAGCCATTGATTTCGAGTAGTGTGTCTTGAATAAGCTGACAGGCCGGCACCAGGCCTCCGCCAGGCCTCCGCCAGGCGTCGATGTGTGACAAGTAGCTGATATCGTTTATGACAAGTAGCTCGGCAAAGACAGAATGATACAGATGAACACCCATCGCAGTCTTTACGCCGACCATAGCTATCGACAAACAAGATTCTGTCGGACGCCACTCGCCGCGATCATGCCAGCCTGCTGACTAGCCTCTTCACACTTCCGTCTACCTTTTTTGTACAGTATTTGAGGATTTATACTGTTTCCCTGCATAGGCGTTTTTCAGGCAGTACGACAGGTTTGACAATCGGGCGTCCTACATGCTGACTGTGCAACCTCCCCCAGTAACGACTCGCCCCTCCTTGACTTGTTCTTTGCGAGTGGCGTTGCGGTCGGTCGCAGGCGACAGCGGCCGCACTCCGGCAGCCGGCCTGGTAGACTACTCAGCAAGCGTGCAGGCGGCCACGCGCGTAGTTGCGCGCCCGCACGGTGCACGCTCGCTCGTGTAATATCACCCTTTATTAGTTTTTCCGCGGCGACAGCGACCCGGCATGCTCGCTTTGATGACGTGTGGACCCTCGCCTCTCCCTCCCCGCGCCGCCGCCGGAATGCGCCGCACGCCCGCCGGTAACCAAGACTTTCCGCCGTTTGACAAATGGCTTATTGCAGTGATACTCAAACGGTCAATCGCGACAGCGTTTTGAGTCAATATTGTGAAATATTGACCGGTATCAGTCGATTAACAGTATTTGTTTGACGACTACCTACATGCTCACAACTAAGCCAGAGTAGTCTTTATTACTTTTAAAAAATCGGAACGAGCCTCTGCTATCTGTGGGCAGCGCGCCGAGCCGCTAGGTATAATGCCATTATGTAAATATATATAGGGGCGTATTGTTTAATACATGTTTGTAGGGCAGCGAGCTACCTACGCGACGATAAGCGCTGCACGCACTTGCGGCGCCCAGCCCCTGCGCCTGCGGGGCCGAGCGCTCGTGCTCAGTGCGCTGGCAGATCAGCAGCAGTTCCAGTCTGAGCGGCCCCGCGACGCGGCAAGGGCGTGCGCGCGGGGGGGGGGGTCAGCCCGCACCGGGCACAGTGCGACGGTTGGCGGGCGTCCGCGGCGCGCTGGACGCTCGCGGCATTCGCTTGGATCATAAAGCCGAGTGCAAAGGAGACCGCGCCGATTGTTAACTCGCTTAATGACGGGCTGAGGCACAATTAGCGGCTCTATACGGCTGCGTGGGAACCGGCGCGCCCCGTTTCCGAGAACGCACCGCCCTCCGCCCTCCGCCCTCCGCCCTAGCGTGTGCCTGCACTGCTAGATTCCGCGAACCGGTGCTGACAGCTCTGGATGTAATCTCCTGAGTACACCACAACGGCCGTAACGTTTTGGAAACTACTTTACAAGCGCCGAGTGTTCAATCTGTCGTTTGAATTATTTGTCATAAAATGAAAAGTCTATTAAAAATTTGCCTACAATTTTATCTCCCATTAAAATAATCTACTAATAGTAATAATACATTGTCCCGCTATGTCACTGTCGGGGTGAGCAGAGGTACATCAGCAGTTGTGTTCACTCTTGTGCTTGTACGGCGCGCTCGGCGTGTCCAGTAGCGCAGCTGGTCGCCGGTCTCGCAACAATCGCACGTGACGCGTCTGCGGGCGCCGCGCGGCCTTCCTCGCGATGTTTTCCCTCGCCGCTAAGCGTGTGGCGCCTGAATCTGCACTTAATCTGAATAAGCCCAGATGGCCGCCCCGGGATTCGAGCCCACGACCGCGCATTGGTGCGAACGGGCACCGGTCTCTTATATACTAGGCCAGCACAGCCACCTACGCACATTGAAATATTGTAATACCTCGAAAACGCCGCAATATTCCAGAACTTCTAAATATTTTCCCTTGGAAACAGTCCCTACTTTGTATTTGTGAGTAAACCCCTTACATAGGCACGAATGCCGACTGCTGCTCAGCGTCGCCAGCGTCAGCAGCGCCGTCAGCGCCGTCAGCACCGTCAGCAAGCCGTCTATAAGTCTCTCGCGAGCCGAAAGCCGCCGCCGGCCCGAGACACGAAGCGGTCGCTCTAACTTACTGCAGATTAGGATCTCATTCTGTTCGCGTGAGCCCCGCCCGCCGGCACTGCATTCTGGGAACAGAATATAAATCGCAAACGGATAGAGCGCCCCCGCGCCCGCGCCCCCGTGCCCCCACGCCCCGCGCCCGCGCCCCAGAGATATTGTCTAAGCGCGTCTATAAATAATTGCCTCGGTGATACTGTAAGCGGTGCGCCGTACATCACGGCGCGACACTTCCGCACTCTCGCCGGGCACTCCGCTATGTTGAAACCGCACTGAACGCGTACTACATTGAGTCAGTCGTGCGTCCGTCGCATTCGATAAATCACTAAATCAATAGCGATTAGAACGGTTTTATCGGATTTACAATTATTACGTACAAATTAAACATGTCGGTATGTCAAACGACATTCTTAGAACCGTCAGAGGAATAAATTGATACGGACGTGCGGCTCGTGTGGCGGACTGGCGCGTTCGCATGATACACGCCACACGCCACACGCCACACGCCACACGCCACACGCCGAATGCTCACACTACGATTAATCTATTTAATATTAAATATATTCATGTCCATAAATGTTAAACAAAGTGTAATAGCATTAATGAACTTGTAATTATACATATTAACTGGGCCCGACTTGTAATCGTTATGTTTATACTCACATCGCCGATTATAATTGTAACACCGTAACATGTAGGAGCCTGTAAACACATTAAACAGCTTTGGTTAACGGTTTCAAAGTCGGCGAGCCGATCCTGGAATCTGGCGAGGGTGCGGAGCGCGTCTTACAATAGGCCGTTCCGTCGGGCCCAGTCGATTCCGTGGTCAGCTTGTACGGGTATGAGCCGTCGGTTAAGGCTGCGTGCGTCGGAGAGCTTCGGCCTCGCCATCGGCCAGAGAATGATTGCGTAGAAGTTTTAGCTAAACTCTAAGGTTTCTGGCTCGCGTTGAACTGTAAGCTCTGACTGTGACATTACTTTTATGAAGTATTCGATTACCAGCCGATTTCCGAGCGAAGCCGGGGCCTAAGCCGATCAATCGGTTATGGCCACAATCTTCGGCCAAAGTTGCAGGTTTTAAAACAATAAAAGTATCCACTCTTGGGCAGCATTGGGTTCCTGCCTGCGCTTCGTCTCAAGGCAGCCGCTCCCGATGCGCTGGAGCACCGCTGAGCTCTCTCCGCGGCCGGCCGGCCAAGAAGAGATGCCAGACCCAGCGCCCTTGCGGTGGCACCCAACCCATAAACTCGCTGGCTGAGCCACCTGCAATGCTCGCTCTCTAAGCCTGGTTTAGCTGAGAAGGTCTTTCCCTGCCAAGGGCGCATTGTCCGGCAGGAAATAAAACTAAAAGGATCAGTTTTATACTGGCTAAGCGTGAATATCATAATTATTTTCAAAACTTTTATTTCAAGATTTATGTTAATATATACAAATAACGACTAGAGATTAATAAAATTACAATCTTCTAGAAGCTCCTAGCATTTTACCATCTATGGCATTTCCTGTTCCTACTAGATAACTCAGAGCATCTAATTTCAACTTGTTACACGCTCCTAATTATTTAGGCCTCAATGCAAGGAGTATTTGCAAAAATTCGCAACTTGATGAAAACTTAACTGGCTACGACCGAAACGGCAGCCGGAGCTTCGGTGAGACACTAGTAGGATTCGTTGTGGTTGCCGCTGGTCGCGGGCTGCGGGCCGCGGGCCGCGGGCTGCCGGCTGCGCGCCGCTGCACTATGGGACCAACCTGTGCGTTCCATCTCAAAAATCTATAATTTTTTTTTGTTTCTTGACATTTTCCATTGAAATGTTCTGTACATATAGCTGAATACATTTGCTATAAGATCATTAAAACACTGCAAATTTAAAAACTATTTTTATTTAGTAAAACAATTACAAACATAAAGTTTGAAAATCTTCAAACAAGAATGAAATAAAATTATTAATATAAATTATTTTCTTTCAATACTTAAATTAAAATGATTAACAACCTAATAACCACGTTATTTCAAAATTTTAAACAGAAAAAATATATATTCATAAAAAAAACATTAATCTACTCATCAACCAGTAATCAACCATTAATCTACCAATCATCCATGTGCTGTATAGTTTAAGACGGGTGAAATTTTTGGAAATAGAGTGTATCGTTTAAAATACGACAGGCAGCGTGATTTAAGAGATCTTGAAGATTCACTTGCCACTTATATTCGTTACGGATATGCTTGACGCAAGAGGGTGGCAATCCTTCTTTGCTTCAGACAAAATTTGTTATGATGGAAATACGGAAAATGAGTTCTCCTCAACAAGTCTCAGCCTCAGGTAGGAATATTGAGCTTTGGATAGATCGGTTTCAATATATACCTACACATAATGCTTCTTCTTTAGTATAGGAAGGTACACCATCTGGACTTCGTAAAATGTTTCCTAGAATGAGTTTTTTCTCCTCCTTTTCTGTATTTCTCATAATACTCACAATCGGAGCACACAAGCGCAACGCACACGCTCCACTCCATACGCCTGGAGTGATTCCATGTTTTGACGTGTTCTCGTAGCCGGAGCGCACGTTTCTCGAACACGCTTCATTTGGTTTGTTGGTCTGCCGCGATCTCCAGACGTGTTCAAGTCAGAGTTTTCAGATGTTGAGGTACTGCGCGAAGGCAGCAGCACTTCAAACTCACCATTTAACCAATTTGTGTTTTGGCTCTCAAAGCGATCTTGTTTTCTTTGAGCTTTCACCCGTTTTCGGTTACAAATTGTAATCAAATTCCTTTGTATACTTTGTATGACCGTATTCACTTCTGTTGTTGGTAAATGGAAACTGTCCAACAGATATTTTTCAATATCTGAAGTACTTTTCCCGCTTATTATTTGAGCACATATATCGCGTCGAGAACAAACGAATTCAATCATTTTAAACTTTTTCCAGCAACTTCACAGTCACTGAAGGCAGATATCTGGACACTTTGCTGAACACGCTGAAAACTCGAGTATTTATAGGACCCTAGTTTCAGTAACTTGTGCAAAACCAATGAGTAAGAGCTATGCAACATGATTTTTTATCACATGTGTGGTTAAAATAATTACCGCAAAAAAAAAAATCAGGTAAAAATATTTTTCGGCCAACATTTTTGCTTCTAGCTCAAAATAGCGCAGTAATGACGCGGGATTTTTTATTTCCCTGTATTTCTGAATAGGTAAGGTATCTTAAAATGTCATTAACCATTAGTAGCCTGATTCGTAAATCAGGCTAAAGTGTTTTTTTTTTTAATATTACTGTGTTTGCTTGAGTGTCTGGATGAAGGAAAATATAGCTAAAAAATCAAAATATTTATTTTACATATTTATTAAAAAAAAACAGGTATCAATTTTGATACTTCAGGCATAAAAACTAATAGTAATGAAACATTCGGTTTAAAAGATTGGTATCAAAATTGAAACTCCAGGTTATTAAGGGTTAACTCAGCACCGGCAGCCGACACTAACAAGGAAACCTCAATTTGAAAATTAAAAAGACGGAATATTTCCTTAGTCATTTAAAAATTTAATAAAAAAACAGAATAAATATTTCTCATTAAAACATAATGTAGTTGTAATCTAGAGATCTTGGGCAATACGAAAATGCATAATACTTATATATTTGCTTGAAGAACATAGAAAATATCTTAAGTTGAACTTCCACAATGAGAAGTCTAGTTAATATGAAATTATCAAAGTCTAAAGTTTGGGTGTAATTTTATGTCTTTAAACCTTTTTTTAAATTTGTTTTTACTATTATATCAGATAGGTCTATCATTTAGGAATGTAAAACCATCAAAACGGCTTCAGTAACTCGACTTTTGTCCCAACCACTTATGAGATGGTAAATGCCGGTCGGTCCCGCAGTGCGCCGGCGCAGAGCGAGCGCGCTCACACTTGTCGTGTTTGCAGCGCTGCGCTCGATTTGCTTTGATCTTAATCATGTATCTCTATCCCGTCCCGTCGCATCCCGTCGCATCCCGTCGCATCCCGTCGCGCGCACACGGTGCGTTCCGTTATAACCGCCGCACTATGCACGCACGGTGCCTTACGCGCTTAATCTGTCATCCATTTCCAATTTATTTGTTTATTTGGACACTTACATACATAATCCACACACAAATATATATTCATGAACAAGATACATTACAAATACGACTTATTTAAAAATAACTATTTGCGTAGAAGGAAAGAAAAATTGTAACGTGCACTCTGCCGGCCCCGTCTCGCGGACACCGTAATGTTGCGCCGTAATGGCCGCTTGCGCACCGGCCGCGGTGGACGGTAGCTGAAAGAACCGTGCGATGTATCGTGTCGGCCGCTCCATATTATATTGAGCTCGCCATATCATTTACCTACTTTATGTAGTTTAGGGGGTCCAATATAAGTTTTTGTGCAATAAACGCATTTGTGACGGAGGTGTGGTGAACCAGAGCCGTGCATCGCATAAAGAGCACGATCTCGCGTTATAATTGGACGTTTAATGCACACATATGCTTAAAATTTGGTCCAATTTAAACTCTCAGGCTGCTATATTGGTGAATACCAGATTTTAAGTCAATATATGTATTAAATGTCCAAGTACAACAAGACAACGCATTTTATGCTTTACACGGGACGCACGGCACTGCTTTGAGCGTAAACAAATGAAAATACGAGCAACAGTGGAGAGAAACAGTAAAAAAATGAAAAATAGCAGCGAATTTACAAAATAAAAAACATAAAAGAGAGGAAAACAAAAAAAGAAACATATTCCACACGCGGTGCCTTCGAATGACATTGTTTTTTGAGTTCCAAAATGTTATCATTGAGTAAATCGACATCAGTAGGTCTCGACATAGAGTAGCATAGCCTCGCCGCTGTGCACTGTGGCCTAAATGTGTCGAATAATTGCTCATTTCTATCCGTCATCAATTGTTCTCCGGTTCGGACGGGAATATTGACGGACCGAGGCAGTTATGGTACTATTTGTGTTGAAGTCGCGCGCTGCGGCCGAATGGAATCCAGGCTGTACCGAGGAATAATAATAATATTTTAAAAATCATTTTTATAAAATGATTAAGTACATTCATTCCATTTTTTTTGTTGTTTCCTAATTCCAGGGTTTCCTAGATTTATATCTATAACGAATTCGTGTTCGGGCCTCGTAACCGCTCTTAGAAGCTTTTACAGGTTCATTTTTAATAACGGACGGCATCGGACAGTAGGTACCGGTGCGGCGCGACCGCGCTCCGTGTGCACCGGCGCGGCCCCGGCGCGGCCCCGGCGCGGCCCCGGCACACCTCACATGCCACTAGCTGCGCTAAGCTACTCGTTATTAATGGCTATTTTATTGGCACTCAACTCGTACGCAACTAATGTGCGAGTCTCGTTCGAATGTAATGTATGTTGTATTCACAGTCGTATATAGATGTGAACGGCGGCGAGGCCGCTGCAGACGATTCTGTGAAATTAACTTATTCGGAATAGTTTTTGTCGCGTCCTAAACTATCGCGGGCCGCATTCCGGCGAGCGGGCGAGGACACGCCGGCCTGGATTGGCATTGATTGTCTCCGGAGCGGCCTGTCCCCGCGCCCGTACGACGCCACTAGACATCTATCTATATGTACACGGTGTTTTATCAGTTTGCGGTAGCCCTGTGAACTGGGTCACGTCCACAAGCTTTTCCACGATCCAAGGGCGCCATTAAAATATAATAATCAAACCTACGTAACACATAGCATAACAAATAGTTTCTGAGGAGACTACCGGCCTCAGGGATCTGGTAAAACGTAGCCAGTGCGAGCGCGGCGCGCAGTGGCTGTGTCTACCTTGGGCTTGTCGTGCATGCCCGACGTGACCAGTGGCGCTGCTAATCGCCGTTCTCAAAGCACTCCACGCATCCACGTGACAGTTGCATTAGATGCCACGCGGGCTTTCCCACGGTACATTCCGTCACCCGTGAAATATATACTTTTATTTTTGTATATTTCAATATGTTTTTTTAGTTTGAACATTACATAAAACATAGTTCGACATGCCCTTTGTTTAGTCCATTGTCTTTCCTGTGAATAACTTATAGCCAAGGAACCTGGCGCGACTGGTGCGATACGGAACTACCAGCCCCGGGCTTTGAAATATTTTGGTGTGTCTTGCTCATGTATTATACATCTATGTGTGTGTTAATGTGGGCCGTTCGGGTGTCCTTATAAATAAATACACGGATAAACCCAGTGAAAAACTGCTTGCAGCACAATTTTTAATGATTTTATGCTCTACAATTGTCTAATAATATAAATGTGATTTATTCACGAATTATAATGTTGTACGTAGCATAGCTTGAAGCGCAGTAGCGATGTCTAATGACACTTTTGACTTCACTTTTTATAAAATCAAAACAAAGGCTTGTGCAAATTTGTATCCTAATTGTTATAGAGGTATTAGCCCACTTTTTAAAATATATTATTCTGTGTGTACTCAGGGTCACACGCTCGCCTGCCGCTCCTAGAGTTAGGCTCCCTGGACACGGGCCCCGGCCAGCCCCCATAGATCCGGGCCTGCAAATTATAACTTGTTGTTTGCGGAAAACTGAGACCTCGCGGCCTTAGTAAATTATTACGACGATCAAAACTAAAATGATGTACCACGAGCTTAGGTCATGCGTTTTTGTAGCGGCTTAAGAATGCGGTGGGCGTTGCGCAACTAGTGCAAGCCTTTTAGCATTCGTTCCAGCTTTAGATATGTTCAGTAAAATGATGTTAATACTCTGGGACTCGGCAGCGCAGGTCCAGCGCAGGTCCAGCGCAGGTCCGGCGCAGGTCCGGCGCAGGTCCGGCGCAGGCTGCAGGTAGCTGTGTACGCATTTATATATAAAACCCTCAGATGTAGACGGTACGCCGCCGGACAGCGGCGCGCAGTCGTTTGTATCGAACGTCCTTATACATAATTGTAACCAAAGCGCGCCTCCAGTATTAGGCGCAACCCGTACAGAGCACCGTGACATTGGGGAATGTTTATTCTAAGCTTACATCTCGAATTAAGCTTACACTGGTCGGTTGGAACTGAATGCCGCTGCGTGTTCAAATAGGTACATTTGTTGGCACTGTATCGTAAGTCAGTGCGGGGCAGTGCGGTGCAGTGCGGGGCAGTGCGAGGCAGTGCGGGGCAGTGCGAGGCAGTGCGGGGCAGTGCCTGCCGAGCACGGGCCCCAGCCGCGCGCAGCGCACTCTCGTGCGGATTGATTTACAGCGCACGCGTGATTTATTCGCGTTTAATTAAAGTACCGCGAGCCGGAAGAGCGCGCGCCGCACCGCACTGCGCTGATTGATGCAGCCCCCCTCCTCCCGCCGCCGCCGCCGCCCTTCCGCACCCCTGACACGTCCGACAGCACACGCACACGCCCGCGCACACACACGCGTAGTGTTTCCGCGACTCCAGGCAAGTGTTTGTTGCAGAACAGACTAATAGAAGTATTACACACAGGGGACAATGTTTCATGTTAACGAATAACGTAGGTTACGTACTAATATGTAACCCGGCTCTCCTTCAGGCGTTCATCGCACACCACTGAAGGTAAATTTATATGTGTAAGGGGTTCTCACAATTGTATCTCTCGTGGGAAGCAGCTCGAGTTGGCCCCGCAGCATTCTATCGGGATTGTATTGTGAACAAGCTGGGATGAAACTCCGCTTAAGGTTATCTGATTGCGTTGTGGAGCTATCGGCATGTAAGCTCTTTGGATGTGTTTGCTGGAGTGCCGCCAGCAGACTGGTCACATGCTGAAGATCCGATGGTCATTTGAGCAGGAGATGCATGCTGGGACCGTGAATTAGAAACACAGGTAGTAAAACAAAGATTTATAATATATCGCCACGCTATGTCCTTGTTGGGGTGAACAGTGATATAGCCAGTAATGTATCTCTATTTTCTTATAGTTCTTATTTCGCAATATAAAGCCCAATGACACGAGGCCAAGATAAGACGCAGTTGAACTCTATGTAGCTATGCGTAAGTAGCACTGAGGCCGTGCCGCAGTAGATATAGCCAGCAGTGTCACCATATGTGTGATCAACAACACGGCTTATAAATATTCAGCTGTGTAATCATCGGCGGGCGTGACACTCGTACATGGCAATAACTCAAAAGGGAAACATGCAGGCAATGCAATAAAAAGTTATAATTGCTGACGGAAGGGCGCGCTTCATTATCATAAGCCGAGTTAGTGCACCGGGCACCGAGCATTAAGCACTATACTGCCACTACATTCCGGTCGGACGCACCGGCTGGCGACCGGCGGCTGCTCACTGCCGTCCGGCGCAATACTAGTACATAGCAACGAGGGCACAGGGCCACACTCGCTACACATTGCGAGGGCATTTGCCTTACCATTCATATACAGTGGACCCCGCTTAGCCGACAATTATTTTGCAAGGCGATAGTCGGACTACCGAATTTGTCGGATTATGATGTACTGCCTACGACCGTCTGTAATTCGGCACTTTTTAAAATGAGTACCTTGTTATTCGACAAATTGCACAAATAATCTATTTAAGCTACGAATCATACTACATAATTATGTACACCTATATAATATACATGTGAAAGTTTTATGTACAATCAGCGATTATAGGTATTTCGGATTACAGGGGGCGCCGGCTCAGACAGGGGCCGGTTAACCGGGAGTCCAGTGTACTCTAATCGTTGATAATATATCGGTTGACTGTGTCGTTGTCGTTTGTTTCCCGATCTGAAACGGACCAGTGAGAGGAGACTGAATAAGGACGACAGGGGTAGCTGCGCGCGGCGCACGCACTGACGCCAGCAGCAGGTCCAGACACGGTTCTTCAATTTTAAAATGTTTTCAATAAACTAACGGTTAATCGTTGCCATACGAGTACATATGTATGATTAATCAGTTATTAAACGTATTTTAAAATTTAAGGAGCTTTCCTAGAATTGGGTTTAATTGTTTTAAATCATTATTGCCGAGCCTCAAGATCTGGTGAAGAATGAAGCAAAGGTGAGTTTCCTAATTCAAAAAAGGCCGAACCATGTTATACGCGAACCACAGAAATTAGAAAGAGTTAGCGATATTTTGTCAGTATTTTTTTTAATATAACATGATTTTAATTGCAAATCATTGTAATCGTAAAATCCTTGATTAGTAATGTGTTCACTAAATGTGTTTAGAGTATGCACATTTGTAAAGTGACATACGTGAATATGCAATGATATTGTATGGTGTAAGGGGCCGCGCGCCACACGGAGTGTCCTACAGTGCGGCGGCGGCGCCGGTCTTGCGAGCGGCAGCCACATTAGCGATGCCGGTCCCATAAACACCATATAAGAGTGTCATTAGTTAGGGTAATTGCCGGCGCGCCGGAGCCGAGCCGCTGGACGGCTGGATATCTTGTCGCCGTGCACAGAGGCCGGCGCGGCGGGTGCCGAGAGCTGTCTCAAACGTGCTCCGCTCCGGTCTAGAAGCGGGCAAAAACGTTAAAAAACCTTCACTAATGGCCAACTGTAATCCGCAAAGAGGCTTGTCCTTTATAACAAGTTATTTTCAAACTTACTACATAATTGGCTCTGATTTCTAACGCTCAACGACGCGACGGCGCTCGATTAAGGCTTTCGATTTTATGCCCTCTTGATGCCTTCTTAATTTGGGGTTGATTCTGTATATTTTATCCTGGACATTTAATGTAATTGACGAGTAGTGAGCAGTGAGCCGGTGGAAGGCTACCTACCTGCAGAGTGTGACCGCGCGCCGCGCAGGTGCACAATGTGTCACGTTATGGCCTGTCGCGAGTGTTCGTTCCAAACTCGTTCTAACTTCTAATAATCCTTCCGGTATGGCAGGTTGGCATGACAACGGCCTCTGTCAATAGATTCTTATCGCCGTTGGCATACATGTAGTGTATGCAGTTTAGATAAGCTTATATGGGAACAGAACATGTTTCTTTAAATGATATACATATGTGACAATAACGTTTGTTTGTATATCCATCTATAAAGATATACAGATAGAGCCGCATGTGTAGACTCGCAGCAGGCAGTCGTCGAGCGGACGTTGTTTTAGATTATTTCTATTAGCAGAAATCTTATAAACTGTTTGCATCTTGTAAGGTTTTTTGCTTGAGACAAAACAGGCTCATTACAACCATCGACTCGTATCCTTTTAAGTATTGGAGGCTGCGTAATGCGCGGCGCACGGCTGTGTGCGCAGGGCTGTGTGCGCAGGGCTGTGTGCGCAGGGCCACAGGGCGACCAGCCGTCGCCAGTTCTGCGGGACTGGGCCGCGCTAAGCATTATGAACCCGCGTCTCGATAATCAGTAACAGTTTGAGTGATATCATTTGAGAACACGTTAAAGCGTTCCGCATTCCGATTCAGCGGAGGTCAATGGATGGTGACTGCGAATACACTGTCGACACAATCACTTCCCTATGACAACATTTTAATTAATGAGTGCATTGCTTTAATTGCATACCTTTAAAAAGAAAACTTACACCTTCTAGTTGTATGCGCGGCACGCTGTCCAACAACTGGATGCCTCTTGTATGTGCCTCTTTTTCTATATAGCTCTATATTAATGCATATGGCATTTCTGTGTAGTGTACTTATATAAGTGTAGGTATGTATGTATGTGTATTTACTTATATGTATGTACCTACATATCATTGTCAATGACACTTTGAAATAGTCTCTAGAGCTGTGTATCAACTCGATTATTCTCTTCCTCGCTGTTTTCTGCAAGATGACACAATAAATGGATGTCGGACTAAGCTGGTCATTTAGAATTTGCTGAGCCGACTCCCCTTTGGTGCATATTCATAGCAAAGAGTATTTAATTTTATATCTTGGTGGACATATCGTTCTATGCTGTATGTTATGTTGTGCGCCAAATAAATGCTTCAACTTTCATTCTGTCACGGACAGTGAGGATGCTGTGTGCGCGTGCGCGTGCGTGTGCGCGGATGCTTAAACTATGTACCTACTTAACATTTTGCACGTGCTTTTTTTCGACTGGAAAATACGCTGCTGGCTGGGTATAGTGGACCATCGGACCCCGGGAGTGAGCGTTAAAGGTGCACCGCCAGCGAATTTATGGTTTGGGTGACAACGCAAGGGAACCTCTGTGGGTACAGATCTCTGCTTGGACGACTTGGACGACCAGCCAGGGAAATAAACTTAAGGGTGATCTTAAAGTGAACTTAAAGGAGAAACGCCGAAAGTTTCAAGACTGCGTCGAAGTGGAATTGTTCTTAAGCCCTACAAGCCAGCTGTGATAGGGATTTGGTTGAGGCGTTTGACAAGGCTACCAAAGCGGCTTCATACTGGCGGAGCCATTATACCTGGATAAAATTAGTCATAGATAGTAAAGAAGAAAAATTAATATAAGTAAGGGGTCATTTATGCTACAAGGAGTTGCAGCGGGCCTCATCAGTTAAATATAATTAACCTTTTATGTTTATTAGTTCACGTCAGCGCTCGGCCGGCGCTCGGCCGGCGCACGGTCGGCGCACGGTCGGCGCCCGGGTACAGTACTGCATGCAGTGCACGGTCTAGCCACTCTTGCATGAATTTATTCCCTGACCATATTATGTAAATGTGATTTTT
This sequence comes from Automeris io, assembly GCA_036320925.1. Classification (NCBI taxonomy): domain Eukaryota; kingdom Metazoa; phylum Arthropoda; class Insecta; order Lepidoptera; family Saturniidae; genus Automeris; species Automeris io. Next base: position 155,962 of record JAUDJH010000008.1, read on the forward strand.
ATTTGAAAATAATCGTTAAAAAGAGAAAAAAATATTTAAGATAACTTTCCAATCAAATTGTGTTGCAAAGCGCCCCGATTTCATCGAAATGTCCCGCGAGCCTCGGCGCAGAGTCGCCCGCCTCGCACTCTTCTCCCGGTTGCACAGAGGAGAGCGCCCTCAGGAACTGCGTGCTCTAGCTCGGCCACGCCCATTACATCGCGCAATCACTAGGCGCCGTGTCGGATGCCGTCCGTGAGCGCTGGACGTTCCTTATATCCGCGCGGGACAATACGCGTCTACATTCATGACGCGCACAGCTAAGCAGTGGCACAAGCCTCGGCGTGCGTGTATCCGTCATCTTATGACTTGGTAGACTTTAACAGAAGAGCAAACAGGCAATTATTGGACGAACGCTGTAAAATATGACTGTAAATTATAAAAAAATATTATTGATATAGTTGGTCACCTTAGCAAACGAGTTTCTGGTAAACAGCGTTCATTGAAACTCAGTTTGCATTTTAATACTGTCGATCATAAAGCGGGCTTGTGGAGCAACCACCGGGAAAAGCAATTTTCCACGTAACAGAGCGCGCCGCCCGCCGATATCGAACAATATGAGGTATATTCGGGAATGAGGAAAATTGAACGATCACTTATTTAACGTCATTTCCGCGCGCCTCTCGGATATTGTTCGATAACTTTGAAAAAACGTGTCCGCTCCCTCCGGGGGCGCAACCGCTGTGCTCTATTTGGGAGTTTTACCCCTTCTAGGGAGATTAAATGTATTTCCGGGGGTATCTTTGAGAGCAGTTTTTTTGTATATGTTTAAGAGTTTTAAAGGTGCTATTTAAATCAAAGAGAATATTCTAATACACTATACTGCTGATGATTTTTTACCCCCAATGATTTACGTTCAGTTTGATTAGATTTTATCCAAAGAGTTTGTGCATAAAGGTTTGAATCTATAACTCAATACATTTCTGATAATATAATTTCTCTGATCTAAACAAGGAAGCACAAATAAGATATAAAAAGTGATATGGTGTGTGCACGTGGAGACGTGCGGAAGCGCGTGCTCGTCAATACATACATATATAGATATATGATACAGAATGTGACGTGTACTAACACTTGTTTGTATCTATATGGTTTTTTCATATTTTCCTAACAATATTGAAGCTGCCTTCTACAATAATGTCAATGCCATGCCCAACAGGGTCCATAATTGTAACAAAAACTTATCGTGATCTGTATACATTGCGGAGTGCTATAAATAGATTGATTGATTTTTATGACATGATAAAGAGGAGTCAGGAGAATCATGTTTAACCTGCAATGACTGCAAATAAGTTGACGATGATGGTGAATATTGTATCTCAATAGAGCACAATAATTAATCAATTATTTCCATGGATTTTCACAGGGCTTGGTAACTCTGGTCCGCATGGACATCATCGGTAATTGAGTGAAGTCAGCCGCACCGACACCGGCCAGCCCCCCGGCCTCCACCGCCGCCGCCGCCGCCGCCGCCGCCCTGCACCCCCCGGCAAGGAGTGTCTACAGCTGCGGTTATACTACACGGCATGCGCCGCCACAGAACACTCCCATCTCTCGCGTTTAAATAGTCGACTGCTACGCAAGTAATTATGCTGTATGAAAACATTCCGCTCTGTGGTGGCCCCGCATACTGCAGGGTTGCGCGCTGTACAATATTGCGGATATGGACACACTGGCCGTGTCCGGTGTGCGCGCGCTGTACGCACTCGTACGATCCAAATGCTGTCCCGGGCTATTTTACAGACGCGTCGTTTCTGCAGACGCAGGAGTGTTAAGAGATATTTGTGCAGGCCGGCATGATCACTGCGACTATGGATTGTAATCGTTTTCTAGAGTGCACCGTGGTCGGCATCGGGCGCGCCGTGGTCACTGCGGCGCGTACGGACGGAGGGATGCGACACGAGTAGTGCGCTCCTTCTTGTACCGAATACAAATGTAAACAACATTCCCGAGAACACAACATAAAGAAGAATTAATCAACAAATGAAAACTCGGTCAAATTCGCGGCCACCGCAGCGCGTGCCGGCAATCCTAAGCAGATAAAGTTTCTTTAACGTTATTTTAGGTAAACAGGAATCGACTCGTTCGCCCTCTGTACTCGATGCTGCCTTGGAACGGGCAAAATATCTACTTAATAATTAATTCATATGCGACATTGTCCATAAATATTATAGAACTATGTTAAGTATAAATCACTTTGTTTTAATGGGAATATTTTAATATCACTTTATTGCATGCTTGATATAGAATCGAATGCTGAATGCCCTCCCTGAATGTACCTAAAAAAAGAAAGAAATGTTTATTGAGAGTACAGGAACGACACACGCGCATTCATATAAGACAATGAAACAAATCGTACACGACAGCACATCATGTACCCCGTGTGCTGACACCGATCTCAAAGAGCACCGGGCTCAGACCCTCAGCGCTCAGACGCTCAGCGGAGCTGATTGCGCGAACGCCGCGGTGCTGATATTAGACCCATTCAATACAATAAATAGGTACAATAAGCACATAGATACTGAAGTAATAAACCAAATATGAATAAATTCCTCGTCCACAACATCACCCCGGCTATGGACAGTTGCGGTCCCTTGCACAAGTTATTTTGTTCAAGAAGTTTCACTTGTAGCACATGTACCGGCCCCGCCGCACGCGCAGTGCTGCTGCAGTGCAGTGCTCCACAGGCGCACGGGGCGAGGCGCTCCACAGGCGCACGGGGCGAGGCGCTCCACAGGCGCACGGGGCGAGGCGCTCCACAGGCGCACGGGGCGAGGCGCTCGCACGCTCAGGGCGGCCGCAAGCTAATTTATAGATTTTAATGACAATTAAGAGTATTCATTTGTGTGTGGACATTGGTTTTACTGACGATTGTGCAGTTTAGATAATTTACTAGTGTCCCTTGCAGGCGCTATTCACTGACCTTTCTAAATGACAAAACCCGATATAAGACGGAAATGGGCAAAATGTAATCAGATTAATGATTCGCGATTGCAAAATGTTGTCGCAATTTAATTTCGTTACTCTGTAATCATGATTAAAACTCTACTAGACATTAATGGTTCATAAATGTGTATGCAATTGAGGATTCCTTAGCGTTTAAAACATGCATGGACGAAATGTAATCGTTATCGTTTTTTTCATTGATCTGATTACGTTTTGCCCGCCTATGGATATCGGATATAATCACGGATGTGGATATCAAATAACAGCCCTAGCACGAAGGGGGTGCGCGCAGTGTGGCGGGGCGTCAGAGGCGACGGGGTGCGCGAGGGGGGGGGGGGGGTGGCGGTGTATGGGCGGCGGCTTTGAGCGCCGGCTGTGAAATTGATCCGTTGATAGTTGATAATGATTGGCGAGAGTGCGGCCGCCGCGCCGGGCCTCGTGCCCTCGGCTAATACTCATCGGAGCTCCTAATGCACCGCACGCATCGGTGACTCCATTGTTATCCGTATACGAATGTGCCGCGACCTACTCACAACTTCCTACCACTAAAACTTGCTTTTATCCTTCCACAAAACCCACTAAAACTTATTTTTTTTAAATTCCCTAAATTAAAATTTATACTTATCTTTGACTTATCAAACATTCATATAAGGTATTCGAATAACTATTCCAGCATGAAAAAGCAAAAATAACAAATTAATATATACATCTATACTAATATTATAAAGCTGAAGAGTTTGTTTGTTTGTTTGTTTGTTTGTTTGAACGCGCTAATCTCAGGAACTACTGGTTCGAATTGAAAAATTATTTTTGAGTTGTATAGACCATTTATCGAGGAAGGCTTTAGGCTATATAACATCACGATGCAACTATTAGGAGCGAAGAAATAATGGAAAATGTGAAAAAAACGGGGAAAATTATTCATCCTTGAGGGCTTCCATTGCGTGCGCTGCAAAAACGGTTCAAGATACCAAAAATATATGTACAAAAGAATTATTCCTCTTGCAATGATCTAAAAAAATGTCCGCGACAGTATATGTCTATCTTTTAAGATTAAGTCACTAGAACCGTTTTTATGGTAAACAAATTTGGTCGAAATTAATGCATTATTTGTTAAGAGTTGTATCAACGTAATAATATTAATCTTTATCCAAATAAATGTATTGTTGATTAAGAGTATTTAATTGTGAACATAATTGTCTTTGACATCACCTAATTTCAATGAACATCTTAGAAGATATTACAAAACCTTATATAGTAAAACAACGTTTGCCGGATCAGCTAGTATCTAATATTATTCGCGTTGATAAAAACTTTCAAATGAATTTACTTCGTTATTTAAAGGGATTTGCAACTTATCCATAGTTTCAGAGGGCTGTGCCACTGGACGGTAGCCGACGGTGTGGTCTGTAATTGAGGTCTGTAAATAAACTAGATCGTGTATACGAAACACTAAGGCTGAGATTTATCGACGTTACTTTGAGTTTGCTTAGGGTAAATTTTCAAATTATATTATTTAGTTAATATAGAAGCAAGTCAATAATTTTCTCAACATAAATTTGTCTTTGTGGCCTATAGGTACTTACAACTTGTAAAGTTACAACTGTTGCCGGCTGCGCAACGGAGAGCGTGGTCTCAGGAGCTGCACTCTCCAATTCCACCATCTCTCTTTCATCATAAAGCCGTTAGACGCCGTGTCGGATGCCATCAGTACGTGCTGGACGTTCCTTATATCCGCACGAATAGATTCGCCTCTGCAATCATCACGCGAACAGCTGAGTGGACTATGCTGCCCAGTAGCCATATTCCCACGCGACTCGAGGGGCCTTTACGTGAAGAGGGAACAGGAATTTGTTGGGCGGCTGCGGTCCGTCCTCAGACTCATCACCGCCTTCCCCCAGGTGTGATTGTGGTCGAGCGGCCGCGCTAATCATTATTCACATACTTGCAGTCCGTCGATTTTAAGCCCTTTCTTGGATATTTTAAAGACAAAAGCCAGATTTTCCTAGATCTTTCCAGTTACTGCCAAAATTAGTTGTCAACAGCTTCACAACATCTTGTAGTTTTGCGCGCTTTGGTTTGTGTTGGGTTGAATTACTTCAGGTTCTACCATCCCATTTTTTTATTTATCTTTGTAATTAAATGTTTCTTGTTTATTTCTTTATAATAATTAACCTCACCCTGTACTAATCTTCTATAATATAAAAATGAATCGCAAAATGTCTTGATAAGCGCGAAACTCGAGAACGGCTGAACCGATTTGGCTGATTTTTTTTTTTTGTGTTTAATGAAGTCTGATGAAGGTTATTACGGAGAGAAAAAATTAAAAAATTCCCTGCAACTGTCTAAAAATAACACTTTTCTGTATTCTCATACAAAAAATTAGTTATAATTCATTTTGAACTTTAATACCAAATCGTAAAGTTCAAGTGTTAGTGGACGGGTTCCGGGAAGGCAAAACAATTGAGTGACGTTTAAATATTAATGTCAATATTTGTCAATTTTTATACATATAGCATTAAAGCAAGATTCCTTCAAACAATTTTTAAAAAACAGCCGACAGGGGAAGCTATTAACATTAAAAAAACAATGTGACTTTGTTTTAGAGAAATAGGGCAGAACAAGGTCTGCCGGGACAGCTAGTATATTATAAATTTTTGTTCGTGTCAAAAAAAGTTTGGTTGTAAGAAATGGAAGATGCCAACTGGTTGGTGGTTTTACCACACTTTTTCCAGTCGTAAGCTGGAATCCATGCAAAACTTGTGCATATTCCATTTTCGTTAAGTACAGAGACGTAATCCAGGGACGATGTTATAATGTCCCCAGTTTATAAAGTTCTTTGTATTTTTCGAATACTCTATCTGGTGGAATAAATGCGCGCCGGCCACGACGGCGAATATTATTTCTACTTGTTTACATGTGTTGAAGCCTCCATGCGAAGCCACATTTCTAGCATTATAATTGTAATGACTTTTGGTTATGATTGCACTTTGGGAACTGAGGTAATCCGATAGGCTGCGATCTAGGAACAAACATGTAGGTACCTAATTAGCTTCTAAAATAAGAAAAAAAACAATGGGATATATAAAAATGTACTTGAGGTTAGTAAAAAAAAAAAAAACATGAATTTATTAGACATATAAATTCATGGTTTTGTCAATGTCTCAGAGCACAGCTTGTTTTCATAAAGTTTTAATTACCATCCGTTTGATTTTGATTTTTTTTAAACAATTATCATTAGTTCCTCCATTTTTTAATATTAATATTGCATAAAAACTATTTTCTTGTATAACATAAACCGTCATACTCGGGTATACTATTCGTGATGGCGCGTGGTGCAAATAAAGCCCAAGCATTGGTCGAATCAGTTAATGAGGGATTTGAAATTCACCCATCCCGTTTAGGGCATTTTGTTGCCGTGGTTTGGTTTAAAAGCTCATTTTATTTCTGTTTTAGAGGTGTTGATTCCTTAATGGTTTGTATACTTAGTACATAAGTTTACGAACTATCCGAAAACGCTATTAAGTAATTTTGTAAGAAAAATTGTTTTAGCGGGATTTGAAATCAGGCGCCTCACTTGGTTCTCCGACATTATCGGGTATATTTTATCTCCGTAATAGTAGTTTATAAAGCGATGGTCGCGGTGGCGCAGCGGATAACGGACCGGTTTCCATGCGCGGCGTCGCGAATGCTCGGATTATGTACGGATTTAGGCAGCACACATTCACCGGTTAAGGAAAACATGGCGAGGAAGCCCGCGTGGCGGCCGCCAGGAGAGCCGCGTGTGCTCGTGCTGCGCCGCCGGGGTGCCGGGTGACCGGTAGCACTAGCAGGCGACACGGCTCGGCCGCGACAAACCGCAAACCGCAAAGTGAATACTGCCACTGTACAATGTATCTGTGCTCAACGCGATACTCATGTAACGTGACGATATGATATTAATACAATTTTATAAGAAGTTTGAGCGCGTAAAATTGTCATTTGGACAAAATAATAAGCGCTGGAGTTACGTTTAGGCATTCCTTTTCAAACATACATCCGAAACGTTCTCTGTACAGTTGCAGGGTAGTGGGCGCGCTCTGACAGCGCACTGCCGGCGCTGGGATCACCCCAACAGCTGGGTGAGCCGAAATGAATCATAGCCATAGGACAAGTTTCCCCAAACAGCAAGTTGCCTTCGCCATAAATCAGTGCGTTACATGGAGATAGCGCACCGCGCACCGCGCACCGCTCACCGGGCAGACGTTAGGTTTGATTTGTGTCGCAGCGCGTCGTCATTAGCGCTTATTTATTGGTCGCGCTCTCTATAAATAACTCGGCAGCGGCCGTGTGTCCGTACGTGCAATAAAACTATAACTTTAAAAATGTCTGCACTTTGCAGGTATTCACTACTGTCTCTGTGAATACACGAGGGTGTCGGAAACCGTTTCAATATAATACATTACCCCCTCACGCGCTTGTCCCACTGACAACTAACAAACACTTTGAAATGAATACTGAAAATGTAAAATGTTGTTAACTGTTTACATGGCGAGCTTTGATTAAGCCTGGGGAGTAACAGGAAATCAATAATGCTACAATATTGTACGTCATCGAAAGGCCTAGAAAAAGATTACCGATACATTGGTTTTTGAGTTTGCTGTTTTTATTTAAAAAGCCCGATCGCGCCTGCAGCCAATCTTAATAAACGACCTTTTATTACTTTCCTACCCTCATACTGCCACCTTTTCCACCGCACGCGGCCGTGACTGCGGCATTTGAGTGCCGCCCAACATGTCGTCCGTAATGGTCGCACTGCAAGCCGCGTGCACACGCTGCGAGCGCACCGCGTTATCCTGTAATCATTCGGAATGTTGCAGGACAGTGGGTCCTGCTAACTGCGTACGAGTACTCGAGCGTGTGCCGGCAACTGTACCACCGTCCGCGCGGGCGCTGTGCGCGTTGTCGCGCGCCACAACCGGGGGAGATAGAAGCCGACCTCGCCAGGGCCGCGAGGATTGTACGGTCAACGTGTATCTCTCTTATTCCCTTTTCTTTCCATTTCTATTCCCGCATCCACAGTCCGATTATCTTCAGTTTCTATTGGCACCAGCAAAGGCATTCAGGGTAAAAAATGTTAGCTTCCAGTATTTACAGTTGACATTAGTTGAATTGAAATGTTGGGTGATATTGGCTGTAATAATCTCGAATGCTTGATGAATGCCGGTCAGGTTAAGGAAAACAGGTAAACATGTAACTAGGAAACACAGATGAAAATTACAATAGCGTTTTCTATCAAGGTCAGAACATTGCACGATGACATATGTTATGCTAGATATGTAATGAGAACACGGAGAGCCGCCAGCCCATCGAAGCTTTTAACTTGCATGTTTTGTTTATCCCTCCTAGTGAGCCAGTAATCTGTCTGCCACTACTATTACCTTCCGAGGGCATGCAAGGGGCGCTACATATGTTAATTCGCTGAGAAGCACCGCGTGCAACCCATTCGAATTGTCGCAGTCACTGGTCGGCAGCGGTCACCCAGCAGCGGCTGCCAGGTCTCTGTGCCACTCTGTATGTATTGAAGAAAGAAAAGCATTTATTTGGCACACAGCTTAACACACAGCACAGAAGGATACGTTAATCAAGATAAAAAAGACTACAAAAGCAAATACCCTGTGCTGTGTGGTGATGCACCAAAGGGGAGTCGGCTCAGTAAAGCCCTAAGTGACCAGCTGAGCCTCGCCGCGCTGGTTTCCAGCTGACACCAATTTTTTGTGTCAACGCGCAGGATACAGCGAGGAAGGTGATAACAGAGTTTAGACACACAGCTCTAGAGACTACTTCAATGTGTTATAGATAATGATATAGAAAGGGACATGGAAAGGTATCCGATGCAGGCGGCCGAGCGGCGCGGCGCGGCGCTGCTACAGGCGAATCGGAATCGTACCTTCACGTGTTTGGTAAATGGTTAGCGACATTTGTCAGTTTAATGGACATCGTAATATTCGCCGGCTGCTCTGAAATGCATTGTCGATGTCGTAACAGAGCGTATCCTGACTATTATGTACTCGGTATAATTGGTGCACAGGACGGCAGGCGGCAGGGTGGCAGGGTGGCAGGACGGCAGGCGGCAGGCGCATCAGATAGCGGCCAGCTGTTAGCGGCCATTGTATGGTAATGAGCGGTCAGCGCGGGGACGCTGCACCGGCGCGCCGGGCGGCAGGGCGCTCGCTCGCAAAAACACTCATATCATTTTTGGCTATCGTCCGTCATCGAGCGGTCACTTTGTCGCGACGTTTGCAGCCTTATCTTCAGCTATTTTAATTGCGAAATGCGAATGACGTCCTTAGAGCTCGTATCGCGTCGATCTGGTCGCGGCCCGGCGCGCGTTCCCACCGGCTCAGTCTTGTGCCATCACTCCTACATCGATACGGAGCATTCTTATCGACTGACACTTCACGTGGAATTACTTACTTCTGTCTGCCATATTCGTATTTTTACACATTTTAGTTAATTCACCTACATATGTATATCGATAGGTGCACTAAGCCGCCAATTGCTTGATCTTTATACACACACACACACCCACGCGTATATAGACTACTTACTGCTTTCTTTCTTTTGTACGTAGCAGGTTTGTTTCCACTCAGGTGTAGCCTTGAGTTCCTTTCGGCGTTTCTTCTCAAGGCAGTCGCTTCCGAAGCGCTGGTAGATCAGCGTTACGTTCTTTCACTGGTCGGCCGCGACAATTCGAGGTTCGTGCCCAAAGGAGTGCCCTTGCTTTAGCGCTTAACCCCTAACTCGCTGGCTGAGCGCCTACAGTGCTCGTCTCGCTCGGTCGGGATGTGTCCTCTCGAAAATAAAGCAAGTTTATGTTATAATTGGCAAACGTTTTTAAAACTGTTTTTCATTCTGAGTTGACCCGAGTATAAGAATACAACGCAGATCGAAATGGTATTATCTCTCGTCCGTGTCCAGCGCGCGGCCGCCGGGCGCAGTGTCACGGGGCTGTACAGCATTGACCAAAGGAATACTTCTACTTCTACACATTATCTTAGTTACGAATAGGAAAAATAAGTAACCTCGCGGGGCTCAGCGTACACAGCGCCCCCGCAGTCTGTCTGCGCGGCCGGAGCCGTCTTTCAGCTTGTGTGCATCCAGTTACTCGCATACCTAGAGCCCTTCCGTCGCAGGGTGGGCAGGCGGGCCGGCGTGACGACGGAGGCTATCAACAGCAAAGGACAACCTATTGACAGTCATTATATTTAGAAAATCATTCGCGAGGTCAACGACTCGCCATCAGTAAACTCTCGGTTCCAGCCAGGATATGAGTTAGTATAAAGCTGTGTTCCCTGGTGCACGACTCTACAAATGTAGAGAGAGAGAGAGAGAGGGAGAGATGGGGCTAGGGTAATAAGGCTAAACAACTCTTGCGACACTCACTGTGATACAGACCGGAGCCAGACCTTGACATTCTTCGATCATCATAATGGTAATAAAGGCTTGTACAAATTTACAGACTATTTCGTATGGAAAAGTTGTCACTTCTAGAATTTGGATGCCGGGCGTGGCCTCTCTCCGAGTCCGGGCTCGGCACTGATGGTAGGGAATGCGTAGTGAGTCAACATCCTTAGTGACACATCATTGCACTATTTGTATCAATAAAATCGTATTTATGATACGAACGGTGATACTCGTACAATGCGAGGGTCAGCTGTCGCGACAGGCGTGCGGCCGGGGGCCGGGGGCCGGGGGCCGGGGGGGGGGGGCCAGGAGCCGGCGGCCACAGCTCGGCGCCTGCTCATTTGTCTTGCCGATGAATAATTCAAAGTGCTACGTTACTGATGTATTCAATAGGTTTATCGCACGTTCAGGTTCCGGAGCCACCACAGCCGCACGGTGGCGCACATCCCGGCTAGCGCTTGGGAGCTCTCTAACTCTCACTGAAGCCGTCTCGTTGGGCTGTGGAATGGTCTTCTAGCAAGCGCGTTCCGACCATCCTATGATATGGGATCCTTTAAGCGTAGCGTGAAGAGATGTATCTGCAGGCCGGCATGATCGCCGTGACTACCGTTGGGTTTTTCTTGCCTGTCGATAGTCGTTGGCGTTTTTTGGACTGCACCACGTTTACCTTTAGGTATGGTGCAGTCACTGTGTCGAGTCAGAATAAAAAAAAAGAAAATGTGTAGCTTGCCTTATACTTTAATATTAATTTAATAATAATGTAAGGGCTAAGCAAAGTCTAAGTAGCATCTATGAGTCTCATTCTCTATCTCATTTAAAAATTAGGGAGAGACGGTAAGCACGCACCTTTACATTATAAAGAAAGGGCTTTGTACCATATACAATTGCTTAATATTGTTATTATTGCGGTACTGGCCAAACGCCCCGGCCGCGTGACGTGGCGCGGGGCAGGGTGGCACGGGCGCCGGTGAGCCGGTGACAGGCTGGCTGGCCGGCGGAGGCGACACGATTTCGAGACAATGCAGTTCCGGTCGAACGCGCCCCCGCATGATGTATCGGCCGCGGGCCGCATTCAATGCAAACGGCGCGGCCGGCTCATTTCCCGCATCGCATGCCCTGCCATGAAGTTTTTATTGATTGTCAATGAGCTCCGGGCTGCCCTGCCGCGTCTGCTCTCTGCTGCTCGTGCGCGGCGCTACTATCTTATATAACTGGCAGCCTTGCTAAATTACGTCCTTTGTTTTTCATTCATAGCACTGCCAAGGTATTATACTAGAGACCAAAGCCTGAAAATGTCAGCCGTAGTAGATGTGAGCGGGCAGGGCGACGGCGACCGTCAACGGATTCCCGTCTCTCGGCAGTCGCTGCCGTTCGAGGACTGCGCTGTGCGGCAAGTGCGGATGCGGTTTGGCCATCTTATCGAGTCAGTGCAAGGGGCACTGGCGGCAGGCACGCCCGCGCGCCCGCCACAGCCTGACAATTCAACTCGTGTACAATAGCTGCGCTCTTTTTAATCCTAATCCGGCATAGTGATCACACCACGGCTAATGGTAAGCGTGATACCGACCAAAAAATGCGGCAACTATCGACAATAAATAAAAACAACCTTGACGGTTTGCACTAATATCTCATCAGGCTACATTCACAGGACCCGACCCAATATTATAGGACGGGGGAACACGCTCGCCGGAAGACGATGCCAGAGCTCAACGAACCGGCTCCAGTAAGAGTTAGAGAACTGCTCGGTCGCGGCCGGGATGTGAGCCGCCGTGCAGCTGCGACTCCGCACGCCCGCGCGCGCGCTCCTGGCATGGAACTGCCAGAGGGCGGAACAAGATTCAATATTTGTTCGGAACAGCCGCTGTGATACGGCCGGTAGGAAGCGCTCAGTGAGGCAACAGCTGCACAACCGGAGCGGTTCGAGATGCTCAATAGCGTCTGGATCATGAACAATGCTTACACGCTTGGGTATTATCTGAGAAAATAAAATAATTTCGAAAGAAAAATAGGTACACAGGCTATGTATTCCACATTTAAGAGACACTATTCGGGATATTTCGAGCAAATTATTTTTGTCTACAAGAAGCGGCTGCGAGTATACCGAAGCAGGAAACGGTTCCTTGCAATGAGAACATTATAATGTATCTACTAATGGATTGCTAGATACTGATGTTATTGGCTGTGACGCCTGTCTGCTGGATCAGCAACCGCCAGCAGTGCGCCGCAACGCGAGTGCTCTTAGGTTCAAATCCCGGTCATACGACTGGGTTTTGCCAGATTAAGTATGGATTTCTGGCCCACATGCTCACCGGTGAAGGATAACTTACGAGGAAGCCCGCATGGCACCAAATAGAGGATGGCGTTCAGCTGCAATACTGGTCACGCTGGGCAGGGCATGTAAGCGCAAAGTGGATACAGCCAATAATGTATCTCCGCTCACCTCGAAAGAGATATAGCGTGACGATATGGTATTATTATATTGTTATTATTGTGAATTGAGCTTGCCTATGCTAATAGCGATTGTCTTAAAGTCTGGCGCATGTTTAAATTGAGCTAACTCTTGTATTCTCCCCTTGTCTTATTTTCTCGTAGTGTGGATCTGCAATTACAAACTGAAAAGCGCTTATAACGTAAATGTATGTCTCAGCAACAGCAGAGCCCGGCGTGAGCACAGGTGCGGCCACAAACGGCAACAACTGAATTCAAAGCGAACGATTCATTTGGAATGAATGGCCAAGTTTGGCGATAAAATATGGAGCTGTCAGGTGCGTTCACACGGTCGGAGGCGGTGGGACTCGCGAGCAGTGGAGTGAGGAGTCGCGGGGCCGACAAAGTTCGCTAATGAAGCGCGAGATTAACTCGAGAGGCTCGGCTCACTTCACTCGGATGGAGATCGGATAAGTGCTCAGCCTGTGTTAATTATATCTACCTGGGGGACAGGGCCGCACCGGGGCCCGGCCGCGGGGGACTAACCGTCAACCTGACTCGAACATATGCATTACCAGTTGCAACTAGAACAAAATAATTATTCATGTGACATTGCTATGCCATTTGAATATACCACCACCTAGTTCTCTTTATTCATTCTATGCCTGTTTAAATAATGATTATTAGCCAACGTGTAGCCCATTTGTAAATTGTGTTCTTTTATAAATAATTTCTAAGAGTCATTTCCTTAATCAGTCTTTCATATTGACGTATGGTACAGTGGCCATGTAGTTTGTCGACAATACACGACGTCTGGTGTTGGGTGTGGTCCAATTTGCATTTCTATAGAGCTGGCCACAGAAAAGCGGTTATTGTATTAATTAACTTGAATATTTCATTTATTTATCTATCAACAACTTTATTGCCAATTATAAATTAGTATAATTAAAAAAAATACAGTGATACCGTGCGGGCTTGCCCCCTTTTGTGGTTGACATTCCTGCTGCTCGCACGAAGCGATTCGCCTCCTCCTTTTTGCTGCGAACCGCGAAGGAGTGGAACTCGCTTCTTGCGTCGGTGTTTCCGGCATCTTATGACATGGGAATCTTGAAACGTCGAGTGGATCGGTATTTGCTGGGCGAGCGCGCTCCATCGTCGGCCTCATCACCACTTGCCAGCAGGTGAGATTGAGGTCAAGCGCAAGCCTATATGTAATTAAAAAAAAAACCTTCGATAGCAGTGGCGCGACACTGTGCCTGCACTGCGGCTGACGGGCAGGGCAGGGCAGGGCGGGGCAGGGCGGCGCGCTCCGGCCCCTGGCACGCTGCCGAGGGCCGGGAGCCTGCCGGCAGCCGCCGCCGCGCCGCCACCTCGACTGGCGCGTACCACAGCTGAAGCCCTCTGACTATGCGAATAACTGGACGTGCGCAGGCTCATCCTGACACGCGACGCGTGGAACCAGCTCACTATTATTACATGTTTATTTACTTTAAATATCAGCACCGCGGCGTCCGCGCAATCAGCTCCGTTGAGCGTCGGCTGACGAGCAGCTCTGGACGGCGCGCGCAGGGTCGCCCTGCAGGCCAGCACACGCTGTGCCGAGTGCTCTTTGAGATTGGTGACAGCATACAGGGTACATGGTGTATTCTTTCATTGTTTTATCTAAATGCGTATGTTGTTCCATCTTTTTCTCAATAAATGTTTTTTCTCACTTTGTTACTATGACGGTCTTTGCACCTGTATAGTGTTTTTTTGCCTTTGTGCCGTGGCGGCTGCCGGCAGAATAGAATAGCACCCCCCTCTTCTTGCTGAGGTGTCGTAAAAGGCGACTAAGGTATCTCTTTAACACCGCAATTCAACCAGGTGTTCAGAGAAGGAAAACTCGACCAAGCCTGCATCCTGGTCCCTCCCGATCGTACTGGTTCTCCATTCCATCGGGCCTGAGGGAGCTCGGACGAGACAGTGCTTTTCTGGCAGCGCGTCCAGCTATGCACTTAAATATCTCCTGCGCAATTGACTGTTTCCTTAAACTGGATCTCGACTTTCTTAATCGGTGTTGAAGCAGTCGCCGTGGCCGGACCCGGCCGGGACATTATCGTTATCATAGTGTTTTTGTACACTCGCTCGGCATAGTGACTGCAGTGCACCTGATGGTATGTACAGTGTGGCACAAAAACGAAAACGACAATCTAAGGATGGAAATCCGTGGATAGTCTCCGTCGTCACGTCGGCCCACACATACCAAGACTGAAGGTTCCCAAGTTTCTGGATGTACACGAGCTGATCCCGGAACGCGACAGGCCACAGCGAGTCACTGTGAAGGAAACGCGACGTAAACGCGATACGTGGTCGCGAGCCAGTTCAGGCAATCGGGTTAGGTATGCCCTAAAATAATGTTCTTTAACAACATACATATGTGCAATGCAAGGCGGCGCGCCGTGACGCCCCCGGGCGATGCTGCCGGGTGCTTGCGAGCCTGTAGCCTAGTTTGAGACAAGTCACGTTTTTAATATGACGCTCGCTCTGCTGACGGTATGCGTGGCCGACACACGGCACCGGGAGCGCGGGGGCGCGAGGGAGACCCCGGCCTCTACATACTTTCAGCGTGAACTTTATCCGCCTGAATGATTATACCGAGAGCTTCTTTATTGAATTATTACGTGTTTGTATTTATTACGATATAAGAATACATTTGCAAATTGCATTCCGTTCTCAACAACATTATAAACTGTAATTGTCACGAGAAATTGTTACGAAAAATCTTTCACAGTGACCTATTCTAAACACGAGCCATGTACTTTGCCGACAATACAATCATTTGGCTGCCAAATCTTTGCTTGGCAGGCCACCGTACAGCGGAGCCTCTAGTCAGTCTGTGCCGAGCCTTCCACGAGACTTCGCTGAGCTTCATCAAGTTCAACCGTGTACGGTACTGATTCCGAAACGATATTATAAATCCCAAAAGAGTACCCGTCGGCGTGAGGTCGCGCGTGTGGATTCAAAGGTAATCTCTGCGGTTAGCATTAAAATAACATTTATCAATATAAGTACTTAGAAGACAGACGAAAGCGACTGTTAGTATAGCCACTTTTAGTTTAGCGCTTGGAGGTCGCCGTCAATCTTGGATTTTACTGTTATAGTACGACCAGCCAAACCTAGCTAAAACTTTAACAACGTGCTTTTTGCAAAATACAAGCGTGATATTTGTAAGTGTGGTTAATATGTATTTATTATCATGTGAGGGGTAGTGACTTTACTGTGTAACTAAAGATTATATGAATCAGTTGGGTCTTGGGCCTTGACCAGGTAAAGTGTAGCATCCACAAGCATGCGGTCCCGTCCCGTCGCGGCCGCATTCCTCCCGTGCGAGTAAAAAGCTTAATCGCGACTGTTGCCAGGTTCCGTTTGTTATTTTCCCCATATCCGTTTGTAATTATAATAATACATATTCCCGCTGTGCAATGCTGTACTGGGATCTGTCTATTATCACCGGTAGGTAAATTTTTGCTAATAGACCTGACATTGCAGTAGTCGATCGGTCGGTGCGCCTGGTAATATTTGTTGATAGCACCATACCACCTGACGAGAATCTCGTGAAAGCAGAATAAGAAGTCTTCAGAGCATTAAGACATCGCACATGAGATTGCCTGCCTGTGGTATGCGGATTCATGGATCATTGTCTCGATTGGCATGTCAAGAGGCCCTCACTTGGCTGCGGGACCGAGGGCCGGACCGCCGGACACAGGGGGCGGTACTACTCGATGCGGCGCGCGCTGTGAGGAGGCTCCTCTGACTGCCGGCGTCTTGGGCCTCAGGCCTCGCTCACGTGGGCCCAGATATTTTTATATTAGGTCCTTACATATGAAATTGGCGTTTTGTATGGGAGGAACAAAAAGTCGAATATTTTTTAATATAATATATTTAATTAATCAAAGTATGAACCATTATTTTCTATGCACTTTTGCCATCTCATAGGTAGTTCATTGATCCCTTTACTAAAAAAACCAGTCGGACGGGAATCAATAAAATCTTTGAAGGCGATTTGGACTGCCCCATCGGAGTTGAATTTTTTCCCTTGCAAGAAGTTATCCAAATTTCGAAAAAAATGGTAATCTGTTGGAGCAAGGTCCGGGGAGTACGGAGGATGTCTTAGACTTTCCAATTGAAGCTCTTCTAATTTAGTAGCCGTCTGTTGCGCAGTGTGTGGTCTAGCGTTGTCGTGAAGCAGCAGTGGCGTGGAGCGATTGACTAGCCTAGGTTGTTTAGCCGCTAGCTTTTCCATCATGGTTTGCAATTGCTGACAATAGACATCAGCCGTAATATTCTGGCCAGATTTGAGAAAACTGTAATGAACAATACCGGCACTAGTCCACCAAACGCTTACAAGTAACTTTTTTGGGGTTAATTTTCGCTTGGGGCAGGATTTGGCTGGCTGGCCAGGATCCAACCATTGCGCTGAGCGCTTCCGATTATCGTAAAGAACCCATTTTTCATCACAGGTAATGATTCGGTTTAAAATACCTTCATTATTGTGCCGGTTTAGTAATGTAACGCAGCAGTCGACGCGCGTTTGCCGGTTTGCTTCAGTCAATTCGTGAGGTACCCACCTTTCAAGCTTTTTAATCTTCCCAATTTGCTTCAAGTGAATTAAAACAGTTTTATCACTAACATCGCAGCCTGCAGCTAACTCGGACGTGGTTTGCGATGGATCCGCTTCCACAATAGCCTTCAACTCTTCATTATCAACTTGAGTCTCAGGCCGTCCACGGGGCTTGTTCTGCAGGTCGAAATTTCCAGAACGAAAACGTTGGAACCAAAAACGAACTGTGTTTTCTTTTGCAACACGACCGCCATACACATCATTCACCCTTCGAGTTGTTTCCGCAGCACTAGTGCCACGGCGGAACTCGTACTCGTAAATAATGTGATATTTTAAGTTTTCCATTTTGTAAAATGAGTGACGCAAACAGAAAAAAACAGAAGAAAAAAACAAATGAATGACGATCATCGAAGCACAAATACATGAGTCTATAGCTGTACAAATTTGAATTTGGAATTCCTTACCAAAGAGGAGAAATTTGTGATTAAAGTGGCCAGTACGAAAAACGCCAATTTCATATGTAAGGACCTAATATTTTATAATTTATGTATTTTTACTGTTTATTTCAAAATGTAAACAATGTATGTATTTATTTATATGCAAAGTAAAGTGTCCGAATATATCATCACTCTATATAAGGGTGAGCCGCGATACATTAGTAATAAAATCCTCTTCCTTTATATTGATTTCTCTTCCCTGAAATTGCAGGTTTTCGAACATACCCCACTTTTAGCAAACAGAAAATATAATTTGTAGTAAACATTTGTTTATTTATAACAAACACAATTTTTACAGATAAATATATTTTACACTAGGACTTTATTTAAATTAGTTACATAGCAGACATTGACCGAATTCAATTTTGGCAACATTTTACAAATAGGTTAAAATGAGGGCAACGGCAATGCGCGTATAACGAGCGAGTACTCATTATCGCGAGTACATCGCTCATTTTTGAAACTGACGAGATACAAGTAAAAATAATATTAATTCAGATTAGTTTATCGTAAGTCTAAAATGTCTCTTAGTTAATTTCCTTACACAAAAAAGTCGCCAAGACATTGTTTGTCCCCAAAATTGCGCACAGATAACCCAAGTGTACTAACACTGGTTTCACCGCATCAGGACACACGCTCGACGCTCGTACCCGCAAATACGTAGCTAGGCGCTTGTAATAACTTCAAAAACAGCTTGTTTCGCTGCTTTGTGAGCCATCATAATTAATTTAATTAATAAGCGTAGGAGAGACTAAGCTATTTATTAATTAAACATGATACAATAAACAAAAAAAATTTGTTCATACACAGGTATAAATAAAAACATAGTTTGGTATGTGTGCAATAACCATTACAATATTCGGAAAGAATTCCTTTTAAATTATATTTGTTACAAAAGAATAATTTGGCGGCGCGTCGGTAGGTATGTAGATATAGAAATAATTAGACAGTGAGCTAATTATTTAGGTGCCACACATAATTCAGCAGTCCACTGCACTTGAATAGGTGTAGCAGCAGAGAATTAAAATACCAAAAGATAGAATTCAGACGTGGTCGCGTATCAGGCGCGCATCTCAGATATGCTCATTAACATTTTTGTTTGCGTTATCTCTTTACAAATGATTATCTAACGAGACCCATCAGTCCGTGCAATCGGCAGGCGGCAGGCGGCAGGCGGCAGGCGGCGGCGTGGCTTCCCGTGGTTTCTCCACCGAATAATGCCTTCTCTGGCAGATTATTTCCTCTCCTGAGAATACACTGTGAAACTCAATTTGCGGCGAAGACGCCTCGCGCTTAATTGTTCGTTCACGGGAACGGGTACGGCGAAGGTTATTTCAACGGTCCGATACGATATGTCGGATGATAATTGATTCATATGATTATGTATGATATTTCAATTAAATCAAACATTGCAGCTTAAATACCAGACGTTGTGAGCTGAATAAGACTAAATACAATATTACTACATTGGGAATCTTTTAGAGAGTTATTTAATAATGTTTAATCATATTTTGGAAGTAACTGTTATTATGTTGCATTTCCCATGTTAAAAATATTATGAAAGGAATATCTACATTTTTAACTATAGAACTTTAATAAATTATTTAACATTAAAGGCTTGTAAAGTCTTTGTTTGTATTGTCTCGTATTGATTGTGGGTGTAAGTACCTGTGTACTACGTAGACTGTGGTATTTTTTTATTTTGTGTTCTATTTTACATAATTGGATACTTAACATGGGTGCCATTGAATAAGAAAATGAAAAGAAACATGATAAACAAAATAAAATATGCACGACACAGCGTGCACAATAATTAATATAATATATGTAGAAAGACTTTAGTTTTTCAAATCATTTATTCAGCACATTTAAAATTACAGGTACAGTTTTAAATATAAATATTTCACCACGACCCTAACAGCAACTTATTATATCCGCCATTCCCATCTATCTCCCTCTCTCCTATACTTTCTATCCCTTTCACACTCTTACACTGTTCTTTATCATTTTATATTATAAGCATCATATGTTCCATTTCACTCACATTCCTACATTCGGCCATCCTGCATTAAGGCTGTCCCCAGCCTCTACATACACACCAGTAATCTCTAAAGATCACCCACACAACACTCTGTTACACTAAAAAAAAACCACACACATATCTAATGCATCACTACAATATAACTTAATTATAAAAATATTCAAAACAAAAGTACAATGATACTGACATTTTATAAATAATTATTAACTGCTATCAAAACTATGGTATGGTTGACACTAAATAACAAAAACTAAATTTCAGCCTGTATCAGATTATATTACAGATTTAAAAAAAAACCAATTGCAAGGATCAAACACTAACAATTACTACTGACTTCAATTTTCAAAATACAAAGTTTTTTTTTACTATGATTTTTTAAATTATAGTGTAAATTGGAAAAATTATAAACAGATTTACTAAAAATTTACTGTAACTTTTAATCATAATTCATCTTATTTATATTAATAAATTGAAATCTACTCATATTCCTAATTTGTTCTGTGTTAATTGTTACCATGAAATACAACACCATTTAAATTAAAAAAAACATAGGAAATAAAGATAAATATTTTAAACTCATATAAAAATGTTAAACATTAAAACTCAAGCCAATACTGTACTTTCTTTTTTATATCTTTTGTTTTCTCTTAGTACTTTTAACACTTTCATCTTAGTTTTTCTTCTCAAGCCAACTTTGCTTTGTATAAATAAGTCTTTACTTCCTTTTTCTAAAACTGAAAAAGTTTTAATCTTCTTTTCTCTCAATTTCTTGAATAATATTTTTCTATTACTATCTTTTAATCTCTTTTTCTTCTCAAAATATACATCTTCCTGTACTCTTTTGTATATTTTATTATACATCGTCATAGGAACAACTCTGTTTTTATCTTCTCTTTTGTAAAAAACATGTTTCTGGCTACAATGTGAATAAGGTTTTTCTTTTATCTCTTCAGTGATCAGCTTCAGTTTGTGTTCAGCTTGTTGTACAGTGCTTTTATGTGATACTCTTTTCGACCCTCTGTCTACTCGGATATTCACTATCTCCTGCTTTAATATTGGCATCCGTTGAAGTCTCTGCACTGCAGTTGTATCATCTTTCAATTGAAATGGGTTGTCATAGTTAATTAAGGCTTGTACACAAACGCTTTCGTTAGACATATAAGATTCAGTTTGTGTATTAGCATCTGTTACCTTAGACTGCAACATTTGGATATTGCCATGAGTTAAAACGTTTACTGAACCCTTGTTAAATATTAACGTCACATTCTTTATAAATGACTGACCTAAAATTACACTATATGGCATTGTATTCCTAGGTACAACATAAAACAATGTATCAGAACAATAATCATCAACTTTTAGCTTAATATAACATTTTCCTAGTGCATAAACTTTGCTCGAACTTAAACCAGACAACAATAAAGTTTCTTTAATATAATTACACTCATCTAACTTAAAAAATACCTCATCCGTAATTAAATTTACATCACTACCAGAATCTATTAAAGATAACAACTTAATATTACAAATCTCAACTTCTTTTATTGATTTATTAAAACATACCGGACTTTGTGATTGTTTACATTTTTTAATGCCATCATTGACAGTCGAATAAAAATAAATACCGGCTGTTTGTGCTCTATGGTGCGTTCGTTCCACAGATTTATCGTTCGTAGCTACGTTCATTCGGTCATCTGTGCAGGTATCGTTCCGTTCCGCAATCATCTTCACACACATCGTTCTCTGCTGTATTCCGGTCTCTCGGTATTGAATGTCATTGTTATCAGCATTGAAGTGTTTCGTGCAATCAGGCGCAATATGCCCAAACGCACAACATTTAAAACACTTCACCCCCTTTGTGCATGATGATGATAAATGGCCGCGATCTCCACATTTGTAGCAGCGTCTCTCGTCATTACGATAAAGCTGTGCCATATTAGATGATTGTGTCCCTCCTGACGTATCTCTGGGTTGATCTAGTGCGCTCCTCTTTTTCATCGTCTCGTAGATTTTTAGTTTTTCTTTAAATTCACCGTACGTCGTTGCTCCATATAAAATAGTTTTGTTGCTCTCGTAATCCTGGATCCCTTCTATAATATATTGAATGGCAACGTAGTCTGCTACTTTGCCTCTTTTGCCAAGTTCTTTCATGCGTAACATATACTCATAAAATGACTCGTCTTTTTTCTTCTTTCTAGCCGCTAGAAGTTCGTGTACTTCTTTCGAATTTAATGTGTCGGGAAATTCTTTTAGCACGGCTGCTTTTATTTCATCATAAGTCCTATGATTTTTTTCCGTCTTCAGCCACAACGCTGCAACACCAATGAGTGAACGTCGCGCTATAAGAAGAGTTTGTAAAGGCGTCCATCCAAAGATTTGGCTATTCTTCTCTATGTCTTGAGCCCATTTACTCGATGTATAGGTGTGATCTGTGCCGTCAAACTTTGTAATAATTCCGTCTTGGAAGAAAGGCATCATCATCGTTTGAGTCACCGACATATCACCTTTCGTCATTGTCGCCGTTACCGCTTTAACACCACAAATAGTTTTTCTTCACCACAAGAAAAGATAATCACCTCAGTTCGCCTTCATAATTATCACATTTTTTTTTTAAATCCACCTTCAACGTTCGTTACACACCAACCGTAACACTTCGCTAACTTTCGTTTTAATCCATCCCGGACGAGCCCCCAAATTTGTAGAAAGACTTTAGTTTTTCAAATCATTTATTCAGCACATTTAAAATTACAGGTACAGTTTTAAATATAAATATTTCACCACGACCCTAACAGCAACTTATTATATCCGCCATTCCCATCTATCTCCCTCTCTCCTATACTTTCTATCCCTTTCACACTCTTACACTGTTCTTTATCATTTTATATTATAAGCATCATATGTTCCATTTCACTCACATTCCTACATATATAATGCTAGTTTACAGTAACGTGAAGAAGAACGAAGTAAAATAAAACAAAAGTAAAGCAGTATACATACACACATTAAAAAAGGGGATATTGTATAATACATAAGTATAGACGAAATTCTGTAAATTATTTCAAAGAAAAAGGAAAAAAAAGAAATACAATCACTTTCCACATGCTGTTATAAATTCCGAGAGAGAAACATTCAGGTGTACGTCATCAAATTGCGAGATTGCGCTGCACTGCCTACAGATCCTACCATACAAAAAAAGAAACATGGAAAAAAATGGAACGCCGAAATAATGATTGTTTTCATCGTTTAAACATATGACAATTTTACACTGTTAGTACTTTCACAATATTATACTGAAACGGAGTATACTTAGTGACATTATATGAGATTACGAAAGGGCCGTGTCGGCCGGTGTGAGCGGGACTCGGACAGATATAACTAACCCCAGCGTCGCCGCGCCGCCGTGCCGCCGTGCCGACTCCGCCGGCGCACGGACTTACTTTGTTTTGTTCCTGACGTGAACGACTTGTAAATTGAATGCCAGTTTAAACTATGTGAAAGTTATATAAATTATCTTTCGTTTGTTAAACAATTTTATTATGAACATTTCTATTGTGAAGCGCAACTTTTGTCCTGTGAGGTCGCTCCGTATATTTAATAGAGTTATGCTGAGTCATATATTAATTTAAAATATTGCTCGCAGAATTGTTTGTTCATACTCATACCTAATTGGGTGTATTTATACAGATAATGTGGTTGAATTTTGAAGGCGTCATCGGTGTCCGAGTGCTGGGGTTCGTTGGTTAAGCCCGCACGCAAGAATATTGATTAAATGGCCGTACAGGTTTCGCTCTGAGTTGGAGTGCTTTATGTATGTCAAAATGTGTTTATGAATGCACCCCGCGTTGGAGAAAAGTTATTTAGTAATGCTCTCTCTACATTTG
Organism: Automeris io; assembly: GCA_036320925.1. Taxonomy (NCBI): domain Eukaryota; kingdom Metazoa; phylum Arthropoda; class Insecta; order Lepidoptera; family Saturniidae; genus Automeris; species Automeris io. The sequence goes on from JAUDJH010000008.1 coordinate 179,839, forward strand.
TGAAAAGTTGTTGTTTCGGAATAAATTGTTCAAATTGTATAAGGCCCAGGTCAGGCCCTGAATGTTCGCATCTGTCGGACGGTACTGCTCAGCACTAGTGAGCGGGACGCCCTGGACAGGCTGCAGCGGAGGGCTGTCCGCATCTGAATGATCGCTGCGAATATTGACACGTTTTGATGCCGTTGGTAGTTATTGTCGTTTAGGGTAGATGCTTAAAGATGTCCTCCGGGACGGGGAGGGGAGAGGGGAGTGTAATCGAGCGCGTTGCGTGCGGAACGTGCAGCCGCCAGCCAGCACAAAGCGGCCGCCGCCCTGTGCACTCCACCGCCGCATACCCACGCGTCTTCCAATTGCTGCAGTACCCACTCCTGACGTGAAGCGCATCAATTAACCTCCGACTCTTGTAAGCTCTTAATTATCCTGACTGGGTAAACAATTTGCCTATAATAGGAACTTACATAAAACACAAAGAAAAACATTGTGAAGAAACCGCTAAGGCATCTAACAGGAACCCCATGTGTACATGTGTACTAGTGTTGTGGAAAACGGCGATCAGTTGCACTGCTGTTCACGTAGGACACGACATATATACACACATATATATATATATATATATACCTGGAGGACATGTGAGGACAGCGACTCCGGTGTGTCAGACTTCTACTGACTTAAGCCCCCGGGATGCCTCTTTAATTGTTCTACCCGGGCCTGGATAACCAAACTCATCCAGACGCCCGGTGAGCGAAATGCCTGGTCTTATTAGTCGTCGACGGATTATATTTCTAATTTAATTTTGATAGAACAAAGGTGATATTGTGAGGTGCAGGGCGACAGCACAAACTGGGCCGCGGCCGTACTCGTGTACTACAAGTGCAATGTGCATCATAGTGACTCGCTGTGGCCTGTCGCGTTGCGGGATCAGCTTATGTATGTCCAGCAATTCATATACCTACCTACCGAGCCACTGTCGCGGTATATCTGGGCCGACATCACGACGGAGACTGTCGATGGACTGTCATCCTCTGAAAATCGCTGTAGTTTTTCAAATTAACAATACTTATTAAAAAAATCATGTTTTGAGTATCAGTTGCAAAAATTAATTACATGTTATTCGTAATACTAAATAGGTAGGTATAATACATTATTTTCTATTCTGTATCATCAGGTGGGTACCCAGCCAGAGGTTGTTTAGTTCCATTGCAAGCAATTGAAATGCGCAATTAAGTTTTTACAGCCGACTATTGTGTAACGCACACTCATCGCGTCTTGCAGTCATTATAGTTTTTACATCGACCCAGCAGCAGTGCGATAGATATTGCCGTGGACTGGACTCCGCCGTGTTGTTGCGCGCGCAGATTTCAATTCAAATTGTCAGCAGATAAAAACTTTTACAAACGGTGTACAATCGGGCAGGCTGTTCTATCTTATATGCATAAAAATCTAGCGCAGACCATATAAATGTAACCCTGTAGGGTAGGGCAAATTTTGGCCGCAGCTTTCGTTCGAGCACTAATCATTTCTATAATTTATAGGCAGGGCAGGCTGCGAAGTCATAAAGCGCGTTATCAGCGCGATAACGCGGCTGCGGCTGCGGCTGCGGCTGCGGCTGCGGCCCTGGCGACGGAGGCCGGAGACCGCGGCGCGCCGTGGCTGGCGGCAGCAGTTCAGCTGTCGATTCCGGTTGAGCGGCGCGGCGACGTCTATGATTGATGGCGCAGTAAAAACGATCCAGGCTCGTTTGTGATCGTAAAGAATGCAACAAAGATAAACTTATGCATATTCAATGCGTGTAACTCGTTACTCGTGTAAAAAATTGTTCCGTTTATTGTTCGGGACGCCTCGCGCGGCGCCGCGGCCTGCGGGTGCTCCTCCCGCCCTCGCCTCCGTATCTACTTTGCGTTTGCTTGTACCGCATGCCATTATTTATTCACGACTCTTGCGCATAAGGACCATTCAAAATAGTAATAATGTCGCACAATATGTCTAACATTAAGAGATCAATCCTTACACATTTTTATACTACCTTAGCAAAGTTACCCCACGCTTACGTCATCCCACAGACGCACAATAAACACCACCTTATTATATATATACTTGCACGTATAGTAAATATGTTCACGTAAAATCTGGATATTCCTAGGTTTTAAGGTCATCTTAAGTTTTAAGTAAATATATTCATGAAATGGCCAAGATTAATAAGGTATTAATTTTTATACTTCTATAGGATGCAAACAAAAGTTCACGTTTTTAGTTTGGACGTTTTAATAGTTAACTCAAAAGTCTCACAAGAAGTCGATAAAGCGCCATAAGGTATGCAAGGTCAAAGATCGTTTTTCGTGAAGATTTCGTTTGTTGTGCGATAAATGATATTTACATGTTCTCATAGTTACTAAGCTCCCAATCTCTGAAAAGGATTTTGATTAATTTGTAATTTAAATATATAAAGTAAATATAAATATAAGTAAAATAAAAAATAAATATACTTGAAAAATAAAGGTACAAGGACTGGCGAGAGGAGAGGGCGGAGACAATAGTCATTGCCCTGACTCGAAAAATTCCAAGATCCTGAGCGGAAGCAGCTACAGTTGCATTCGTAAATTCGTATATTATTAGTCTATAATTTTAAACACGAAGAGAGATGAGAGTTATATTTTATAAGATTGCTGAATAATAGGCACTGTATGTAACAATTATATGAGAAAGGAGGCCGCCAAGACAAGGCTGCTTTATCCGTGCTGCGAATGACTGGCGGCCGATAAATAGAAAGGTATATACAATTGACTGGAACTAATAAAGGCAAATCGGAAATTTTCTAATGGGAATACCGTATTAAACAAGTTTTAAATATAAGTAAAAAATGTTATGTATTGTTGTATGAAAAGCGTAATAGCATTTCCAATATAAATTTATTTATGGGAATACTTACACAGTCTGCATTAACACATCGGCATAAATATACATATGAGATATGGACAAGACACATTACAAATGCGATCGTATTTAAAGAGTTTACACAGATAGAAACGCAAACGAAAATGCAAGCAAAACACGGATACGAGCAGTAATAAAAAGAAAAACACTAATCTAATTTGCAAAACAAACAAACAATAATAACAATATATGATGTAGAAACGTAACAGTATTTTATTTGAATAAAAGAACTCAATTGTTATATAACAGTAGCAAGGAGGAATCCCTCGCATTGACTGCGTCGCATTGGCCCCGCGTGCCGGGCCGCGCCGCCGCGTCGCCACGCCGGCTCAGCTCTCTGCAGTATTATTCGTAAAGTTATTCGTCAGCGTGTCCTTTCCGGGAGACAAGTACCCGCACAATGAATGGCCAAGCGGTGTGTGTGTGTCATTACTTATCAATGATTTATCATCAGATGGGTTGTCAACAAGTATCTATACTTTTATTTAGCATAGAAAGTAACTTATAACGGAGGTGGCTCACCGCACATCTGTACTGCTTAGTGATGTTATATACGATTTCATTTGTGCTGAAGTTTAAAAGCAGAAATGATAATAAATCTAGAAGTATTACCTATGTTTGCAACCCGGGGGATATCCTGCACGGGACGGCCACGTCCGCCGTGTACGCGGTGCTCCGTGTGCGCCACACCCCTACTGGCGAAGACTGTCCTGAGCCCGCTGCTGGCCGGGCCTGAGGATCGGCATTCCTCCCTCCAACTAGAAACTATTTTTTTCTTTGACGACCCGGAGTTAGACTCATAGACTACCTTTTCACCCAATGGGCCAAGGCAGAGTAGTGTCAGGCTTGTACTGAGTAAAAGTACTGGGGTGTCTTAATACCGCAAGATTGCCGGTTGCGGGTGCAGACAACGTGCCGCGTACCGACACGCGGCGGCTATTTCGAACCTCTTTAAAGCCAGAAGGAATACGTTCCACTCCTGATTCCATCGTAAAAGGCTGCATGTGGAGATATCCGCCCAGTGCCCCCTCGGTCGGAGACAGCAGACTCTAGAGGTCCACTGCCCACGATAATGTCAAGGCGGGGTCGCGCAAACGTGTTTCGCCGTCGACTAGTTTTGCGACGCCAACTGGAAACGCATCTAACGCAACCTGCACAGTCGTAAGTATCGTGATGCAAGTTGTATGCAACGAGAGCCATCTACAGACACTACGAATACATTACTTGTCAGCTCACAGAAACAGCTCCCAGTGAATTACATTTCTTTTAATTTATAAAGTGAGCACGTCGCGCCGCGCCGCGCGCCCCGCGGCTGCACAGCTCCAGACGCTTATCTTAATTACAGTTAGGTTCTTAATTGTTTCTCAGAATTCATCTAGCCCCATTGTAAAGAAGCACCTGTCTGACCACCCTGACTATTACTTAGTATAATTTACATTATTTATTTTAATATTAAAATATGTACCGAGTAAGAATAATGAGGTCTAACTAAGCGGTCGGCAACGCGTGAAATTATCTTTAAATACAGTTGAATCAGTGTTCTGCAGGAGTAAGGAGCCGCACCGCGCAGTGCGGCCGGCGCGCTTGCGACGCGCTGCGGCTCACTGTAACAAAATTAGTTGGCGTGTTCAGTTTATCAGCGACCAGGTGATTAGCGTTATTTATTACGTGGGTCCGGCCGCGGGAAACACTGCAGCGGCTAATTATATTTGGTGCGCGGATACCCGGACACCCGGACACCGGACGACACCCGGCCACCCACCGCGGCGCGCTAGGCGTTTTTTACACCCTAATTAAGTTAATTTATCGATACAATAAGAGAAATTATCGGCGGCGAGCGACCGCTTTATGAGCGCCACTAAACTGCTGATTTAATAGTGCTACCGCGCTACACCGGCCGCTGCCCGCGCCGGCCGACGCTGCGAGCCGATGCGTACGGCTCGATGCCCCAATAAATACACGAGCCCCATCAGATAAGAGCGCGCGGCCCTTCGTCGGCCCTGCGTCGGCTCTAATCAAACCCGAGGAATGCTTACGACAAAACCTTAAAATGCTAATAACACGAGAGCGACACGCCGCGGCAACGGCTGCAGTGTTGCAACATCTGCCCGGCTAGCCCCTACAAATACTTTTAAATCTGTCAAAAGTATCTCAAACTTGTTATATATTTTGTAGTCTTGTTTTTTAAATCACATACTATTAAATAAAACGCCCATGAAAATATTATTTTAGTAGTACATGATGTATCGTCATGCTATATCCCTTTTGGGCTTAGTAGGGACACCTACCTACACTGTTAGCTTTATTTGCGCTTATATAAAAATATAGGTGATTTATTAAAAAAATATATACATATATTGGAAAAAGGTAATTACACATTCCTTAGCACAAATGCAAATTAGAAAACAAAAACGAATGGAACTACCTACGGGTGTATCGTGGAGGCTGTTTAGGAATTATAAACAACCTATATGTGGAATGATATTTATTATCTCCAATTCATATTTAAGGATTTTGTTCCTTTTTTTGTTGGCCTGGTCCAAATCAATCACGGACTGTCAGGGTAGCCCGGAGAGCGGCCGGATATGTCAGACTCCTACTGACTAAAACCGGAGTTATTTTCCAATCGCAAGGAGCATCGTGCTACAAGTAAATGTAAACTGTGGCGCAGCGCGCAATACGCTTCTTAAAGGCAACGCCAAGACCTTGGGAGAGACGCGAGGGAAGAGGGCTCAGCACCTCCCCGTCGCGCGTGTGCCAGTGCTGCGCGGGGGCACCCACACCACTGGACTATGCAGCCTAAGCAGCTGTGTATTTAGCCTTAGACTGAGTAAGGGAGCTTGCAGCAACAAATTAATTCTCGTGTAAGCTTGTATGAAACTCTATTTAATTGAAGTGGCTTAATTCTACCTCAACGATATTTTTTATTTAACTATTATTAAGTCTGGCCAATGTATCCGTGCGACCCAATGTACTTTAATAATAAATGATATTTTTTATAAGTTGAAACTAGATTTTATTTGCCAGTGCTAGCTGACCTAAAAGATTTGAAATTCATTTAAAATTCAATCAAACTTTTTTCTCTGAAAATGTTCCTTTCACCATGTCACTAAGCTCCCTAAATGTTTTGATGGAACGAGTGAGCCGGCAGCACTGCGCGCCGCGGCCGATCTCCCAGGTGCACTCGTTAAGGTACTTTTTATAGTTCACTGTTAACGTTAGTCGAGCGGTGTCCGCTTCCTCCTCGTTGCGGCAAACCGAGGGAATGGAATTCGAAATCAAATGAGTAGCACTTGGATCTGATCGTAAATCGCCTCTAAACACCTTCAGAGACGTTCGCTGCATGTGCCCGATCTTTTATTGCGCCGTGATGGCGCGTGATGGCCGATCTGAGCTGCTGTTAAATGTTAATTGCTGCCATCATCATTGTATGCGCGTATTATATTTACATATAAGTAACTACACAAATATTTATACGGCCAGGCTAGCTACATATGTGCCCCGGCTTGACCAATACATAATTGTCTTAGTTTAGTAATTTGTCCTGATTAATAATAGTACATGGTCGCGCTATATCTCTTTCGGGACGAGCAGGGATACACAAGTGTCTGTATCCACAGCTGATCGCCGTTCTCACAGCACTAGTAAGCATGATATCTTTACTAGATGCCATTCTGGTTTCCCCATGATGTTTTTCTTCTCCAGTGAGCATGTGATATCTAAGCTCTTACTTAATCGAAAAAAAAACCCCGAGATAAGTGCTAGAATTCTAACCTACGACCATTGGCTTTCAGCGCATAGATGCCAGTTCCTTAACTACTAGGGCACCACAATGCCAAACGTCCTGCTTAATGATGGCATGCCTGTAGTGGTATCCGAATTAACTTTTCTCTGCCCTACCCTGTCTCCCACTAGTGCCGCGGTTTATCTTAATATAAGTTACGAGTCACGTTGCTTGTCCGCGCTGGACTCCTAAACTACTTGACCGATATTAATACTTACACACCACGAGCAGTTTGATCTAACTTAAAAGATAGGACAGATTTCATCTCAATTCATAGTTGCTGTAATATATGTATTAGTGGGTATTCTAAAATAAATCAGTCTATACCGAGCGCCGGCTGTTTCATTACATGGTGGCAGCGGTGAACGAAATTTTGAGATTTTAGTTATTTAAAACACATTGAAAATAAGTTTAATAGTGTATTTGTGGTTAAGTGCACATATTACATACATAATTAGTAATAATGGAACACGCTCGGCCTCCGAAAGAATTGTGTTTGGAAGGAAGTCCCGCGGCTCGCGGTGACGCGTGGCGCAAGTGGTACCGGCAATTTATAATATTTGTTAAAGCATCGGGAGTGTACAAGGAACCAGCGGATGTTCAAGCGAACCTGCTAATTAACCTTATAGGATCAGAGGGTTATGATATTTACACCACTTTTAAACTTACAAAAGCGGAACAGAATGACCTTCAGAAAATTGTTGATAAATTTGACGAATATTTTGCTACCAAGCCAAACATAACAATGTCACGTTTTAATTTTTTTACGCGTAATCAAGATAAGGGAGAAAATATTGGTGATTACGTTACTGCTTTAAAATTACTAAGTCAAAATTGTGAATTTGAGCACTTGGAAGATGGACTAGTAAAAGACCGTATTGTTTGTGGTGTGTACGAGTCCACGATACGAGAAAAATTGCTTAGAACGGAGGACTTAACATTATCAAAGGCGGTAAAAATTTGTGAGGCTCACGAGATGTCAAATGAAGAAAATCGACAAATAGACAAAGTAAACAGAGACAATTTGACTTCTGAATCAGCGACGTCATGTGGTGTAGACTCATTGTTAGCGGCGGGTACCTCGAGCGCACGGGGACTGCGGGGCGACGGGCGGAGGGGACGCGGTGCGTGCTCTGCCAGGGTCGCGGCGCAACGGCGTGATGATAAGGCTACTTACACACGGTGCAACGGTTGCGGGGATTCCAGGTGTAATGGATTGCAGTGTGCGGCTAGGTACGCTAAGTGTTTTATATGTAACGAACGAGGTCATTACAAAAAAATGTGTCAGTTAAAAAATAAATATAGCAAAAAAGTATTTGAACTTAAGGAGCACGGCTGCAGTGATGAAGAAGAAGGATTGTTTTGTATATCAACCTTAGAAGAACAATACGGGAAGAATGTGCCAGTGAGTAACGGGAAAAATGACTGTAAGTGGTATGAACCTTTATTTTTAGTTTCAAACGGATTAAAAATAATTTTTAAACTGGACACTGGAGCAGATTTTAATGTACTTTCACTCAATACGTTTTTGTCATTTGTTTTTGCGCGAACCTATGATACCGCACCCGGTGCCGACTACGCCATGGCTAAAAGTCGCATCAGACATATTTGAATATCACAAAAAATATTACTTAGTTTTGGTAGATTATTTTTCCAATTATATTGAAATTAATAATTTAAATAACATATGTTCAAAATCCGTAATAAACGCTATGAAAGAGCAGTTTGCGAGGCATGGTATTCCAGAAGAACTGATAACCGATAACGGGCCCGCATATGCTTCCAAAGAATTTAAAATATTTTGTAATGAGTGGGGTATAACTCATGTAACTAGTTCGCCTAATTATCCGCGATCAAATGGATTGAGCGAAAGGTCAGTAAGAACTATAAAAGATATGATTATAAAATCACTAGGTACCGGGTCAGACTTATATTTAGGATTATTAAATTTACGATCTACGCCGAGAGAAGGTATAGGTTCGCCGTCACAATTGTTAATGGGCCGTAGACTGAGAACGCGGTTGCCAGTTCATTTAGAGAAATTAGAACCGGAGCGAGACAATACGCACGATTACACAAATATTGTTCGTAATCGACTTAGGAATAAATTGTATTATGATCAACATACGCGCGATATGCCGGGACTTCGACAGGGAGACGAAGTGATTGAAACGCGAGCCTCGAAGAAGCGTACTTTGTTCGTGCATTCAAAAACTAAACAACCACGATCATATTTCCTGTGTGACCGACATGGTAAATTTTATAGACGAAATAGGCACCATTTAACAAAAATACCATCAACCGAAGAAAGTTCAACGTCTATTAAAGAACCGGTAGAGGGAGTTGTAGCGAAAGACAATCACGGTAGCGAGGATATTGGCAATACGAGTAGTAGCAATCCATGTGTCGGCAGGTCAGACCTAGAGTCCCGTAGGCTACAGGATGAGGGTACGAGTGAGAGGGCAGGCGGTCCATGCGAACGGGTGCAGAGAGGGGCCGCTATCCGAGCTCGTGACCTTATACAATCAATGTATAAATAAATAGATCGATATGTTGTGATGATAACACACTTTCTTATTTCATAGTTTTGGTTTAAGTTTAATAATTTCAATAGAGCTTTTATAATTTCATGTTGTTTATAAGGGGAAGATGTAATATATGTATTAGTGGGTATTCTAAAATAAATCAGTCTATACCGAGCGCCGGCTGTTTCATTACAGTTGCAATATTATTTTATTGCACATTATGTATTTGTTTATTATTTGGCAGTCACAATTGTCAGTTAGCTCCAAAGGATTCTATAAGATGGCGGTATCTGTTGACTGGATTGAGTAATTATTAGTGATATGGCGCTATGTTAAACGTACTGTAGGGGTTGTTACTACACTAAATGCGTATTCACATGTATCTACCATCTAAATATACCATGTATATAACTCAAAGGTGACTGACTGACTGACTGACATAGTGATCTATCAACGCACAGCGCACTGGGCGGATCGGGCTGAAATTTGGCGTGCAGGTAGATGTTATGACGTAGGCATCCGCTAAGAAAGGATTTTGATAAATTAGACCCCCAAGGGGATAAAATGGAGGATGAAAGTTTGTATAAATCTTCTTAGATTTTCGACTGATTGAACTGAAATTAAAGATTGGATAGATTGGAGTTACTATGATGAAGACGTACGCTTGAATACGATTTTGATATATAAATATATATATAACTCAAAGGTGACTGACTGACTGACTGACATGGTGATCTTTCATCGCACAGCCCAAACCACTAGACGGATCGGGCTGAAATTTGGCATGTAGGTAGGTGAAGTCTACTTTGCCATGACAATAAACAAGTTTCAGGGGCAAACTCAAATTTGTGGGTATTGACTTGAAAGAACATTGCTTCTCTCAGGGACAGTTTTATGTTGCTTGCTCACGAGTAAGTTCACCCAATAGCTTTATAGTTTTAGCGCCTAATGACAGATTAAAGAAGTTTTGTAAGGCCCTAATTTTTTACACACGCTAAACAAAAGTAAAGGCGCAAAAAATAAACCTAATCTATACTAATACTATAAAGCTGAAGAGTTTGTTTGTTTGTTTGAACGCGCTAATCTCAGGAACTACTGGTTCGAATTGAAAAATTCTTTTTGAGTTGAATAGACCATTTATCGAGGAAGGCTTTAGGATATATAACATCACGATGCAATTATTAGGAGCGAAGAAATAATGGAAAATGTGAAAAAAACGGGCAAAATTATTCATCCTTGAGGGCTTCCATTGCGTGCGCTGCAAAAACGGTTCAAGATATCAAAAATATATGTAAGAAAGAATTATTCCTCTTGAAATGATCTAAAAAAATGTCCCCGAGAGTATATGTCTATCTTTTAAGATTAAGTCACTACAACCGTTTTTATGGTAAACAAATTTGGTCGAAATTAATGCATTATTTGTTAAGAGTTGTATCAACGTAATAATATTAATCTTTATCCAAATAAATGTGTTGTTGATTAAGAGTATTAATTGTGAACAAAACTGTCTTTGACATCACTTAATTTCAATGAACATCATAGAAGATATTACAAAACCTTATATAGCAAAACAACGTTTGGCGGATCAGCTATGTGTTGATAAGCGCGAAACTCGAGAACGGCTGAACCGATTTGTCTGATTTCTTTTTTGTTATGTTTGTTGAAGTCTGGGGAAGGTTATTACGGAGAGATTTTTTTTAAAAAATGTCTGAAAAAGACTAAAAATAACACTTTTCTATATTCTCATACAAAAAATTCTTAATAATATTTAAAAGTCAATTTGAACTTTAACACCATAAAGTTTAAATGTTAGTGGACGGGTCCCGGGAAGGCAAAACAATTGAGTGACGTATAAATATGAATGTCAATATTTGTCAATTTTTATACATATAACATTAAGGCCAGGTTCCTTCAAACTATTTTCAAAAAACAACCGACAGGCCAATAAGTTTTGGCAGAATGAAATCTGACGGGAAATCTATGAACATAAAAAAAACAATGTGACTTTGTTTTAGAGAAATAGGGCAGAACAAGGTCTGCCGGGACAGCTAGTTAATAATAATACTTCTTAACGCGAGCGAAGCCGCAAGCAAAAGCTAGTATATATATTCATTTGTAATCTTCATTTGGGTTGCAATTACAAGTCTTATAGTAATATATATTAAAAAAAAAACAGATTAATTTATTCATACTCTGAAAAGAGGATTGAATGTTAATAGGCAACAGATGGTGGAAGGGAGGGAGAAAAGGGAGAAAGGGTATACGTTTAGCTATGAGTTAATACGTCATTCAAGACGGTACAAAGTTCGCCGGGTCAGCTGGTAATCTTATAATTACTAGTATGATCAGCCTAAATATGGCATAGCATTTATTATGTATTCTATTGAAATGGGTGAGCAGCGTTAAGACATGAACACTTTGCGAATCATTGATGATCGTATTCTCTGTCACACATTGTTGTATTATAAAAAAATATCAATGAGTTAAGTTATCAATGTTAGGTTATTCCCGTGCATAGATTATCTGGTAACTATTTCATAGTACTATTTATTTATTAATAAACTTACATAGTCTACAATAGCACGTACATATGTAAATATACGTATAAAACATGAACAACCACATTTAACAGGTAGACTGCTTGCTTAGAAGAAAAAGAACTTAATAATATTAAAAATAGAAGCAACACAAGCACATGAATAGAAGCGAGATAAAAGAAAACCTAATGTGCAAAAAAAAAAAGAAACAAAAGTTAGTATAAAATAACATTTCATTTGTAAAGCAAGCACCGCCATCTATTATGCACAACACCGTTCTAAACATTAAAATATATAGTAATACCAAAGTTAAATTATTCAATTACTATAAGTGAATGCTGTGTGTTATATGCGTCAAACAATTAAGAAAAATAAGAAACTTTCAAAATTATTAATCATGACGAAGGAAATATTATACAATACCAATTTTATTAACTATGTAACAAAATATTGTCTGTGGCTGATAGCGTCAATGTCAATGTCACCATGCTTAACCAATACTACCAACGCAGGAACTTTACCTCAATATTTAGGGATTTCATATGCAGATAATTTTTGTAATGTTTTTTGTATATTTTTAGACTTTATATTTATATTTTCATTTCTTTGAAAAGTAAGGAGCAAAATTTGAAAAAAGTACGCTAATATATATAGATATTCGATTTTAATGTTATTGACGATGACCATAAAGACATGATAAAAGTTATTATAAAATATTTTTAAATCCTAAGATTTTTTTTACTACTTTCTACTCATTGTTTCATTTAGATGGAATTTCACTTTCTCGTGGAAATAGATTGTAATATAACCGAGGGCCATTCTAAATATTGGTATTCTTTTATATATCGGATGTGTAGTTTCAGAGGATGGAGATTACTTCCAATCACAGATGGGTAAAATGTAATCTGATTAATGATTACAAAATGGAGTCATAATTTTAGTTTTGTTAACCTGTGATCATGATTAAATCCCTTCAAAACATTAAAGAGTCATCAATGTGTATGCGATTGAAGATTACATACCGTTTAAAATATAGATGAGCAAAATGCAGTTATATTAATGACGAAAAACGCAAAATGTAACTATAATCGTTTTTCATTAATCTGATTACATTTTGCCCATCTATGCTTCCAACAAATAAAGAAACATTGCTTCCTTATTATATTAATATAGGTTATTACTAACGACTAATTTAGTAGATGTTTGATTCTGTTATTGACTATTGAGGATTGATATTTAAATTGGGTGCTGAACTCCGAAGTACAAAAATAAAATCGGTGTTTTTTTAAAGAAACTAAAATTAAGGGAAATTTTGACATAGGCTTGTAGCATAGCCGTCAAGGGTTCGTGAGCGTAGAGCGGCAGTCACTTTGTCACGTGTCAGATGATAGGTGCGTTCACGGAGGTAGACATTTTCGTAAGAGGCAAAAATAACATTGTTCATGGGTGTCTATGACATCATCAAACTTGACAATTATGCTACTAATGGCAAATGTTAAATTCTTAGGGCAGTTTCCAGTGACAAATTATATCTAGTTTAAAATTATATTAATGAATATTTATAAATGATTTAAATAAGTTGCCCTTAATATAGCTTCAACGATGTCGATATTAATGCCACTTTTAATTCATCTCGGCAAAAGGGAATTTGAAGATAATTTATTAGTTTGACAGATTTTAAATGTCGTTACTGTGAAAACTATTTTGTTGTCTTATGCTAATGCATTTATTTTAGTAACTACTATAGTTAAAAATGTTTTGTGAGTGAACTTATTCTTATAACAGGATAATAAGCAACACAATCTACAACTGATATAAAACCACTGACACTAAATGTAAGACTGTTCATGAAGGGTATATTTTCAACAATTTTGACATATTCAAATATAGCTCCAAAAACAGGTTGTAGACGATTGATAGTGGTGTCGGCAAAAGTATCGTTTTTGACAACTAATGACAACTTCAAAAACACACCTATAGCGCTCTGCTATGCGGTTGCGCGACTGCATTTCAGGAATTAGCTTCGTATCTTCATCAAAACAACAAATAAACATAGTGTATCTACTGGCAAAAAATGCTGATTAGTGGCTGCGATGGCAGGACTGAATGTAGCTGAATGGACGCCAGATCAGGTGGCAGACTGGATATCAGGTTCGTATTATCATTTTATGTTGATGTTTTAGTAGTCACCAGTCGGTGAGTCAGGTCAGGACAGTACAATTGTGGAGCATTCATGTGAAATTCGTCATGATACTCGAATTTAAATATCTCAGCATATTGAACCCTATTTGGATTTCAATGAGTCGGTGTTATGCGTTTTGCTGGTATATTTTTTAGATAAGAGCTTTTAAAATTATATGAAAAAGTTGTTTAGTATTTATAAGATATACAATATATTTGTTAATTATTAGATTTTGGCCAGGACTTGGTCAGCATTATAAAAGATTAAATATCTATGGTCTGAGAACATAAGGTCCTCGTGGATCAAATTCGTGATGATCTCTGATTGTCGGCGGTGGTGAAAACCATGGTTGGCAGTGAACAGGCATGGAGCGAAGTAATAGTCTTCTGCATGGCTGCTAAAAGGAACAGGGAGAGACGATTAATCTGGCCGTATGGATGCTTTCACCAGCCAACATCGCCGGAGGGATGCTTTCACCCAAAGTAAGCGCGACATCCCCTGGTGGCAACAGCTGGACAGGCTTAAGGCAGACTTGTGGGTGTCTGCAGAGTAGATAAGATTTGGAGGCAGATTGCAGTGTCCAGTGTGCCATCTGAGAGAAATATTTGGTGGAGTGGACCCTTTACATCCAACCCTCCCAGAAAGGAAGCGTGGATAGGTATATTCACTCCCTGGACAACTGGACGAATCTGGTTCCCTAAGATCTGGTGGAGTGACTGGAAGGATTTCCCAGGGGTTTTTTGCCAGTAGTGACAAACCAGGGTCGCTGCCTTCACAGCAGCCCTGATAGTCATAATCAGCGCTTTCCCCAGACTTACAAAATAAAAAGAATATATACAGGGGTATGTATACATTTACTTAAATGAAATTATTTCAATGGTGAAATAACTTTTCCTTATTATCAAAAAATCATTCACAAGAAACACCTCTTAACACCCGCCTTTGGGATTGTTGTGCTTGGTGGAACACGGTCAAATGAGCATGAATGTTAATGTTTTTCATATAGGTCAGAACTCACAGTTTAAAAGAAGTCTAGCGGAACTTGTCAGCTCTAAAATTCAACTTATTCAATGTATGGTCGGCCTCCTGTATTGTATATTTTAGTTTTAATTTTTGATCTGTGTCACTCAGGTCTGGGGCCCACTGTAGCGCAATATGTGCCGCTGCTACGTGAGAAGGGGCTGAATGGAGCCAAGCTGTTGATGCTAAGATGTGATGACTTGGAGTACTTGGGCATGCATATAATCGGCCATCAGGAGCTGCTGCTCGAGGGAGTGGAGCACTTGCGGAACTTTGTATGCCTATTTCTCTACTTATGCCTAAACTAGCACTAATGCAAAGACAATATGACAGTATGATGATGAAATTCTGGCCAATTTTTGCCCTGGTGACATTTCCAAATCACATCGAGTAGCCATGAGCTGCGACTCCAATCAACAAAGTTGAGCTCGTTGATGACTTGCACAGTCCACCTTAGTGCAGAATTTTCTGTGACATGATGAGCATGTGAGGATATCAACGACGTTGTTGCATGAGGTGGCCGCGGGTGGACAGGCCTTGTTTATTATCTTGACTCGGTATAGTGACTACACCACGCCTGATGGTAAGCCAGATGGTGCAGTCCAAAAAACAACTGCAACTATCAACTGTAAAGATAAACAACGGAGCATTGCAGTGATCATGTCAGCCTGCAGGAATATCTGTTCACGTTTTACCTAAAGGAGCCAATATCATAGGAAGGGGGAAATATGCAATGTAATATTTTTGTTACATGTACACACTTCTTTATATACATCTATACTAATATTATAAAGCTGAAGAGTTTGTTTGTTTGTTTGTTTATTTGAACGCGCTAATCTCAGGAACTACTGGTTCGAATTGAAAAATTCTTTTTGTGTTGAATAGACCATTTATCGAGGAAGGCTTTAGGCTATATAACATCACGATGCAATTATTACGAGCAAACAAATAATGAAAAATGTGAAAAATTATTCATCCTTGAGGGCTTCCATTGCGTGCGCTGCGAAAATGGTTCAAGATACCAAAAATATATGTAAGAAAGAATTTATATGGCAGAAAAACGTTTGCCAGATCAGCTATTATTAATATGGCCTGACAACATTTCAGAAAGTGGCTAGAACCAAAGTCACCGCAGAAACTTTAGTGAGGCACCAGTGCACTACTGCCTGTATTAATCATAGTATTGTTCTTATAATTCTCAAATGTTTATTACATATGTTGGAGACAGGAGGTTATTTATTTAACTTTAAACTCTGGTTAAATTGATTAGCCAATGGCCTCCTTCATTACATTACGAAAGTGGATCATAAAACTTGGAATAATTACTTGAGGTAACGAAATTGTACAATATGTTACATCATTAGTGTACGTAAGGCATGTTTTAAATTGAGTTGTTCCACATTATAAAAATAATACCGGGCAGTAGAGTTGAGGGTAGGCCGGTGCGTACGAGACCTGCGGACCGGCCTGATGAAGAGATCTTAGCGAGTGGGCTCTTATTGTACATCGACTCCACAAAGTGACTACGGTGCACCTGATGGTAAGTACAGTGTAGTACAAACACGAAAGCGACCATCAAAGGATGAAAATTCGTTGATAGTCTACATCGTTATGTCGGCCCACATATACCATGACTGAAGGTCTCTGGGTGCATGAGTTACTGGATATATGCAAGTTGATCCTGAAAAGCGATAGGACAACACGAGTCACTATGTGGTCATGATCCTGTTCAGGTAATCGCCGTGGTACCACAAATACACTCTCCTCCCTTTTACATTATGATTTACAGGCGGACGCTTGATCTGAATAACAGCTGGCGGAAGGCGAAGGCGAGTCCGCCGATGGACCGCGTCCGCCCCACACTACAACTGCCTATTCGCTCTTTTTATAAAGGCTCTTAAGTGGGTCGTGGCAGTATGCTCGCTGGAAGCATATCACACTCGTTATGTAGCATGATAACTATGCTGCACTTAGCTGTTCGCATGATGCATGTAGAAGGGAATCTTTCGTGCGGGGTATAGCTTAAAGGCGGGCTTGATCCGATCGCTGGTCGTTGGAGGAAGCGTCTGAAATACTAGGGTCGCCGCCTTCACGGCGCCCCTTTGTCGGATCATTGGATTGTGGAACGGTTTTCCAGCGCGCGTGCTCTCTTGACCCACGATATCATGTTCAAAGCATGGAGAGATATTAGTGTTGGCCGGCATGATCGCGGCGGCTGTCTCTCGATAATCACGCGTACTTGGTGTTATATTGCACTTTCCATTCCATTGGGTGCGATGCGGAGGCTGTGCCGAGTCAGAATAAAACAACAATATATAAACATTACGAAAGGTCGTAGGTTCGATTTAGGCAGCACAAGGGGGAGGAAAACGTGAGGAAACCCGCATCGCGTTTAATAGTAATATCGTGTGCACCAGTGCTGTGAGAACGGCGGTCAGCTGCGCCACTGGTCAGGTTGGGTACGACTTGCGAGCACAGACTGGATATAGCCACTAATGTACCTCTGCTCACCCCGAAATGGATATAGCGTAATGATATATTGTTATTGTATAAATATTGAGTGTGTAGTGTTAAGATTGGAGTCCTTTGTTAGATGAGACGTGCAGTCGGAGCGTCTGTTATCTGACGGCTGTTATCGTGGTGCCGCGCGCACTAGCCACTAGCGGCACTAGTGAGGGCCGAGACAGAGCGGCGCGCCCCGGGACGACGCCCGCTCCGTGTGTATTGTCTTAGAGAAATCATTTTGAATACAAAGTGGCGCGCTGGCGGGACGCGCGCGACAATTATTCTAGAAAACATTACTATTCCTAATGTTTCTGGACAACATCGTGGACAGATATTGGTCAAAATAAAGTACTGCTATCTGTAAATAATACTCAATTTGTTAGCTAGAAGTATACAATTATTTTGTATAGTTATATTTTTACAATTTGACTCACCAAAGTACTATGTGTATATTTTGAAGTGGCAGGGCGATTGCCGGAACTGGGCCGTGGCCGCAGTACACAAGTGTAGAGACCGTCATAGTGGACTCCCTCCGGCTGCCGCGTACAGGGATCAGTTTGTGTACGTGTCCAGTAACTCGCGCTATACCTGGAGACCCTCAGTCGCGGTACCAGCGGGCCTACACGACGACGGGGGCTGCCGGCCGGCTGTGCGCCTCAGTGTTCGCCCTCTCGCCTTGTTTAGTTGAGAAGGTCTATTATACACTCTTATCATTTTTTGACTACATTGTATACACGTTATTGCGTTGCAGCAGTACGAGCTGTCGCGCGAGTGCGTGCAGCAGCTGGCGGTGCGCGTGTCGGTGGTCGCGACGACGCTGGCGCGCACGCTGCGCCACCACACGGACGCGCGGCTCGAGACGCAGACGCTGGCGGACGTGGCGCGCACCGTGCAGGCCGTCAAGCCGCTCGTCTGCTGGCTCGACCGGTGGCCCGGCGGCGCGGGCGGTGCCGGTGTCGCGGAGCGCAGGGAGGCCTTGCTGCGCGTCGCGCTCGAGGCGGCCACTTGCGCCCAGCGGGACCGCTTCGCCGAGCAGCCGGCGCGCGCCGTGGCAGCGGCCGCCGCCGCCGCCGCAGCCGCAGCTGACTACATCATACAGGTACACTTACACATGTCTGATAATAATATATGATCACGTTGTATGCCATTAGGGGGGGGACAGAAATAAATTAGAGACTGTGTATATTAACAAGGTAAGAAATCATACATTTTCATTTAACAGAAAGAAAAATAATTCCTTTAAATAATACAAGATTTTACTAAAAATAGTTTCCGCCGTTGAGTAGAATAATGCGTAATGTGAACTAGAATTATTACCTATTTTATTAGCTAGCAGCCATCTCAGCAGGCCCTCGGGTTAAGGTATGCACAACAACCCACACCAGCGCTTTCTATGCAACGGGATAGTCAGGCCGTGGAACGATCTCCCATGAGACGTAATTTGAGCTCCAAATGTGGTCCAATTTAAAAATCGCCTGATTATACTATCTCAAACACAAAAAGAAATAACTAAGAAAAAGTAGCAAGAAATAGCAGGCATTTATCAGTTGTTTGAAGTGTTCGCCTGATAATAAAGTCGTCGTGACGTGCGCAGGAGGTGTCGGAGCCGGCGGCGCTGCAGCCCAGCGCGCTGGACGCGGTGTCGCTGCGGCAGCGCGGGCGCGCGCTCGGCTTCGCGCTGGAGGCGTCGTGCTGCGGGCACGCGCAGCTCGCCGACGTGCGCTTCGGCTCGCCCGCGCACGCCTCCGCCGCCGTCCACGCTGGCGACGAGATCGTGCAGGTTCGACCCGCGCCAAGCATTCCCTTCCTACTTAGTGAGGGATATGACCTACCTTAGGCTATAGCGGAGGATATCGTGTAAAGATGAGAGATGGTAGTAAGAAATTAAGAAAGTCCAGACAGCAAGGGGTTAGGCGTTTAATGGCATAACATACAGTATAAAGCCACAGCAAGAATGGCAAGCACAAGTAGAGTAGTCACAGTGGAAATGAAGTACTCAGTACAATAATACAAAATAAACACAAAAATAACGAATACGAGACCGGTACGATCCCGAAACCAGGGCGGGCCAGTGCGGCGCTCCACCTCGTCACCCTCGTCACGTGTGACCCCTGAGTACCACGCAGCACTAATATATCTATACTAATATTATAAAGCTGAAGAGTTTGTTTGTTTGTTTGAACGCGCTAATCTCAGTAACTACTGGTTCGAATTGAAAAATTCTTTTTGAGTTGAATAGACCATTTATCGAGCAAGGCTTTAGGCTATATAACATCACGATGAAATTATTAGGAGCGAAGAAATAATGGAAAATGTGAAAAAAAACGGGGAAAATTATTCATCCTTGAGGGCTTCCATTGCGTGCGCTGCAAAAACGGTTCAAGATACCAAAAATATATGTAAGAAAGAATTATTCCTCTTGAAATGATCTAAAAAAATGTCCTCGACAGTATATGTCTACCTTTTAAGATTAAGTCACTAGAACCGTTTTTATGGTAAACAAATTTGGTCGAAATTAATGCATTATTTGATAAGAGTAGTATCAACGTAATAATATTAATTTTAATCCAAATAAATGTTTTGTTGATTAAGAGTATTTAATTGTGAACAAAATTGACTTCGACATCACTTAATTTCAATGAACATCTTAGAAGATATTACAAAACCTTATACAGCAAAACAACGTTTGCCGGATCAGCTAGTATAAGTATAATGATAGTAGGCTATGTAGTCACCAAACGCCAGAGAGCTGGAACTTATACAACTATATGCAGTAGGGTACCCGGTGCGGTCCGATGCAGAGGCGCACGCCCACCGGAATAACGCATTGGCCTGCCGCGGAGGCAGCGCGGGCCCGCTTCACATATGTACAACTACCCGCTGCACTATGTTTCAGAGAAACACAAATATTGTTCTGTTTGTGCCAAGTGAAATCTAATGGCTTCCAGATAGATTTAAAAACATGCCCAGATTATGTACGGGACAGTTCCAATGAAACAACCGCTGGTGCACGGTTGCCAGCTGCCGTCTGTATCGTGACGGCGTGCCGCGCCGCACGTGCCGCGGTTGAGGACCCTTAGATATATGAGTTGATGGACGTACACGAGCGACAGGCCTCAGGGAATCAGTATGAAGGGAACGTTTGGTCGGGCAAGTGCGTCACGGAGTTGGACGGTGCGCGTGCGATGCGGCAGGTCGGGTCGCAGTGCGTGGTGGGCTGGGCGCCGGACGCGGTGCTGGCGGCGTGCGCGCGCCACTCCGAGCTGTCGCTGCGCCTGCGCCGCCGCGGGGCCCGCCCGGCGCTGCCGCTGCACGCGCGCCGCCGCCGCGAGCCGCCGCCGCTGCCCTTGCCGCTGCCCCTGCCCCTGCCACTGCCGCTGCCGGAATCGCCTCCCGACAGGTTTCACAACACATTTCTATAACCGATAAGCGAACTAGAATTGAGAATTTTTATATGACACATAGTCAGGACATAAAGTGAGAGAAATGGTTTAAGATAGCGTCGCGCATTCACGCGTTGATGACGTATAACAGAAACATCGACATAAGGGATGGGACAAGAAGTTTTATTTGCCAGACAAAATACTATCGGCTGCGATAAGCCTCCGCGACTTCACCGGACACCTGAAGGGGCGGCCACTCGATGCACTCGGCGAACGAGCTATGGGTTGAGTGGTAACGCGGTGGTGGTGCGGCCATCCGCTTGGTTTGCTGTCCAAGGAGAGAATGTACCGGTGCTCTACTAGCATCTCGGTGCTGACTGCCTTGCGATGTAACGCTGCTACGAAGTTAGGGCTGCGTCGGTGTGAAAGTGCGCCTCGCAGCGTATACGCACCGGCTGGCGGTCGCTCACTGAACTGTCCTCGTGCGGCACTGGCGCCGCCGGTGTTGCGCTACGACTCCAGTGCGTGTGTGTGCCTCACTGGTATTTGAGGGTACGGCTGCTGACGCCGCTGGGAAAATACGTAGGACTGGAATAAATTGGAACTGAGGGGCGTACCTACTGCTATATTTGTCTCTTTCCCATGAATAATTTAGCCGCAGTGCTATCTCTGTCTCGGTCTTTTTTTCATTTATCACTACTAAATCACCAGTGATTTAACTTGATTTCCTATCCTAAAGATATGTTAAACAAATATATGATGAAAAATAGAATAAATAAATCTGTTACATAGATGTAATGATGCAAGAGAATGTTTTGCGGCCGCAACTGACAATTTATAGTAGAAACATGCCATTTTATTACATTAGGCAAAAATAGTTTCAAAATTTAGATTGATTCCTTTAATATTGTCGACTAAAATATAACGCGGGTGTAGCGAGCGAGGCAGCTTAGCGACGTCGGTGCCAAGCGCGCCCACGGTGAGGAGGGCGGCGGGGACGGTGGAGAGGGCGGCGACGGGCAGCACGCTGCAGCCGCCGGGGGACGGAGCGCGCGCCCGCGTCGAGTCCGCGGGAGACTCCTCGGAGGACAGCGAGCCGCTGTCGCCACCGGCCTCGCCCACGCACCCGCACCTGGATCACAACAGGTGCTCACCTCGACTGCTTATCATTCATTTATGTACTTACATTAGATTTATTATTTCGGGAACAACATACATCTTAGTTTTACAGAAACTCACTAGATGGCGTTAGCAGCTAATTTAGGTCACGCTATCATTGGTGAACACTGAGGTGATTCGCTCAAAATAACGTGAAGAGCTAATTTAGGCTTTTTATCGCTTGTTTATAATATTAAAATGCATTTGATGATGATTTTTAGCAAATCCAACATCTGTTTTTCCCATGCATGCTTTGTAGTTATTAATTATTTATGGGCTGCCGTATGTCCTTTGTCATACCTGGTGGAAGGTGAAGATGAGCGCAACAATGTATCGCATCCGCCCAAAGAATACGTATTCACTCTCCTTTTAAAGCTTGTTAAGTTATAAGATCGTGGAAATATTGTTCACATGGTAAATGTAGAAGCGAATCTTTTGAATTTGATTTTTTTTTAAAAGCGAACCTTTGGAAATAAATGATAGAATGAGCGGAGGAAAACACATGACATATAAGCACAATGTGGATTTAGCCACTAATGTATTTCTACTCACCCTGATAGGGATATAGCGTGGTGTCATATAATTATTAAAGGATGACAAAAATGATGTGCAATATGAAAGCGAGCAAGAGTTGAGACCGACCGAGAGTTACCCATGCAGACCAAATGAAGAGACTTGATGGAGGGCGCTGGCGACAGTACGCGGAGTCGCCGGGAGTGCTCGAAGGGACTAATGAATGTTGAGGGAGCGAAGGTAGTTCGCAAAAACGGAGGGAAGTGGATTTTCACACTCTCTTGCTATCTCAATTCGGCGTGGTGATAGATATATTTTTAATATAATGAGTGTGTCCTGTGTGCCAGAATGTACCCGGCCAAGCGTCGCGGCGCTGCGCAGCGGCGGCACTCGGTGAGCGGCGGCACGCCCCGCGCGCGCCGCCCGCACCACCACATGCACCAGGTACGCACCTTTTTGACCCGGGGACAATGCTCACAAGAGCTCCGAGACACTGCCCCTGCGCGGCGACAGGGCTGCGAGCCCGGCGCAACCTTGTAGGGACACGCTGCCTCAGCCGCTACTGCTCCGCGTGCTTAGGCAAGGCACTTCATGACGACTTCTCGGCGCTCGTTAACCGGTCGATCAGGGCCTCGCCCCGAGCGACCTCGATCCCAACGGCACCAGCCCATCGGTCTTGGATCAACCGATCAGCTGGGGTTAATGCGCCCTGGAGTCCTCTCTGAGCGGGCGATCCCGCGGCTTCCTTTTGGGACATGAAGTTTTCACGAAAGGGGACTACGGCTCTCCACTTGTCATGCCCTGTCGGCAGGAGAGGCCGCGATCAAACCAGGTGCGCACCCTCGGTGTCCCGTAGCGATGCGGCCCCGCGCTGCTGGCGAAGCGCCTGTGTAATGATGACATTGTGCGTTGCAGTTCTGGCAGGTGCTCCGCGAGCAGCAGTGGAGCGGCAGCACCAGCACCAGCCCCGTGCCCGGCGACGACGCCGCACTCTACGCCAGGGATAAGGTACCTATTGCATCATTATTGTAGATTCGCCTAACTGCAATACGTGTGAAAAACGGGAAGATTTGCATCACTCGCTGGTGCAGTGCGACCGGAATAGGAGAGCGAGAGAGTTGCCGTTGAACCAATGTGGGGTCAGCTAATTTGATGTAGGTGCCTGTCACGGCATTCAATGGGGCCCGACTGACTGCGCCCAGGAATTGTTGGTGCATGTGGTAGCTCTGACTCACCAGTGACTCTCAGAATTGAGGATTGTTTAACCTCATAGTATTGGGTACGAGGGGCTGATATGCAAAAATGGAAATAGCCCTCATAAAAAAAAAAAAACGTTTGTTTCTCATATGGATTGATTCAATTTTAAAAATGTTTACTTTAAAATTTTTAGAGATTTTGTGCAGTAAAATATAGGGAAAATGTAAACATTAACTATCGCGTATGCGGTGATATATTCACAGAAAACGAGTTTTATCTAATCATAATTTAAGAGACGCGGCAACGATATTTTATGAGAGTTTTGAGTTAACTTGTAAAATGTTGCAACAAACGGTCACTCGTGCGGCTCTTCGCCAGGCCGTGTCGTACAGCACCGGGCTAGAGCTGTCCCCGCGGCCGCGCACCTGCCTGGGCGTGGTGCCGGACCGGCCGGACCGTGCGGAGCGGCCGGACCGCGCGGAGGGGGCCGGCGAGGGGCCGGCGGAGCGGCGCGGCAAGCTGGACAAGGCGCACTCGACGCCCGCGTACGACTTCGACGCGTCGCTGGAGGAGCCCGGCCCGCTCGTGGCGCAGGTACAACGCCTTATACCTCGTTAACAGAACAGAAAGTCTTCTAAACTTATATTTGCATGGCACGGCGGCTGTACCGCACCAGACGTAACGGAGTGTGCCTACTGTAAGCCAGGAATCGAAGCCACCGCACCGCTGCGGGGCGAAGGTCCATTGACAGCTGCCATCATCACATCAGCCGACATATACGACGCCGTTTCCTCTATACGAATGGTCGCAGTCTACACCGTGCACGGCGTGCGGCCGAGCCACGCAGCTCGCGCCGACTGCGCGCCGCGAGCGCCTGCGCCCTTACGTGGGTGACACTCCAGCCGCTCGCACAAAGCGACGCGCCTGCTCTTTCTTGCTGCATACCACCAAGGAATTAAATTTTCATCTTGCGTCTCTTCTTCCAGCATCTACCGTGGGCGCTCCATCATCACTTTCCATCAAGTAAAATTAAAGTCAACCTCAAGCCTGTGTGTAGTGTAAAAAAATTAAAACGCGACACACGAAGTGACTCACTGTAAAGAAAAATATTCCCGAAAATATATTTATATTGTAAAGTATATTATAGTCTCGATTGAGTGTGACACCAAGGCCTACCACCTCACTACTGATCGTTGGCGTCCACCCAGAGATCGCGTGTTGTAGTGCGTAGTAACACACGAATGCGATTCGCTCATTTTTTTAAAGTTATCTTTGTATATGTTAAAGGTGATCCCGGAGTCGCCAGGCGACAGTCCGACGGTGCTGGTGCACTCGGCGGAGAAAGCGGACCAGATCCTGGACTTTAAGAAGTCCAGCTCCCAGATCGGCGAGGCCATCCTGCAGCAGCGCACGCGACGTGCTACCGATGACGACCCGGCGCCATCCAGGTCACTATCGCTGATCATTAAGGGCAATGATTTGCATCGACAAATACTCATCGCATAGACAATAATAATATATAATGTTGACGCCGTATCCCATACGGGGTAAGCTGTGATACAATAGCGGCTGTATCCACTTTGCGCTTATGTGCTATGCCCACCGCGACCGGTAGCGCAGCTGATCGCCGTTCTCACAGAACTAGTACACAACATATCTTTTAGATGGCACGCGGGTTTCCTTACGATGTTTTTCTTGGCCGGTGAGCGTGTGGGTCCTGCATCTGTAATTACTTTCCCATTGGCTTCTTGTTAGCCGTTGCGATCCAACCAGTTAACCGTCAATGTGTTCTTGTCCCGTGATACTGGCGTTCTCGGACTACATTGTACTGTCCGTTAGGTGCGCTGTAGTCATTTCGTCGAGTCGGTATGAAAGAGTAATGGCCACGTGGACGACGAGCCGCTAGTTATGGTGAAGCCTCTGCCGCTTGTGGGAGGCGTGTAAATCAGAAGGCAGTCTTAGCTTCAATTTTCTTTATTATAATTTTGGTGCGCGTTTTTTTAATGCTTGTGCCGTAGATATCGCAGTTCACTGTACTCACTAGTGCATTGAACTTCAAATAACTTTACGCAGCATTGTCACCGTAACCAATCATATAAACCGGTGTGGTCTTTTTATTATTCTGACTCGGCATAGTGAGTACACCACGCCCGATGGTATGCACGGTAGTCTAAAAACATTTACAACTATCAACAATAAAGATAAACTAGCGATAGTTGCATCGATCATGCCGGCCTGCACAAATATCTCTTCACGCTGCCTTTAAAGTAGCCAATATCATAGGACGGTGAGAACACGCTCCCCGGAAGACCAAATACAGGCAAATGTAATATAGCTGTTATTATCAATTTTTTCACGGTGGTCACCTCTAGGTCCGAAGCAGCCGAAAACTTTCTCGTGCAGAAAGCAGATCAATCCGAGCTATCACAAGAAGCTAGGACTAGCCCATCTACTGCGGGCGGGAGAGACCTCTCGGGTCTGGAGGTGGAAGGGAAGGGGGAGCGGGATGAGAGCACCACGGAGAAAATCTTGGAAACAATCAACATAGCCATGATGGAGCACAGGCGCCGGTCCATACTTGACGGTCGTGCCATTGAGAGTGCCAGGGTCACCAGGCTGCAGACCGGTGAGAGACCCAGGGACGATGCTGGAGAGGAATTGAGGCTCAACGTACCCAGGTAACTTCATATTTGTTTGCTTATATAGACTAAATAGAACACTCAGCCCCTGCCTGGGACACTAGAGGGGAGCGGGGGGATATTTATTTATTACAGACAAGTTTGCGTTTTAGTTAAATTTCACTTGATGGAAAGTGAGGGTGAGGCCGAAGATCGACCGCGCTCGTCGATTTACTTGTCGTTTGATGATTTCAAGGTCGTAAGGTGATGGACAAGGAGGCGTAGGAAGTGAATCCCACTCCTAGGCGGTTCGCAGCGAACAGAGGTAGAGCTTTCTTTAAAGTTCCATCTATTTTGAAGTAAGCACTATTGAAACCGGTATTACATTTTTTGTTTAGAAATAATTTAATACATGTTCCGTTATTTTAGGATAGTCCTAGATATTGTAAGTTTTGACTTTACCGAGTCTGAGATCTAATCGAAACTGCATTGAGAAGGCTTGTGTGTCGCAGGTGAGCGTGAGAGTGTAGAGATTTTCAGATACCCGCACCTGCGCAGCGCGTCGAGCCGCTCGCTGCGGGGGGACGTGCCGCCGGAGCCCCCGCCTCGCCCGGCGCCACCCACGCTGCCGGGG
Source organism: Automeris io (assembly GCA_036320925.1). Lineage (NCBI taxonomy): Eukaryota > Metazoa > Arthropoda > Insecta > Lepidoptera > Saturniidae > Automeris > Automeris io. The sequence goes on from JAUDJH010000008.1 coordinate 206,826, forward strand.
ACGCAGCTCGGCGTGCTGCGCGCGCTGCCCCGCGGCCCGGAGCGCGCCGAGCCCGCGTCGCCGCTGAAGCCCGTGCGGCCTGTCGACGCCGGGCAGGTCTGCAATACGCAAACTGACATTCGATAAACGATAACGCTTCTGCAAACTAAAACACGCAAGGAATCCATCTAACCTTTCGGAGTAGCGCGTCGTCGCGTTTCATACATTTGCCATTTTTTTATTTTTTCTCTACACAAGTGTAAATACTGGCGAAGTGACTCATTTCGACCAGTCACGTTTCGGAATCACTTTGTGTACGAGGGGTGACCCGAAAGTGATGATAATGAAACGTTAAACAAGATGGCGGCGCCAATAGCAGCGCGGATAAGTGGACCGTGTTTCGATATTTAAGAATGGAAAGAAAAGGGATAAATGACACACGCTGACCGTGCGATCCTCGCGGCTTTATCCCTCTCGTCCCTGGCTGTGGCGCGATACCATAGTATGCGGACAAACGATAGCTATGAGCACACCGGGTGTGCGCGGACGACCGAACAATACGAGATCCAGGACGGTAAGGTGTCCGCGCGGCGCGTGCTGACGACTGATGCGGCGACCGGCAGGAATTACTTATTGGACGACGTTAAAATCATGGCCGTGCTATAAGAGTCGCGGCCGCGTGCGGTGTAAACTATGACAGTATGAGGGTAGATTTTTAAATGAATAAATATTGGCGCGACCACAAGGTGATTATAGTTGAGAACAAAATTAATTTTTTTACGTAATCTCCTAACAAGTCAATAAATTTTCTCCATCTTTGCTTGTGTATTGTGGTCACGACCCAATTGAGGCAAAAGTTTTCTTGAAATATATTTGAATATGTGTTTAAAAAGCTTTACTGAAATATGAAAGCAATTGGTTATTGCTGTAATCAGATATCGGCGCCCATCCGGCACATAACGAAGCACGACATCCGCGTGATACAGAGCGAACGGCACGAGCTGCCGCCCATCAACAGCGAGCCGGAGCCGGCGCCGGGCCACGCCTCCGCCGCGCCCGGGGACATCGTGCTGGGGGCGCTGGCGGAGGCGGCGGTGGGGGCGGGGCCGGCGCGTGGGCTGGCGCTGTCGCCCACGAGCGCGGTGCGGGGCATCTTCCCCACTTCCAAGTCTAGGAGCTTGAAGAAGAAGAGTTCGATACTGGCGAGTAAGTACCGCTTAACGGACACAACAACCGTAACTCTTCCGTTTCCTACCAATCTTTCCTTTCTTCTCGCCGCCGAGGACTGCTCGAGATTGCAGCAAATGCGTGATGTCCAGTGAGTTCTACCTGTGACATCACGCCCTTACTTAAATATATCGGTTACCGTACTAAAAACCGTACCGTATAAATATTGACCTATATGTGAAATATGTGGTCTCTTATTGCGTTTTTTTTAGTAAGTAGTTAATATAATATTAATAATTGGCATGGCATCTGATAGAAATGTCATGTGCAAGTGCCCTGAGAACGGCGATCAGCTGCGCCACTGGTCAGGCTAAGCACGGCATACAAGCGCGAAGTGGACACAGCCGCTAATGTATTCCTGCTCGTCCCGCAAAGGATATAGCGTGACGATATATTATAATATTGATAAGGAATCTATACTAATATTATAAAGCTGAAGAGTTTGTTTGTTTGTTTGAACGCGCTAATCTCAGGAACTACTGGTTCGAATAGAAAAATTATTTTTGTGTTGAATAGACCATTTATCGAGGAAGGCTTGAGGCTATATAACATCACGGTGCAACTATTAGGAGCGAAGAAATAATGGAAAATGTGTAAAAAACGGGGAAAATTATTCATCCTTTAGGGCTTCCATTGCGTGCGCTGCGAAAACGGTTCAAGATACCAAAACTGTATGTATGGATAATTTATATGGCAGAACAACGTTTGCCGGATCAGCTAGTACGATATAAAGTGTCGTCGTTTTTTGGCCTGCGCCAAGCCTGCATCAGGCGTATGTGGTCAATATACCGGTAGTCAGGTTTAAAGGAAATGCTTAGACGCTGAGTGCGCATGCGCCTGAGCCGGGCCGCGCCGCTGCTTGTCAGGCGGTAGCGCACCGAACCGTTGCGCCCCGGCCGCACTGTCGACTCTCGGCGCCTGGCGCCACCTGGCGGAGAGCTCGTGACAGTAACAACATTGCACAGGTGCCTGTGGCCAGGGCACCGCCCCCCCCCCTCCCATACACCTGGTTCAGTTTACGAAGTTCTTCATACAGGTGAAGAATAGGTTGGCTTTGTCTGGAAAACAATTATTAAATACTTTGTTACGATTCTAGTTTATTTTCATAATGTTTTGGTGGTTCAATTGATAAATATTTATTTTCACTATTTATACTATGTAAATTTACGTTCGATGAATTGTTATAAGGGACTTCGTAAAATGAACAAAGTATAAAGTATAGTTGATGTTTATTTAGCAGGGTCAGAAGTTGTTGTTTACCCGGAAGGGCCTTTACAACTTCAACTCCAGATTTATTTAATATACCAAGGATATATACACGTAAAAAAAAAATGAAGAACAGATATACTTGTGCATGGATCCTAAGACAGCGTGCTATATTGATGGCCTTTCGAATTAATCACAATACGGATTTTTAGTACATAAAGTTTTTTAATTACATACACAAACAAATATTTTAACGCTACGAAGCCAGCATCCATTTTATTGCAAGTGATATAAAAATTATAAACTCACGTCATCCTCACTTTTTATATATAAAGATAATATAATGATTATATTTACCACAGAACATATATCCCTATAGGTACATCTAGCTTCATTACAGTACAAGCACAAAAATAATATTAGATCCTTTTGTGATACTCGAGAGGAACCAGATACGTACAGTTTTATCAAAGCGAACTGAAACTCTGATTAACGACTATAAGATGCTCAACCAGCGAAAATTATGGATCGGGTGGCGACGTAACAGCACCCCGTGGCGACGGCCCTAGGCTCTGGCGGGCAGCCAGCGAAAGCATTGCCTGCAGGGATCTAGTGGCGTTTCGCAAGCGCTCACGTTGAGCGTACGGTTGCAGAGCGGCGGCAGGTGCCGGCGCGGGCGCTGTCGGCGCGCGGCGCGGCGGGCGGCGCGTGGCAGCGCGTGCGGGCGGGCGCAGGCGCGGCCGGTGCGGCGGCATGGGCGCGGCGGCACCTGGTGCTGGCGCACGGGCAGCTGTACGCGTACCGCGGCGCGGACGCGCAGCGCGCCGACTGCATGATACGGCTGGAGGGCTTCACGGTGTGCGCCGCCAGCGAGGTGCGCTCCAGGGACCACGCGTTCAAGGTCTGCACTCTCACTCTGTTCTCTCTCCGTCTCGGAAGCGATTCCGTAGCCCGACGACCACTCTCATAAACGACACTTACATTATTTATTCTTTTAGCGATATCATTTCATAATTTTTATTGTATTTATTAGTTTAAAATGTTAATCATTCTATTATGTATGTAGAATTACTGGCGATCTCGGAAGCGCTGTCTCATGCTGCCAGTGTGGGACTAAAAAAGGTAGTTATTTTGTCTGACAGCAAAAGTGCCTTACTGCATATAGCTCGATGCTGCTCTGGGGTCAGAGGAGCATCGATAGGTTATACTATTTTAAAAAAGATGCTTTCACTGGCAGCTTGTGGCAGTCTCCTGAAGCTGCAATGGGTTCTCTCTCATGTTGGCATACGTGGTAATGAGGAGGCAGATGTACTGGCCAGAGAAGCAATATCAAATGGCACAGAAATTCATCTTAAGCCCGAATATTCAGAAGTATTATTAAAATACAAAAAGAAGATACGAAATGAGTGGAAAGAATACTTTGATATTGCTTCTCTAGAAAAAGGCATATGGTTTAAAACAATGCAAAGTGAACCTCCTCATATACCATAGTTTGCCGATGTGGGATGGAATAGAAAGCTTATTGTGATCTCTCATAGATTGCGCTCTGGACACATCCCACTCAATAAATTCAAATTTTTGATGAGGAAAATCGATACACCTAATTGCGAGCTCTGTGGAGTCCCAGAAGACATACACCATTTCTTGGTCGAATGTGTTCGGAGCGTTTCTATGAGAGAAATCATGTATAAACAGTTTGGCTTGAACAGGTCTGATGTGGGTCTATTTCAGAGCATCTTAGCTGAGCAAACATCTTGCGCAGCTGAGATGCTCTGTAGACTCACATATACATTGTTGAATTAGCATTTACATTGTGTGATTATGGGACTGACATGGTCAGCCTGATCCAAAGTCCCAAAAAAAAAACAGATTAAAAAAAAATGTTAATCACAAAACGGCGCGCGCCAATCGGTATTTATACATGTATAAATATACATTTCCCTTTTAAAATATAATTAATCATTTTAATGGCAACGAACTGGCGATAAGCAGTTGAGCGGCACAAGGTGTTGGAGTGGGTTCCCGGGCGCGGTGTTGTGGAGAGAGAAACTAAAGCGAACTGGAATGTTCAGAGCGACAGTCGGTGCGGTGATTACCGAGGTTGTTAGTGCTTACTCTTGTGTTTGAATATATTAAGCCGTGAGTAACACCGGACCTTGACTGACGAGCCCGACTCCGAGCCCGAGCCCGAGCCCGCGACAATATTCAAATCGTTCGTTAGTACGTGCTCTTGCCAGTTGCTAGGCAATGCCGGGTTAGTGTATTGTTACGACAGAACTAGGGTGAAATGAGAACCCTAAATTTCTAGGTTTTTAATAAGTATTATACAGCTATAATTTCAAAACACATAAATTGTCTCGGGATGCCCTTTCGGATAAACTAACTGCCAAGCAAATCGGCAATTGCCACTGACACGTCGCGACACCGGCACCGGCGCCGGCGCCGCGGCGTTACTGTGACAAGCGAGTGAAGGGCAGTGTCGTGTCGTGTCGCAAGGTGTACCACACGGGCACCGCGTTCTACTTCGCGGCGGACTCGCGCGACTCCATGCTGGCCTGGATCCAGCTGCTGCACCGCGCCACGCTGCTGCCGGCCGCCGACGCCTCTCAAGTAACTCCTACTAGTTTTTAATCTTAACTCCTCAGGCGGCGATACCAATTGTCGCTAAATAGACGAGAAAATAACTATCTCGGCTCATCCCTTTTGTAGTGGGCAGAGAAACATTAGTAGGATGAATTCACTTTGTACTTATATGTCATGACCAATGTGACCAATAGCGTAACTAATCGCCATTCTCAGAACACTAGTACACAGGAAATGTCTATTAAATGTAACGCTGGGTTCCTCACGATGCTTTGCTTTACTGGTGAGCATATGGGGCCTATGGTATATCTGGGCAGGAGGACCCAGAGGCAGGTCCGGGATGCCAGGCTACGAGCGTTCTGTTATGAGTCGCTATGGATTTAAGTTTTTAAAAAAGATTTCGAAATTAAACACTTTTGAAATAGTAAGGCGGTCGTCTCTGTAGGATGTTGGAATAGGACTGACTGTATGACGGATACTCGGACTACAAGGCAGGCTCAGATATGCTGAGTCGCAGGAATAGGGATAGGTAAGCAAAGGTGGGTGCATTGGGATAGTATAACACCTCCCGGGGGTAAAACTAAACATCGGGGTTGGAAATCGATGTTTAGGATAGAATTCTATATGTGTCTCCTAATGCTAGGGGACGGAAGATCGTCTACCTCAGAGTCGGGAATGTTGATCCGGACAGGATCGGAAGCAACACTTGTGGGAGGAATAGGGTTTGGAGTTCGGTCTAAGGTGAGATTAGAAAGTTGAATTTCGGGAACTGGATTTGAAGGTTTCGAGGAGTGATTTAGGAAGAGACAACCACGCGATTTAATACAGTAAAATAATTTTACAATACAAAATAATAAAGATACACTAAGAATAATAATAGTTATGATGGAATAATGAGTCCCATACTTAATGATCGGATAACGATTAATAATTCTATCGGTTTCGTCGTAAATGTTTTGGAATTTTGATTTCTGTTCTAATGTAAAGACATCTAAGTCTATTGTTTGTAATTTCATAGGATGGAGCTCATTACTTATTTCCTTTCTAAAGCTATTTAGGTTACAACAAGGATCTTTAATAATATTAAAATCGGGACGAGTGACAGTAACGTTAATTTGGATAATATTATATTTAGGTATCAACTTAGTACCTTTACAATGCGCTATACAATTTTTTGGGTAAATATAGGATTCCAGTGCCTATAATATTAATTTCATTGATTTTCTGATCTTTACATTCAATATATACTTTATTATTAGATGATTGTACAAAAATCCACTTATTGTTAGAAACAGGTTTCCATAAATCTATATTTCCGTAAATAAAGTCAGTTCGACATAGCTTCGGCGGAGCACTTATTACACTTGATAAAAGTTCAGTTTCGCAATTTGGATTTGCACTTGTAGGAAGCACGGTAATTACGTCACAGATGCGCTCGTGAACGCTTATCGCTCTGCACCCTTCAAGTGAGTCGAGAGTACAGTATTCGGATTTATCTTTGGTCATTGCAATATATCTGGAACTAGGTATTATAAAACTAAAAGAATGCGGTTTTATGTCATTATGAGGAATAGGCAAAGCTATGTTATAAAACAAGTCGTATCGTTTAGGCGATACTAAAGGTAATCGTAGAATAAAAATTATTTTAGAGTTTAAACTAAAAGAGACTACGTCAGAAATATTCATCAATATATGGATGTTACTTAGAGCTAGGCTTACAGGTAACTTACAATCTATAGGTAGGTATCTATAGTTATCGACAAGCTCGTTGTATAATAACGTGGGAGGTAACACGGCCGGGTGCATGATGTTTTTACTACTTAGTACGATAGCGTTTATTATGTCTTCTAATTGGAATGATATAGTGAGGATTGATGCTTCTAAACTGTTTAAGATTGAATTTATATTTGATCTAAAGTCTAGATTTTGAGATGCAATAGTTAAGTTTCTTAAATTTAAATGAAAGCTGTCGATAGCTTCTTTAAGACTGGCTTCATTAAATTTGATTTTATACAAAGTTTCATTGAATTTAGATAAGGTTGAAGTGGTGACTAAAATATTTTGTTTCATTAATGAACCCAGTTTTATTTCATTATCTTGGATACCTTGGATGGCCTGATCATATCTTTCGGCATCATCTTCGTCTAGAGTCCCAAATATCGTCTTTGAGAGTTTGCCTATACCGCCTATCCAGGCCCCTCGTTTGGCTCTACTGCTGACTAAATGTGAAATAGAAGAAAACTGAGAAACTATATCATTATATCTTATTGTCAGCGGTTCTAAAATGTTGTGACATCCTAAATCGTTGATGCTTTCGGTTTGGATACGCCCACACAAGAAACGTATTGTACCTAATATAGAATTTATATTTTGGAGATGCGGTCCTATATGAGAGATATCGAAGGGAGTAACTATATCTAGATAGCCAACATTAATTTTAAGTTCCCCAATTGGATCAAAGTATATGCCAGGACTCGAGTTGATTTGTTGGACATACTCTTGTTGACCTTGGGCCAATACGCTGTAAGAAAAGAAACATTATTCTAAAAGGAATTACTTAATAATAGAAATAACCACTTAAGCTATATTATATGAACTTTGTCTTAAAGGAACTTAGAACGCTAAATAGAAACTTATTCATAAAATAAAAGAATATAAAAGGAAATAATAAAAGTTAAGTATCTATAATAAGAATCATTTAGAATGTTTATACTGATGATATGACGTATTATGTCTCGGTGAGACATGTATAGTAACGTGACATAGAATTAAGAAAAATATGACAACCGGATCCCTAGCCCGTAGGCGCACTCGGAATCTCCGTGTGTTTTACTTCGTCAAAGTGATGTTTTACGTGACGCCTATTTATTAGTAAAGATAAAGTATGATTGCCGTGTATTTTGACGACCTTGTAAGGTCCTTTCCAGATTGGAGATAGGGCTTTGCGCAGTCGTAAATGATTTTTTAATAAGACGTAATCGCCAACTTTGTATCGTGCTGGACGAGTACGGGTATCGTAGTACGTTTTTGAATTTAGTTTTGATTTTCCGATGTATTCTACAGCTTTATTGCGCGAATGCGCCATACGATGTCGCAGCATTCTTACGTATTCAGGGTAGGTAGCGCTTGAAGACTCGTTATAAATAGAATCTGGGATGAAAGGTTTGTGTCCGAATAGTAATTCATAAGGAGAATAATGTGTTGTTGTATGTACAGTTGTATTATAACAGAGCATAGAGGTATAGATATATCTAGGCCAATTATCTTGATTCTCATTAGTGTATGATTTTAGGTATTCCTTGAGAGTGGAGTGGGACCTCTCTAGGGCCCCTTGTGTTTGTGGGTGGTAAGGTGACGACCACAGCTGTTTGATTTTTAAGAAATCACATGTCCTTTTAAATAATTCGGCGGTAAAGTTGGTGCCTTGATCTGTAATAATTTGTTTCGGGATTCCAAATAACGAGATGAAGTGGAGCAGACATTCGCTTGTTTCTTCCGCTGTATTACTGCGGAGAGGATATGCTAATGAAAACTTCGTGAGGTCGTCTTGCATGGTTAATATGAATTTGAGTTTGGCTAAACCGGCTTCAGGCAAAGGGCCTACGATGTCGAGAGCTAGTTTCTCGAATGGTGAAGTTGATGTGGATGTTATTATCATTGGCGCCCGATTTGTTTTTCGTAAAGCTTTATTTGTTTGGCATAATATGCATTTTTTGATGTAGTTTTCTACGTCGCTACTCATGTTTTTCCAATAGAATCTTTCTTTAATACGGTTTAGCATCCTAGCGGATCCTAAATGTCCAGCGATAGGTATGTCATGGTTTTCTTTAAGTATTTTAGGTATTTCGCTTAATGCGGGATATATGAGGTCATTATGATATATATGGATCGTGATATTAGTGCCGTCAAACAAATAGCATAATATTATATAAATTTTAACGAAGGAATGCTTGTCGAAGGGGTTTTTGAAGTCGGATATTGCAATTTCATTCTCGGTTGGATGAGACATTATAATTTCGTCGCGTATATGTTTTAGTGTTTTGAATATCTCCGGATATGAACAGTCATCGAAATGGTGCACCTTTGTAAATATGAAGAGATAAGTTTTATCATCGCATTTGAGGGATATAAAACTATGCAGGGATCTCTCTAGTTTTAGAAATTCGTCGCGATTGGGATTTGGGCAGTTGCTGACCACTTCATGGGCGTAAGGTATAGACTCATCCATATCTATAGATGTGGGTATTACGATTAATCTTTGTCGTCCCTTGAGGAGATTTTCATGATGTTCTATTATTATAGTATTGTATGACGTCGTGGGCGACTTTAAGAATTTATTATAGGTGTCGTCGGGTAGAGTCGAGCTTTCAGGCGGTGGAGGTATGGTAATAGGTTGTTGATTACTAGTTGAAGATTGTTGATTTGCATCTGCATCGAGACGTGTCAGGTAGTCTAGCACGTCCTCTTCTATCTCTGGATTTATGAGTTCGGCCTCTAAACTGGACGGTGGAGAGACTAAGAAGTCCTGTAGGTCTTCATTACTTTCCTCAGGTAATTGTGGTGAATTTTCATTATTAAGATTAGGATTTTGAGAATCAGGGTTTTCATTTTCCAAGTGTATAGGGTTTACAGGATATCTTAAAAGAGCATCAGCCGCGGAGTTTAGTTTACCTTTGCGATATACGATATCGTAGTCGTACTCTTCTAATTTTAATCGCCAACGTTGCAATTTGCTTCCAGGATCTTTATGATTAAAAAGCCACTTCAAAGGTCTATGATCGGTAATAATTTGGAATTTACGCCCGTAGAGGTAAGGACGGAATGTTTGACATCCATATAAAATAGCTAAGAGTTCCTTTTCTGTTGTACTATAATTGCTTTCACTTTTGTTAAGGGTGCGCGATGCGAAAGCTACTGGCTGGTCTTTACCGACAGGTCCTTGAGAAAGTACAGCGCCTACAGCGTGATTTGAAGCGTCGCAGGTAAGTATAAAAGGTTGAGTGAAATCAGGATAGATAAGAAGTGGAGCAGTAGTTAATTTATGTTTTAAGGTATCGAATGCGACTTGTTGTTGATTTTCCCAGTTGAAAGTAGTATCTTTCTTAAGGAGGTTAGTTAAAGCCTTAGCTGTTTTCGAGAATTCTGGGATGAAACGGCGATAATATGAGACGAGACCAAGGAACGATTTGATATCCTTGGGACACTTTGGAGTAGGAAATTCTGTTACTGCTTTTACCTTATCCGGGTTTGGTTTAACACCTTGCTCTGTGATTATGTGCCCAAGATAACAGACTTCGCGGCGTAAGAATTCGCACTTATCTGGTTGTAGTTTGAGGTTGAAATTGCGTATTCTGTTGAAAATTGATATTAGATTTGTGATATGAGAACTGAGGTCGTGTGAGTAACAGACAATATCATCTAAGTATACGAAGCATCGAATGCCTTGAAGGCCGGATAGAGCAGTGTTCATTAACCGTTGGAATGTAGAGGGTGCATTTTTGAGCCCAAATGGCATGCGAAGAAATTGAAAATGTCCTTCCGGGACATTGAATGCAGTTTTGGCTTTATCAGCCTCGCTTTTTAATTCGATTTGGTGGAATCCTGACGCTAGGTCCAGCGTGGAGAAATATTTACTGTTACCGAGTTGATCTAAGATTTCCGCAATTTGTGGGATAGGATATGTGTCACCGATAGTGACGTCGTTAAGTTTTCTGTAATCTATAACTACTCTCCATTTTTGTACATTAGAGGCATCAAGTTTCTTCGGGACAACCCAGATGGGTGACGACCAAGGTGAATCGGAGGGTTCTATAATCTTTTGTTGTAACATTTTATCTATTTGATTTCGGACTTCGGATTTATGAATTTCAGGGAAACGATATGTTTTAGAGTGGATTGGAACATCTGTTGTTGTTTTTATTTCATGTTTCAACGCATTAGTATGCGTGAGGTTCTCTCCGGGGAGGTGGAAAATGTCGGAAAAGTCGGAGCATAAGTTTAAAAGGGCTTCTCTTTCTTCACAATTGAGATGTGAAATACGTAGTTGTTTCAGGACCTCTTCTGTACGGTTCATACTGTTTCCATAGATGTTTACATGGTTTATGGATTTTGGAGAGCACTCATTGGAATCTGAAGATGTTAACGGAGTAAGTTTTAGGTTGAGATTTGATTTTAATGTAACATATTCTTCGGAAGTATTTACTACGGATAAATTTATTCTATTATTATTTTTTACGCTTACAAGGCAATTTGCAATTAATAGGGTGTCGGAAATTTTTTGATCTAGGATTAGTCCTTCTCGAATTTCAGGATTTGAAACGGAACACTCGACAATAGTTTCTGTTCTAGGCGGTATCAGATATGCAGGATCATGGAAATATAGTTTCAGAGACGACTCGCTTAAGTGAAGAAGATTATTATTGTAATCTATGTTGCAATTATGTGCGTTAAGCATATCGGAACCTATAATACCATCGTAAGGTAGGTGGATTTTGTGGATTACGTGGAATTGTTGCGATATAGTAGATTTAGGAAATTGTAGTTTTAACATAAAGTGACCTACAGTTGGAATAGGTTCTTCCGATGAATCTATCCCTTTTAATTTGATAGGTTCTTTAATTAATTCAGGGTATTTCTCTAGGCAGGAATATTTTAGTAAGCTAACAGATGACCCTGAGTCGACTAATAATGATAATGGAGATTTAGATACGGAGGTTTTGACAAGAATATGAGGTAAGAGCGTTTTTGCAGGATTATTTGTTATTTCAAATATATTGGATTTAGAATAATTTGGCAAACCAATGTCTTTACATGGTTGCTTGGATTCAGTGGATTTCGATTGTGACAGACCAATGTCTTTGCATGGCTGCACGGATACAGTGGATACAGTGGATTTTGATTGTGACAGACCAATGTCTTTGCATGGCTGCACGGATACAGTGGATACAGTGGATTTTGATTGTGACAGACCAATGTCTTTGCATGGCTGCACGGATACAGTGGATACAGTGGATTTTGATTGTGACAGACCAATGTCTTTGCATGGCTGCACGGATACAGTGGATACAGTGGATTTTGATTGTGACAGACCAATGTCTTTGCATGGCTGCACGGATACAGTGGATACAGTGGATTTTGATTGTGACAGACCAACGCCTTTGCGTGGCTGCACGGATACAGTGGATACAGTGGATTTTGATTGTGACAGACCAACGCCTTTGCGTGGCTGCACGGATACAGTGGATACAGTGGATTTTGATTGTGACAGACCAACGCCTTTGCGTGGCTGCACGGATACAGTGGATACAGTGGGTTTTGATTGTGACAGACCAACGCCTTTGCGTGGCTGCACGGATACAGTGGATACAGTGGATTTCGTATTAAATGTGTCGATTTTTGATTGTTGTCCCGCACGACACTGGGACGAGACACCTATTCGTTTTTTGAGTCTATGGTATCGTATCCCTCCATGGGAGCAGAAGGATATTCGGCACTTCCTTCTAATGGATCGGAAATGAAATTGATTCGCCCAAACGTTCTGGTTTGGCCCTGGTTCAAATTTTTACTTCGGTTATTGTTATATTCTCGTTTACGGCATTGCTCTAACGTGTGCCCAGGACTTTTGCAGTAACGGCAAAATATCGATGGGAAATTATTAGCACCAGGGTTATATTTATTGGAATTAGGGTTAGGCCGCGCATTTACGTTTGGTGAAAACTGTAGATTGGTATTATGGTAGCCACCTGCATAGTTTGGCCTGGGATTGTTGTTTAGTCTAGGGTTATTAAGTTTTAGATTAGGTTGTTTTCTTTCGAATAGAGATTGTTGAATTCTTTCTTCCGATATTGCTACGTTGATGGCGTCATTTAGTGTTCTAGGTGCCTGACATCGGACGAAATTTGATAATCGAGGTAAAAGACCCATCTGGAAGTGATGGAGGGCTAATTCCTCCATCGCTGCGGTTCGACCTAACATTTCCTTGGTTTTATGCCCGTGGGAAATGGAAATTTCAGTCAATAGTTGGGAAAGACAGGTTTCTATCCTTAGTGCGTATTGGCTTACCGGTTCACTTATGTGCTGTTTGCATTCTTGAAGGTCCATTAATAAGTGGGCATAATGTTTCCTTTCGCTAAATTGAGTTTTGAGGAATTCCTTTAATTGGTACCAGTTTGTAAATTCTTTAATAGAGCATGCGGTTTCTGCTTTACCCCTAAGTTGGCTAAGGATGTATTTGAACAGAGTATCTTTTTGTGAATCTGTCGCTTGGTCAAACGCGTGATTGCAGCTGACTAAAAACGAATTAAGTCTTTCCCTATTTCCATCATATGGATTTATAAATTTAAAAAGGACCATAATATCTAATTCGGGTTTCGGCGTCGGTGTTGCCTTTTTCTTCGCGGCGGACCTAGTAGTATGTCCTTGAGGTGGTGCAGTCTGAACTTCTTCTTCTGGCTCTATAACAGCGATCTCAGGTTTGGGACTTGGGGCTCTAGACTCAGCCATTTTCAGTACAGAATTAAGTATTTATACAAATAAGACGAAAAAATTACACGAAACAGAATTATGATATAACGCACAGTTAAATTACAGTACCAAATAAAATTATAAACAGTGATAAATATTTAGATTATGTTGCAATGACCAGGTAGCTAATAATCACTTACTGAGTTGTAAACAGAGCGATAAGAACTAGCATCGTCGTGTTTCTCGGAGCGGAGTTAGACGTATGCGTCAGCGTCGGGCTGGAATCTCGGGATCTCGGGTTGTTCGTTGTTGACGCTTCGAGGTCGGCTGCAGGACGTGCAGTGCGCAACGATGGGCTTTTCACGGTGCCAAGTAGATCGGGTCGTAGTTCGATGTGGTTTTGATTATGCACAATCTATGACTTGCAGGTGAACACTTTCACTTAGGAACTTGAATAACGAATGGTACTTGAACAAGAGTTCGGAAGCGAACCTGGGACCTTTAGATCCCTTTTAGCTGCCACCAAATGTTATGAGTCGCTATGGATTTAAGTTTTTAAAAAAGATTTCGAAATTAAACACTTTTGAAATAGTAAGGCGGTCGTCTCTGTAGGATGTTGGAATAGGACTGACTGTATGACGGATACTCGGACTACAAGGCAGGCTCAGATATGCTGAGTCGCAGGAATAGGGATAGGTAAGCAAAGGTGGGTGCATTGGGATAGTATAACAGTTCGCGTCGCCGCGCATGGACACCGGCCACTGCTCCCACTGCTCCCACTGCACCCACAATACATTATTATTTGAATAAATGTATTTGTAGCAGCGTGAAGGGGCCGAGCACTATCCACCTGATCCACTTCTACTCCGCTTTGACGACTTGGTTAACTATTTAATTCCATTGTTAGTCCATTAATTATTGTAATTTAACAATAGGGTCACACAAAATGAACACTGCATCGAGTACTCCGCAACGCGTGCGCCGGGCGCTTGAAGCCCTAGAGCAGTGCGCGCAACCTTTATACATATGTATTAATAGAGCCCGAATGGCTCGCTATAACCGAGGATAGCGCCCTCATATTCCTTAAATGTGCGAGTATTATAGAGCCATGCATTTTACACTTGTATGGGATGAACGCCACTGTCTGAGAGTGTGTCTACCTCTAACCATTCAGGATCTCTACTCCGAGACCGACTACTCCGACACGGAGTCCGACCTGGACCGGGAGAAAGACCGCGATAAAGACAAGTCCAAGTTCGGTTCGCTGAAGAAACTGACGCACCGCATGCAGCGCAGCGAGTCCCAGGAGAACGTGACGCATTCCTCCACCAGCCTCGACAGGAAGTACCTAAGGTTCTTCTCCAGGAACAAGAGCAAAGACGATGCGAAGACCACCAAGGTATGGTTACATCGACCTTAGTGTATTTTTGTTTGTTTGTGTAGTCATTATAAATACCTTAACGGGACTTATACGCGAACTAATTTACCCTTAATTATAGTCAATAATTCGATCTGGTTAAAAGTTTTATGTTGTAAAAGTGCAAGTGCATTGTCAAATGGCCTGTGTAGGGAGGTCGAAAGGTCGACCCATAATTAAAAGGAAGTTAATTAGCACATAAGACCCGTTGAACTATTTATTATGAGTACAAAACGCGACAGCACAGCGTGCCTCGCGCACTAGGAAACAGATTGTGCCGGCAGTTCCGGCGCCATTTAAAAGTTCGTGCAAATGCTAAACATAGTTATTGAATACATTTTTCATATATTTTTAAATTAACAGAAAAATGTAGGCGTTAAGTCTGTTAACAACTTTCACATGTTTTATATTTATAAGTTTGCGGCAAGGGACGAAATATCAGAGCTATTCTGATGTAACATTTACAGAGTCATTACAACATGTGAAACTGAGGTTAACGCGACCAAGAAACTTGCCAAGCACCGCGCCATATACAATGGGCACACACACACACACACACACACGGGCACATACACACCAAATCATTTAAAAAGCTTTCCCGCTTACATTTTTGCCTACCCTAGTCGCCAAGTCAGATCGAAATCATTAGTAAATATAAAATACGATGGTAAGGTATCGAGGGCAACGGGGGGCGCGAATGAAAACTGTATTGTATGCGCTCTTATGGAGTTATTGTACCCGCAGAGCAACAAAGGCGTGCCGGTCCCCACCGAGCAGTACCGCAGCTACCGGCGCGTGGCCCCGCCCGCCGCCGCCGCCTCGCCGCCCGCCCTCGCGCCCCGCCCGCCGGACCCCACGCAGTACATACACGCCTCCAACCCGAACCTGCTCGACTTCGAGAAGACGGACTTCGTCGCCAAGCCGCCGCTGCAGGTGCCCAAGCCGAAGCCCAAGGTATCGACTGATAATGTCACCTGCAGGCCAAGTAGATGACGCACGCCCCGCCTCTTTGATACGACGCGAGCGGGGTATGACGATGAACGTTAAAGCGCGGGGAGCGGGCGGCACGCGAAATTTCAACCCTGTACCGCTCGTTTCCCACGCGATTCCCTTTGTCAGGTTATGACAAAAGGAATCGTCTCTATCTAACATCGTGAGTTGACTGAAATATAATATAGTTTACATGCGATAGGGTTTCGAGTAAAATTTTTTAAACTTGTTCATCCAGAATTAGAAAATGAGAGAAAGTGAGAGGGGAAGTGGCAAAGGCGAGTAGATTTAGGTAAAAGTTAACATGATATTCATTGACCGTTAGGCGGCACGAAGTTGTCCGGCTCAATTAGTATATGATAGGTGTAGTGTTTATAGAAAAATCTATGAATGTGTTACATTTACAGGTAGAGAAATCATGCGGCTTGGTAACCCTGGAGCAGTTCATGCTGGAGAAGCAGGCGGAGGAGCGCCGGCAGGTGTACAGCGAGCGCGTGCTGCTGGGCGTGCGCAGGCCCGGGCCCGCCCCCGGCGCGGCCCCGCCCCCGCCCGCCGCGCGCCAGTGCGACCTGCAGCGGCAGCTGCACGACATCGGTACTGTCGCCGCGCGCCGCTTACCCCGCACCGCGCGCCCCGCGCCGTGCTTGCGACACTCTGTCCGACCCGAGAGAGGCAGACCGATTATGACTCAATGCCGTTATCAAAATACAACTGAAAACTATGTTATTCGTGAACGTTAAAACGATATGGTCATATGAATTTGAAAAAAAAAAAAACAGAATTAGTCTACATGCGATCAAAATCAGTTTAAAGATTAACGAAACCATTTAATTGATAAACGATGTTTGGGATTAACGCAGGTCATGACCTACCAGCATCTTGCTTTGCTTACCTGTATTCAGCGGTTTTCAGCTGGTAGGAACCCGGTACAGTTGCGCGTGTGGCCGAGGGTCAAAGGACGATTTTTTTAAGTAAATAAAAATATGCGGGGAATACACTAAAGTGGTAACAGTAACTGTGTCGGCGTAATAGTGGCCGACGCGGAACGTCGCAACAACTCGCCGGCGCTGCTACCTGCTTTACAAAAATATCGATATCGTGTCGATAAATTAGCGTAGACGCGCTCTCTGCTTGCAGTGCCGGACGTGATCTACGGCGAGCTGCCGCGCGCCCCGCACGCCCCGCGCGCCCCGCACTCCGTCACCGGCAGCGACGGGTGAGCGCCACTCTTGCCTCTTGTACATAATGAACTCTAATGTTGTCAGTCAGAGACCCGGTAACCGCCGCGCAGACGTGTCGTCGAGTGGACACCGGGCCCCGCTAAGCGCAGTGTCGGACGAGTGGAGCGAAGATTTGCTCAAAGTGGTACAAACACAACTATTGTATGAGGAGAGCTGAAAATTGAGCTCAACGGTGACCCTCGGGAGAGGCCTGCCTACTTCCAGCAGTGGACGGATACGGGTTGACAGTAAAGTGACTTAGGTCCCAGTAAAGCACAATGTCGTAGCGGGTGCGTGTGTCGTTGCAGGTACGAGCAGCTGGTGAGCCCGGGCCCCGCGCCGCCGCCGCCGCCGCCGGAGCGCTGGCGGGACTCGCTGCGCCGGAACGACCGGGTGCGTGCGCTCGCTCGCCTCGAGGGGCACTCTCGCTAAAATATTATAAGTTTCCTTACACTGTTCCAGGGAATTGAATTCATTTAGGCGACATTTTGAAATGTTGTCGCTTAGTGTAGCGCCCGGCGGCTGTCGCGCGCTCCTCGATCGCTTTGGTGCTCAATTTAAATTCCTTGTCGCTTTTCGTTCGTCGGTCAGTGTGGCTCATTTGTGTTTCTCACGGGTTCCAAGCAAGAACATGCGCAAACGTACGATATGCAGGAATATGAGCAACGTATCTCTAGTGTTATGATTATATTATTATCTTCAATTTATCGCAAAGATCGATATTTGTTCCTCACCTCAAATGTGGGTAGAGTACTTTAACGAAAAAAAAGCTGTGTGTGCGATGCGCACACACGATAGAAGTGAAACTTCAGTAACTCGACAAAAGAATGAGATGAATATATATAACAAGGGTAGGATAATTACAAAGTTTATTTGTTTAAAAATGAAAGTATTTTCATTAATTTTAAAAGATATTTTATTTAACATATGTTACATAATTTATTGGTGTTTATTAACACTTATATTTGAACATCAATCTTGATTGTTCAGTAATTGTTTTTCACGCGCACGGAACTCGCGACTACGTTCTGTTGAACTTTTTCCTGGTTTTTTTATAATTTTAATTTCTTTTATTTTTGTGTCGATATTGACGACACATTCGGCATCTTATAAAATGTATTATTTAGCACGACAAGATATAAAAACACTCACAAACACTTAAATAATAACACACCACACTGACTTCTTACTAAAAAGCTGTAATACGCACAAATATACTGACATTTGCTCTCTCGCTCTGGCTCACAAATTTTTGTATGTGTTTTTCTTACCTGTCGCTTTCCGTCACATCCGGTTTGAAATCACAACGATTCTATAGAAGTTTCACATGTAATATGTTATCCTGTATAGATTAACACAAGGTACCTATCGTATAATGTGAACATTTTTAGTATTTCAATGTTATATGTTCTATATTTACATATAGGTGCTTATTCCTTTAAATTTATTTTAAAAATCCAACGAATAATCTCATTAACGTAAACAAAAAGAGCGTCCCGCATAATTGGGTGACACAAGAAACACATCCGTCAGCCGAGTGTGGGTGACGGAGCGATAAACGCATTAAATAACTGAATCGAAACCGTGTGCTTTAACTGCAGTTGGTAATTTTGAAACATTCGCCTTCTAACCCAAAAAACAATCAATTATAGGATAAAAACAGCAAGAACTAAAATTGTAAAGAATTATATTTGTTACAACTTTCGTCTTTGACATTACAATAACCAGAAATATCAATCAAAAACTGTTTCTGCAATATTTTTATAACACCATGTTGTGGGTACATAATCAAAAGCTAATTTTAATTAAACTCGGTTTTCATTACAACAGCTTCTACTTAAAATCAAAATGACGGCTGACGCGCCGGCGGCACGTCGTCGCTTATTCGCATTACTGTTAGTTGAACGCTGAACGTCTATTAGTAATAGTACTATTTGTTTTGGTGTAATTTATCGATACAGTGTCGATGTTTTCGTTAACTATGTGACAGCACTAGCAGGTCCCCGCGCTCTGTACTCGACTCGCGTGTTGGCTGAACGTGTTGTAATAGAAGTTGCCGCTGCAGGTGCACTCCGCCAGCGACAAGGAGGGCGGAGCCAGCCCCTCCGCGCCCCACCTCTCGCCGCGCCACAGCCCCGCCCCCGCGCCACCCGCGAGGCCATCGCCCGACAGGTACATCGGTATCCGCTATTGGTCAGCATTACTCCATTCTTCTGAAAGATCTATCTGTAGGCTGAGGACTAGTCCAGGGGGAAAACCCACCAGAACTACGCGCCATCCGAGCAAGTAATGTTCTGAAGCAACACATTAAATAGTCGAACTAAATTAATCGCTTAGAGAGGTGCAGAGGAGAGAGAGGAGGAGGAGGGAGTATAAAAAACAGTTGAATAGTTTGCGCGAAAGTAGTTTTTACGCGTTTTTGTTTTAGATTTATACAAAAAATATTGAACATGGCTGGATTGATTATTTTTACGAATAATCAGTTTATTACATATATAATTAATTAATATACATACAAAATTATATACATACACGTGTAACACTGTACTAGTGATAGAAGTGAAACTTGTTATTTAGCATGACGTATGCGCGACATTATCCTTGCTCTCTCGTGTCGTATTATACGTCGCTCAACTTTCAGCGTTATATATATTTTTCTCTGTCGTGTATAGTGAAATATGTCTGAACATGACGCGTCCATAAAACGTTACATTCGTTTTTTTTTACATTTAATGATTATCTAATTGCCACTTAAGAAGTTTCACTTTAGTGTTTGTCTGTATTAGTACACCCAATGGCGATATACAATTTAACCCATCAGCCAGTTGAAAGCAGTGTGTGCTTGGTCTGCAGATGGTGCGTGCCACCAGCGACTGCGGGGAGTGCCGGCGGGGGCGGGGCCGGGGCCGGGGCGGGGCCGGGAGTGTCTCGGCTCCGGCTTATGTTTGGAGGGAGGAGTCAGCGCGACCGTCCACAGGTAACGCTCACTACCGTAAAGGTCCTAGAAACTCGTTTATGGAATTACTAAGGAAATGGACTTATCTTATGAGACTTTACAGCTAACTTTTTAAACATAAAGCCAAAAGTTTGTACAATTTTTAAGCTTATCGTTGATTCTGAAGGTATTGTTACTTCTAATATAATTGACCTATTTATCTATTCTATCATCTATTCTATTCATCAACCATTGGGGAAGTGACAGAGGGCGGAGAGCCACTTTCCTCTATTTTTGAAAACCCTTTTTGCTTCGTTAATCTTTATATAATTGTGTAAAATCGTCAGCAGGCGCCAGCGGGCGGCGGCGGCGGCGCAGGCGGGGTTGGCGGCGGCGGCTTTACGTTCGCGCGGCGCTCCGGCAGCTCTGCGGGCTCGCTGTCACCGCTGCGCAACCTCACCCAGTACCCGCACCTGCAGTGCCCGCCCACCTTCCACCCCGAGACCTACTCGCTGGCCGCGCTGGCCCCGCCCTCGCCCTCGCTCTCACCCCCGACCGCGCCCGCCTCGCCCCCGCCAGCCACGCCTCCTCGTGCCGCCGGGGACACGCGGCCGCGCTGATGTTGCGGCGTGTCAGCAGAGCAGTAGCGCAGCAGCAGCAGCAGCAGCAGCGTCGCGTACCGGCACGCTGTGTACTGCCCAAATTATCGACCATTGAAAATTAACTGTAAATATAGTTCTATTAGGGAATGATCACACTTACCGACTTGGAATCGCCCCGAGCCGTTTCGAAACAGTTAGAAGCCCATACAATTAATTTTTAAATGAAGAAATTCGACTCGTTTCGTGTTAAACAATAGAACTCGACTAGAGGCGTTCATCTCATTAAAGCATAGAAAACATCATCTTGTTATACCTTCCATAAATACAAGGCCACTGTTGACTAAGGCATTACCTCTTAATCGTGATGTAAGCACGTCAAGACTGACAACTTTTATATTACGACTTTTGCCAAAACGTCCTGACCGTGTTTTGTTTCACCGTGTTGTAGCTCTGTTCCGTAAATAATTATATTTCGGCTTTCATTAATTCGATTCTGGCGTAAGTATGTCACAGGCAGCTGAGTGCCCGCTGCCGCCTGCCGCCCACCCCCCCGCGACTCCATTTATAGAAACAAGTTTATGTGACATTAAGATTTAAGTTAGAAAAGTTTTCGGCTCAATGAACCAAAGTGACCCTTAAGAGGTTGTGCGGTGGGTACCAGTGACCCTGTGTATTCACTTAAAATCGGGTAACAAGAATTTCTGCTCGCAACATTGAAGGTTCCGTGCTGGAGTCCCGAGACTACTGCCAGTACTGCAGTACTGATACTGGCAAACTATTCTACGATTAATAAATTGTTTTGTCGCGGGTCATGGATGTACATATGTGTTTATATATATATCTTTGTCTAGTAGCCATACAGAGGCGCCAGCTTACTGTAGGAGTAGGACAATGTGTGCCACTGCCCATAAACATTAAATATTATTATTTTATGCTTCTCTGAGACGCACGCAATAGAGCTCAACCCCGGGCAGCGACGAATTTGTAAAAAAATCCGATCGCATTATTACAACTACGTCATTATGAGTTTCGTATAGGAACAACGGCACCCAGTGGTGTCTGAACGGGCCGGTAAAACTTTCAATCGAGTCCAAAGCTCGGAAAGCCCCAGCTTAATGCGAAAATATTAACGTAATCATATCGAGCCGATTGCGCAACGTGAGTGTGGTCTTTCCCTTACAAAACTTGCCTTCAGTGAACGTCAGTAGTGAATTGAGGTGAAGCGTAAACGAGCAATCCAGCGTGCAGTATTAGGTAGCACGCGGCGCCCTGTCGCAACAGCGCCGAGTGCTGCGGCCGGTACGTGCATCAGCTGTACAATGCGCCCGCTGTTCGCACGAGGACCGCCGGCGCCGGCCAGCTGAATGTGACGCCATTCAGTTTAAATAATCATTCATTACTTTGGGGTCGTTCCAAGTATCACATGAGCACTTAATTCTTTGCTTTGCTTATTTTAAAGGATATGTTAAAATAATTGTAATAAATCTGCTTATGCTTACTTGAAAGGCCCTTTAGTATAAAAAATCTTAACATATCTGATTTTTTTTATTACAAAAAAAAAACAAAAGTTAGCGGTTGAGCCCCGGGCGCACAGTCGTTGTAGCCGCGACCCTGGTCGGTGACAATACACATTTCGTGTTTCCGTAAATATAACTATATAAAGAAATAAATTATATTATTATATAGTATAATTATTAGATAGAGGTAGATAGCATTATTTTTATAATACTTTTATCGTGTATATGAAGTTGCTGTGCTCACTTATTTGACGTTAATTACTTGTAATTACTTTATTAGTTTATATACGAACAATCCCAGTCTACTGATTGGAATTAGATAGAATTGAATATTTCTTCGATATATGTATGACACCGTTTGACACCTGTATCCAATGAACAGTAATATACTGGGTTGAAATGATATAATATTAATTTTCCTCTCGTACGCGGAGTTCCGTTACAGGAATCTCAACCCCAACCCGAACCTGATGTTCTCTAAGTCTGATTGGAATTTTGTATAATTCCGGTTAGTTTTATCAATAAAGTATATTTCTTACAGTACACTTGTCTGTGAAAGGCATTGCAATCGATCTATGAGAAATAATATGAGTTAGCTAATGAGGACTTTTTACCACGGCCTGCAACGGGACGCGTCGCTGACGAAAGGTTAAATAAATACAAATAATGTAACAAGTTCAAATTAAGATCTTTGATATTTTTTATTACTAAAAAAGTTGTTGGCTTCAAAGTGAAATACAATTTACGATAGAATTCTTAAAAGAGAATAAAAAATGAATGTATGGAGGCGGGCGGCGCTGCTGGGGTTATGCAGGCAGTCCTCTGCCGCTTGTGGAGGCGTACTGATTGAAAGGCAGTCTTCACTTGAATCATCTATATAATTTTTTTGGCGCCCGTTTGACTTGACGCGAGTTGAACCTCAGTCAGCCTTACGCAGCGTTGCCAGCTGCAATTGTAAGCGCAGGCACAGGCATTACTACAAGTATTTACTACGCGAATGAGCACGGAGCACGGAGCACGGAGTATGGTCTTACTTGAAACGATTTGGCAAACGAATGTGATTTGGACCGAAACGTAGACATTCATACGATTATTATATTCTTACGATACAAAAATGAATTATACAATATATAAATATTGCAAAAATTCCGTGCGAGCCGCGGTGCAGTAACAAATGATGACGTTCTGTGAGGAATTTATGTATTAAATACTTGACGGCGAATGTTATATACACTTTATATGTATATTTATTGTAATAAGAGAGGAAGTAATTATTCGAAGCGGTTGTACTGTCGCCGCGCACACCCCGCGCCGCGCCGCGCACACCCCGCGCCGCGCCGCCTGCTGTCGTTAAGTTTGTTCTTATACAGTAACGCGTTAATCTGTTTAGTCGAATTACGACCGAAATCGATCTTTTACAATGAAACATGGATAAATAAACGAATCGTTTTATCTTGTGTGTAGCATGTGACATTGGTACCCGGCGACGTTTGGCCTTCTACAGGCCCCGTTTATTGTAATGAAGTGACATCCAGACCAATCCTATGAGATCTGCAGATCCGGTAATATAGCGCAGCGGGACTTAAAAATTGGTTTACCGATTTTCGATTAATGTATCGGAATGTGTAAACGCCGTTGCAATGATATTGCGACAGAGGACAGAGGCCGGGCTGCGCCGCCGCTGGCCACTGGCCACTCGCGACCCGTTTTATTCTTATGAATTAGTTCGTAGCGCCGAGCGCACATATCGCTGTGGCTCGTGAAGCGATACCAATGGAATATTATATACAACGTGATTTTTTTAAAGTGATATTAAAAAAATAATTTACGATGGTCGATTTCTCGTAAACATAGATATGTAAACAAAATGTCATCGTATTATTCCTAAAACTCTTAATTATTTAGGTTTTCTATTTTACGATTACTTTTACTCTTTTGTTGTATTTAACTCTTTTAAAGTGGGCGTAAAATAATAAGATTATAAATATCACTTGGTGAAAATATTGTAATGTGTTTTGTTCTCTATAAGTTATCATTCTGTATGAAGAAACAATAATGTCTATGTTAACACGTGTGAGCGTTGAATGATAGATCCAGTGGCTGCTGAGGAATTACTTTAATTAAAGGTAATTTTAATAAAAAATATCGAATTTACAAGTCGGTGAGCTGACGTATACGATTTCATTGCATCCGATAAATCTGAGAGTTTCTTTTAATAAATGCTTTACACGTAACTGAAATATGCATATTAGTTTTCTTTCAATGAATACTAAGAAAGAAAATATTCAATTATATATTTTGCGTAAAGCTTAAGATTTTATGTAAAAAGAACAAAATCAAGCGAAACTAGAAATGGAAAAAAAACTAAATCATCGGATATTTAATGGTGATAACTAAAATCACGCGAACCGAGACTGAAATAGCACTATGGCAGGTTTACGAGTGCGGAAGAGATAGAACTAATAGCATGTATGCCCACTGTTATGTTCATCCCATCCTTATTAAATAATTAATATCGTTTCTTGTAAGAGTTTCGAATTATTGTCGTCAGCGGCATGCCGGCCGGCTGGATGGAAAGGGTTCTCAGTGCTCACTGTGTCATAGTAGGTGGTACATATATCGAGTGGCCGTGATATCGGCCGCTCGTCCGTTTGAAGCTCAAATAGATTCTTATGACTTCTAGATGCTCCCAAGGGTTGAACTCACCAGTGTTTTATTATATACGCTTAGGTTTTAGTCTATGTGCGCAACCATCTACTGAGACAAACAACAAAATATCTGCACGTTGTAACCCTTTCGGGGAGAGCAAAAATAAATTTATGACTGAATCAAGTAAAGTGAATGTTGTATAGGAATCTTTGACGTCCTTTATCTATTGTTTTTCTATTCTTTTTCTGTTAGTCTTCCCACTTTAGAAGGGGCTTAGCGTGATTTTAATATTCTTTTATTGATATTGTAAAAAAAAGTGTTTCAGAGCTAGCCCAATTTACGTTGTGTTTAAGGCATAATTAGACCTTGGAAACAAGCAGGAGTAACGGACTCCTCATTCGTGTTAGCTGGGAGCCTCGCGCTTGACAACTTGGGTGTTACATGTGTGATGAGTATGACTGCAGAGCTAGAGGAAAGACTGAGAAATGAAATATGTTTTTTTACAGAATTTAATTCTTTGTATTTTGCATATAGCTATAGGAAACATTCAAAACACCCAAATTGCGAGATTGTTCGGCTCAATACTCATAATATTTATATTATATAAAATTTGTCTAAAAAATTAACCAATCTTGTTATAAATCGAAATTATTTTTTAACGTGGCGTTAAACGATTTTAATAAGTTATACAAGCCACTTTACTCTTATATGTTAGAAGAATCTAACCGTGTCGAAATTGTCGGGTCATTAGATTGTGGAATGGTCTTCCGGCGAGCGTTTTTCCTTCGTCCTATGATATTGAGTTTTTTAAGCGAAGCCTGAAGAGATGTTTGTGTAGACCGGCATGATTGCATATCTTCCATCAGGTGCGGCGCCGTCACGGCCAAGTCAGAATTTAAAAAAATACTGTGCGGTCCACGCGTCGAGCGGTGCAGCTTAACGCCAACTATGAGCGCGATCGCTCTCGCAGAGCACGTGACGACGTGACGCGCCTGTGGGTGTGGCCGCATATGCGACGGTTAAATGATGACTGGCGCGGGGCCGGGGAGGGGGAGGGGCGCGTTCTTTGGCGCTGCAGACGTCGCTGCTGCCCGCTCGCATTGTGTAACGTGCTTGTATTTATATGTGCGCGCTACAATACTAAAATACAATTACACTATGTTATTTCTTAATACTGTAGGTTTGTAACAGTAATAGAATTATTAAAATCAGTTCAGTATTTTTAGAGCTTATCAATTACAAACAAACAAGTCTTCTCTTTTTATAATATTATTTAATATCTATAAATAAAATATATTTTAATATGTTTTTAATAAGGATGTTAGATGCTCCGATCAAAAATAAATTCGTTTTGTAACAAGGCAGAAGATTCTGTGGTCCTCAGCGGATGGTTCCGCATGCAGTGTGAGTGCGGACGGGTTCCGCGCCCTACTTGACGATATTTTTTAAGTAACGATGTATTTCCTATTAAATTTAGATTATTTTATACGTTAAATCCAAGCCCGTACGAGGCAGATTATTATGAAATAAATTTTATATACATAAATCGAGACTTTCATTGCAATTAAATTATTTTTTGTAGTTTAAGGGCGTTAACGCACTGCGTTCGCCACCCCCACCCCCACTTCCACTCGCCATCCGTTAGTCTCTGATTCGGATCAGTATATATATTGACAAACCGAGTCGCCGCAGTGCTTTTCGTACGAACGCTCACGTATTGCGTCTCATTTAAAACAGAGTTGTAAGAGAGAAGGAGAGGGGTGGACAAGTAGGGAAGGCGAATTAGTAATGTGACTCGGAGTGACATCCATAAAAGATTTAAGATTATTTTCTATGTAATTATGTATTAAAGATCCACGCGGGTGAGCTTGCGGAGTCACGGCTATGCGGCAGCTCGCATCCCGGTTGATAGTCGTACTTGTTTTTAGACTGCACTGCACTTACCATCAGGGGTGGTCTGCTCATTATATCGAGTCAGGATAAAACAATTGTGTACATTAATTTATGGTTTTTGTTGTCCCCAATTTGTAGGGTTTCCTAGATTTGCCCCGTCCATCTTGGGAGCCTTGCAGGGAGTGCCAGGTAGTCCGTGTAATAGGCTACCGAGACCTACTTAGGCTATACTCCAGTGGTGTGCGCGTGCTCCCACACACCACTTCCCTTCCACTTCTGTTACATTTAGTGGTGTTGCCTTCAGGGCTCTCGCGCGTCGTGCCGCGGCATGTGCGTGGTCAGCGCTCCCGCAGCCTGGCGCGACTAGCCCTCGGAGGAATGCCCCGTAGCTTTATTCAGTAGGAGTGTATAGCGATGTGGTGTGCGTGGGTGGTGTGACTACACACGTGCACTGCTAGGATATAATGTCGAAGGTGCTGAATGGTAAATGACAGATGAGACTATGACTATGATGAATTTAATGACAATGGAATACAATATTGAATACGTGCAAATTACTTTATATAAACTATGAGTCTAAAGCAAGCGGATAGTGCGAGCTGCGCGGGTAGCCGAGGCAGAGTGAGCTCGCACGCGCGCCTTAGCAACAATGTTGCAGCGGCTCACTCATGCGTAACTAATTACGTTGTGCGTGTCCATTTGCCGCCGGCTCGATCGACTCGATAAAATCGTATGACGGCAAATGGACTCCACAAGTGTAACATACCGTGGCAGTGGCCCTCACCGCTGCCCTGGCGGTCTATACGGATTTCAACTGGTTTATCAAAAAAAAAATGTTTCCTAGATCTGTATTTTGATGGATTACGATCAGATGCAGCGTGATCTTTACAACATCGCGGGGCGAGGGGGCCAGCATTCAAGGTGATCAGACTTCGGGTTATGGGTTAGATGGCAACGCGAGGGCACCTCATTGGGTATTAAACTCGCATTGTATGGCTGGTCAGGGAAAGATCCTAACGGTGATCTACTAGCGGTTTGGAAGCGACTATATTGAATAGAAACACTAAAAGAAGCTCACGGCTGCGTCCTCGTCACAAAACATGACAAAAGAATACTTGTAGGCTACTTTCGTACACGAACTCTTATATACTTTTCATTTAAAATATACTTTTATATTATTTATATGTACATATATTGTTTCCTATGTTTATTTAAGTATTAAAATAAAACAGTTAACAGCTGTCGATATCGATTGACATAATTTATCGGCAAACCCCATCATTTACTCGGGCAACGCGTTACGTTTCCGATAGAGGATTAAAACTAAACAGTTACTGAATTAAAATATGCTGCTATTAGCACTGCCTTCGGGAACTAATTTTTATAACTTTAATGGAAATGAAAATCGATTCTAATTGCGCTAATTAGATTTTACATAAATTGCTTTATGATTCTAATTTTATTATATACATTATATAGTTTTATAGGTTTTTGAAAATAACAAAAGATGAGTTTCACTATAAATAAAGTGACTACAATTATAAGGGTCTACATCAAACTTAATCGTGCCAAAATGCACAGTCCCAGAGCCGATAAAACAATAAAAGTATGAACGCCATCTGGGCCAAGGAATTATTACCGTTCTCACTTTCCTAAATTCAAGTTTCGCATCGCATAGTTCTCGTCACAGACTATAAAATAATTTTGAAATTAGGTTTTTGTTGGGTTTATCCCGAGAAGCATTGTACTGTTTTCTAATGTTCACCTCGACCGTGTCATCAGGCTATGGAATGATTTTCACTACAACATATTTCTTTAGAACATTTGACAGCGGTAATGCTCGTGGAAAGGTTCAAAATGTATTTAGCGTGTCAACGTGATAGCTTGTCATTTCTATACACTGTGGACTTTTTTCAAATGATTTCGCTAATCGCATGATTCTTTATCAAAAGCCCCTGGTATCTTGTTATATTGTATCTTTTAGGATAGGTAAGAAGATAGTCCTAAGCAGGCCGGCATTGGCGCGTCGACTATCTACCAACGGTATCCAGTTTCTCTACAGCTGCAGTTTGTTTTTGGTCAGCGCTGCGTTCACAACAGTGACGCTTCCGCTCGTGTTGTTTTTGCCGTAATAATATATCGTCACGCTATTGCCCTTTAGGGTTGAGGAGAGGTATATCACTGGCTGTATCCACTTTGCGCTTATATGTCGTGCCCAACGCACTTCTCAGAGCACTTATACATAACATCTCTATTAGATGTCATGCGGGTTTCCTTACGATTTTTTCTTCGCTGGTGAGCCTGTGCGGGGTAAATTCGTTCTCGATCGGGTAAAATCCAGATGTACGTGCTGGGATTTAAGCCTACGGCAGCGTTGCCGCTCATGGATATCGGACTCCAACTCAGTAAACCATTATTATTACCTAATATAGTTTTAAATAAAAATACAGTCCTGTTTTAATAAACAAAGCAGTATAAGTTTGTGATCTTTTGACGGCATTCATGTGCTGAATCGTAATAAATATTTATTATTTTTCAAGTGAAAAATATAAACGAGAAGCGATCGGCGGCTCGCCGGCGTTGACTGGCGGTATCGCGGCGTCGCTCTTTGGAATAGGAATCTGTTTCATTAGCGGGGATGCATTCGTTTTAATTAAATTATTCGAACCGCGTCCATAAAACACCTCACACCGAGAATATTATATGGCAACAGAGAGCAGCTTTGTATGCGCACGTAGTAGAGAACTATTCTAGGTAATAAGGGGTGTCTCAGAATGTTTTTCGTTTTTGAATTGACCAATACGCGCCGATCGCTGGTAGCAGGGGGAGGGGAGTGGTCTCAAACGCTTGGCCGGCTTGTTAAGTTTAGTAGCCATGAATCGTTTCACGGGACCGCAGCGCGCGTTTTGCGTGCGAGCGTTTTATAAAAACAACGATTCCTACACTATTGTTCGTCGTCTCTACAGGACACATTTTAATTTAACAAGCTTAAAACATGTGCCAAGTGCCAATTTAATTAAACATTGGGTGTGCAAGTTTGAAGAGACTGGGAATACAATGCCGGACAAATCATCTGGGCGCAAAAGGACATCAAGGGCGAGCACGAACGTCGACCGCGTTCGCCAGTCTGTTATGGACGACCCACGACAGTCGTTGAGATTGCGCGCACCTTCTCTGAATTTGAACAAATCTACGGTTTATCGCATTATTTCGAAAGATTTGCATTTTCACCCATATAAAATTGTTATTGTTCAAGAAATGAAGCCTGATGATCCTGATAAACGAGTCGAATTCTGCAGGACAATGAAAAACCGTTTTAGGAGTTTCAATAACATCTGGTTCTCCGACGAATCGAATTTTCACATCAACGGTTACGTGAATAAACAAAATTGCAGATACTGGGCTACCGAGAATCCGCTAGAACTGCATCAGAAGCCCTTGTACTCACCAAAAGTGGTTGTTTGGGCTGCCATATCAAGTCAAGGAATTATCGGTCCTTATTTTTTTGAGGATAACCGAGGTCGAACTCAGACCGTTAATTCTGATCGATATTGCCATATGATCCGGACTTTTTTGGCTACAGAAATGCAAAACCAGTCTGGCTACAACCGCAACACCTTTTTCCAGCAAGATGGGGCCACTTCTCATGTAACAAATGACTCATTAGCTGCTCTTCACGATTTATTCCCCGGAAGAGTGATAAGCCGCCGAGGAGACATAAACTGGCCACCGAGGAGTCCTGATTTAACGCCTGCTGATTTTTTCTTATGGGGCTACCTAAAAAGTAAAGTTTACAATCCATTGCCACCAAACCTGAACGTTTTGAAGCAAAGAATCACTGAAGAAATCAACGCTATTCCAAGAGCAATGCTCCAGCGAGTGATTGAAAATTTTAGCTCCAGGCTAAATGAGTGTGAACAAGTAAATGGTGAACATTTGCAAACGGTTGTTTTTCATAAATAAACTTCAAGATCTGCTCTTTAATTTAACAATAAATAAAACAAGTTTTAATGGATAATGTTGTTTTTTATTTAACATCAAAAAATGAAAAACATTCTGAGACACCCTTATAACTGAAATAAACGAATCATTTTACATTTTTGAGTTTTATATTCATTGTAAATACTTTGACGGGTCTTATGCGCGAATTTATTTACTAATTTATTAATTATTAATGAATTTATTTATTTATTAATTATGTCTCGCCGTTGAGGGTAGAGGAAGTAGCTTTCCGCCCCTGATGAAAACTCGGCGACGCGTCAGAATACTCGTAACCAAGCCAGAACATTGAGCCAAAATTAAAAGTAAGTTAATTTGCGCATAGGATTCCTTAAAGTGTTTATAGTTAGGGAACCAGTTCATTATCATATCGAGGGGTGAAAGGCTATTTGTTTTAAGTGACATTTTTTGGCGATATTCTAGAATACGCATTTTTGGAATTAGCGTTTTTCACTAATTTCGAAAATATATATATTTCTAAATCACTAAAAAATGTCGCTTAAGTCAAATACGCTTTTACCCCTCGATGTCATCATTTACGAATTTGTTGTAAACTTAGACGCTGTAACCCCCCCCCCCCCCCCCCACACACACACACATGTATAAAATAGTCGTATTTATTTATAAATCTTTCCTTTTTTATTATTGAACATAACCATTATAACATTTGTGTGTAGTAGTAGCTTTTGACTAATACACTTATATTTTAAGTTGTTTTTTTTGTCATGTTTCACCTACTACATAAAAATGGCCGGCCTAAAAAGAATATTTATATGTATGTATTTTGAATGGTTGCACATGCCGTGCCATGGCCCATTGGCACATAGCATCCAGACCAATCGACATTCTTTTTTTGCAAATTTGGTTTCATTTGATTGATTTCTGGTGGTATTTGTGTTATTATCAAACCTCGTCAGCTGAAGTACACAGCGAGCAGTGTATGGCACATAGTAGATTATGTTATGTAATACGCAAAGTCGTTTTAGCATGAAAAGGATTGAATAAGACAGGGCCAACGAGTGAAAAGCTGGCGTATGGCGCGTCGGGTCCATTATATTATTTCACGAATCACGTCGGGGTCACCGGTTTCGAGAGATAGGTATGGTGATGCAGCTGACCTACTTTAGGCCTATAGCGCACGATAGCGCGTAAAGATAGGTGATAGGAGGAAATGAAGAAAATCCTGACACAAGAATGAAGCACATTTAATACACGGTCAAGAGTTACGAGTGACATAACGAAGAAGCTCTAGCAGAGCGGACAAAGTTGAAATAAAGTCCACCGTGGAAATAGAATGAGTACGAGCAAACACAACACATTACAAAAGCGGGAGCGGGCGAAACGTGTGCATAGTGTCGGTGTGGCATCCGGGCAGGCTGGCTGCGCGGGCGGCGGAGCGCTCGGCTCGCATGCGTTAGCGCGATCCCCCTGCGCGCGTCGGCGTGTGCCGACTCTCGCCCCTAGAGCCTGCTACGTGCGCTTCCACACGTGTTGGCTACACGTACAACATTCATATTATGATTAATTAGTTAATATACAATATGATACAAAGAAGGAAATAACAAATATTGTTAAGAATAAATAGTGAGAGATAGAATAGTAGAGTACACGGTCACTGTCTTGCATTAGGATGACATATACATAACGTGACGGCAGTGTTGTATTGAGTGGGTATCGAGGCGGCGCGGGCGCGGGCGCGGGCGCGGGCGCACTCTCCCGCGGCACTGATCGCTCAGTATCATATTGATACAGTGCAGGGCGTCGGAGTGTTGTCCGTGCTTGTGGAGCGAATGTGTCGCGTCAGGGGCGCGGCGGCGGCGGCGGCGGCGGCCAGCGCTGCAACAGGGCCGTACTCGCATGCTATTGCAGAGCCCCTGACCCGTGGATAATTCCTAATATAAATATATATATATATATAAATATTATCGTAATTAAAAAATTATAATAATTATTCAAATGTTATATTTGGTAATTGATAATAATTATATTATATAGTCACGCTACATACGTTTTTAGGTAACCAGAGATATATTAGTGAGTTTATACGCTTTATGTTTATATGTCGTCTCCAACCGGAACAGCAGAGCAGCTGAACGTTGTTCCTCCGTTCAGTATTTAATCATGCCATTTCTATTAAAAGCAATGAGGGTTTCCTCACGATGTTTTTCATTCACTGCTGAGCATATGGTGCCTATGTCCGTACTTAATCTGGAAAACCCATGCGCACGCGCCGGGACACGAACCCACGAGCACTGGCGCAGCCGCGCATTAATACGGGTCCCTTGTCCTCTAGGCAACCGCAGCCTAACTTTAAAATAAAAAAAATATATATCATTTATTTTAAAGTTAATGTTCAATAAACTATTGATACTTAACTGTCATTTCAGTGTAAAACGAAAAATTGCAAAGTACCTTTTTAAACAATTTTTTTTTATTATTGTATTAGGTACATTGTAACGACATGATCTTTGACTACTCTAAGTATTATTGCGAACTATTCCGTAGTAAGGGAAAGGGAAATATATTTTTCCGTTGTGACTTTTCCACTGGTTTTCGTCTAATGGTAGTCCGGAAGAAGTCATTTGTACTGATAAAGCTGTGTACTGTTTTCTTTCTTGGATGCAATGAAATGTTTTGCATTACATTGTAATTTGTAATTCTAAACTGTAAGTATAATAGATTTATATTTGTTAATGACCTTTGCGGTGATGTGTCGCGGCCGACTTCGCGTAGATTTTATTTTTAACACTGACTCGACAATGTAGCTGCACTGTACCTGATGGTAAGTACAATATAGTCCTAGAACGAAAGCGGCTGTCCGAGGGCTGTGCCAATCCATTGACAATGTCCGCCGTCATGCCGGCCCACACAGGTATACCACGACAGAAGCTGTCTGGGTATATGAGTTACTGGAGGTACACTAGCTGATCCAGAAACGGGACAGGCTGTAGCGAGCCACTGTGACGGTCTTTACACTTTGGTTCTGTGGCCACGACCACGCCCCAATTCGGACACTCGCCTTACCATTTAAATTGTGAGCATGAACTTCCAAATGAACATTTTAAAATGTTTAGCTCCTCGAAATTAGATTCGTTCCTGTGCGGCCGCATCCACACTACGGGCATGCATTGGTAATTCGCTGCAACCACAATACCACGACGCGCGCGACGCTGCGTTAGCGGTGGCCGATTACGAGAGACAGCGATAATCGATTGAGTCGCATATGACCAAACTTATAATCGAGATTTTTAAATTGTCTGATCAATTAAAATATTTTTCGATTGAAGTCCAACGCAAATTCCTCGAATGACCTTGACGATTCATTATCGACTGTTTCTAAATCAACTTCGGGTTATTGGATTAAGTCAAATCATCGTTTGTTCGACTGATAAAAGGGGGAATGATAATATTAAATAGCCTCTCGCCAGTGACAAGTCAAAATGTCAATTAATCACATCTGTGTAGTCCTGTGAGCGGACTTTACACAGACAGGGTATTTTTCAGGTATAGGCCACAGACCATACAAATTTGATGTTACAGGGAGAACCTGTTCATTTTTAGTCGATTTTTAATAACTACCATAGAGCGAGAACTGTAGCCATCGACAAAACAGCCCGTAAATACACGTTAACGGGAAATCCCCGTAGCGGGCTCGACACATATTCGCACTGAAGTGCAAAGTCCGCCGAGCGGACGTGCCACTGGCGAGTAGTTATACAGAATTTAGCGAATTTTAATTAAAATTTAGCGAAAGAAAGCGAGTATTTTCGGCTGGACAAAGTGCTGTTGGCCGTGAAAGGCCTCTAAAACTTCACCGGCCGAGTGGAGCACTAGCACTTAAGGCGCTCAACCAGCGGGCTAAGGGTTGGGCGCCAATGCAATGTCACGCCTGTGGGTACGACCTTCGACTTGAGCGGTCAGCCATAGATATGACCTGAGGTGATCCACCAGCGTTTCGGAAGCAACTACCTTGAGAAGAAACGTATATCAATACGTATTGTGGTCGCTATATACGCACGAATATTGTTTTATACGCATAATAAACGATTTTGCTACCTTATAATGTCAAATTTTCAATAACAATTATGAATTCGATACGATGGATTTCGAGTAGCAATCATCGACTATAATCGAGTGATTTAAACAATTGTGATAATCAAAGTAAACTATTCGCCATCGGCCATCGCTCCGCTGCGTGCGTTTGTTTTGTTACCGACCGCAGACCGCAGACCAAACTATATCACGTCTAATGCTGTTTGGACGGAGCTTCATGCGCTGATTTATTCAGGTGGAAGAGTTGACGGTACACTGGCTTAGGTCGGTCTTGCTCATAGCAACGCGCCGTGCAATGGTGCTTGGATGTTGACTCATGAACATATTAGAATCTTGTTATCATTATAGAAGATGATGTGAAGAAGAAATAACTTTTGCAATAAAGAAAGCAAATTCTTGTGGATTGGGCATTTTTCGATAAGCTTTGAGCAGCTTTCTCCGAGTCCCTTTGCATCACTTCTACGAGACTAGTGTCTCCAAATATATTTCCGGCAATACGCTTATGAAGTGTTTTAAATAGGATGGTTGGATTAAGGGTTTCACTGTTAATCGGAGTGTCGCACGCGCCGGACGGAATGAGAGTAACCGATTGACTATTTTTTTAATATTAAATTGTACAGCTCTGGATACAAGATATTTGCGTCCATCATTTTATTTTATTTTACATAATAGGGTGCCCAACAAGGTAACATTAGACAACAAAACAAAAGGATCGTGGTACTTAAATAGAACATATAAATGCCCCCACAATTATAGGGCACCACAGCATGCACAGTGATTAATATATAAAGCTAGTTTACATTAAAGAAGAATAATAAAATTCCAAAAAAAGGAAAAAAGATATACATACATATATAGACACAACACAAAAGGATAATATTGTAGATTGTATAAGTAACAACTTTAAACGAAACTGTGACTGATTCCAAGTAATACACAAAAAGCAACACAAAAAAAAAAGAAAAAAGAAATACAGTCACTCTCTACACGCTGTTCTAAATGTTGAAAGAGAAACAGTCAGGTCCAAGTCGCGAGAGTGCGCTGTACTGCCTGCAGATCCTCGGCATGGTAGTAAACTGTCCAAGATTAGTTTTAAAGAAGGGTATAGAAAAAATTGGATAGCTGTTTTGCGGCGCAAACGAGATGGAGCATTAATTTTTAGATTATTGCCAAGTTCTGCACAATCTAGATATCCATGGAATATTTTAAATAAAAATATTAGGTCAGATGTTTTCCTGCGACTCGCTAAAGATTGCATTTTATAAAAAAAACAGTCTATCATGATAGCTCAAGATGTTATGCGCCACATTATCACCGTAAGAGAGATGGTAAACAAAACGGCGTTGCACACTCTCCAAGCGTTTATTGTAGACCTCGCAATTGGGATTCCACACAACCGAGCCATGCTCCATAACGGGACGTACAAGGCTCTCAAATACCCTAATCTTAGTATACGGAAGCTTGAAGCTTTTAACTTTTTTGATTAACGTCATAACCAATGACCCCATGGGACGCGGACACTACTCCACGCCATCAGAAGGATCATCAATTCCCAGCAGCGTTCCGCTATCCGGGCATCTTGTCGCTGTCCAGAACCAACACGAACCCGATGAACGAGAACAACACGTCCAGAAGACCAGTACAACGATTAATTAGCAATTATCCGAAAGGACGAAATAGAAAATGCAACCGCTTGGACGGCAATCAGTCATTGACAGATCGTTAGGTGTTGCCAGGGCTAAACTGAAATCACCAGTTTACCGAATAATTTGAAATACGGAACACATATTTTATCATCGTATTTAGATTTGTTTTTGCATAATAAGATGTACAATAGCATTAGCTATCATGTCTCTGTAACGTTTCTCTTCGTACATTCAGTTTGCCTATACATTTATGTTTAACACATTGTTAGGGACTACAAAGTGGCTGCGGCGGCCTGGCGGATAATGGGCCGGTTTCCAAGCGCGGCAGCGCTAATGTTTGCGGGTTCGAATCACGGCACGCGCCTGTGGGTTTATTTTCAGATTTCCAACGGACTTAGTCACCGCATGCTCATTGGTGAAGGAAAACAGCGTTAGGGAATCCGCGCGGCGTCTCATAGAATTGTCATGTGGACTGGTGCCGTGAGAACGGCGATCGGGTGCGCTTCTGGTCACGCCGGGCACGGCATATGAGCGCAAAGTGGTTACAGGCACTGACGCGTCTCTGCTCACCTCGATAGGCATACACTCGTATGGCGACGCGATATTAGTAAGTAATATGAACCATTCTGCGATGTAATCCCGCTCGCTGTAAAAATCATACACACGTATGTTGTTATGTATATCAGTATTCACGTAGTTGATAGTAAAATGATTTTACGTGAGGCACGCCGCTCGCCGCGCACGTACCTGCCGCGTGTGTGTTTAAATATTATTCAGTATTTTTATGATAAAAAAAACTTTTTTTAACTTTTTTTTTTTTTTTTTAACTTTTTTTTTTTTAACTTTTTTTTTTTTTTTGGTATTTTTAAATGGCGTTTGACGTAACAAATACGGCCATAAAGGTGCGAGCTCGTAAACCTACGGAGCGAATGAGCCTCCTTGTAAACGAGCTAAGTTTTTCTATTTCCTTGCGCACGTCGCGAAGCGTAAGCCGGGTGCGGACTTAGGTAATCTAACTCACAAAATTACATATCTATATTTAATTATAGTAATAATATATCATTACACTATACACTTTTAGGGCGGCAGAGATACACTAGAGGCTGTATCCAATTTTCGCTTAAATGTCGTGTCCATCGTGACCAGTAGCGCAGATGATCGCCATTCTCACAGCACTAGATGCCATGCGAGTTTGCTCATTAATCTGGGTAAACCAAGTACGTACGTAACGTGACGTACCGGGATTCGAACATATGCGTCGCCGCGTATGTGTACCAGTCCTTTTTCCACTGACCCACCGCACACACGCACACACAAACGCACGAACGTACGCACGCACGCTCGCAAGCGCGTACGCACGCACACACACCCACACAAGAAGACATCTAGAATATTCTGAGTAAACTGCAAACAATAGTACTTTGGGTTATTATAATACTAAAACTCTTTTCGAAATATGAAAAGAATTGACACATAATGTTAAGAAAAGAAATGACGAAATAAATTTATTGCATATTATTAAATACAAGAGCGTAAAAATTTTTATAATAAACATACCACTTAGAAAAACTTTTTAAATTTCTGTTTAGCTTCACAACATGTGAATCAGAGTTGTGCTCTCGCGTAAATAGAAGTCCAGGAAACACATATCTTATTTTATTGAAACATTTTTCAACCGCAAAGGCATCGTGCACGGAACACTGCGCTACGCGTATCGCGGCGCGGCGTACCCCTTTCGCAGCAAACTCCGGCCGCGCGCGGCGGCGACACAATCCAGCAAAAAACACAGATGCTGCATTCAACTCGGCTAATAATTCAGTATTCTTCTAGGAAAACGATCGTTTTAAAACTACTCGATAGTGTAGAAGTTATTTTAAGAATTTGAATTTAATTTTAAAACCACTGAAGACAGTAGTTTTCTATTACAAATCTCTTCGTCAATGTTAAAATGAGAGAGTCCTTCTTTCAAAGATTAAAAATTCACATGCAATCAAAGAATCAAATATGATACGTTTGTATTTATCCACTGTTCAATATTGGTATATCTCAAGTTCGCCCCTTTTCTCCAACCCGATCATAATTCACAATATATTGCATGTATTTTATTGACTTAATTAACAATACGGAATGAAAGAACTAATGGCGGATATAATTTTATAAAATCTTTAAACTAGGGTCGTTTTTTATATTTTCTACATAGAGATAATTTTTCTTTATATAGATTTGTGTAAGTATTGATCTGCCTGCATTCATTCGATTGTGTCGATAGCAAGTGAGTAGTTTCTCTTATGTGGACATGGCGGTACATTCCGCAAAGATCAGTCCAATGTCTTTTGCATTTGTTGCAAATTGCAAATTGCGTTCTTGAAAGTTCATATTTGTACTGCATGTCTTTGGCTGTAAAAGCAGATATATATACCGCGAATGTATGTTGCCCAATCCAGAAGAACAATATACGTATGTACCGAGTCCTGATATACCTTTTTTTATTCCAAAAAACCTGCAATTATAATTCTATTACGCGTTCAATGGGCGCGAGCATTAAGCTTTATTTCTAGAGAGTCCGCTTCCCCGCGCTATACATGGTGTACATTAAAACATTGCACGCTCTGTACACTTCATTTGCTTGTGCCTCGAATACTTAATAACGAAGGAGTGAAATACGTAGAGCAGGCTCGAGGGCGGAGCGGCAGAACTCTCCAACTAATCATAACAAGTGATATTGTGCGGTTTATATTAGATTAACTTGAATTATGACTCAAACGTCAGATGTTTGGTGCGAGCTGTACACTTTGCTGTACGGTATTTTTTTGTAATAAATGTTGTATAGTTTTCAATCAATGTGTGTTGCCAGCGATCAATATGGTGCAGAAAAGTGGGCCTACTTATTCTCCATCTGTCGTGTTTATGCTACCCGACGATTCTGACAAGGCAGCAAGGCACTGTCAAAGGCCTAGGGCACTGATAAGGGCCAGTTATCACAAACACTGCATCTTACCTCTCTCTAATTGTGTCGGTCCCCCGCCCCATTTCATTAAGAGGGGTTTGGACGCGAGGGTGCGATTGTGCAAGTGATAGAATTCATGCACCAAATATATCCTGCGCACTTGCCTGTTCCCGAATATATTCATCAACGAGCTCACCTTCTCCGAATGGGGCGTGCAGCGCGCACCTATTCGATGTGTTTTGGAAACGTCGTCAAGGACGAAATCAGCCAGGATATCATCATGGCGCAGAAACGTTGTATCGTACTATGAGTCTCATTAGAAAGCCCACTGTCACGCAGCGAGCCATGGAGAGGACTTGCTTGGTGTTCCTCTACGTGATCGAATATGAAATGAATATATCCGTAGACGGACGAGACTCGTCAACATAGCTCAGCGGATTGCTAGCTAGTTGCAGCGGCAATGGGCACGACACAACTCATAGAGGAGATGGTCGGTTGGACAGGAAATTTCTAGACTGGAGACCGCGTACCGGCCAGCGCAGTGTGAGAGCTCCGCCTACAAGG
The DNA here is from genome assembly GCA_036320925.1 of Automeris io. Classification (NCBI taxonomy): domain Eukaryota; kingdom Metazoa; phylum Arthropoda; class Insecta; order Lepidoptera; family Saturniidae; genus Automeris; species Automeris io. Next base: position 246,716 of record JAUDJH010000008.1, read on the forward strand.
TGAGCAGATGACCTGATCCAGATCACAGGACAATGCTGGACAGTGCCGAGTGCTGGTAGCTCTGGAAAAGATTAGGGGAAGCCTGTGTCCAGCAGTGGACGTATTATGACGATGATGATAAAATGTTTCTTTGTTTAATTTAAACATATTTATAAAAAAACCAGTAGCCTCTCTTATAGATAATAATTACACAGGTATTTAATTGGTTGACCGGATAGTAGACTCGAGGGTGTCTGCCGCCCCAATGAGGCGAAGGTAGTGCGTACATGTCCTGCACACCGCTAGATAGAGAGATCTGGGGAATCTTTACACTCACCTCTCCAATTTTTTTTTTACACTGGCTCGACATAGTGACTACAAAGTACCTGATGGTAAGTACAGTGTAGTCCAAAAACGAAAGCGACTATCAAAGAATGAAAATCCATTGATAGTCTACATCGCCATGTCGGCCCACATATACCACGACTGAAGGTCTCTAGGTATATGAGCTACTGGATATGCACAAGATGATCCCGAAACGCGACAAGCCGAAACTGGTCACTATGACGGCCTTTACACCCATGCACTGTGGTCGCGATCCAGAAGGGCACCGACGCCCTACCACCTCGCTGCTGCTCGTTTAGCACCACCCAGGAGTCACGTGTAGGGAAACGAGGGTAAAGCCTACGGACGCGAGCAGCTTCGACTCCCAAATTTAATTGAGCCTAAAATAGCCGGCACGACTTGCTTCACTGAACACACAGATAAAACTGATTCAGTAGGACAACAAGCACACAGCTACTTTTAGGTAGAGGTAGGTACCGCTCTGTCAGGCGTACGTATCCTGCGCACCTAAAAGGCTGTTTGCCCACCGGGTTATTGGAGGAATACGACTCTCCGGGCCTGACTCACAGCGGTTTAAAGGACATCCTGAGGGTTTGTAGTCAGTAGTAATATAATAAACGAGTGTAGAAGCCCTCCCGGTGGCCCTGATGGCCCTATGCGGGAATTTCTCACAAGTCACCAAAAAAAAAAATAAGAAAAATATGAAACGATGAGATGGCATTTAAAGTAATACAAAATGTTTGAACTCTTAAACTTGTTGCTGTTTTCAGTGGCAGAGGTTTCTCTATTCCCCCAGTACATTTACAAGTAACGAAGATAGCGAACAGAAATTAAACGAAATGTGAAAGACCCGCGGAGGCCGCGCCGTCCCGCCGCCGGTTAGCTAGTGTTGAAAACTTTGGTAAATGATAAGGTACATTGTTATTTGCACTGCGGCGTCGCGTTCGGCAGTTCTTTGCCCTCCGCTCCGACATTCAGTTTCATTGCCCGCGTTATCGCGATAATAACGATATTATGCTCTATATCCAGTTATTTTCAACAATTACAAATAAATACACTCGTAGATGTGGGTGCTTATATTTTATATATCTTTTATCAAATATCTTTTTATGTAGCTGTGTTGGCTTAATTGATAAGGGACCAGTATGTATGCGTGGCGACGCGAATGGTCTTGGATGCGCATTCCGGCATTTAATTTAAATTTACGGATTTAGGTACCGCATCCTCTTACGTCATGAGTACTAATGCTGTGAGAACGGCGATCAGCTGCGCTACTGGTCATGCTGGGCAAGGCATAAGTAATAGATGGATACAGACACTAATGTTTCTCTGTTCACCCCGAAAGAGCTATAGCGTGAAGATATTTGATTATTTAGGTAATTTAATTTAAGCACCGTTAAGTATTCGTCTGGAGAGTACACATAAGAAATACGAACGGTAAGGTGGTAATACCTAACACGCAATACAGAATGACGTGCAGCTGGTATGGATGAATATAATGTCCTGTGATCATGACAATTGCATCTTAAGTTAATGAGTGCTATCGTGCGGTCCTTAGCGTGTGACTGCGCGCCCCTGGGGACGGCGGGCGGCGCGGGCGGCGCGGCCGGAGCCGGGTACATCGCGAGTCAACTGCGCCGGTACTAATTTGCTTACCCTCAGGATCAGCCCCTGACGTATATATGGAATGGCAACGCGCCGGCACACTAGTCGCACGCTATCTCATACATATCAATTAATTATTTTAAATAGCAAAATAATTTATACCCAGATAAATAAATAAATAAAGTTATTTTATTTGTTCATAAAATAGTTATAATAGTACGTAAAGGAGCTAAATGGTCTAAAGGGTCTAAAGGAGCGCAAGAGTGAACTCTTTTTTTAAGACTCCCATGTCATAGTTCTGAGGGAATGCTGGGTCTGAAAGCCTGTTCCACGCCCTTATCATATTAAACAACAATTACAATGTGTGTACAAGTGTTTGTATTTGTCACAATTTTATCTCTTTTTGGATATCTACATGTCAAAACAGCGTAGGTTATAATATAATGCAACACGTTGACAAAAATAAACATAACCGAGCTCGTGGCTGCGTGCATTAGTTAATTTATGAATAACGATCAAACAGCATCCGCGTTGCGTGACAGAGCGTGAGGCGAGTGTGCCCGCACACTGATACAAACAACAACAAGCGAGCGCGCCGTAACACATATTAGTTAACTTTGTGCCAGACCGGCCGTGGCGGCCGCGCCCCTCGTCCTGCCCGCCTGCGTATTTTTATTTCATTTTTCCATAACAACTTTAACTAAACATTAAAAAAAATTATTCGTATTGTTAACAACAAAACATTTCAATAAAATTTCATTTACAAAATGTTGATTCTGCATGTAAGATAGATAGATATATTTATCATCTATTTACAGTATGCTATAAAAACCCGAAGGCCAAGAAGCGAAAAAAGGAGGCGAAGGATCTCATTGTGAATGTAAAATGCAATGGAACTGTCGATAGCCCATATATAAATAAATAAATAATAATAAATAAGGCCCTCGCGAAGGCATTATACCATGTCGATATTATTTTCTACCTAGGTTACCATTTTTTATTACCAAGCAAAGAAAAATCGGAATAAAATAAGAATACATTGCTACCCCGGGAGCGTCTGTAGCTCATGAACAAAGAAAAAACAGGAAAGCAAAGGATCATGCTAGTACTAGCTCTAGTACGGCTGCTATCGCTATCAACAGTAAAAAAAACCTGTCGATAGTGGCAGCGATCATGTCGGCCTGCACTAATCTTCATGCTTCGTTTAAAGGACCCAATATCACAGGTTGTATGAAACATGTCAGAAAACCGTTCCACAGCCGAACGACTCGGCAAAAGTATGAGTTCTAGAACTTTCTAATCCTGTCCGTGATGTGAGTGACCGTATACAGTGACTCCGTAAATCCGCACGCGTGGTTCTACTAAGGATGGAAGAGGCTGGAACAAGGTTAAATAACTCTCCAGAACTTTCGTCATGATACAGACGATAGGAAACGCTCAGTGAGACAATACAAGACACGAAGTAACATCTGGATCATTTATCTATTTAAAAGACGATGTTTAGGAAAGATAGATATTTTAATATCATGACGAGTGAAATACAAGTTCAAATATACTGTACTTCTGTCTCAGTAAAATAAGACACGACTCGAGGAGTTTATTTCTTGACTTTTATAAATTCCGGCGTAACACACGCCGCGCCGCGCCGCGCCGGCCGACAGCTCAGCGAGCTCCACACGTCGCTAATCACATGTTCTTGATAAATATATTTGTCATTTTGCAGTGGTAGGGCGCATGCCTGAAATGGTTCATGACCACAGTAAAGATCGTCATAGTGACTCGCTTTGAACCGTTTTGGGATAAGCTTATGTATGTCTAGAACCTCTTATAGGTACTCAGAGACCTTCAGTCGCGGTATATGTGGGCCGACATGACGACGGAGACTCAATAGATTTACGTCCTTTGATATTCGCTTTCGTTTTTGTACTACACTAAGATTATCATCAGATGACCTGTAGTCACTTTGTCGAGCCAGTGTAAAAAAATCATACAACAATTAGCAGTAGTTATTCCTGTTACAACATGAATCCTAAGCCTTCGAGAAGCAATATACTAATATTAATGGATTCTTGTTTCTTAGTGCTGCTTATGATTAGATGCGCTGAAGTCAATCTACTGTGTCTTTATAAAATATCATAATATAAAGCTGTTACAGGAATTCCAAAATGATCAGGATTAAATGATTTTTGCAAAACAGTCCTTTTCATTGTCCTGTTTCTCCAAAAGCAGTTAAAAAGACATCGTTCTATGTTGCGTGTTTTAAAGCATTATAAATATGTTTGTTTATGCTTAGCTTGGTAGCATGCACGTTGTGAAATTCTCCATCGCTATGTTTAGGTAAAATAAATAATATAGTCACCTAACTACTCAAGTTACCCGAAAACTAGCGAGGGCAGTTTAAACTTGGTACCGCTATAGATATCGCGTATGGCAGTTTAGTTGACAGATTTTTGTCTCTCCACGCGCTCGTATAGGCTTTTTTTGTGACTATAAAAGACCGCGGTGGGGCCCACACTTTTTTTACTTTCAACTAGACAGTGTTTGTCTATTACTAATAGCAAGTATCTTCAGAGTCGCGGCAGTGTCGTACCTTAAGTTATAGCGCAGGATAACGTGTGAAGATGAGATATGATAGAAATGAAGAAAATGCAAATAGCAAGGATGAAGTACATTTAATAAACACAGTATAAAGTCACAGTAAATATAAGAAAGCATAAGTAAGATTATCCAAGAAATATAGTTTACTACACAATTACAATGTTCAAATAAGAACAACAGAACACGGATAGGGTGTTAGGGGTTTAGCGAGACTGAAGTGGGGGATGGCGGCGCTAGCGTCGCGGACCGGACGCGTAGTCCAATTGCACGCCGGCGTACAACGGCGTTCAGCCTCATCGCCTCTACGTGTGTTTCCAAATCACTACAGAGTATTAATATAAAGAAGTAGAAAGATAGTGAGTACGCTATAAGTGCATTTCTTTTTTCTAAGTGTATGTATATCGTTGGTTTGGGAAGGCTTGAGCAACTTTACCGGAATTATAAGCAAGAAAATTGATTTGAAAATTACACAAAAAGGGTATGAAATAGTTTTATTTCAATTTGCCTTGCCTTGCATCCTTCACTAGTAACCACAGTGTTGAAGGAGATAGTGGCTTCCTATAAAGGATCATAAAGATTTCGTAGGTAATTTACAAAAAAATTAGGTACATATATGAATGCTATTGTGTTAGTATTATTTTTGATAGGTGATGTATTATTAATGACGGAGTCGAGCTCCTGGAGCGGCGCGTGTGTCGCGTCCCGTGTAAACAGTTTATGCAAAACGAAGAATTGAATAAAGGCAAGGATCGTGAGCCGCAGCCGACAAGCTCTTGTATGGCCGCTTTGCAAACCGACGCGAATATTTTATTGTTTTTTAAATAACAGGAAAAATATTACGTATTCTAAATTGATATGTCGACAAAGCAGTAGTCGCATGACGTGCTACTTGCAACATTGCTGCTTCATTATATGTAACGTGTATATTGTATTATTTGCTTTGTCATTCATAAATAAATAACTGAAAACATCCAAATATACTCACTGCATAGTAAAAATATATAAATAAATATTATATAGACCGGTTATTTTCCTACAGGTAGGTAACCTGTTGCCAGTGCTTCGTCGACACGCCACCTGTAAAAGCTTATTCAAATCCTTTTACTAATACGGCTAGAGATATTGAATGATTTCAGATATTCTGTAACTTTAGTTACAAAACTTACATAATGATTGTAGATTTTGAGTAGTATTAATGTACCACTCAAATAATTTTTAAATGAGGTTTTTGATAAAATTAGATTCGTGTCATCGTTTTGGTGTGAGTGGCGGCCTTTGTGAATATGATGCGATATACAGCGATATCATTACACACTGTAGCGACGCTACGTCATCCGCCCCCCCCCCCCACGGCCCCCCCTGAGAGGATCAGCCGGCGCGTTGCATCCCGGGGTTATACGATTACAGGCCATGCGACCGACTCAATACATATTGTAATATTATATTTCGTGCATGTCTTCTTATCATATTCATATATTATACATATAAATATTACCAATATATTGGTTATTTCAAGAGATTGCAGAGACGAAAATTGGCGTTTCATTTTTGTAATATTGTATTCTTTATTTAACATAAAAAAGACACATTATTTACATCTTAAAATAAATAGCAGAAAAAAATATACATTTTAATAAAATATAAAAATATGTAGACCTACGGGAGCGAAGCCTGAGGTTCAAGCCACCGGTTTGAGGAGCTCAGAGCAAGGAACCTCCTAACAATGCGCGCCGCATCGAGTAGAACTGCCTTCTATATCCGGCCCTTGATCCAACAACCAAGCGAGAGCCTCTGGAGATGATAATCGAGGCTCCATGCGATCAGCGCATTAGTCGACACGACTGTCGGGACAATAATTGTAGAATCAATTGAATTTTGTATTTATGTTCATAATAATTTATATTATTGTAAGTTTTGTATTTCCCTTAACTTGATTTTTATTGTATTCTTGTGTATTATATTTATGTAAAATTGTATTGTTATTATGTTGCTGCGTGTTTCTGTAATTATATAAAAGAAAATAAATAAATATTATTTTTTTATATTTATTGAAAGCATATTGCGCAGGTATACTTTGTTATACTGACTGGAGGAAGTGAGTATATTGTAACCGGTGCGCAGTGCAGTGCAGTGCAGTGCAGTGCAGAGGAGAGCAAGAGCGGCGACGGTCGCTACGCGACGGCGGCCCCTTGACAGTCGCCGTCGCCGTGCCGGCCCGCACGCGCCGCGACACGAGCCTCTAGGTACTCATATGAACAACTGGATATACACAAAGTGCTAACGAAACGCGACAGGCCGAATCGATTTAATATGACGGTCTTTACACTTGCGTACTGTAGTCACGGCCTGGTTCAGGCAATTGCCCTACCACCATACTTATCATGTGAAGATGACAGCAAATAGTTCCATAAAAGCTGTAAATATTAAAACCTCATACACAAATCGCATCTGTCTCACTCTCTCTCTTTCTGTGTTTGAAAAAAAACATGTTGGGCATGAGTTTACGTAAATAGAAAATACATAGCTTCATTCTAATTTGCGTGTTTTATACTACTAGATAATCTTCCCAAATATTACTTAATTTTTAGCCATTAAGTGCAAAGCGTTAAAATACATCCTAGGCAGTTCAGCCCTCCTCCGGAGCCCTCCCCGCCCTCCCCGCCGACTCTCGCCCGCTCGGACAATTAGCATTTAGATTAAACAAATAAACGGCGACTGCGTGACCCGAAAGCATTACCAGCATTCATTATAATGTAATTCATTACCGCATTGTACCGCTTTAACTGTCGCGTTACTTGACAATGTCACTGTAGAATGGTGTCTGCTGTCCCGCTCAGTCGGAGCCGGAGCGCACGTGTCCACCGCCGCACCGCCTGATACCTCTTCATCCTGACGGGTAGGCTATTTACATCTCCTTCTCCAGAGATGGAGCTTAAAAGGCTATTCGCTCGCCGGGTCGTTAGAGGAGTATGAGAGGATCTCCAAGGCCGGCTAGCAGCGATTTAAGAACATCGGAGGAGTTTTTTTAGTTAATAGAAACCTGATAAACCCTTCACGGCAGCTTTGACGGTCTTACGTTGGATTTTTCCACCGATTACCAAAAGTAAAACGAATACTAGAATATCTCTATTCTGTATATGAAATGAAATGATGATATCCATTTGTTTCGCCGCAATAAAAATAGAAAAAAGAAGACAGAATAAGAAATAAGAGTTAAAAACCGATTTGACATAATGAGCTGCGGCAGCTTAACATGATGCCGCAGAAGAAGGCTGTGGCGCTCGCTTGTGTGGTAGATCCCGGACGCGTTACATCTAATTAAGATAAATAAGAAAAGGATTTAAAAAAATACACAGTAAATAAAAGAAAAACAGGAAACCTAAAACAATACAAACACTAAATAAGCTTATCAGCACACATTATATTCATATATAATAAATAAATCGACTACAAATACTATAGTGAAACTATTCCCCATTTAATTTTTACATTTAATTTTCTTGGGATTTTCTTTGCTCGTAAACTAAAACGGATAACGTAAATAAAATACCATTGATACCCAGAATCACTTTCACGGATGCTCAAAGGCTTGTTCTAAAAAAATTCTAGGACCAAAAATGTCATAAAATTAGTCAAAGAACACTCTCATATTATTTCAAAAATTTTAAAGACAATTAAAATTAAAAAAAAAAAAGAAACAAAAATACCTAAAACAAATTTGAAATAATTTGAGAGTGTTCTTTGACTAATTTTTAGACATTTTTGGTCCTAGAATTTTTTCTAAACTTTTTTAGGTTTTTAAGAAAACGATACGAAACAATTTTTATTTCGGTTTTATACGAAACGGTTATTTTCCTCGGTGTAGAATAGAAATGTTGAGCCCAGGTTCTGAAAGAGCATCAAATTTCACGTAGGAATAGACGTATTGCATTATTTTTTGGTCTGGTAACATAATAAACAAACACGTTAAAAAGTTAGTAAACATTCTGATCATCTCAGCGTTAGTGGGTTAATCTAGAATAATCCAGAGGTCTATGCCGGGATATAAACCTAGAACCGTTTGCGTTACCGCGCATGGATACCGGCTCCTTACCCTCTAGGCCGCCTGGCACCTGGCACCTGGCACCTGGCACATACATTTGTATACCTGTGCATTTACAGTTTAGGACAACTTAGAGTAAACAATGTTTGTTTAAAATGATTTTAAGTATTGAATATTATAAAATAAAAAAGTCCCTGGCCGCGTGCCATGAATACAAGATTTCTTTTAAAAAATAATCGACAAAAATTTGTGGTGTCCTAGTGGCAACAGTGCGTATGATCGTAGGTTCGAATTTCGGTAAGTACCTTTGAATTTTTAAAGATTATACTGCAGATTTAGGCACTAAATGGTCACCGGTAAATGAAAATATCACGAGGAAATCTATATGGCATGTAATAGATATTCCATGTGTATTAGTACTGCGAGAACGTTGATCAACTGCGCTTCTGGTCACGTTGTGCACGACATACAGCCACTAATATATCTTTACTCACCCTGATAGGGATATAGCGTGACTTTATATGTTGTAACACTTCCAATATCTTCTAAAGTATGTGAACATATACATATGTTCTGCATAGGAACAACTGGCAAAGTAAGTATGTAATATTAATCTAATTTAAATTTCTTGTAGTCCACAAGAAAAACACGACGTGTTACCGCGCGGGGACTGCGCGTGGGAATCGTGTCATGTGCCGCGAGTTTCTTGTTCATTTCTCAAACTAAAACGATCAAATTCAATGTGATTCTGAACCTTATCCCTCGGGCATAAAGGTCAATCAATCAAGATCACGCGGGAATTATATTAAGTTTCTCAACTAATATTTGCCGTAGATTTTCGTAGAATACATTTAATACAATCATAATATTAAATGTTGTTACTAAGTTTGTTGAGGGTTCAACTCCGTGAGCTTACTCTTCGTTAAAAGCGAAGTGTGCCAGTTTATTTGTCATCACATTTTCTAAAAACAATACAAGTTTGTACTTGAAATATTCTACTGTAGCTAATTTCTTTATACTATCATCTCCGAAAGTAAACTCTTTGCACCTGAAACACTGTGCAGATCAAAAATCGACCGCAACTACGCTGACAATGAGACCATAAAAAGGTTGAATGTAGTAAAATTTATTACAAATAATATACCATTAGGCTATATCCTTTGGGGTAAGCGGAGATACATTAGTGGTTGTCGCATCCAACGTGACCAGTGGCGCAGCTGACCGCCGTTCTCAGGCCACTTGTACATGACATTCCTGTTAGAGGCCGCGCGGGCTTCCTCGCGATGCTTTCCCTCACGGCTGAGCATGTGGCTCCTGAATCTGCACGTAATCTGCAAAAACCCGGAAGTATATACGATATATTATTGTTTTTATTAAACACCATAATAGTACGTAATAACTAAATCAATATTTAAAAAATAATAATTCGGTAGTAATGTAAAACCTAATGTTACCAACTGCACTGGGCGGCCTTTTAAATATTAAACATCGGGAGAGATTATTCAAAAAGAGAGCCCCCATACTCGTACAAACAACATTTTTAAATACAAAATATTGTGTATAACCTTTTTCATAGTTAATGTACCGCGGCGAAGGTGATCGCCGACCCATAAATAACCGCGATCCCGTCTGACGTCCATTGCTCTAGTAATACCAACCTTATAATTTTACTCGATTATAGAGGTTTAAATACGAACATGAAGAATCTTAGTTCATAAAAGTATTTTGTAACTTAATAAATCTTATTTTTTTTTTAATGAAAATTTAACAAATATTGTTGTTGGCGTTAACTCTAGCTACGATTGTAATATTGAAAGTGTTTCATGTTTATAAACAAAATATACATACATATATTGAGTTTATTCTATGTAAGATTGTTTTGAGATATAAAAAGAATCAATATTGATGAAAAAGACACGATTTTATACATAATAAAAGGTGACATTATAGTACAGTAAACAAGGTTTTTAAAACATTTATTAACAACCAACTTTGAAAGTGATTACTGCCGCTTATAAAAAAATACAAGACAAGAAGAATTCACATAGAATTGTAGATTTTTGTACATATGTTGCTTTGTGTAGGAGATAAAATAAAGTTTTTAATTCTGTTTGGTTATATTTTAAGAAACAGTACAAAGAGCCAATGGAGGACGTAGTTAGGTGAACTGTGTATGGTATTTGAATAGACGCGCGCTGACCAAACTTTGTGGCTCTGGTGACATCAGTTTCTATTTTTATCCGGTTGTGGTGCGATCATAGTACGCGGACGATAAAATAACTAATACCAAACTCTCGTGTACAGAGTTAAGGGTCAATTAAAAGATGCATTCGAAGGAATTCCGATGAATTACAGGATAATGAGGTGTTCGTGTGATTCAACGTGTGTTCGTGTCCAACGATCCAAGCGACGCGCACTCCATCCCATGTCATCAGAAAAATCACCAATTCACTGGCAGTACTTTGCCATCCGGGTAATGTGTCGCTGTCCAGGCCCAACACCGACACAAAAAAAAATAGAAAAACACATCCAGAGGCCATAACAACGACACACCAGCAACTCACCAATGAACGAAATAGAGGACACAACCATTTGCGTTCAAAACTTAGACGCCAATCTCGTTTTGTGTGATTTAGTATTAGTGCACCACCAACGATTGTCTGATAATCTAACATGTGTATATTAACAATATGCTAATTTAATATGCGTTTGATATAAAAATGTAAAATGAAAGCAGAAAAATAAGTCGGTGCCTATGAAATATTTTCCGGTATATTTATGCAAATGTTTTGTCCAAAATTGGCAACATTGGCGACGTCCATCTGCCGGCGCGGCGATGCGGGGCCGTGACGTGCGTGTCACGGTCGCGTCACGCACGCGTCACGCTCGCAGTGTACACGTAGCGGGATGATATACAGCCCGCACCGGGCTCGGGTTACTGGGACCACTGACGCTTCACACATTTTACAATAAATGACATTTTAAGATTGTTATGTTTTTGACTCACAATAGAGTGCAACTGAAATATTTATAGTAAAACAAGATTCAAACGATCTACATGATTTTATCAAAATATTAGCTGACCCGGCAAACGTTCTGGCATACAAATTATTTGTGATGAGTATTTCGGTTGTTAAATAAAAATATCGAATGTATTGTAAAACTTTGGCGTGGCGCCATCTGCCATTCAATAATATCAATAATTTAGTTTTGTTTAAAATACGAACAACGTTTGAAATTATTTGGATATTGTTCATACAAAAATACTCATATCATGATTTGAAAATGAGATAATGGAGGGTGAAAATTTGGGTTATAGGTTTTATTTATTTATTTATAAGTACACTTACATAGACTACATTAACACATAAAAACTATATAGAATATGAAGAGGATACATTATAAATGCGACTATATTTATAAGTGTAGACTACATGCACAGAAGAAAAGAAAAATAAAAATACGAGTAACACAAAAAGGTATAAACTACTGTAATCAGAAATTTTTTATAAAAGAAATAAAAAAAAAAATCAATAATCTATGGAACAATCTTCTTAAATAACATCCTTTTTTTAATCCAAATCATAAAAGAATTTTCTGTATAGGAACCGGGAAAGTATGTTTAGGACATGCTATGTAATTTTGTAAAAGTTAATAGTTACACAACTAGAAATGTTAAATAAGTAAGGAAGCTTTCTGTTCACAATACGACAGGGATGGGTCTCGCTTATTGGCAAAGACACGTTTTATTATTAGAGGGCGTTCGTCGATATATTGCCTGACACAATATTTATCTTTTATAAAAACACACACATAATAACGATCATATTTTCCGGAGCCGGCGCGCGGCTCGGAATACTAAAGTCTTCGTAACTCTGGGTGTTGTTCCGCTCTCTGCACTTACTCACGTTTGACAGGTTTTATTTTGTCACATTATTTCCATTTTTATTGTATACATACATACTTATAAGAATTTTACATATGCGGTACACAGGTGCTTGCTTCTTTATTGGAATAAGGCTCTGGTATTTGGAACGCACAATATAAAAAAATCTTCTAGAAGGAATTCCAACTAAATTCTTAAAGTATTTATACGAGTGTCACATATTATATTATTAGATAGATTGAAAAATAGGAACAAAATAAACCGTTTCTATACACCCAATATAGAAACCGTTTATAAGCCCATGCAGGCTCGTCGGGCGGGGGATTCTTGTTTGAGGCTCTGTGCGGAGCGGAACTCTTGTTAGTTTACGTGAGGACTGTATTATTGTGTCGAATCTCTGATAGTTGTTGTTTTGGTTATCTCAGTAAATGTTAAATCGTGTTTAGTTTTAATCAGCACGTATATTAGGTCTTTACATATGAAATTGGCGTTTTGTATGGGAGGAACAAAAAGTGAATATTTTTTAATATAATATATTTAATTAATCAAAGTATGAACCATTATTTTCTATGCACTTTTGCCATCTCATAGGTAGTTCATTGATCCCTTTACTAAAAAAACCAGTCGGACGGGAATCAATAAAATCTTTGAAGGCGATTTGGACTGCCCCATCGGAGTTGAATTTTTTCCCTTGCAAGAAGTTATCCAAATTTCGAAAAAAATGGTAATCTGTTGGAGAGAGGTCCGGGGAGTACGGAGGATGTCTTAGACTTTCCAATTGAAGCTCTTCTAATTTAGTAGCCGTCTGTTGCGCAGTGTGTGGTCTAGCGTTGTCGTGAAGCAGCAGTGGCGTGGAGCGATTGACCAGCCTAGGTTGTTTAGCCGCTAGCTTTTCCATCATGGTTTGCAATTGCTGATAATAGACATCAGCCGTAATAGTCTGGCCAGATTTGAGAAAACTGTAATGAACAATACCGGCACTAGTCCACCAAACGCTTACAAGTAACTTTTTTGGGGTTAATTTTCGCTTGGGGCAGGATTTGGCTGGCTGGCCAGGATCCAACCATTGCGCTGAGCGCTTCCGATTATCGTAAAGAACCCATTTTTCATCACAGGTAATGATTCGGTTTAAAATACCTTCATTATTGTGCCGGTTTAGTAATGTAACGCAGCAGTCGACGCGCGTTTGCCGGTTTGCTTCAGTTAATTCGTGAGGTACCCACCTTTCAAGTTTTTTAATCTTCCCAATTTGCTTCAAGTGAATTAAAACAGTTTTATCACTAACATCGCAGCCTGCAGCTAACTCGGACGTGGTTTGCGATGGATCCGCTTCCACAATAGCCTTCAACTCTTCATTATCAACTTGAGTCTCAGGCCGTCCACGGGGCTTGTTCTGCAGGTTGAAATTTCCAGAACGAAAACGTTGGAACCAAAAACGAGCTGTGTTTTCTTTTACAACACGACCGCCATACACATCATTCACCCTTCGAGTTGTTTTCGCAGCACTAGTGCCACGGCGGAACTCGTACTCGTAAATAATGCGATATTTTAAGTTTTCCATTTTGTAAAATGAGTGACGCAAACAGAAAAAAACAGAAGAAAAAAACAAATGAATGACGATCATCGAAGCACAAATACATGACTCTATAGCTGTATAAATTTGAATTTTGAATTCCTTACCAAAGAGGAGAAATTTGTGATTAAAGTGGCCAGTACGAAAAACGCCAATTTCATATGTAAGGACCTAATATTTATTTGTTTATTGTTTATTTTTAGTAAAATGGCTTTTGGTCCTGACATTTATTTATTTTTTTTGAGTAAAATAACTTCTGATCCTAACATCAGCAGCGGTATAAGTAACTTCTAGCCCACAGAAAGGAGGAACAAGTCGTGTCTTGAAGGAATCACTCTGAACAATAGTGGAAGAGTCAATGATTGGCTAGATTTTATTGGATTTGCTTTACGCCCACCAAGTATTAAATAAAATTCAAGCGTGCCGACATATTTGGAAGCTGAAAGTTCCTTTTTGGTTTGTTTACTTTTTGTGTGGGGTATCCGTGAAGTATAAGATTGCAATTAATTATTCCTGGTAAGGTAATTTTGTGTTACAGTGGTGTTACGTTGCATTTATTTGTTTAGTCTCGCAAAACAAGTAGGAAATGGATCGAACCAGGCGTCGTGAGCGGCGGCATACAGTTCACGCAGTTCATCTAAAAACACTACCTCTTCGCTGGAAGACATTAAACTAGACGTGGACTTCTTGGTAGTTCTTAACAAGCGTATGAATGCTCCTGTCATAATTGGTACCTACATATTGGATGAAAAGGGCGTGACTTGCGTACGAACAAAAGACTTGCAGTGAGTCATACGAGCTACGAAACTTACTGTTTCTTCTGTAGCCAATAACCATCAACAACGTATTCTTAACATCTCTTTAAAAAATCTACTCTAGGCTGTCCTCAATAAGATTTTGGACGAGTTCTCTAAACAAATAATTTCAGGTACAGCTACTTCCTCTGCCACATTGGGCATCATGTGGATTTGCCTGAAGGACGAAACTCCAGTCCATTACAGGCCGTGCAAGATGTCGCAAGGCGAAAAACTAAAATTAAACTTTGCAGAAATTCATCACTGCAAGTTCTGGTATACATCGGCGACATAAATTAAACAAATGTTCCATTTATGCACAAAAATCGAGTACCTGAGGTGGGTGATATCTAACTAGGAAGTACGACGTGCTTTTGGTAAGATTCAGGTTCTTACAGGTTCCACAGCACCACAGGAGGTCAAACAGGTTAGGCAATTTCTTGGATAGACGGGATATTTTTGAAAATACATCCCAGATTACTCCATCAGGACTGTATGCATTGTGCGTTTGACTTATATAGACATGCAGTTTTCACTGGACCATGGAACATGAGACTGTGCTTCAAGAAATTATTAAAATTATAATGAGGGTATGTGTGAATGTGCTTGTCAATATTAGTACATCGAGTATTTTACTTGTATTTTTGTCATGCTGAAATATTTCGTGTCAGCCCAAACCCAGGTACAGTACTCTCAAGAGTATTAATGATAACGAAACAGAGTTGACGTAACTGAGTCCGTTTAAACGAATGTTTTGATGTTACCGATGTCGGACTTGTTTGAAAAGGAAATCATTAGGCGATTTCATTTTAAGTACGTGAATTTAACACGGGTCATGAATCGTGACAAGTCAAATAGGCTATTTAACGACTACTGTGTTCTCAACAAAATTGCTGTAAAGAAATCATTCTTTATTGATCATTATGTCAATATCTCTGTATTCCTGAGCAATTCTAAACCACTACTGTGTTCTTTTGTTACATTGAATGCTGTACACATTTGGAGCTGGAGCGTGTTGCCACGAGCAGCAGAGTCATCATGGTCAGTGCCCGAGTTATGAGCACGTCACGACGTGTGGTGACCGTCGCTGCCGTCACCGCTCGGTTCCTACTCTGCGCGACGGAGCTGCGCACTGCCAATGCGCGCCTGGGCGTGTCGTGTGCGTAGCGATAGCTATGAGACGCCACGGTGGAGGCACATGCAGTCTTTGAGTGTCTGTGAGCTGCGGACTTACGTGTGAGCGACTGGCATCGTGATGACTACATTAACATCACAGGGACATGAATTGAGTCATATTGGCGGTAAAACTAGTACACTAAATTCCTGTCGAGATTGTTTCCGAGCAAAAATCAGGTGGACTATGCGTCAATCTAACCTAGACACAACTTTTATTTAAGTCTTGCTTTGAAAGGCATAGGTATGGAATCCTAGAAAGTTTTCTTATATTTCACTACGAATGTGGCAGTGTATGATGGTAGCACTAAGTCATCTTACTTTCATAAAAACTATTCTTAAGTGTAGGTCAGAATGACCGAGCGGGGTAATAAAGTGTTAAGTTTCTTCAATTCTACTAAGTCCGAGTCGACTGCTTGGAAATCATTTCGACAGACTTACTCTAAAGGGATTAATTTCTGAAAATAAATTCGATTGTGTGTTGAGGACTAGCATTACGGACTTCGAAATAAGTCTGCTTGTGTTTTTAATCAGCTCTATTCTAATGTTTCAAATGGTTGACAAGTGAGCCAGATAAAAGCATTTCCCCACGTTGCATTGTAGATATCAACGTATGAGTAATGTGAGCTGTGGCTTTCTTCTGGCATTAACGTGAAGCATACTGGACTGGTAGTCAAATGCAGGAGTTGCAGTGCAAGACCCCCAAGCACTAGAACCCTACCAGTAACGAAACATTTGTTTGGAAATTTTGTGTTTGTGTCCTCTCGGTTCACAGAAGAGCTGAATCAAAGAGTACGTGGCGCCTACTCGTCACTCTACTACTCGTCTCTACTGGCGTCAGCGAGCTGCTGAGCGGCCGTTACGAGATCTGTTGGTGTCGGGTGCTAGTGACGTCAGCGCGTTGTTGACGGCGGCACTGCGAATGGCGCTCCGGGGTGGCAAATGATGCCCGGAGGCACGTTGCTGCGCGGTCTTTGACAGCAAGTATTTGACGACCGTTATGTTAGCTCTACAAGCGTTGCCTACATTATTGTTGACTGCTATCCTTACATACTTGGTTTCAGCAAATTAACTTTGAGCTTCACATAACTATTCCTACGTAAACTCATACAAAAGCAAACGTAAAATCTTACATTACATAGGACTATCTGAATCTTTAGAGTAGGCAGTTAGTGGATAGCTTCCAACAGTTCTGTATGTGATGTCGGAGTTGGGATGATGCGTTGATTGACACTGATATCAAACTCCTGCTTAATTTTGTGATATCTGAATTGCTACGTAATTTGGAAGCCGTGTATTAATTTTGTGATACCTGAATTATGTAATTCAGAAGCCGTGTATTAATTGTGATACTTGAATTACTATGCAATTCGGAAGACTTGTATTTATTTTGTGATATCCGGGTTACTTACGTAACTCTGAAGACACGTATGTACTACAATTTAGATCCCTGAGTTAATAGTTACGTAACTTGGAAGACACGTATGCACTACAATTTTGATACCTAGGTCAATATGTGACTCTGATGGCATGTACTTACTCGTATTAACCTTGTTCAATATTTAGCTAAGACTGTAACTCGAATGATATGTTTGTTTTGATTCTCGAGTTAACATAAGTTTTATGTGATGAACGTAGGCAATAATTAGAGTATTACCCATCACTGCAAGGCCATAATTCAGGATTATTTGTGTACTGTACAGTCGTGGCACTCGTGTAGCATATAATGGCGTCACATTATCTGAACTGCAGGTGTAAAGCCTTGGCGTTCGTTGAACTACAGACCATACGTGGTCTTGGCGTTCGTTGAACTACAGACCTAACGTAGTCTTGGCGTTCCATTATCTGAACTACAGGCTTATCTAGCCTTGGCGTTCACTATCAAGACTTCAGGCCTAAAGCCTTGGCGTCACATTATCTGAATTACAGGCGCAAAGCCTTCGCGTTATATTATCGTGCTTCGGTCTAATTGCCCTGGCGTTCGATGAACTACAAGACCTAACATGGTCTTGGTGTTCATTAAACTTCAGGCGTATCTGTCTTGGCGTGTCTGCCTTGGCGTTTTACTTCCATACACAGATGGTGACCAAGATCTTGGAGCTACCGGCGTTTCTGGTCAGGCAGCAGGCAAGCAGTAAGGACTCTAGGCTTAAGAATCGGACTGTCGATGCCCCTACTGGATGCAGACATGGACATCGGTGAAGACTACACCAGACTAAGCGGCTTCAGCCACGGAGCTCGAGTCGAGGACGACACTTAGTCAGGAGAGGCCGTATTAAATAGATTGAAAAATAGGAACAAAATAAACCGTTTCTATACACCCAATATAGAAACCGTTTATAAGCCCATGCAGGCTCGTCGGGCGGGGGATTCTTGTTTGAAGCTCTGTGCGGAGCGGAGGTCTTGTTAGTTTACGTGAGGATTGTATTATTGTGTCGAATCTCTGATAGTTGTTGTTTTGGTTATCTCAGTAAATGTTAAATCGTGTTTAGTTTTAATCAGCACGTATATTTGTTATTTGTTTAATGGCTTTTGGTCCTGACATTTATTTATTTTTTTGAGTAAAATAACTTCTGATCCTAACAATATTATAATATTTTACTTCTGTAATTAATGAAAATATTTTAATATAGCTAAATCACGAGCAATGGAGAAATATACGTTGCTTATTAATGTTCTAATAAAAAACAAAACTCTATGCAAGTAATAAGCTGTCTCTGGTTCACAGTGATATGGAAATGTTGCATGACAATTTAGTGAAGCGGTCGCAAACTCCGCCCACACGTGTAAAAGAATCCGCCGTGACCGTATTTACACGCATTACAGGAATAACTTCTCGACTAATGTCCATTTAAGTTGAAACTAAGTTCAACATTAAACATAAGCGGCTTACGGCGCTGCTGAGCGGCGCCCGGCGGCGCCCGGCGGAGTTATCACGGCAGTAATCTGCTTCCAAACGTTGCCAGTGTTGCCAATGCCAGGCGATAATAATTACTTAAAAAGTGTCCTAAGCTCAATGGTATTTTTTCATTTGCACTATAATTTATTCTTAGCTGAGAAAGGCCTTTACAACTTTGCCGAGCGAGAAAGGCGAGCCGGATGTACATTTTTTTTTGTAATGGCTCCGACGGCAAGAACCGTGGGTTTGATTTGCAGTGAAAATTAAAAATAATTGTAAAAAATTACAAAGACATATTACATAGATCATTTATAATATCGAAATAATTGTTATTGCACTATTTACTCCTTCTTTCTTTCTTTATTTAAAAAAATATGCATTTATTAATTCGATATAATGTTATATATATTAAGTAATATATAAAAGCCATAGTGAGCTTGCCTATTTTAAAAATAAGATTAACTATTTAAAAATAGATGTCACTGTTGAGTACTATCCAATATAGAGCAAGGAAGAAGGGACAGAATTTAAATGGAAATAGGATTAGATTTTTATTAAATTAAAATATAGATATGAAATTTAGTTGTAACAAAATTAGTCCAACAGATAACATTAAACCAGGCCTTATATTATTATTTAAAGTAAAATCCTGTAGTATTCAGTTATGGGTTGGGTGGAAACGCAAGGGCACCCCTATCGGTACCAGCCTGGACTTCGGCAGCCAGCGTTTCGAAAGCGACTACCTTGAGAAGAAACGGTGGAAGAAACTCAAGGCTGCATCGGAGAGGAACTGCGCCTCTCAGTGTAGCCGCACCGTTTAGCGACTGTTGCCTGAAAAATCAATGATGGTTTTGCCACCGGGGCCGAAGTGAATCTATCGAGGGGCTTTAGTTAGATATATCCAGTTATCGTATTAAAAGTGGCATAGTCTAAGAAAAAAAGTAAAAAACAAATCAAAAAGTTAAGTCTCTGTAGGATGGTCATCACTGCCACAAGGGATACAGTGAAAAAATATATTATTTATTATTCTTGAATATTACATTTTATTAAAAATCCCTAATTTACGAGCCAAACCCATAAGTTGGTATCACTGAGTGCTGCATGACGCCTGTTCGCGCTCATACGTAATAACGGCGCGTTCTGATTATGTACATTGGAAATTCCTTAAATTAAAATTACTTTGCCTTTTTTATAATTTTCAGGGAAACATATACATATATATTATATAATAAATACACATAAATAAAAAAAATCCACAAAAAACAACAAAAATAAGCTAAAGAACATAATAGAATAAACAAAAACTAACTAATTACACACACAATAATACAAAGAAAAAAATCAAATGTTAAGAGACATTTTTTTTTTCAGCATTATTGTAATGGAGTCAAATGTACAAGACAGAATGGCGACGTCACAAATAATGTTATTGTTAATAATCAGTGATTTTTCAGCAATTAACTCGTCAAGACGTTTCCTACTGTATAAGGGAACTTGTAGTTGAATAACATAACGACAGGATAGTGCAGTCGGTAATGACCTTGCCCGCGATACTAATTGTCCCGAATTCGAGGACAGGCTCCACAAAGTGACTACATTGCACCTGATGGAAAGTGCAGTGTACTCCAAGAACTGCAACGACTGCCAAGATACGAACATCCGTTAAAAATCGCCATCGCTACACCCGCCCACATGTACTCGTACCCCGACTAAAACTTTATAAGGATAATGTAGACTTTGTAAGCGTTCTATTGAATTAATATAATATTATATATAAAAAGGATTTTGAAGCAACTGAAATACGTATTTCAATTTTTTGTAACAAAAAAGGACTCCAAGCGGAAAATAGATGAAGGTTTTTTAAACGAATGTATAAATGTATTAAAATACTTAGATGCAAACATTGTACAATTGCCCTTTGAAGAGTTCAACGGCATACTGTAATTATTTCTCTACATAATGGCAAGTAACAAGTCAGAGTGTTATAAGACACCCCACGTGGAGAGAGCACGTGAGCGTGTCCCTTGAATGAGAACTAGTTAGCTGGCGGCAAGTGTCACGTGACACAGCTGCCCCGCTCGGTGCTCCTTACCAATGAACAAACATTGTGGCTTCGGGCTTCCCCACTGCATCTGTTCTTTTGTATTGTAGCTGGTGATCGCTCTATTTATCTCTATAAAGCTGCTTTACACTATCACACTCTAACGTAAACAAGGACATGGATAGTGCACAGTGCGCCTCAAGGATATAACAGAACGTGTAAAAAATTGTATTTGTACTTTTAAATTATACTGCTGGCTGGCTTGTCCCGACGGGCTGGGGGCTGTGGTGGCGTACTGAATAAAGGATTGGCATGCGTGCGCGGCAACACGAATGGTCGTAGGTTCAAATCCCAGCAGGTTTTTTCAGATTATTCGCGGTCTTCACTTCGCCGATTATCAGTTCTTCGGCATATGTGGTCTGTCCACTGTTGCTGCTGCTAGAAGAAAAATTTGGAGATATACATAATTATATAGCTCAGACGCTCATGAGCGCGATGTAGACGCACGTCTCAGACGCTACGAATGAATAACCGAGGTATCACGCATGTGTATTTATTTATGAGATCACTTACACAGTCTACATTAACACACATGTATAGGACATGAACAAGGTAAATTACAAACGCGACTGTATTAAAAAATATTGATCTCTTGCATAAGAGGAAAGACAAATGGAAAATACGAGTAGCACTTGGACAAGAAAAGTAACGAAGAGAAAACAAAGAAAAAATCATAAATGGGGAAAGGAAAAAAATTAAATGAAAAATAATTTAATTCACAATCCTTTCGAATAATATACCCGTGCGTGTGAGTCGGAAGGGCGTCACGCGCCACAATTTCACGCGTTTGTGGATTAATGAACAGTTTCAAAGCGCAAAGCGTTCGAATTTTCACTGACTTTGTACAGCTTACTTAGCGTTGTAGCGTTTTGAAAGAGAGCGAGTTGAGAGTTGTGATGTTCCAACGCAAAGACGAAAGAATGAGGTAGGCGGGGTGACAAAATGTTGAGCGGGTGTTGATAGTGTAAAATAATAAATAAGAGAGAAGAACATATAACAAAATTATTAAAATAAGATAGTATACACTTTCATATTTTTGAATTTCATATTGCTGTCATTGAATATACATATCGAGATCAGTAGATCTCTACATAGAGTTGTTCAGCCTTGGCTTCGTGCACGAGGGAGCGTTGTGGCCTGAATTTGTTGAATAACTTGGAATTCGGAACAAATTATAATTAGATGCTCTGGGTAATCTAGTAGGAGCAGAAAATTCCGTAGATGGTAAAATAGTAGGAACTTCGAGAATATTGTTAACAGTAAAGAGAAAACGCGTCTTTGATCGACTACGGCACACGTGCAACCGATCACAATATTGTAATTTCAATTATTTATATTATATACGCAGTTTTCTTGACATTTCCGAGGTTTCATTTCTATCACGTGTACCGTGCTGCATGTAAAATAGGCAAATAAGCAAATTATATATGAAAGTAATAGTCATAGTGCGCCGCGCCGCGCCGTAGCCACCAGAGCGCCAGGGTCGGCGCATGCATGCTCGAATACAAGCGCCACTAATTTGTTAGCCATCGTTTGGCAGAACGAAAACGACAAATGTTCTTCTAACATTAATGAGTACGACCAGTAAATTTGCTTGTGAGCAGTAAACATAATCTCTGCGGGCTCGGTTCAGACGAGCGACTGGCGCCGGGGCCTATCTCGAGTCGCTGTAAATCCACAGCGGTGACTTAACGACGACATAAATACCGGCCGTCTGCGGGCCGAGGGGCGCGGGGCGCGGGGCGCGGGGAAGTCAGTAACTCACCGCTTAATTATGCGCCATCTGTTAACTGAAGCGAGAAGCGTTAAGGAGGTAAGAATTACTAGCAAACAATAATTAATGCACGGGATCAGAAGTGGGATACAGTGTGAAAAATTTTCTTTTGGGTAAACAGACTGACGCCCAATCTGATAGCAAGCGGTTACAATCGTCTAGAAGTCTATGAGTTGTAACCAGAGGAGCGTTTTTATTGCATTGACGACTAATATAATTTTGATTAGTATTATCATATAATTAATAAAATTTTATATATAGTTAGTTATCCAGCATTACAAATATGATTTAGGTATGATAAGAGATATTTTTTCGTTCATTCAAACAAGACTCAACAAGAAGTTCTTTATCTCTTACTTTTTCCGAGTCGTTGGGGTGGAGAATGGTCTTCTGAGGAGCGCGTTCCCAGAGTCCTGTGATATGGGGTCCCTTAAACGAAACGTGAAAATATACATATGCAGGCCGATAAAAAACCTTTTTATTAAAAAAAAAATCAACCGACTTCAAGAAGTACATAGTAATCCTATATTTATCATTCAGAGTTTGTCATTTTTGAAGGCAGTACCTAGATGCCATGCAGCTTTCCTCGTTATGTTTTCCTTGACTAGTGAGCACCTGGTGCCTAAATAAATAGCAAAATAATATACAAACTGCTGTGTCGGTTACGTCGTCTTGTAAATACATTTTAGATGTACCTATATTTTTATTAATACACGTACTAAAAAGATCTTGCCGTAGATAATGAAAGCAATATTATGAAAATTTACATAAAAACACACTAAATATATACTAAACAACAAAAGCATTTGAAATTTATTCTGTCATTTTATAAGTCGTTGTCTCCGGAGTAATAGAGTAGTTCCTGGTGCTTCAATATGTGCGGCAATACATCAGCTCGCAGGTATGACGTCGAAGTATATTGCCCTCATATACGAGACGTTTAATTCGGCTAATGGAGCCGCGAGCGCGCCTCCGCCAGAGATGTTCATTTATTGTACTACGGCGCTTATTCTGCATCCTGCGACATCAATTCACTTGGAAAATTATATTACTCGTATGTCAAATATCTATAGTACTATACACCTAACAGTTTTTATAGCATAATTTATAATCTATACATACAACATGATCGCTAGCCCGGCCCGACCCGCAAGGGGCATATCGCTGACACGATACATCGAAACGTTATATTATTCGTGAACATTAAAAAGTTATTGTCATATAAAATTGAATTATTTTACATGATATATATACTCGGATTACTTACAAAAATCAGTTAAAAGATTAAAGAAACGACTTAATTGATTTAGACGGTGCTTGGGATCGACGCGGGACAAGGCGTTTTTGACCTTATGACCTACACTACTAGCATCCTTTGCATTCCTTTTTCCTTTGTTCACGAGATATGCTCGCCCCTAGTGTTACCGTGTAAGTTTTCCTTATTTAGTTTTTTTTGTTTTTATGTAATAAATATAACTGAAATAGAATCTAATCTTGATACCGAATTACGCCTTCGCAGGCAGACTGGGTTTTTATAACACACTGTATAATTTATTGATGCTGAAAAGCCATGATAATGTACCGCTTTGGCCTGTCACATTTTGTGATGTGGTTGTGTTGGGAACTTTTACTTGGGGAAACCCTCGTAGGACCTTCCCGGTCCACATCGGAGTTTCCGATCGAAGTGCACTGGATTTGTACCAGTTAATAGCCTGAGGTGACTGCTTCTGCTCTTTAACGAGAATTATAGGCCCAGTAGTCAATGCTCCATAGCCTTGCGGAACCGCAGCCATGCAGACGTGACCTTGGCGGAAGGCACTGTCTTTTCAATTATTTACGGCTTTATGGCAGACTTATCGGATTTTGAGTTCCGTGTTCACTTATAATTCTCGAACATTTTTATGGCAATGTCGATCGACTTAGGGAATAGGGCCCGTTAGCGTGTTAGCGTGACGCCAGAGGGATGTTCCGAGAGGACATTTAAACACACGTCACTTGTCACTGTCTGGCCGCGGCCCGTCGCGCGCCGCCTTCAGAGTGTGATTGCTTCTTTATTAAAACATCCCTTTATGTCACTTTATACAGTAATGACTATCTGTACTTTTATTTGTGTTGAGTAAGTGCTGTATATCTAGTACCTGACTTCGTCACAAAATTACACCTTGTGTATGCAACCTCGTTTTTATATTAGAATGTTTAATGTAGTCAGAATGGATACCTGTTGCACAATTGTATCGTCATGTTGGAAATGACCGATGAGATCAAAGTGCTACCACTTTGAACTCATAGGTCGTTTGAACTACTGTACCCACGTACAGCCGCTAATGTATATTTGCTAACCTGAAAGAGATATAGCGTAACGATATGTTGTTAAATACAGAAAGAAAGAAAAAAGTTTATTGAGGCAAAAGAAACGACACAACATACGCATTTAGATAAAACAATGAAAGAATACACCATGTACCCTGTATGCTGTCACCAATCTCAAAGAGCACAGAGCCGTCCAGCGCTGATTTTTATTATTATTATAATTATACTAATTCAATAATATAACTGTGGCTCAGCCAAGCGGACAAGGGACCCGTATTCATATACAAAAACGCGTACGGTGATACGATGGAATCCCGGCACGCGACTCTGGTTTCATACTCTCACCGGTGTATGAAAACATTGTGAGGAATCTTGGATGGCATCTAATAGAAATGTCTTATGGAAGTTTCCTGAGATCGGCGATCAGCTGCGCTACTGGTCACGTTGGGCACAGCATACAAGCGCAAAGTGGATACATCCAATAATGTATCACTGCTGAACCCGAAAGGGATATGACTTGAAGATATATTACTATTTTATTAAGTAATATATATATATTATTACCATTGTTTTTAATGATATTTTTATAGTTTTCTATAGATGATGATATGATATGATGAATGATAGACAATCTGTGGAAGATAAATAGAGTTGAAAGAGAATAGAGTTGGAATCAATTGGTAATTACATTGGTGCGTACGTGACCTGCGCACCGCCTGTTAGAGAGGTCTAGAAGGGTGGTATCTTTTCATCCGCATCTCCAAGTGATGGAAACTGAAAGGCTATTTGCTTATCAGGCTGTTGAAGGAATATGGATCTCTAAATCTGGCCAGCTGCGGCTTGAGGAACATCCGAGAAAGTTTTATTTAGTAGGAGTTAGATACAACAGGGTCAGAGTGATCACGGCGCCCTTGGCAGTCCTAAGCAGGGTTTTCGACCCGGGTACAAAAAGAAAAATTGGTGCCTGTCTATAAGTAGCAATGTATAAATGAAATAACATATCAACTTGTGCAGTAATATTTTTGTGGCAGCTTTTCAAACTTCATGAGCACTTTTCATTCGTAAAAGTCGAGTTATGACGAACGCGTCATATCCTAAAAGGTAGAGAGGGCCGTGGGGGTGGCGGGTGCGGGACGGGGGTGCAAATGTGCATCTCGAGATGAGACGCTTGAATACACCCCCGTCTGTAAGTGACGCTCGAGTTCGCCTAGAGTGGAGATGGAATTTATTTCATTTTTCACATTTCCCGGGTAACATACAGCAATATACAAACGATAAAAATACCCATAAAAGATACATAAGCTAGAAAAGTTTCTACAAAAAAATAAACTAAACAAAATCAAGCAAAGGGACATAAAATAATGAAAGAAAACTAATTAATTATATATTAAGAAAAAAAAAAGAATAGAACAAAAAAAATAAAATAAAGTTCAAACCAATATTTTTTTTTATCTCACCACTCGTCTATAGGACCCAATTGCACAAGCCACTATGTCAAAATGTTAAATTTATTCCACAATTATGAATATTGACCAAGTATAGTTTACGCTCTGTGCCTGTAACACCGAATAATGCTATGTCCGTGTCAAGAAAAAAAAACTTTACATATAATATTCTTTTCGAGATTGTAAGGTAATTGCCTGAACTGGATCGTGACCACGGTAGTGACTCGCTTCAACCTGTCGCTTCTCTGAATAATTATGCGTAGATCTAGTTGTTCTTATATTACTAGAGACGTTCAGTCGTGATGAATGTGGGCCAACGTGACCACAGGGACTGTCAATGGATTTCCGACCCTTCATAATCGGTCTCGTGTCCTTCTTGGACAACACTTTACATTAGATGCAGTGTAGTCACGTAGTCAAGCCTAATATACAAAAGGAACTAGACCGTTCCGTCAGCAAACAAGACCGTTGGTTGTCAGGTACGGAGCGTTTGCCTTTTCCGATACGATCCGACCGTAGCGCGTGATGTTGCCAACTGGTGTGATTAGATACCGATGTGGATGCGGTATGCAAGCGGAGGATACGCACATGCTACGCAGCTACTACGCTACGCATGCTACGTTAATACTAAGCGCATGCTACACGGCTGCTACGGTGCTACTACGCACATAATTTGTAGACGCTACGCACATGCTACGCCTATGAAAAGCGCAAGCTATGTTGATACTACGTCGGTGGTACGCGCATGGATTGTGCAAGATACGCCGACGCTATGCACATGTGATTAAGCATTATGATCGGCTCCAGTTGGGCAGACATATTGACTGAAGAGTTGTTCAACCTTGTTCCACCGTCTCCTTTCCTTAATAGATCCACGCACGCGGGTTTACGGAGTCACAGATATACTGTAACTCACACTCACTGTGTGTTTCAGGTAGGACTAGGAAGTTCTCTAACTCTTCATTTTACCGTGTCGTTGGACTGTGGAATGCTCTTCCGGCGAACGTGTTCCCACCGACCTAAGGTTTTATATATATATATATATATTTATATATTAGGTCCTTACATATGAAATTTGCGTTTTTCGTACTGGCCACTTTAATCACAAATTTCTCCTCTTTGGTAAGGAATTCCAAATTCAAATTTGTACAGCTATAGACTCATGTATTTGTGCTTCGATGATCGTCATTCATTTGTTTTTTTCTTCTGTTTTTTTCTGTTTGCGTCACTCATTTTACAAAATGGAACACTTAAAATATCGCATTATTTACGAGTACGAGTTCCGCCGTGGCACTAGTGCTGCGGAAACAACTCGAAGGGTGAATGTGCGTATGTGTGTATGGCGGTCGTGTTGCAAAAGAAAACACAGTTCGTTTTTGGTTCCAACGTTTTCGTTCTGGAAATTTCGACCTGCAGAACAAGCCCCGTGGATGGCCTGAGACTCAAGTTGATAATGAAGAATGAAGGCTCTTGTGGAAGCGGATCCATCGCAAACCACATCCGAGTTAGCTGCAGGTTGCGATGTTAGTGATAGAACTGTTTTAATTCACTTGAAGCAAATTGGGAAGATTAAAAAGCTTGAAAGGTGGGTACCTCACGAATTGACTGAAGCAAACCGGCAAACGCGCGTCGACTGCTGCGTTACATTACTAAACCGGCACAATAATGAAGGTATTTTAAACCGAATCATTACCTGTGATGAAAAATGGGTTCTTTACGATAATCGGAAGCGCTCAGCGCAATGGTTGGATCCTGGCCAGCTAGCCAAATCCTGCCCCAAGCGAAAATTAACCCCAAAAAAGTTACTTGTAAGCGTTTGGTGGACTAGTGCCGGTATTGTTCATTACAGTTTTCTCAAATCTGGCCAGACTATTACGGCTGATGTCTATTGTCAGCAATTGCAAACCATGATGGAAAAGCTAGCGGCTAAACAACCTAGGCTGGTCAATCGCTCCACGCCACTGCTGCTTCACGACAACGCTAGACCACACACTGCGCAACAGACGGCTACTAAATTAGAAGAGCTTCAATTGGAAAGTCTAAGACATCCTCCGTACTCCCTGGACCTTGCTCCAACCGAATACTATTTTTTTCGAAATTTGGATAACTTCTTGCAAGGGAAAAAATTCAACTCCGATGGGGCAGTCCAAATCGCCTTCAAAGATTTTATTGATTCCCGTCCGACTGGTTTTTTTAGTAAAGGGATCAATGAACTACCTATGAGATGGCAAAAGTGCATAGAAAATAATGGTTCATACTTTGATTAATTAAATATATTATATTAAAAAATATTCGACTTTTTGTTCCTCCCATACAAAACGCCAATTTCATATGTAAGGACCTAATATATATAATAAGCATTAAGGTTTTATTCTTCTAAATGAAAAAAATGAAATGAAAAAGTATTTATTTCGCCACAAATATACAAAAAAACAGGAAAATTTAAATGTAGCATTACAAACAACACACAAAAATAAAAGAAAATACAGAACATATAAACATGGCGAAAATGGGCCCTTCATCAGCCTAAAGCCACAGAGGAAGTCTGCAGCGCTGATTTTCGTGAAGGGCCCCGGTCGTGTTACATCTTATAAGAATTATCGATAAACAACAAAATACATATAGCTTGAATAATAAATACAAGTGATACTAAAATAAACTATTACATACAGCATTACATTCTAGCCTAGAGAGGGAGGAATGAGGTTATAAAACTGATCAAAACACGCGCTAAAATACAAACGATAAAAACGCTAAGTGAGGCAATATTCTTGCGCAACTGAAGCGTCTCAAAGCGTTTTCCGAAGAAAGGTTGGAACGATATTGTGTTACTGAACTGGAAATTTAAAGACAAATATAAAATAATATCTAAAAGCTATATCGGGATGAATGATTATGGTCCCATAAATATCAATTTGCCACATAAAGGCGCGCGTGACCGAAACATCGGAACAACTTTACCGGAATTCTATTTATCCGACTACGCAAACGACCCAATTAGGGGACAATGTGTAAGTTCTCATTTTTAGGGTGTTAGGGCGCGTCTACACAATGCGTTCGTTAGCGGCGCGCGGCGGCTGGGCCGGTCTCGCCGCTAATTTCCCGCGTGGCACATAAATTACCGCGCAGTTTGTCGCCGGCCGCGGAGCGATGAAACGACCCATCCTGTCACAATACAGTGTATCAACAAAGAGTGGTACTGAGGACGGCTCAGGAGGGGAATATGCTTCCAGCGAGCATATTGCAGGCACTTGAGAGCCTTTAAGAGAAGAGTAAATAGGCATTTGTTGGGCGGGCCTGGTCCCTTATTGGGCGCATCTTCACCTTCAACTAGGTGCGATTGACGTCAAGCGTCCGCCAGTAAATCATAAAAAACTATATATCATTCATGTAGAACTTGTGGTAATTAATTTTACATTTAATTAATACTTATTACCGTTTTTAATTTATTTGATTAAAATTAGTTTTAAGTGGCTGTTGTAGCCTAGTGGATAAGCGACTGGTATCCAGCAAGCAATGTATGCGGTCCTAGGCTAGGCTGGGCTCTGGTTTCTTCAGATTATGTACGAATTTAGGCAACATAAGATCGCCAGTGAAGAAAAGCATCATGAGGAAGCCCGCGTGCTGGCTAATAGAAACGCCACGTGTACTAGTGCTCGATTACTACTGCGCGATACTAATGCACAATCAGCTGGGCTACTGGTCACGTTGGCCATGATATATAGGCGCAAAGTGAGTGCAGTCACTAATGTATCCCTTGTCACCTCGAAAGTGATACATATAAAGTCTGCAGCATCTGATGGAGAGTAGAGTAAAGTCCAAGACGGTAGCAGCAGTCAAGTGAGGAAAATCCATTGACAGTCGCCGTCGTCATGTCGGCCCATACACTCGTATATCACAACTGAAAGTCTTTAGGTTTGAGTTACTGGATATGCACAAGCTGATCCAAAAGTGCGATAGATCGGAACGAGTCACTATGACGGTCTGGGTATGGTATCTATGTATCTTAGATTTTTGTTAATGCTGATTGTTGTCGCGATCATAAATATAGATACTATAAATCATCTTTTTGCAACATGAGAATTTTTTTATTGTGATTTAATGCTTATAGGTAGACTAAACTTTGGTTCTAAATAATAAATGGAAAATTTTTAGTTTTTAATTTTAGTTTTTTATGTATAAGGCAGCCAGTGACCTATATGTTATATAAAAATATTACAATAATAACTTATAACCATAAATCTAAATGTATACACCGGTAAAGGATTCCGCAACATGCACAAACAGTAAAAAAGTAATAATAATATTCTAACCACAATGAGAACAAAAATCCAAATAATAGTTGAGACATTAAAATAATTTATAAAAAAAAAATAGAAGTCTGAACCTACTGCTGTGGCATGCACTGTGTACGGTACGACAGAGAACTAGCGGCGGAAGTATTTGTTCAGGCCCTCGACTTTATTGTAACGAGATGTCTCCGTCCCGCCGGAGCGCGCTGAAGCCCGCCGGAGCCCGCCGGAACACGGCGCTTAGCAACCCTCTTCCCGCCGGAGCCCTTCACTTTAATACCCGCAGAGCAAATTAATTTTGTCCCCGGTGCCTTTTGTTTTTATTAACCGCATCGCTCGCAGTAATTTATTTGTACATCCTGTATCACTTAGTAGCTGTTATATCATTTACGATAGATAAAGCCCAGGAGTACTTGTATTTCTTTGTAGTTGTGCTCTATGTGGATGAAAAAGGGTAACATTACAGTGATGAAGCTTTTCTCCTATTTTTGTGTTAAGGCATGATATTTTATCAACTCATTTACTTCTTTTACAGTTGTTCAAGAAAATGATAAATGGTTAATTTAATTAAATTACTAGAAAATATTATCTGAGAAAATGAGTTACGAAATATAATGCAAATAGGCCTATTTGAAAATACTCTAAAATGTTTAAAAGTGATTCAAAGTATTTTTATATTAATATATCTAAAACTGTAATAATTCAACTCATCCCTGCAGTGACTTGGACTTTAGTAATTTTTTTCAGTTTATAAAATGCTGAAGAGTCGCGCAGTAGTTAATATGTTTTTGAAAGTCAATTTTCTTTGTAATAGTTTTTGATGTTACTATATATATATGTAATTACAAAATTAAAGCCTTGTGTAAATACCAAACTATGTACAGCTGTTACATACATTTGTATAAGTCAACGCAAGGCTCATATATACATCGTTACAATACAACACAATGCAATACAACACACACCGACAACAGTACACACAACAATACAACATAAACACAATGTACAATGCAGTACAACAGTACATAATAGCTTAATACATTGTACGCAGAGATGGGCAAAATGTAATCTTTATTAAGGACTAGCTGATCCAGCAAACGTTGTTTTGCTATGTAAGGTTTTGTAATATCTTCTAAGATGTTCATTGAAATTAAGTAATGTCAAAGACAATTTCGTTCACAATTAAATACTCTTAATCAACAACACATTTATTTATATAAAGATTAATATTATTACGTTGATACAACTCTTAACAAATAATGCATTAATTTCGACCTCATTTGTTTACCATAAAAACGGTTCTAGTGACTTAATCTTAAAAGATAAACATATACTGTCGCGGACATTTTTTTAGATCATCTCAAGAGGAATAATTCTTTCTTACATATATTTTTGGTATCTTGAACCGTTTTTGCAGCGCACGCAATGGAAGCCCTCAAGGATGAAAAATTTGCCCCTTTTTTTCACATTTTCCATTATTTCTTCGCTTCTAATAATTGCATCGTGATGTTTTATAGCCTATAGCCTTCCTCGATAAATGGTCTATTCAAGTCAAAAAGAATTTTTCAATTCGAACCAGTAGTTCCTGAGATTAGCGCGTTCAAACAAACAAACAAACAAACAAACAAACAAACTCTTCAGCTTTATAATATTAGTATAGACTAGCTGTCCCGGCAGACCTTGTTCTGCCCTATTTCTTTAAAACAAAGTCACATTGTTTTTTTTAATGTTAATAGCTATTGGCCTGTCGGCTGTTTTTTGAAAATTGTTGGAAGGAACCTGGCCTTAATGCTATATGTATAAAAATTGACAAATATTGACATTAATATTTATACGTCACTCAATAATTGTTTTGCCTTCCCGTAACCCGTCCACTAACATTTAAACTTTATGCTATGGTGTTAAAGTTCAAATTGACTTATAACAAATCTTTTGTATGAGAATATAGAAAAGTGTTGTTTTTAGACTTTTTCAGATAATTTTTTAAAATCTTCTCTCTGTTATAACCTTCCCCAGACTTCAACAAACACAACAAAAAAGAAATCAGTCAAATCGGTTCAGCCGTTCTCGAGTTTCGCGGTTATCAAGACACTATAGCTGATCCGGCAAACGTTGTTTTGCTATGTAAGGTTTTGTAATATCTTCTAAGATGTTCATTGAAATTAAGTGATGTCAAAGACAATTTTGTTCACAATTAAATACTCTTAATCAACAACACATTTATTTGGATAAAGATTAATATTATTACGTTGATACAACTCTTAACAAATAATGCATTAATTTCGACCAAATTTGTTTACCATAAAAACGGTTCTAGTGACTTAATCTTAAAAGATAGACATATACTGTGCGGACATTTTTTTAGATCATTTCAAGAGGAATAATTCTTTCATACATATATTTTTGGTATCTTGAACCGTTTTTGCAGCGCACGCAATGGAAGCCCTCAAGGATGAATAATTTTGCCCGTTTTTTTCACATTTTCCATTATTTCTTCGCTCCTAATAATTGCATCGTGATGTTATATAGCCTAAAGCCTTCCTCGATAAATGGTCTATTCCACTCAAAAAGAATTTTACAATTCGAACCAGTAGTTCCTGAGATTAGCGCGTTCAAACAAACAAACAAACAAACAAACTCTTCAGCTTTATAATATTAGTATAGATTAGTATAGATTAACGATTACAAAATGTGGTCGTAATTTTAATTTTCTTGCTATGTAATCGAGATTAAATCCATTTAAAATATTAAGAAACCATAACTGTGTATGCAATCTGGGATTCTGTAGTGTTTAAAACATAGATGAGCAAAATACCGACAGCCAAATATTAGTGGTAAAAAACTCAAATTGTAATCACAATCATTTTTTATTAATCTGATTATATTTTGCCCGTCTATGATTATACGACGCAAACACTATACATTACAACACAGTTGTACAACTGGGTACAATGGAATATAACTTGCACTTGCATTTTGCAATATTACTTATGTTTATTATATATTTGATCTTTTACATGTGTACCCTGTTGCCTGTACTTGTCGAAAAAATATTTTCTGCCGGGTCATTATTGAGTGAAATAATAAACAAGTATATGCAAAGGAGAAAATGATTTCCATAAATAAATATTTACATATCCAAAAGACGGGCATCAGTGTTCCAACGACAGATATAAGTCTGCCTACCCCATGAGGGACACAGCGTGAAACAACGGAATATATCACGAGCGCAGGATTGAGCCCAGAGGTACAGTTAGAGTCGCGCGGCGCCAGACTTATCGTTCAGTTTTGGCCATGATTACTCGCTCACTAAACATTATACGCTATACTATGTACCTAATGTTTGGTGATTTTATTTATGTAGGCTTGGATGGATATGGTGAATGTCTATAGGTGACCACTGAAGTTCGAAACGTACATTATTTTTTTAATTAATATAGATCCTTTCGCATATATGTATTAAAACGCTAATATACCGTCTCGCTATATCCCTTTCGGGGTGTTCAAAGGTATATTAGTGGCTGTATTTACTTTGCGCTCATACTTCGTGCCCAACGTGACCAGTAGCGTAGCTGACCGCCGTGGTTAAGCACTAGTACACATGGCTCATCTATTAGATGCCATGCGGGTTTCTTCACCAGTCGGCAGTGTATGAAAACGCTTTAAGTTTATTTTAATAGAGAATAACTATTAAAACATTGGAAACTTTACGAAAAAAAAAAAATTAAAAAACATTTTCCCATACAAAATGTTTATGGGTTCCGTAACAGTCAAACACGTTAAATAATATTCATCCCGTTGATACGGTAAACTCTCCCCTTAAATTAAAGAATGTATTAAATAAAGGCTTTGAATCGACAAGATATATCCACAATATTCGGAAAATGGCGTACTTTACATTTCAAAAATTTAGAATAATGTCAGTAATGAAAAAGGATTAACATATATATTTGTTGTCCAATATTTATGTGTGCGTTTAGAAATTTATTTTGTGTGAACTAAGGAAAATATATGATGATGTCCTGGGCGGATTCGGCCACGGCGGCTCTTTCAACACCGATTAAGAAAATCGAGGTCCAGTTTTCGGAAACAGTCAATTGCGCAGGAGATATTTAAGTGTTCAACTGGTCGCGCTGCCAGAAAAGCACTCTCTCGTCCGAGCTCCCTCAGGCCCGATGGAATGGAGAACCAGTACGATCGGGAGGGAGCGGGATGCAGGTTTGGTCGAGTTTTCCTTCTCTGAACACCTGGTTGAATTGCGGTGTTAAAGAGATACCCTAGTCGCCTTTTACGACACCTCGGCCAGAAGAGGGGGGTGCTATTCTATTCTGCCGGCAGTTACCACGGTTAAGGAAAATATATATCAAAATAATGAACACAAAATTCATTGTATTACTTTGATAAAATCTTAAATTAAGATTAGCTAAACTGCAACACGATATTAATTAGTTTTTAGGCAGTTCGAAGTTTGGCGGAGTAGTTATAATTTACATACTGGAATGGAATTCGCATCCTGCGCCTGTTTTTCCAACATTTTATGACATGGGAATTTTCAAACCACGAATCGATTCGTTGGCATTTATATCATTTATACAAAAACTTCAGCCCGAAATTATTATTATTATAACAAAAGTACTTTTTCCACGCGAACGAAGTCGCGGACACTGCTAGTTGTATATAAATCATGATACTTGCATAACATTCTTCATTAGATGTTAAAATATTGTAAAAGAGAGATTTAATAGATTACCTAACTATATCACGGTAAATCATTGTTAGTAGCGCAGCAGACGTATCTGAAATTCCACAAGTCATGAATTCCGGTGAGACTGTAGCTCAGGGCGAAAGGGACATGTACCGGGATCTCGTAGGAATCCCGCAGGCCGGGATTCCACGCGCGCCCGCCCAACAATGCAACGCGACGGATGAATCGTTTACAGGGTAAATACTGCATAAATTGATGCGACAGGCGCCCAGCACTGGGCAACGCTCGTTCACGTAAATTGCACTATTCATGCAATTACATTGTACTTATTTATAATGTGGGTACGAGGAACTAGTCGTTCGTGGAAATCGGAGACCTTGCGGCATTATTATAATAAAACGACGCGGAATAAGTATTTTTCGGGACCTTGAACTTAATATTTCACAGTTTATCTTTTAAGTAAAACAGTTATCAAACGAAGTTATCAAATTTTAAAGAAAAACTAATTTTAAAACGGGCCGGGTGTATATCATATTTACGTACAGACAGACCTACAAGAGACTGTATTTGATTTTTTTTTTACTTTGGGAAAATCCTCATAGTACCGTCTCAGACACACAGGGGGGTTGCGCGACCGAGGGGTGTCGGATTTATACCGACTAAAAACCCCAAGGTGACTACTTCTGCGCATTGGCGGGGACTGTGGGTCCTGTAATCAATTCACCACAGCCCCGTCGCGCCGCGTCCGGTGGGCACAAACTCGGGGGAAGATGACACCCTCCCCGATACTGCTCGTTGTATTTAGGCAGAGCACGTCACAATGCCCTGCCAACTTCTCGAGGGCCGCTAAACCAGTTGCTCAGAGCTCCCACCCTGAGCAGCCACGACCCCAACGACATCAGCCAACTGGTCGTGGAACGACCGGTCGGCTGGGACTGATGTGCCAGGGCGGTTGCCGGCACCCTGGTGTCTCCTTCGAGCGGCCTTCTGCCGTTCACGCTCTGCGGCCTCCTTCTGGGACATGACGTCTTCACAGAAGGAGACCGCGCCCCTCCAGTTGTCATACTCTGCCAGCATTGCCGACACCACTGCCGGCAGAGAGAGTATTTGATATTTATGTCAACTCGACACATTCCCACGCTTTTGAGAAAAAAGGTCTTGACAGATAAACAGACGTACAACGAATTTGTTCTATAGGGGTTTTCTGTTCCTTTTGGGCTACAGAATTCTAAAAGAATATTTTTTATACAATTTGAAGTCCTATGGCAACTTAGGCTCCATAACATAACATGCCTACTTTGGACAACATTTTAAGGAATGTTTATCAAAAACATTTCGTATTAAGATTTAAAACAACACCAATTTTTTTTTTTTAATATTGGTTAAATAACGTTTCTTCGTTTAAGATGAGACTTTAAACATTGTAAATTAGTTAATGGTAATAAATTAATGCCTACGCTATGAAAGTATTGAATTGTTGTGAAAATTTTAAAATTCTAACTCGAGCAATAGCGCCGATACATTGATTAATATCTATGTTATTGTATTATTTTTATCATTTAAATATAAAATAAAACTAAAATGGTTTGTAAAAACATCTTCCGACTTGAATGAATTTAGAGAAAAAAATATCTACGCACTGCTAAGGTCGTAAATATAAATAAATTCTCTGTTTCAATTTGCATAGGGAACGTGTTTGTTTACGTATAAAAATGTTTTATAGTTATTAGAGGTTTTGAGTGTCGAGTATATCATATAGGGCAGAGCGACACGTGCGCGGCGGGCTGCGTGCCGGCATCCTCGCGTATCGGCGGGAGCGCTCCGGACAGCGGCACCTGGCGCGCCTCACCGGAACTAAAGATATTACTTTTCAATATTTAATACACAGGACGAGTGCAGGGCCGCACTCTACAGTTTCTAATCCTGACACGGCATAGTAACCACACCGCGCCTGAAGGACAAGAAAAAGCAACAAGAAAGAAAAACCTATGAATAGTTGCAGTGATGTTGCCGGCCTGCACGAATATCTCTTCACGCTTCGTTTGAAGGACTCCATATTATAGGAAGGTGGGAACACGCTCGGATCGTGTCATTGGATTTTCGTCTTCTCGCGGTCGTTGCCGTTCTAGGACTACTCTGTAATTTTCATCATGTGCAATGTAGTCCTATCTTCCCGAGTCAGTATAAGAAAAAGACTTAGAAAGTAACGTAACGAGAGCTTAAAATATGTTATATAATTATAGATTACACTCCACTATAATAGCAATTTTCTCTGCGCTCTGGCCCCCTGGGCGGGCGCTGGATGCGGCCCCGTCGCCGGTGTGACGCGGGCGGAGTCACGCGCGGTCCGGCGCTGACACGTCGCTTTCCCTTACTGACCCGTTTGCCACATGACTTTATTCGCCAGCCAGTGCGCTCTCCGCCTTACGTTTTATTTTAGCACCAGCAAAATATCGCCTACATATTGCTCCTGTGTCACGGAATGTCCTTTATTTTTTATATTTATTTTAGTAGCTACTTTCTAAAATAATAATAATAATATATCGTCACGCTATATCCTTTACAGGGTGAGCAGAGGTGCCTCAGTGGCTGTATCCACTTTGCGCTTAAATGTCGTACCCGACGTGATTAGCAGCGCTGGTTAATGCTGTGCTTAGGGCACTTACTCCTACCAAATCTAATAAGCAGCATGAGAGTTTCTGCAAAATGTTTTCCTTCACTGGTTAGCCTGTGATACCTATATACCTACCTACAAATTTACAAATTTCACACCACTCACATTCTACTGCCTTTCATACTTCATTCTTTCATCCGTCCGCTGAAAAGGGTTGAGTGGTGTCATTTCTCAAAATTTACAATATGCACTTAATCCTAACTTAAAAACATACATTAGAAATTTACAAAAAACAAAACTAAACACACTAAACCTTAACTAACTTACGGACGAAACAAACTTAAGCCTTAATTAAAAATAAAAACAACAGCAGAGGAAGATTTTATCTAACAATTAAAACTTAACCTAGTACAAAATATGAAGGGGGTCTATGAGCGGGAAGCCGTTTCGAAGCGAACCTCCTGACGGCGGCGTTCTTCTCCATCTGCGACGACAGACGGGTCACTAGTCGAAGGTAGCTCGCGCGTCCTTCTTGGTGGAAGTATATACCTATATACCTAGGCTAATGAAGTAAAAGAAATACACCTTGTGGAATGCGCAGCCAGGCTCAATATTTACTCTGGAAACTATTCCAGAGTAAATTACTGAGTAAAGTTCATGAGGCTCTTTAGGAGGCGCAATCGTTTCCCCTGAGCGTCAGCTGACAATCAGCGCTGGCTGGCGCGTGCAGCGGCGCCCAGCACACGCTGAGCCGAGTGCTCTTTGAGACGGGTAGCGGCACACAGGATACATGATATAGTGTTATGTACTATTATTTCATTGTTGTTTTTATATAAATATGTTTGTTGTGTGTTGTTTCCTTTGCCTCAATAAACTTTTTTTTCTTTCTTCCTTTCTTTAGAATAGAATTAAAATGATATTTATTTAATAATCTATTAGTTACACGTAGTCTATTTCATTTATTTTTACTTATACTTTTGCTCTTTTTTTTAGGTATACATATATTTTTACTATAGTATCTATCACTAATACATTTTGGAGTCGATTTATTTATTGTATGTAGTAGTTTATTTTAGTATCACTTGTATTTATTATTTAAGCTATATGTATTTTGTTGTTTATCGATAATTCTTATAAGATGTAACACGACCGGGGCCCTTCACGAAAATCAGCGCTGCAGACTTCCTCTGTGGCTTTAAGCTGATGAAAGGCCCATTTTCGCCATGTTAATATGTTCTGTATTTTCTATTGTATTTGTGTGTTGTTTGTAATGCTACATTTAAATTTCTGTTTGTTGTATATTTGTGGCGAAATAAATAGTTTTTCATTTCATTTCATTTTTCATTTCTTTAAAACGGAATGAAAAATGCTCTTTTATGTATGCAGCGAAACGATGACATGTCTTGTGCTGTCCCAGTGAACGGGCCGTGTCGTGCGGTCGTGCGTACGGCTCTGTCGGCTGACCGGCGCTGCAGAGTCTAGCGCTTCGTTGTTGTTGCTTCCGATCAAATGTTTTCTTTCTTGTTTTTTTATTGGCAAGTACAGTGTAGAATAATAACTATTGAGTATCCCTCGTCATATCGGCCTACATATACCACGACTGAAGTTCTCTAGGTGTATGAATGAGGTATACACAAGCTGATTTCAAAACGCGACAAGCCAAACCGAGTCACTGTGACGGTCTTTACACTCGTGTACTGTGGCCATAATCCAGTTCGAGCAATTGTCCTGCCACCACAAAGCCAGCACCGTATATTTCGAAGTTTGGGTTTAAAGAATTAATGGCTATTGAAATATCCAGGAAGATCATGCAAAGACAATCTGCTCCATAGGTACCGTACACCTTGGTTTTTCTCTATAGTGGTCTCGTATGGGGCAGGTAATAAAGTGCACAGTGCAGCAACAAAGCGCCTCGGTGAGTTGGCCCTCGCAGTGCATTACACATTCAACGCAGAGCTGTTGAGTTAGAGTTGCGTTACCGTGCCGGAATTCTGATGTATCTGATGTTCGTGTATTCAAAATGCATACGCTTCTGAAGTTGCTACAACGAGATGCGCCTTTTAGCCGTCACTATGAATACTTTGTAACAATGAAAGAGAAAGAAAATCTAAACTGATAGGGCTATTGTTTGAACTGGTTCTCGACTTCAGTACGCAAGGGTAAAGGCTGTAATACTGACTCGCTTCCACCTGTCGTGGTTCAGGATCAGTTTGTGTATATCCAGTTGTTTATATACCTAGAGACCTTCCGCCGTGGTATATGTGGGCCAATATAGCAATGACAACTATATTTTTTTTGTTTTTTATTTACAATTACACTCATGGCGGGAACCGTGGATTTATATTGCAGTAACAATAAAAGACAATTATTGGATTCTTGTCCTGTGACGTTATTAAATACAACAAAAAATATCAACAATTTTTAGACCAGGCATCAGAAACAAACACGTTATACATTCATCAATACAATTTACGATCGTATTTAGATGCAATTATTCCTGTAACAGTTCCTCAGTATCATTATATCCCAGATTCAACATCCGATCCCTCAGCTCCACTTTACATTCGTAATTTGACAGATTTAAAATATTCAAAATATTGTTAACTGTGTGTTTCTCTGCAAAATCAGATTTCATGTGTAGGCATAGGGCTGACATATCTCATCCTAAGAAGATTCTTTTTATTGCATCTCCCTATGAAGATCTGTTTATGTTTGCGGAGGATTAGTTTTGA
Source organism: Automeris io (assembly GCA_036320925.1). Classification (NCBI taxonomy): domain Eukaryota; kingdom Metazoa; phylum Arthropoda; class Insecta; order Lepidoptera; family Saturniidae; genus Automeris; species Automeris io. The sequence goes on from JAUDJH010000008.1 coordinate 287,583, forward strand.
AACAAAGAGCTGTCTTACTGTTAACATCGGATAATCAATAGCAGGAAACCTAGGTTTTCACATATACCTTTTAGGAGAGCCCTATTGTCAGCTATAGCTCAATCCAAAATTATTTCTCTGCAATAGACGGTTATGTTTATGAAGCACGGCTTGAAGCGAATTTTCCTAAAGAAAGGAAGGTAACTTAATTTCAACTTAGCCTTTCTAAATCAGGGGAGCTGTCGATAAGGGTCAGTTTAGGTTGTTGCCACATAACAATGCCTGAGCATTTTAAAATATGCCCTCCATTGTGAATCGAATATGTTACTTCCTAAGCATATAGATATTCAAAAGTGTTAAAAACGGAGATCATTTTTTTATCCTGACTCGGCTTTGTGACTACACCGCGCATGATGGAAAGGCATGGTCCAATCAAAAAACAACTGCAAAGAAAACAATCGATAGTCGCAGTGTTCGTGTCGACCAGCGCAAATATCTGTTCCCGCTTCGTCTAAAGGACCCAGTATCATGCGATAGTGGAAACAATTACTGGAAGACCATTCCTCAGCGCAACGACACGGCAAAAGTAAGAGTCAGGGAACTTCTTAATAATACTATACTAATGCGAGGCGGTGAGGTAACACAGCATAGCCTGACTGGGTTGTGACCACAGACATGTCCGGATCTAGGGTAGGGGTCTCCCACTCCCCTGGCGCCGTATTCCAGAGGCGGCAAACGACCACATCACTCAGCCTACCTATTGAATAATTTATTTAAAAAAATGGACTAACCTCTCAATATCAAATTGTCCGAAAAGTAGAAGCCTTTGGTTTTGAGGTTTTAAAAGTCAACGGAAAGTCTCATAAGATATCCTTACCACGATTTAAGTTATACGAGGTCCAAAATCAGTTTTCAATAATATTTTGCTTCTTATCGATATATGATTAATCTATATAATTGAGAATTAAACTTTACAGAATTGGCGGGGGGCGGTAGACAGTCATTTTTGCCCCACCTCGATAAATTTTAAGATTCGCGCCTGAGCACAATATGTAGCGATATCATAGCGATACGCCGCGGCCTGACGCGTTTCATGATCAACTTATTTACGTCCAATTATTCATATGCCCGGAGACCTGATATCGCAGTGTATGTGGGATGACAACCGCGACGATTATCAACGGATTCTCATCTCCCGATAATCGGTGCCGTTCTTGGCACTTCACACCACTGATGGATCGAATCAGAAATAAGATGATCATTAGATTCTCTAAAGTCATGGACAACTCAAAGGAATGGCAGGCTGAAGAGGCAGCGGGCTGGTCATATTTGTCGAAGAACCTGTAACCGCTAGGGTAGCCATGTTCTCGAGCGGAGACCGCGCCTCGGTTAGCGCAGGGTAGAACAAAAAGCCGAAGCCGGTAGGCAGGAAAAAAGCCGAAGACCGGGCTGAGTGGCGAACCTTAAGAGAGGCCTATGTCCAGCAGTGGACGGATGCGAGTTTTTTATTTATTTTTTATTTTTTTACACTGGCTCGACATAGTGACTACAGAGTACCTAATGGTAAGTACAGTGTAGTGTCTAGGTATATGAGCTACTGGATATACACAAGCTGATCCCGAAACGCGACAAGCCGAAACTGGTCACTATGACGGGCTTCGCACCCATGTACTGTGGTCGCGATCCAGACGGGCACCGACGCCCTACCACCTCGCTGCTGCTCGTTTAGCACCACCCAGGAGTCACGTCTAGGGAAACTAGGGTAAAGCCTACGGACGCGAGCAGCTTCGACTTCCAAGTTGATGATGATTGAACACGTAATAGATTCACTAGAATAGTATCGTGCACCATGGTTTGGTAAATAAACAACGTATTTACAGCTCTGTGCAATCCTGCTTATGGATATGGTATGTTAATAAACAAAACCGACAGAGAGACAAGTACGCTGTTACAAATGCTCGAAGCCGGTGACTGGGAGGCGGCGTGTTCCGCTCCGCTTCATTGCCGCATATATTCCGCGACGCTCCGAGAAAACATACGGGTGAACAATTGGCTCGTTTGTGTTGCGAGTTATTCACGTACACATATAAGCGTCAAGTGTGTGTAGCTTTTATGTGAGAATCAAGTTATAATTAATAACAATATACCGTTACGATATGTCCCTTTTGGAGTGAGCTGAAATATATTAGCGCCTGCATCCACTTTGCGCTCATATATCGTGACCAACGTGACTAGTAGAGCAGCTGATCGCCATTTACACAGCACTAGTACACAAGACATTTTTATTACATGCCATGCGGATATCGGCATGATGTTTTCCTGCACCTTCTGGAAAACCTAGGAGTACGCATCGGAATTTGAACCAACGACCATTCGACAATAATAATAAAGTAATAATCCAATAGTTCCGTATATCCCCTAGGAGGACTAACGGTCTCAAGAGATTGAATTAATAGAAACAAACTCTGTGAGTAAGCACGCAATGTGTTCTCGTATGCACCCGCCTCCGCGTCTAAATTATGACATTAGTCATTGCCATAGTGAGGGAGTGAGCCTCCTCAGCGCCGCGGAATTATTTACGCTACGGAGAATAAGCTGCATTTATTACTCCCCGGCTCTTATTGAGATGCCAGTTACACTTTAAAAATATCACCGTGCTCTGTGTGCATACACTCACGTAGTCTTGGTATTCTAAGCAGAGTGCGACGGTTTTCATACCGGGTCTACTGTGTCTATTGTATAAGGCCCAGGTCAGGCCTTGCAGCGGAGGGATGTCCGCATTGGGAATGATCCTGAGTCCTGACGTTGCTGAGCATCTTGGACCGCTTCTGTTGCGCTAATCTATTGCATCAGTAGAAATTGCTACCGTCTGTATCACGACAAATGTTCTGATGAGTTATTTAACCTTGTTCCCCCTTTCCCTTTCATAAAAGAACGACGCGCGCGGGTTTGCGCTGTCATGGTTATACGGATACTCATATCCGTCTCTTCTTTTTGTAGTGATAGGGTCATTGCCCGATCTGGGACGTGATCGCAGTGCACAGGTACAAAGAGCGTCATAGCGACCTTGGCTCGTGGTGACTTGAGCCGAGATAGCAATGACGACTGTCAATGGATTGTCATCTCTTGTCGGTCGTTCCGGCTTTGGACTACATTGTACTTTCCATCCGATGTAACGTAATACCTTTCTCTAGCCAGTATAGAAAAACTAGTTTTTAGTTTTTAAGCATAGATAAATACAAAATAAAAAAACTTTTATTACTGAAATATTAGTCGGTTTCTGTTATTAAATTATATTATATTATATTATAATTATATTATTTTATATTATATTTATTTATTGGAAAGGAAGGCAAACCGGTGAACAGCCCACGCGATAGTGCAACACAAGGAGTATCGTTGCGCTGCCGACTTAGAAGAGCATGTATCGTTCCTCTTTTTACGAGATCCATGTCGTAATCCAGAGGAAATGCTGCGCCTGTAAGTCCCACGACTTTATGGTAGAGTGTTCGAAAAGAAGGTTCTAGTAAACGACGCTGTTGTTTCTAATTGATGAACTTTTATAAAACGTAGCGTAAAAAATTTGGGAATAAAAAAATAGTCATCGTTTTTCGCACATACACACTTAATATATGTATTTATTAAAATTATGACCACTGATACGTTTTATTTTATAACTGAGTGATACACTAGTCGTTTGTGGCAAACGGAGACATCGCGACATTACAATTTGAATGACAAGGATTTTACAGAGCCTTATCCTTAACACTTCGCATTCATTTGCTTTACTTTAAGTATATCGCAACCTCAAATCGTTATCAAATTTGGATGAAGAGTTATAGACTTCTCGCATACGAACGGACAGACAGTGCTGAAGCCCCCAACTAGACTCAGAAGCCTCGCTTCGTTAAGTCGAATATTAAATGATGTGCACTTTGAGCTGTGTAATGATTAATGAGCGAATCAACACCTCCGCCCGGCGACCTTTCCATCTGCATTACAAACCGTGTAAGGAAGTGCAGTAAAGCTGATTTATTAATAAATGAAACAAACAGTGAAAATTCCTTTTATACTTCATTTAATTATATCGTCACGCTATATCTCTTTCGGGGTGAGTACACTCTGTGCTAAGATTAATATTAAGATTATTTTTGGGCATCAAGACCATGTCTTTTGATAATTAAATTGAAGGTATGAACTGAATGACTCTATTTAATTGACTATAAGTTTGCCTAAATTATAATTAATGAAAAAGATTTATAGTTAAATAAGCTGTCGGGAAAATAAATTGACCTCTAGTAGGTACAAATTTCAGCTTGGGCGATCATCAAAGAATCGTCGAAAGAAACGCAAGTATGTCTTAGAGAGGTCATAATGACTGGTTTTCTTATCGCTGTCGGCGAGTGCACTACTGTACAGTCAGTATGTTGCGCGCGGCGTCACCGCTGCGGGCATGCAGTCGCTCATTTATCTCGCAAATGCGCCATTTAATTCACCGCAGGACCATCCTGTTTTGATACAGACTGTTATACATATACCAAATTACACCCTTCCCGTTCTACCGACGTAGGTTGAAGAAAGACAAAGCGAGGGTCTAGAGCACATTAATTACAGGTTGCAGGTTAAAGCGCGAAGTCGACTAATGACTGATTACAGGTCATTAGGATCGCACTGTGAGCGATTTCAGGTTCGATTTGGTTGTGTGAACGCGTCGTAAGATATATTGTAGTAACACTGCTTTGATCGTGATAATTAATAATATTTTTGCAAATTACAATTATTTTAGCATCACAGAAATATACAAACTTTGAATACTTATAAAAATAATAATATATCGTCACGGTATGTCCAGTACGGGCTGAGCAGAGATACATTCGTGGCTGTATCCAGTTTGCGTTTGTATGTTGTGCCCAATGTAACCGGTAGCGCAGCAGATCGCCGTTCTCATCGCAGAAGTACACGTGACATTTCTATCAGATGCCATGCGGGTTTCCTCGGGATGTTCCTTCACCGGTGAGCATGTGGTGCATAAATCCATCTGTAATCTGGAAAAAACCCGACGGCACGCGCCGAGATTCAATCCTCCCAACCATTCGCGTTGCCGCGCATGGAAGCAGGTCCATTGTTTACTAGGCTACCACAGTAAGTAAATAACAAAATCTTTTTTTTTTTGGAAAAACATTTTTAAACTGACTTGAAAAATAATCTTGAATCCACAGAAAAAAAAGAAAATGACATAAAACGGATTTATATTGGTATAATAATGTAATTTCAGCATTTTTGAAGTAAGTGACTAGTTATGAAAGTTGTACACGGCACTGACTTAAAAAATCAAAAAGTTATGTCCATCCGCTGAAATTTCTGGCCTCTCTGGTCTCTAGATATATGAAGAGCTGGATTTGCACAAGCTGATCCAGAAACGCGTCAGGCAGCAGCGAGGCGCTGCGCGGTTTTTTCCCTTGTGTACTGTGGCCATAGCCTCTTCGCGCAATCGCCTCGCCACCCCACAGCATGTGCACTAGATTTTTTAAGCAAAATTATAGAGTGTAAAATGATAAGTGCGGCCACAACTAGATAAGGACAGAAGCTGTGATGGCACTCTATCTAGAGGATGTACATAAAGTGTTGCAAATCCCGGGCTCGAGTGTGAGGATGCACAGCGCCGCACCGGCTGCCGGCGGCGGGCCATCGATCACCGGTACAACCGGCGCTTACTCGGGCCACAGAACTAGCGTTATAACAAGCGTATACAATTTAAAAAAATATACCGAATATTCCGATCAATGTTGTTGTTTGTTCCATCGGCTGATGTTATTTGACGGAAGTGCTAAGGAGGTCCAAAGTCGAGGAGGGTCGAGGTGCGGTGAGGAAGTTGGAAAGGGAGAGCCAGTACCTTTACCTACCCAAACACCGTGTCGAAACAGCAAGGACTACGTTGTATAAGCACCCCTGAAGCGACTATTTTGATAAAATACGAAATAAAATCAAGGCTATGTCAGGCTGGGCTAGAGTACCGTTGTTTCCTATTCAGTGGTATTAGATGCCGCCATTGAACAATGTCACTTTTCACTCTTACGCCCGAAAAACAACAAGCCTTCGGAAATATTTTCGTCTTTTTTTACGTTTTTGTAACACGTTCGAAGTTTCTTATTCATACAGTAGTGAAATAATAGTTTTTTTTTTGCTCTGGTTCAACCAAATAGCTACACCATCATTTACCGTCCGTATAATCAATAAACGTAGATTTTTTAAATTTATATTATACATTACATTAACCTAATTAAGGCTATTTGCTTGGCGGGTCGTTAAAGGAATACGGTTTCCTAGGTTCAGGTAGTAGCGATTTGAGAGGCACCCGGGGGATTTTTAGTTAGTAGGAGTCTGACATACCGAGATCGCTGCCCCCACAGCGGTCCTGGTTGTCTGCTGCAGGATATCCCCCGGGTTGCGAAAAAAGTGTTGTATTAAGGAAAGTAATAGAAAACGCGAATAAGTAGGATAAAAATATTTTATAATACTTTCAATTTTAAGTTAAGCACATAAAGTTTATAAGTTTAATAAACTATTTCAGATTCACGCGAAAGCTGAAATGACTAGTGATTAGTATTAAGAGCATCGGCCCGCCAGTCGCGTGGCCCGCCAGGTGCGTGGCCCGCGCGCGCTCAGCGGCTTAGCGCGCTTTTAATAAATGCCCTGTCTTTACACAGCTTTATAATTTCTCAATGAAAATAAGGTGTCCGTTTATATTGTGATCTGGACGGAAATTAAACCAACGCCGTCTGTCCAATGTTAGCATTCTTATTTAACTGAATGCCTTTGTTAATGACACCTAAAGAAAAGACGACGATCTGAATCTAAAATAATAAGAATTATAATGTATCTTCACGCTATATTAATTTCGGGGATAGCAGAAATATATTGGTGGCTGTATGCACTCTGTGCTTATATGTCGTGTCCAACGTAACCAGTAACGCAGCTGATCGCCGTTCTCAGGACATTTACTATAATATTTCTATTAGATGCGATGTGGGCTTCCTCGCGAGATTATCGTTCACTGTTATATATGAGCTAGGAAAAATATTTGTTATTTTCTATACTGGCTTAATAAAGTAACCATATCGCCCCTGGTGGAAATTGCAAGTCCAAGGCTGTAATTTATACATGCTTCTTTGATTTTGCTTAGACTTGACTCAAATTTTACTAACTGTAAAAATGTCATGTGTCCTAATGCTGTGAGAACGGCGATATACTATGCTACTGGTCATGTTGGGCACGACATATTAGCACGAAGTGGACAAAACTATTAATATATCTCAGGTCACCATGAAACGGATATAGCGTGACGATATATTACCTATTATTACAAATTGTATTGTTTATTTAATGTCAAAGTAAATAAAAAATTAAATGGTCAACTTAGACTGTGGGGCGAGAATTTATTAGCAGTTGGTGTCGCACTGTCGGCTCACATGCACGCGACAGAAGACCTCCAGCTGTAGGAATATCTAGCTGCCGCTGACGAGCTGTTCCCGAAACGCGACAGGCTGAAGCAAGTCAATTTCGCTATGCACCTCCTTAACATTCATTTCGTAAATTGTTTTAAAATTACAGACGACGCCGCGTGCATCGCATAGTTCTCCCGCAGGTTGAGTGAGAGGAAAAAGTTAATTTCCCGGCCATTATAAATTCATGAATTCTTTTTGTAGCTCCAAAAATAAGTTGTTTGTTTCGACACCCGGCGCAGTTACCCTCCGGCCCTCACTGAGACCCGTGTAATTGCTACCTGTTGTGATCCCCCGCCCACTGGGGACTGAAGGAGGGTCCGCGGAGGGGAGTGAGGAAGGCTGCATTAATTTTTATGCAATCCAGTATAATCTACATGAGAAATTCTCGCGTTTTACGATTTTTAAAAAGCCATAACTTTTGATTTTTATCATAGATTTTTTACATACATTTTAAAAGTTATTTATATTTTTGTATATCATATAACAGTACGCGATGCCCGCAAGAGCTCAGGCAGTAAGCATGAAGAGTAAATTTTATTTCTATACATTATTTATGTTAGTAGTTCTACGTAAATATTTTTTACCTTGAACTATAGCGAAATTTATTAGATAAAAAATTCGACTATAAAATATAAATGGCTTGGGCGAAAAAATTAGTAGAAAATCAATAAGCAGTTCACAGAAAAAAAAATCTTTAAAGTACTATGTTAGTTGACCTGGCGAAGGTTCTGCCCTATATATTATTCCTAGTGAATATTTTGGTTGTTAAATAAAAAATAACGAATGCATTGTATGTGTGTGGAGACGGGATCCATGACAGAAAGAGGCGTGGTATATATCGACAGCCTATGTTCCTTTCGGAGTGTACAGATATAGGTACATTAGTGGCTGTATCCACTTTGCGCTTGTATATTATGTAGTGCTCAACGTGACCTGCTGCCACCGCTGCTGATCACCGTAATTAAGACACTGGCACGTGACAATTCTTGTCGATGTTATGCGGGCTTCCTATGATTTCCTTCACCGGCGAGCACGCGGTTCCAAATTCTTACTTTTAATCTGGAATAACACCGCGGTACGCGCCGGGATACGAACCTTTGAACACTCGCGTTGTTGGATATCGACCCCTTTCGACCAGGTCATTATGGCTATACTTTACGGTTGGTATTCTCAGTAATTCGTTAAACAATAATAATTAAGTTAATAGCAAATACAACCTACTAGAGTTGTCCAGCATTTATGCACGTATTTATAAAATATTTAACAAACGAAGTGTGCAATGCACAACCGCACGGGAAGTGCCGGCTACGACAAAACAATGCTTTTAGCTATACCGAGTCTGGTACACAGTAAATATTGTTTCAGTGACTCAGCTTTGCGCAAATGATAAAACATTTTTCACACGTTGAATCCGGTGTAGGCTTGCCGTTTGGACCTTAGTAACTAAATATTTCCAAAGTGTACTTTGCCTGCCACTATTCGTTTCTGAATGATTACTGTAGTCTCGAACGGAAGTCCCAACAAACTATGTGAATCTCGTTGACTATATGTTAGCAAGTTTGAGTATTCCCGATTGCTCGCCCGTTGCCAGTTAAACGGAAAAGTAAAGTGATATCGATGCCGGGTTCAACGTGCTAATTGCCTAAAAGTTTGATTTCTATACATGGAATAATATTTTCAAAAGACCGACACGCTACAACTCGAATATGGGAGACCAGATTTTTGTGATAGCTTGGCGCACGGCTGATATGCAAGCAGATTTCGTATTTGTGAGCGATGGAGCAAAAATACCCAGAAATACATAACTGCTATACTGTATGTGGATATAAACATACTGGGTTCGTCAAGAGCGGTAGGACGAATGTGGAGACCTACTCCCGGCAAGCAATGATAAGTAGACGATGCCCCAGGGATTTGTAGTCACCAGGAGTCTGGCACACCGAAGCCGTTGCCTACACCCGCAGCCCTGCGGGTCTATGCCGGATATCCCCTCAGAATAACAGAAAAAGGGAGTGAGCTTTGCCACGTTTACAGCCTTATTATCGTCAAAATTTAATGTGTTATATTCTTAGTTATCAAGATATTATTTCTAGCTGAAAAATAAACTTTTTATTTTTATTTTACATGACTACGGAAAGGAATTACTTGTAAAGCTTAATATTAATTTATAAACTCTATGTAGATATTTTTTTCCACAAATCATCCTTCATAAACCAAGAGAGGTAGTGTAATAAGATTCATAAAGGATTATAAATTATAATAAACATAATAACATTTTGTGCAAAAGGTTTGTAATAAATTGTAGTACTGATATCATTCTACTGTACTTTGTCACTTGTTACTGATTTGTCTTTCTGGAGGCGTGCAGTGAGCCGGGCTTCAACTGAGATACTCTATCGGCGGCGGGCACGGCGCGGCACGGCGGGCGCGGCACGGCGGGCGCGGCGCGGCGACTCCATTATTTACTTCACAATTGAAGAACAAACACTCGACAATTCACTTGTTACGATCAGAGATGCGCAAAATGTAATCAGATTAATGATGAACGATTACAAAATGTAGTCGTAATTTTAATTTTCTTGCTCTGTAATCATGACTAAATCCATTTAAAACATTAAGAACTCATTAATGTGTATACAATCTGGGATTTTGTAGTGTTTAAAACATAAATGTGCAAAATACAGTTATATTAATGGTAAAAAACGTAAAATGTAATCGTTAATCATTTTCATTAATCTGATTACGTTTTGCCCATCTATGGTTAAAATCAATTAAACGTATGAAATTTAAAAGAAGATATTTTTGTTGTTGAATTATCATGTTATATATATTATTAATTAGATTGATTAAAGACATTTCAATAAAAAAAAAAATCAGTCAGGCTTACGCTTGTCCTCAATCTCACCCTATACGCAGTGATGAAGAGGGCGAAGATGGAGCGCGCTCAGTCAAAACATCAATCGACTCCTTGTTTGAACATTCGCATGTCACAAGATGCTGGAAAAACAGACGCAGGAAGCGAATTTCAGTCTTTGGCGGCTCGCAGAAACAAAAGAGACGAAAAGCCCCGTGCGAGCAGCTGGAATGTCAACCATATATGGGTGCACGCCCGCACAGCGCGCTGCCATTTATGGTAGATATCGGAGGGGACACCTAAATTGCACAATATAGCCGCTCATTCTTTAGAATATAATCTATGGAACACTGAAAGGCAGACTAAATTAAAATGTGACTTACAGAATAAAAGTAAAACGACTACACGGTAAAGTACGCAGCCTATTTACGTGCCACTCCGGCGCAGCCTTCAGTTCCTTTCGGCGTTTCTTCTCAAGGTAGTCGCTTTCAAAACGCTGGTAGATCACCGACTATAACTATCAACAGTTCAATAAAACTAACAAGAATTGCAGTGATCACGACGGCTTGCACAAATAAATTGTACATTCTTTGTGTTCTTACGCCTACAGTCGTTACGTTTCTTCTATTTTAGGACGCTTTAAACACTAATTAATCGTAAATTTGTTTTAATTTCATTATTTATGTAGAAAGATGTCCTGCGTCGTTTGTGCGGCCCTCATCACTTGTCAAGATATCTGCCTGTTTGAGTACAATGTAAACGACTACTGGACCTAAACTGTAGTAATAGACGTACAATGCGCCGAATGAACTAGTCGCAGCATTTCCTCTGGAGTTAGACACGGGGCTCTTTAAAAGAGGAATTAAAATGCATTTCTACGACGGCAGCGCAATGATGACGCCTATGATGTTCATAGGCGACAATCACCGCTTATTATTAAGTAGGCTCTGCTCCTGTTCGCTTTTATGCATTTGTGTATTAAAAAGAAAAGGAATATGAATCTACCACCGTTTGGGATAGCAAACAGGGGACAGGAAACTCTGGTGGTGGCTCTTTTCAACACAATGAGGTGCAAATATGTAGTAAACAGAGGAATGACTGTCCCGTGCAACAATTGCTTAAACTAAGGTCGTGATTCATTGAATAGTGCAGTCGATGCACTTGTACACTTATGTACAAGCAATTGCCCTGTGACTATCTAGGTCACGCGAATTATATTTAAATGTGCACCAAATTAATAATTCATTAAGTCACGATAAAACGAACTTCTGATTCACTCGTCTCCACAGACTACTTTGAATTTGTTTTGAATTTACTCATACGTTACAAATTAAATAAATTCTTTAGTTAATACTGTACTCAGTAGCCAATTTTCTTAACTTGTATTTGACTCTGTGAATACTTCAGCTATATACAAGTTTCTATTATATATATATATATACACTTTCTTGTCTGATGCGAATTTGTTTCCTGAGTAAAGGCGAAGGAAAGTAAAAGCAGTGTCTATGAATCTCAGTATAAAACTCTGCATTCTTATCAATTACTATCATTCTTATAACAATGATATGCATTATATACATGAGTACGTATTGTATGTGTACTCTGTATCGGTAAGTATGTCACGGTTCGTTTGTAGAGCTTGTTAATCGCACAAACGAGTCATTAAAAAAGCTCGTCAGAGGCGGACGGCGGACGGCGGACGGCGCGGCCCGAATTAGCATTTATATTGTCTGCTTGTACCCGAGACGAGCGACGAGCGACGAGCGCGCGACGACACGCGGCCGCCTGCCTCGGGGCTGCGATCACACCGCCCCGCACCCCACGACCGAACGCACAACTAAACCACTACTGATGACGATGAAATCTTGATTGATTCTAGCCTTTTTTTTTGGTAACCCAGGGGAAATCCACATGGATCGTCAGGGGGCAGTGAGGGCCGCCCCTCGGTATGTCGGACTCCTACCGACTAAAACCCCTGGGTTGCTCCTACAGTCGCGTATGCACCAGCCCCCGGGTACACCGAGGACTTCCAAACTGATTCCAGCCTTGCAGGTGTGGGCTGCATCCCAATCCAGCTAAGGTGAGGTCGCTGATGAAAATATTCGTAAACCGTTAATTGCGCAGGATATATTTAGTGCGTCAATACTAGCGCTTGCACAAACGTACCTTCTCGTTTAAACCTCTCTTAACCTAATGAGATGAGGAACCAACATACTTACAGAGAGGCTGTCTGAGTACTGATAACTGAACCTCATCAGCACCCTGGGCTTTTCACAAAGCCTTGCTGGCTTTCCAGAATTATACGACAGATAACTAATAAGTTGGCAGACTTACTACCCGGTAAAACATCGTGCAAGCCCCCTCAATCAAGTTTCGCCCATGATCCGACGCGGTTGTCAGGGTGCTGCGTGCTGCACAGCTACTAGGAGCCGCTGATGAGAGTTCATGGGAACTAACAAGTCACCTCTAAATAGAGGCCGGCTGACAGAAAAAGACGCTGAGTTCCCATACACTGCCACACTCTGCTTTGAATACTGTTACGGTTTTTAGGAGACTAAATACGGTTTTAAAAAGATTTCAGGACGCAGGCTTGATTCTACGATAAGATAAATGTGAGTTTTTCAAGGACGAAGTAGAGTATCTATGTTATACCATAAACAGGTTTGGGTTGAAAAAGTCACAACAAAAAATGAAAGCAATCGCAGATGCACCTACTCCAACAAATGTTAGCAAATTACAATCAAATAAGGACTGAACAAATATCCTCTTTAAGAAGCGCATTGGGTTCTGACTGCCGCCCGCCAGGTCAACTGGCACGGTTGCGAGCTAGACGCGCCACCTGATAGCGCTGCGCAGTTGTCCACATCAGATGCTTTCCATATAAATGTGTACTCACTTTGTTTCTCTGTCGGATGACATCATTTGGAACTTTATCCTTCAGAGAGACGTCCAACATAACCCGCTCCATAGAACGCTGAGCGATCTTAAGCCCCGTGGACAACCCAAGCGTTAATCGTCGTATTTATAAAATCCATGACTAATTTGGAAAATAACTGTAAGCCTTGATAAAATGTGAATTTACTGTTTAAGATTTGAAACTTAAGGTATACATTACATCAAACGATGCTAAATATTTCAATAATATCGCCTGTAATGTTGTCTGGAAAGTAAAAGTAATGACTAGAAATTTTTAATTTTTTTTTGTTGTTGCATCAATTCTAGAAACAACATTGTAGTGCGCGTGTTACCAGACGGTGTGGGCGCGGACAGGCGAGTGCATTTCCCGGCGCCACGTACTGAGCGAGCAAGCGCTTGTCCAGCGGCTGTTTATTGCGATTCCGCTTTGTATTGCCGCTGACAACGAGACTAGTTTGTGTTGCCTTGTGCCGGAATGAGCGCAACCCCGACCTGCGATGTAATTCGTCTTCCGCTCTTGCTAACTAATACCGCTCAGCAAACATTCTCAACTTTATTCCACTGAGTTACAGTAGGATTTTGCTCAAACTGGTGCTTAATTCTCGCTAAACTTTCTACTAAATACACATTAAGTACATTATTATTTTATTTAAATGTGTTTTTGTAGCGTAAGTAAGCTTAATACGTTTGCTGTGAGACCTTCTTTAAATCCTGATGCGGCAGAGGACTACCTCGAACCTGATGAAAAATACAGTGCAGTCCATAAACCGAGTCATCATCATCGTTATTAGACCAGCCTCGTCCATAGGACAAGGGCAAACCTTTCCGACCAGCTTCCTCGTATCGCCGCTAAGCTTTGCCAGTGGGCGTCCCGCACCACGCCTAGCAATTCCCCGTCTCCGCTCAAGCCCACCAGCTAAAAAGCTGAGCTCGAGTATCGAAATACAACAGTCGCCACGAACATGTCGGCATAAATATCTCTTCTCAATTCATTTAAAGAATCCGATATTTAAGGTCGATGAGAACACAATCTCCGGGAGATTATTTCACAATGAAATGCCTAGACAAAGGTAAGGGATATTAAAATTTTTAGCTATAGCCGAAATAGACTTCACCGTAAAACTGTGGCTTCACGTACATCTACTGTGTTGTGAGATAAAATTGACTCCATAATACATAGCTATATTTTATACCATGAATTACCTGAAAACAAAACTCGACATTTGATTACATTACCTGTTTCACGGTTCATAATTTGGGAAGTAAGCGTTATACAAACAAAAATAATATACGAACACATTCGTGCACTCTAGAAGTACGAAAAAGTAAAATATTTATTTTATTCTTTTACGTTTTCAAGGAAACACACAGCAATATATAAACAATAAATATACGCAAATATATACCTAAGCCAGTAAAGTTTCTACTAAACAAAATTTAACCTCAATGACATAAAACAATAAGAGAAAACTAATTAATTATGTAAAGAAATATATACACAACAAAAAAAAACTAAAATCATTTTTTCCTAGTCATTCTTGTGAAAGGAGTCAAAAGAACGAATTCATAAAACCTAACTTCTGTTTTTTCGCTTCACATGAAATGCTCTTTATATTTAGTGCATGTTGTGGTCGTCCGTAAATAGTGATGTAATTGGACAAAAATTTGTTGTAAATTACATTTATCCAGTAATTGTTTCCACTGTGACAAGCCCTTGATTTGTAAATAAATATGTGATGGAAGTCATCCATTGTGGTGAGGCCTCTACTACTTGTGGTAGGTATGTCAATCACAGGGTAGTCTAAGCTTGAATTGTGGGTTTTATATACATAATTCGTATGAACTTGATAACACAGTGTATTGAACTTCGTATAACATTACAAGTGCATTGATAAATAATAAATCTTTAAATGTAACACAATTAGTAATATTT
The DNA here is from genome assembly GCA_036320925.1 of Automeris io. Lineage (NCBI taxonomy): Eukaryota > Metazoa > Arthropoda > Insecta > Lepidoptera > Saturniidae > Automeris > Automeris io. The sequence continues at coordinate 302,770 of JAUDJH010000008.1, forward strand.
TTGTATTTCCAATGATTAAATCGTGTGATTATCTTTTAAAAGCAGTAATGAAAACGCCATCCACAATGTACAAAGTGGAGGCACGTGTGCGCGCGGCTCTCGAATGAAAATCAAATTACAAAATCGTGTTTTAGTTCCAAGTAGAAGTACGTGCTCAAAAACAGAGTTTCAACCCCTTAATTACTGCGAATTTAACATACGAGAAAATCTTGTAACGTCGGATTATGAATAATTTGTGCCGAATATGAATGAAGGAGCGAGACGCGAGCAGTGCTGCCAAAAAAATATTTTTTTACCTTTTGTAGAGGTTTTTATGTTAACAGGTGAACTTTTTAGTATTTATAGTAGATTTTTTTACATTGGGTCCGGATGGCAAGTACACTGTAATCCAGAAACGGACGTAAATTCATTGACAGTCACCGTCGTCATCTTGACCGACATATATCAATGAATACGCAAGCTGATTCTGAAACGCGTTAGGTCAAAGGACACACGCACACACAGGATAGGAAACAAGGCTCGTACAAATATCTCTGCAGGCTTCGCTTAGTACGTTTGCTGCGGAACAGGCCTATTTCGTCCTACCACGGTACTTTCGCCTGGTGCGGACGAACAAAACTATGTCCCTCCCACCAATGCGGAGCGAGTATCTCAGGTGTTTGTAAGAGTTCAACAGAGACAAATATATATTTCAGCTTGTGGTCAAAATTGTAGGTATTCCCAATCAAAACATTACGGTAGGCTCTTTTTGACCTACCACGCACAGACGGTAAAAAACATCAGCTCAGTGCGCCAACAGGTCTATTTGGGCCTACCCTCCCAGCAGGCCGCCCGCGACCCGTTGTAGCACTAAGCGCGCGCCGCCATTTAGTGTTGTGCGTGCTATCGAGGCGAATTAACGCTAGTCGTTCGTGCGATACTTCGAAATGACAGCGCAGTTGATTTTAATCCTTCGCTTACGTTAAATTTGGAGTAACACAATTCCCCATCGTAAGTCCCATACAATATTTCGTTCATAACTGTGAGCCATGTGGTAGAACTCAAAAAACATTTTAAATTCAGAAAACCAAGAAAATCCGAAGGACAGTGGCCATGTTCTAGAGATGACCGCTAAACGAAAAAATTGTGCAGGGTGCTATGAGAGACTGCGGAGAACTTTAAATACTACCCAAACAAAATAAAAGTTAAAAAATTTAAATCATTTTGCAGGAGATGCAAGATTTTTATTAATTAATAAGTTTTTCATTAAACAAGTTTTTTTTCTATTACGATAGTTCTGTTTTATTTTCCACATCCCTTATTTATTCTTTATCTGTCCCATCACTACTAAAAAACACTTTCTAGTGCGGACCAGGTCGATATCAGCCCGCTGTTTTCTCTGCTTTATTTTTCGTTTAATATTTGACAGATCCCGGAGCGAAGCTAAACCAAGGAAGTTGGGATCAAGGTCGTTCTAACAGTACAAAAAAAATTACATACGTTACGTTTTCGCCAATTTACAGCATTTTAGTAAACCCTAGTGCTGGGGGGTCGAGAAAGACCTACTACGCACTGGCGGATAGTCGTTGGTTGGTGTATTTTGACCTACCGCCGCACCAGGAGAAGGTTTATGACTTTCCTTGCCGCAGCAAACGTGTTAGAGGACCTAATTCCATAGTTCGGTAGGAACAGGCTCGCCGGAAGAGGATTCCGCAGCTCTTTGGCTCGGTAACAGGAAGCGATCGGGAACTTTTTAGCCCTGACGGGGATATCAGTTACCGTAAACCCGCGCGCGTGGTTTTTTATAGAAGGGAGAAGCTGGAATATGGTTAAATTAATCTTCAGTATACTCGCTCTGATACAAACGGCCCATATCTCGACGACAAAATATCTCCGCACAACTAGAGTGGTTCTATATGATGAAGATAATTTACGATTAAATAATAAAAAATAAAGTTCAATATGTATAAATATTTTTAAGGGAATTTTATATAAATTAAGGGTTTTTTTTATTGAAGTTGGCAACATTGGTCACCAGCAGAGACCTTCCTAATTAGCTGCTAATGGAGGTACACGAGTGTATTGGATAGAGCTATGAAAAAGTCAAATTCTTTTTATAATTCAATATAAAACCTGTTATGCAAAAATAGGCCCAATAGGGTCCTGTTTAAGGTAATAATTATAAGAATTAGAGACGTGCCTACCGAGGGGAATTTCTTTTAATAATCATACTATAATTGACTGTAAGCTAGTTAATAAGAGCTTCGGAGAGGCAGTCTGATACTAATGGATAGAATGAAAGCACTCATTTAATTATATCGGCGGATGACTGATTTTGTTTGATAAATTTGCTTTAGATCCGTGCAGGTGGGGGTTCGAAGTGATTTAATATGGTAAACGAAATAAAAAATGGACAAGTATACTCATAGGATTAGAGTCTATAAAGAGACCACATACATGCGCCAAATGATAAGCCAAAAATATGTTTGCAAATAGAATAACGTGTAAATGCAAAGATCTGTTGCGAGTGGACGCGTCATAATCTGATTTCAATTACATCAAGCTGTTTTTGTATCCTTACTTCACTATTTATTTATTTATGGAACTCATACGTTTTATACATACAACATTGAAAAAGAAAAATAATGACCAAAATAATTCTTATGCATAAGGAAAAGTAGTTCATTACATTCGAAAAACAAATTAAACTACATCAAATTGTAGTTATAAGAAAGAAAATGACAAGAAAAAATAATTAAGAAAAACATCTAGATACATCAATACATTATTGTCTCACTATTTCGGAGTCATTGTGTCGATCGGAATTATAATAATATCATACAAGATTGAACTTGGCTCTGGGCTCGCCACAGACTGACTGGGGATTTCTTTGTACGGCGGCCTACGAAGCAAACATCTGCCGCCAAATTTTGAGGCCCTTTTTACTGTCATAAAACTATATGACCTAGGTTTAGACACAATAATAGGTCACTGTAAAAGTTTCAAGGTAAGAATCAATCAAATATAACTACTGGCTATTACTTACAGGCAATTATGTTAAGAATATTCTTAAAAAAAAAAAAACGATTTAAAAATGAATTTCTGGACCATGATTATATGTAATAATTAAACAAAATACAATGAGCACTTTTTGTGTACCTACACCTACATATTATAAAACAATGTTCCCTATCGCGTTTGTGTCTGTCTGATTGCGATAAACACAAAAACTACTGACCAGTTTTTCATGCAGTTTCACCAATCGACAGAGTGATTCTTGAGAAAGTGTAGTGTAGTTGTAGGTGAGAGGGGAAGTGGGGGAGGGGCCAGGGTTAATCTACAATTTAACACGAAATTCACTCACTATGAAATGGTAAGAAGTTTACCGGGTCAGCTAGTGTATCAATAAACACCACAGAGTTCAATAAATAACAGGAAAATAGAACATATTTTTGTTTCACTAGATTATCTTTTCATATATGCTCTACAAACTAGACTCTCTGCCTACCCCCGCGAGTAGGTAAACGGTTTGATTATAGAAGTTAATTTGCAAATTTTCCGCAGTCTGTCGGATTATCGTTGTAAATTCATGCGAATCAAGTTTGATTGACAGGATAAACTGGGCGATTACGCGCTTGACCCTCATTACCGTGTAACAGGCGGCTGACGACGATCACTGTCGGTGTGACAGTCGGCAGACATCGTGTAGCCACCATGAGGCTGTTGGCTTTCAGTGTTTTAATACACAGGGTTTTGGGATGCCTCGATACGGATACAATTGGTTTGGCGGTGGAATATTTCCTGCTTAAGGACGTCAAATTCATTTGTTATTTTTCTTGCAGCGACCGCTTTAGTAAGTTAAAATTAAAATAGTGGCTGGATAATAGTGCTCACTAGGAAATAGCTTGAATGTAGAAATTAAAATTAATATTGTTTTTATCTTTTAAAGCGAATGAATAGAATATATCGTCACACTACATCTATTTCGGGGTGAGCAGAGATATATATAAGTTACGGTGTTTTTTTTTGATAGAACAATACGTAGATGGTCGCTACAGGCCTTTACAAGTTCACCGGGCGCAGTGGGCAAGCACTGAGGGTACTCAGCTGGCGAATGTATGGGTTGGGCGGCAACGCAAGGGCACCTCTGAGAGCGCGGACCTCAACTTGGGTGGCAAGCCAGGAAAAGAACCTGCGGGTTATCTACTAGTGCTTCGAAAGCGACTACTTCGAGAAGAAACGCCAAAGGAAATTCAAGGCTGCATGGAATTGGAAGTTAGTGGCTGTATTTGTATACTGAGTCCTGGCTAGCAGCGAGTTGAGGGGTAACCTTTAAAATTTATAGTCAATAGCTGGAGTCTGGCATAAAGGACATATATATTTCTATCAGACATATGAAGTATCTTTACACTAGAACAGGGGGCGGCAACCTTCTGAGTCAGAAGAGTCAAAAATTACAATTAACAAAATTTCTAAGTTTTTAATGAGCCACAAATTTTTTTCTTGCTGTCAATAACTAGTAATTGCATAAATAAGGTTATTTGATTAAAAAACCCAATCTGTTTATTCATGGATTCAGACAGATTATTTAAAAAAAAAAACTATTATTATTATATCTATACTAATATTATAAAACTGAAGTGTTTGTTTGTTTGTTTGTTTGAACGCGCTAATCTCTGGAACTACTGGTTCGAATTGAAAAATTCTTTTTGTGTAGACTATTTATCGAGGAAGGCTTTAGGCTATATAACATCACGGTGTAACTATTAGGAGCGAAGAAATAATTGAAAATGTGAAAAAAACGGGATAAATTATTCATCCTTGAGGGCTTCCATTGCGTGCGCTGCAAAAACGGTTCAAGATACCAAAAATATATGTATGAAAGAATTATTCCTCTTGAAATGGTCTAAAAAAATGTCCGCGACAGTATATGTCTATATTTTAAGATTAAGTCACTAGAACCGTTTTTATGGTAAGTAAATTTGGTCGAAATTAATGCATTATTTGTTAAGAGTTGTATCAACGTAATAATATTAATCTTTATCCAAATAAATATGTTGTTGATTAAGAGTATTTAATTGTGAACAAAATTGTCTTTGACATTACTTAATTTCAATGAACATCTTAGAAGATATTACAAAACCTTATATAGCAAAACAACGTTTGCCGGATCAGCTAGTTAAATAATATCTGCGTATGGAACAAAAGAGCAGCAGTTTCACATCCAAAGAGCCGCATGTAGCTCGCGAGCCGCATGTTGCCGAACCCTGCACTAGAAGATCCTTTAATGATACGCGTAGTGTCTGTGAGTATGCGTACAGTAGAGATAGTGGTAACTCGCGCACGGAGGTAGTGGAGGGGATAGTACAGCGAGAGTCGCCGGCGGGAGCAGACGTGTCTACCACTGGGCGATAGCGTACGACATTAATGCGTGGGCGTAAGGTAAACTAAATGTTTCGCAGGTAACAACGATGTAGTGAAAATTTTTATGAAAACAAACTTGAGAGTGTCTGTTCAAGATATAAATAACGCACAGAGAGTTGACATTGCAAGAGTATTGCTGCAGTGGAGTGTTGGTGTGGGAGTTCTTCTAGACGGAAATTGTGACCACTTTAAAGAAATTATTAACAGTGTAAGTTATCACTATAGACATTTAAATACAACGCTATATCTTTCCAGGGTGAGCAGAGATACATTAGTGGCTGTATCCACTTTGGGTTATACGTCGTGCTCATCGAGACCAGTAGCGTAGCTGATCGCAGTTTTAACGTTACAAATACGAAATTTCTATTAGAAGCCATGTGGGTTCCCTTGCGATGTTTTTCTTCACCAGGGAGCATGTGGTGGCTAATTTCATACTTAATCTATAAAAAAAAACCCCGGGATGCGTGCCGGGGATTCCACGAGCATTCTCGTTGCCGCACATTTCTGATTTCTTCTTAATATCATTTCTAGTTATAACTTAGATCTGTAGCACACTTAAAATTACATTATATTTCAGGCCTCAAGTTGTAAGCTATTTGACGCCTCCCACGTGTGGCTAGTTTTGACTAAAGAAACAAATGCAGTTACGGAATTTATAGAGAACAATTTCGCGGATGTGGACTTGAGCATTGACGCTGATGTTGCCATAGTTACAAAAATCGGTAATGACTATACCTAATTAAAGCTAATCTCTATGAAAGGCAAAGGAAACTTAACAACAGTGACAGCGAAATAGCATGATTGCGCCAGTACTTAAGCTACTGTTTACAATGTAACACGTTCTTAGCCATAACTGGGTGACAGGGATGCTTCCGTCGGGGTCCGTCACACAAATATGGGTGACGGTTTGTGGTCGCGCCAATATTTATTCATTTTTTAAATCCACCTTCACTTAATTTCCTACCCTCATCCTGTCATCTTTTCCACCGCACGCGGCCGTGACATTTAGCACGGCCATCATTTTAGTGTCGTTCAATACGTCATTCCTGACGGTCGCCGCAAAAGCCGTCAGCACGCAACGCGAGGACACCTCATCGTCCTGTATCCTCTATTTGTTCGTCCGCTACGCGCACACATCGAGTGTGCCAATATCATAGTTCGTCCGCATATTACGATGTTGGCGCCACAGCCAGGAAGGAGAGGATAAAGCCGACGTCATCAGAGCCGCGAGGATCGTACGGTCAGTGTGTGTCTTTTATTCCCTTTCTTTCCATTTTTAAATACCGCAATACAGTCCACTATCCGCTCTTCTATTGGCGCCTCCACTTTGGTTGCTTTGATAGAAAGTGCCATCGGTACTGGCTCTGGATTACGATAGCTCGGTCTCATGGAGGAGGATAAATCATGAAAAAGATTTACAATGTGAGTAAAAGTAAGAGGCTAGGCCGACCGGCACTTACCTGCACCGTCCAAATACGAGATAATAAAATAGAAATAATAGAGAGTTTTGATGGAGGATAATGTTAAAAGTAAGAGGAATGGGCGAGAGTGTTTGAAGCAATTAATTAATGTTAAGGAAGTAAAAGAACTTTTAACTAGAGAGAAGTGGCGTTTCATTCTCTCTGCCTACTCCAATAGAAATTTGGGTGATAATAAATTGATATATGTTTTATTTAAAATGCAACTGTTATAGAATAACAAAATATAATAGTTTTAAAATCATTAATGTAATTGACAAATTTAGCTCAAATAAAATATGTTTTGTTGGTTGTAAATGATTATAATAACAATGGAAAGACTAATAATAGAAGAATCAACGAACCTTTGGTACTCCTTTGAACTCATTTATGTGTTTAGTTTTGTAATTACAGAGACTCGCCGCGAGCTCACAGACGTTTATAATTTTGGCAAAACTCAAGGGAACCCTTTGGAGCGAGCGCCGCTGGGGACATGGCTGCGGGACAAAGGTCATTTTAAAATCTACTACCGTTTGTGCTCACAGAATAAGTAAATAATTATATCAAACTGGTCCGCCTACAAGCTCGCAAGTGTGCTGTTAATATATTTATGATATCATGCAAACGGGGAACTTATTTATACATTTGTTAATTCTTAATAGACGAAAGAGTTATTTCACTACTACCGGTGACTATATTTTATTATTTTATCCATCCGTATTATTTTTCTTTTGAAAACACATGAAAACCGTTTTGATTCGAAACTTTGGCTTTAAATGCTGCGTGACTGCGCGCGTTTGATGCGCGCACTTTCAGCACGGAGCTCCGTTTCCTGCAAATCACTTTGCAGCGGGGCCTATCGCAACGAAAGGGGTAAAAAACGAGTAAAGTCAGGTTGTGTAATTTCTATTTCGGTTAATCAAAGGAAATCCGCACAAAAAGGAAATTCATCATGTGCACTGCTAAGGAGTAGGATATACTTCCAGCGTCCACATTACCACGTGATTATGACTTGGGAGCCTTTTAGAGAAGATTAAGTAGGCATTTGTTGGGCGGAGGTGATCCATCGTCGAGCTCATCATCACCTTTCACTAGGTGTGATCGAAGTCAAGGGTCTCCATATGTATACAATAAAAAAGAAAACAATTTTATAAAATTACTATCGAATGCTGCTTGCCCTCGTCGAGGTAAGATTGACACTGAAATGTGGTGGATTTTCGAACACTCCCAACCCCTATTACACTTTCTCAGCGTTAGATTTTAATACCACATTGAAAAGGGAGATATTAAAAGAGCGAGTGTCGGAATTTGAAGTTGAAATTGTTCCCTTTTTTACTTGAGGAACATCATCATAGGACTATCCCAACTGCATAAAAGGGGGCAGCCGAGATGGGCCGGACTCGTAACGGCTAATGAGTCCCAAGGTGACTGCTTATGCGAATTAATATGGATTCCAGGTCCTGTAATAAATAATTAAATAGTTATATATCGTCACGCCATATCCCATACGGGGTAAGGTGAGATACATCAGTGACTATATTCAGTTTGCGCTTATATGTCGCGCCCAACGTGACCAGTAGCGCAGCAGATCGCCATTCTCACAGCACTGGTACTCGTATACTTGACATTTCTATTAGATGCAACGCGGGTACTTCACATTTGCCTTCACCGGTGAGCATGTGGCGTCATCCGCAAGTAATCAGAGCGAAGAACAATAAAAGATCAGCGAATGTACTTTGTTCCAGGGTTGCTGATGTTTACAAGGGGATTTAAGTATTATGAGCGATGGGACTTCAAGAACTTAACGCTCAGAGCCGTGTCAGTGGTAAGTGATGAATAGCGCCGCAACTCAGCCCGAGTTGGGTACAGATAAGATTGTTTTGTACGAAGTTCTATTACTTTCATTGATTTTGGTAATTTTAATACCTTGTTTGAAATATCGCGCTGTTTTTTTTATCCTGCCTCGGCATAATGTCCACACTACGCCTGACGGGAAGCATGCAATAACCTACATCGCGCAAGCGTAATTTTTCTGTATGGATGTATAAGTATATAGAAGCTCTCGAATAATTTCTCATCTCCGACGCAGCCTTGAGACTCTTTTGGCGTTTCATCACAAGACAGTCGCTTCCGAAACGCTAATAGATCACCGCAAGTTTCGTCTCCCTGGCCGGCCGCCCAAGTCGAGGTTCGTACCCACAAGGGCGCCCTTGCGTTGCCATGCAACCCATAAACTCGCTAACTGAACACCTCCAGTGTTCGCGACCTAAGCCCGGTTTAGCTGTGAGGGTCTATCCCGGCTCTCAACGTGTGGTCCTGCCACAAAAAAAACATCTGAATAATATTATAGATGTTTAAGTAACGAGATATTATATATGTATTGATAATGTTCAACCTACGATCAATAGGAAATGTAAAAGTGTCTCCGGTAGTATTCGAAGGGTCGCGTAACGATATCTCTCCCCTGAGTAGCAGCGAGTTGTGTTGTAACCGCAGATGTTGGAGCGCCCTGAAGTGTTCCGCCCGGAACTGCTGGCTGGCGTCACGTACACCCCCGGGGTCGCCGCCATGACGAAGATTGCCTCGCAGCTTCTCAACATTTTGAAAGAACAACATAATTTTCGGTAATAATTTCGAACATGTTAATGAAAAGGTTTTATAGGTAATTTTAAAGACGAGGGAGATATTCAGAGAGGATTTTTGTGTAAAGTGATACTTTAATAATTTCATCTAAACAAAGTTAATTATTAGTTGCATTGTTCCTTATTAGAAACTACATAGATAACTGCAGTTTTTAAATAACGGGAAACACCAAATACCATACATTTTTTTAAAGGCATTGCCTTTTATTTTGATACGAATTTTTAGAATGAGTGATGATAGCTCACAATTTTTGCTTATATATTTTTTTATTATAGTAATTTCAGTGATAAAATTAATTTTGTAAAATCCCTAATAAAATATGAAATGGACAATCTACATCCTTAAGCTTCGAAAACTTTAGAAAAGTCTTAAATTCAAAGTAATTCCGGTCATATTAAAAAAAAGAATTTTCCAAGTATCTTCTAAATTCGTTAGAGTTGGAGAATTCTAGTCATAGCAAGAGCTACCGTTCCTTTATCAGCCATTTAGATTTGGACGTAGATATACGCGGCACGATGTATAGTTTAATCCGCATTTAGAATTACAAACTACCCTACTATGTAGAAGATACAAAAAATGTGAAGGAAGAGTAAGTAGAAAGTTATGCAAGCAGGAGTTGGTAAGGTAAGCTTTTAAGAAAATCAGGTGTCAGTAAAACAAGCCGAGTTTATTTTCCAGCAGAGTCCCGTCTGAAGCAATCTCCAACTTCATTAGCTGATAATTACATTGCTACCCTGGAAGATACTGGAGCGACAAATGTCATTGTGTTTCCATTTACTTGGCTCTAGCCGTTTCTGCTGTGGACGCTGCTTAGTGCGAGCCTTCAATTCAATTATATTCAATAATTAATTTAAAAAAGGACGTTTTATATTAATTTGTGTGTATTTTTTTTACATTTACTCGACAAGGTGACTGTAATCCACCTAATGGTAATGACAGTGTAGTCCAAAACCGAAAGCGACTGTCAAAGAACGGAAATCTACTGAGTGTTCGTCGCCGTATCTATCCACATATACCACGACTGAAGAGGCTGAAGAGGTATATCAGTTACTGGACATACCCAAGCCGATTCCGAAACACGACAGGTCCAAGCGAGTTACTATGACGGCTTTTACATTCGTGTACTGTAGTCATAGCCCAGCTCGGATAATCGCCGTACACCACAGAATTTTTTTATGTATGTTCACCGATTACTCCTGTATTTATTAACTGATTTAGATAATTATTTTTTAGGCATTAGAATATATCTTAGAGTTAGTCCTATTCCAGTATGCTACAAATCTGATGACGTTGTTCAGAGATACGGGCCAGAACTCTTAAATTGACAACAGCAAAATATATCGTTTTCTGTTTGTATACCCGCTGCGTGTAGATCGATCCTAATGATTCTTTTTTTACTTACACGAAGGTTGTTTTAAGTTGAATATGGAGAAGCTCTGATGACGATTGTTCTCGCAGAACATATGCCAGTTTAAAAACAAATAAAAAAAAACCGTTTTGTGAATTATTGTTTTACTCGATTAATATAGTATTTACAAGATTTTGTGTTAGTTTGCAAAACATTCGAATGTCAACTTTGAATAATGATTGCGGGCGTGCCGCCGACGCGTGACGATTGCCGAGGTATGATGCGGGGGTAGCGGGATGCGGCGTGCGCGTTAACAACGATAATCCTTGATGCTGCATAGAATTTTGAAATTGATAACAGTAAATCCGTTTTGACTAATAAAATCGATTGTATTTAACAGGTGTTTAGATAGGATAATGTTCGGGTCACATTAAGTAAATTTCGAGTAGACCTGATGATGTTTCAAGGTCAATTGGACAGACATACAGCAGACATATCGTGTTTAGACTCATAATAATTAAGATTTTTCTCACGAATATCAGAAATAGCCTAAGCTTGATGGTGTAGAAGTAAAAAAATTGTAAAATAAAAACATTTTTTGGTAATTTTTTTAAGTCATTTAATTTACTGAATGGTAGATATATGATTTACTTTTGAAGTTGGTTTAATGTTTTTATACAAATGTTTTTGATTGGTACAATAATATATTTATAGGCAATCATGAAAAAGTTCTTTTTTTTAAACTTGAATCAGACATCAGAAATATTATAAAATAAATAAATCAATTATTTATTTCCTCATTTTAGATTCAATTACACAATAGCATCACGATGGATCGGCTCGCCTAAAAGAAATTCCACATTGGTAAGAAATATTTCACAGTTATTATAGTTGAATGAATGTGGTGACAATCTTAATTAAAGATCTAGATACAAAGACCGTCCAGAAGTCTGTGGCGAGGAGTCGTCACGGTTTGCTGCTTTGAGCACAGAAGGTCATACGTTCAGTACACTGTGTAAATCAGAAAGGAAGAGATCTGTTGATGAACAAAAGGCACCGACATAGTTCTGTGGATTAGCCAATAACATTGGCAGTGGGCAGGATACATAGGTCGTCCAGCGCATGGCTAATGGATCAGGAAAGTTGAGGAGAGCTCACGTACCGGCAAGCGCAGTGTGCGACGACTACCCACAAGAACAAGACAGTGGGACCCGTAGGACGAGGCTAGATGTAAGCCGCATACGAACAGTTGTTCTAAAAAACATTAAAGGAGGCTTACGCCCAGCAGTGGACGTCCAGCAGCTATTATTATTATGGTAATTACAATGTGCTCACCATATAGAGCTTAAAGAAGATTAAATTAATAATTTTCGTTAATTTAATTAGCATTGTCGTTGTCAGGCTGTATCCAACTCTCTGTATTGGGGCGAGCAGGACATTTCCAGCACGACAGCAAGGATCTTCTCTCATTGGCTTGATTGGGTTGACATTTTCTTTCCACCAGTCACAAATCTCGAGTGAGTACGGTAGTGTTTTCATTAACAATTCGTCTGAAACTTTTTTCGGCCGTAAACACGGTCTTTCGCGTCCTGTCGCCTTTTGCCCCCTTTAATGCACTCAAAATGTTCGCGCTACTGTTGAAAAAATTAATTTGTTACCACCTGATAGTTCTTGTAAATTGGGGACAGAACGGGGTGCCTGCCGACCCCCTGCTTAGCAGGTAAACAGAAATTGATTTTGCTCAAACACAGATTACCTCCGTTTTCAGAAGAAGTGTTAATTGATTCTTCGTTATCCATATTAGTAAGTGATGGAATTATGAACGCAACCTAAATAAAACGTCAATCAAATGTCATCATATATGTCAATCCTTCTATTCGTAACTTTCCAAGTGAATACAAGTATTTATTAGTCTGTGAATACTTGCGTGTGATTGTAAAAACTATTTTATATTTAATTTAAATAAGTACTGTTTATCGTAACTGCTGTTTTATTTACAATAAGGCGTATAAAACGCCAACAGTAAGTCATGAGGTTTTAAAGGAGTGTCACTTCCTGATCAATCCCTTGCACCTGAGGAATGAGAGTTCATTTCATTCGGAAAACTATCTGTCTTTACTAGTTTCGTTCAGTTGCCTGGTGGAGTGTGGTACCAACGAGAAGCTTACCTATTTGGAGAGCTGCTCAGACTACCGATAATAACTGTGGCTTTTGGGTCTTTCCTCTTTTTACTGAAAGGAGCAAAATTTTGTTTCAAAAAATAATATAATCGTGTTTATGTTCCGGTATATACGAGGTGATTTTATAAACGAGAGATTTCAGGATACAATAACTTGTACCTTCTTGTACCTAGTAAAAAAGAGAATAACTATATTGCTAAATAAATCATAAAAATAATTGATGAACAAATTAGAACTGATTAAAAAAAAAATAGACATCGTAACGCGTGAGGTGAGTAGATAAAGCTCATTTTACGTAGTTTTAGGTAAACAGATATTGACTTGTTTTCTCTACGCACTTTATCCTGGCTGAGGAAAGGCAAAATACCTACTTAATAATTAATTGTTATTCATACATTTACGAATGTATTTGTCTATAAATATTATGGAACTATGATGTGTATCATTTACTTCGTTTTAATGAAAATATGAAGGTACCACTTTTTATATTGTATATAATTGGAATTACAATCAAATGCTGAATATTCTTCTTGAATATCTCCTCGTCTATAAAACAGCCTATATATGATTGCAATGTACTTTTTCATAATAGATTTTTACAAATAAGCTGATATTATATAGCCCAGGGTAACGAAGTGTGTTCACGGCTAATCCTGAAGATAAAGACAAAGCACTTGACGGATTATGCGTTTATTTATTGAATGGTATCATTCCCAATAAACAGTGGCCAAAGTTTAAAGAGACCATTTAGTTGCACTTCTAAAGGTGCTCTACCCAATTCTGTCTGACTCCTCCAGAACGAAATTCTACTACCTGATCCCAGACAAAGGAGTCGGTGGATACGAGAACCGATTTCTCACACCAATGTCTTCAGGCGTGTGGTGGTGCTCTCTAGCTACCGGAGTGGTATGTGCGCTAGTCCTTGCCGCAGCAGCATTGATGGAGCGGAGACCAGATCCTGGTCTTTACGCATTCTTTAGTGTTTTTGCTACAAGCTGTCAGCAAGGTAAACAATTATATAATTAACTTCAAACTCCATTATTTCTTTAATAGACAGTGTTCTTGAGGGAGTCCACTACCCGTGCACGAGGGTAGCGGCGTACTCCCACACACCGGTCACATTGTTTTTCAAGGAGGTGGGCTCTCTCTCCCACCTTTATTGTTTTGCGGTGCCCTAACCCTGAGGTGACTGGATCGAAGGCTATGTGACAGGAGTACCCATGAGTTTTTAGTCTAAAAAAGTCTGTTTGAGATACAACGGAGTCGCCGCCTTCACAAAGACCCTGAAGGTCTGTGAGGATTTTCTCCTGATAAAAAAAATCATAATTTCGTTTGATATTTTTAAGAATGTTCTAAAATCTATCTTTTTCCTTTTTGTTGCTAAGGCATAGTTAGTGGCTACGTCGCATATGATCGTGATTATATAGCAGATCGAGTACAACTATCGACAGGTATGGATCTGCTGATTGTTACCGCGACCATGCCGACCCATGCAAATGTCTCTTCGCCATGCCTCGTTCAAAGATCCCAATATTAAGGGGCGAATGGAACATGTTCTACTGTATATTGTTTCACAGTTCTAGAGTGAAGCAATGTTAAGAGCTAGATAATTTCTTTGGTCTTTTGGGATGATCATTATTATTCAGCATTCCTCTTCGTCTTCACTGTGTTTTGTAAGATGGCTCCCGTAGAATAATAAATTTAGCGTACACGTCTTATTTAACATTGCACAGATTTTGAAGATGGGGTGCAACTTCTGGAAGCACAATCAAGTCAGGGTGAGTGCCCGTACTTTTATTTTCGGCAGGTTAATTTGCTCTTGGCTGGGATAGGCCTTTACAACTTCACTGGGCGAAGAAAGCTAGCACTCGAGGTGTTCAGCCAACGAGTTATGGGTTCATTTATTTTCACTATAATAGTTGCACATTTAAGAAACATAAAAATCATTCTTATAAACTTATAACCTAGTGCATTATACATATTAAGTGATCACAAAAAACAAAAAAAAAACAAATTAAGTATAATATTAGTTTAAAACATATAAACAATGAGGAAAAAAGATTAAACAAAGAACAAGGAAAATTAAATAGTTATGGATGATTTATATTTATTTACACTATTATTGAATAAATCTAGTGCCTGGTACTTATTAAATAATTTTTGTTATTGTTGCTATGGGAGAATTAGCGCCTAACTCGGGTTGGGTGGCAACGCGAGGGCTCCAGCCAGGGGAACAAACTACCGGTGAGCTACTAGCGTTCCGGAAGCGACTACCCTTTGAAGAAACGCCAAAAGAAGCTACGCCGGAGAGTATCCAGACATAATGTTATCTGATAACAATTTCTATGTACAAATATTTCCCTAGGTCGCCGCGGAACCCTCCTGACAGTTGGCCTGACCAGCATGCTTCTCTACAACTACTACACCAGCAGCGTGGTGTCGTGGCTGTTGAGCGCTGCTGCCCCGTCCATCGCCAGTATGGACGCTCTTATAAACAGTGACTTGGAACTTATCTTTGAGGACATTGGATACACCAGGGGATGGCTTGACGTTAGTACATTATTTTTTCAATTCAAGATCTTCATCTGCATCTTAATTAATGTCTCCTAATACATGAACACACCAACAAAGTTTAAGACTAGGTTTTACACGGTTTTAAGGATGGCACACATTTGATGCTTATTAAAAACGCATTTATTTTATAAACTGTCATACGATTTAATGCGTAATTGTATGCTTGTTTGTAATTTAAAATAAAATTGTAGTCAAATGAACAAACAAATAAAAGTTTATTAATATACATAAAGTTAAGTAAAAAGAAAAAAAAAGAAACGAAAAAATGTCGTGAAAAACAAATTTAAGCATTAAAAATGGTTATTAGGTAGCATTTAGTAATCAGCGGGACCTCCCAATGCACTGACTACGGTGCTGCATCCTCCTGGCATGCTTCAAATCGGAGTGGCCTGGGAAACTCTTTGGAAGTTCGCAAAAAATATAGATCTTAAAAAAAAAGATAAAATATCTTGTTCTGTGCGTTAATTTTGAGGTAACTTTTCGAACGCCATTCTGCCGAACTAATTCCACGCACGCTCGATATGATTCCTGTCGCACGACTGAAGAGGCCAGTCTAGTACAGCGGTATCATGCTCACGGAACTCAGTCAACCCCGAGCTTGGGGTAAGTGCACGAAAATTGTTCTGCATGAACATGAGATCTTCGTTCGTTTGCTGTCAGATTAGACCAACAACATGATCGACAACCTCGTGACAGTATTTTTCATTCTTGTGACATTGTAATTTTTAGCAACAGTTTTGAGGCCTATCGGAGTAACTATATTTGGAATTATGATTGATTTACTCATTCAAAAAATGTTATCCACTATGGTCGGGGAGCACACAGTACAGTCATAATATTTTTATATTTTTAGAATCCTGGCTTTTTCTACTATAGTGGTTATGTGAATGCTAAAGAAGACGAGCTTCGAGATATGAAAGTGAGCACAGCAAAACGTAAGCTGGAACCGTTGCAGCCTGTGGAAACTGGTATAGAGCTCATACGGACCGGCCGTAAGTATTCGAAAATAGATTTATCCAAATTACAAGCAGAAATGAAGGAGGAATGAAGGAGTGGAGATCGCATACTAGAATAGCTTTGTAGCACGTCCATTTAGAAGATGGACAGGTCACTTATTCAAGATCGCAGGGTGACGCTGGACGCAAGCTGCTTCCAAGAGGTCGTTCTGAAAAACAATAGAGGAAGTCCATATCTAGTAGTCGATGGTCTCTAAATGATGTGATGATGACTTTTGTCCACTTATTCCACCAGGTTATGCATA
Source organism: Automeris io (assembly GCA_036320925.1). Classification (NCBI taxonomy): domain Eukaryota; kingdom Metazoa; phylum Arthropoda; class Insecta; order Lepidoptera; family Saturniidae; genus Automeris; species Automeris io. Next base: position 319,636 of record JAUDJH010000008.1, read on the forward strand.
CCACACGGAGCCGTTCACAGCAAGTCAGGTGATATCTCGAAAGTTTGAGGAACAGGAGTTGTGTGAGCTGGGCGCCTTGCCAATGATGCTGCCAGCCCCCGTCTACATATACGGGCAGAAAAGGAGTCCTTACAAGCAGTTCTTTGTTTGGAGGTAGCTTAAAGATTTTGCTCTATGGTATATATAATTTTATATAATAATATGGAGGGTGTTAACAATCGTTTGTAACCAAGATCTGCTGCCAATGTGGTTATGCCAAATCATATTTTATTTTAAGATCTGGCTTTGTAATTTTCACAATAAGCTAAATTGATTCTAAATGACTTACTTCAAGACTAATTAATATTCTATCACAGTTATTTTATTTTACTTTTGGCTGAGATATTGTAGACGTTATGTTATTAAATGTAGAATATTGCATCGCTGTGCTGTTTTACGCGATGAGTGCTTCTATATTTTAGGTATTTTTCTCTATTGTCAGTGCCATTATATTGATTTAATTTTTTTTTGATACGTCTAATACATGTTAAGCTTTAGCAATTTTTACTCATTATAAATACATTAACGGTCTAATGTCTTATGTGTAAATTAACTTACTTTTAATTATGGCTCGATATTTCCGAGTGGTTACACAGGTCACGAACGAACTGACGCCCCGCGGAGTTTTCGCTGGGGCCGGGAAGTTAGGTCCTCTGCCCACTTTTGCCCAATACCAGCATGTCTACAAGGTGACATAAGACCCAATTAAAAGCTTTATGCTTTTCAAACTCAATCACTTCTTAAAACAGTCTTTGATAATAGAAACGATATCTAGAGAGGGTTTTTGTCTTATGCAACTCAATCCAGTGATTGGATCCCTTATTCAGCAGGTATTACACTATAGTTATATAATCTATACACATGCTGGTGTTTGACTGCAGCTATGTTCTTTGATCCATTCTAAAATGAATCCGTTTGTTGGATACTGTTTTCTCATTGTACTGTATTTTCTACCTCTATGTTGCTTAATACATTTACTGTATCTTTAGTTTTTTATCTTGAGTAACATTGTAATTGTCTAATGTAATACAGTTTGATGCGTCTCCTGGAGCGAGGTCACGTGAGAGCCTCCCAGGCTCGCTTCGCCGGCACCATACCGCCGTGTTCCGGTCGCATGCCACGCGCTCTCGCGCTGGGTCAGGCTGCGCCCGCGTTCATTCTACTTCTCGCGGCTGCTTTACTTTCAACACTAATATTGTTGCTTGAAAGGATCTTCTTTAGGTAATGCGTTTGGGTCATGAAATCAGCTATAAAGTGACAACACCGAACCTGGTGCAAGGTACAGTGTAGTACAAGAATGAGAGCGATCACCAAGGTGTGAGAAGCCTTTGCCAGACGCAGTCGCCATAACGACCCATATACACCACGACTAAAGGTCTTTAGGTACGCGAGCAGCTGGACGTGGAAAATCCGAACTCAGAATCCAATAGGCCGAAACGAGTTGCTATGACAGTCTTGACACTTGTGTTCTCACTAAGCGGGCCAGTATAACCCCCCACCTAAAAACTTACGTACAGGCTGGTAAACATCTATCATGTCGAATATCTTTCTTGAAACTGGAATAATTTTACAACGAATACCAAAGGCCATGAAACAAGATAGAATGCTAACAAAAACAATTGAAATAGCCCAGTTCGCCCTGATAATGTCCATATTTCAGGTATCGCAACAAAAAGCGGCCGCAGACGAGACCACAAGAAGCAGGGACGGTGAAAAAGTGATCAATTCCCTGTATTTCAATCAGCTATCATCCGCACGGCGCGGCGGCGTGCGAGTGTTTTCTCACAGTACGTCTAATCTCACGAACATAAAAAAACAATAAAGAGAAGAGTTTTTCGCGGCCTCGGGCGGCGCACAGTTGAGCGCGAGACAGCAGCTTCATTCCGTTGAAATTAATACAAATAACTGTACCGCATGATACTCTAGTAATTTTATTAACCATTTCCATTTTTTTTTATCCTGACTAGAGACAGTGACTACACCACGCCAGATGGTAAGCATAGTGCAGTCTAAAAAACCACAACGTCTAGTAACGGTTTAAAAAACCATCGGTAATTGCAGCGATCATGCCGGCCGAAACAAATATTTCTTAACGCTACGCTTAAAGGACCCCATATCATAGGACGGTGGGAACACGCTCGCCGGAAGACCATTCTACAGCCCAACGACACAGCAAAAGAAAGAGTTAGAGAACTTCTTAGTCCTAGCCGGGATGTGAGTTACCGTATAGTTGCGACCTGTAAACCTGCGCGCATAGTTTTTTTTAAAGAAGTTAGAAGGTGGAACAAGGTTAAATAACTCTTCAGAATACTCGCCTTGATACAGACGGTAAAAACCATTAGTTAGGCAATATTCCTGCGCAGTTGGAGCTGTTCAAGATGTGATGATTTTGTAAACATAGTTAATAAAACTAATTTAAAATCTGGAGGTTATTATGAAATGAACGTTTGGAAAGCATACAAAAACGATTTTTATGGCATATTACCTTTTCATGTGGTCTTGGTAAAAAATTATTAAATTATAGCTATCGATTACAGTATTTTAATATGAATAGTTTAGTCGATCGAAGACGCATGCTAGACTTGGTTTTTTTTACAAAATTGTTAACAATCTTCTCGAAGCTCCTAGCATCTTACCATCTATAGAATTTTCTGCTCCTACTAGATTACCCAGAGCATCTAATTTTAACTTGTTCCGTGTTCCAAATGATTCTACAAACTTAGGTCAAAATGCACCCCTATGCAGAATGATAAAGTTATACAATTATATGTCGAGATCAATAGATCTCGACATATTTAACGAAACTATATGCAAATTAAAAAAAAAGGATGTTATTTGAGAAGATTGTTCCATAGATTATTGATTTTTTTTTCTGTTATAAAAATTTTCTGATTATAGTAGTTTATATCTTTTTGTGTTACTCGTATTATTATTTTTCTTTTCTTCTGTGCATGTAGTCTACACTTATAAATATAGTCGCATTTATAATGTATCCTCTTCATGTTTTATATAGTTTTGTGTTAATGTAGTCTATGTAAGTGTACTTATAAATAAATAAATAAATGAAGAAATCTCCGTTGAAGAAGACCCCAGTGTGTCTGACTCCTACTGAATAAAATCGCCAGGGCATCTCTCACATCACTGCTGGACAGGGCTGTGTCTGTACTTCTCCAACGACTCGGCGAGCGAATAGCTTTTGAGGCGCCATCTATTGGAGAGCAGAGTATAAAGTGCCCACTCATTAGACTTTTCTGTTAGGTGGTGCGCAAACACACACGCCTGGCAAAGAGGTACGTACCTCTACCCGGCAGTATCCGTGTGTTTGTTGTCGTATTGAATTACTTGTTTCTGTGTGTTGAGTAATGGAGGCGAGTCGCGCGGGCTATCTAAATCGTACCGTTATAAATGATGCGATCAATTCTTGTTTACTCCCGCCGGAGGGCATCATTCAATTCGCTCCTGCACTGCATTGTATAACCGTTTGAATAATGAACCTCTACTGTTTAAACCGATATTTCATTACCTTTTTGCTGTCGCATTGTGAAGCGCCCTTGAAGTTCAGCCAAGTCCACAAACTATAAGCACCGTTAAGGAGTTTGGATGTTCCCCTTCGATGTAGCCTTAGGTTTCTTCTCAAGGTAAAAGGGTAAACTTTAGGTTCTTTCACTGGTGCTCTTACGTTGCCATCAAACCCGTAACTTACTGGATGAGAACCATAACTGCTCGCCCCCTATGTATACTAACCAGCTTTCACGGGTGGAACAGGGTTTGTATTACTTACTGTTTAGTTGGGAGTGGAAGCTGCTCGCGTCCATAGGCTTTACCCTAGTTTCCTTACACGTGACTCCTGGTTGGTGTTAAACGAGTAGCAGCGAGGTGGTAGGGCGTCGGTGCCCGTCTGGATCGCGACCACAGTGCATGGGTGTAAAGCCCGTCATAGTGACCAGTTTCGGCATGTCGCGTTTCGGGATCAGATTGTGTATATCCAGTAGCTCATATACCTAGAGACCTTCAGTCGTGGTATATGTGGGCCGACATGACGATGTAGACTATCAATGGATTTTCATCCTTTGATTTTTGGACTACATTGTACTTACCATCAGGTACTCTGAAGTCACTATGTCGAGCCAGTGTAAAAAAAAAGTTCCGACGTTAGCTGTACTGCATGGTCCCATCCACATACTCGTTGCAAACAATTGTATTTCTACGGTAAAAAGACTATAATTTATCTCTGTAGCAAATTTCATCACGATTTCTTCAGCCGTTCTTGCGTAATTGAGGAATAAACATTCATACAAACTGTTCATGCTTGTAATGTATTGTTATGGTTTATACTACGATATATTCATTTATGAGTTAATGTTGACTGTGTTAGTGATCTAATAAATGACGAAACGATACACAGTATGGATGTGAGTGGAAGTAGAGCCGAGGCCGACCGCGACTCACCCGCACAGACCAAATAAAGAGAGTTCCGATCGAGGGTTAAGATCCAGAGAATGCGGGCCCGGCGAAATAGCAAGAGTGGATTAAAGAGCGTTAAGTAAAGAGGTTTGAAAATATAGAAGTTGCGGTTCATTCTTTCTGCATATACCGATTGGGAATACGCTTGATGTTGGATAGATATGAACGTTTTGAAAATAGTAATAGATTGTTATATCGATGTATCAGTTGAGTAATATCTCAGAGGAGCCGCGTCGCGCGGAGCCGCGTCGCGCGCGCTGCATTTACATACAGATGGAAACTGTCACAGCGATATTATATTATTTAACGAGTAAAAATGCTATCCGCTGCCGTTTGCCATGCTATCAATTATGCATTCTGTTATGTTATGTATGATCCTGAACGTTCTTCTAGAATCTGTTATTAGCTAGTTTTGTCAGAATTGGACATGTAGCCCAGCAGGATTGTCAAATGCGGGTTGGCGGGCGTGCAATATGTGCAGAGTGTTTAGGAGAGGAACATGCTTCCAGCGAGTACATTTCCACGATCTTATAACTCAGGAGCCTTTAGCCGCGGTTCATCGTCGGACTTATTTTCACTTTCCACCAGCTGTGATTGAGGTCAAGCGTACGCAAGCTCCGCGGTGAGTCAGTTTGCTCGCGACCATGACTATAGAGGAACTTCGTGCCATAATTAAAAGTAAATTAATTTGCGCATAAGACCAGTTAAAGTATTTATAATCAGATGAAATTGAGGTCAAATATATGACGTTTTTCTATAAAATAAATGTTATATTTCTTCTTATTTAATTCGGTCAAATGCACCGAACGAAAGTTTTATGCGGTTTTAGAAAGTCGGCACTCTGTGGCAGATACCGCTTTGAGCGATTCCGAGTTAAGTATAAAGCGCACTGTGTTGTGTAATATAAAGTGGCCTTGTGTCTCACTCGACTGTCGCCGCCGGAGCCGGCCGGGTCGGCGCGCCCTGGGGTAAAGCCTTCGCGGTTTCGCGAGCTGTGTGTCACGCACTCGCGCAGTCCCACCACGCTACGAGCTATCGTTACCATGTTTATTGAAAACTTGTTACGATAATAATTATATCAACCTGAAATCGATTGTTTTTAAATTACGACAATTAAATATACAACGTTACTGGTAACTAACGCAAAACCTTTTAAAGGTAACTTAGGTACATCAAGACTAACAACTTTTGTTCTATCAATTTTACCAAAACTTAACACATCCTAAGATATATATTTTTTTAGTTTTAGTAGGGATTTCTATCAATCGTTAGCTCTATGTTTAAAGTTCAGTCAGCTGATGCAACGAAATCGTCTGCCCCAGTTGCATCGCGCCGCCTTTCACAGTATTAAGAAGATCAGAACTGCAAATTTGGTTTATTAATTTTTTTTATGGGGAAAAAAGATTGAATTATAAAAAGTCGTAAAACAAAAGTTGTTAGTCTTGATATACTAAAGTCACCCTTGAGAGGTTTTGCATTAGTTACCTGTATCCCTGTATATAGAACACAATATATATTATGTAAAGTGCTTTTGTAGAGTTTTACAAAAAAAATCACAGACACGCTTCTGGTAATCACTGTTTTGGCTTCTGTGCCATTAAAAAGACCCCGAATAATAGTTTTCTTATATACCTCCCATGTACAGACAGCGATCAGTTACAGCTTTATTAATAATATAGTTAGGAATGTCTTGGTACATCACTAAAAGGGAGTGGTATAGTAGGACAACACTACAATATGGCGGACACGATTGCATGCCATATTGCGCGGTGAGGTCGTGGTCGATGTGATTTACGGTTATATCTAATAATAAAGTGATTAATGGCTAAAAGTAATTATATGTATGTGAGTTCTTTATAATCTTAGTATTGGTGATTTCTTTTGTAAGTAAATTATTTGTAATTTTAGGTTATTTGTAAGCTAGATTAGACCATAAGTTTTGTTAGATTAATAATCATAAAAGTAACTCTTTCCGACTTTTATTTTAAAGATTCCTACTTCTGGATCCTAAATATATAATATATTATTATATGTATTTCAGCCAAATCAACTGAACAATTGTTCACATTTTTTTTTCAATAAATATTCGGCGTGTTTTTTAAACACATATTTTATTTATGAACTAATTAAAATAAAATTAACACTAACTATTAAAGAAAGCTTTTTACAGTATGTTAGTGGAAACCGCATTTAAATCGCTTACCCTGTTCTGAGACTAGTGGCCACAGACAGTTACAGATGCGTTCAGATTAACTATTCTGATACATTTTTACTAACCTACATCGCACAAGTAAAAATTTTCTGACCATTCGCATATATACATACAATATACATATTCTATACTCTACAAATACATTCTAGTTGTATTCCTCCTGTACGGGCACGACAATTGAAGCAACAATCGAATGAGCGCCTTATCTCATGGACTGTACGTTCATTTTAAAATAATTCCGTGAACTGTGACAATTGTTGGGTCACACAAGGAGTGGGATTAAAAAGTGAGTTTCCGTCTCGGCGAGTTATGACCGCGTTGTAGACTGCAAACCAACTTATTATATGTAGTAAGTCGCATATCTTAATGTTTATGTATGAGCTCTGGGAAAAGAAATTTTATGCCTCACGTTACACAAACGTATCTTACTTCAAACAATTTTTATTTATTTCTTTTTTTTGCCGACTGTACTTGTCATAACCCCTTGGACCCAGAACAATAAGCTCAAGTGACTCGGAGTACGGTGAATCAAGAGACTGGCTGTTGCGGATCTGATGCCCACTAAAAATGTTTTTTTTTTATTTATTATTTACAGGCGGTTGCTAGACCTTAATCACATCTGGTGAAAGGCGAAGATGAGTCCGATAATGAACCGCAAATGCTCTAGAAATGCCTATTCACTCTTCTCCTAAAGGCTTCTAAGTCATAAGACCGTGAAAATATGCTCGCTGGAAGCATGTTCCACTGCTTAGCTATTTGCATGACGAATGTACAAGCGAATCTCTTCATGCGGATGTAAGGAATGTCCACCACATACGGATGTTATCTTACACGGTGTCTTGTAGTTTTATGATAAAATAGGACTAGTTGAATTAGATAATGTAGGTCCTGAGAACACTCCCCATTGTGAAACTGGTAAAAGTCTCAAAGGCAGGCGGCTTTACGTCGACGCTCGATGTTTTGTATTTTGGTTTCATTCAAGGAGGCATCGTAAGTCTAAAGCCCTACGGTCAATGATCCACGGGGGCCAACTGATATTTAGCGGACCCGTTCCAAAGGTCACACCAGTACTCAAAACCCGATGACCTGCGCCTTATTCAGGCTAAGAAGTTGCAATTGGTGTGAAGTACCGTCTGACCTTAAAAATGACACCTAATTTTTTAGTAGCTTTTTTCGCTCTGAATTCAATCGACTGCCCTAGGTTCAGCTCAGCTGTTGGCTCTATACCAAGGAGCACGAGACCACCAGTCATCGGTATGGAAGCACCCCGGAAGGTAGGAGTCAGGTGAAAGGAACTCCGCTTGGGTATCCACTTTGCGCTTACATGTCGTGCCCAACGTGACCAGTATCGCAGCTGATCACCGTTCTCACGGCATTAGTACTCATGACATTTCTAGTAGATGCTATGCGGCTTTCCTAACGATATTTCCCTTCACCAGTGAGCATGTGCTTCATAAATGCGTGCTTAATCAGAAAAAGCTACATGTTTATGCCGGGATTCGAACCTATGCCGGTCTCTTATCCACTAGGCCACCACAGTCTTGTTAAAGGTTTTTAATTAATTTATTTTAGTTAACTTTACTTTAATATTTATATAGAAAATATTTGTTATTACATTTTTCGTTTCCATTAGATATTTATCTATTTTTTGTTCATTCAAAGGAATAGGACATTTTAAAAGATAATATTTTTTTTAGTAAAATCATAAGAGATGAGAAGATATTTTTATGGAAAATCCCAATCATTTCATAATATTTTAACAGAAATAAATTGAATAGGGTCTCTTTTATATTTGCTAGAATCAGTTTCGATGGCCGGGCTCAGGTGGGTACCGGACGGGGGTTCAAATCGGTACGGGAACAACATTGTAATATGGTTGTTGTAAAGCAGATTCCACTCAGAATATCTCTGTCGGAACGTCTACTGATAAAAAATATAATATTCATGTTGTTTTACTTTCTTTACTATTAAAAAATTAGAAATAGTACTTTGTAAAACAAGTTTATCAAAATATTAGATAGTTTGATGTTTTTGAAACAAACGAGAGAACTGATCATGTCAAAATCTAAATTGTAATATAAAATTGTGGCTGTGGTGGACCTAGTGGGTGAGGACCGGCATCCAGGCGAGGAAACTCGGATGCTCGTAGGCGCAAATCCCGATTCATACCTCTGGGTTTGTTCAGATTAAGTACGGAATTAGATGTGCTCACCGGTGAAGGAAAAGATCGTGAGGAAACTCGCAGAGCTTCTAATAGAAATGCTATGTGTCATTATTTTTAGACCGGTAATCAACAGCGCTGCTGGTCACGTTGGGCACGTCACGTAAGCGTAACCTGTACACAGTGCGATGATATATACTATTATAATTTACTTTATAAAAATCTATTTAAAAAATCTCTTCAATAATACTACTTTGAACCAAATGACATTTAAAGTAGCAAATAAAATGTAAAAATATGGTGAAAAGTAAAATATATTTTGTCATAGAGATACAAGCAACTAATAATGTAGAAATGGCAATTATTGAAGATTAAGTGAAGATAATGACTGGAAAACGACTTATGAGACGTGTGTGCATTCTGATCATGTCAGAATCGGCTGTATTATGTCGCTCGACTATGTCTCGGGTATAATTTCACGACATCTGTGAGGAGCCGGTCAGCACATTTGCTTTATAATGCAGTATTACTTCACTTAACTGTATAAACTTTCTTTTGTAATAGAAATGTCACGTGTCAGCTCTTAGAACAGCGGGCAACTGTGCCACTGCTTCCATTGGCTGTGACATACCGTAACGATATATTTTGAGATTATCCGATTATTCGTTGCTTGTATAACTCATATCTCGTTCCTATCATCTTTTAGGATCATTTTGTGTACTATATATCCAGTTGTTAATATATCTAGAGACCTTCTCTCGTTCTATATGTTGGTTGACATAATGACGACCACTATTAATGCATTTTTGTCCGTTAGCCATGGTTGACTTTTTTGTAGTACAATGTGCTCTCCATCCCCATCCATATGCCCCCCAGGCTAGCCGAGTGGGGACCTTGCAAGTTGTAGGCACTTAATCTTATTAATTCCTTATTTATTTATGGTGATCCTCAGGCGTACTCTTTCAAGCGACGAGATCGTATCGCAGTAAAGAAATATAAAAAGTATCCGATGATTAAATTGATAACGTGGCTTTTTGTGAGAGATTGGCCCCGGCCAGTCTTATCTGACAAAGCCCTTTCGAGAGACCCTATAGTGGGCTTAGATACAAACCCTTTCAGGAGTGAGATCAATGTGCGGCGCCGGCGCTCAAGTCATAAGCGATACCCCAAAGCGTTCGGCAACGAAATTAATTATAATTTTGGGAAAATTTTATTAATTATCTATAAATCATCACGTCGAATCCCTATTGGGGTAGGCAGAGATAATGGAACGCCATTTATTTCTATTCTTGATTACCTCTTTCGCTTCCTTAACATTCATGTCAAAAGCATGCGGCACCGATGAGATTAGATTAATGAGTTAATTATAGATATTATTTATTTAAACTGTTCATATTTAGAGTTATATCGAGAAATAAATACACAAAATAAATCCGTTCCCCAGCCACCTATTAATATTATTAAGATGAAGAATCATTTGAGAGCTTCTTACAGCTTTAACATTTTGCTTGGACGATGAAGTTAGTAAAAATGTATCGCAGTTGTTAGACAATTTGCAAGAATTTGTACGCGTTTGTGTCCGCTAATCTCAGAAATGTCTTAACCGACTTAAATGTGGTTTTCACTGTCGTATTGTGGAAAGATTCGTTTAACATTTAGAGTTAATGTGTTAAGTTAAAAGTATATATTTTATTAACTTTAACTTTTTTTTTTATTGTTCATAAATAAAAAAAGTTATGTTAAATGTTGTAATTTATAAAAAGAATCGATGATATTTACGTCATGTATATTACGGATTTCAACTTAAAATAATTATTATCATAATAAAAGTGCTACTTCCCTGCGCGAACGAAGTCGCGGGCACTGTTAGTTACTAATTCATTATTTAGAAAAATGAAAAAGGTTATATATATTTAGAAATGAAATAAGTTAAAAAAATTAATGATAAAAAATCTTAAAGAGATTATTTATGACATTATCGGTACTGAGAATGTTTTAAAAATTAATCGACATATGACATTTTATGATTATTCATATGTTTTATTGTGTATTCTAAAAACACTAAAGTAATCTTAGTAATGTTGCATATAATTTTTTTTTAGTTTATGCACCTTACCCACTACACTGCTATTATATATGCCATGACCGTTCTATTAACGAAGCAAGTACGACACAAAACGATTCGGTCTATCTCGCCCACTAGAGCATACTATCGCTGCCTATAAGTCTACCCTTTAATAACAATGTCTATTGAAAATATTAAACTCATTTCCGCCTATGCCTTGCACCACAGTGTGAAAGACATCAGATACCGTGGAATCTCGTGAATAAAATCCAACAAAGTGAAAAGCTGACGCGAGTTGAGCCGCCAAGCGCTTTCTCCAACTTCGATGCAGAGCGGTTAAGAGACAAACCTATGGTTTATAACTTTGCCATACACGCCGGCCGAGTTAGATGTCGGGTTTTCTCAATACAGGTCATGTAGGTAGCAATTTTTTTTTTAATTATTCTCGGGTATTGTTAACTTCGGTATTTTCTTTAATATTAAATTCGTATTTAGTCACATTGCAGAATATTAGGCAAAGCGTATAAAAATATCGATGGTAACCTTTGAGAATTAGATCCTATTTGTTAACTTATGTTTACATGAAATAAACATATTTTACAGAAGAATTAATTAAAAAAACGTTTCAAAATTGCTTCTATTAACAAGTATGGGAGCTTTCAAATTTATTTTTCTTTTTTACATTAATATAATTATCGGCTTTTATAGTATATCAGTATTTCAAATTTTTATTTCATTAGATTTCAAGTAAAAGGCTTCTGTCCGATGGACAGACATGCGGACAATGTGCCGAACCCCCCAATTTGAGTCAGAAATCTCGCTTCGGTGGGTCGACTTAAAATTGAAAGTACCACATAGAAATTGTCGTCATCTTCATCTTTTGGGGCACGATTCTACCAAATGTTGGTTGCCTTTCTCATGTTTTACCGTCCCCTTTTAGTCCGTAACAAGTTCATCCAAGTAAATCCCTAAATTTAACTACATTGTCCACGTATTTCGCAGCCGAGCGTCTTCCCTTTCATTTTCTAATCAAGGCCACCACACATTCATTTTAAAGTAATCTATCATCAACAGTAACTTGTGAAAGAAGAGATTTATTCTATTTACAATTATAGCGAATAACTTAATCGTGAATAGAACTGTGACCGTCGAGATACCGGCCGCCGGTTTACGGCGACAATAAATGCTTTTATATCCCGCATTACAGAGCGCATACGCCGTGAATTATGGATATTTAAAAGCGATTTATCGGCAGCGGACAACAGATGAATTTTACTGTTCAGTGATTTTATAGTTATTCTACTATAATAGGTATTAGAGATGTACCAATTTCTGAAGTTACTTATAAATGATTGGTGTCTAAAGTATGGCTAAATATTGACTAACATTTTTACCTAAACAGATCCATACTTTACATCAATCCAGTAATAAGAATTAATCACGCTTTCCCAACAGCCAACGATTCATTGTACCCTTGAAAACTCCCATTTGCATGAAATTAATAAATACCTGATAGGTACCTAAATAATTATTATAAAACGTTAATCAACTATGGGAGTGGAGTGCCTTGAGACTACTCAAAATGTCAAAAACAGCTGCGGGTAGAAGGAAATAATATCCCACACCCTGACAAAGACGCCACGACGCTCCAGTCTTCTCGTGACCGTCACCCCTCGAGTCAAAATAAAAAGTAAGTTCCTTTGCACATAATACAATGAGTATTATAATATATTTATTACGATTATCGTGGAAGCTGTTCACAGGATCACACTGAGTATCGCTCATTGGAACTGCCAATCAATATCCAATTATAATATTCCATCAGCGTAACCGACATATCTTGTGCAAACATAACCGGAATCGAACGGCAGCGCACCGATTTCAATTATCTAACGAAACTTACACTAATGCTTTGTTAATTGAACCGAAGCGTTTCTTCAGGCTTTTTAATTAGATCTCATCTGGCGTTTCACACGGTCCGAGGATCGAAACTCAAAGGAATTTTAATAAAAAAAATCCTTCTTTCGCTTACAGAGTATAGATGCTTCGTTTTTAATTTTACCGGAAGCGGAGTGTCAATTTGTAATACATGGATTATTTTTCGCTAATTCTGTTTTTCTCTTTGTTTGTAAGTGCTCTAAGAACGGCATTCCGCTGCGCTACCGGTCACTTATGGCACGATTTACAAAGGTTAAGTGGATACAACTATGAACCAGTAAAGGTCTTTGCCTACAACACTATACGATGCCACAACCACGTTATGATTCCATCAAGCAGGGCATGAAACCATACTATCTACCTCACATAGTAGAAAGCAGCAACAGTAGTTCGTATTTGGTTATTATAAATTTGGTTACTGTAGTACGTGCGCCCCAGAGCGAGAACGGCAGAAGGCCGCTCTAAGAAGACGCCGGGCTGTCGACAACCGCCCCGGCATATCCAGTCCCAGCGGATCGGTCGAACCACGAACGGCCAGCTGATGCCTAAGGGGTTGTGGCTGTTCAGGGTGGGGGCTTTGAGCGACCGGTCAGCAACCCCCGAGAAAACGGCGGTGCGTTGTGACGCGCTCTGTTGAAGTATACTAGGTGAAGTATATCGGGGGAGGCGGCGTCTCCCCCCCCCCCCCCCCGTGATTGTGCCTGTCAGGCGCGGTGTAGTGGGGCTGCGGCGATTTGATTACAGGACCCGCAGTCCCCACTAATTCGAAGAAGTAGCCACCTTGGGGTTTTAGCTGGTAAAAGTCCGGCACACCCCGGCTGCCTACCCTTTCGCGGCTGGGACGGTCCTATTAGGATTTTCACCAAGTAAAAAAAAAAAGCAAAAAAAAAGTACGTGCGCCCATCGATTTAGCAACGGCATCAAGTTGCAGCATGCTCTGTGCAGTACACGCGACGGTCTTTGTCGGTGACGGAACGATCTAATGTACATAGTTTTATTTATTTACACGCTGAGCCGAATGCTCTTCAAGGTTGACGGCGGCACATAGGACACGTGATGTTTTAATACAACATCATGTGTCCTATGTGTGTGTGTGTATGAAAATATAGTATATTGTCATTGCTCCATATAAATGTATATGTTGTGTGTAAAGTCTTATCTTCTTATATATAAAAATGAATCGCAAAATGTCTTGATAAGCGCGAAACTCGAGAACGGCTGAACCGATTTGGCTGATTTTTTTTTTGTTGTGTTTGATGAAGTCTGGGGAAGGTTATTACGGAGAGAAAATTTAAAAAAATTGTCTGAAAAAGTCTAAAAACACCACTTTTCTGTATTCTCATACAAAAAATTCATTATAAGTCATTTTGAACTTTAATACCACAGCATAAAGTTTAAATGTTAGTGGACGGGTTCCGGGAAGGCAAAACAATTGAGTGACGTATAAATATTAATGTCAATATTTGTCATTTTTTATACATATAACATTAAGGCCAGGTTCATTCAAACAATTTTCAAAAAACAGCCGACAGGCCAATGTGTTTTGGCAGAATGAAATCTGACGGGGAAGTTATTAACATTAAAAAAAAAACAATGTGACTTTATTTTAGAGAAATAGGGCAGAACAAGGTTTGCCGGGACAGCTAGTATTTTAATAAATTTTTCTTTCTTTCTATTTCTACTCATAGTTCTTTTTTTTTGTTTGAAATGTTCATAGGACGGTTATAGTATAGTATAGTTTTTTTTTTTTTGATAGCTCGGGGGAATCCCTAACGGACCTCAGGGGGCGGTGAGAGCTGCCCCCCGGTGTGTCGGAAACACGTCACACACCGCTCTCGCATGTATCAGTTGGGCGGCATTCTCCCTCAAGCGCACCGCCCAGGTGTCTTATCCGGTTTTAAGGAGGAAGGCCTCTGGCGAAGGCCCTCCTCCTTTGTCCTGAACTGCGTGGGCGGCGGATCGGATTGTCAGGGCCGGTTATTGCCTTCCTGTTCCTCTCCGCCGCCTCCTTCCTCACCATGACTACCTCACAGTACGTGAGGACCGCCTGCCATGACCTGTCGCTGCCGACCATCGCGCGAACGAGCGCCGGCAGCGACAGGTCACCACTGGTATAGTATAGTAGATCAAGTGCTTTATGCATTTCTGCTCACCCTTTCAAGGTATGTAGCGTGAAGATATATTAATATTGTTATACTTAATTTTTTTTGTAATTTCTGAGCTAACAAAGTAATGATACAGCGTAGCAGAGAGCATATTTAGAAGGCGGCATCGCGTTGCAGGTTGCAGCGTTAATTACATCAGGTTGGTATTATATTAACGCGGCGGGTTAGCGACGCAACCAAGTTTACACCTAATTACGGCTAATTGGAATCCTATTTCGTTCTACGAGGACTTAGCACCTAATGGATATTTTATTACGTCCTGAACATATTTATTTTATAATTTACAGGCGGACGCTTCACCTCAACTAGACCTGGTGGAAGGTGAAGATGAGTGAGACAGTGGATCGCTTACGGGCGTAATGCCTATTTGTTCTTCTCTGAAAGGTTCCCAAGTTATAAGTTCGTGGATATATGCTCGCTGAAAGCATCCTTAGCTGTCCGCTCATACTTATTTAGTTTTGTATTAATGTACAAAAAAATGTAAATATTAATAAAATGTGAGAAAGAGAGTTTTTGAATGAATTATGAATTTTATTACTATAATAATATTATTTAAAACAATGACGATAAATTTTAAAATAGTTGAACCTAATATTCTTTTGAAAATAAAGTTAAATTAATGTTTTTATTAAGATATTTTACAGCCCTTAGTACAAGTCTATTAGGTAGAGCAGGAATATGAATATGGCCTAAGTAATGTTGCCAAGGAAACAAATTAAAAAAATCGTCTCGATTAAATTATTATAAAACTTTCATTTAAGATTCCGTTTGTCTAAAGGAGCCCTTATAAGATCACCACGTTATTTATTCGTATGTTATTATAAACTTATTTTTCAGAAACGCATGCAGTTACCAGTTTGTAATAAATATCAAATACTCAGTATGTCTCTAGTAACTCTGAAAAATAATTTCTTTAAGTCAAGGCAATTAAAAAATTAGGCTGTTTATGCCATGTATAATGATATATCGTTACGCTATATTCCTGTCAGGCTGAGCAGAGATATATTGGTGGCTGAACCCACTTTGCACTTATATAGTATCTCGTGCGGAACTGATCGCCGTTCCCTCCACATTATTATAGATGACATTTCTATTAGATGCCATGCGGATTTCTTTAACGTGTTTTTCATATATTTTGGCGTTCATGTAGTTTTCGCAAGGGAATCAAATCCTACAAGGTTTCTTCCGTTGACCTAGAATCATGAGATTTAGTAAGAAGCAAGATTTTTGTATCACCAGTATAGGGGAAAATTCCGAAAACTTTAATTCGTTTTCATATTACGAAAATAAAAAATCGATTATTTTATATAAATAATTTGTACAGAACTCTTGGTGCGGGAGTTTGAATCGCACTTGGCCAGTTATTTTTGCAACTTTGTAGTATTCTTTTATACAAGTACAATACACGCGTCAACTATAAATTGTTGAAATTCCACGTTTTAAGAACATAGACTTCACTTTTGGCGCGTGGTTTCTTTATATCTCACATACAACACATTCAAAGTAACACGCTAAAGGTATACCTAAATCAACTATGTTTCTGAAAAACGCTGAAAACAGCAATTGGCTAATAGAAAATATGTAAAAATAAAATGGTTATAGCTCTAAGATATCTGAAGATTTGGATTGCCAAGGAGAAAGGGCAGCGCCCAGACCACTGTTGCGGCGTTTGTCGTACAGTCGCAGGGATCCCCATTAATCTCGGGAACCTCGCGGGGAGTGCCGGGTGGACTGTCTGAGTGATACTCCAGTGGTGTATGCGCACTCCCACACAACAGTTGGCGGTGGAGAGGTAGTAACTATTCTTCCCTCCCACCTTTCCTACACTGTATGGTGCTGCTCTCTCCTAGATAGCAAGCACCACGCGACGATCCGCGGTTGATATCGAATAACATTAAGGAACCATGAATTTTTATACTTTTAGTAGCTTAGATTCTTCGATGATATTTCACCTAGAACGAGCGTCTTTGTGTATATAGGTCTGGTAACACTGTAAAAGAAATAATTCCCGTATCCCGCGAGACGGTTGCCCGCGCCATTATGGCACCGCGACGTCTTGAGTGACACCTCCGTCGACGAATTTAATTTAGACACCTGAGCCGCGCTGCATTATACATGAACCACTTTTTCACAGCACATTCATTTGAAAAGAGACGTTTTGCCTTTTGTATTTTAATGAGGCGAGACAATATTATTTTTTCGCGAACTCGCAAGTGGATTGTTGAGTGAGTTTTCTTTTTAAACAAGGTTTATGTTGATTTAAAATATGGATTTTTAATGTTGTTTGATATTTTATCCTTGCTTACTTATTGCTAAGCTATTTTTCATATAATTTTGTTAATAATGATGCACCAAAAAAAAATATATATATAATCCTTGCTAACGCTTGATTCGTGTTCAGAAGCCTTTTAATAGGCCTTTTTTCCTATCCTACACAATATTTTTATATCTTGAATTTTCCAGGCTTATAGACGAAAGATTGATCGCATCTATATATCTAGTGTTAGGTTAAGATGAGGTAATACACTGGTAAGGCTATTTGTATTCGACGTACTACTGAGTGCATCATACTGCGATATCTAGGTCACGGGAGCCATATAAAACGTGCAACAAATAAATAGTAAATAGAACTCATGCTAAGACTGCCTTCTGATTCACAAGGCTGCCACAACATTTTTTACTGTAGAAAAAAAAAACGATTGTCAACAGTGAGGAATCGATGGGCAAGAGAGAGTAGATAAATCATTATACGACATAATAATAACTGAGCGGTAAATGTGACGTGGTATTTTCAATTTGGTGGGATTATACAAAAGAGGGCACGCGGACGACTTTATCCCTTGTGACGCGCGTCGAGCCAGCGCCGAGCAAAGCGTAAGCCGCGCCGTGACACCGCCTCTAACGACAAATATATCGCGCTCACAAAAACAATACAAAAACCTACACAATATGCCGCCTGAAAGATTTGTCAAGACTTCCCTTGTTGGATAATGTAGACTTCTTTGTTTTGCCTGTTTAAAATAATCAGCCATTTTGAAACATGGAAGTCCACAGTCAAATGACTTCTAGCCAGTTTAGAGAATTTATATTATGAAGTTATCATACTATATTTTTAAAGACTTACTTCTGTTAAATAATACACGAACCATTGTGAAAATTAATAATATAGATAATTTTTATAAAAATAATTTTACGTTTTTTTTTGTCTTTTTGGTGTTGGTTGTGGTAGCCTAGTGGATAAGAGACCGGTTTCGGTCTCAGTGTATGCGCGGCGACGCGAGTGTCAGCACATTGGGATAGATTATCCGATATATAGGAGATAGAGAACCCCGCATGGCATCTGATAGAAATACCATGTGTAAATGCCCTGAGAACGGCGATCAACTGCGCAGTAGGGCAGTCCTTGTGACCAGTGGGTCACGTTGGGCGCGACATACAAACGCAAAGTGGATACAGCCACTAATGTATCTCTGCTCGCCCTGTGAGGGATATAGCGTGTTGATATATTATTGAATTGTTTATTATTTGTTTGTTAATCTTTGTATGTAAAATATTTTATTTCAAAGATTTAACTTCGAAATTTTGTGATCGGCTGATTTTTATTAAAAGTATCAAGCAATGGAATAGCATAAATAATATATTATCGTTTTACAAAAAAACTACATCAGAAAAAAGTTTCTTTTTTATTAAACTTATTTTTCCATTACCTATCAGTAACTCTTTTAAATTGTCAATAAAAACCAGTCCACGCATCGATTCAGAAAGCGAGATCTTCCGAGAATAGTTAATAAAGAATTATTGTAAACATTAGAAAATTATGTTTTTTTTTTTGAGGCTGTAGACCATTATTTGCGAATGAGAATGCAAACACGAGGTAGCCACGCGAGGCCGCGCCGCAATGTATTTCCATAACACAAATGAATCCGCGCTGTTCGCGACATGACAGGCGCGCCGCAGAGCGGGCTCGCGGTCGCGCCGCTATACATTGCGAGCTCTGTTTGTATCCGTTGGTTTTACAATCACTACGGTCAACATGCTCCACGCGTGCCGTTTCATCAAAGCTATAATACTCCTCGGTTTATTTCGTAGAAGCGAAGACTACCGAAGGAAATATATTTTAGGACAATATGCGAATATAAAATTAAATTACTAAGAAAATTTCGCGACAGTACTACCAATATATGTTAATGTCAATCGCTATATTAATGAGTCAATATTCTTGTGGTTATAAAGGATTGGTCTTTATACGCGGCAGGGCGAATGGCCGTTGGTTCGAATCCCGGCGTGTATATCTTAGTTTTTCCAGATTAAGTTAGGATTTAGACACCACAAGCTCACCGGTGAAGGAAGGTATCGCGAGGAAGCCCGCGTGGCGTCTAATAGAAGTGTCACGTGTACCAGTGCTGTGCGGCCGGCGACCGGCTGCGCTGCTGGTCACGCTGCCCACGACGCATCAGGAGTCCAATTTCAAAACCCACTATAACATATTTTTTTGAAATCCCATGAATTTACAAACACTTTTAATTAATCTAAGACTTCACAACTTTGACAATCACATTCTTATAAAGTATTTAAATTATTATTCTAGAGTGAAAAAGAAAAAAACATTTACAATATTTGCTCTGATAAATACATTTCAAATTACTATTAGGACTATTAAGTAATTTTGTACGAAAAATCGTTTTAGCGGGTTTTGAAACTAGACGCCTCGTGTGAGCGTAAAGTTGATACAGGCACTATTGTATCTCTGCGCGCTCCGAAAGGGGTGCAGTGTGACGATATATTGTTTTTTTAATAAACCGGCGCCATTTTGAAACGAGTAAGTTTTAAGAGCAAACGGCGCGACCTGGTCCCAGGGATCGGGCAGGACCACTTTCTGCCAGCAGTGGTGTCGGTCATGTCGACAGGGAATGGAGACTGGTGGACCGTGGTTTCTTTTATGAGGACGTCATGCACTACAAGGAGGCCGCAGAGAGGGAGCTCGAAGAAGAAGACTTCAGGGTGCCAGCAACCACTCCACGACAGCTTGGCTGAAGTTTTTGGGATCGTGGCTGCTCAGGGTGTGGGTTGAAATAGATTGAGTAGTGTCGACCGAAGCAGTGTTTCATCCTAGGCTTGTGCTTGACGGGCGTGGCACGGCGAGATTGTGGCTAATTGATAGCATGATTCACAATCTTTTTGCGTAGGAGTAGTCACCTTTTAGTTTTAGCCGATACAAGTTACTTATCATCAGGGGTACCCTAGTCACTTTGTCGAGCCAATGTACAAAAAAGTAACAAAATATTTTCGATTTCTGTTAATTAATCAACTCTTTTAAAAACTATGTAGTTCTTATAAACATCAATATTTTAGAAAATAGTATTAGAGATGAAAAACACGTAGAAAATTTTAAACAACAGTTTAAAACGTTGTACTGTGCCAATACAGCTATTAACCGAATGAAATGTAGTACACTAGGAGAGTACTGAAAGCATCTGACAGCGAGCCCTTGAGGCGTGTCACATGCAACACGGGGAGACTATTTTAAAACTAACTCGCGAAGTCTGTAAAATAAATACTGATATATTTAAGGTGAAGTTATATTCAAAGCAGTTTTTTTTATTTATTGTTTATAAGGGCTTTTGCCATTTTGGCATATCAGCCCTATTGTACCCAATATGGTGAATAACACCTCAGTTCTAAGAGAGTCGCTGATGAGTCAGTGCTGCCATGTTCACCAACTATTCCATGGTATTCCCTGTCGGATCACATAAGACGCCATGAAAGGCACCTATATCACATAAGCTGACGCTGCATTGGTCCATCAGCGAAAAGCAGATTATAAATAATGTTGCAAGCTCGGGGTCTTCAATGAATCCGTACTGGTGTTGCCAAAATTTAATTCATTGAAACACAAATATAAACGCTACCAAATTCACAAATTACCACTCTAAATGTCACACTGAACATTTAATTTTAATTTAGTTTCACTTCGATCGCTTAATTTCGCTTTTCTTAGCCAAGTAACTACCCACGCGGTTGAATGCAACACGGGTAACGCAATAACAACGCTCTCTGCCGCTGTCCGCGGGCAGCGGCACCCACTATCCAACAGGTGAGACTGATCTATGTGCCCGGGGAACCGGCATCTGTTAATACGAAAACAATTTACATATACAATGTCGCTTCGACACAAGTAACTTAAAAAATCATGATATAACTAATAAGTTTGACAACTATATAATATAAGGAAACACGGAAGATCTAATAACTCATTAAAATGATAATATTATATCGTCACGCTATATCTCGTACAGGGTGAGCAGACATACATCAGTGGTTATATCTCCTTTGCGTTTATATTACGCGCTCAACGTGACCAGGAGCGCAGCTGATCGCCGTTCTCAGGTCACTTAACATTTTATTTTGATATCATGCGGGATATCTCACTATGCTTTCTTTCACAGCATGCTCAGCGGAGCATGTGATGCCATAATCTGTACGTAATTTAGAAAATCGCAAATGGCAACTGGTCCGTTATGTACTAGGCTACCGTGGCCACAAAAAAAAAAGATTAAAAAACATGTAATATTACTTTATTCAAACAGGCCTACTTCCAAACAGTTGAACCGTCAAAAAAAAGTTTATGAATCTATCACCGTTTTGGAAAACAGAATCTACCGAGAAGAGCCGGCAAGGAACTGATATACATGCACCATAGCAACCCAGCGGCATGGAAACATGGTTTTGGCAGTAGATTCGTTTGCTATAGCTATCATGTTTATCTTACTTCTCTTGCTCTTGTCACGTTACTTTAAAGTAAATTTTCTTTCTCCTGTTTTGAAAGTAATTATTTAATTTATCAAGGTAACATTTAGTAATATTTAAAGAATAAAAAATACACTAAAAATAAACAAATTTCAGCAAAGTATCCGTAAAAAAAATTAAGCTTTCAAAACAATAAGAGAGAGCTTACTAATTATAAATAGAATAAAGAAAAAAGTGAAATTTAAATTGTCCATTTTTCTTTTTTGAAATGTGTTGCCACATTGTTTAGTTAGACGTGCAAGATGTCGAGCGATGTCGCTAATATATCTCTCGTGAAGTTTTAAAGTGTCCGTCTGTGCCGTCGCCGGAGGCTATTTTTATCGAATGCCGTTAAAAGGCCGGAACGACGGGACTCGACTCGGCGACTTTCAGATGCCTTTTTTACCTACTTTATCGATAACTTACAATGCAGGCTATTTCAGAAATGGCTGCAGGAAGAAAACTGTTCACTTCGTACAATTTAAATTCAGAAACGCGGCTTCAGGACTAGTGATGAAAATGCCCGGGAATTTTCCCAAAGTGCCCAAAAACTTCCTTGGGAATATTCCCGGGCATTTTCATCACTATTCAGGACATCAGTCACAAGTATCCAATCAGGCACAATCATAATACAATCTGTGCGTGTAAGTTTTTTTTTATTCAACTTGACTTGTTACCAAAGATGGGCAAAACGTAATCTGATTAATTATTAACGATTACAAAATGTAGTTATATTTTATTTTTTTTGCTCTATAATCATAATTAAATCCATTTATAACATTAAGAAATGACAAATGTGTATACAATCTGGGATTTTGTAGTGTTTAAAACATAAATGAGCAAAATGCAGTGATATTAATGGTAAAAAACGTAAAATGTAATCGTAATCATTTTTATTAATCTGATTACATTTCGCCCATCTGTTCTTGGCACAATAACCACACTATATCTGATGGTAAGCACGGTGCGGTCCTAAATCAACAAAGACTATCAGCAGTTAAGAAAAACCTGTCCGCAGCGATCAGGCCTGTCTAAATATTTATGTTTGTAAATATCGATTATTCATAATGTCTAAATTCGTAATTAATCTGGAAAGATCCAGAGGTACGTGCCGGGACTCGAATCTACGACGACTCGCGGTGCCGCGCGTGCCATCCGGCCGCTCAGCCACTAGGCCTAAATAAATCACCTATAAATTATTTAAAAAAACCAATAATAAAATACAAAGCGGCCATTAAAGTTAGCCGACACACAAAATAGAATCACATCTTGAGTGTCAGCATAATATATGTAGCACAATATGTAAAGTGCAGTTGATAACCGCTGCACAGCTCGGATCTTAACTCCAAACAATATATACATATACAGTTAGACTACAGTTAACAAAAGATATCAAAAGAAATCACTGTTTTAATTGTTCGTCAGACGAAAAGATATCCACTATAATGAATACAACAAGTCAATATTAACAACACAGAAAAGGCATCACAATCAAGAGCATTCTACATTCATCATGCGATTTACAATAATGTTAAACTTAACAAAAAAAAAACAAAAAAAAGACATTTAAAAAAGTCCACCATGACACTCGTGCGTTCAATAATCTAAACATTATAAGAAGAAAAATCAGAGCTAGTGTGTCTAATAATAAAATGCCAGGTAAAGGGCTGTTTTAATATGCGGTGCAAATAATACTCCCGTCTCCCGTCCTTGCGCCTCGACAATACAATATACAGTATGCTATAGAAGCCCTGTCCGAACCTTGAAGACATTACTTGATATCGATATTTGATTCTATATAAATTATCCTTTTTTGTTAAAAACCAAAAAAAAAACTCCGAATAAAACAACGATTAATAAACTGGGAATATTACCATGACAACTCCGTGTACCTGCGTAGTTCATGAACTAAGGAAAAAGGAAAGCAAAAGATTATGTTAGTAGGTAATGTCGTCAAAAAGTCATGATCTCCGTTGATCACAAGTTTCATTAGTATTTACAGATTTTTACAAGTAATCCGAGCATAGATTGCATATAAAATAATTCAACTCTTTTCAATATATGACAATGACAATAACCTATTGATGTTCACGGATGACGTGAATAATAATCATGTGACTGTGTGTGCGTGTTCATTTTCTGATATATTTAGGTAATGACATCGTGTCAACAATATGTCCCTTTCGAGTCGGACAGGGTTTTCAAAACATACTGTATCTGCAATACCTTTCTATGCGATGCCATTTTTATGGCTTGCTTTGACACAGTAGGAATGCGTACAGTGGAACAACTTAACCATGCTTCAGTGCGGTATACACAAAATTGTGTTTTAGCTTACAACCATTCGTTGCCAGGAACTGCAAGAAGTATCGCTTATATAGTGATAAATTCGCCTATTGCCAACTTGTATTAGGACCATTGCAGGAAAAGCTAGGAAATACTGCCTTAGAAAGATTTTTGCATTATGTTTTGTTAGTATATCGGTACTGAGAAGATAGGTTAAGTTGTATTAGAGATCTTTTTACTGATATTTCTATTTCACTTTTTTAAAAACTTTTAAAAAGATATAAATGTTTCAGGTATTTTATTAGTGTCAATATACTGTTAAAAATGGGTCACATACCTTTCTGGGGTCTAATTAATTAGTTCATCCCTATCATAGCCTTTATATACCCATGTTTTTTTAGAATAGGAACCAATATCCAGGAGTGAATCCGTAAATGGTCGTAGATTTGAATCCTGGTTCGTAATTTTGGTTTTTTTCAGATTATGTATGGATTTAGGCACCAAATACTCATCGGTTAAGGAAAACATAGTGAGGAAACCCGCATGGCGTCTAAAAGATATATATCTGGTGCTGTGAAAACGGAGATCAGCTGCGCTACTGGTCACGTTGGGTAAGACATTAGCACAAAGTGGATGTAGCCAGTAAGGTATCGCTGAACACCTTAAAAGGGATTTAGGGTGACGATGTATTACTGTTTATTATTTTTTATTTAAATATATTGTATTATATATTGCACCCAATCTCTTGAACACTAATCGTTTCGTCCCGCTGAGGAAGGGCAGGCTTCGCTCCCCTTTTACCAGAATATTTATGGAATCCATGGGCAGGGGTTTGCACATGCAGCTCAGCACGCAATGTCCAATGCGGGCTGGTGGGTGTGCACAATGTGCAGAGTATGTGCATGAGGCAGCTTAGATGCTGGCCATCAGCGCGCAATGCAGCACGCTGTACACCTAAGGCGGCTCCAATGCTCTTACGGCACCTCAGTGTGATGGAGAAGGAGGAGCTATTATATTCTGCCGGTAAACCCCACGGGTATCATCATATCAATTATTTTTACAGTCGAAATATGAATCGACGTAAGAGTCAAAGGCTTACTTTGCAGGACAGCTAACAAACAAATAAATAAGGTTGACCTAATTTATTTCATTAGTTCTAAAGCATTCTTTATTCCTTATCACCTGGCGACGTCGAGCCTTTCTCTGGCACCTCTTCTCTGATTTTTTTTATAACTTATAGGCGAACGCTTGACCTCAATCACACCTGGTGGAAGGTGAAGATGAGTCCGATGATGAACCGCGTCCGCCTAACAAATGCCTATTCACTCTTCTTTTAAAGACTCCCAGGTCATAAGATCGCGGAAATATAGCCGCTGGTAGCATATTCCACTCCTTAGCTGTTCGCATGATTTTACAAGAGGTGGTGTAAAAGGTCATTACTCGTTCACGTAATATGTCTTAGAGCGGTGTGTGGGAACACGTCCATCTCCGCTCACGCCTCGATATGGCGGGCAACGCATTGCCTCAAGTGCGCCGCCCTTACTGTTATTACCTGAACTGTGTCAAAAAATCATACATATAAATTTACACAAGAATCCTTTGAAGTTTTCAATTAATTTTCTATGTTAGTATAAAGTTTTAATTTCATTAATATTTTCTACGACTTCATACGGTTTCGTCTTGCACACGTCGTAGTAAAATATTCAAAATGTAATTAATTTTCATTTGAATCATAAACCTTATAATAATAACGTAGCTGATCGGTCTCTGTACATAGAAAATATAATTAGTTAATGCAATAGAATCCAAAACAAAGTTTACTAGATTTTTTGATTGTCTAAGCATTTGTATTGCATTTGTAAGCACGCTCACAATAGGAAACGCTTAACATATTTTGATGTGGTTTTCATTACTAAAAAAACGGTCATGAAATATTAAAATAATGTGGAAACCATATTGTCATAAAAAATCGTGCTAAGACCACAATTCCGCCAGGAAATGATCTTAGATAAATAATTCTTTTAACGAAAGAAAGTTGAGAGTAAATAGGGGAAAAAATTTCTTAGAAACTCCGACGCTGTGACTTTCGTGTGAATATTTTAAAGGTTATAAAATATATTTCACCATGTTGCGCCATATTTTTAAGAAATTTGTTAACTTCTATAACTTTTATTTATGTTATAATTATTTTACTTAAAGTTCAGACATTTTTTGTGTTTATAATTGCAGCAATAATGTTGTATTCATTTTCGGAATATTTATATTCTTCCATATTTTTTCGTATGAATTATATCTAGTACTGTCATTTTAACTGTTAAATGTTTACTTTTTAAATCGATACATATTTGGTTGGGGCTTCAGGCAACATTTGACAAGTTGTAAATTAATTTTAGTAGTCTCTAGACCTTGTTTTTATATGTTAACATATTGTTTACTTTTAGCTAAGCTTGAAGTTAATAATGAATTTAATTTATTGGATAATGGACCGGTTTTGAAAAGGATCGAAACCCGGCAATTACCTCTGGATTTTTCCAGATTACATACAGATTTAGGCACCAAGGGCTTATCGGTGAAGGAAAATATCGTGATAAAGCCCGCATGGCATCTGATAGAAATATCGTGTGTCCTGAGAACGGCGGACATCTGCGCCACTGGTCACGTTGGGCACGACATGTAAGCGCAAAGTGAATACATCCACTAATGTATCTCTGCTCACCCTGGAAGAGATATATAGTGACGTTATATTATTTTTATAGGCGTCCAAAGCCTAGGCTGAAGTTATTACTAAATACAATACATATACAAAGCCAGAAAAATGTTTACTAAAAAATAGCTTAAAATACTCAAGATTATGATAAAGGGTAGAAAAAATATTATAAAACGAAATCTAAATTAACATTTTTATATTAAGCCAACAAACTTTAACTGTTCACGTTACAATGCGGTTTATTGTTTCTCTCCATAACCGCTGCCTCTTGTAGAATAAATATTTGAAAGCGATTTGTTCGCATATTCGCTAATACATTGCTTGTTCTATTTGGAAAAGAGTAGGCTGTTTATTAGAGTAAAAATTTACGATTTTCTTCGGGTGTCAATTATGATCTACTGTTCATAATAACGCTACAATAATAAAGCGAGCTTTTGCTCATATTGCAATGGAATATTAATTTTTTGTTTCTTAAATTCAGTATATGTATAGTTAAACAACAACAATTAGTTGATAGCCTTGCGCATGAAAGAAATAACCTTAAGTGAAATTTATAATATTTAAATATATAAATACTATCTATAGTTGTTTTATTTTACATGTAGATATCCATATATGCATGGAATACTGTTATGTGTATTTTAATTTGTTTATTTTTTTTAGATTTCTCATGTAAGTGAAATGTGATTTTTCTTTTGAGAAAATAAATTTATTGAATCAGAAAGAAATAAATAAACTCTAGGAAACAACCGAGCCGAAATTGATTTACGGTTTTTATTCGTACTTCGTGGATTGATATTATATTATAGACAAAAGCAGGAGGAATCAGTATGTGGACATATTCAGTAGGCATATTCCTTAGGTTACTAGATTATTCACGTCATAATTTCTTTTTTAAGTGTTGGATTTGATTTCAAAATAGTATTTATTTTTTATCACTCTTTTATGGGTACATAAAGTAAGCTGTAAGCAAGATTACGGAGAATTATTAAGTGCCGGTTTCAATAATCAATCTATTCCTTATATAATCCTTATCTATGTATGTTTGTCACTATAGTAAACATAGTACGTCGTTATGCACGTGTTCTAGAGGAAAATATATAATTCAACGAATCAAAGATAGGATACTAGTGGATCTAGGTACGCATTTGGCGATGAAGATTTGCTTTTGCTCTTTACGATGCACGACCATGGCTTACTAATCATGTACACAGTGTGAATAAGATGTACTTTTTTAATTTATGTAGGAAAACAATAAATAACATAAAATCAACCAAACGATTATACCTAAAGCAAATATTAAGGTTGTACTTTCATGCGTCCGATTAGGTTGCATTAAATCACTCGATGTCAATCCAATTTAAGATCAACCCACCAATGGATAGCGTTCCATCGAAATAGTCGCGCATTCATCGATCATATAGCTAGTTGGTACGGGCGCGTGACGCCGGATTGAGACCTATAAATGTTTGTCAGAGGATTATTTTTCAATTGAAACGTGCCCGAAGAGGCGCCCGTGGATCGCGGTGTTTGAGTTCCAATTATCGGCGGCGCCTGTGCAAATACCAGCGCGTTGTGTTACGATGTGCATATTAGATGTCTGCGGGCTTCGGCGGGTAACGACGGGTTCCAGTTTCGAGGTCGAATTATAGATTCTCGATTGAAGAGTTCGATTGTTTGTTTGGATTTCAATATAATTGTATTGGTTTCTGTTTTATTATTTGTATTATTACGGTTTAGTTTTCTGAGAGTGTTTAGGTGATATATTAGGGACAGTGACCTGATTGTCGTTTTCTGTACGTACCTTACGATTTGTTACATGATGAAGAATATCATGATACTTTGCTGATTGATGGTAAGGAAAAATATGATCGGAGATAATTTCCTCATTTTTCTGTTTTAAAGATAATGTATAATGTAAAGATGTTTATGACATGCCAAAGTATTATGCTTGTGAGAATTTTAATTTGTTAAATCCAAAAATTTCTTCGAAGAGTTTACCCTATAATGGTGGTTTATGTACTGTATCCGTTATTGAGTTCTGGTCCGTCACTTGTTAATCTCCAATTTGTATGTGAATATTGTCAGACCAAAACGGATGTAATATTATTTTATAAACTCGAGTACTGAGACAGAACCGGGTCTTAAACTTGTGGAGGAAGTTCTCTACCGATTGTGAGAGGTTTGTCAATCAGAAGGCAATCTTAGAGCGAATCCTCCTCATTATTAATTTGGTACGCGTTTGATATAATTTGCGTGACTTAGATATCACAGTGCATTGAACTCACTAGTGCATCGAACTTAAAATAACCTTACGAGTGCATTGACTCTTATAAAATAAATAGATATTCCTGCTGTATTGACGAACTGTTTTCATATTTTCACGTATTTGTATAAAAGGCAGTGCATAATTTCAATATCTGAACCTGGTTCGAGAGCTTAACATCGTATGTACCGCGTAACATAAGTCAAGTTAACCTTTTCCAGGTCACTGTGAAGGCAGCGGCCCCGGTGTGTCAGTTTCTTACTGTTTAAAACCACTGGGTTAATGTTCCGATCCGTCTGTTGAGACCAAAGATACACCTGTGCCAGCTTCCTCAGCGCCTGGCGACTTTGAGCCTTCTACAAGCCTCTCTTTTCTATCTTTGTGAGGGATAGTGTGAAGGCCCACCTCTTTGTTCACATCAACTATCTTGGAGTGATGCGTGGGAACACATCACGCACCCTACGCACGCACGCATCAATAAGTAAGTAACTCTATCAGTTACAATTTTTATTATTACGGGTTATTAAGATTTTTGTTAGGAGGCTGAATTTTTTACTCCCGAGTACAACTATGTTATTTTCCTCAATATACTAATATGGCGAGGCACTAGAAAGCAATACGTCAAAACACACAGCAAGAGTAATTGAAAAAGACGTTTGTGAAATATTAAAAGCGTAACATCACGTTTAATAGAGAGATGGACGTCAATTTGCGACCCACTTCAGCCTTTACGAGACATTCGCCCTAAACTGTGGCCCGCGGGTCTGAACCATAAGCGGCTGCGTTTTAAATAACTTACTATTTATTTATCAGGTTCTTATGTATTTTACATCTTATAGAAATATTTTAGTTCGTACAACAATATCAAAAATTCCTTATTATCATAAAGATAATGTTAAAAAATAAAATGAAGAAAGTATTTTTTTATTCAAATAGCGAATATGATAATAATTGTTAATATAATAAAGAGTAGATTTTTGAGTTTTGTACTTATTATAAATAAAAGTAAAATAATTATTATATTTTCACGCTATATATATTTCGGCAGATTCCATAGTTTTTGTATCCAATTATTAATGAATATTTAATGGCTTTTACGTGTAGAAACATTATTTTGAGCTACAAAACATAGGGAATGTTAACTTATCATCATCCCATGGTGATTAGAAAACTAAGGAGCTCGTTTTATATTACGTTGTAAACATGCTGATGCTGTGAGCGTTGTATCATGATTATTTAAATTATTAATATCTAAAGCGAATAAAGTAAATAACTTCTTGCCCCTCAATTCCGCGGTTTTTTCAGTCTGCTCGTGACAATGACCGGTATAAACAGTTCAATACGTCGAACCATAATTAAAAGTAAAGTTTTTCGCGTATAAATCGCGGTTGTTTATCTATAATTATTAATATATTTTGAGATCTTTTGGTAATCGTTTTTTCGTGTTTGTAAGTTACACTGGTTTACTTGTCACGTGTCATGGTCCTTTTAAGTTACTATAGGAAAGATTGTCCATTATCAACTGATCGCAAGCTACATTCCGGAAAGTGAATAACTTTTTAGGAACTGTTAATTTTATCATAAATACCTAAACATCTGTTAGTGTAGTATCAGATTATGGAGTCCGGTATTGTGGAAGATGGCCGTTACGCTGGTCAGACTATTATAAAGTAATTGCATTGGAAAATGAGGTCATAGGTCAAGCGTCACTCCAAGATAAATGGAGAGCTCTGTTAAAGCAAGAATATACGCTAAAGTGAATACAAAAATAAATCGGTAGTCGCTTATGACTTACAATGAGATACTTAAATAAAAACAATATAAGTACATTGGGCAGGGATAAAAAGCGATGCGGTCGAAGAGCCTACATTTTCCCTCACCTCGTCTCCAACCCCCCCTCTGGTCGCGACGTGGGTGTATCGAAGTAGGCGTGTATCACCAATACAGTTTACTTCTACAGGCTGATTTTTCAAAAGTAATATTTACGTACTAAACATATTTTCCATTAGATATATCAATGATTGACACTTATTCGTCTTTGTCGCTACAGCTGAATCGGCGCGCCCGATCATTGACCTGGTCGTATATGTAAAGGCGCACTTCGAATTCTGGCAATTGCGAATTAGCAGCACCCAGCTAGCAGCAGGTCGCGATGTACCGTTCTGTACTAAATATGGATAGGCGTCCAATGTAGGCGACTGCGTGGGCTATTATGTGACGCTTAAAGCTCGCGATCCTAATAGCTGAAAGCGCTACACAGTCGAGTCACCTTGACATATGATGATGATGATGATGTCCTAGCCGGTTTCGGCCACGGCGACTGTTTCAACACCGGTTAAGAAATTCGAGGTCCAGTTTTTGGAAACAGTCAATTGCGCAGGAGATATTTAAGTGCATAACTGGACGCGCAGCCAGAAAAGCACTCTCTCGTCCGAACTCCCTCAGGCCCGATGGAAAGGAGAACCAGTACGATCGGGAGGGAGCGGGATGCAGGTTTGGTCGAGTTTTCCCTTCTCTAAACACCTGGTTGAATTGCGGTGTTCAAGAGATGCCTTAGTCGCCTTTTACGACACCTCAGCAAGAAGAGGGGGGAGCTATTCTATTCTGCCGGCAGCCACCACGGCTTACCTTGACATATAAATACATACTAAATGGTACATTCTGGTCTAGCAGCGGCTATTTGATTGCCGCTGTCAAGCAGCGACCGCGAGTATCTGAATTGTACCTTTACACTGCGTGCAATACATAGTCTCCACATTAGCACTTATTACATTTTTAAGTACAATTCAGCATGAAGAGGTTGACTTCAGGGAACTGTATTTTCTGTGTAATCATCACCGCTCTTGGACTGAACAGTACTTACCAACAGGTAGGTGCCTCACGAAGCATTTCCTACCGTCTATATCACGGCGAGTATTGTGAAGAGTTATTTAATCTTGTTCCACCATTTACCTTTCTTAACAGAATCACGTGTGCTGATTTACGGAGTCACAGAAATACGGCAACTCACATCCCAGCTACGACTAAGAAGTTAAAACAGGCTGTAGATTTGAGGGAGTCTGGTCTACTGGACGAAGGTCCGAGGTTTCCCGGACCCGGGTGAAGTAGTGGAAGAACGTCCCGGGAGTATTTAGTCAGAAGAAGTCTGACACACCGGTGTTGCTGTCTTCAAAGCGGCCCTGATGCTCCTACGCAGAAAAAAAAATCCCTCGAGAAAAAAGTAATCAGAAGTTCTCCAACTCTTGCTTTTGCCGTGTGCTTGGGCTACGGAATGGTCTTTTGGCGAGCCTGTTCCACCGTTATTTGATATTAGGTTCTTTAAGCGTTGCGTGAAGAAGTATTTCTGCAGGCCGGCATGATCGCTGCGACTGTTGATAGATTTTTCTTAACTGTTGATCGTTGTTGTGGTTTGTTGGACTGCACCATGCTTACTGTCAGGCGTGATGTGGTCACTGTGCCGAGTAAGGATAAAAATAGGTGCGATGTTGTCACAACACCATATCCATCAAAAGATAAAGAATGTAGAGCGGTTTTTGAAGAATGTATTTTTAAAGCTTCTAGAAATTTAATTTACCTGTACTTTCATGTAGCCAGATGCTGGGTACCGGGCTGGATCTACCAGTTTTTCGTTCCCCGTTCATCAGGGTCTATGGGGAAATTAGTACTCAGCGCCGCCGCGCCGGTTCAGAGTAAAGTTTTCGTGGAGCGCGCTTGACATGACACCACATTTACTTTGAACTTGGGTATTTCTATTTCATATCTACTAATATTGTCTGTGTGAAATCTGTTATTTAAAGCGACTAGGCTCAACTATTCTTAGAGGCTTCTTAACACGAATTAATCGTTTCTAAACTTGATTGTTTGTATGTTTGTGCGCGCACTATGCTGAAACAACTGAATACATTTTTATATTACAACAAAATCATTTTATATACATATTGTGTTAATATTCTGGTGTTGTTTAAAAAAATCTGTAGAAATCTTGGAATTTGTAAAACGTTATATTGGTGGCGTCATATTAGTAGCATGTCCTGATCGAGTGTGTCCAGAACGCTAATGTAAGAAAGGATGTTATATGTGAATTGAAATTAAATAGATTGGATGTTGGTATGTTCCATAGCATTTTGGCGGTGCCCACTAAAGCAACTGCCGAAATGCTATGGAAACTGTATGAAAGGTGAGGTATGAAAGGTTTTATTTCTATATGTTAGGCTACGATGGGGCTGATATGACGTAAGTTAAAAGCCCCTAATAAAAAATAAATTAAAAAAAAGTCATATTAGTATATTTTAATTAGGACATACTGGCTGTCGTAGCCTAGTGGATAAGGAATCGGTTTTGGTGGTCTTAGGTTAGAATCTCAGCATGTATCTCTGAGTTTTTCCAAATTACGTACTGAATTAGGTTCGTGTTTACCGGTGAAGGCAAACTTCGCGATGAAACCTGTATGACATACTGTAGAAATCTCATGTGCACTAGTGCTCTGAGAACTGTGATCAGCTATACTACTGGTCACGTTGGTCACGACATATAAGCGCAAATTGGATACAACCACTAATGTATCTCTGCTTACACCGGAACGAATATAGCGTGACGAAATATGTATATGTACGATTTGTCACCGACTTTCTCAACTTGGACTTACTTATCTTTGCGAATACTTACGCTAAGCTCTAGTTTCGTATATATTTAGATTTTTCTCAAAGACTAACTTATTTTCTAAGCAAAACCAAAGCAGTATTAATAAATCTCAGCATAAGTATTATTCCTAAATGTAGTTAAGTCTGCAGTTTATGCGGGCGTCTCTCGCGAGCGAGTGCCACGGGTATTATTAAGCCTAATTGGCGTTATTTTATATCCCGCGCTTGTGAGGCCGTTCCTGCCTCACAGCCTCACCGCCGTCTGAGCGGCTCGATTGCCTCGCGAAGCCTCTTTAACGCAATTACCGCAACTCGCACGACGTGTTCCGAATAAACAGCCCTGTGCGATGAAACAATTAATATTGTTATTCTGTAGCTGACAATGCCAACCATTGGAAAATTACACTTATAACAGTATGTACAATACTTATGTTCCGGCCAAAATAGATGGTGTCACTTATATTATTTTTTCCTCATATACAAAATTGTTCTCGATTGTTTTTTATACTCCCATAATTGCTAACACTATAATAATTTTGTTAACATCACCGGGTCAATACTTTTTTTCGTCACTTTATATATTAAAC
The DNA here is from genome assembly GCA_036320925.1 of Automeris io. Classification (NCBI taxonomy): domain Eukaryota; kingdom Metazoa; phylum Arthropoda; class Insecta; order Lepidoptera; family Saturniidae; genus Automeris; species Automeris io. The sequence continues at coordinate 353,952 of JAUDJH010000008.1, forward strand.
CTGATTGCGCATAGTAACCAAAGCATGCCTGATGGTAAGGTTGATGCAGTCCAAAAAAACGATTACAATTATCAAAAGTAAAGAAAAACTTATCGATAATCGCAGCGAACTTGCCAGCACAAATATTTCTTCAGGCTACGTTTAAAGCACCCAATACCATATGGTGAGAACACGCTCGCTGGAGGAGCATCCCCCAGCACTGCGACTCGGCTGCAGTAAGAGTTAGAGAACTTTTTAGTCCTAGCCAAGATGTGAGTTACCGTAAAACCGTGACTTTATAAATTTGCGCCTGTGGTTTTGTTATGGAAGGGAGAGGGTGGAATAAAGTTCAACAACTCTTCAGAACACTCGCCGTGATACAGGCGGTAGAAAACGCTTAGCGGGGCAATGCCTTTGCGCAACTGGAACTATTCAAGACGCCTAGTAAACGTTTAACATCTTACGTATATATCGTAGGTAAGCATCTGGAATCTAAGGGAATACGAAGTATACTCCTAAGGGATCCATCCATCCAAAGAAAAAAAAAGAACCCTCATAAGATAATTTCGTTGACTCTCTTTCTGTTCATATTTAAACGGACGTATCTTCTGTCGGATATCTCGATGCTGCCGAGCAGTGACTGCGAGCACCCCAACCCCAATTGCATCATACAAAATCACAAATTACTGTTAAAATAACTCGCTGAGAGTATACAATCGTGTGTAATAAAATTGAGATGTTCAGATGAGTTGTACGGTCCAGGCCTTATTTATAACGGCCGAGAAGCAATGATTTACGTCCGTCCGTTTAGGTAAAGGCCGTTCAAAACGCCGTAAAAAGAAACGCGCGAGGCAGCTGCCCATTCGACGATATTGAGGATATGTTCCCCGCACATCAAACCCTAATAAAACATATTGCCTCCGCGAACGGGACCGCCGCCGAACGCTATACTCTATCTTTTGATTCATATTTATTTAATGCAAAGGAAAATTAACGGTCGCACATATAAAAGATTTATTAAAGAAGTATAAATAAATCGTGGCTCTGGTAGCTTAGGGGATAAGCGACCGATATCCACGAGCGGTAATGCGAACCTACGAAGGTTCGAATCAAATTCAGTTTAAGTAGGAATTTAGGCGCCAAATGCTTACCGGTGAAGGAAAAGATGGTGAGGAAACCCCCACGGCAGTTAATAGATTTGTCAACTGTACTAGTGCTATAGGAATAACGACCAGCTGTGTTACTGATATCGATACGATCGTTGGGCGCGACATATGAAAATGAAAATGAAAAAGTATTTATTTCGACACAAATACACAAAAAAAATAGAAATTTAAATGTAGCATTACAAACAACACACTAAAACAAAAGAAAATACAGAACATATAAACATGGCGAAAATGGGCCCTTCATCAGCCTAAAGCCGCAGAGGAAGCCTGCAGCGCTGATTTTCGTGAAGGGCCCCGGTCGTGTTACATCTTATAAGAATTATCGAAAAAACAACAAAACACATATAGCTTAAATAATAAATACAAGTGACACTAAAATAAACTACTACATACAATAAATAAATCGACTACAAAATGTATTAGTGATAGATACTATAGTAAAAATATATGTATACCTAAAAAAAAAGAGCAAAAGTATAAGTAAAAATAAATGAACTAATAGATTGTAACTAATATATGTAGAGTGTAACTAATAGATTATTAAATAAATATTATTTTAATTCTATTTTTGAAAGTAAATTTAGATTTGCATATATGACATATAAGCGTAAAGGAGATATGACCCCTAATATATCTCTGCACACCCCGACAGGGATACAGCGTAACTATATATTATTAGTATAATTTTATTTTCAGACTTGACTGCACTACACCAAATAGAAAGTAGCGTGTAATGCAAAGACCAAGTATGACTATTGAAAACGAGCGATCATGCCGACCTACACAAATACCTCTCCACACTTCCCCTAATAAATCCAACTTCTGTAGAGTTAGGCCGATTGCCCGAACTAGGTCGTGGTCACAACACAGAAGTGTAAAGATCGTCATAGAGACTCGCTTCGGCCTGCCGCGTATCAGGATCAGTTTGTGTATACCAGTGGTTCATATACCTAGAGACCTTCCGTAGCGTCGTTGTTAATGTGAGCCGGCAGAGCGGTGGTGACTGTCAGTGGTTTTTCATCTCTTGGCGACGGTTGCTGCTCTTGGATTACATTACACTTTCCATGAGGTGCAATGTAGTCGCTTTGTAGAGCCAGTGTACAAAAATCATAGGATTTATCCTACGGGGACACGCTCACCGGAAATTGATTCAAGAATTCAATGAACCGGCTGGAGTAAGAGTTGGAGAATTTCTTATTTCTAGCTGGAATATAAGACACCGTAAAACTGCGGCACCACAATCCAGCGCGCGTGGTTCTGTTATAAAAAGGAGAGGGTGGAAAGAGGTTATCCAGCTCAGCAAAATACTTGCTATGGTAGAAACAATAAGAGATGCTCAGCAAGACGATGCCCCTGCGTAGCCGAAGCTACTCAAGGTATTTAGAAACGTCCGGATAGTTCAAATGCGAACAGATATTTAAAAAAAGCTTGCATTATTTCTGCCTTTCCCAATAGAGTGTTGTCGTAATTATAGATATACTGTATATTCCAAAGTGTATAGGTTGACAGTAGCAACTCAAATTTATCAAGGAAGTCAACGTGTGAACACATAATTACCGTGTTTAATGTAGAGTATTGTAAACCGAGTTTTAAACGCGTTTTATGTTATTACGTCGCCTTGGGTACGACTTTGAGTTGGCAAACTTTGTGCGCTAGGACGTGATAAGATCGAAACAGTACTGAATCTGTGCAATGTAGAGATACTCACTTGGTGTGTAAAAGAAGTTAAGGCGGTTACGAATCCGACGTAGCTGTATAGCTATTTGTATGGTAGTTTGCGCACTAAGTCCATCATACGTTAATTTCAAATACTAATCCGAATATTTCCAGATCGAAATAACTACAATACTATTTTATTACTACTCATGTACAGCGTCTAAACCGAGTTACGACTATTTAGAATTACCTATAACACATTTATAAAACGTATTAAATATGAATACATAATAATTTAATCAAAACACAATGAACATATTCTATGTACCTACAACAGGTATTATATAAAAAATAAAGCAGTACAGGTTTTTAAGTAAAATAAAATAACAGAAGATACAACAATTGTATTAAACAAACTAATTTTATACTGGTTTCCAAAAATACATTAGCTTATTTAGGGAAATTCATGTCAGTAATTTTTAAAACACCTATACAGTGATATACTACAGCCTCGCGAAAAAGTTAATCACTAGCATACTGTGTCTCCGCTTCTCGTCCGTATTGAAGTTCTCGCCTCCAAGTTAGCAGCTGATTAGTTACGGTATTACGTGTTTTGTCGCGAAGAAACTTTCGAGTCAGCGATGCTGTGTTAACAAATTTATGAGCCATATCCCACCCCATGCCTGATGTTAATGAGGCTTATTGTTTTATGACTATAATATTCAACATTTTACTATACTTCTGATATAATAGAGGGCGAAAAATCGGTTCTCGGCTCTCGAAGCTTCGACAGAGTCTGCTGAAATCCATATTAATTATTTATAATCTTAAGAATATATAATTTTATATATTATTAGATAGATTGAAAAATAGGAACAAAATAAAACGTTTCTATACACCCAATATAGAAACCGTTTATAAGCCCGTGCAGGCTCGTCGGGCGGGGGATTCTTGTTTGAGGCTCTGTGCGGAGCGGAGCTCTTGTTAGTTTACGTGAGGATTGTATTATTGTGTCGAATCTCTGATAGTTGTTGTTTTGGTTATCTCCGTAAATGTTAAATCGTACTTAGTTTAAGTCACCACGTATATTTGTTATTTGTTTATTTTTAGTAAAATGGCTATTGATCCTGACATTTATTTATTTTTTTGAGTAAAATAACTTCTGATCCTAACATCAGCAGCGGGATAAGTAACTTATAGCCCACAGAAAGGAGGAACAAGTCGTGTCTCAAGGGTGAAGCAAAAATTTGGTTAAATAAGTGGGATTGTACACTGTACCCACATTGGAAGTTTATTTTCGTGTACTTAGTCTTCTGGCCATTACTAGAAGTATTCTCCATCTCGAAGGCGGCCGTGGATTGTTGGGTTGAAGACGGTATTTCAATAAACTATGGTCGGTGGTTTGTTAATCACTTCTAATGTTGCAGGAATCACTCGGAACAATGGTGGAAGAGTCAATGATTGGCTAGATTTTATTGGACTTGCTTTAGCATCCACCGTATTTAAAACACACACACATACATACATATTTAAAAGTTAAATATTCCTTTTTGGTTTGTTTACTTTTTGTGTATATATCCGTGAAGTACAAGGTTACGATTAATTATTCCTGGGTAAGGTAGTTTTGTGTTACAGTGGTGTTACGTTGCATTTATTTGTTTTGTGTCACAAAACAAGTAGGAAATGAGTCGATCCAGGCCTCGTGAGTGGTGTCATACAGTTCACGTAGTTCATCTAAAACATTAGGGGAGAATAGGGTAATGAGAGTCAGCGGGTAATGTGAGCCACCTACATATCCACGATATTGTACACGCGAACATCGCATAAACTACCTCCTCGTCCTGCTTTATACTACAAGACATTACGTCGAACACCTCATGCCAGCAGGCACCCGTGCTTCCGAGAGATGGAATTAATTACCAAAGGGAAGGCTTTTGTATACATCAACGACTGTTTAATCCTGTTCTTTTTCATTTAAGGAGTACAAACCATACGACAAACCTTACAAATGCTAACGGAAGGCTGGGTTTTCAATAAAATTGAACATATGTAAGGTAGTACGACTTGCTTTTGGTAAGATTCAGGTTCTTACAGGTTCCACAGCACCACAGAAGGTCAAACAAGTTAGACAGTTACTTGGATTGACGGGATATTTTCTAAAATACATCCCAGATAATTCTACCAGGACTACATACGTGGAGCGTTTTGACTTGCAAAAATGTGCAGTTTTCAGTGGAATACGAAACATGAGACTATGCTTCAAGAAATTATTAAAATTTTAATGAGGGTATATGTGAATGTGCTTATAAATAATAGTGCATCGAATATTTTACCTGCATTTTTATCATGCTGGAATATTTCGTGTCAGCACAAACCCAGGTACAGTACTCTCAAGAGTATTAATGATAATAAAATAGTGTTGAAGTCTGTTTAAACAAACATACATAGTTGGATAGTCTATTTAACGACTACTGTGTTCTCAATGAAATCACTGTAAAGAATGATTTTTGTTACGTCATTATCTTTGCATTGCTGGACAATTCTAAACCACTACTGTGTTCTTTTGTTGCATGGAACGTTATCCACATTTGGAGCTGGAGCGTGTTGCCACGAGCTGCAGAGTTATCATGGTCAGTGCCGAGTTATGTGTACGTCACGACGTGTGGTGATCGTCGCTGCCGTCACCGCGCGGTTCCTACTCTGCGCGACGGCGCTGCGCACTGACAATGCGCGTCTGGGCGTGTCGTACGCCGTAGCGCCAGCTATGGTGTGTGCTGCTGTACACCGCTGCGAGCAGTCTACAGTCATCGCGAGCCGTGCTGTGTCGCATTCGCGACATGGCATGCCGCTACCGTTGCTGACCCTGCAGTGACGCTTCTGGTGCTCCACACCACCGCGGTACATACCGCGATGCTGTTCTGCCGTACGGAGACGCCACGGTGGAGGCACATGCAGCCTTTGAGTGTCTGTGAGCTGCAGGCTTACGTGTGAGCTACTGACATCGTGCCGACTACATTAACATCACAGGGACATGATTGAGTAATGTTGGCGGTAAAATTAGTACACTAAATTCCTGTCGAGATTGTTTCCGAGCAAAAATCAGGTTGACTATGCGTCAATCTAACCTAGACACAACTTTTATTTAAGTCTTGTTTTGAAAGGCATAGGTATGGAATCCTAGAAAGTTTTCTTATATTTCACTACGAATGTGGCAGTGTATGATGGTAGCACTAAGTCATCTTACTTTCATAAAAACTATTCTTAAGTTTAGGTCAGAATGACCGAGCGGGGTAATAAAGTGTTAAGTTTCTTCAATTCTACTAAGTCCGAGTCGACTGCTTGGAAATAATTTCGACAGACTTACTCTAAAGAGATTAATTTCTGAAAATAAATTCGATTGTGTGTTGAGGACTAGCATTACGGACTTCGAAATAAGTCTGCTTGTGTTTTTAATCAGCTCTATTCTAATGTTTCATATGGTTGACAAGTGAGCCAGATAAAAGCATTTCCCCACGTTGCATTGTAGATATCAACGTGTGAGTAATGTGAGCGCTGTGACTTTCTCCTGGCATTAACGTGAAGCATACTGGACTGGTAGTCAAATGCAGGAGTTGCAGTGCAGGACCCCCAAGCACTAGAACCCTACCAGTAACGAAACATTTGTTTGGAAATTTTGTGTTTGTCCTCTCGGTTCACAGAAGAGCTGAATCAAAGAGTACGTGGCGCCTACTCGTCACTCTACTCGTCTCTACTGGCGTCAGCGAGCTGCTGAGCGGCCGTTGCGAGAGCTGTTGGTGTCGGGTGCTAGTGACGTCAGTGCGTTGTTGACGGCGGCACTGTGAATGGCGCTCCGGGGTGGCAAATAATGCCCGGAGGCACGTTGCTGCGCGGTCTTTGACAGCAAGTATTTGACGACCGTTATGTCAGCTCTACAAGCGTTGCTTACATTATTGTTGACTGCTATCCTTACATACTAGGTTTCAGCAAATTAACTTTGAGCTTCACATAACTATTCCTACGTAAACTCATACAAAAGCAAACGTAAAATCTTACATTACATAAGACTATCTGAATCTTTAGAGTAGGCAGTTAGTGGATAGCTTCCAACAGTTCTGTATGTGATGTCGGAGTTGGGATGATGCGTTGATGGGCACTGTTATCAAAATCCTGATTAATGTTGTGATACTTGAATTAGTATGCAATTCGGAAGACGTGTATTTATTTTGTCATATCCGGGTTACTCACGTAACTCTAAAGAGACTTATGTACTACAATTTAGATACCTGAGTTACTACGTAACGCGTAAGACACGTATGTACTACAATTTAGATCCCCGAGTTACTACGTAACTCGGATGACACGTATGCACTACAATTTTGATACCTAGATCAATATGTGACTCTGATGACATGTAATTACTCGTATTAACCTTGTTCAATATTTAGCTAAGACTGTAACTCGAATGATATGTTTGTTTTGATTCTCGAGTTAACATAAGTTTTATGTGATGAAAGTAGGCAATAATTAGAGTATTACCCATCACTCCAAGGCCATAATTCAGGATTGTTTGTGTATTGTACAGTCGTGGCACTCGTGTAGCATATAATGGCGTCACATTATCTGAACTGCAGGTGTCAAGCCTTGGCGTTCGTTGAACTACAGACCATACGTGGTCTTGGCGTTCGTTGAACTACAGACCATACGTGGTCTTGGCGTTCGTTGAACTACAGACCTCTAACGTAGTCTTGGCGTTCCATTATCTAAACTACAGGCTTATTTAGCCTTGGCGTTCACTATCAAGACTTCAGGCCTAAATAAAGCCTTCGCGTTATATTATCGTACTTCGGTCTAATTGCCCTGGCGTTCGATGAACTACATGACCTTACATGGTCTTGGTGTTCATTAAACTTCAGGCGTAATCTGCCTTGGCGTGTCTGCCTTGGCGTTTTACTTTCATACACAGATGGTGACCAAGATTTTCGAGCTACCGGCGTTGCTGGTCAGGCAGCAGGCAAGCAGTAAGGAGTCCAGGCATAGGAATCGGACTGTCGATGCTCCTACTGGATGCAGACATGGGCATCGGTGAAGACTACGTCGGAGCAAGTGGCTTCAGCGTCAGAGCTCGTGTCGAGGACGACACTTAGTCAGGAGAGGCCGTATTAGATAGATTGAAAAATAGGAACAAAATAAACCGTTTCTATACACCCAATATAGAAACCGTTTATAAGCCCGTGCAGGCTCGTCGGGCGGGGGATTCTTGTTTGAGGCTCTGTGCGGAGCGGAGCTCTTGTTAGTTTACGTGAGGATTGTATTATTGTGTCGAATCTCTGATAGTTGTTGTTTTGGTTATCTCCGTAAATGTTAAATCGTACTTAGTTTAAGTCACCACGTATATTTGTTATTTGTTTATTTTTAGTAAAATGGCTATTGATCCTGACATTTATTTATTTTTTTGAGTAAAATAACTACTGATCCTAACAATATTTATATAATTATTTATTAGCAGGCTGTGTGTACTAATAATAATATTAATATATCCACACGCTATAGCGTTCACCCTGAATGGGATATATCCCATACATTATACATTAGCGGTTGTATCAACTTTGGGTTTAAATATCGTGCAGAACGCGACCAATAACGCAACTGATCGCTATGTTTACGGCACACAAAAAAATCTATTAGCTCTATGTGGGCTTCCTCACGATGTTTTCTTTTACCAGTGTGCATGTGGGGCCTAAATCCGCCCTTCATTTGGAAAAACCCACAGGTAGAGCTGAGGTTCGAATATTTTTTTGGTAACCCGGGGGCTAAACCCGGCTAAAATCTAAAAATCCTAAAGGGCTAAAATCCTGGCTAGAACCATTACTGCCGACGTGAGGACCACGGCCCCAGTGTGCTAGGCTCCTACTACCTAAAATCCTCGAGGTGTCGTTTCCTTATCGTTGCTAACCGGGTCTTGGAGTCAACGATTATCCTTCGCCCCGACGTGCGAAAGACCTGTGTATATATCGTATTTTGGTGGGAGGGACATTAAAGATCTTTCCCTTTAGTCACCATGTAGGTGGTGTGCTCCATACACCTACTCCACCTCAGCTGGGCAGCAGAATGCCTTAAGTCTTCTGCCTGATTGGGCTTCGTACCTCCGCGTGTTCTTGCTGTCGCTTACGGTTGCCGATCCCAGGTCCACTAAGCCGCGATAACCAATTAAATTAATTAAGCAATCGAAATAATACTCGTGGACCGTCAGGAGGGTAGAGCCGCCGCCGTGGTGTGCCAAACGACTAAAACAAATGGGGTGTTCCGCCTTTCTCAGGGTGCTCCGAGGTACGTGAAGGCCTGTCGGATACAATTCATATGTGCTGGACGTACCTTTGATCCGCACGAGGAGATTCGCTTCTACATTCATCATGCTAACAGCAAAGTTGTGGATTATGCTTCCAGCGGGCAGATTTCCATGATTTTATGATTTGGAAATCTTTATTTATTTATAATATAAGTACACTTACATAGACTACATTAACATATAAAACTATATAAGACATGAATAGGATACATTATAAATGCGTCTATACTCGTATATACAAGTGTAAACTATATGCACAGAAGGAAAGAAAAATAAAAATACGAGTAACACAAAGAGAAATAAACTATTCCTACTGCTACTCACTACTATAACTACTACTACTACTTATTACTACTTTAAGTGAAGAGTGAATAGGCATTTGTTGGACGGACTCATCTTGACATGCCACCAAGTGTGTCTCCGCATGTAAATCATAAAAAAAACTCTAATGTTGAAGGATAATGTGGGAAATGAAAAAGAAGAATTTTAATGATAAAAGTATTATTCCAAAAACAGATCTGTGATCAGAATTGAAATACAATTTAACATATCAGTAAAATTTGAAATCGCTGACAAACTCGCTACTTTCTGTGGATAAATAAATCAGGTTCACGCTGAGCCGCGGGCCTCAATACGTCAAAGATAACCGAATGTGAATAATCGGGGGTAGTCGGAAACAATGGCGATTTGCATTTATAAATGATTCATGCGACGCGCCATGTTGTAAGAGAAAACATACCGACTGATGCTCGTTGGAATTTTGACGATTGGCAACTCTGCGGACTAAGGATCAGTTTTTGGCCATGAGCGGAGCGGATTATTACACAATTTATAAACTACAAATACAACCAAATAAAAGTGATATTGATGATGAAAAATGTATGAACAGTTTAAATGTTATTTTATTTCTCTTGATATATATGTAATTGTTTCGTGCACTCTGCCGATCCACTCGCGGACGCCGTAATAACATATTTATACGAATCGCTTGCGCATCGTCTGTGGTGGACGGTAGGAGGGAGAATTCATGTGACGTCTCGATCGGCCGCGCGCCTTACATACGGACGCTCGTATTATTATTGCTTGTTTTTGTATTTTATATTGTTTTAACTAAGTTTATTGGTCAATAAACGTATCAGTGCTGAATTTATGGTGCTTGACAGCCTTACAACGTTATATAATTAATTAATAATAAAAAAATCCAACCGTTTAGACTTGTGATCCCTGTTCCCAAGAAACTCTCTACCTTCTACTTTTACCGTGTCGTTCAGCTGTGGAATGGTCTTCCATCAAGGATGTTGCCATCCTATGATATGGGGTCCTTTAAGCGTAACGTGAAGAGGTATTTGTGCAGGCCGGCATGATCGCTGCCACTATCGATTCTTTACTGTTGGTAGTCGTTGTGCATGGCCACATGTGTTTAGTCAATATAAAAGGATTGTAATCCTATTTTTTTTGTCTTAACTTGATATTAGGACATAAATGAGGGATCGGATATAAGCGACGACTCAATTTTATTCGTTTGTAAACAAAATAGATAAGTTCTACGCATAATAATGTAGTGTAAATTTTAGCTTAAATGGTAGTTGATAAGAATTCCGCGATTTAAACCGCCTCCGCTATATCTTATCACTAAATTCTTATCCCGTAGTAAGACAAATATAAAATCGCCCTCTATAAATAGGTATTGTGAACCAAACTAAATATTTTCCTATCAATACCGTCCATTGGAGTTCATTTTCATTTATTTCCTGCTGGGAATAGTTTTCAAACTGTATATACGTGTATAATTAATATATATTTAAAAAATAAAAAAAATATATTTGTCTCTCTAATTTATAACATTCAAATTATATTGTTCAAATCATTATTTATTAACATATAACAATATATATATATATATATATATATATATATATATATATATATATATATATATATATATATATATATATATATATATATATATATATATATATAATTTTATATATAGAAATAGGAATAAGATAATATATTTTATTATGATGTAGGTATATGCGACAACTCGAGTGGTCGTATGGTCGTATGTTCGTATAGAAATGTTATGTGTACCAGTGCTGTGGGAACGGCGATCTGCTGCGCTACTGGTCACGTTGGGCACGACATATAACCGGAAAGTGGATACAGCCACTAATATATCACTCTCTGCTCACTCCGTAATGTAGCTAGCGTGACGCCAGCGACATGGAAGCATAAAAAAGCATTACCTTGTTATACTCGGTCATTTAAAATATATATATTGTTTTAAAACTTGGTCCATGGCGGATTCTAAGACGTTTATTCTGATAATTAGCAGACATTAGGTTAATACTGTTTATTAAATACCCAAGTATAACTAAGTAATTATTTTTATGCTTCTATCCGATGCACGCCACTGCGTGACGTCCTATGGCGCTCTATAGCAACCCCGGTTTGCTCTCCCACAGATCACCTCGTAAGAGACATAGCGTGACGATGTATTTTTATTATGTATATATGCGTAATATCTCTAAGGTACTTGAAACATTTTGTTGCGAATTCATCTTCTGAGGAAGATCTACAAAGCCAGGGAGGATCACTGGTATGATTACAAACGCATCTTTAAAACTTCGTTGTTCAAAAGCCCATAAACGTACCGTAACGAAGGCAATATCGAGATAAGGGCGTATTATGAAAACCGCACCGGTGACGTTTGCAAGCCAAATTTAATTTGAAATACTTTTACTGGCTTCTCAGAGGCAACAGTACGTACGTAATGCATAAAACATTTTCTCACTCATGCGTCTCTTAGCCATCTCGAGGGGCCATTGAATCTGATTCATAATATCCGAGCGAGGATCTGAAAATTCCATAAAAAGACGTCAATAAATCCATTTAATATATATGTTTTAAATAAAGTGATGGATGCTAAAGTGATAACATGTATTAAACGGTTAAGTATGGATAACAACTAATTTACACCATTAATATTAGAAATGTCGGAGGATCGGTACAGGGAGTGTCTTGTTAAGGATGTTTGAGCTGGGGGATGCATGGAACTAGCGCTAAATGGGCATACATGACGTTGCGCTCATCATGTGCTCTTATTCTATAATAAGCGAGACAAAATGCGATCCATTGTCGAAAGCGACATGAGATTAATATTGTGCGTTAACACAACATTTTTGTAAAATACTATTTTTTTAAGAATTATACAAAAATGTTATTTATGGAGATTTAATATTAGATTACACTTTATCTTAAGATTTTAACGTGATATACTCATGGATGGGCAAAATGTAATCAGATGAATGAAAATTATTAACGATTACATTTTATGTTTTTTACCATTTATATGACTGCATTTTGCTCATTTATGTTTTAAACACTACAAAATCCCAGATTGTATACACATTTATCATTTCTTAACGTTTTAAATGGATTTAATCATGATTACACAGCAAGAAAATTTAAATTACGACTACATTTTGTAATCGTTCATCATTAATCAGATTACATTTTGCCCATCTCTGGATATACTTATAGAAAATACGACCGCTTACTTTTGTAATGAAGCTAAAGATTGACAATTTATCAACCTTAAGTCGTTTAGAATTTTAAACCAATCTTTATAGTTAATGAAAGATACAGTCGTATACAAATCATTTAAAAATATTATGATTTTTTTTTTTATTTGAACATTGATTAAGATCGACAAAATTAAAAATCTCATAAATGGAAACCAAAATGTCAGATTTTATATTCCTATGTATAAAAATGGTATAATATATGTTATTGTATGGAATTATATTTTTTTTATGATTTACAGGCAATGCTTGACCTCAATCAGACCTCTTGGAAAGTGAATATGCGGGCAATGTGCTCGCGTTAGTCCAACAAATGATATTCACTCTTTTTTAAAGGCTCTCGGATCTTAAATTTTAGGTAAACAGACGCAGGATGCATATTCCATTCCTATGCAGTTCGCATTATAAATTATGAAGCAATTTTTTAGTACGGATATTGGAGATATCTACCACGGAATCTGATTGTTTTATGGCGCAAATTATCTCAATGCCATAACTGAACACATCAATTTTAGTTCAGCAGTTCCTAACCGCTATCCTCGTGGCCTCAATACCAGCGAGGCAATATAAAGCTTTGACGATTTTCTTTTCAGAATTTCAAGTGATTCTAAAGACCTTGAGTTATATGTTGAGTTTGCATACCGTGGATCTTCTACTCTATATATTCATTTACAGACTCCCTGTTTCACCTTCCATGATGTTGTTTAAGCTATTTGACACCTATATACGCTACTCGCCTAGATTTTTAATTTTAAATTAAAAACATTTTGATATACAATAATAAGGTTGTTTTTACACGCAATTCCATCAAACAGGAGAATTTAAAAAGTACAGTTCTGAGATAAAATCTGATGGAAAGTATGGAGTAGTCCAAAAACAGTAGTGATTGATAGATGACAAGAATTCATTGTCTATCGCTGTCGGCTGTCCTGATTCGCTTACGTATACTATGACTGAAGGTCTCTAGATATATACATGTGGGCGCTGCGCAATCTGTCCGTAATAATCAACAGATATCGATATTAGTATAAATAAATATATATATATATAGTAGTTAAATGGTTATATTTGTATTATTGTTATAATATTAATCAATTAACTCAAATTACTTATTGTTCTAAAGCATAACATTAGTGAAAATTTATAGTATATTGCTTGTGGCGCCATCTATGATAGATATACGTTATGTTTTTTAGAATTTCACGTAATTTGTAAATTATAAACATTAAATAAGTCAAATTAATTAAAATATTTTTTATGCAATATTATCTAATTTTAATTTAATGTATTGCTGTATTATAATTATTCTCTCTGAGCGTTCCGTAATAGTTTTTGTCTTTTTTAATAAACCGAGTGTAACTTCATCATATACTGTGTATTTTATTGGGATCTGGATATTAAAACCCGGAATAGCCCCGACATGTAAAGGCTGATCCTGGAACAGTTATCACTTTACCAATATATATTTTTTAACCTTTTACATAAAATTTCTCCTTTATTTATATACAAATTTAAAACATTTCTTCACGATAGTCTCAGACGCAATCCTCTAGAAAAAATATTTTTCTAATTTCCAAATCAATTCGATCTTTCTTTTTTCTATTCTTTATCGAAACATTATTTTTTACTTAACGGCTAACAATTATTTACGCCGCAGATATGTAATTTAATTTCACGACCTCCTTACACACAATCACTACAATACTTTAACGGATTTTATGCGTGAATTAACGTACTTGTTATTACGACTTGACGTTTAAATTAATTAATTAATTGTTTTAATCAAATTATCAAAAACAAAAGTGGGTAGAGTAAGTAGCTTCCAGGTTCCGAGGAAAACTCAACGGCGCGTCACTTTGCTCAAGGCCATGTGACTGTGTGATCAGGTCGAAACGTGGAACCGTAACTAAAAGTAAATTAACTCCCGCATAAGGCCCGTTAAAATATTTATAAAATTTTCCAAGTCCATCGTATTCATACTATAGTAACAGATAATGTAGAAAGGCTAAAAGGAGGTAAGTTTCTGAAGCAGTAATTGAATCATCGTGAGCGCATCCCTCCGAGACACGCATTTGCATATGAAACGCAAGCCTGCGACGACATCGCATCGCGCTGTGTCCTAACAGGGTAGGCAAACATCTAAATGTGTTAGTTTTAATATATTCTTGCGCGGCACTAGTGACCACATCACTGACAGGTACTGTATGTTTCTCTGCTTCTGAAAAACGATAGAAATATATTGTCACGCTATATCCTTTTCAGGGTGAGCGCAGATACATTAGCGGCTGTGACTACTTTGCGCTTATATGTCTCGTTGCCTACGTGACCAACCAAGTACACATGACCAACACTAGTACACAGGACATTCTCATTGGATACCAAGCGGGTTTCCTCACGATGTTTTCCTTCCCCGGTAGCATGTGCCGCCTAAACCAATACTTAATCTAGAAAAACCCAAATTTACGTGCCAAGGTTCGAACCTACGACAATTCGCGATGCCGCGCACGGAAACGGGTTCGATATCCACTAGGTCACAACAGCCACGTCTTTATATTTAATTTATTGGTGTACCAAAGATAATCATTGTTTTATAAAAAGGCTATTTTTGGATTTGAATATAAAACATGATTAGTTAATTTTTTTTATATTGGCTCAACCGCTCAACTAAGTGTCTGCAGCGCACATCATGGAAAGTATCGTGTTGTCAAATAATACCATGACGGCAACAGTAACAAGGTACAAAGAGACGGGAATACACTGACTGTCACCGTCGTCATGCTGGCAATCTTATACCAGGTCTGAAGTTGTCTAGGTATATGAACAACTTGGCTGTGTAGAATTGATTGCAGGTCGTTTAGTCCCCACCAATATGCAGAAGTTATCTCGAGATTTTTAGCTGGTATAAGTCCGGCACAGCTCGCCCAATGTGCTCCAGGGACGGTAATATGAGGATTTATCCCAAAAGATTTGGGAGTGATCATGTAGTTCTGAATTAATGGCCCATTCGATTGAACTTGATCAGGCTCAGTGAAGACTCGGCGAGGGCTCGGTACAGAGTTACTAATTAACTAGAGGTTACGTTGCACGGCGGTCTGACAAACAATCATCAGCCTTGTGTTTGTATTGTCGGCAAATTTCACGATCATTGTTTAGATACAATAATAGGTATTGACCTAGAAGTGGAAGTTCCTCCGTAAACATTTCTTAAAGATAAATCCTCGCTATTACTTTTTAGTATTTTACAAATTAATTCTAAAACGTAATAAAAATAATCACGTGAAAACAAAATCTAATAAATTCATTTTGTGTACCTACGAAGGTAAACATATGAACTACTGGAATTTTTAGCTTGACCATAATAGCACCCGATGGTGAAGATGACACCGGTAGTAGGCCGCATTATGAATGTAGGCAGCGAATATTTACGTGCGGATGTGGGAACGATATTATGTCAAGTTTACTGGCATAATGGAAAACTACCTCCCTCTACCTCTCTCTATCATACTGACGTGTCATAAGAGCGTAAGAGCCGACAAAAAAACACAGCAGGCATGGAGATTGCAGTAGCATGCACGTAACGCATACCCGCTTACCCGCATTGCACAGGAGAGCTGGGTTACATAAAGAAACTCCTTGCCAAGGATTTTATAATACAAATATACTGGGAAAGGAAAGGAGGCCTTTGCCCTGCAGCGGGAGGAAACTGGCTAATCATAATATTGATGAGTATTCAACACAGATTCGTAGTGGCTTCCTATTGGTTTTGTGATGAAAAGAAGGTGGTAGGATCAGAAAGTGAAGTTCTCGCGCACAGTCCCTAGAGTGCAGATGGTAAAAGGCTAAAAAAAATCATTTATTCAGAAAAGACAGTTCGAACTGACCTGTATCTTGGGTGTTAGAGTTATTCATGTCGCACAACATGTAACGTGTTATTTATATCCGCTGCGTACCACAAATCTTAACTTTTAATTAATATATATATAGACGAGAAAACATTTATAAAAAAAATTTAAACATGAGAGACACACGACTGATTCTCGACGAGATATACTAGTATTATTAAAATAATGAGTTTCAGTTTTTGTTCTTACAAAAGATAAACTTAAGCGCAATCTATCAATCTTTTATTGTAAAGAAACATCACGACAACGGATCAAATAAATATAATCTTCTGCACAAACTGACACCTCTCGCAGCCCCGGGATAACGCCGTTCAAGTGCCGGGGAAAATATTATTCGATAATTTGGGTGAAAACAGGGGAAGAAAAACTGCCGCACAATAAACAGGGTGTATTCAAATGAGAGAGCGCTGCTAGGACATGCGGGGAGGGGCGGGGCAAGGGGGGAGAAACGCGCGGGAAAACAATGATAATATTACAAACTTATTTTGAACGGGGCCACGGAAATTGCGGTTTTGTATGCAGAAAACGGAATATAATTTTATGCAAGCATATTTTGATCCCGAGCAGAAGACTTGAGGGAGTCTACTGCCACGTTGGAGAGCGAGATGGAGCGTAGTTTCCAGCGCACTGGCTGTAAAAAAAGTTTTGAGGTATGGACTCTTTACAACCACCTCTCCTAGAGATCAACCCTAAAGAGCCCGTTCGCTGCCCGGGTGACTGGAAAAAATTGGTTCTTCAGACCCGGGTGGAGTGATTGGAAGGGCGCCCTGCTGGTTCTTAGTCAATAGGAGTCTAAGACACCGGGGTCGCCGCCCACACAGCGGTCCTGACGATCCTATGCAACATTTTCACCGACTTAAAAAAAAAAATTTAGATCAATAACCCTTTTTAATCATGTATATTATTTATAAACTTCGACACCTTGCCTTGAAAACGGTAACAAGCTTCGCGACTGGTCACGTTTGCGAAGACATACAAGTGCAAAGTGGAAACAGTTAATAATGCAATTCTGCTTTCGCCGATAGGGCCATAGTATGATGATATATTATTATTACTTTATATTCCTGAATGATTCTGACGTTATCAAGCATTTTAAACTACTCCAGTTGCACAGAGATATAGCCTCACTAACCATTTTCCACCGCCCGTATCACGGCCAATGTTCTGAAAATTTATTTCACCTTGTTTCGTAAAAACACCACGCGCGTCGGCTTACGGAGTCACTGGTATACGGTAACTCATATCCCGGGTAGGACTAAGAGAATCTCTTGAGCTGATGAAGGTTGAATGGTCTTCCGGCGAGCGTGTTTCCGCCGCCAATATGGGGTCCTTGAAGCGAAGTGTGAAAAGAAATTTGTGCAGGCCAGCATGATTGTTTTTAGTTGTTATCGATAGTTGTATTCGTTTTTTGGACTGCGCCATACATGCCATCATGCATGCATGCTGGCATGCTTGCCATCAGACGTGGAGAGGTAATTTGCTGAATCCGGATAAAAAAACAGCACACAAACAAAATAGGTGCAATAAAAAAAGCAATCAAAAAGAAACCTGCGGAAAGTAATATCACATTTGTACGATAATGTAAAAATATTTTTTTTGAATCACTTTTAATTTTATAATTATTACCGTCTGTACTACACAGTACAATGATAAAATTTCCTATTTTCTATGAAGCCTTATATTAGGTCCTTACATATGAAATTGGCGTTTTGTATGGGAGGAACAAAAAGTCGAATATTTTTTAATATAATATATTTAATTAATCAAAGTATGAACCATTATTTTCTATGCACTTTTGCCATCTCATAGGTAGTTCATTGATCCCTTTACTAAAAAAACCAGTCGGACGGGAATCAATAAAATCTTTGAAGGCGATTTGGACTGCCCCATCGGAGTTGAATTTTTTCCCTTGCAAGAAGTTATCCAAATTTCGAAAAAAAATGGTAATCTGTTGGAGCAAGGTCCGGGGAGTACGGAGGATGTCTTAGACTTTCCAATTGAAGCTCTTCTAATTTAGTAGCCGTCTGTTGCGCAGTGTGTGGTCTAGCGTTGTCGTGAAGCAGCAGTGGCGTGGAGCGATTGACCAGCCTAGGTTGTTTAGCCGCTAGCTTTTCCATCATGGTTTGCAATTGCTGACAATAGACATCAGCCGTAATAGTCTGGCCAGATTTGAGAAAACTGTAATGAACAATACCGGCACTAGTCCACCAAACGCTTACAAGTAACTTTTTTGGGGTTAATTTTCGCTTGGGGCAGGATTTGGCTGGCTGGCCAGGATTCAACCATTGCGCTGAGCGCTTCCGATTATCGTAAAGAACCCATTTTTCATCACAGGTAATGATTCGGTTTAAAATACCTTCATTATAGTGCCGGTTTAGTAATGTAACGCAGCAGTCGACGCGCGTTTGCCGGTTTGCTTCAGTCAATTCGTGAGGTACCCACCTTTCAAGCTTTTTAATCTTCCCAATTTGCTTCAAGTGAATTAAAACAGTTTTATCACTAACATCGCAGCCTGCAGCTAACTCGGACGTGGTTTGCGATGGATCCGCTTCCACAATAGCCTTCAACTCTTCATTATCAACTTGAGTCTCAGGCCGTCCACGGGGCTTGTTCTGCAGGTCGAAATTTCCAGAACGAAAACGTTGGAACCAAAAACGAACTGTGTTTTCTTTTGCAACACGACCGCCATACACATCATTCACCCTTCGAGTTGTATCCGCAGCACTAGTGCCACGGCGGAACTCGTACTCGTAAATAATGCGATATTTTAAGTTTTCCATTTTGTAAAATGAGTGACGCAAACAGAAAAAAACAGAAGAAAAAAAACAAATGAATGACGATCATCGAAGCACAAATACATGAGTCTATAGCTGTACAAATTTGGAATTGGAATTCCTTACCAAAGAGGAGAAATTTGTGATTAAAGTGGCCAGTACGAAAAACGCCAATTTCATATGTAAGGACCTAATACTTTCGCCTTAACAAATTTCATTTTTATTCACTATGCTTATTTTTAAAATATCTTTTCGTATTAGCTCTTAATTAAATCAATATTTAAATTAAAATAAATGCGGACACTCGCCGGTTTAGTAGCCCCGCCGCGAAGGTCTCTTTCAAGTAAATTCGGGAAAAATAGCGAGCTCTAGCCTTGAATACATACGAGCAACTCCCGAAAGAGTTCGCGACCGTCTGTTTTTCAGTATTGTCATTCCAGGACATAAAAACACCCTAAAATCATTTTAAATCCCCTTAAAAGCTAGCTTAGGAGTAAAAAGCAAAAAAATATTATTAAACTAAGCTTGAACTGTAGATTTTTAGGCTTAGTTATCGGCCATGATTTTAAAACGCGCCGATCGTCTAAAGATGGTCTTTCGAATGAACTGTAAAAAACAGTGTAGTTACATCGGTCGTTTGGAGAAACGAAGCGCGCGTAACCTGAATTTTAATTACACAACTGTTTATCTGTGGAATACCGAGCTGTGAAAGAACGATAAGCGATTCTGCAACATCCGGGAAAGTACATAAGATGCACAGATCTCCCTAGATCTTTCTCGATAGTACTGGAAACCTGATTTACCGATCTAAATACTGGGCGAAACCCACCGCAGAACAGTTTCTGTTTGAAAGCCACAGAAGTGATATATTCAAGTCACTGAATACGACTTTGGCAAACGCACTGGGTTACTGACACTACTGCGATTACACATTGTCTCTACGTGTGAATATTTCAATTGGACCTCGAGAACTATTTACTCTGATTTTTGACGACAGGACTTTTGACGGCCGAACTTCAGAAATTTTTATCAACTGGATTTCTGGAACCTTCGGCGGTTGGAAATCGAGATCATTCGAGGGCTACACTTCGAGATGTTCCAGTGACTGCGTGCTAATATTGTACACTCTGTTCGATTAATAAATTGATTGTTCGTCAACACCGGCGCCTTATTAACTTACGTTAGTACCAATATATTGTGTGCTAAAACGGATGATAGAATCGTGCTTATCTTTTAGAAGGTCCTTATTAAAATAACTATCATCGGTGATATTTTAATTGGACAAATATAAGAATTCGAGCATGTTATTTTCTTTTTTATTTAATTTGATTCCTCTACGAGTGTGTATAATGTACAAAAAAATGGTCGTGTTTTTAACTTCGTTAACTTACAATTTTGGTTATTTGTCAGATTCTAAAAATTGTAGATCTAAAGTATTTTATATTCATTTCAACTTCATGCCTCTTTGCGTTTCTGAGGTTCAGGGTCTTAGAAGTCGAACAGTGGGACAACTAAATCATATTATAAGGGCTATTACTTTCCTTTTAAAGTATAAACCGACAAAGATAATAGTTATGACCCGAAAAAATCCTTGTTTACTTTTAAAACTCCTAAATTTACGGGTAAAATAGTTTAGTTGAGATCACTGCAACCGTATGTTCTTCGGCAGACGACACTGAGCGGAATTTGTTCGTCGTGTTGTGCGGGAAATATAGATGCGGTCCCGACTATAAAATTATTGAACTCCCGCGTTTCAATATCTATATTACACTAGTGAACGCCTGCGGCTTCGCTCGAAAGGAATTACTAAGCTTAACATAATTAAAATTGCGGCTTCATAGCTTTACAGCGACGGTTTTTTATCAATTTCTGACGGAATTCTGAAAGCCTGTGAGACTCACAAGTTCCTATTTTTTTTTTAAATTATAGTTACTAATTCATTCGGAGACTCGATATTCTTTTCGGGGTAATCAGAGATACTTTATTGTCTGTGACTCCAGCCTCCGTGGTTTATGATGGCCAACTTGACGAATGCGATTGTTAATTGTCATCTCTTTATAGTCTTTGCCGGTCTTGGACTAAACTGTATCTTCCTTGAGGAGCGCGGTAGCTACTTTATCAAACCAGTATTATTATTATTTTGTCTGTGCCATTTTACTGCAGGGACTAGGCCTCCTTTCTAGACCAAAAGCCACTAGATGTATAAAAAAAAAGATGTGCCCAATCTGACCATAGCGCAGCTGATCGGCACTTTCAGATACTATTTTTATTTAATATAGTAACTAAATAAGGTAATTTTAAACTCGAAATATAACTCTCTTTATTCTCTATCCGAAGGGAATTTCAAAAAATTTTTTACACATACAGGTGTTCCACAAGTCAAAATTCAAAGCTAAAGGGCTGGTAGAAGACGAAAAGCTCTATAACCTGCTGCAAATATGGTTCTCTAATTTTGGCAAGTTTAAAAAAAATGTGATTTTTGGAATAATCCGATATTGGTTTAAAATATGATTTACAAAAAAAAAAAACATGCTTGTAAAGGGTTACTTGTAGAGTAATTGTTTGCTATTTTATTTACAAATTAATTACAGAAATACGGGTATGATTTTAATCATTGAATTTAGGTTTGGTCTTGGAATACGGGACACCCAGCACAAATAGCACGGCCGTTAGGTGGGTTTATGGGCCTAGTAGATAAGGGACTGGAATACGAACCGGTTTGCTTGCATATTACTACGAACTTAGGCACCACATGCTCACAGATGAAGGAAAGCATCGTGAGGAAACGCGAATGGCCCACAGTTGGGCCATTGGCCTCGCTGCGCACGACATATAAGCTAAAAGTGGATACAGCCGCTAATGTATAAGCAATAGGGATATAGCCTGAGGATATATTGTTATATAAATAGGTTACGAGTAAATAGGAATACAAAATCAGTCGATATCTAATATTAGAAATTATTTAGGGCAAATAAAATCGGTGATATTACAAAAGCCTTGACGTTTCAAACATTTCCTCAGAGCATTGTTCGAGTTCAGTCACCCTTTGGGAATAGGTACTTTAGAATTTACCAGAAAGCAATTTTTTTAGCAGATATTTCGTATTTCCTTCGGCTGTCAGGTTTTTATAATTTATGACTTCGGTCGTCCTTACGGAGGGTGGCTATCGGAATTATTGAAATGTCATTAAATAAATGAGCTTCAGGAATGTAATCAGAAGAAGGTTACTCCGTCCATTTCGTATATACGGCAATGTTACCCTGGTGTTTCAACTATGAGCCTCTAATAATTATAATAATAATAAACTTCATAATATTTAGTCCTCGCCCACGAGATTACCAGCATGTGGGGGCGTGGATTCAACGATTATTGCCCCGATAGTGATATCGACTAATGGGCTGATCGCAAAGAGTTTTTATTACCAATTTAAGAAGCTCTCGTTTGGTTGTTGGATCAAGGATCGGATACAGAAGTATATTTTTACTTTTTGTACCTTTTATTGTTGTATTTTTTTAACGTGTACTATGTGACGGAATAAACGTATTTCTTTCCCTTGTAAAGTAAAGTAATAGCTAAATATGCAGTTCTAAGGTTAAAAAATGGCTATGAAATGAGGAAAAGTATTTTTACGAGGCCAGTGGGAGACGCGAAAGTATAAGGAACTGTTACATTTAAAGTGGATTGTATTACTTCATCGCGCTCTCGTCGCCGCAGACAATCAACCGAGGAAGATTACACACGTAACTGTGAAAAAATAGCTCGCAATAACACGCCGCTTTGTTCACCGCGTCACGCGCCGTGTGTCCTACACGGGACGATTTACATCGATCGACACGACATTCATTAGATAACTTAACCCTTTAAAAAAGGCGTCCCCATCAATTGTGAACATAAAATTGTTCCTCATTAGACTTGAAGCATACTAAAAGAAATAAAGAGTTCATTTCTGTTTTTTTTCATTATCAGGAAATCACACACTTTCTCTTCTTTGTTGTGTTTAATTTTCTTTGTACAATTAGTAAATTTTCTCTTATTGTTTTGTGTCTCTTAGCTTGATTTTTTTTTGTGGATACTTATGTCTTTTATTTATCTTTTTATGTATTTTTTATTATTTATACATACATTGTCCTATGTTTCCCTAATAATGTAAAAAATAAAAACAAATAAATAATATTTAGAGGTATAATAACTATTAAAGTGGAGGCAACATGCTATTTGTTTTGTTTCATTTTACGCGTAGTGCTGTCATAGTGTCCTTTCACTCACAACAGTTTAGTTTCACATTATCTGTTATTAAAGAACAGGCAATATCATGTTATTTGTTATTTTTAATAAGATTATAAATTTGAATGTGAGTTTGTTTGTTTGTTACGCTTTTATAACTTGACTGTGGAACCAATCTTCTCTAAATTTTTTACACAAGCATACAGATATACAGAAAGAGATATAGGGTAGCTTGTGCAGAAGTGCTGTTTTCGATAGATGGAAAATAAATGCAAGAGTAAAGTAAATTCTACGCAGGCTAGTCGCAGCAAACGTATTCAATAAATAGAAATACACAGTGATTGTTTACATTGATCATCATACATCGATATCGTGTCGTTTGATGTTAATTTAGTAACAGAACGATACCGTTTACGTTTGTCAGTATTTTACAAGAAATTACTTTTAGGGTAGACTTTCGAATAAGAGCGGATCGATAAAATATATTTATTGTATTCTACCCTCAGCTAAAACATTACAATTGTCTCCATTTTCGTTCCTTAAGATCAAGTTCTACTTGCTGTCTTGTTTCAAAACAATAATAAATCATATATCATTACGCTACATCACTTTCGGGGTGAGCAGAGATACATTAATGGCCGTATCCATTTTGCGCTTATATATAGTGAACAACGTGACCAGTAGCAGAACTGGTTGCCGTTGTTAGGGAACTTATGTATGAAACTTCTATTAGATTTTACGTGAGTTTCTCCACCATTTTTACCTTCAATAGCGAGCATGTGCTGCCTCAATCCTTATATAATCTGTAAAAACCTAGAGCCATATTCCGGGATTCGACCCTGCGAGCATAAGCGTTTCCTTTTTTTTTCCAATTGTCGCGCGTTGATAGACCGGGAAAGATCTTCACAACTCAACCGGGCGGAATTCGCGTTCCCGCACATGGATACCAGTCCATTACAAGCTTACTGCTGTCTTGTTGCTGTTGTACAATTTAATCATTTTGACCTTTTAGAAGTAACAGTCAGTAGAAATAAAAATCAGTAGAATTAAAATGATATTTATTTAATAATCTATTAGTTACACGCAGTCTATTTCATTTATTTTTACTTATACTTTTGCTCTTTTTTTAGACATACATATATTTTTACTATAGTATCTATCACTAAAACATTTTGTAGTCGATTTATTTATTGTATGTAATAGTTTATTTTAGTATTACTTGTATTTATTATTTAAGCTATATGTATTTTGTTGTTTATCGTTAATTCTTATAAGATGTAACACGACCGGGCTCTTCACGAAAATCAACGCTGCAGACTTCCTCTGTGGCTTTAAGCTGATGAAAGGCCCATTTTCGCCATGTTTATATGTTCTGTATTTTCTTTTGTTTTTGTGTGTTGTTTATAATGCTACATTTAAATTTCTGTTTTTTTTTTGTATATTTGTGATGAAATAAATATTTTTTCATTTTATTTTCATTTAAAAGTCCGTCGTGATGATTTTCTTCGACCTGTCGCATTTCGGGATCAGATTATGTACGCACAGTTGTTCATATCTCTGGAAACCAGTCGCAGTACATGTGAGCCGGCATGGCGACGGCGACCGTCAACGGGTTTGTCGCTTGGTGGTCGTTGCCGTTTTTGGACTATATTTTCCATTACGTACGGTATAGTCACTTTATTCAGCCAATTTATTGTTATTATTAATTTATATAATTTATTCAAATCGGATGCCAGATGAGTTTTTTCTATAACACATGTTTGTGGCCGTGAATGGCCTTTACAACTGCACGGGATGAAGAGAGAGAGCATTTAAGGTGAACAGCTATTTATTTACAGGTTGCGAGGGTACGAGTTGTGGGTACGCACTTCGACTAAGATGGTCTGTCAGGCAACAAACCTAACGGTGATCTACTAGCGTCTCAGAAGCGACTGCCTTTAGAAGAGACGCCGAAAGAAACTCAAGGCTCCGTCAGAGTTGAGGATGACGAATGTTGTATGTAATCTACGACATAAATAATCGTAATTCTACCGGGTCGGATATAGTGCGTAGCCGCCCTAATACGGCAGTACTTTTCATATAAGCGTTATCACGTTATGATAACAAAATAGTTTAAACTGAGCGCAATAAATACGAAGCCGAACAGTCGGTTATCGTCTGTACAGCAACAACTATCGCAGTAAAAGAGGAATTGATCATAAAACTGTGCGCAAACTGGGATACAACTCGAGTGCGGGGCATAAACGGAAACTTTCTCTCCTGTGTCATAAATACCGGTAGGGCTGTCAATAATATAATGAAATGTCTAACGCGAAGTAGGCACGATGATGCGGGATACTTACCTTATGTATATAGCGCAGAATATGCTGTAGAAATGAGAGAGGATTGAAATTAAGAAAATTCAGACACCAAGGATGTTACACGTTTAATATAGCATAGTAAAAAGTTACAGTAGAAATAATGAGAAAAAAATGAACACAATGCCCAATACACAAATAACAGCTACGAGAATATTAAAAACTGTGACCAAAGAATACGTGGTATCGTAGCGAATGTGCCAGCTAGGCTGCGGCGGCCGTGGCGGCGCCCGCATCGTCTTCTAGCCGCGCAGCTTGGATGCGATCGTCGACATACGTCACATTATTAGTAAGTTTATAACAAATATTACAATTATTTGTTTTATAGAAAGATATAGACAATATTGATGATGTCCTAGCCGCATTCGGCCACAGCGACTGTTTGAACTCCGATTTAAATCGAGGTCCAGTTTTCGGAAACAGTCAAATGCACAGGAGATATTTAACTGCAGAACTGGAGGCGCAGCAAGAAAAGCACTCTCTCGTCTGTACTCCCTCAGGCCCGATGGAATGGAGAACCAGTACGATCGGGAAGTAGCAGGATGCAGGTTTGGTCGAGCTTTCCTTCTCTGAACACCTGGTTGAATTGCGGTGTTAAAGAGATACCTTAGTCGCCTTTTACGACACCTCGCTAAGAAGAGGGAGGTGCTATTCTATTCTGCCGGCAGCCACCACGGCTAAAATAAATCATAATAAAAACACAGATAGATAATAAGCAGGCCACATACATAAATGTTAAATTTAATGCACATCCCGCTAAGGGATGAAACCCATTGACAGTCCTCAGCGCTATGTTGGCTCACATATACGACGGTGGAATGTTTCTAGATATTTTCACAACTAGGAGTACACAAGCCGGTTCCGAAACGCAACTACTATGACGTATTTACATTTTGCCCTACCATGTGTTTTGGTACATTGGTAAATTAAACCTTAGCATAGGCAGTATGGTTCCATTAGATTTTTCATATTAGCTAAGAGACAACCCTGATTGCAGCGGCGTTAGAGTCCCCCAGCATTGGACAGTGTCGCGACGCGATCTCCAGCACGATTTATACGTCCTCCGGGAAATTAATATCAGGTGTTGGGACCGGACCGGAGTGGCGAGTGCAACCCGACCTGGGTGCGATGAGGGTCCTCAAAACTTGACTAATTACCAGAAAACTTCTTTAATTTATCTTTAAAATGGTTCCTCTTATTTCGATTACGAGTAAAAAGAAGGACTTGGCCTTGGAAGGAAAATACTTTAAGGATGCAATTTATCGACACGCTTTGACTTTGCGTAGATATTACAGATATATTACTAGCTGATCCGGCAAACGTTGTTTTGCTGTTTAAGGTTTTGTAATATCTTCTAAGATGTTCATTGAAATTGAGTGATGTCAAAGACAATTTTGTTCACAATTAAATACTCTTAATCAACAACACATTTATTTGGATAAAGATTAATATTATTGCGTTGATACAACTCTTAACAAATAATGCATTAATTTCGACCAAATTTGTTTACCATAAAAACGGTTCTAGTGACTTAATCTTAAAAGATAGACATATACTGTCGCAGACATTTTTTTAAATCATTTCAAGAGGAATAATTCTTTCTTACATATATTTTTGGTATCTTGAACCGTTTTTGCAGCGCACGCAATGGAAGCCCTCAAGGATGAATAATTTTCCCCATTTTTTTTTCACATTTTCCATTATTTCTTCGTTCCTAATAATTGCAGCGTAATGTTATATAGCCCAAACCCTTCCTCGATAAATGGTATATTCAACTCAAAAAGAGTTTTTCAATTCGAACCAGTAGTTCCTGAGATTAGCGCGTTCAAACAAAGAAACAAACTCTTCAGCTTTATAATATTAGTATAGATAAGAATAATAAGTATAATCATCACGCTATATTTGGCAGCGCATACGTTGGGTAGCGATACATTAGTGGCTGTATCCACTTTGCGCTTTTGTGTCGAGCGTAACCGTTATTACAGCACTAGTACACGTAATGCTATGCGGGCTTCCTCACGACGTTTTCCTATATCAGTAAACATGTGGCGGCTGAATCCGTACGTAATCTGGAAATACTCAGAGATGCGCGTCCGGAATGTAACCTACGATCATTTACATTGCTGCGCATGGAAACCGGTCCATTATCAGCTAGAGCACCGCAGCCACAGAGGCAGGGTGTAGTGTCTGCAGTGACTGACCTCTATCAGCACCCTAGATCTTTCACATTGTCTTGGTGTCTCGCCAGAATCGTCGGTGGACTAGGCTGCCATTAGCAAGACAGATTTTTGTTTTATTTATTTTATTTTTTACATTTTTAAGGGCGGCCAGTTGCCAACACACTACAAGACAATAAAAAAAAACAATTAAAAAAAATGCACATCAATGTGTTGCCCCGTTTAAGGCCACCACACCGTGCATCAAAAATATAAACAATACTACTTATAAAATAAACACATTAACAAATAAGAATAAAACAATTAAAGTAAAAATATAGGCAAATGAAAAATCATATCGAAACTACTCCGCGTCCCTCAACCACCCGATGATTTTCCTTTTAAAGACCGGCAGACTGTCAGCGGACACATCGATAGCACTCTCCAGTTCGTTAAAGCCGAGAGACAACCTACAAATAGGCGAATTATAGCCCAAGGATGTCCGAGCATAGTGTGGGACGAGCAAGTTTACTCGGTTCCTGGGGTAACGCAGGGGGACCCTAAAATGGAATCGCTGGAGCAAAACTGGGCAGTCTGTTGCGCCTCGAATGATTTTATAAAGGTTGGTCATATCTGATAACTTCACTTCAGATGATGACTATATAGGCAAACTTTTGCGCTAAGCGGGAAGTCGCCACAGCAATTTGCGCCATAAAACATCGTGCAAGCCCCCTCAACCAGGTATCGCCTACAGATCGACGTGGTTACCAGGTTGCGGCTCGTGCTTGCTGAACAGGGACTAGGAGCCACTGGTGTGAATTCATGGAAACCAACGAGTTTAATTAATTTCTGTCATCTCTCTATAGACTCATTTCTCTCAGCGTGTTCAGTATAATAATGCTTTCAGAGTGCTGTTGGGGCTGCCCCGATTCTGTAGTGCGTCGGGTATGTATGCCGAGGCAGGATTGCATGATTTTCATGGCTCTATGCGTCGGCGGTGTGCTTCGATGCTGCAGCGTTTGAGGGGCAGTACTGATGGCATTTTGAGTATTTTGGCTGAGGAAGTGGACTGTCCATTTATTCAGTTTTGGGTGAAGAAGCTCCATTCGGGTATTTACACTACGAATTAATATTAATTAATTTTTTTTCTGTTTTTAGGGTTGTCTAATTTGGAGTAATCTGAAATAAAGTTATTATTATAGAGGCTGGCTCGCAGAAATAGTAGCGGAGTTCCCACTACTCCCCCGTAGAACCCGTATGGCATTGCGCACTCGTGTGTAATGTTGTCTCTAATAAAAAAAACACATTTAGAATAAGGTTAGAGGTGAACAAAGTCATTGCACACTCCGTGTCCTCTGGATAAGAAAATAATTTCTTAATAACACGTTTCCAAGACGTTGCTCTCAGCGATGTGTGTATTTAAGAAATATTTTCTCTGCAACATAATGAAAATGATAGAACGGTGAACATTGTGAGGTATTTCGCCGTAGCCGCGGGCCGTCACTCCGGCTCTCGACTACATCATATTTACCAAATTATATTAAAATTCATAAATAATTTCACTCTGTTAAAATATCTTACAACTTTTATTTTGAAAGGCTTATCTGTATTATAAAAACCAAACTGAATTATTCCATTTAATTGAGATTGTTTGCACTACTATATTAAATGTACATTAAACTTGTGTAAAACTTTGTTTAGTGTTAAACTGTACTTATTCTCTTGCGCGCAAACATTATCCAGTTTTAACAGATGTAAACAGTAGTAGGGATTCACAGGTTCTGGCTCACCGCCTTTGGCTCTCTCATCGGTTCTAGCTCACTGACCACGGCGGCAACCATGACCAAAAAAAAAAAAAAAAAAAAAAAAAAAAAAAAAAAAAAAAAAAAAAAAAAAAAGGTTTTCAGGGTCGCTGAATCGAATGCAAGTATTTAAAATTGCGTAGCTTTAACCGTTTCAGAGATAGCATAACATTAACTAGGCTATAATAATACAAAAGCAATGGGGTACAGTTAACAATGGATCATCCGAGCAAGGGTCGTCTATTGTTCGGCTCGAACGCTATTGTTGTGTTACGGTCGGGGGGTCTCAGGTACTTTTTCTATGTATAATAAAAAGCCGTCTACATTCCTTCATTAGTCATATTCATTTATTTTAAAACAGTAATTAAACAAATTCCATAATAACATATCATTGTACATGGTATCGATGTCAAATTGATTAAAAAAGTAATTCATTGTACAGTTGTGCAACTTGTAGTACAAATACATTAAACAGTATTGACCACATACTGAAGTCCAATTGTTTTGCAATATTTTTTTATTGAAACTCCATCGGTGGCTATTTCTCTTTAAGAATGCATAGTGATATCCAGAAGGTGGTCGTCCATAGGAGTCGAAAAATTCACCAAAACCATTTTTGTCTATATGTAGTGCAACCCAATGTGATCCAGGTTTTGTATCGGGGTCCAAATTACTAATTAAATAAGTAGGAGTTTCCATGTATATCGGTAATCTATTTGCAGCATACACATTATACCGCAAACTTGGATGTATTTCGTTCAAATATTTCTGTAGTTCTATTGTATTCATATTTATTTAAAAATACAACTTTCCAACCCCAGAGATCGCAAACATGTGTGCGATTGTAATTACAGTAACTTATTATATATCGAAAGGGTGATTATTAAAAATAATACAAAGTAAGTTCATTTTAATTAATTTATTCAAAAATGTACACACAAAGAGATACATACAAATATTACAAAGTTAATATTTTTACAATATATATATATTCAACTATTATAATCGACGGATACATTGCGGTTTTTATCTATCTCAATAACATTATCAAATTCGGCGTAAACAATACAGTTAATAGTTTGTACAAGCGTTGACTCAAATCGAACTTCTAATCTTACAGTGCCATGTCTTATAAGATTCCAATGACCTGAAGAGTTGGCTGATAAATCCGGAGTTAAATCAAAAGCTAACAAACAGTAACCGTTCGAATATTGTTCTCTCGAAATTCCATTCCCTTCATTTAAAAAATGTATACCCGTACCCGAAAATAATGTATGATAAGCCGTGGTGAAAATATGGTTTTCAAACGAAGGTTGTAAAGCTTTCGAAGGTATTTGTTGACCATCAATATATAAACAAAATGTGTTAATGTTGTAATTTTCGAAATTAAATGGATTTTTAGTGAGACTACCGTTAAATGCCCCGTTATCAACAAACCCAATAATACATCTTTTTGGGACTTGCCCCAAAAAAATGTTGTCAAGTGTTTTGCCTTGAATCCCAGATGGTATAGTTAAAACTTTCACTTCAGCTCGAGTGACGGGATATTTTGCTGTAGAAAAAGCCAATGCTTTTTGATGTGCAAGTAAAACAGTTGGATTGATTCGTGCTTTACGAACGATAAGTGTTGCATCTGTAATGCATACTTTAAACTTTGAATCACTTGAAGGGGCCATTAAGTTAAATGTTTCTCTAGAGCGAACTAATTTAACTGACATTTCTACACCATTGATCAAGAACTTTTCTTGGTTAAATATATCGCCATGTAAGTGTCCAATCATTTCAATTTCTTGACTTTCAGAAGCTAATTTTTGTCTTTTAACAAATCCTCCATTTTCCTCGCCGGTTTCATTCATTTTGTTGGCTGTATCTTCATACCAAAGGCCACACGTAAGATGAGATTCTTTAGCTGGTTTAGCATAATTCAACAAAGTTTCCATGTAGGCACGATACGCATATGTATTATTTGGAGGTGATATAAGTTTTTGATTTAAATAGACATCAAGTTGACTGAAGATTGAATGCAACCAATTATTAACCGGAGCCACTACCGTTGAGGCAGCTACCTTAGAGGAATCTTGATGCAATATCCTGGCTTTTATATGAATCAAAGTATGAGACAGATCTATATAATCGTCATATCTTCTTATCGTTTTGACGAATGCATTCCAAAATTTGTTAGTTATGACTCAAACATTTCTAACAGTTTCATGTTACAACTTGTTTCATTGTCTGATAACAGAAAAAAGTTCCAAAGTATTTCAAAAATTTCTAAACAATGAGTCAAAATATTTTTAACAATAGTTAATGGAAAGATGACTAACAAAGACACCTTACAAAATGTTATAAACCTATTCATATCTTTTGTTCATATCTTTTGTTCATATCGAAGCCGGAATTCATTATCACAAACCTTTTGTGCATTGGACCCATGAGTCATGGTGTAGGAGCGATATTTTCTATATATATAGGGTTGGAACTGTTTAAGTTACATTGTGAAACTGTCATTTCTATAGTGAACATTTAGTTTGTTATATTTCGTGTATTTCTAAGTGAAGTGAAATACAAGTATAAATTTAATTTACAAAGTATTAGTGACATAGATTCATACAACAATGAATGTAAGTAATTTTGTTATTACTTTATACCACACTTATATACACTAAAAAACCATCGCTACACTACGAACATCCGTCAATTCAGATTTAAATTTATAAAATATTTTTACAGAACTCACTGGAAATTATTGATGAAGAAAATACTTTTAAAAATTACTACTATCCTCTATCGGATGAAGGTAGTCAGGATTTACTTAGTAATTTACAATCAAAACTAAAGAAAAAGAGGGAGCAAAATATTATTACCAAGAATTTAGATGAATTCTTTGAAGGTCCTATAATAAAACGAAAAAAACTTTCATCCACTGTATCTCGAATCGATGAAGAAGGTAATACCGTCTGTTTATCAACAAACGTTGATGATGGTTCCAGCTCAAGTAAACTTATTAAAATAGAAATATATGACATGAAAAAGATTGCAAAAATACCCTCCACAGAACATTGGAAGCACGCAGATTTTAGAGTTAAATATTACACAAATGATAAACACAAAAATTCTGCAAACGTTAGAAACATTGTTTACGAAATAACTAAAGAAATTTCTAAGACTGAAAATTGTAAAAAATCTCACTTTAGTAATAAGTAATAAACGCATTCCATTCAATTAATATTCGTGTATATATTATTTACTTATAGTTTCTGAATATAATAATCATGTGTATTTTATAGCTAGAATATAAAAAACTATTTTTGTAAATACAAATTTTTATTAGTACTTTCTTTAAATAAGTTCGTGTCATATATTTCCATTTTATTGAAACATAATCTAAAATTATATCTGTACCTTTCTTCAACGCAAATCTAATATGGAATGTATAATTTGTGGGGAATAGTTCCAGAGAGTGGATTGAAAGACTCCACATATGATGAAGAATTGTACAATATTTGTGCAGTAGTTGAGGAAAACATAGCGTGAGTATGCCTTCTTAAATTATCTCAAAATTTACAGAATTGTTTTGTTCTTCTTCTATAAATATGTTTCTTCTTTGTTTTAGACAATCAAAACAATCATATCAAATCGGGATGGGGTCTAAGAAACTTTGTAGTACGAAGGATGATGACAATAATAAGAAAAAGACTAGATATGAAGATAGGCCATCAACTTCATTATCATCGATCGGGATATCAGCAGACCTCGATGTCGACAAGGTGCAATGTAACACGTGTAAAATTTTGATAACTAGAAAATACTTTACCAATCATTTGAAAAGCAAAATTCATAATAATAATGTTTTAACTTCTCACACATCTCTTAAAAATGTATCAATTGCTGAAACAGCCTTTGGAAATAGAATAATTACATATAAAATTAAAAATAAATCTGATTTATCATCTATGTTAGATTTTGAAACGCCGGAATTGTTTTTAAGTTCTATAAAAGATGATGTGCTATTTTTGATTGAAGAATGTATGCAGAAACATACTGCTTTTAAAGTAAATTTTATACTACACGCAGATTTTATACAACAAACTAAAGATATTCTAAATTCATTTGATTTTCAAACATGTAATTATATAATTTTTCGAGGTGATGACTTAAATATTTTCTTTTCTTCATTATGTGATGCTATAACAAATAAAATAAGTGCTTTTGAACAAAAAGACAGTGGGTGGAGTCTTAAACAAATTAATTGCTTAGACATGAATATTAATAAATTTAATCCGCTACGTGGTACGTCATATATTGATTTACCTAAAGATATTAGTAATAAAAAAGCTGTGATAAACGTAAAAAACTCTGACAATTTATGTTTTCAATGGGCATTACTTTCGGCATTATATCCAGTGAGTAAGAACGCAAATCGAGTATCGTCCTATAGCATGCATGTAAATAAACTAAAATTTAATGGTGTATCTTTTCCCGTTAAATTAAATGATATATCAAAAGTTGAAAAATTAAATAATATTAGTATCAATGTATTCGGTTTAGAATTTAATAAAGAAATGAAAAGGCATAGTGTAGTGGGTCCACTATATTTAACAAAATGTCGTAGAAATAGTCACATTAATTTATTACTCATAAATAGAGAAAGGACTTACCACTATTGTTATATTAAAAACTTATCAAGATTGGTCAGTAAACAAATTTCAAATCAAAATCATGCGGTTTATATATGCGATGGATGTTTATTGCATTTCCCCACAAAGGAAAGGTTGAATAACCATCAACAATATGATTGTTCACATATTACTGTAGAACTACCAAATATAGATAAAAGATATAAAAATTGGTTTGGACAACTAGTGTCAAATACTCAATTAAAATTTGAAAATTTTCATAAAAAGTTAAAGATACCCTTCGTTATATATGCAGATTTTGAAGCCTTTTTAAATCCAATAAAAACGTGTTCTAACGATCCAAATAAACCGTATACTAAAAATGTTCACAAACATGAAGTTTATAGTTTTGGATATTATATTAAATGTTCATATGATAATAGTTTGTCAAAATATGTAACGTATAGCGGTCCAGATTGTGTACAGATATTTATGAATCGTTTATATGATGATTTAAAAATAATAAGTAAGAAAAATAGTTTTCAAAAATGCCCCAAACCATTGACTGCAGAAAATGAAAAGGAAATTGCGAATTCTAAACTCTGTTGTATATGTGAAATAGAATTTTCTGATGATAAAAAGATTTCATATTTTGATTGGTATACAGGTAATTTTAGAGGTGTTGCACACGATGTTTGTATAAGCAAATTTAGGATACCACGTCATGTTCCAGTATTCCTACATAATCTCAGCCACTATGATGCACATTTCATTGTTCATGCATTAAACTTTGTAGAGGGTGATGTGGATGTCATTCCCCAAAACAAAGAAAGATACATATCTTTTTCTAAAACATTAATAATAAATAGCCAAATTTTGAATTTAAGATTTCTTGATTCCCTAAAATTTTTACCATGTAGTCTTGAGCAATTAGCTAAAAATCTCAACGATGAACAATTTATTACTTTAAAAAATAGTTTTCCAAGAAATGAAGATTTCAGGTATGTTAGGAGAAAAGGTATTTATCCTTATGAATTTATAACATCATACGACTGTTTAAAATTAACATCTATTCCCACTAAAAATCAATTTTACAGTTCATTAACTGATTCAAATGTATCTAATGATGATTATAATCATGCACAGAATGTTTGGCAACATTTTGGTTGTCAAAATATGCTGGATTACTCTAACTTATATCTGAAAACAGATGTTATATTGTTAACTGATGTATTCGAAAACTTTAGAAATATTTGTATAACAACTTATGGATTAGATCCTGCTCATTATTATACAGCACCGGGCTTGAGCTGGGATGCTATGTTAAAATATACAAAAATAGAGTTAGAATTATTAACAGACTTTGATAAAATTGCTTTCATCAAGGCAGGTATTAGAGGGGGAGTATCACAATGCAGCAATCGTTATGCTAAAGCTAATAATAAATTTTTAGATAATTATGATGAAAATAAACCTACATCATATCTTGCTTATTTCGATGCAAATAACCTTTACGGTTGGGCTATGTCTCAATATTTACCTGAAGGAGGATTTGAATGGGTCAGTCCAAATACAAGTTTTGATATACCCGACACGTCTGAATTCGGTTTTATTTTAGAAGTAGATTTAGAGTACCCAGTTGAACTTCACGATTTACACTCTGATTTTCCACTTTGCCCTGAGAAAATATGTATAAGTAGTGATTCTAAAGAAACCAAATTAATACCAAATCTTTATAATAAGATCAGATATAAAATTCATTATAGAAATCTTAAACAGTGTCTGAATATGGGAATGAAAATAACAAAAGTTCATAGAATACTAAAATTTAGACAGAGCTCATGGCTGCAAAAATACATTGATTTAAATACAAAACGTAGAATAGAGGCAGTCTCGGATTTTGAAAAGGATTTTTATAAATTAATGAATAATTCCGTGTTTGGGAAAACTATGGAAAACATTGAAAAAAGGGTTAATGTGAAATTGTTAACGCATTGGGAAAATAACGGTAAAACTCTAGGTGTACAAGATTTGATTGCAAAACCGGAATTTCACAGTTTATCGATTTTTGCAGAAAACTTAGTTGCAGTACAATTGCGAAAAACAAAGTTGGTTCATAATAAACCCATTTATTTAGGATTTTGTATATTGGATATTTCAAAAACTCTTATGTATGACTTTCACTACAACTACATGATGAGGAAGTTTGATAGTAAATTAAAATTATTGTATACTGACACAGATAGTTTAATATATCAGATTTTTACAGACAACTTTTACAATGATATTAAAACCGACCTCGTTTATCGATTTGATACATCCGATTATCCATCAGATAATACATATGGTTATCCAAAAATCAATAAAAAGAAACTAGGATTTTTCAAAGATGAAAATAATGGAAAAATTTTAAAAGAGTTTGTAGGTCTAAGATCTAAAATGTATGCATTTGACGTCGAAAATAAATTGACAGCAAAAGCAAAGGGTGTTAATAAATGTGTTACAAAAAAAATGACCATGGAAAATTATAAGACTTGTCTCTTCACTAAAAATATCCAATTTTGCAACATGTACAGATTCAAATCAATTAAACACACAATTTTCACCCAGCAAATAAACAAAAGATGTTTGTCTTATAACGACACAAAGCGTTATATTCTACCCAATAATATGGATACACTGGCGTGGGGTCATTACAAATTAAAATAGATTATAGAAAAATCTGTATGTAAATATTTCTTTGTTAATATAATTTTAATATATATTTCTATTCAATGTTCTAATTAAGTACCTTAATGTTAACTAAAATATGTATGTATTTCGATTAGTTTATGAATATAATATTTGTAAATATGTTGCTGTACACTGCTGTATTTGTATACTAGTCTTAAGATGTATCTTTTATTCAATTATTATTGTCAATAAATAGTTAATATTTGTAAATACTTTTTCTTATGTTTATTTTTTAATATGCATGTAGTAAGTGAATATATAAACCAACAATTGAACGAAATGTTTTATTTCTCTCTGTAACTCTCAAGCATTTACACACGTGCAACGTGATGTTTCACTTTATTCATCCATTTACTGCAATAGTTGCAGGTCCAAGTGGCTGTGGAAAATCAAATTTTGTTACAAACTTCATTAAATATATTAATGACATATGTAGTAGGGAGTTTACACAAATTACTTGGTGCTTTGATGAAATGCAACCTTTATATAACTTGCCAAATGTAAATTATCATCAAGGTATACCAGATCTTAATATGTTTGATGGGAAGAACGCAAACCTTGTAATAATTGATGATCTTATGAGAGAGTCTGATGGTCGCATTGTTGATATTTTTACCAAAGGAAGCCACCATAGAAACTTAAGTGTATTTTACATCACACAAAATTTATTTCACCAAGGTAAAGGACAAAGAGACATTTCTTTAAATTCAAATTATATTGTTTATTTTAAAAATCCCCGAGATAAAACTCAAATACGATACTTAGCACGCCAAGTATCACCAGAAAATCCAAAATTTCTTGAAGATGCCTATCGTAATGCAACTATGGAAGCACATGGGTATTTAATGATAGATCTTAAACAAAACACTGATGAAATGTGTCGAATTAAAACAAAAATATTTCCTCCAGATGTACATTGCGTTGTTTATGTCCCCACCAAAGGCTTTAAATATAGCAAGAATCAACAAATTCCTGTCATTTACACATAATGCCGCGAAGTCTAAACACGCATAAAGACTTACTGAGAGCACTACATAAGCTTAAACCTAAATATAAGAAAGCTCTTTTACAATCGTGTGACGAAAAGGAAATTAACTGTATTTGTGAATGTATACATAACGTCCTCCAAGGTAAAGTGGAACTACCAGAAAAAGAGAAAAAAAAACTTAAACGATATAAATCTATACTGCGGAAATTGTTACATAAAAGTTCTAATAAAATAAGAAAAAATATTATTATTCAAAAAGGTGGTGCATTTCTACCAATAATATTGGGTTCAATTTTGAGTGGCTTAGTTAATTATTTTATGTAATAAAAATGGAGCAAGCTAAGAAAATGTTGCTCATTGAACCAAGTTTGATGGACAAACTAAAATACAACCAAGTTCCTGATAGACCCACTTCTAGATTAGATGCTGAGATGAAAAATATTTTGAATAGTAATATGGATGATAGGAAAAAATGTATTCTATATCTACAAATTTTACAAAGATATTTACACTTTACTGGAGAAGACCGTCAACCTCATGAAATACCAATAATAACTAAAAGTATTGATACTACCACTCCAGAAGTAAAAGTAAATACATCTAATAAAAGTAATTATACCGACGACAAGAGTTTAGTTACAGCTCTGCCACCAAACACTGAAGATAAAAATCAGGAGAGTACTATATCTTATGAAAAACTTCCTTACACGAAAGATCAAATTCTTAGCTTAATACCAAAAACCTATGTAAAGAAAGGTGAGTCTTTATTGGGATTGCTAACTCTAAGTACAAATAAAATTCATTGGAATGATGATGGTACAGTCATTATAGATAACGAAAAAATTCTTGGAAGTAATATAGTAGATTTGTTAAATGATGCAATTAGACCGTTAAAAAAAAGTGATCCAATAGGTTGGGAAAAGTTTGCAACAGCATTGAAGGATATTAAAGTACCGTTGACTTACGTTGGGAATCCAGCTAGAAGTGAATACATACACCGGCTTCAATTAAAGGATATTGACCAAGTATCTACAGATGAAGAGTTTAATGACAAAAAAAACAATCTAGAAAAGATAATAAAACCTATAAGAAAAAAAAATAGTTGGGAAAAATGGACCCCATACTAGAGATAACTAAGATTTATTATGATCCATCACATCCTGCTGGTTACAGTAGTATTGAAAAATTGTCGAAAGCTATGAAAGGTAAAATGACTAAGGAAGACGTTAAAAAGTGGCTACGGTTACAAGAAACATACACGTTGCATAAACCAGTACATAGGAAATTTCCTCGAAACAAATATATTTTGTCCAACCTAAATGAACTTTGGCAGGTAGACTTAAGTGATATGAGATCTTATTCTACACATAATGACGGATTTAATTATATACTTTGTGTTATCGATGTGTTTACTAAATATGCTTATGCTAGACCTATGAAAAATAAAAATTCTGAAACAGTTAAATCATGTTTTGATAGTATTTTTAGTGAAGCTAATACCACACCAACACATATACAATCTGATAAAGGAAGTGAATTCCTTTCAAAAGATGTAAAGGGTTATTTAAAGAGTAAAAATATAAATTATTATACAACAAATAACCCTGATATTAAAGCCAGCATTGTAGAAAGATTCCAAAGGACACTAAAAATGAGAATGTGGCGTTATTTCACTCACAAAAATACCCATAGGTATATAGATATCCTACAGAACTTAATATACGCATATAACCATAGCTATCATTCTAGTATTAAGATGTGTCCTTGCGATGTAAATTTTGATAATATAATGACTGTTTGGAATAATTTGTATGACAGAGAAAAAGTTAGTCAACCTACAAATATTCCACTTCCAAAATTTCATATTGGTGACTATGTAAGAATCACCAAACACAAACATATCTTTCAAAAGGGATATGAATCCAATTGGAGTGATGAAATTTTTATTATATCTTCTATAATAGATAGATCACCGTGGGTAGTATACACATTAAAAGATTTACAAAATGAACCAATAACAGGAACTTTTTATGAGAAAGAGTTACAAAAAATATCTTATGATCCTACTTCAAGTTATAAAATAGATAAAATTATCGGTTCCCGCTATTCCGGTAACAGAAAGCAAGTGTTGGTCAAGTGGAAAGGTTATCCGGATAAATTTAATAGTTGGATATTGGCTTCTAGTTTAAAGAAAATATGATGAAGGAAAGTTTTTATTTAACATTGTTGAGTAATAGCTCCATGGAATACTTCCCAGAAAATACGACAACCCAGTTTTCAACCAAATTACCGAAACCTATTATACTTGAAGGTAGATGGTCTGTTGGTGTCGTTGAATTTCAATATCCATGCACGATGTTTACAGTTCAGGAACATGAAAATATTGTTTATATAACAAAATGGGCTGTAATGCCCCATGAGGATAAACCTTCACTAATATACTACAAACATTATATACCAGCCACCAACTATGATGATATTAATCAAATTTTAACAGCATTAAACAGCATTGATGATAAAGTTATATTTCGATATGATGAAATTTCAAAGTTTGTATCTGTAACTGTAATGGATGAATCAATAAGATCAGTTACGTTAGCACCTAGCTTAAGTCTTCAACTAGGATTTGAACCAACTAGAAACTTAGCACACAGGGGTGGTTTTGGAAAATGTTCAGCGAATTTACATCTAGGGCTACCATCCCAGTTATTTGTTTATAGTGATATTATTGAACCGCAAATTGTTGGGGATGTGATGACACAATTATTAAGAATAATACCACTAGACCCTTCAAAATACATATATGGAGCTAATAAAATGCATGTTTTCTCACCACCTCACTACATACCTGTTATGCGCAGGGAGTTTGACACGATTGAAATAAATATAAGATCAGGCACAGGACAAAAAATACCATTCCAGTTTGGGACATTGTGTATTAAACTCCACTTTATGAAACTATAATGTATTCCAAAGAATATAATGAGATTTGTCCTTATGAGCACTATTATTCACATCAAGCTGGTCACGGTATTGGTGTGATTTATCGAGGAGCACCGTATCAGCGTGGACATGGAATTGGTAGTTTTTTAGGAGGCTTATTTAGATCTGTTTTACCATTGCTCTCTAGTGGTGCTAAAGTAGTGGGTAAAGAGGCTTTAAATGCCGGTGTGGGTCTATTATCGGATATGGTTAATGCACGCCCCATGGAAGATTCAATAAGAACTAGATTGAAAGAGGCCAGCTCAAATTTACACAAAAAAGCTCAAGATAAAATTAATCGAATTAACATGTCCGGTTCAGGATATATAAAAAAGAGGAACCGTTTGAATTCTCTTATTTCAGCACCGAATGTCAAGGTGAAAGGTATCAAAAAATCAAAGTCAAGTCATACTAAAATCAAAGACATATTTTCATAAAATGTCATTTCTACATAACAAATCATGTGAGTGCATTAAATCAGAGTTAGATTTATTTGCATTACCCTCAACACAAACTAGTATAGAAAATGGAATATGGATACATTATAAACCTATATCATCTCTAGCTGATGATGGGCCCCTCGAATTTCAAGTACCAGGAACTGGTGAAGATTATATAGATCTGTCTCATACTTTGATTCATATAAAAGCCAGGATATTGCATCAAGATTCCTCTAAGGTAGCTGCCTCAACGGTAGTGGCTCCGGTTAATAATTGGTTGCATTCAATCTTCAGTCAACTTGATGTCTATTTAAATCAAAAACTTATATCACCTCCAAATAATACATATGCGTATCGTGCCTACATGGAAACTTTGTTGAATTATGCTAAACCAGCTAAAGAATCTCATCTTACGTGTGGCCTTTGGTATGAAGATACAGCCAACAAAATGAATGAAACCGGCGAGGAAAATGGAGGATTTGTTAAAAGACAAAAATTAGCTTCTGAAAGTCAAGAAATTGAAATGATTGGACACTTACATGGCGATATATTTAACCAAGAAAAGTTCTTGATCAATGGTGTAGAAATGTCAGTTAAATTAGTTCGCTCTAGAGAAACATTTAACTTAATGGCCCCTTCAAGTGATTCAAAGTTTAAAGTATGCATTACAGATGCAACACTT
Source organism: Automeris io (assembly GCA_036320925.1). Lineage (NCBI taxonomy): Eukaryota > Metazoa > Arthropoda > Insecta > Lepidoptera > Saturniidae > Automeris > Automeris io. The sequence continues at coordinate 396,342 of JAUDJH010000008.1, forward strand.
ATCGTTCGTAAAGCACGAATCAATCCAACTGTTTTACTTGCACATCAAAAAGCATTGGCTTTTTCTACAGCAAAATATCCCGTCACTCGAGCTGAAGTGAAAGTTTTAACTATACCATCTGGGATTCAAGGCAAAACACTTGACAACATTTTTTTGGGGCAAGTCCCAAAAAGATGTATTATTGGGTTTGTTGATAACGGGGCATTTAACGGTAATCTCACTAAAAATCCATTTAATTTCGAAAATTACAACATTAACACATTTTGTTTATATATTGATGGTCAACAAATACCTTCGAAAGCTTTACAACCTTCGTTTGAAAACCATATTTTCACCACGGCTTATCATACATTATTTTCGGGTACGGGTATACATTTTTTAAATGAAGGGAATGGAATTTCGAGAGAACAATATTCGAACGGTTACTGTTTGTTAGCTTTTGATTTAACTCCGGATTTATCAGCCAACTCTTCAGGTCATTGGAATCTTATAAGACATGGCACTGTAAGATTAGAAGTTCGATTTGAGTCGACGCTTGTACAAACTATTAACTGTATTGTTTACGCCGAATTTGATAATGTTATTGAAATAGATAAAAACCGCAATGTATCCGTCGATTATAATAGTTGAATATATATATATATTATAAAAATATTAACTTTGTAATATTTGTATGTATCTCTTTGTGTGTACATTTTTGAATAAATTAATTAAAATGAACTTACTTTGTATTATTTTTAATAATCACCCTTTCGATATATAATAAGTTACTGTAATTACAATCGCACACATGTTTGCGATCTCTGGGGTTGGAAAGTTGTATTTTTAAATAAATATGAATACAATAGAACTACAGAAATATTTGAACGAAATACATCCAAGTTTGCGGTATAATGTGTATGCTGCAAATAGATTACCGATATACATGGAAACTCCTACTTATTTAATTAGTAATTTGGACCCCGATACAAAACCTGGATCACATTGGGTTGCACTACATATAGACAAAAATGGTTTTGGTGAATTTTTCGACTCCTATGGACGACCACCTTCTGGATATCACTATGCATTCTTAAAGAGAAATAGCCACCGATGGAGTTTCAATAAAAAAATATTGCAAAACAATTGGACTTCAGTATGTGGTCAATACTGTTTAATGTATTTGTACTACAAGTTGCACAACTGTACAATGAATTACTTTATTAATCAATTTGACATCGATACCATGTACAATGATATGTTATTATGGAATTTGTTTAATTACTGTTTTAAAATAAATGAATATGAGTAATGAAGGAATGTAGACGGCTTTTTATTATACATAGAAAAAGTACCTGAGACCCTCCGACCGTAACTGGATTCAAACAATAGCGTTCGAGCCGAACAATAGACGACCCTTGCTCGGATGATCCATTGTTAACTGTACCCCATTGCTTTTGTATTATTATAGCCTAGTTAATGTTATGCTATCTCTGAAACGGTTAAAGCTACGCAATTTGAAATACTTGCATTCGATTCAGCGACCCTGAAAACCTTTTTTTTTTTTTTTTTTTTTTTTTTTTTTTTAGGGTTGCCGCCGTGATCAGTGAGCTAGAACCGATGAGAGAGCCAAAGGCGGTGAGCCAGAACCTGTGAATCCCTACTACTGTAAACCCGCATGGCATCCGATAGAAATATCATGTGTACTAGTGCTGTTAGAACGGCGATTAGATATGCTACTGGTCACGTTGGGCACGACATGTAAGCGCGACGTGAATACAGCCATTAATCTGTCTGTGTGGGACGATACATTATCTATTAATACAGCTTGAATTTAAAACTGAAACAGTAAATAAGCGTTATAAATATTTTCAAAGGTCATTGTATTTCTAACACCATTGTAAATGAAATAACATATAAAAAAGTGGCGCTGTGGGAAAAACATTAAAATAAGTTATGTTGCCCGCTCACTTAAGATATGGCCCAAATAAAGGCCTAGAAAATAAGCAGTGGAGTATAAAACAAAAATGGTAGAACACACAGTGCATTAGAATGATTCATTGCGAACTCGACAATGTGAGCGACAAATTATATTTCTCATGGCAAGTCTGCGGCGGCAAAGCCCACTGGGGTTAATGTTGACGGTACACTGCGCTCACACCACTGGCAGACACTCGTTTAAAATTGATATTGTAACAAAATAAGACCAAATGTGTACATTAAATATAATTACCTCTTTATTTACATCACTATATTTCTATATTTCTCATCTCTATATTTACATCATTTTTTTATTATTTTTAAATACATATTAAAAAAACATACATTTTAAAATATAAATACATTTAGACTTACGGAAGCGACGCCTGCAGCCTAAATCACTGGTAGTTGGAAGTCCAGATTGAAAAACTTCCTCACATTGCGAGCTGTATCAAGTAATACCGTCTTCTGTGTTCGGCTCTTGGTTCAAAAACTAATTACTACTATTTGCCAGTTTCGTCCTACCGCAGGGCAAAGGCCTCTTTCTCTTTTTGCCACTACATTTTTAGAGTAATTGGGGTTTGGACTTGTCATCCAGCACGATTGTGTAATGCGGGAGACTTTGAATTTTTATTTTAACTCTGTTATTTTGATTAGTCAATACAATTTCACTTGGCCACAGTTAACTTGACAAGGCAAAGCTAAAAGCTAATGAAAAAAAAAACAATATTTATCGTAATTATATGTACACTAATAAGACAAATAAATTGTTTTTTACTTTTAATTAAAATTAAGTAATTACTTACAGTATTACTAAATAAATGTAGATGAAATTGAAACAGTATTGTGAAGTAACAACAATATCCCGTCGCTTTGTTTCTTTAGGTGGCATGCGTTGAGTGTACCCAGGCTTTCACCGCAGAGGCCTAGTCGAAAACAAGGCGGCAGGTGCGCCCCGGTATGCCTTTATACAACGAAATGAGACATAATTGGGTTTCAAATGTTCATTTTCAAATAAAACCTTTATGCTCTCCTGAGGGCGCCATGGAAAGCTCGAGCGCGGTAATTTCGGAATTGTGTTAACAAATATCGAGCGGCTGCGCAGTTAAGGCAGGGAACGAATCAAGTTCGTATATAAAACTGTCAGATATTAGAAATTATGTCACATCTACGTCCATATCAATCATTATCATGCTGATCAACCTAGGTAAAATAGCGTTTCCAATCCGACGCAGCCTTGCATTTTTTCTGCGTTTCTTCTCAAGGTAGTTATGTTAATCCTCTGGCTGGCCGCCCCAGTCGAGGTCCGTACCCACAAGGGTGTCCCTGCACCACTCAATCCATAAATTCGCTGGTTGAGCACCTTCAGTGCTCACCCTCTATAAAGCCCGGCAACGTTGTACAGGCCTTTTCCGGCCTATTGTTCCGTGGAAAGAAAGGTATATTATAATCAGGCCGCCGCTGACGAGTCCCAACAGAAATCCAATGCGTGCCTTAAGCAATTTTGTTCCATATATGGTAGTCGTATGGCAGATGATCTAGTAACTAAAAGCGAATACACAGATAACACATTTTAAACTTTCCCGTTTTGTACTCGTCATAAATACTTTAATGGTCCTTATGTGCGGATTAACTTATTTTAAAAACTGGATCGATAGTTCGACCATATTACACCGATCCTGGTCAAAACATGAAGATGGTTATGTTTCCAAGAACAAAAGAGGGTAGAGGCAATAATTTCACGCTCACGACGAAAACTCCGCGGCGCGGCAGTCTGCTGTCTTACCTTGAACTGTGTAACCAGGTCGAAACAGTGAGTTATAATTAAAAGTGAGTTATTTCGCGGATAAGACCCGTTAAGGTACTTACAATTAATATATACATAGATAATGTGGAGGCAGATGGCACGAGGCTTGTTGCTTGTCGTGGACTACACCGACCAAGTCGGGGTTTACACTGACCAAGTCGGGGTTGATAGTTGTGTAGACCGGCCTCTATCGCTTGTGGGAGGCGTCTTGATTGAAAGACAGTTTTTACTTGAATCCCATTTATTATTTATTTTGCACGCGATATCGTATATTGAACTATAAAAAACCTTACGTTGCAAAAAGTGCATAAAACTTCCATCAGTCTTACTCAGAATAATATACGTCACCACAATAGTTAGGTTTCCTTTTCTCAGCAAAGACACAGCGAGATAGAAGATAAGTTAGGTTCTTGGTAAGATATCTAATCAGAGTTTAAAGTGGTACATCAGCGCCAGACGGGAGCAAGTTAAATAATTAGCGAGCGAAGGGGAGCGGAGGGGAGCGGTGCAGTGTGCGTGATTGACAAGCCGAGCAGTCTGCCTAATTACTTCACTGAATACGCTCTGTAAAGGCGCAGTCACACCGCACTGTAATAAATACAAATCTCTTCGTAAGCGAGCTCGTCCAGTATAAACCAATTAATTCATTGCTTGAAGATTTCCACTAACCACCAATTAGCTTTTTTTGAATGTACATTGGAATTTCGCCTTTTACTGGCAAGGAACAGGGTTTTATTTATTGTTTAAAACTATTTGTATCCTACTTTGTGACTGTTACAATATTGTCGTTATAACAATATGTAAACAGAAAGCTTCTCTTACGTTAAAGCATTTGGTATAACTATTTATTTATTTTAGCAATATTTTACATTGAATATAACCACTAACGTATCTGCCTAAGGGTAAATAAGGAGGATATAGCATTATGTTGCTGTTAATTAGTGGCTTGGTAACGCAATTCGTAGTGACTTTACTTGCACCGCGGTAGGTCCTGGGTTCGAGTCTCGGTATCGGCCAACTTTTCTTTGATTAATAGATGAGTTTGTTGTGCGTCATGAATATGTGTTTACGTAATTATGTATATCTTTGTCTACTACCCATATTATAAGCGTAAGCTTAGTTTGGAGCTAAAACAGACCGTGTAGTTGTCTGTAAATATTATTAGGTCCTTACATATGAAATTGGCGTTTTTCGTACTGGCCATTTTAATCACAAATTTCTCCTCTTTGGTAAGGAATTCCAAATTCAAATTTGTACAGCTATAGACTCATGTATTTGTGCTTCGATGATCGTCATTCATTTGTTTTTTTCTTCTGTTTTTTTCTGTTTGCGTCACTCATTTTACAAAATGGAAAACTTAAAATATCGCATTATTTACGAGTACGAGTTCCGCCGTGGCACTAGTGCTGCGGAAACAACTCGAAGGGTGAATGATGTGTATGGCGGTCGTGTTGCAAAAGAAAACACAGTTCGTTTTTGGTTCCAACGCTTTCGTTCTGGAAATTCCGACCTGCAGAACAAACCCCGTGGACGGCCTGAGACTCAAGTTAATAATGAAGAGTTGAAGGTTATTGTGGAAGCGGATCCATCGCAAACCACGTCCGAGTTAGCTGCAGGCTGCGATGTTAGTGATAAAACTGTTTTAATTCACTTGAAGCAAATTGACAAGATTAAAAAGCTTGAAAGGTGGGTACCTCACGAATTGACTGAAGCAAACCGGCAAACGCGCGTCGACTGCTGCGTTACATTACTAAACCGGCACAATAATGAAGGTATTTTAAACCGAATCATTACCTGTGATGAAAAATGGGTTCTTTACGATAATCGGAAGCGCTCAGCGCAATGGTTGGATCCTGGCCAGCCAGCCAAATCCTGCCCCAAGCGAAAATTAACCCCAAAAAAGTTACTTGTAAGTGTTTGGTGGACTAGTGCCGGTATTGTTCATTACAGTTTTCTCAAATCTGGCCAGACTATTACGGCTGATGTCTATTGTCAGCAATTGCAAACCATGATGGAAAAGCAAGCGGCTAAACAACCTAGGCTGGTCAATCGCTCCACGCCACTGCTGCTTCACGACAACGCTAGACCACACACTGCGCAACAGACGGCTACTAAATTAGAAGAGCTTCAATTGGAAAGTCTAAGACATCCTCCGTACTCCCCGGACCTTGCTCCAACAGATTACCATTTTTTTCGAAATTTGGATAACTTCTTGCAAGGGAAAAAATTCAACTCCGATGGGGCAGTCCAAATCGCCTTCAAAGATTTTATTGATTCCCGTCCGACTGGTTTTTTTAGTAAAGGGATCAATGAACTACCTATGAGATGGCAAAAGTGCATAGAAAATAATGGTTCATACTTTGATTAATTAAATATATTATATTAAAAAATATTCGACTTTTTGTTCCTCCCATACAAAACGCCAATTTCATATGTAAGGACCTAATATTATTACATGAAGCGGTGAAATTCTATTTACTTAAGCGACATTTTTGGCGAGATTAATGTATATATTTTCAGAATCCGTGAAAAATGATTCTGATTATAAATATAAATCAATATCGTCAGAAAAGTTGCTTAAAGTAAATAACGTTTACCACTCCCTATCATTTTTGAAAGTGGCAACGCTACTTTTTTCTGGCAGGACATTTTGCTGTTGGCTGGAAAGGCCTTTACAACTTCACCGGACGAATCAGAGTTATACTAAGAGCGTGGGGTTACGTAACACGCCGGTGTTGACGACCAATTTATTTATTATTAATCGAAGAGAGTGCACAGTAATAGCAAGCAATCACTGAAACTTCTTGAAGCGGGTGTCAAAAAGTCCAATTATCACAAGTCCAACGCAGAGAGTCCTTGTAGTCAAGTTGCAAAAGTTAGTCGGAACACTCGCACGTAGAAACAATTTCCAATCTCAGTTTGTTCGTCAAATTCGTATTCGGTCAATTGAAGATGTCGCTTTTGTCACTTCCTAGCAGAATCAGTCCTGCTATTGAGTGAGGCTGGTATTTATTTCGGAGCGTCAGGCTTTCGGTATTTTTGATAAATATTTAGACAGATTTGTCCATCTTAAGTATTTGCCTTGGTATTCCAGAATCGTACATTAATCTTTCACGACTCGATATTACAGATAAAAAGTTATCTAATTAATATCCAGGTTACGCGCGCTTCGTTTCTCTTGAATGAGCTGTGTAAGTCAGCAGCAATCCTTTCTGATCAATCATTATTGAAAATTTGTTTGACAGTTGGTCCATTCGAAAAAGCACTTCGAAACAATCTCCGCATTTTAAAATCATAGCCGTGTGACACCTATACATATAGAAATCTAGGGTTCAAGTTTAACCCTAGTTTCGTCGTAATGGTTACATGTCGGTGTGAGCGGCGGCCGGGTGGCTGTATTTATATTAAAGCATCGGTTACGCACACAGCGGGCGGGGATCCCGGCGCATCGCTGTTGTGTCGGCAATGTATGCAGCTCTGTGCATTATACCAACACTCGCACACACAAAGACATTATAATCTCTATATATATAAAATTCTCGTGTCACAATGTTACTTACCTTACTCCTCCGAAACGGTTTTACCGATATTTATCAAATTTTATATGCATATTCAGTAGATCTGAGAATCGGCTACTATCTATTTTTCATACCCCTAAATGATAAGGGTTGTTCATCCTTAACATTTTTTTTTGTCAGAATTTTTTGTTTTTATTTTTCTATAATGTGATATTAAAAAATACATACAACCCTAAACTTTTACCTTTTTATCACCAACCCCTATTGTTTCATAGCCATTTTAGTTATTTAATCATTTTCCATCCTGCTCGATAACTGATCAATTATCGTCTTCTTTGTAAATGTAACCTAGAAATAACTTATATGGCAAAACAACGTTTGCCGGGTCAGCTAATATATTGTATATAATAAACAGTATAAAATGTTTAGACTGTTCTCATTGTGAGTTTGTTGCTGCTGAATCCAGCAAATACAAAATCAAAATATATCGTCACTTTATATTTCTTTCCCCATATGTTTTCTATAAGTTTGAATCCCGGCACACATCTGGGTTTTTCCAGATTATGTAGGGGTTTAGACACCACATGTCCACCTGTGAAGGAAGACATCGTGAGGAGACCCGCATGGCATCTAATAGAAATGTCATGTGCTGTGAGAATGGCGAACAGATGCGCTACTCGTCCCATTGCGTACGACATACATATAAGTGTCAAAGTTGATACAGCCACATATGTATCTCTGCTCAACCCGAAAAGGATATAGCGTGACGATAAATTATTATAAACATCAATCCACTTAACTGGGCATCTAGTTAGAAACTTTTTAGTTGTAATGGAACATTGCTAGAGCTGCCTCAAGACATTATTTTGGCGAGAAAGTTGCCAGCTGTAATGACGACCGACGCAGTTTCTAAGAATGTGAATTATCGCGGTGAATTCCACTGAAGAGCGCCCTGTATAATATTAACTTATATATACTTTGCTAATGTATTTGAGTACATCAACTCGAATTCATCAAGAACTTTGCAGTTTAACTTACGCAAGTAGAAACACTATAAAGATATATTATTTATCTTTTCAGTGAATTCTGGTTTCAAAACCTGTGTCCAATTTATTTTTTAAACTACTTTAAAAAGAAGGAGTTTCTATATTCGGATGTTTGTATTATTTATGTAATAATAAATCGTCACGCTATATCGCTTGCGAGGTAAGCAGAAATAAATAAATGGCTCTGTCCATTTTACGAATGTATGTCGTGGCTAACGTGATCAGGAGCGCAGCTGGTCACCTTTCTCAGGGCTCTTACTCATGACTTTTCTATTAGATGCTCTGCGGGTTTCCTCACCATGTTTTCCATCATCGTTGAGCATGCGGTGCCTAAATCCGTACTTACTCAGGAAAAATCCGGAGCTCGGATTCGAACCTACGACCATTTGCCTTGCATTTGCTTTGCCGCTCATGGAAACCGGTCCATTAGCCGCTAGGCCACCACGGCCATATTTTTTTTTATTTTGTGATGTAATATAACGTTTGTGATACTATGATATGTTAAAATAATATCGGTTACAAGTAGTTTATTGATTTATTTTCTCGTATATTTTTCCCCATGTTCTTTATATTTCTTATTAAAGTATCACTATTACATTTGTAGTCGATTTATGTATTATATTCAACAGCTTATTTAGTATTATTTAATTTTAAGTTGAATGTTTTTCTTTTAATTATGTTTGCTGTCTTTTGTTTTATTCTTTCTTTTAATTATCTTAATAAGATGTAACACAACTGGGGTTCTTCACGCAAACCAGCGCCACAGCCTTCCTCTGTTACTTTAAAGGAGCTCATTTCACACTGTTTATAGGTTTCAATCTCTTGTACTTTTTCTTTTCTATATGTGTTTGTTTTAATATTTTTATTGAGATGAAATAAAGGTTTTTTTTATTTCATCTATAATATAAAAATGAATCGCTAAATGTCTATAAGCGCGAAAATCGAGAACGGCTGAACCGATTTGGCTGATTTCTTTTTTGTTGTGTTTGTTGAAGTCTCGGGAAGGTTATTACGCAGAGAAAAATTAAAAAAATTGTCTAAAAAAGTCTAAAATCAACACTTTTCTATATTCTCATACAAAACATTCGTAATAATATTTAAAAGTCAATTTGAACTTTAACACCATACCATAAATTTTGGTAGAATAAAATCTGACGGGAAAGCTATTAACATTAAAAAAACAATGTGACTTTATTTTAGAGAACTAGGGCAGAACAAGGTCTGCCAGGACAGCTAGTTTTATATAAAAATACTACTGATTAAGCTGTCATTATTTGTGGATTTTGTTGTCGTTTTCGTAAGTAAGTCGATAAATTAGCTCCCACAATACAATTACAATACCGCAGCTAAAATAAAAAGATTTATTAGCCCATCTGACGGCAATTCGGATGAACTATCCAAAGTCAATATGGAAGAGTCATTACGGCCGCGAACGTTGTGAGTTAGGCGCCATCAAACGCGTAGTTGGGCTGTTTCAACCGCGATACTTTGATGTCCCTAGTGTGATACCGGCCTTACAGCCTTACCGCATATTGTACAAGAAAGCGATTATTATACGACTATTAATTATATGAAAAAATGAGTTTAAGATGAATTCTTTCATATTTGTTTTTTGTTCTTATATACAGGGACGTGCATAGAGTATTTGGACAGGGCAGGCAGATGCACATAATTAATGTGGATATTATATAATGATATCAAATATGATATTGCTTTCATAGGGAAGATAGATAGCGTGAAAAAAGAATAGATATGAATATAAAGGGTGCCTTTTTTTGTTTAAATTAAATCAATATATTCCAGACTTACTTATCGTAGGGCATGCAATGCTTTCGTGCATCTATGGAATGAACGCTACTGCTTATATAGATATACTTTTTCCTGGGTTAATTTCCTTAAGCTATGAAATACAAGTTTTATGGTTACGGTTTCAAATAGTATACTATATGTACTGTATAGCTGTGATGGTTTAGTGGATTATTGACCGCTAAGCAGGCGCGCTACCGCGAAAGTTTGTAGGTTCAAATTCCGACAAGTATATATAGGCTTTTCTAGATTAAGTATGGATTTAGTTCCTACATGCTCACTCGTGAAAGAAAACATTGTGATCCAACCCGCATTGATCCGCTTGATCAATTGGTTTAATGTCCAAACGCCTTTTCATGATTTCACCAATATAGTGGAAAAGGGTAAGAGAGGCCTTTGGTCTGCTGTGGGATGAGAATAATATCTACTTTACATATGTTAAATTATAGTTTTGACGGTGACTAGTATTTATTATTATTATTTATTATAATAATAATTTTATTATTTATTTCGGCTAGAACTAAGTTCTCTCTTATCTTTACCGTGTATTTAGATTATTGAATTGTTTCTAGGCGAGCGATTTCCCATTGCTCTATGATAACGAGTCCTTTAAACAATGCATGAAGAGAATTTCTGTAGGCCGGCATGATTACAGCAAATATTTGTAGGCAATTTTTTTCTCGTTTTTAGTTTGTTTTTGGATTGCACTTTACTTTCCCTCAAGTTCAGTGGAGTCCATATACCGAATCAGAATAAAATAAATTTCTAAATATGACACATTTGTTATTTCAATTTAAATTATCAAAACAAGAAGTCCAAACTCTAAGGCACCAATTTGTAAAATTATTTTTAATAGCAAAATAAGCGAAGAATTGCTCTCGCTACATCTTATCACTCTGCGCTCACCCTGACAGGCAATAAATGAATGGCAATTGCGAAGAGATTACGGCAATCGAGGAAGGCCGAACTACGTCGTTTACTGCCAGCATACTACGTGATAGAGGGGGACTAAAGGTGGGGAAGGGTTGCTGTGAGAGTAGACATGGAACAAATTATAACAGGGCACGTGCCTGCTATTATTTTCATCTCTTTTCGTCACTGTTAAATCTCCAGTGATTTCAGGTGTTTAGGGTTCCGTATTTTAAAAAGGAATAACTGATCTCTTATTGGATTGTTGAGTGTCAGACCGTTAAGATCCTGTGGAGGATAAGCTGCTAGTTGAGTAGTGGAGAAGCCTCCACCGCTTGTGGGAGGCTTGTGGTTGTATTGTGATGGCATTTATATCATTTATACTTAAGATTCCAGCTTTAAATAAGTATTATCACAACAAAAGTACTAGTATATTTCCACGCGAACTCGCGGGCACAGCTATTACTCAATAAAGTTGCATAGATATCGCAATCTATGCATAATAAATAGCAAACAGCTTTTGTATGACTGTAATATATGTATAACTTGTAAAATAAATATGTATGAGAGCAACAAAGAAGCGAACAGGCGGTCGGGTCGATCTCCACTTACCATAAACACTTATAAACGAAGCGTTGGGTAAGGTACGCACTGCATCCGATCAAACAAAATACTAAAATATGAGGATCTAGAAAACTTGAATCGAATTGTGATATCGCTTTACGTACTGCCTCCGATTTCAATCCGTTAAAATAAAAAAACGAAGAAATGTTTATTGATAAAAAATGAACAAAACACAACGTCAGTATTTATATAAACAATAAAAGAATAATACATAACATCAGATCATGTACCCTGTGTGCTGTCACTAATCTCAAAGAGCACTCGGCTCAGCGTGTGCTGGGCGACGCTGTACGCGCCAGCCAGCGCTGATTGCCAGCCGACGCTCAGGGGAGCTGATTGCTATATGCTATATCAGAACTGTTTCATATAATAAGAAGTTATTATAATTACACAGACGATACAAATTCATGGAATACTTTTAAAGTGATATAACAAATATGAATACAAAAATAAAATATAATATAAATAGAGTAGATAGATAATCAAATACATATACTCGAATATACAGATGGCCCATAAAAAATAATGTTTCCTAATGGAGACCTAGGCAACCACGCAATTCGTTAACAACAAATAGTGAAATAAAGAAATATATGTATAAATTAATATAATTGAATATTTGGGCCCGTGCACGCGTTTTTCCAAATTATGTGCGGATTTAGTCATCACATGATCACCGGTGGAGGAAATCAACGGCGATCAGCTGCGCTGTTGGTCACATTCACACGAAATATACGCGCCAAGAGTATCCTCGAAGAGCGACAGTGTGACGATATAATATTTTTAATAAATATATTACAGAAATAATAATAAAAAAGATTGTATCTAAGGTGGATGTCGCCTCAGATTTTTTTTTTTTATACCGACTCGACACAGTGACTGCACCATACCTGATGGTAAGCATGGTGCAGACCAAAAAACGCCAACGACTATCGAAAGGTAAGAAAAAACCCACCGGTAGTCGCAGCGATCATACCAGCCTGCACAAATATCTCTTCACGCTACGTTTAAAAGATCCCATATCATAGGATGGAGGGAACACGCTCGCCGGAAGACCATTCCACAGCCCAACGACACGGCAAAAGAAGGAGTTAGAGAACTTCTTTGTCCTAACCGGGATGTGAGATACCGTATAGCTGTGACACCGCAAACCCGCACGCGTGGATCTATTCAGGAAGGGCGAGGGTGGAACAAGGTTAAACAACTCCTCAGAACACTCGCCATGATACAGACGGTAGAAAACGCTCAGTGAGGCCACATCTCTGCGCAACTGAAGCGGTTCAAGATGTTTAGTCACTTCAGGATCATTCACAACGCGAACAGCCCTCCGCTGCAACCTATCCCATTCCCATCCCATCCCATTACTATTCCTCTGCATTGCCTGTTCACACTGCTCCTTTCAATTGACGGGTGTGAGTCGGATTGAGCTCGGATACAGTGTGCAAGCGTTCATACTTAACTACTTTGTGCCACGTCGGTCCATCAATATTCTTATCTGAACCAGGGAATAACGGACGCCGGATAAAAATGACGCATGACGGATATAGTTTGCAAAGTACTATAGAGATAGTTCTATTGCTACTTCCGAACGTTTTTTCACGGATTCGGGAGTAGTGCGTAAACAGCCTCACAGGCGAACCCGCAAGGGATCTAATAAGATCGTTCGGGAAACGCGCCGTGTCAGATTACAAGGGGACACCGCTACTCAGAAAATCCTCTATTTATTGTTACACTTTATCTGCTACTAACTCTGTTGACCAGGAGTTGCCTGGGCAGTAAGAATATAGAACGAAAGTCTAGTGTTCCTGCGTTACGCGGATAAAATTAAAATATAGTTTGTAACTGTGCTAAACGACCCGGTTTTTCCCGGGTATAAATAAAAATATAGCTACCTACCCACTAGTACATCGAGACCACCACGAGCCAGTCGAGTATATGTAGTTCGCAGAAATTCAAAATTATCAATACTCTTTGAATAGGCCTCGTTTATAGTGAGAGTTTCATTATTTTAATCCACACATTGTTTTGTATTGTATGTTTATTCATAGCACCCGTGGGAATCGTAACGCCGATTCCTAAACTAATCCATACCGAGCGAATATAAATCACGAAGTTAATTTAATTATAAAGTTATAGCCTCCGCGACTAATTTCCATACACCTGGGGGACGCGGGGCGCACTGAGCCAGCTCCAATAACAATAAATATTGATAACACCCTGTATACGGCTCGTAAACCATAAGCTGTTGTTGCTGAAAAGCGACGCTAACGGCCGGATTTACTTTGGGTGAACTCTCAGAAAATGTTTGAAGACTCCGTTCTAGCGATACGTTTAAAGTCATCATCATGAAGATGTGGTCTAGTGATGAAAATGCCCGGGAATTTTTCCAAAGTGCCCAAATACTTCCTTGGGAATATTCCCTGGAATTTACGAAATGTTCTCGGAACTTTTAGGCGCTTTGGGAAAATTCCCGGGCATTTTCATCACTAATGTGGTCATTAGACTAAATCGGTCCTTGAGCCTCATTTCTTCTTGGCGCGACAAAAATTTGGCTGATATCAATCCCATGAAAACAGAGGTGTGTGTATTTTCCAGTAAAAAATTAAAAAAAATGCTACCTCCTCTTTCTTTCAAGAATGTGTCGCTTGCAATGCGCGACAGTTTAAATATCTTAGGTATGGATATTCACTGTGATTTCAACCTTAGGGATCATTTAGGGTCAACTCCGTAACATTACGTAGAGTTGGTATCCTGAACACAGCGCGACGGTTTTCAAGCCGGATCAACTGCTCCTATTGTATAACGCCCAGGTCAGGTCTTGCATGGAATATTGTTCGCACCTTTGGGATAGTTCTGCTCAGTACTTACTTTAAACCCTGGATAGGTTGCAGCGGAGGGCTGTCAATAATCCTGACATTATTAAGCATCTTGAACCGCTCTAGTTACGCAGCGTTATTGCTTCACTAAGCGTTTTCTACCGGCTGTACCACTGCGAGTGTTTTGAAGAGTTATTTAGCATAGCATCACCCTCTTTAGCGTACTCGTAGTCACAGACTTTATCCTTCAGACAGATGCTCGACGTATGTAGCTGCAACGCCATCACGCTGCTGATCACGTTAAAGAGTAGATACAGCCAGGAATGTAGCTCAGTTTACTCTGAAAGAGATACGAGTATACCGTGACAATATGTTATAACCACATTATTCATCATAATTACAATATTATTATATTTTAAAATAAATACATATAAAAATATAATATATGCATTTTAAAATATAAAAACATGTAGACCTACAGGGGCGAGGCCTAAGGCCCAAGCCACCGGTAGCTAGGAGCTCAGAGCGAGGAACCTCCTCATATTGGGTGCCGTATCGAATAGCCTTACCTGCCGTAACTGCCTTTGTATCCGGCGCTTGATCCAACAACCAAGCGAGAGCCTCTTAAGGTGGTAATCGAGGCTCTTTGCGATCAGCCCATTAGTCGATACAACTATCGGGACAATAATCGTAGAATCTACATCCCAAATGCTGGTGATCTCGTCTGCGAGGTCTAAATATTTTGATGATTTTTCTTTTTCAGCTTTCACGAGATTCTCATCATGTGGTGTGGTGTTACCGACGAGTATTGCTCGGCGCACCGACCGATCTACTACCACAATGACAATATATTATTAAGATGATTAGTTTAATATACTAAGATAAATAACAAAACAGTATGCAGAAATTGAATAGCGTCAAGCAGAAAAAAATGATATTATATAAGAGGAAAAAGGGCAATTTTACAGTGTTGGTCCGAGCAGACCCACGTCATCGCAGCGGACAGACGGACAGATTAACCCGCGTCGATCAGCCCCGGGCTGGTATCCACAGTGCCTTGTGTTTTGTCTGTATACTGTTAACCAAATTCGTTGCACCCATTTTAGTATTATATTTAGATAATTCGCAACAGTTCCCTTTAAAACGTAGATGTATTATTATACTAGCTATGCCCGCGACTCCGTTCGCCTGGAAGTAGTACTTTTAGTACAATAGATTGAAGATGTGCAGCACTTGCTGATGGAGTGTGCCCGGAACGAGACACAAAGGGAGTCGCTGATGAGCAAGTTTAAAATTAACAAAATATTGGAGCATGGCGCGGCATTTTGGCCAATCCTTTGTCCAGTGAAGGCAGAATGCTGTGCCAGATGGTGACGCTTGCTCATCCGCGACTCCCCTAGAATGTAAGGACGTAGCTTAGGGCACAATGGGGCTGATATATTCAATGTAATAAAAGCCCGTAAATAAAAAAATATATATTTCGTGCCGAAATCTTTGTACAAATCATATAGATGCCATCAATTGCTCCTATTAGTAATGATTTACACTACTAGACAGTAGATTCCGTCAGATCAATTTCAAATAAAATTAACTTTAAATGTTAAAGGCAGCTATGTAGTATACATTAGTGAAAAGCACATTAAAATTAGTTAAGTCGCTTCTGAGATTAGCAGGTACAGACGCATACAGATATGTGTATATTGATTAACAATTTTAATATTTTTTTACTAATCTACTTCACGCAAGCTTTTTTTGTCCTGTGGCGTTTCTGTTACAGCTTTTGTATATCCAGTGACTCATATACCTAGATACCCTCAGCCGTGGTATATATGGGCTGACATGACGACACAAACTTTCAATAGAGTTTCGTCTCTTTGATAGTTGCTGTCGTTTTTGTACTACACTGTACTTACCATCAGGAGCAATGCAGTCACTTTGTCGAGCCAGTGTAAAAATGCACAAGTATGCATGTATTCCTTACTATATTATAAAGCGTCTTACCATCTATAGAATTTTCTGCTCCTACTAGATTACCCAGAGCATCTAATTTTAACTTGTTCCGTGATCCAAATTATTCTACAAATTTGGGTCAATATGCACTCCTATGCAGAATGACTAAGTTATATAATTATATGTCGAGATCTATTGATCGAGATTTAACGAAACTATATACAAATAAAAAAAAGGATGTTATTTGAGAAGATTGTTCCATAGATTATTGATTTTTTTTTTTATTTCTGTTACAAAAAATTTCTGATTACAGTAGTTTATATCTTTTTGTGTTACTCGTATTTTTATTTGTCTTTTCTTCTGTGCATGTAGTCTAAACTTATACATATAGTCGCATTTATAATGTATCCTCTTCATGTTTTATATAGTTTTTATGTGTTAATGTAGTCTATGTAAGTGTACTTATAAATAAATAAATAATAAACGTAACAAGAACTAGAAATAAATAATATAAATTAGCATTAATTTCTCTCAGCGCTACGCTATAAGTTACAAAACAAACATTGCAACTTAAACATTCACTTTTAACTTGGAACGAACTAATGAATTCATTCTGTAAGTTGTCTAAACACATGGAAGCGATGCGAGCGGTCCCGCGCCGCGAATGTTGGCGCAAGCCTGCATTCAAATAAAACTTGCCTCTACCCGCTGAATACAGACATTCTTTAGTCTTGTATAAGTTGTGAACACAGGCTTATACTATAAGGACCGGTGCACACAATGCGTTACGGCAATGCAATGTTGTTATGACGTTTTTATTAGATACATATATCGGAAAAACTCTACTGCTTCTGGATACCAACGCGTGAAAACCTCTATAAATTGTCCCAAGAAGCATTCGTCCAAAGCACGTGTGGGGTAACGCTGGATCGTATTTAAATGTATCTGTATGTATATTTATATGTATGATTGGATAAAAGAAAGAAAGATAATAAAAGCATTTATTTGGGTCATAATATAATACACAACATAGAAGAACAGGTCAATCGAAGTAGGAAACTATGAAAGCAAATACGCTTTACTGTGTTGCGGAAAAGAGAAGTCAATTCAGCAAATGCTAGGTGACCAGCCGAGCTATGCAGCGCTGATTTTCAGCTGACACCCGTTTACAACGCAGTTTGTAACCGCCCTTATTGAAGAGTAAAACTAAATTTTTATAAAATATACTTTTTCATTTAATAAAATAATGTTATTTTTTCTGTAATATTAACTGGCTGAGATTAATTATTGTATTTTCTTACTAATGAGTCCCCTAGAGAGCCAAAAGGTTGGTTACATTGAAGCGGGTGTAATTTATACAAAAAGCTGTTGTTTTAACACCGGATAAGCGATTTAAATTGATGTTTAATTTAATTTGTTGCAGAGCAGTGAGAGCTTTTTGAGTGTTGCGGTTGAGTGCCGTGGTTTTCCGGTATTTTCATTGTGCTATAGATGTAATAATATCATGTTACTAAAGGGCTCATTATTTGCATTTTGGTATCTAACGCTATGTTTCAGAAACGTGCTTTGGCAGTGAATACGTCGTTCGGAATTAATGCCGCACACGATTGTACTGCTGAAGCTCAGTGCAAATTCGTCGATGACTTGGTATATACTGTAGCCGTGGTGGCTGCCGGCAGAATAGAATAGCTCCTCCCTCTTCTTGCTGAGGTGTCGTAAAAGGCGACTAAGGTATCTCTTTAACCCTGCAATTCTACCAGGTGTTCAGAGAAGGAAAACTCGGCCAAACCTGCATCCTGCTCCCTCCTGATCGTACTGGTTCTCTTTTCCATCGGGTCTGAGGGAACTCGAACGAGAGAGTGCTTTTCTGGCTGCGCGTCCAGTTATGCACTTAAATATCTCCCGCGCAATTGACTGTTTCCGAAAACTGGACATATATTTTGTTAATCGGTGTTGAAACAGTCGCCATGGCCGAAACCGGCTAGGACATCATCATCATCATATACCGATAACTGATTAGAGAATCCGTTATACGGCGGACTGACAAGCAAGCATCTGGCAGCCAAACGTTTATATTGTCGGTAAACTACACGATCATTGCTTAGACACAACAATAGGTCAATGTGAAAACATCTACCTAACAGTTTTTACTGGCTATCGTTTAAAGGTAATTCATGCTTCGTTTAATAGATCCAATATCATAGAACTGTGGGAGCACGCTCGCCGGAAGACCGTTCCACAGCCTAACGACTCGGCAAAAGTAAGAGTTAGAGAACTCTTAGTCCTAGCAGGGCGAGTTACCAAATAACTGTAACTCCATTAACCCGCACGCGTGGTTCTACTATGGAAGAAAGAGGTTGGAATATATATAATGACAATATTCCATTCCTAAAAGGGTTGGGTTTGGGAGTCGAAGCTGCTCGCGTCCGTAGGCTTTACCCTAGTTTCCCTACACGTGACTCCTGGGTGGTGCTAAACAAGCAGCAGCGAGGTGGTAGGGCGTCGGTGCCCGTCTTGATCGCGACCACAGTACATGGCTGTAAAGCCCGTCATAGTGACCAGTTTCGGCTTGTCGCGTTTTGGGATCAGCTTGTGTATATCCAGTAGCTCATATACCTAGAGACCTTCAGTCGTGGTATATGTGGGCCGACATGACGATGTAGACTATCAATGGATTTTCATACTTTGATAGTCGCTTTCGTTTTGGGACTACACTGTACTTTCCATCAGGTACTCTGTAGTCACTATGTCGTGCCAGTGTAAAAAAAAGGTTTGAAAGATTATTTGACAAGCTGCCAGTTTTGATTGTAAATCAAACCTGGGTGAAGGAAGGCCGGGCCCGCTGATACGTACATAAAATATTACAATATACTGCGATTCTTACATTTTAATTAATTTTAAAATGCCTAGATACTGGAAAATAGATATCGGTGTCATTTCGGATCATACCGCATGCAACCAACTCACAGGCTGTGTATATAAGTCGAGCCCGTGACGCCAGAGTGTGCGCAGTTGACTCGCTGGGTCTTGCAATAAAACTTGTCTGTTGAGAGAGAAGCCGTCTCCGGTGGCGCAAGACGCAGGCGGCGAGCGGGATGTCAAACAACATGTTTAACTACTTACCTATGGCTAATTAGATTCTTTAAACGAACGGGCAAAAGACGCGGGAAAGTCAGTTACCCAGGTGAGGTAGAGGAGGCATGTATATGTTCTATCTGTCTGATAAGGAGATTCTGAAGAGTGGGCTCTTTACATCTATCCCTGTCAGTGAGCAAGGGGATTTAGCTCTGAGGACCGGTGCATCAAGCGGAGCGATGCTGATTTTTTGGTACTGCGGAATGCTTTCTGTCCTCTGCTTTGCTTGAAGGTGGTTGCTGGCAGTGGAGTTCACCCAGAAGCTGAGTTATCTGGGGTCTTGAGTCTACGCCGAACAGCGTAGCAATGAAAATCGAAGATGGAAAAATTGTTATCCGGGTATTTTTTAATTGTACAGCCTACGTATCTCTGACGGCAGGCACTAGACACAAACAAATGTTAAATCGGTCAAGACTGAAAATCTTTTAAATGTTTATATATAATCTGCACTCGCACACAACACTCTTTACTCACCCTTTTCTACACATAACACACCTATACACAACACGTCTGTATATTTTTATATATTTTTGTTATCATTTGTATTCTCTGTAATGGTGGGCGCTGACGTCTGCGATACAGTCTCACGACTAGTGCAGGCGTCAACGTAAATTTAATTATACAATGTAAAAATTTTTGATCCAATAAAATTATTATTATTATTATTTATTATTAATTGTTAAAAAATCAATCCGACCGATCAATCAATCAATCAGTCCGAGCCACTGGTCAAAGCCCGGGCCAGTGATTCGTCCCTATCCCCTATTTCCCACCTTTCCCTTTCCCGTTTGTCCCTTCTCGTTTCTCCTTCCTTCCCCAAGTTTGTTCCTTCCCACACCCACTCTATCTCTATTCCCCCCTTCTTCTACTTTTATCTTTTTCTTCATCTCCTTCCCTTTATCCCTTTCCCCTTTTTACTTCAGTTTCAATTCCGGGAGATGCCTGAAAATTGAGGAATGCTAAAATAATCATGGAGTCACAGCGTCAAAAAGAACTACCCCAGGAGGGTACCGGCCGCTCTGCGGCCGGAGAATCCCTTCACCTGTCCTCGGACCGGTGCAGCCCCACGTTTTCTGGGGGGGGCAAACCTGTGCTCCGCAGTGGCGGCTCTTCCCCCGTCACTGCTCCGACGACCCATGCAAGCCCACGGATAACCGATCTTGCGCCACAGAAGGAGCTGGATTCGGACGATTCCATGTCCAGTCACAGGTCACTAGACTCCGGCTCGCTGGAGCGGAAACGGTCGTATCGATTGGTCTGCTCCGACAGCGAGCCGGACGTAGACGTTCCGGCGAAAATTGTCGCGAACCCCAAAAGGGGCAGAGGAAGGCCTCCCACAACCGGCCAATATGTCGGCTTATGGGAAGCCAAGAAAAAAGTGATTGCTGCTCAGAAGGAGGAAGAGAAGCGGCTTGCAGAGGCTGACCTTCTGGGCACTGCCCGGAGCGCTCGTCCTCGCCTCACGATGCGTCTCGACGCAGTTGGGGTCGAGGCGACGTCCATATACGCCCAGAAAGAAATCGTGGACAAGGGCTTCGAAGTACTTTCGGAGTCCATCGCTAAGTCCTCTAATCTAAAGGGGACGGTGGTGAGAGACATCAAGGCTGCTATGGCGGCTATAAAGGAAGCGATAGAGGTCATCGTCTCGACCACCGCAACCGAAGAGACCCGGAAATTACACCGGGAGAATCTCCGGTTGCGTGAGGTCGTGCGTGATCTCCAGGAGGACGTGGCCGCTATGCGCTCCGAAATCCGCCAGGCGAATCGTCGTGGTACCACACAACCATCTGCGTTGGGAGACCTCGACTCTCAGGAAGCCACCCCCACCTCCGGAACTAGCGTTCTTGAACGCGCTGTCGCGGATTTGGTAGGGGAGGTGCGCGGTATGAACGCGCGACTGGAAGCAACAGAGAGGCGTCTACTCCGCCCACCGTTGCAAATGGATAAGCCGACCTATGCAGCAAAAACGGTCGGTCGAAAGGCTAATCAGCCCAAACCGACCGCACATGTTGCCAGGGTCGCTCATGGTGATGACAACGAGGTGCCGGGAAGCAACTCAACCCCTATTCTACCTAAGCCCTCTAAGGGTAAGGCCAAGGGGAAGAGAAGCGCCCCGGTGCCCGTGCCGGATGAGATTACAGATCTTGTGGCTCCGCGTCCACCTCCAACATCATCCAAGCCCACCGATCTTCATGGTGACTTCACAGAGGTGGGAAAAAACGGAAAGCTCAAAAAGAAGAAGGAGGGTAGCCCTAAGGAGACTCCCCATAAAAAGAAGAGCAAGCAGAAGACGAAGGCTCCCAGGATACCCCGGCCACCCAAAATGGCGGCGATATCCCTCAAGCTAACGCCGGACGCTGTGAAGAGGGGCGTCTCTTTGGAGACGACTCTCCAAGAGATGAAAAGCAGGGTTTCGGCGGTGCTGCAAACGCAGAACATCACGGACCTTCGTATAAGGGGTACTCTCACCGGTTCCAGGATTCTTTTAGTTCCTGGCGAATCGGAAGAGGCTGAGAGGAAGGCGGGAGTCCTCTGCAGCGAGCTCAAGCGCATCTTCCCTGAGGAAGATGTGAAGGTTTCACGCCCCGTCAAATACGTGAACCTGAGGATTTCCGGCCTCGATGACTGCACCACCAGGGCAGATGTCAGAGGTGTCGTGATGTTCGAGGGCGGGTGCGACCTCGACCAAGTTCGCGCAAGCGAGCTAAGGCGCACTACGTTCGACCTCGGCGTGATGTGGGTGTCTTGCCCAGCCACAGCAGCGCAAAGGTTTATGGAGAAGCAGCCCGTGATCTGCTGGGTCAAGCCCCAGATCCGATTGCTGCCACCGACTGTACTCCGGTGTTTCCGCTGCATGGAACCCGGGCACGTGTCGGTAAAGTGCAAAGCAAAGGTCGACCGTAGTGCGCTTTGCTTTAGGTGTGCGCAGCCAGGTCATCGTGCCCAGGGCTGCACGGCCAGCGTCCGATGCGCAGTCTGCGCAGACGCCGGGAGACCGGCGGGGCACAAGCTCGGCAGCGAGAACTGCGCTGTCGCGACAAGGCCGTTGAAGGAGCCGAGAGGCAGTAAGAAAAAGGCCCCCGATGACGCTGCTAAGTCGGTGGAGCCCATGCAGGAGGAGTCCCGGGCTGAACATCTGCCCACGGGGCAAACTCGCGGAGCGTCAGGTAGCGCGCCTGAGGGGGCCGTTACCTGACTCAAATGCTCCAGTGGTGTTGCGTGTGCATCCGCACGCCACTTGGCGATGGGGGGTGGTGTCACTCTTCTCTCACCCCCCTACCAGTGAGATGAAGCCTTTTCGGCAGATCACGCGCCGGACCGCGGTGAGACCAAAGTCACATTCCCGTAGTCCGGCGCACCCTGTGCTTGGCGATGTGCCCCAGTGGTTTTAGTCGGTGAGAGTCCGACACACCGGGGGGTGGCCCTCACCGCCCCCTGACGGTCCATAACGGATTTCCACTGGGATATCAAAAAAAAAAAAAGCCACCGCGGGCCTTTTACAGTTCGTCAAAAAAACCGTTACAAAGCGAATGGGCAGAGATTAGTCTAGCGAATCAATGCAACCATTCTGACATTCGCGAAACGTGCAGAGTTACAAAGTATAATTCGCTCTCACTGGTTTTCGGGTCACTGGGTAAGTTGGATGACTATACAAAAAAATAATAATATACCAAAATATAGCCATGGGGATATCGCAGCGTACATGTTGTCACGCTGTATCAGTTATGGAGCCTGAAAAAAGGCTATTCGTTCGGCGGATCATTGAAGGAATACGGACCCACGGGTCTGGCTGAGAGTGAGTTGAGGGATACCCCAGAGGTTTTTCGCTAGTGGTTGTCTGAAACACCTGACAGTTTTGTGCAAGATTTTCCCCCGGGTTACCAAAAAAAGGTTTCTTCAAACAAAGCGTGAAGAAATAAATGGTTGGCCTGCATGATCACAGCGACTATCGTCACGTGATTGTCTCTCGATATTTATATGGTTTAATGATAGTGACAATGGTGTCGGTTCGGCTCTGTGTTCCCCATCAGGTGCGGTGCAGTCACGTTACCTAGCTGGGATAAGCAATAGACAAGTCCGCGCCGTTATATTTCGTGAAGGCAATGTATTAAGATGGATAACTCGCCATCAGGTCATGACTTAGCTCAGTAAATCGGTTGGCGAACTAAAAGCTGACTGTACTGAGGGAACTTTGCGTGCACAACTTTGCAGTTGCGAGGCACACCTCTCTAATTGGGTAAATATACGAGATCGGTAAGTGCCCAAATCATACATCAATGACGGTGTACAGCATCAGCTGATTTAGCAAGGAAAATAAATTAAAATAACTTTAAACACTTTAATAGGTCTTGTGCGCGAAGAAACTTAATTTTAATTAGGTATGGCTCAGAGTTACTACTTGGTTAGGCAAACGACAGTTATGAGCAGACTGGAGTGCAGAGAAATCTTCATCTAGGGCAGGAAGTTGCTTTTTCTACCTACTTTTGTTCTTGATGATTTAAATATAACAGTGACAGCAGACAACACTCACAGTATTAACATTTTTATCTATCTATCATCGTCGAACCCTTTTGAGGTAGGCAGTAAGAATGAAACGCTCCTCCTCTTTATTCTTGCAAACCTATTTCGCTTTCTTAAAATTAATTAATCTCTTCTTGCATTCTCGCTCATTTCGCGTACATTTTACATTACCCTTCATCAAAACTCTCTTTATTTTGTTTGTGTAAACAACTGTAAACAACAATTGATAAATAAGATCGTCTTCTATACAGCCTGCATCAGACTACGACTTAGCACAGGCATCCCATAACTCGCCACTCATGCCTATCCTGAGCTACTCGCATCCAGAAACCTCCAGCTGCTTTTCGCAAAGTTGCCAGAACACCTGGCCTGTGTGGGCGTCCTATACTATGCTCGTCGAGACATAGTCTGCACCCTAGAACGGCTATATGACCAGCCCAGCGTCACTTCAGCTTGCCTTGTGATATTAAAGATGATGGAAAGCAAATAGAAAGAAGTTGGAGCGTTAGAGGTTGTTTGTGCCCGCCCATGAAGCCCGCAGAACTAATATCTCTAAACAAGCTCATAGAAAACTCGTTTAAGTTATCCAATCTCGGTGCATGTTTGTTCGGAAAGTTTAACAATAAAATTTGATCTCAGAGAATCCTGTTGTAAACTAAACACTTCTACAATGGCGTCGAGGTTTTTGACTGCAACTCTCTGCTTTCATATGTTACTAGCTGTAGAGACCTGGCGTTGCCTGCCAAAATTATGTAATTTCACCTCCGTGGGGGACTGTTTTTTGAAAAACCTTGAAAATATATATTTTTATTTCTAACTTAAAAACTAAATACCAATTTTCACATTTGTTACTTTAAAGTTGACGATTTTTTTAACAAACTTTGGACCCTTAATTACTCTTTCAGGGATATAATTATAAAATTAATATATCGTTACGCTATATCCCCTTCAGGGTGGGCAGATATATGTTGGTGGTTGTATTCATTTTGGATTTCTTCACGACGTTTTCCATCGAATTGATCCCAGAAAAACCCAGAAGTATTTGCTGGGATACTCACTTACGACTTCTTGCTTTGTCGCGCACGGGTATCCATTTCTTATTACCAGTCGATCATAAGAACTATAGCTTATATAAGTATATATATTGTTAAAAAATGTTTATTGTGAATAATTTAACGGATCTTATGCGCGAATTGAATTACTTTTAATAATGGCTTGACGCTTCGACCTCGTTACTCAGGCCGTGAGCACGGGCAGACCATAGCATCTATAATCACACACATATACTACTTACTATTAATATTATTATTATTTATTTTTATTATTTTATTTTATTATTTGTGTCTATTTATTCTACTTTCATACTTTGCTAGTCTATAGTACTTACAATTGTAATTTTCATTGAAAAAATTTCGTCCTTTAATCGCCTTATTTGTTTGTTTATATTGGTTCGACAAAGTGACTAGATTGTATCTGATGGAAAGTACAATCTAGTCCAAGAATGGCGACGACCGCCAAAGGACGAAAATCTGTTGACAGTCGCCATCGCTGTCTACTTATATATACCGCGACGGAAGATCTCTAGATATATGAACAATTGGATATACTTTACTACTAGACAGGACGAAACGAGTCATTTAGGACTTGTGTACTGTGGTCACGACCCAAATTGAGTAAACACCGTACAGCCTCAGAATTTTTGCCATTTTGGGCAATTGGTTAGAGCGTCAACCTTTGTTCGTAGTTTTTGCCTTGATCTCAGACCCTGTGACTTGTATAAACATTTTAATTCAGGTTAGTGGTATCTTAAAATGTCCTCAGTTCCAGCGAAGTACATCTTACCGAAGCGTTATTAATATTGCTGTTTATATGTAAATTTCTGAAGTTTCCCAGTAAAAGTTGCAACGGTTTTCGAGTGCACGGCGCCCGGCGCGTTCCTACCTTTATTGGCAGACGTTAGTTTACCGCAATCAATACCTAGAGACTAAAGTTTTGATGTAGCTTCTCATAAATAAATAAGAAATTAAGGATCACGGCCATCAGAGACCTTTTCTATCCTAACTCGGCATAGCGACCACACCACACCTGTTGGTAAACATAGCGCAATCCAAAAAACGACTAAAACTATCAAAATTATATAAAAACAACCGATAGTTGCAGTGATAATGCCGTCCCGTACAAATCTCTCCATGCCTAGTTTAAAGGACCCAATATCATAGGAGGGTGGGAACACACTCGCTGGAAGATCATTTCACAGCTTTATGACTCGGCAAACTACTCAATCCTTGTCAGGATGTATTACCGTATGGCTGTGGTTCCTCAAACCCGCACGCGTGGTTCTTCCATGGAAGGGAGAGGGTGGAACAAGGGACAATACCTCATAGAATTCTGTCCTAATGTGGTCCATCAGGAACCTCATCCTCATGTTCCACCAAGTAAGATTGGAGTCAGTCGTCTTAAATGATAAAAAAGGGTTCGTGTATGGCGAAGACGCGATATGGGGCTTACACGTAAGTTAACAAGAGTGAAACTTATTGACGAGATCATCATATATTTATAGATTATCATATATGCGTATATCATTTATATCTATCTGTTTGTGTGTGCATATGTTTGATGTGTGTCTGACTGTGTATGATGGCTGTGGCGGCTTAGTGGTCAAGGGACCGGTTTTCATGTGCGTCAACTCGAATGCTCGTGGATTCGAATCTCGGCACGTAGAGCTGGGTTTTCAAGATTATATACGTATTAAGCCACCATATGTTCGCCAGTAAAAGAAAAACCTCGTGAAGAAACACGTATGACATCTAATAGAATTGTCATGTGTATTATAGTGCCATGAGAACGGCGATCAGCTACTTTACTAGTCACGTTGGGAACGACATAAAGCGCTAAGCGGATGCAGCCACAATACATCTCTGTTCACTCCACAAGGGATGTACCGTGACGATATATTATTATTTCGAAAAACTAATAACTATCTTACTTAGCACTAACTTAAAATTATCATTATTGTGATTTTGTTATGACATACAAGCAAGATCTCACTTTAATCACAATTGATGGAACGGGGAGGCCAATGATCGACCGCGTGTCTCAAATTGTAAAAACGGGGAAATATAATCCTGGCAAGCGTGTTTCACTCCTTCATTTTTCACATTGTCAGTGAAATATTGTTATTATAGCAAATAAAGAGATTTTTCAAAGCTTTATAGTACATTTATGGTGACGGCGTGGCGTGCAGTCGAAGCCTGGATATTTAACAATAAAATTTCGTTTCGTGTAAGACACATTGTTCTAGGTAAAGTTTCTGTTTGCATTGGACGTGTCTACTGTTGAGGTTCGTTTACTTATGCTAGTCACTGGAGCACTCATGGCAAGCAGTACTCGTGCTTTGCGAGATAGTCATTACATGACACGATGAGAACGTGACAGCCGAAAGGGAGAGGTAGAAAATAATCTCGCGGCAGGTCGGTCAACGTCCTAGAACAAGACGTAGAAGAAGGAACAAGAAGAAGGTAGAGGAAGGAGGAAGGCGCGATTTTGCGTGTGATCTCCCTTCCTGACAGTAATCGAGCAGTAGGCTTGTGGGAGTCTGCTGCCCAGATGAAGAGCGGGAAGTGTGTGGAGCACACCACCTATGTAGCTAGCAAAAGGGGGGATTATTTATGAGCCTCCCACTAAGAGATGAGACTTCTATAAGGCTTTGACACACCTTGCTGAAGGATAAATTTGGATCCATAGATCCGGCTAGCAGCGATAAGGAGGCTTACTACAGCAAGGCCTCGCCTCTCGTGGCAGCTCCGACAGTTCTATGCAGGATTTTACCCCGGTTTATAAAAAAAATCAGTGGAAACCAACATAGCAAACTTAAATGCTCGCTCACAGTTTTATATAGATCTACAAATGGACAGTTGTATTAGAGGGAGTCCACTGCCGATGCTTGACTTTCTGGAGGCGGCCAACTCCACCCACCCTTCATAATTTGAGGAAGTCTGAGAAGGCCGTCCACGGCCCGGTTCGTGTCAGTTTGCATAGTTCACGTATCATTCTCACGGCGACTGGGAAGTCTTACAATGGATTTTTACCTGAAAAAAAGATGGCTTGTCATGGAAATGCTAACAAAAAAAAACTGCAAGCTCAATGGCTTGATCAGTTTTTTATAGATCATATGCCACAAAAAAGTTAAATATAATTTATTATGTATCGGATTTAGGCACCAAATGCTTACCGGTGAAGGAAACCCGCGTGGCATCTAATAGAAATGTCATTTGTAAAGTTTCTTGGGATTGGCGATCAGCTGCGCTACTGGTCACGTTGGACACGATATATATGCACAAAGTACATACAATCACTAATGTATCTTTGCTAAATCCGTAAGATATATATCTTACGGTTTTTTTTACACTGACACGGCACAGTGACTTCACCAAACCTGATGGTAAGCATGGTGCAGTCCAAAAAACGCCAAAAACTATTGAAAGTTAAGAAAAAACCCATCGGTAGTCGCGGCGATCATGCCGGCCTGCAGAAATATAGCTTCACGCTACGCTTAAAGGATCCCTTATCATAGGAAAAAAATAAATAAATAAAAAGAGCTTCTCTGGCACGTGAGAGTAAACGTTCCAGTGAATTATTTTGTGTAAACAGAGCACAAGAAAGCGTGTAGGGCGGGCGCACAGAGAGCGTGACTAGTGCTCGTAAGTATTCCTTTGACATAGCAGACGTATGTAAAATAAGTGCGCCGACTTTCCAGCGGCAGTCTTACTTAAGCCGCGATTCAGATTTTGACAGTCCCGGCTGCAAGAATACGTTGATGGCCGGGTCAGGCCTTTGTGAATTCACCAGGCGTATAGGCCAAGCACTGAGGGTGCATAGCCAGCGAATTTATGGGTTAGGTGGTAACGTAAGGGCATCCTTGTGGGTATGGACCTCGACTTAGGTAGCTAGCCAGGTAAAGAAACCTTCTAGCTCTTTGGAAGCGACTAGGTTGAGAAACACGCAAGATATTCAGGCTTGCGTCGGAGTGAAGTGCGCGATGTACCGCTCTGCATGCATTTATATGGAAAGCCGTCCGATGTAGATGACTGCTTAACACTGTCTGCTGGCAAGATCGGCACGCAGTAGGTGCACGCCAAAGTACACTCCTCCGAGCGCCCTCCTCAATTTATAGTAGAAACGGGAAAGGGGAACCAAATTATACAACTCACCCGCACACTCTTTAGAGGACAGTTTACAGAAAATCAAAAGGCAGGTCAGTCTCTGTCAGTATTCCACACTGAGTAGCTTATGCGACGCTAGCGCACCATCGGCAATGAATCGCTGAACTCGGTGGTCGATTGAGTCCAAGACTGCCAAATGGCGTTTAGGTCTTGGGTCTGGACAGCGACAAGATTCTTGGATGGCAAAATGCTGCAGGTGAATTGGTGATTTTTCTAAAGGCGTGGGATGGAGTGCGCGTCGCTTGGCTCGTTGGTTTTGACGTTAATCAGAAACTACTGGACATTAAAAAGTTACTGACGACGGGTTTAAAATGTTTTGTATTCAGAGCCGTAATACATAATATTAAAAAGAAAACAATGCAAGAATAATTAATTCACAATCACATCATGTGTGCTTGTGTGCTGTGTGCTGTCAACAATCTCAAAGAGCACCCGCCTGAGCGTGTGGAACTCACATTGAGAATTATTCTGAGCACTGCTGGTGTAAAAAATTGACAGAGCGATTCATATTTTTGGGTAATGTATAAATATAAAATGGCGCACATTCGTATCGCAAAGAATAATTTGATGGGCCGCACGGGGGAATCCAATTTGAGAGCGGGAAATCAATCTTGGTTATGGGTTAAGGTTCGGTGCGCGTTCGAGCAATAAAATGTATGGGCACTTGCCGCTTGTTCGGGTATAAGCCCCGGAGAGCTCATACAACCTCTTTCTTCATCGCTTAAATATTGAATGATCTGGGTTTGCGTTGTGTTGGCTGGGGTTTTAACCCTGATTCAACACAGTTACCACGCCTGATGGTAAGCAAGTTGCGGTCCATAAGAAAGCTAACGACAGTACGGTGTGAACACGCTCACTGGAAGATTATTCCGCAGTTCAACGTCTCAGCAATAGTAAGAGTTAATTAACTTTTTAGTGCTAGTAGGGAAGTGAGTTACCGTATAGCAATGACTCCATAACCCGCACGCGTGGTTCTAATAATAGAACCACGCGCGCAGTGTGTCACCTTCCGTAAGGAAGAGAGAGGGTGGATCAAGGTTAAATAACTCTTCAGAATACTCGCCGTAAAATAAACAAAACAAACAAAAGCAAATACCCATTTCTGTGATGATGCGCCAAAGGGAAGTCAGTTCAGCAGATGATAAGTGATCAGCTGAGCCATCCAGCGCTGATTTCCAGATGACTTTTATTTATTGTTTCAACGCGTAGAAAACAGCGAGATAATAGAGTATACCTACATAGCTCTAGAGACTATTTCGTAGTGTCATTGATAATGATATATACGAGTACATATATAGATACACATGAACAAGCACATATGCTTAAACATTTTTTTTTTCAGTATATAGATAATTATATAAATGGATGTACAAACAAAACAAAACGAAAACAAACATAAAAAGTGCTGGGAACGGCGATCAATTCTGCTACGTGTCACGTTTGACCATCATATGAGTACCTGCAAACGTAAAATTTTCTTTTACATTATAAAATTGTCTTTCATTCGAATCATCAAATTATCATAATATTATTGTGCAAGGAACTAGAGAATTATCTGAATGTTAACAAAATACATGTTCCACATTATCATTGATGTCAAAAGTCCTAAAAGAATCTTGTTGGTGAACATTTTGTTACACCGCATGGAGACAACAAGGATAATACAGTGGGAGATACAATTATCTTGTGAAATTGTCTTTACTCACGTATGTCGCACAATAATAAGCAAATAATGACGTTTCACAAAACGACCATTTTATTAAAAAAAAAAAAACAAAAAAACAATATTACATTATTAAGGGTTATTATTAAGGGTGGAGCAATTGCCTAAACTGGTGCGTGAACACAGTACATAAGTGTAAACACCGTTACAGTGACTCGCTTCGGCCTGTCACATTTCAGGATCAGTTTTAATATATCCAGTTGTTCATATACTTACAGACCTTTTGTCGTAGTATGTCTAGGCCGACTCGGTGATGGCGACTGTCGATGGATTTTCGTCTCGTGGAGGTCGTCACCGTTTTTGGACTACTGTGCTTTCCATCAAGTGCAGTGTGATCACTTTGTCGAGTTTATATACAAAAAACACGAAATGCACGACGGATGATTGTAGTCACTGGCTGAAGAATAATACCGCCCATACACAATAGGCAGTATTATTTCTCTTTTGAAAATTGATGAGATTCGTTTTAAGCCAAAACTTTGGCCAAGAACGTTGAAGACGACGCGCGTTTGGTATACACAATTTCAGCACGAGCTCCGTTTCCTACGAAACACTGTAAATGTAACAATTTATCTTTTAAAATATTTTTTATATATCTATTTATATTTTCTTCTAAATCTCATAATAGCTGTTTTTATTTTATTCAAACTGGATACTTTTACCAATGTCATATTTGAGCAACGCAACCGCGACATTAATTCCAAAATTACTTGGCTCAACCCATAAAGATTTAGTACACTGCTACATGGGAGCCGTCTGCTCGTGTGCTTAGAAAAACTTCAGACATCTCATTATAGACATGCGGAGTTTAAATGTACTCGAGATGAGATACATTTCATTATTTCTTTCGGTCATTAACCTACATTTTTATTAACATCTTCATTTATATTACCTGGAGTGTTTTCATAGTTAAGTTTTTCCTATCTTTATTGTATAGACTCATTACTTCACATAGAAAACATTGGCTCGCTCCGCGTTTCTTGACTGACTGCCTTTATCGGTTCAAACGAGTGCAATATAAACATTTGCACCCACTCTACTATTGCACTACAGCGTCGAGAGTATATGGAGACAATTAACTTTTAATGTTGATGGAAAATGTTTGAAGGTGTTCCACAATCGGTCTTTTCACTGAATCGTTTTATCTAAATCATAATTCACTATCTTGCTGAATCGCCCATAAAATTAATTATATAAAAATGTATAGTCACTATCCAACTTCACTAATAAATTATTTGCTGATCGATATATGTAGCTGACTGAGGCTAATGTTGACATATGACATTAGCGGCGCGCTATCTGTCAAACGCTTGAATTGTTAAACACGTAAAATTTAAAAACCGTTTAATTTCCGGGTAATTTCAAATATTCTACTCAATTTTCTTAATTTTTCTTTCTATTCGATTCTTTTACAAAAAAATAGCATACTTAAAAAAGAATGAAAGCGGTGACGTCGTCCACGAGTTATGACGTTTCCAAGAAAATAGGGATTCCTTTTTTTATTTATATTAAAAGGAATAAAATAGAAGTATAGATAACATCACCCCTAAAAGAATCCAAGTTGTTTTTCTTCGAAGGTCAGCCACCTGTGGGTATCAGTACTCATAAGCTACTCTAAGTTAGTTTCCGATTTATAATAAGTAACTTTTCTTATCAGGAGAAAAACCTCATGAACTGTCAGGGCCGTCGTGAGGGTGGCGATGGATACTCCTTCTGCGGCTACACAGCCGCCAGTCCGTAGGGGCGGACTCTCACTCTACCAAGAAACCGGCGTGCCGGGGGCCTGTTTGAGCCACCTCAGAACTGGCGGTGAAGGAGGGATATCCCACCCCTTGATCAACTATTTGGGCAATTTTTTTATACAACTTACAGGCGCAAGCCTGGCTTCAATTCCACCTGGTGGAAGGTGAAGATGAGTTCGACGATGTACTGCCTCCGTCCAACAAATACCTATTCACTCTTCTCTTATGACATGAGCGCCTTTGGGCTCGTATCATAAAATGTGGAAATACGATCGCTGGAAGCGTATTCCACTCTTTATATGTTTGCATGTTGAATGCCAAAGCAAATCTCATTATACGGATATAAGGAACCTTCACTACATACGGATGGTTTCGACACGGTGTTTAGTAGTTTTATTATTAAATGAGGCTGGTGGAATGTATCTCCTGAGAACACTTTTCATTATGCAACCGGTAAAAGACTTCGAGGCAGGCAACTTTCCGTCGATGATCGATGTTCCGTATTCTAGCCTCCGTGCTGTGATGTGTGGAATTCGCACAAAGCGCTGCCCTCGCATACGGGCAATGAATTCACTCAAGTACCACTGCCCGAATGAACGTCACGACGGGGCAAAATCTCCCCACCGGCGTCCTGTCCGCTGGCGCCGAATGGCCACAGTTGTGGTGTTGGTGGAGACTCAGGTGTGTTCGGCCGCCTCCTTCAGATGCTATAATAAGTACTTATCACTTTATATTAATCACAGATTAACTTTATAAAAGCAGTGAGAGCTTGGATTATATTGGAATTGAGACTGTAAATATATTATGGTTAAGGTAGATTTTAATTTGTCAAAATTTTTGCATCTTCATTGTCAAGCGGCAGTACAAATAACCGGAAATAATTCATCTAGAATCCTACCCCCTTTACTTAACAAGCAAAGAAGCGATCCTTTCAGGCGAACGAGCCTACTTAGTAATTAACAAGTTATTTGCATAAGATCCTTCTTGACTAATAGCTTGAATTAAAAAGAAGAGTTGTACAAGGGTCCAATTATGATGATTGGCTTTGGAACTGGCAAAAGCTTTCTATAAAACGATCTCCAAATGCATATACTATAGTTGGTATTCAATCATATCTATTTGTGATCATTTTTGGAACAATAGAGCGATTGTCTCGCTTCAGTCTGTCACGTTTCGAAACCAGTTTGTGTATTTTAATATATAAAACATGAACAAGTTACATAAAAAAACGCCAATGCATTTAAAAGAGTAGAATATTCACTCAGAACAAAAGAAAATTGAAAATATGAACAGCATACTGACATAAACAGATAGAAAAAGAAAAAGACTAAATTTAAATTTCAAAAGCAAAAAAAAAGGCAAACATAAACCTATTCCACAATCCTCTCGAATACATCCTTTTTTGTTTATATGTTTTTGTATTTTCTTTTCTTTATGTTGTTTATGTTTCTATATTTTGTTCCGGGTGATTTTTTTTATTTTAATTATTTTTCAGTAGATCTCGGCACAGAATTATACAGCCTTTTCATTCTGCAAAAGACATTGCGGCCTTAATTAATTTGTTTGAAGACTTCAAGCTGCTTGTAATAAATCTAACTATTTATATAAAGTTATTTTAAGCATAAGTTTCAGTATAAACAAATTTCAGATTTGAAAAATTCCCAGTGAATTTTTATGTTATGTAAATATTTATGATCTACATCCAACTAACCAACTAAGGCTTTATTATAATCCGTTCGTGTTCCGTCTGTCTGTCGCGCTTGACAGGGGTCCGGCCTCGCAAGCGATGTGCCTTCACACTTCTATTATATTAATATTTGACATTTTTTTGCCATGACGCGATAAAACCTTACCGTTTATATACTGGCATGGCAAAACACATACCAAAGAACTGATGAACGTTGGAGCGTCATGTTATTTAGTGAAGACTGTGGATTCGGAAACGTAGTGTATGACGACTCTCATTAAGATGGACTGACGATTTGTAAATAGCAACTAGTAACATACAGGTTAAAAGATCTAAATATCAGGTGCAATGAGGTAGTTGATTATGACAGTGGTATAATAATTACACTGTAGCTGAAAGACAATATAATGCACTGTACTTTGAAACTAGAGCAACCGCCAAGGCATGATCAGTGCCTTCAGCCATGGACAGTGATCGTTGTTATATCGTCCTAAATATACCAAGGCTAAGAGGCACTAGTTATATAGATAATTAGCTTTTGCCCGCGGCTTCGCTCGCGTTAAGAATTATTATTATTAATTAGGTATAGTTTTTGCGGCTTTACTTTTATTTAGCGTGTGTAAAAAATTAGGGCCTACAAAACTTGTTTGTACACAATATTCTAAACTAATCTGTCATTAGGCCCTAAAACTATAAAGCTATTGGGTGAACTTACTCATGAGCAAGCAACATAAAACTGTCCCTGAGAGAAGCAATGTTCTCTCAAGTCAATACCCGCAAATTTGAGAGTTTGCCCCTGAGACTTGTGTATTGTCATGGCAAAACAGACTTCACCTACCTGCTTGCCAAATTTCAGCCCGATCTGTCCAGTGGTTTGGGCTGTGCGTTGATAGATTACCATGTCAGTCAGTCAGTCAGTCAGTCACCTTTGAGTTATATATATTTAGATTACATATGGTAAATGAGCTGATCTTAAAACGGAACTTGCCAAACTTTTTGATAGAGATCCAATTCGGCACCGGGTCCGTATCCCTTCAAACCACGATCATGACTTTTCAAATAAATTTTTATATATTTTTAATATGATTTAAATTTAAAAGTAAGAACTGGCAATTAATTTCGATCCGTAACGAGTAATTTACAAAATGGAGGCGAAATTATTTTTATATTTTTAACAAAATCAGAACTATTATTTCACGTATTCAGAAATGAAATTGAATTCCGAAATATTTAAACATGAACTTACTTAAAAACGACACGCTTTATGTTAATTTATTTCATAGCGTAAAAGAAAACAATATTGATTGCATATATACGGAGTGGAAATAATTCCAACATGTCGTACCGTATGCGGAATGTGTTTGTGAATAATAACAAAATGTCAGACTACAAGATATATTCTTTAATAACTATAATTATAATAAAAGATATAATATGTACAGCATCATTTGCAACAACTACATTTCATTCCACAAATATGAAAGTAAATTATATTGTCAATCATAATGTTAAAGATGAAAACGTACGTAGAGAAGAAAAAAATACCATGAATACTAGAAAAAACAAGGTTATAAAATTTGAACCTGTACAAGTTATCGACGAAGAAAAAATAAATTATACAATGAATGTATCACATCGACCTACTGATTTAGTAATAAATAGTAAATTTAATATTAAAACAGTTTACAAAACTAAAAAGGAGAAAAAAATTGAAAGTTTGAAACAAGTTAGACTTGTGTCAGCAAAGAGAAAAACAAAAGATACAAGAAGAGAAGAATCGTTAAATGTCTGCGGTATAGATTCATATGAAGACGATTTGTATGGATGTATTTATTCAGAAGAGGAACAGAAAACGAAACAATCGAATTCAATTATTCCACCAAAAAAGATATTACAATTGGCAAAAGCAGAATTAAAACATGCAGAAAAAAATATAGAGAAGAATCTGTCAAAAGAAAATGAAAATAAAGAAAAATTTCAGTGGATGATAAGTAAACAAATACTAAAAGGAAATAACTCAGACTCACAAAAAGAAAGCTATCATCCAAAAAAAGATGACCATAAATCAACAGAAGAAGACAATCAATCGAAAGTAGATAGTTCTCATGGGCTAGAAAACACTGATCCTCAAAAAAAACATGACAAGTACTCGCTAGAAGAAACTGATCTCTCCAAGGAAGGTAGTTCTCAGTCAAAAAGTGAAGGTGATTATTCTCCGAAAAACCAAGAAGAAAACTCAAAAACAGGAGACGACCGTTCTAAAGACAAAAATGAACCTAAAGGTAGAGATAAATCCACAACACGCAATGCACTAGATCATACTAAAGATCTTCAAGACCCGCAATCCCAGATAACAGAACATGGAAATGATATCAGTTATAGAACCGATAAGACCACGAGCACACCAATTATATGGATAGATGGTACTTCACCCAAAACACAATCAATACCACCTATGTTGAGCATTTGTGTCAGTAAGGCGAGATGCAAAGTACCATTTGAAGTAGACTAAATTGATTTTTTGTCAAATACTACTATATTATAATCGCAAAAAGGAATCGTAATAGGATTACATTTTGATATTCCAACGCAAAAAGACCGATGACTCATGTCTATATTAAGAATCTATACTAATATTATAAAGCTGAAGAGTTTGTTTGTTTGTTTGTTTGTTTGTTTGTTTGTTTGTTTGTTTGTTTGAACGCGCTAATCTCTGGAACTACTGGTTCGAATTGAAAAATTCTTTTTGAGTTGAATAGACCAGTTATCGAGGAAGGCTATAGGCTATATAACATCACGATGCAATTATTAGAAGCGAAGAAATAATGGAAAATGTGAAAAAAACGGGCAAAATTTTTCATCCTTGAGGGCTTCCATTGCGTGCGCTGCAAAAACGGTTCAAGATACCAAAAATATATGTATGAAAGAATTATTCCTCTTGATATGATCTAAAAAAATGTCCGCGACAGTATATGTTTATCTTTTAAGATTAAGTCACTAGAACCGTTTTTATGGTAAATCTATACTAATATTATAAAGCTGAAGAGTTTGTTTGTTTGTTTGTTTGAACGCGCTAATCTCTGGAACTACTGGTTCGAATTGAAAAATTCTTTTTGAGTTGAATAGACCAGTTATCGAGGAAGGCTATAGGCTATATAACATCACGATGCAATTATTAGAAGCGAAGAAATAATGGAAAATGTGAAAAAAACGGGCAAAATTTTTCATCCTTGAGGGCTTCCATTGCGTGCGCTGCAAAAACGGTTCAAGATACCAAAAATATATGTATGAAAGAATTATTCCTCTTGATATGATCTAAAAAAATGTCCGCGACAGTATATGTTTATCTTTTAAGATTAAGTCACTAGAACCGTTTTTATGGTAAACAAATTTGGTCGAAATTAATGTATTATTTGTTAAGAGTTGTATCAACGTAATAATGTTAATCTTTATCCAAATAAATGTTTTGTTGATAAAGAGTATTTAATTATGAACAAAATTGTCTTTGACATCACTTAATTTCAATGAACATCATAGAAGATATTACAATAACTTATATAGCAAAACTACGTTTGCCGGATCAGCTATGTCTTGATAAGCGCGAAACTCGAGAACGACTAAACCGATTTGACTGATTTCTTTTTTGTTGTGTTTGTTAAAGTCTGGGAAAGGTTATTACGGAGAGAAAAATTAAAAAAATTGTCTGAAAAAGTCTAAAAACAACACTTTTCTATATTCTCATACAAAAATTTCGTAATAATATTTAAAAGTCAATTTGAACTTTAACACCATACCATAAAGTTTAAATGTCAGTGGACGGGTTCCGGGAAGGCAAAACAATTGAGTGACGTATAAATATTAATGTCAATATTTGACAATTTTTATATATATAGCATTAAGGCCAGGTTCTTTCAAACAATTTTCAAAAAAATCTGACGGGGAGGCTATTAACATTAAAAAAAACAATATGACTTTGTTTTAGAGAAATAGGGCAGAACAAGGTCTGCCGGGACAGCTAGTTATTAATAAAAATTTATAGTTTTAAGAAATTTTAAAATAGCACACGATTTATTCTAATGTAAGGATTAGAGAACGTATAGCGTTGTTTATATAGTACACTAATTTGGCCGCATTGTATGTAGAGAGACCGGTAACCTGGAACGGCTGATGATAACTGAGAAGATAGAGAGGAAAAGAGTCAGATGCCAGAGACCCAGGGGATAGATGGATGGAGATGTTGGTTGGACCAGATCTTGGAAAGCCAGAGTTTTCATTTTCTTTGAATCTATGAAATATGAATGATATGAAATGAAGTCATAATATTCAGCTGTAAAGGAATAATGAAGAAGAGAGAGATATCCAAGAATTTTATCTTAGTCATGTGAAAGCATGTCTTCCAAAGTTTTGTTTAACAGATAGAGAAAAATTGTTTTAGATTATGACTTTCAAATAAAGTGGTGATAATTTTATTACAATTTATACAATTCATGTAAAGGTTACGTGTTTCTTTTAAATAAAGACTTTACTAAATACTATAAAAAAGTATTGATGAAAGCACTCTAAAATAGTAACGCATTTTATAATATACGATTTTCGTGTAATAAAATAACTTTGGTTACTTAAAAATATTTTATTTATTATTGGAGTTTTGGCTTATTGCTAGATAAAAAAATATGCATGATAAGGCACAAATGACATAGCATGATTATGCTAGTATCAAGATAATATGACTATATTCGGAGTTCCATTCTTGATTTTTTTAAATCACAGAAATTATTTTACAATATTGTGTTTAATATCAAGCAACATTCCAAATGCTGTTGATCCAGTTTTTTAAGTAAAAAGCGGGGTCATAGAGTATAAAAAAACAAATCATAAACTCGTAGTCCAGTTATGTTGTTTACACATAGCAAAACGTTTTTCATGGTGACACACAATGATTTCTATATAATTGTCAGTTTTCGGTGTAGGAGATACGTTTCTTGCAAAAATAGCCATTGTGCTCGTAGTACCGTATAGCAGTCGGCGAATCTCCTTCCGGCCCAAAGCCATTGCCGTTTCTGTGGGACACTTTTTGGTGAATCTTTTTAATGGCACACATGCAGGTTCTCTGGCACGCCGTGATAGTATGATGAGACGCTTCATAGGCACTGTTGGTGATACAGAATCTCCAATAATATACGTTAAAATGATACAAAATATGATCTGTGTAATCATTGAAATTTCATGTAAAATCGCAATTTTTTTATAGTAAAGATAATAAGTACTTTAGACGTCTTTCACTAGCGTAGTGTTTGAATAAATAAAAGTATTGTTTTGAACTTGAACCATTAATCAATTTCGAGATTTTGATATGGATTACAGTTTTATGTCATCTAGTGTACCGATTAATTTTTATTTTCATCTATTTTTCCAAACTATTACTGTGCTGTAAAACTTTATCAGGTTTCATATTGAATGCTTATATAATAAAGATTTTTTATAATAATTATAAAGGCAACTGATTTTACTACGGGCATGATTTAAATAAAAGATTAATAATGTTTCTTTACTTTTACTAGGCCTAACTGTAATATGAAATGTACACATATATATTATGTTTAATAAATTAACTAATTAGATTTTAAAATAATTAACCTATTTATATTATATAATATTTATTTATTTACAAATCTACAGTATATAATTTTATTAATACAGGAAAACAAGCAAAAAATCAGATAAACCAAAATGATTTGTATAACAAGGTTATATGAGAGCATTAAATGCGATTCAATTAATTATTATGATATAACAATGTAAAAGTTATATGTGTAGTGTGATTGTGTACTTTGTGTATGTGATAAGTCACATACACTAAGGTGTGTGTGTATAAATGTGTATGTTAACCGTCCCTTTTCGAGAACGGCCCGATGGCCTCGACTACTTCCTTCTTGAAGGACCCGCAGCTCTCGTGGAAAATATCCACATGCGGTGTTCTCTTGTTGTATGTGTGCACACATCTAACAAGTGTAGCCTGACAGGCTAACATTACATTATATTATTATATTAACAATAATATTAAAAATATTACCGCCTTATGGGAAATTTTAAACAGACCGTAATGAAATGTAATATTTTTATATTGAAGATTTATGTCTGAATTTACTCATTCATAGATTCATATAAAGTTAACATAATTTGGTGCACAATATATTGTGAACAGGGTAACATAAACTTTCATCGGAATAAGCTCCATAAAAAATCAATACAAACCTCTTGTTTTGATTGATACCAACAACATTGGTAAGTCATAAATATACATTAAAAAAAACAACACTGGTGCTGCTATTTGCCACCTCTGTTTCATCAATAAAATTGAAACTTTTACATGCGCCTTATAAACCAACAGCTTGTGCTCCTACTGCCCATTCATTTCTCCCTCTACTTTATAAACTGTATAACCAATACAGTGAAGATATCTTTCATTCAATACCTCGAAAATTGGTAAAAACGTTTGTCTTAATAATCAATTGGTAATGTTTTTGTCAATGCGTTTCGTTAAGCCTTTTAATTGAATAAACAATAGAATACAGTTGTCTACTTTTTTATTATTTTTTTAGAATTATTGGTGTAACCCTCTCCGTCGTATGTTTTACAATAAAGTTAACAATTTCATACAAAATATTTATTATATATTATACAAAGTTTAATATTGTATCTAATATAACAAGTCTAACATATTGTGTTTATATGAATGATTGCATTATATATACCTTTATGGAAATAACCCTACTTCCAACCATTATTGAATCGTTACGAAAAAAAAATTAAAATTAATCTACCACTAGTTCGGAAAGCAGAATTTACCGAGAAGAGCCGGCAAGAAACTCTGATAGTTGCTCTGCGCAACAAAATGAGGCACACATATATAATGCACAAAGGAAATAATGTCCCGTGAGAAAAATTGTACACATCAAAACCATGCACTTTTTTTTTTAAACATTCGTTGATGAAACATGGGTGTTAATTATACTGAACCAAATAATGTCCTCGACAATTATGATGATGATGTCCTAGCCGGGTTCGGCCACGGCGACTGTTTCAACACCGATTAAGAAATACGAGATCCAGTTTTTGGAAACAGCCAATTGCGCAGGAGATATTTAAGTGCATAGCTGGACGCGCAGCCAGAAAAGCACTCTCTCGTCCGAGCTCCCTCGGGCCCGATGGAAAGGAGAACCAGTACGATCGGGAGGGAACAGGATGCAGTTTTGGTCGAGTTTTTCTTCTCTGAACACCTGGTTGAATTGCGGTGTTAAAGGGATACCATAGTCGCCTTTTACGACACCGCGGCAAGAAGAGGGGGGTGCTATTCTATTCTGCCGGCAGCCACCACGGCTGAACACTCGACAATTATACAACACTTGAAGACCAATGTCTTGAATCAGTGCATTCTACCTGTTATAGCATACCGGGCTGAGACGTCGATATTTATAGTAAGGTTGTACGCAAACTGAAGGTCGCTTAGCTCGCTATTTAGCTAGCTATTGAACGAACTATGTTCGGAGTGTCTCCGCGTGATACAAATCATAATTTGACTATCAGGCAGAGAGCGACAGTGACCAACGTAGCAAACCAAGTAAGGAAACTGAAGTGTCAATCGGTCTTTTTTTTAATTTTTAGATTTATGAGGGTTGAAATGATGGTGGTAATAATGAGTGTTAATTAAGCAAATGCCGTAGCACAATCTATAACGCGGGCCAAACTTTTTCACCACATTTAGCTAAATTACTACATCTTGTTATATTTGAATTATTGGGTTCGATGGAGTCAGATGTCCCGTTCCGATTTATTGAAGTCCCATTCATTGTTTCTTTATCAGATAGAGATACTATGGACGGGTTTGCTGCTGATAGTTTTTGCTTTGAAAGATAGTTATGTTGTTGTAAAGGATTCCACACAGATCGCTCCGTGGCACATCCCTCTTTCATCATTAAAATCATTCCATTGGGTAGTCTTGTCGTGCAAGTATCAACATGCTCACAGCTTATTTCTGGAAAATCTGGAGGTCCACAGGCTTGTGTACGCACAGAGTTAAATCGCTTATATTTAAAAGGCTTGGAAGCTGGTTGTGGCAAGCCTCGTTCGTACAGATCAGGTGAACTCCGAGGTTTATTGAAATCTGACATCTTAATCATGGGTCGCATACGGATTGATTTTAAAATTATAAATCGTATGCACCATGCATGCAGTATGCATATTACAAATTTACAATGCATTCTTCTATTTGTGGATAAGTTAGAATTTTGATAACGCAGCTATTTGCTAGATTAAGGTATTGTTGATATTAAGTTTTTTAATTAAATTGTTTATGTTCATGGCGTACGAAGCGATAATAGCCCTGAAAGCACTTTATATGTAGAACAACGGAAACACTAACTAAAATTTAATGAGCATCTTAACGAAGAAACTATTATTTTATTAAGTTTATGTTAACTTTTATGTAGCAGATAGATTTTACATTGTGAGTACGGTCAAAGAAACGACGAGCATATATTCCTTTTGGTAAAAATATCAATAACTTCTCAAGTACAAACCAATTGTAATTTTATATTTTTGAAATTGATAAATATAGAGTAAAAAAAGTAATGAATATTAAAATTTAAATCCAGAAATTCTGCGCACCAAGAAAGTCGTACTGCAGAACCGGCTAAAATGCATACGAAACTATGA
Organism: Automeris io; assembly: GCA_036320925.1. Taxonomy (NCBI): domain Eukaryota; kingdom Metazoa; phylum Arthropoda; class Insecta; order Lepidoptera; family Saturniidae; genus Automeris; species Automeris io. The sequence continues at coordinate 439,522 of JAUDJH010000008.1, forward strand.
AATAATTAAGATAATGTTTTTCTATTTATACTTAAAAGCAATTTTGATACAAGCATTGTTTACACAACTGATTGTATCTGTAAAGGTGTCTGTAGGGTCAATATTTCACGTACCAGAGTTACAGAAACTCGTGCTGTTACCCCGCGGCTATGGGACTGAAGTGAAACGAGATATAAAACGCTTCATAACAACTGAAGACAAAACTGACCAAAACCAGAAATGCGGACCACCAGACTATCCAGGAATTAGCTGTGACTCCCTTGATATATTTACGAATGAGGATCGCGAACTAGACTCTGTACAAGATAGTAAAAGCCGCAGATTGAAACAAACAAAAAATGCTTTTCGTTCAAGATCAGAACGGAGATATCAAAGACGGCATAATGTGCAAAAAAATAGATTAAAGTTTTTCAGGACAAACGATGATCGTTTATCAACGCACAATTATATCGGTGAACCGGACGACCTGGTAGTGATGCAGCATGTGCTGGATCCAAGTGGAACGTTCAGCACGAGTGCTCCATACGTTTACGGTAGAGCACCTTTTACAGCCCCAAATCCTGAGAGATGTGGCGGTCTGATTAAATGCACTGATCACACTTGGCCTGGCCAATCCTCGGAAGTGCGTTAACGCGCTGTTGTTATTGATAAAAGGTAATATATTCTTGTGTTGTATTGTATCTGTTGAAATTAAAAATAACATTTATCTTTAATTATTAAAGTTTCGTATCCCAAAAGGAAAAAAAATCTCTTACATCATAATTTATTTGTTCGTCTGTCTTTTTTATCCTGACTCGCCATAGTGATCACACTACACCGGATGGTAATCATGGTGCAATCCATAAAACGACTGCAGCTATCAACAGTAAAGAAAAAGAATCGACAGTTGCAGTAATCATGCCGGCCTGCACAAATATTTCTTCACACCTCGTTTAAAGGATTCAATATCATAGATCGTGGCATCACGCTCGCCGTTCTACAGCTCAACACTCAGTCAAGGTAAGAGTTACAGAACTCCTTAGTGCTTGCCGGTGTAGCCGGACCTTGCCGGTGTTGCCGGTCCTTGCTGGTGTTTGTTTGATAATACACTTTTTTATCAGGTACTGTTACAAACCCATATCCACCGTCCATGCATTTAATTCATAACGCTGACGCGGGGAATCGTATGTCGATTGACGTCAATGCAATCTTACAATTCTGTTTACTTCAGTTTTCATTAAAAGTGAATTCCTAATATAAGTTAATTATATTCTATCGCCCATTGGATTCAGTCAACTGTAAAATTCCTTATTTCTACAATAAAATCAAAATTCAAAGTTTAAAAGGTGTTTTTAAAAACTATCATAAGACCCACCCCGTAACAGTAGCCATGGCGGTATTCAGTTGAAATTAATATCAAATACCCCGATCTACAGTTTCTCGTAGTTCTAAAATATTACATATATCTTTGTCAAAACAATCAAAAGATACGAACGAATGTTTGTGGCATTTATTTTAAATTTTTGCATGTGAATGTAAAACCGATACAGCGGAAATAAAGAGTGCATATTTGTAGATGTATCATAAAAATTGTTCCTACATTGACAGGTTTATAAAAAACAGTATAAGGTATCTTACATTTGGAAAAAACTTAAAGAGGGATTAACCTTTTTCCAACGTCTTCCTTCCATAACAAAAGCACCCGCGCGAGTTCCGGTAACAGCTATGCGGTGCCGCACACCCCTGCTAGGACTTAGAAGTTTTCTAACTCTCACTTTTGCCGAGTCGTTTGTTTGTGGAATGGTCTTCTGGTGAGCGTGTTCCCGCCGTCCTATGATTTTGTTTTATTTTAAACGAAGCCTGAAAAGATATTTGTGCAGGCCGGCATGATCGCTGCGTTTATCGATAGGTATTTATTACTCTACTGTTGATATTCGTTGCTGTTTTTTGGACTCCACCATGCTTACTGTCTGGTGTGGCGTGGTCACTCTGCCAAGTCAGAATAGAAAGAAAAAAGAAAAAGCCGAGGAATACAAAAATTACTTGATACAAAACGTGAATTCTACATATTCGAAGCCAAAGAAATTTATGTGGTCAAAAATATTGCTAGATATTTTCCCAAAAAAAGTTCAAAGAAATTTGTCACAAAAAGGTCCAGCCGTATCGTCTTCTCCGAGGGCGTGAAATATAATATGGGTTTTAAATGTGATGTATGAGTGTGTGCGGGCACGCCAGAGTTACGCGAGGGTGACATTGTTATACGATATTCATTGGGGCTCTGAACATTTTTGCCTATTTTTATCCAAATTTTACAATTTACAATACAAAATAACGACGCGCATACTCCTGCATTTACTAAATTCTATCATTTGAGTATAATATATAAACGGACGAATAAAAATTAAGTATTCTGAGATGACAGTGCATCATTGCATGATTGGATCGCGACAATACTACATAGGTACCACATGTGTTATAGTTAAAACCAGACATGAGTTCTTCGTATCTGACATAGTTAAATTCCGTCATAGTATAAACCCGCCATATTAAGCCCCACCATAATCAAAAGCCTCATATTATATATTACCTATTGTATTATATATTGTGCTCACTTTAAACATTGGACACTGGGAAGACATTTTTTATGTATATTATTACTATGTATATTTTTCTTTAATTATAAGACAATAATTATTGTAACGTCAATGAAATCAAATAATGACTCAACTCGGCAATTCACATTTCTGAATCAACTGATTTTTTTTATATCACAATTAAAAATATATTAATAATAATCTATAGTGACCCTATATTCCTTTCGACGTGAGCAGAGGTACATAAAGCGCTGTATGCTCTTACGCTTGTATGTTGTACCCATCGTGGTCACCAGCGCAGCTGAACGCCGTTCTCAAGGCACTTCTGTCAGACACGTGGTATTTCTATTAGCCCATTTGCATCATAAGCACATATATGCCTTAGAATCTCTTGTTAAAGTCCAAAAAACACTAATTATAATAGCTTTCTACTACAAGGCAAGATATCCCTCAGCTGATCTGTTTAAAGAGACCAAACTCTTAGATCTAAGACAAACTTTTATGATTGCACTAATCACCTATTATCATGAGAATCGTAGAAATGCTCTAAATCTTAAATACATGAAGGTAAGTAGAAATGATCAAAATATCGCCAAACCGTACATGAAAACCGCTTTTGGGCAAACATTTTTTCAATTTTTGGCACCCAAAGTATATTCTAAGGTTCCCAACTGGAAGCATATAAATAGTAAAATTAAACTTAAGAAAGTGGCTATTGATTGGCTCATCCGGTTGGGAACTGTAGAATCAGAGAGGGAGCTTTTTTATATACTTGGATAGGATAAAATATTATGGATGGCTAAGAAACATACACGCTAATAAATAGTATCTAAATGATTACCAAGTATTCTACCAAATTACAGTATAATTATATATTCTTTTATATGTGTATTTACTTGTATATATGTGTATGTATATGTGTATGTATATGTGTATTTACTTATTATATCTATTTATTATTATTGTTTTTTTTTGTTATATTTATATTTATTTGTATTCTTTTCTTTTTAATCTTATTATAAACACAACTTTTTATTTTTACCTCTGATTTCGATATGATTCGGTAAAGTTCAGGTTCGAAATGGGCAGTAGCCTAGTGAGTCTCTCTCATACACAAAACACCTAGCAGTTTTGGGGTTATGTTCTGTTTGTGTCTATGTATTTTATTTTAACTGCTTGCCTGATAATAATAATAAATAAATAAATATGCGCGCATTATGCCCGGCCACTGTCACCAGAGCGCATATGTGCGCGCATTCTACCCGGCCACTGTCACCACAGCGCATATATGCGCGCATGTCATGTAGTCACTTATCGCTAAAGCGCATATTACACCCGAGGATATTTGGCGCCCAGTCAGTGAAAGGTGCTGATCGAAAATAGTTTGAGGGTACAATAACACAAAAAAGTAATAAAAATGAGTGGTTGTGTTTCCGACAGCAGCGAAAAGGTTATTAGACCTACAAAACGCAGACGTTTTATTGCGGTTTCATGTGATAAAAAATTCTTTAAAATGCTTTTTTAATGCAGTATTATTTTATTTTTCATATTTGGAAACATTTATATTTAAATACAATCAAAATAAATTTTGGTGATAAGGACTAATTTTCCACTTTTCCGTGTGATGCAAATGGGTTAAATACTCGTATCATGTGGGTTTGCTTACGATGTTTTCCTTCAGCGGTGAGTATTTAGTGCCTAAATCTTTACTTAATCGTGAAAACCCAGAGGTATGCGCTGAGATTTGAACCTATGGCTATTCCCGTTTCCGCGTATGGACACCTTATCCATTAGGCTGAAGTATAAAATCGAGTGCAAAATCTCAGAACCGATTCAAAGTATACATATAATAGAAAAGTGTCTAGCCACTATAAACCCTATCTCTATAAATATTTTACTTGAACCTAAAGATATGATCTCTGTAAGGGAGATACAACGTGCAACGGAGCGTGAAATTTTACAAGTGTTGCCACGCCTCGCGTTACTTGCAGCATCCGCCCGCCCTAGCGTTACGGTACGAGTCTGGACACGCTATTTTGATATTCACGGAGGGAAGTCTTGTAGGCGAAATATATTGTAGCAAAGTACGCATGAAAATGAAGATTGGACCGTATCGAAACTATGTCGTATCTGTAGAGCGTGATGAAACCAATTTTTATGAAATTGTGCTTTAGTTCATGAATGTGTCTTTCCTAATTTGGTTATATAAAAGTGCTTTTTGTACTAACTATATTCTACAGTGTATTTATTTATAGAGTTAGTAAGTAATAATAGATGAAATTCTTTAAATCTCATTTGCTTTTCCATTTATGATTCAAAAAATAAGAAACTCGAAAATAAAATACAAAATATTGTACTATATTATAAACTATATATTATACCTAGATTACGAGTACTGTAGTTTTTTAATAACGGGACATACCAAGTATCATACATTTTTTTATAGATTGCCTTTTGAACTTTAACAAATTTTTAGAATGAATGATAATAGCTCACAATGTTTACGTGTAACTTTACTAATACAGTGATTATAGTGATGAAACTAATTTTCTAAATTTATTTTAAAACATCGTAATAGACGATTTACATCCTAAAACTTTGTGAATTTGTAAGAAAGATTTAAACTTAATATAATTCAAGAATTATTTTTTAAAAATCCAAGTATTTCCTAAATGCGCTGGAATTGGAGACTTTTACTTATTGTAAGCTATAGATCTACGATTCCTTTATCAGTCCTTTAGCAGTGGACGATGACTTACGGGACACCTGTAAAACATATATAACAGTAGTGTATCCACTTTGCGCTTATATGTCATGCCCAATACGACCAGTAGCGGTTCGTTGCGGTTCTCTGAACATTAGAACACGTGACATTTCTATTAGATGTCATGCGGGTTTCCTCAGCTTTTTTTCTTATGTTTTTCTTCACCGGTGAGTCTGTGGCACCTAAACCTTATTTAATCTAGAGAAATACAGTACGTGCAGCGATTCAAACCTACGACCACCACAATCACAATAATTATAGTATAAATATGTAGCAAGGAGAGATTAAAAAGCTTTCAGTAAACTCAAAACATTTTCCTCTATAATCTATTTAAAAGCCATTAATTTAAAAATCTAAGTACAATAAACTGCAAATAGACCAGGAATTCTGACATATTTGGTCACTTAACTATCTAGATCTGACGGTTTATTCTGAGAATCGGTTCAATTGGCGTTATGAACCGCTGGTAGCGGTCAACATGCCAGAACTTTCCAGTTCAGGCTTTCTATGCTAAATTTAGCGTTACGGCATTGTTTTAAGTCGTACCCACCTGTGGCTGGTTCCCACAACCACGGCGGCGGTGTGTTCACGTGCCCCCATGTCACTGGACATTCTGGTCAAAGGTGAGTTACGCAAGTGAGCACTCCTTCGCCGGCCGGGGCTGCAGTTCACGCCCGCTTGATGCGATAAGGAAACCTTGTCAAGGCCAAAATGTGGAAATTTTGGATTTCCCGAACTGGATCGTGACCACAGTGCGCAAGTGTTAAGACAGTCATAGTGACATGCTTCGGCCTGTCGTATTTCAGGATAAATTTATGTATATCCGGTATACCTAGAGACCTTCCGTCGTGGTATTCGTAAGCCAACACGTCGATGGATTTTCATCCCTTGGCGGCGCCGTCGTGGTAGTACTTGGACGCCACTGTGCTTTCCATCAGGTGCAATATGGTGACTTTGTCGACCCAGTATAAAAATATCGGCCAGAATTTCGTCATCATCATCATCCTATGTTTAAATTACAAAACGAAGTGTAATTTTAATGCGCGCTTAAATATTACCCCAAAAGCAAATTTTATACATTCGCGTTTTGTACTAATTATAAATTCTTGAACGGGTCTTATGCGCGAATTGACTTACTTTTAATTACAAAAAAACTTAAAAAAACAGAATGTGCATAGTTCAGCCATAGCGGAACACCTGTTGAACGAGGGAGCCAATAACCGCAATAATCTGAATCAGCAAAAAATCATCTCCAGAGATCATTTCTATTATCCAAGACTGGTCCGAGAAGCGAGTGATATTAAGAAGCATAAAACTTTCATCCCTATCATGTGTTTAAGTTACCATCAGCGTGGAAACCAGTGATTACAAAACTAGGAGCTCGTTTTATATCGCTTTGCTGTGACTATTCAAATTATCATGAAAAAATAGAGTAGAGGCAGTAACTCACCGCCTCCAACAAAAACTCCGCGGTGCGTCTATCTGCTCATAACCATAACTTGTGTAATCAGATCGATATGTTGGGCCACAAAAAAAAAAACAAGTTAATTCGAGTATAATGAGTCATTAAAGTATTTGTATTGAGTACCCAAGAAGATAGCTTAAATGCTTTTATTTTACAAGTTACATTACACTATTGCCAGATCCAGCCTAATTCGCCCAAGTGCGGTTTCCCTTCAAAACTGGTGCATTTTCAAACATAACCCTCTTAACAGTGGAATATGAAAAAAACTTTGTCAAAATTTAATGTTTCCGACTTCATTAGTCTCTGCGGCGATATGGTTATGAGAACAATTTAACAGTGAACCAAAAATAAACAAAGTTATCGAGATAATAAATAAATACAATAAGAAAGCGAGCGAAATAACATTCACCGAGGCCATTGAAACTGACAAATATTGACAGTAATAAATATTCAAACAATATTGATAACCACACACAATAACGCTGTACAAATTTACTCACCGTCACGACATTCGCCTCCGCAAATACGCCAACGTCTCCGTTTACTCGAAAAATCCGCGCAGGGTTGTTCAACACAGATCTTTTACGTTTATCTTACAAGATAAATTTTTATCTATATGACTTCTAAACAAATGTCATGTGTAAAAGCCTTGAGAACGGCGATAAGCTGCGCTACTGGTCATGTTGGGCACGACTTGTACGCGCAAAGTGGATAAAGCCACTAATTTATCTCAGCACATTCTGTAAAGGATATATATAAATTACTATCATGTGTTACAATAATAGAGGAGCACAACGGCAAATGTCACTGATAAGCTAGGCTGGATTTATATCCAGCAAAAATAAAATATAATAAATATAAATAATATATAAAAAATAAATATAAATAATAGTTATTAAATGCTAAATATTAATGTGAACACCATTAACAATTAACGTATACCTTACAATAAATATATTTTAGGTTGGCAAGCAAAAAAGTAAAGTGACAGGAAGGAGATGGCGGGTTTGGACAAGTTTTTAATGGCGGCGGCTTGAGTAGTTGAGTGGCGAAAAGGAAGGCGTGTGATATTGTGCTGGAGTTCTGAATAACAAATAATTATGTGGTCGGAGTTTGATGCAATAGACCTCACAGGTGTCAATCGATCCAGTACGAAGCCTAGAACACAAATAAAGAGGGGTCGAATGGCGAGTTTAGCAACTAGCAGATAAGATTTAGAGTTTATAATATTTTATCCTTTTAAAACTTCAGAAGTGTGTTCAACCCCACGCGAATTACATTCAAGTAGGTAAAATGCTGATTTAAGTTACTGCTACGTATTATTACGTGATTTTAATTCAGAGAATATTGCAGATGGATGATAATCATGTCTTGTTCACAGCAAACATCAAGCAGCTTCTATTATAACATCGCCATGATATATTAATGAAGTTTAAGACATACCTACTCAGTCTACCCCTATATCACCTATAAATTATAAATAATTCGCTTACTCATGTCCTAAAAGATATACGCTCTGATTATGATCAAGTTAATACCTGTTTATAAAAACAATTTATAACTAAGTGCCAGCCGAACGTTTATAACCGAAGTGGTGAACATGGTTTATCGAATTAGTTAGTTAATATGGCAGTAGGTGGGCCGCAGGCGCCATAATTTGACGACCTTGGTATCCGATGTAAACCGACCAGACCAGGTAACCAGTGGAGATAGAATGAAATAAGATTTATCTTGGTGATATCTAGCACAGTGATATTACTAATTGTATTAATGACTACTACTTATCTACACTTAGTGTACTACAATTCATTTAATTAGTCTAATACATACTACAAATTTGTTTTATAAAAATATATCTAAGACTGTGTGATTAAGAAATGCAGACGGTGTGCATACAGTACTGATCTGAACAGGCTTAATCAAAATGTATTCTTACTATATCACTGTATCAAGTACTGGATAAAACAATCTATTACAGTGTGAAATTTTAAATCTTATTGTGAGTTATATTAAGGAAGTTTTATTTACTTTATCAGTCTTGCAAACAACAACAGACAACAGTTATGAAACATAGTAAATTGCATATTATATTAAAGAAGTAAACTATATTGCTATTCTATTGTTGTATTCACACATAAGGGTGAAAGAGCAAAAATGTAAAAATAATAATAGAGGATACATGGTAATACAAATAAGAGGTAAATTAGTTCTGGCTTTAAAGGGGACTACCATCTGAGAATTTCTTTGTCTTTCTTTTTTTTTAAATATAACTAATATCACCATAGTAATAATTAAATAATGAAACACTACAGTTAAAAAAAAAACATTTTACTACATAATATATTCATCATGATTATTAAAATTTTTAGTTTCATTATATAATCTACACATGTTAATGATGGGATGAAAGAAAAATGTATTGGCTTAGTAAGTTTTAAGAATAAATACTTTGAGAAATTGAGTTTTATACTGTACTTTAAAGTGGTTTATGACAACTAGTCAATCAAATTATATATGGAAAAATAAGTACCTGAGATAGGAAGTGCCTTATGGCACATCAGATTTTATATGAACAGGTACAAATATTACACCTTAAAGCACTTCAGCACAAGCAGCTTTTAGTTTTACCATTTATGCAGTCTGGTCCAGGACTTTTATTAGGACCCAAATAATTAAAATTCTGCTTCACACCACTTACATGCAGAATTATTCCTGATATTAAGTTATATGATTATGATAGAATATCTAAATTTACACTTGTTTAAGAGAAGTTGTCATATTCTGCATTTAACAAATTACAAAATAGGTCACATATTCTTCTACCATCTGACATGGACAAATTATCATAATACCATATTTGTGGTAGCTATGTCCTTACAAGATTTGATATAGCCCGGAAAAGATTATTTAATTAACATATACCTATAGTCTGGTAAAATTAATCCTATATATTTTGTGCAAAGTCCTTTAAACATTTATTCCCTAGAATTACTATATTAGAAAAGAGAGGAGTAAGAATTTTTATTTTTAAGGTTTGTTTGTTGTTATATGCACATACACTATATCAGTCATTTTACTATTGAATATATTTATAGTATCAACATGGATATTATTTATAAAGCTTTTAATTATCAAATGAATTATTTCAAGTAATTTCTAATAATGCAGTTAAAGTTAAAAGATAAAAGAATAGATTCATAGAGGAAGGAGTTGATTGACGGCTCGATAGCGCAGGTTGTAGAGCCCCTACTTATGATGCTAAGGTCCTGGGTTCGAGCCCCAGTTGTGGTAAACTTTTCTGTGGTGAGCAAATGAGGTTGTCACGAGTCATGGTTGTATATATGTATTTAAGTATGTATATTGGTGTCCAGTACCTATAGTAAAAGCGCAAGCTTAATTTGGGACTAGGTCAATGTGTGTAAGTGTTAGGAAATATTATTATTATTATAGAAAGTCTAAAATTTTGAAAACTATTACACAGTGACCCAAGAGTCTGAGTGAAAGCGGCAGATTACAGAATCTGCTGTGAACACTACTGATTCTAAACTCTGTGTGATTTGTTGGAAAAATGTATAAGCTGGGTATTATAAAAAAAAAAATGTCAATAAGCTTTGTGCACTATAAAAAGATATGTCAATGTCAATAAGCTTTGTGCACTATAATAAAATAAAAAAAAATGTCAATAGGCTATGTGCACTAAAAAAAAAAAAAAAAAAAAAAAAAAAAAAAACGTGTCAATAAGCTTTGTGCGCTAAAAAAAAATATAATATTTTTTTGTCAAAAAGCTTTGTGCATTGTTGATAAGCTTTGTGCAATGTTAAAAAGCTTTGAGCGATGGCAATAAGCTTTTGCACTGTTAATAAGCTTTGTGCAATGTTAATAAGCTTTGTGCGATGTCAATAAGCTTTGTGCACTGTTAATAAGCTTTGTGCGTTTAAAAAAAAATGTCAATAAGCTTTGTGCAATGTTAATAGGCTTTGTGCAATGTTAATAAGCTTTGTGCAATGTTAATAAGCTTTGTGCAATGTTAATAAGCTTTGTGCAATGTTAATAAGCTTCGTGCAATGTTAAAAAGCTTTGTGCGATGTCAATAAGCTTTGTGCACTGTTAATAAGCTTTGTGCGATGTCAATAAGCTTTGTGCACTGTTAATAAGCTTTGTGCGTTTAAAAAAAAATGTCAATAAGCTTTGTGCGTTTAAAAAAATTCAATAAGCTTTGTGCGTTTAAAAAAAAAAATCAATAAGCTTTGTGCGTTTAAAAAAAAAATTCAATAAGCTTTGTGCAATGTCAATAAGCTTTGTGCAATTTTAATAGGCTTTGTGCAATGTTAATAAGCTTTGTGCGATGTCAATAAGCTTTGTGCACTGTTAATAAGCTTTGTGCGCTTAAAAAAAAATGTCAATAAGCTTTGTGCGTTTAAAAAAAAAATTCAATAAGCTTTGTGCGTTTAAAAAAAAATCAATAAGCTTTGTGCGTTTAAAAAAAAATGTCAATAAGCTTTGTGCAATGTCAATAAGCTTTGTGCAATTTTACTAGGCTTTGTGCAATGTTAATAAGCTTTGTGCGATGTCAATAAGCTTTGTGCACTGTTAATAAGCTTTGTGCGTTTAAAAAAAAATGTCAATAAGCTTTGTGCGTTTAAAAAAAAAATTCAATAAGCTTTGTGCGTTTAAAAAAAAATCAATAAGCTTTGTGCGTTTAAAAAAAAAAATGTCAATAAGCTTTGTGCAATGTCAATAAGCTTTGTGCAATTTTACTAGGCTTTGTGCAATGTTAATAAGCTTTGTGCGATGTCAATAAGCTTTGTGCACTGAAAATAAGCTTTGTGCGTTTAAAAAAAAATGTCAATAAGCTTTGTGCAATGTTAATAGGCTTTGTGCAATGTTAATAAGCTTTGTGCAATGTTAATAAGCTATGTGCGTTAAAAAAAAAAAAAAAAACTAAGTAAGAGTTAAACACATAGACAATACAGATATTACTGGGATTACATCATGATCAGTTAAGTATAAGCCTGGTCAGTTTTCTTTTCCTTTTAAGAGTATTATTACTGCTTAAACTATAAACTGTTTCAGGCACAAGTTATTATGTCAGTTCCTACCCCCGTAGTAGACGTTGTAGGGAACGCTAACCGCCGTGGGACACGGCAAAAGCAGGATGGCCGAGTGTGTTACTACCAGCTACAAATGCACAGGATTGACTCCACAATTAATGGTACCCCTTCAATATTGTCATTATAAATGACATACAGGTATGTAGTTACTAGCATAAGCATTACTATTGGTTTCGATTCTAATTAAAGGTAATTATCTGAATACGTCAGGATGACACATTCGGCTTGATCTTTTGGCTTGGTTTCCGGTTTATAGATTACTATAGTGAAAGCGTGGAATAAGAACTTTTGGGGTAAAGAAAAAATTTTTCAGCAGGGTGTTTTGCGAAACGTCGGTGAGATATACGTAAAAGTGATTTAGGATTAATTAGTGCATATTTATCTTTTTTTTTATATACTGGCGATATTAAGGCATCTTGGTGATAAAGTACGTACCTTATATTATTAAATTGCTGTTGTTATTTAGAGTGGGTGTAATGCTTTATAGAGTGTATCATTATATGAAAAACAATCTAAACCAACCAGGGCCGAGTGATATCGACGCTTTAGGAGTTTGTCGTTAAATCGAGTAACGTAATAACCTTAAATCTGTGTAACCAAGAAAGCTATTAGTCCAGAAAATCTGTGCGGCCAATAAGCCTATGTGACCAGAGAGTCTATGGAACTAATAGAGCTGGATGACGAATAAAGTTTTAAACCAGGAATTCTGTGACGTTACTTAAATCTGTTTCATTAGTATACCTGACTACAGGGCAGTGACATTAATTAGACTACCGTGAGGACACGATTGTTGCAGGATGGCCGAGTGTTACAATAATAGAGGAGCACAACGGCAAATGTCACTGATAAGCTAGGCTGGATTTATATCCAGCAAAAATAAAATATAATAAATATAAATAATATATAAAAAATAAATATAAATAATAGTTATTAAATGCTAAATATTAATGTGAACACCATTAACAATTAACGTATACCTTACAATAAATATATTTTAGGTTGGCAAGCAAAAAAGTAAAGTGACAGGAAGGAGATGGCGGGTTTGGACAAGTTTTTATTGGCGGCGGCTTGAGTAGTTGAGTGGCGAAAAGGAAGGCGTGTGATATTGTGCTGGAGTTCTGAATAACAAATAATTATGTGGTCGGAGTTTGATGCAATAGACCTCACAGGTGTCAATCGATCCAGTACGAAGCCTAGAACACAAATAAAGAGGGGTCGAATGGCGAGTTTAGCAACTAGCAGATAAGATTTAGAGTTTATAATATTTTATCCTTTTAAAACATGACATTTCTCACAGGCAAAACAATCGACGTTTTGAGGGCACCCACATTGACTTACTCATAACAGTTTTATTAGATGCCATGCGGATTTCTTTATGCTGGTTTCCTTCACCGGTGAGCATGCGGTCTGTACATACGTAATTAATCTGGAAAAGTCACAGCCATTTTTTTTTGGTATCACGGGGTTAAATCCTACATAGAACCATCAGGGACGCTGTGAGGGCAGCGACCCCGGTGTGTCAGACTCTTACTGACTAAAAACACCCGGGGTGTCCCTCTGATTGCTCCACCCGGACCTGGGAAGCCAAATTCGTCCAGACGCCCAGGGAACAAAGGGCCTTGTTGAAGCCCTCTGGGGGAGAGGTGTGAGTAAAAATCCACCTCTCCAAAACCTCTCTCTCAGGCGGCGCGCCGGACACCGTGCACCGCCTCCCTCTCATCCGGGCAGCAGACTCCCTCAAGTCTACTGCCCGGCTATTGTCACCGGGGAAAAAGTCACAGCCACGTGCAGCGGTACACGACCAGTCACTCTACACTATCTCATTATTGCGACATGGAGGATTTTTCTCTATTTTCTTGCGTTTCTTTTTTTTTCTGAGTAGTATACTCCAGTCGGATTGGTCGTGATCATGAATTGCCTCTTGGGTTGGCTTCGGCTTTGGCAAAACGCCTCCATCTTTTATCTATTCTCTTATTTTGTTTCTTATTACTCGTGCTTTTTCTTATTACAAAGCCTTTTTTTAGCTTACCTTTAATACTAAATTTCGTACATATATTTGTGTACTATATATTTTATGTTATTAATGAATTAATTATTGTTACTGTTCGGAGATCCAGTGGCCTATTGGGAAAGGGACCGGCATCAATGAGCGGCGACGCAAATGGTCATTTGTTCAAATCTCGTACATCTCGTGTATTTAAAAAAATTAGTGCCTATTTTGGGGCCACTTACCCACTCGTGAGCGAGAGCATCGTGAAAGAGAAGGTATTACTATTAGTAGGGTTCCGATTTCTTATTTAATTACGCAAATAATTTTAGATTCGTTTATAATTAAACAAATCTAAATAAATGCACCAGTTCAGGAATCCAAAATACAACAATTTACTTGCCCCTTTGTAAAACGTTTACGCGTGGCAACCCTAATCAAGGACCAGCCGTCTTTACGCGCTGTTCACAACAACCACTTTCGGAGTGTTTTATTCGTTCCCACGGGGTGTTCTTTTAAATAAAATTCGCCCGCTCGACTCTCCCTGAATTCCGATTAGAAAAAACAAAGAACCGATTTTAGAAGGTTGAAAGTGGGAATCAATTAAATAGGGCCATCGATTCTCGCGATAGCGTCTGTCAGGAGCAAGCGAAATGGCTGATAAGATTGTCGGAGTCCCGGCGGGTCGGATATCGCCGTTTTAATTATTTTCAAACGCTTCTATCCTGTGCCGCATTGTGATTAATCGGGGCCCGAAGCTAATCTTAAAAAATAAACTAAAATATTTTTTTAAATTCTAATTCGTCCCAGTGACCACACCATGCCTGATGGTAAGCACGGTGTAATCCAAAAAATGACGACTATCAACAGTAAATAAAAGCCTTTCGATAGTCGCAGCGATCATGCCGGCCTGCACAAATATCTCCTCACGCTAAGCTTAAATGACCTTGTACCATAGAACGGTACGCTCGCCGGAAGACCATTCCACAGCCCAACGACACGGCAAAAGAAGGAGTTAGAGAACTTCTAAGCATCTGGGCACTGATAACTGAACCCTCAGTGCCCTATGCCTTACACAATGCCTTATAGCTTCGTTAGAATTCTCAGTAGTCTAGACTGCCATTAGTATGACAGATGATGGATAGTTAGGAAGACTTTTACACTAAGCAAGCGCTCCATCCAGGTTTCAACCACAGGCCGACATGTAGCTGCGGCATCCTTCTTAGCTACGAGGAGTAAAATAAAAATATAATACGTAAAATAATAAAAATAGGTGGGGTTGGCAGGGCGATTGCCCGAACTGGGTCGTGACAACATTACACAAGTATAAACACCGTCATAGTGACTCACTTCGCATGTTCATTTACCTAGAGACATGTCGGCCGGCATAGCGATGTTGGCTGTCAACGTATTTACGGTTCTAGGCTGTCGTCGCCTTTCTAAGACTACAATGTATTTCCCGTCAGGTACAATTGCAGATATATTGCCTCACTGAACGTTTTCTATCGACTGTATCACGGCGAGGGTTTTAAAGAGTAATATAACCTTGTTCCACCCCCTCCCTTCCGTAGTAGAACCAGGCGCGCGGATCTACGGAGTCACGGCTATACGATAACTCCCATCCCGGGTAAGACTAAGAAGATCTCTAACTACTTCTTTTGCTGTGTCGTTGGGCTGTGGAATAGTCTTCCGGCGAGCGTGTTCCCACCGTCCTATGGTATGGGGTGCTTTGAGCGTAGCGTGAAGAGATATTTGTGTAGCCGGCATGATAGCTACAACTACCTATGAGTTTTTCTTAGCAGTTGATAGTTGTTGACATTCTTTTGGCCTGCTCTACACTTACCATCAGGCTTGGTGTAGTGCCGAGGCAGGATAAAAGAAAACAATATAATACTATATTAAATATTTATTTACAATGTTACAATAACGCGAACTGTACAAATACCAGTACTTGTAAATCTATTCATATAGGTATCTCTTTTATTTGTAATAAAAGTTAATGTATCCATTAAATCTAATTAACAATTATTTAAATATTTCCGAGATATACATTGTAATTTATGCTTTTTGTGCATAAATTATATTTACAATTTCATCAAGCGTGAGCGACAAGCTTTTAGTGAGAAAGTTTTTTCTTAAATATCTTATACATTTAAATAATTTGTATCTTTCTCTTGGTTAATTTTTATTGATAAATATCAATTGTTAAGTTACAAAAATACTCTTTACAACTAGACGAGATGAATGTCTTTAGACATGGCGGCGAGACTGCCGAGATCATAATTAGCGAACCTTCTTTGTCAATTCTTTAAGCTGATAGTACTCTCTTTCCTATTGTTTAATCTCTTCAGGGACGGAATTTTTAAAGTTGTGATGTGTTCACAAAACCGTCGTTAAAATAGAATACTCCGTTATCAGTGCGGTTGTCTTTAACAAATTCCACTTTGTGAGCGCTGCAAGGTGGTTGATGATATATATCATCTCCTTTGGGAATGTAGTTGCAATGAAAAATTTAGGAGAAGACTTCTTTCTCAGGACTGGCGAAATGTCGGAGAAATTAACATCATATTGGGAGAGCCGAAGTCGGTTAATGCAAAAAGAATTTACAGACTCATACAGTTGTCACTTCGCCAGAAGTGAGCTTAAACAACATGACATACCTTACGAGGCTGGCATAGTCATCAAGGATGCACTTAAGCCTCATTAATATATTTGATAAAAAAAAAAACGAATTAGTTGTTTTTTGTTTTTTAATTTTGTTGAGAGATTCTGTAGTGAAATATTTTCCGATAAAATGTCACCTTATAACTCTTGAAATAATTTAAAAAGAAAAACGAAACGTACACATACATCCCTGAAGAGGTAAAACGATTTTTTTTTTCATAAAATGGTTTAATTCAATATTTTTTTAAACACTATTGTAGTATTTATTCTCGTTCAGTGTTCGAGGAAATCTCTTGAAATAATCATACGAAGCAAAAATATAACGTATAAATATCTAAAAATATTTTAGCAAAATGTACCAGGTAAAGGTACCATTCGGATTCCCACAGCGCCGGCTCTACACACAGAGAGGCACGTCGCGACCTGGGACCTATTGCGAGTCGCACTTCCTAGAACCCGAACTCTACATTTAAGAGGTTTATTTTTGCGTTTATATGTACATTTGTAGGCATTAGTTTTATTATGAAACTTTGGCACATATAAAAATATAGCAAAATGTAGTAAAAAGTTCTGGAATATGAAAGGGTACAAATAATTACACTTAATATTAAATACATGAATGAGAATATGAAACGGCGTACTTGTGTAATGTAAATTCATGAATAACCCTATAAAAGTTTAGATGGGGTACCTTGGGGACTGTAACGCAAGGAATTAAACTGTAATTTACAGTTAATTATTCTAATCTATTTGTAAAGGTGAGGGTTATAGACATTTATCTTTAAGTCCTTAAGTAAATCAATTTCCTTAGACTATAGAATCTAATCAATACTCTTAAATAATTGAAAAAAGACTGTGAATAAAATAAAGACCGATTTATTAAAAAGAAAGCAAAATATTTTTTCACCCATTGACAACTGCAACAGAAGGAGCATTGCTATTACATTGCTAATCAACAAGGACCCCTCACAACCCTCTTGAAAAATCTCATGTCATAGCTCTAGGGAATAATGAATTCCAGTATCTTTTTTATACAAAAGGAAGGTAAGCTCTCGCACCACCCATCTGATGATAAACGGTTACTGTTACCTTCAATAAATCATCAAATAACTGTACATAACAAAAACTATCAAAGAAAAATCACAAAAGATCATTCGGTTTCAGTTGATGAAGTACCAGTATATGATTAGAAATGTGATAAAGAAGAAATTACAAGCGTTAGAGAAATATGGTTGGATATAGTAAAGTAGAAGCTGCTCAAGCAACTATTTAACAATCAGATTTAATTTACAATCCCACTTAAAAACTACTCATTTAATTTATAATCAAAAATCAATATAAAAATCTCACTCGCTTTAAATTGGGACAGTGTGACGCAAAAATCTTAAATTGATATGTTTCATTTTATATTATTCTACAAAAATTTATGAGATCGTTTTATCTTAGAAGTTAATGTTGAACTAAAATTGAAATTAAATAAAAGGTTTATCGAAGAGGCAAATAACAAAGAAGAAAGCGATAACAATAAACAAAAAGGAGTAATCAAACTATGAGATCTATTTGAACCAGTATCACTACTGCCCAAACTGATTGCTTCCAACAGCGAAGATTTCTCGTCCCTGGAACAAATGGATTCAATATTAGCCATAATATAGGATGGACTGTAAAAATAAAAGCTAATGTACATGATATTGATTCAAAGTATGAGAGTGAGGTAGACGCAAGTGCTAATAAACACTCGTAACCCTAATAAACGAAGGAAGACGACTGCTGGTTCTGTTCTGAAAATATAACCGTAAATTTGCCTCGAATGGTAAATAGCCAATTAGATTTTATAACAAATATAAATCCCTGACTTATGTAGATTTTAAAAAGGTTTCCTAATTTTAAATTAATTAACGCTTTTTCATTGGATATGGCTATAAAACTGGAGGCTAACAACAATTTCTATTTTTTCCCATATTGATCTGTAAATTGTTCATTTTTCATGAAATTCTTCAGATATGAAGTAATAATAATATATCCCATTTGTCGTAAGTAGAGACGCATTTGTGGCTGTATCCACTTTGCCCAACTGTCCATTCTATACTGTGGCTTCTACGTTGTGTTCAACGAGACCAGCAGCACAGCTAATTGTCATTCTCCTGGCACTTCAGATCTCAACACAGACCAAGGTATCTTTAATTATGATCTATTTATTTTTAATAAAGAATCTTTGAGTACTATCTCTAAACATTCTCCATAAAGGATAAATATATCGTCACGTTATTTTCCTTTTGAGGTGACCCGTTATACATTTGTGATTGTATCCACTTTGTATTTATAGGTCGTACCCAACGTTACCAAGAGCACAACTGATTGGTGTTCTCTAGGCACTAGTACATATGATATTCCTATTAGATAAC
The DNA here is from genome assembly GCA_036320925.1 of Automeris io. NCBI lineage: Eukaryota > Metazoa > Arthropoda > Insecta > Lepidoptera > Saturniidae > Automeris > Automeris io. Next base: position 458,491 of record JAUDJH010000008.1, read on the forward strand.
ACGCGTGTTTCCTCATGATGTTTTTCTTCAACGGTAAGCTTGTGGTGTCTCAAACCGTACATAATCTGGAAAAACCTAGAGGTACCAGCTGAAATTCGAATCTACGACCTTTCACGTTGCCACGTGTGGATAAGGGTCCCTTATCCACAAGTCATCACAGCCCCATAAAGAAAACAGAAGCAAATGGCATGAAAGCTTTCGAAAATTATAAGAACAAAAGGCAAAATCCTCGGAGAATATCATGCTTAACCGAGAAAAACGCGTGAAAATTTTAGTATTACAAGCACAGAGCACTGGAGCGTGAGAGGCAAACGGCGAGTTATCGTTGCCGCCTCAGTGAGCTCTTGATTCTGTACTTCAGGTATAACAATACCTAGATGTTAGCATATTTTCATATTTAACTTGAATTTATTGTAGTACTTTTCAATTTCTCCAATATTAATTTGTTTTCATTCTCTCTTAATCACTCCTTTTTTTCCTTTTTTAATCATTAATCATTTATTATGATTAAAAAAACATTGTACTTGTCTTTAGTTTCTTGGATTACAATCCAACAAGTTACAAGAATCAATTGGCAGTCGCTGTTGTAGTGCCAGGCCAAATATATATACCAAGGCAGAAGGTCTTTAGGCTTAAACAACTTGACGTATAAGATCATTCCGAAATAAGACAGGACAAAGTAAGCCACTATGATGGTACGTTATGTATTTTGATCACGACTCAGTTAGGCCTTGCCCTCAAAAAATCATTAATTATCAAGAGCATAATCGTAAATTTTGAAATACGCTTCTGTGATGGTATTGAAATTTCTTCTTAAGGCCTCATTGGGAACAGTCTTACTATTATCTTGATTAGGTTTATCATACATAAAATATGTATGGATAATAGATACAACTAGTAAAGTCAAAAACACATAACTATCGGTAATTACACATAATGTAATCTGATTAATGATTAACGATCACAAAATGTAGTTTTCATTTTAATTTTATTACTCTGTAATCTTGATTAAATCCATTTAAAACATTAAGAAACCACAAATGTGTGTGTAATCTGAGATTCTGTAGTGTTTAAACCCAGATGAGCAAAATACAGTCATATTCGTATTAATGGTAAAAAACGTAAAATGTAGGCGTAATCTTTTTTATTAATCTGATTACATTTTGTCCATCTATAGTTTCGGGTAATACCGAATATAGTGGATGTTCTTTATAACCACACGAAAAGATTCACTTCTACATTCATGATGCGAACAGTTAAGGAGTGGAATATGCTTCAGTGACTACATTTCCGCGTTCTTATGACTTGGGAAGTCTTTAAGAGAAGAGTGAGTAGGTATCTGTTGGGCGGACGCAGTCCACCATCGGTTCATCTTCACTTTGCACCAGGTGTGATTGAGGTAGACCTTAAGCCTATAAATCTTAAAAAAAAAGATTAATTCTATATATGTTAAATATCAAGGAATTTACGTCCTTTATAATATACAAAACACTGGTGACAGCATTGCTGAAGTTAGCAATAAAATAGCAAGAGTATTTGTACTCGATATTAAACGTGAACGAGCGACGAGTAAAACCATTGTGGGTATTCTATTCTTGTAGTAGTCTGTGATAAGTGTTTCAACTGCTTTTAGTCTGCATAGAGCTTTGCGAAAACAATACGGGGATTTATTTTATTTGTATTGACGATGTGTTTGTGTTCGCGAGTAATATTCGTAAGATTGTGTACACTTTATATGTAAATAGATTTGCTTTTATTATGTTATCCTAAGTGTACAGATTTAATATTAAGAGACTATTGCTTTGTTTTTTAAGGTTTTGTATAGAAAATATTGAGATTCGATATATATGGAATGTTATTTCTAAAGTGTCTGAAATCTTATAGTTTTTTTTAAAGCGTTATTCATTTACTGGCATTGTTATTAATACAATGATGGTCATCTAAATACGGTTGCTCGAAAACATTTATCATTTCTTTTGCAATATTAAGTGTTGCTTTAGAATCATGTTTCAGAGTCATTTTATCGCAAAATTCACCTTTTAAAACATTTACCTTATCAACGAATGTTTATATATTCCATCCAATTTAAACAGAAGCACATCTACCGTCACAACCCACTTGAAAATAAAGATATTCAACCTTCATATTCCCCTTATATTTATTCAAACGTTTTGCGTCTCTATTTGATATGATATTATACGGGTTCCTCAAATACTTTTTCAAGCGAGGCGTGGAGCTGCAAGAATTGATTGTGCGCGGTCTGTGTTGAATATTTATTAGGGTTAAGTGTGTATGCGAACTCTTTGAATGTTTAATCTCTATTCGAAGGTGGAGCGGCCTTAAACCGCACCTAAAGAACGGCGGAGTGAGACATGCGGTGGATTTAAGAGAACCTTTCGTGTGGGGTCACTTTGTTGTTCGTTACTCTGTTAGATGTTGGAAAGTTTTCTAGAAATGATGTTCCTACTTGTTATACATATATTTATTTAAATAAGCTTTTAGGAAAGCTCCCATTTTTATCAGGCAATCCTAAAGATGATATCTCGTCAACTAAATTCGTATTACATATCGAATATTTTACTTTTGTTGAATGTTTAATAATATTCAATTAATTATCGTCAACATTCAAAATATTAGAATGGGAATATATTCTAGATGTAGTAGGGTCTTGAAAAATTCCTAGAAATTTTACCGAAATTTCTCAAAGTTAATTAAGTGATTCATTTGAGACTACTGTTTCCCTTTAATTTACTTTAGAATCTAAATCATTGTTACTACTTTAAAATTTCACTGTCAAATTATTTTCTACCTTTCGTAAATATCTTTTCGAACATTCTCTAAAAGCCGAGATGCAAAAAGCTCGACGACTTATTCATCCATTTCCACATTGAGTAACGTACTCTGTTCAGCCCATTTGCTGCGACTTGTCAAGCCACATTTATTTTCGAATAAAAGTAGGCTTGATAAATTTTTAATAATCCTACAATTACACACTGTTTCAGCTTTCTTGGAACTCTTTTGAATAAAGATATAAGCAATACATTACTTTATGCCTTTTAGGAAAACAAGCCTTTCTTATATATCGTTATCAAACAAAATATGATACGTTATTTAATCATACAATTATTCATTTTATTAATGTTTTTATTCGAGTATGGTGCAGCAAAACTGAAGGGTTATTAGCTTTTACTGCCATTCAATTATCAGCGGGAGATTTTTTAGATTTATTCTTAACTAATTTAATTTGGTATACACCACAAGAACTACGCTGTCACTATCTGTTTTATTTGATTTAAATGGCCGTCGTCTCCACCAATAAAATACAAATAATCCAAAAACCCATCCAATTCAATGAATATCCAGTTATTGTCTATCTAGACCTTTTTCGCTAAGTGCTTGGTCTGCGCTGTATGTACTCGATATCACGTCTGGTTACATCGATTTGCTACGCAATTTAACACTGCATTTACCGAATCGTTCTAATGACCGCTATAAATGTTTGTTTTTTTTTATCTAGTCTAATATTTTTTCAGAATGAAAATTAGCATGTCATTTAACATAGTGATAAATATTATGGATTTAATGTTATTTACAACAAAACAAAACAAATCGTGTTCTAACTATTTTTAAAATAAATATCAATTGTTAGCCGGTATATTACTCAAAATTACCAAAACGTAGGTATAAAGTTATTGTAGTCGGGGTACTCCAGATCTGTTAGAATATTCTCTAAAATATAAATGCCGGCGCAAGGAGCAGCCAGGATCTATACAACAGCTATCCAAGCCATAACGTATTCCGCTGAAGCTATTCCACGCCACTCTTGAAGGCGCATTTATTTTTTACTCCAACATCGAGGCATGGAGACAGTTTTAATAATGCAGTATACCGTTACAAAGAGGACAAAAGGTAAGCCGCAGCGGTACAAAATTTGCTTTGTGTCTTCTTATATTAAAGACTTTATGTATTAAAGTTTCGTTGTTTGATGGATTTAATTCAGTCAGGTAGAACGGTATACATTAGTGTAATTCTTTTGTGTGTCTCTGGTTTCTGAAAGCAATATTTGAATTTTTACAGAGACGGTTGCTAAATAAAAGTACCCACAAATGTGTTTGGTTATTGTAAGGCGCTTTGTGAAAGGAAACCTGAAACTTTTAATCCAAAAGACTAAAATTATATAAAACTTCTAATATAACTAGTGTTATTTAGAAAAATTAAAATGATGGATATAGGAAATACTATAATCAAAGGAATAGTGCAGGAAATAATGACAAAGGAGAAATCAAGGTAGGAGTACAGCACTAGAGTATAAGTTGTAAGACATTAAAAGGTAAATAACGATCGTCGAATAGCTATAAATTACTTCTCTAGTAGTGAATAGTGGTGGTAATGATAAAGATGTTATCATTATTAATCAGTGCTGTCCCTCTACAGACAAAGGCCTCTAGGTAACCATGGGAAGGGGTTTGAAGATTGAACCCAGCAGGCTTGTCCAATGCGGGTGGGCGGGTGCGCACAATGTGCAGAGAGGGTGCCTGCAGTAGCTGAGACGCAATCTGCGTGCGATTTGGTATACTTTAGTTGGTTTTTACCAAACCTAAGTATGATGAAGAGGAGGGCACTATATTCTGCCGGTATGGGGTGTGGTGTATACCCAGCTAACGAAAAAGTAATAGTTGAAATATAAAGCCGTAATGATTAATTAACCTATAAGTACAAGCTTCATACAACAGGATGCGAATAGCACACAAAAATAACAAAGCAATTAATACATTAATAATATTCTGATTGCTATTAACAAAGGAGATAATGCTGAGAATATATTGAATATTAGTTGATATCTTTTGTTGTTCATAAAACTAAAGTAAATAAAGTTCTAGGTTAGTAATAAAATAAAATGCAAGAAACAATAAAAACTCGGCGTACAGACAGACGGCGTGTCGCGTAAAGGCCAGCACGCAAATGTCCTGCATTTTAACATTCACCGGTGCTATTAAACTAGCAGATAAAAATTTCTTTAGATTATTCAAAACAAACAAAACAGAATTTGTTTTTACATTAATTTATTCTTTAATTAATGAGATACATTTTTTTCTAGTGAAACTCATTTCTCTGGCCGCAAAAGTTGGCGCCATATATAGCGAAATGGGGTTTAGATAATGGTGATGATGGGGATTATTAGTTAAAACGTGATGAGGGTTAACGAGCAGTAGACGTGATGCGGGGTTTGTATGGTGATGAAGGAGATGTTCGACTTTAAACACAAAACATTAAGTAATGATGAGGCTACATTTTTTTGCTATTCGGGGGAAGTCCTGATGGACTGTTAGGGCATGCCCCTTGAGGGCAACGCCCGATGTGCCGCATTCTACGGGCTAAAACCTACGAGATGTTCCTCAAGTCGCGTGATGCGTTGGGCAGCGGGTATAAATAATCTTCAGCGGAAGAGAAAGCTATCTAGCATTAGTCAAAATGGCCTTTTCTAGCCCTGGCACGTGTGTGGTGAGCGGAAGTAGTAATGCGGGTATAACCAGTAGCTGATTGAGGGTTTGTTAGGGATGTTTGCCTGTGACGTGGTCAAACAAGATGCGGGTATAGTGGGTGGTACACGAGTTTTGAGAGGTGATGAGTGGGTAATGGGTTACCTGAGACGTGGTGCGGGTGCGGCGGGCGGTAGACGTGGTGCGCGGCGTCCCGGTCGGGCGCCCGGTCGAGCTGGGCGCGCACGACGCTGGGGCGCTCGGTGCCCGGCGCGGTCGGCTCGCCCGGGACCGACCGGCTAGCGTTTACCCTCCGCGCACCGGCGCCGGCACCTGCAACACGTCTCAGCTCTACTCGTGCTACCAGTGGCGTGCATCCCGTTGAAACAAAAAAGCGTTGCCTTGTTAAATTTACTCATTTAATAAGCATATTGACTTAAAAGCTGGTACTTAGTGGATTTAAATTTGACTGTACTGATTTTTTTTAAGTCAATATGTCTATTAAATGTTTAAGTATAACAAGATAATACTTCTATGGGGTGCAGGCCACTGCGTGTGATGATGTAGGACTGGTGAGGTCGATCGAAATGCGAGTTAAATGAGGGAACTGGACATGCAATGGGCTCCACTAGTCAGTGATACCAACTTAGAGGTTCTACCCCTAAAAGAGGCTATTATGTGGCTAGAACGATATTTAGGGGTATGAATCGATAAAGATCTTTTAAGGGAGTTTTCAATTTGTTACTTCAAAACAAAATTGCATGAAAAATACACGACTTATCACATATTATGATAATCCGAAACTGCTAACTATGAGAATAAGTACATTTTAAACATGAAAAATTATTGTATTAATTCATTAAATTTAGATTTCCACTAATTTCTGCCGTTCGGAAATATCCCAAAACAACGAACGTTGTGCGGGAAAATTGCTAAATGAAAATTGCCGATGAACAATTTCGCTGGTAAAATTAACTTTACTATCGGGAAATGCGTGATTAAAATCATAATTTACTGCCATTGTGTACGTCTGCCTGGACGCACTTTGTTCAATATTAACGTCTCTCTATCTAGCACTCTATCTACATAATTTAGAACAGTTTTGATTATTAGTAATTAAGGAATATAAAAAAATTCCAAAATAATTAAACAAATATTTCATATATTATTAATTTAATTTAATAATTAATTTAATTAATTATTAATTTCATATATTATTTCCAAAAAAGAATAGTCTTAATTAAGTTTTTTTTTATTTGAAAAATCCTGGTATATTATATCCTATCCCCGGTGAGCAGCGATACATGACTGTCTGTATCCACTTTGTGCTTATATGTCGTGCTCAACGTGACCAATAGTGCGGGTGATCGCCGTTCTCACAGCACTAGTACACGTGACCTGTCTATTAGATGCCGTGCGGGCTGCCTCATAATGTTTTCCTTCACTGGTAAGCATGTGGTGCCTGAAAAAATCGAATTGGACGAGTCGGGATTCGAAGCCACAACAATTCACGTCGCTGCCAATGGATACTTTACCCTTATCTACTAGGCCAACACAGGCTAAAAAAAGCTTATATATAAAAAGAAGAGGGTAGGTAGATAAGTATAGAATTTAATAAATTTCTATCAATTACCTAAACTCCAAAAAATCGATTTAGAAATGATGGGTTTTCTTTTAGTCATAGATAGATCCTATTTTTTTATTTTATCATTGTATATAATTTGTCATGATTAGTCATGAATATACAGGAAGATTTTATAGTCGAGGGAGATATTTAGGGAGGATATTCAGCATTCGATTCCAAATATGTTAAAATAGTGATATCTCTATATTTCCTTTAAGTCCAAAAAAAAGTAAATTATAGTCAACTCATTTAGGGAAAATTATACACATTTATTTATATATATATATAATTATTATTATTATTTTATTTTGGGAGTCGAAGCTGCTCGCGTCCGTAGGCTTTACCCTAGTTTCCCTACACGTGACTCCTGGGTGGCGCTAAACGAGCAGCAGCGAGGTGGTAGGGCGCCGGGGCCCGTCTGGATCGCGACCACAGTACATGAGTGTAAAGCCCGTCATAGTGATCAGTTTCGGCTTATCGCGTTTCGGGATCAGCTTGTGTATATCCAGTAGCTCATATACCTAGATACCTTCAGTCGTGGTATATGAGGGCCGATATGACGATGCAGACTATCAATGGATTTTCATCCTTTGATAGTCGCTTTCGTTCTTGGACTACACTGTACTTACCATCAGGTACTCTGTAGTCACTATGTAGAGCCAGTGTAAAAAAAAAACACATGAATGAATGAATAACAATTAATGATTAAGTACGTATTTTGCCTATCCTAAGGCAGGATAAAGTGCGAAGGGAGACCGAGTCAATACAATATCTGATTACCTAAAATTATGTTAATTCCTTTTTCCTTCCTTCCTAAATCTAATTACCGATCATGTAGCACACGCGCTCCGGTGTCGTGTCTTAGCCTGAGATTTGTAGACGCTATTTCGACTTTACTTAGCAAAGTTCTTAAAAAATTAATTCGTTTTGATAAAAAGCCGATATAATAGGAACTTGCGTATATTCATTGTATTCGCAGAGCCAAGTCCATGTTGACAAAATCGGTGACTTACAAAATCCTTTGACATTCATAAATTGCAATATTTTAGTAAATTCATAGCAAACCTAAAATCGCGTCTATAAATGTTATCCTTAAAGATCAACTCTCCTCTATATTTTGTCAGGAAATAAGGTTATTAACATTTTTATTAGTTGCCAGAAGGCACAAATCATGGTGTACTGATATATCTCCCTCGTCTACGAAATCACCTATATATAAAAATATACTGTACAATAAAATTACAGAGCAGTGGAGAGTGTCCTCAGGTACTACATTCTGTGATTCCGTCACCCCCATTTAATCGTAAAACCACTAGACACAGTGTCGGATACCATCTGTATGTACTCGATGTTTTTTATATTTGTACCAAAAAAATCACTTCTACATTCATCATGCGAGCAGCCAAGGAGTGGAATATGCTTCCAGCGAGTGTTTTTTCCACGACATTATAACTTGGGAGTCTTTCAGAGAAGAGCGAAAAGGCATTCGTTGGGCGGGCGCGGGTCATCGTCGGTCTCATCTTTACTTTCCACCAGGTGTGATTGAGGTTAAGCGTCCGCCAATAAATCATTAAAAAAAATGTAGTAATGTAAAAAGTCGTCAAAGTACTTAACTATACAAGAAAATAAAAGCTAACTAGATGAAGTTTATTTAACTTAAAACACTCACTTTCTTTATTGGCGTTGCTTTTCATTTCCGTTGCTTTTGGGGACGTCGAGGGCATGGGGATTTCTGTGAATTAATCACTTAATTACCCACAAATTAGGCCTTTATTGTGACATATGCAGACCGGCGCGATGACGGTAATTGTCAATATATATTCGTCTCATTACTACACGTAACAAGAAGAGAAATAGTATAAGAATGATTACGCACTGGATCCGATATAAGTGCGTTGAATTACATGTCCAGAAAACTCGGATTGAGTTCGGATATGCCATTTCGCACTGCATTTATTGCTTTATTTTCTCGAAACGATTGACCGGGAACGGTCTTCACAACTAAACCGGGCTGGCTCAGCTGGCAATTCATGGGTTGGGTGGCAATACAAGGGCACCCCAGTGGGTACGAATCTCGACTTGGACCGCCAGCCAAAAAATACGAAATCTAACGGTGATCTACTAGCGTTTCGGAAGCGACTACCTTAAGAAGAAACGCCGAAAGAAACTCAAGGTTGCGTCGGAGTGTTGCCTTTGATGCGTGAAAATATAAATCTAGGAGCACGTGACAATCACCAAAAAGTGTCAACACTACAGGAAATCGTATATAGTTCAAATTCAGGTCAGACGTGGTACACGAGAAATAATAATATTGTTAGAAGAATCAAATATCGACATGCTCCAGTGAACATGATCTTTATAAAAATGGACACTTTTCGGATGTGCGCAATTCTACTCCGATTTCACCTTGAGTTTCTTTGGGCGTTTCTTCTCATGTTGGTCGCTTTCGAAACGCTAGTAGATCACCGTACACAAGCGAAAAGACCATCCGTGACGCGAGTGCTTTGGCTTTTTGCTTTTCAGGATCAGCTTGTATATGTCCAGTATCTCATATAACTAGACTCCTTCACTTCTGGTGTAGGTAGACCAACATTACGACGGAGACTCAATGGATTTTGATTCTTTGACTTTCGCTTTGGTTTTTTGGCTACATTGTACTTACCATCAGGTGCACTGCAGGCTCTTTGTCAAATAAGTGTAAAAAGGTGTTTTTTTTCGGACTGGCAATACATCCGTGGCCGGGATAGACCTTCACAACAAAATCGGGCTGCGTACAAAAGGTATTTATTCAGTGACACTTACCGTAAAGACGAATGGAGCCTTCTGTTTCCCCGAGTGAGTTCTTCGAGATGCAGCGATAGTTGCCAAAATCACCAATCTGGAGGTTCCGCACCGTCAGCTTCATGTGGGCCCTGGCGGTATGAATGACGAAAACGAAATATAACTATATTATAGTTGGAACAAGGATGTGCTAATAAAATCGAAAATAATCTTCATAAATTTCAATATTGAAACTTATAAAAATAGAAAGACATTGTCCATTATGACAACTTCTTTTATAATGGTAGAAGGTGAAGATCCGACTGACGTTGGACCGCGTCCCCCAAACAAATGCCTATTCAATCTTTTCTGACTGCCAAGTCATAAGATCGTGGAAATATGCTCGCTGGAAACATATTTCACTCCTTAGCTGTTAACATGATGAATGTAAAAGCGAATCTTTGACGTACGAGATCTCGAATAAAAGCTAAGAGACAGATTAAAAATAAAATATAGGCTTAGTTTCACATTCATCACGAATAATGAGCTATAACTTCTCCGCAACGCGCACAATTTCTCCCGAATATAAACATAAATCGTGCGCAAGTAATAAATGCTTATTCAGCTAATCTATTAATAACAAACCCTCCGATCGGCACTTCACAATAATTCCGATTCATCAATTACGACGCTTCGTCGATTGTGAGTAATCGCGTGAAACCGAGAGGGGGCCTCGGATCGAGTAACTAAAGGAACAGTACCACAACTTACGACAACTATAGAAACTTTAAATTTAAGTGCCGTTGAGATATATACATTAAAACATGACATACATTTTCAAATATAAAATCGTGTAGATCTACGCGAGGGAGGCCTACGGCCTAAGCCTAATTATTGGTAGATAGGAGTTTAAATTGAGAAACCTCCTCGCAATGCATACCGTATCAAATAATACCACCTTCTGTATTCCGTTCTTTCACCAACAACCAAGGGAGAGCCTCTTAATAGTACTCGAAGTCCATACGATTACAGGGACAATAATCGTTAAATCCACATCCCATATGCTGGTAATCTCCTGTGCGAGGTCTAAATATTATGAAGACGTCTCTTTTTCTGATTTCACGAGATTCTTATCATGTGGTATGGTGCTATCAACAAGTACTGCCTGGCGCGCCGACCAATCTACTACCACAATGTCAGGTCTATTAGCAAATATAGTCCTTACAGTGATTATAAATCGATCCCAACACAGTTATTATTATTACTGTATTATTTGAAATGAAATAACTTAGAACACTGTACTGTGATCTCTTTACGGGGTCATCGATAAACCCTCTCGTCTAAGATTTTCCCTGACTGGGATCAAATAATATTTAACATTGTACTTTTAGGGACAAACATTATTCCGATTTTATTAATATTAATTTAGATATGAAAAGCTAAAGGGTTTTTTATCTAAATATTAAAAGGAAAAGAATGAAGGTATGATTTACTGCTTTATTTGTATGGACTTAGGGTTTCATATACCTTGTACTTAAAATGTATAGCCGAAGAGTTATATGTGTTATAGCTTTTCGCGGTGCCGATTGTAAGAAAGTGTAATGGTTTTTGGAGATATCACCGCCGTTTCTATCACGACCAGTGTTTTAAAGAGTCATTTAACCTTCTTCCATCCTCTCCCTTCCTTAATAGAACTATGCGTGTGGACTTACGGAGTCACAGCTATAATCAGAGATGGGCAAAATGTAATCTGATTAATGATCAACGATTACAAAATGTAGTCGTAATTTTAATTTTCGTGCCTTGTAATCATGATTAAATCCATTTAAAACATTACGAAATCATAAATGTGTATGCAATCTGGGATTTGTAGTGTTTAAAACATAGATGAGCAAAATGAAAAATATTAATGGTATAAAACGTAAAATGTAATCGTTATCATTTTTATTAATCTGATTACATTTTACCCATCTATGACTATAATGTAACTGACATTCCGGCTAAGACTGGGAAGTTCTCTAATTCCTACTTTTGCTCAGTCGTTGGGCTGTAGAATGGTCTTCCGGCGAGCGTGATCCCACCATCCTATGATATGGGGTCCTTAAGCGTAGCGTGAAGAGATATTTGTGCAGGCCGGCATGATCGCTGCGAATACCGTCGGGTTTTTCTTAACTGCTGATAGTCGTTGTCATTTTTCGGACTGCACCATGCTTACCATCAGGCGTGGCGTGGTCACTGTGCCGATTCAGGATAAAAAAAATTACAAAAATAACAATAATAATAATAGTGAGACACAAGGTTAGTTTTTTTTTGCTTTTCTTTATATAATTAGTTTTATTATATTAGCTTGATTTTTTTGTAGATACTGCGCTGGCGTGTTTATATTTTTTTGTGAATTTATATTATTTTTAATTCTTGCCTTCATCCTCATAGTGACCGGGAATTCTTATTTTTTTGTTTTCCCCTGGTAAAAAAATAGAACAAAGGTAGTTCTATATTAGACGGTAAAATTTTAAGAGCTTTATTTCCTACACTCACTGTGTTGTTAATATCTTCAGACCATTAATTCTCATATCGTTTGCCACATCTAACGGGAGCATTATGAGATCGGTCACCACTGTCACTGGTCACTATAGGTCAAGATTTTTGTTATTTACTAGCTGTACCCGCGACTTCATTCTCGTGGAAGTGGTACTTTTGTTTTGATAACAATTATTTCAATCTTTTTCTGTTATATAATATTTTCAAAAAGCGATTAATTAAATTTTTTTATGTATATCAGCTAGAACACCATTGAGGTCGAATTAATCCGTTTGCATCTTTTGTCGGCATAATCTGTAATCCGCACATAATGATTTATATTTACAACACTACATGATTTAATTGTTTTTTAATGTGATTTTGTTTTGAAAAATTCGTGGAATGTACTGTTATTTGGATAACCCTATAACACTATTTATAATGAGAATAACCTTCCTTGCTTTCTTGCTTGTTAGTATTGTCACCGTTTAGCTGCAGATTTTCGAGTAACATTACGCATTCACAGCGATGATGCGAATCAGTTAAACAGCCTCTATTAAAGAGTGTTTTATATAAGTATGAACTAGATTTAATGTGTAGCTGCAAGTGAGTCGGGCAAGTTGCTCTTAGACTTTCAATTATTTACGTAATACTGGGTTTTTACGACTGTCGTGTATGTTTTATAAACTCATCAACAATGTCTAAGATTCAGGTACACTTTTGACGATAGATTGTTTAATTGAAATACTAAAAAAAATACATGTTTTTATTATTATCGAAATTGTGCTTGTATTTAAAATTTTATTGATGTGTTTATTAATATATTTTAAAACGGTAGCTGTGGTAGTCTGGTGGACAATGGACCGGAACACACGCGTGGCAACGCGAATGATTGTAGGCCCTTATCTCGGCGCGTACCTTTGGGCTTGTCCTGTTTTAGTTCGGATTAAGGCACCACATGCTCACCAGTGAATGAAAACATTTAAAGGAAACGCGCGTAGCATTTAATAGAACTGTCACGTGTAAGTGACCTGAGTACGGCGATCAGCTGCGCTACTGGTCACGTTGAGCACACATTGTATACTACCATTCGTGTTTCTCTTCTCAACTCGAAAGGGATACAGCGATTTTTTTTTTACACTGGCTCGACATAGTGACTTCAGAGTACCTGATGGTAAGTACAGTGTAGTCCAAAAACGAAAGCGACTATCAAAGGATGAAAATTCATTGATAGTCTACATCGTCATGTCGGCCCACATATACCACGACTGAAGGTCTCTAGGTATATGAGCTACTGGATATACACGAGCTGATCCCAAAACGTGACAAGCTGAAACTAGTCACTATGACGGGCTTTACACCCATGTACTGTGGTCGCGATCCAGACGGGCACCGGCGCCCTACCACCTCGCTGCTGCTCGTTTAGCACCACCCAGGAGTCACGTGTAGGGAAACTAGGGTAAAGCCTACGGACGCGAGCAGCTACGACTCCCAAAAATGTGATGATATATTATTATTATTAATAATCCTGTTATATTGGTCACAAACAACAATTTCTATAAATAGTAACAGGATTTTTAATTATTGAAAAACAGTCGTTACTGTGTCTTCCGCTCACCGATATGAGTTTTCTTCGGTATTGATTGCGTATTTCTTGGTGGGCAGTACCATCACGCTGTCGTACACCCAGTAGGAGATGGCTCTGGGATGAGCTTCGGTGTGGCAGTCGACGGTGACGTCCGTGCCGGCGGGCGCGCCCACCAGCTGATTGGGCACCCAAATCATGGGGGAAACTGAAAACAAAAATTATATTTACTATCTAAATAAAACACGGTATATTGAATTAATTATTGAGGAGTTGGAGACAGAACAGCCGACGCTGGTATTTTTTTCCGCATGTCCAACCTTTGTGGCCTGGGAAAGACCTTCACAACAAAACCGGGCTTGGTGGGCGAACGCAGAGGGCGCTCAGCCAGCGAAATTTATGGGTTGGGCGGCTACGCAAGGGCACCCCTGTGGGTACGGACCTCGACTTGGGCGGCCGGCCAGTTGAAAAACGAACCTAACGGTGATCTACCAGCGTTTCGGAAGCGACTGCCTTGAGAAGAAACGCCGAAAGAAACTCAAGGTTGCATCGGAGTGACCGACGCTGGTATGGTCATGTACAGAGAGAAGATATCCGATAATTGTTATTTTCCTTTTATTTCGGCAGGATATTTCACTGTTTAGCGGGAAAGCCCTTAACTTCACCTTGCAAAGGGGGCGAGCGTTTAAGGTGCTCAACCAGAGAGCTATGAGTTGGGTGGCCTCTATAAGAACGAGAGAAGAAAAGGACTAAACGGTCTTCTAGCCTTTTGGAAGCGATTACCTTGAGAAGAAACGCCGAAAGAAACAGAAGTCTGCTTCCGAGTGGTTAGTTCTTCCACAAATTTTCCTGTTCGTCACATTGTTTACCTCAATGCAATGCAATGGTCGTAAACTCCCTACGATATCGTTCAACGAATGATGGGACGCCACTCTTTTCTTTTCTTGGCATTATGGAGAGTATCACGTAATTTTTACTAGGAGTGTCACAGATTTGATGGTCCATCTTAATCGGCTTTTACTCTTTGGACGTATTCCGTTGACCTTAGCAGTAACTGTCAGTTGTTCTCGGTAATTACCGGTTTTTTAAGCTAAACAACTTTAGTATCCAAGGGAGACAAATGGTGGATAGCCTGGTTTTATTTAGTTGTTTAAATTTATTTATTATTCTATTTGCTATTTTTTCTGTTTTTTATTCTGTTATTTTTGTATGTATCTGTATATTAATGATAATAATGTATATGGTATGTGTATGTAATATCTATAATATAAAAATGAATCGCAAAATGTCTTGATAAGCGCGAAACTCGAGAACGGCTGAACCGATTTGGCTGATTTCTTTGTTGTTGTGTTTGTTGAAGTCTGGTGAAGATTATTACGGAGAGAAAAATTAAAAAAAATGTCTGAAAAAGTCTAAAAACAACACTTTTCTATATTCTCATACAAAAAATTCGTAATAATATTTAAAAGTCAATTTGAACTTTAACACCATGCCATAAAGTTTAAATGTTAGTGGACGGGTCCGGGAAGGCAAAGCAATTATTGAGTGACGTATAAATATTAATGTCAATATTTGTCAATTTTTAAACATATAGCATTAAGGCCAGGTACCTTCAAACAATTTTCAAAAAACAGCCGACAGGCCAATAGGTTTTGGCAGAATAAAATCTGACAGGGAAGCTATTAACATTTAAAAAAACAATGAGACTTTGTTTTAGAGTAATAGGGCAGAACAAGGTCTGCCAGGACAGCTAGTACTTATATATTTGTGTTCTTGTATATGTGTATTTTTATATTATTATCTATGATACTCTAAAATTAGTATCTAATGCTGTGTATATGTACTCCATTGATCCCTTCCTTGCTGTTTTCTGGGCGTCGACGCAATAAATGGGTGTGAAATGGGCTCGGCTGGTCACTTAGCATTTGCTGAGATGACTTCCCTTTGGCGCATCATCACAACACAGGGTATTTGCTTTTGTTGTTTTCTGTTTTTTTTTAACCTATTCTGTGATGTGTTGTATGTTGTGTGCCAAATAAATGTTTTATTATTATTTTTTATTATTATTAATTTTACCTTTTAACTAACATCACATAGACTGAACAAAACAGACCATGATATAATAAGATTTACTATTTTACCTGTTGGACGACACAACAAAAATCTTTAAAAAAAAAAGTTAACATCTTGACAAAATATACTCAATGTTAGTAGGTATACTGAGATCGTAAAGATACCGTTGATGGCAATAGTTCTAACTTAAATCGGCGTCTCCATGAGATGGTAGAACATTTGTTCGGATTGCGTTACCAAATAAATATAAATTTATTCATGAAACCACTTTAGAAGCTTATCACGTTATGTTTTCACAACGTCGTAAATAAAATTATCGTGGTATCATTTTTTCTAAGCCCTGAACGAACATAAATATCTGGGGAGCAGCAAACACAGTAAAAACTACACCAAACTAAAGTCGAATAAATCATGAAAGGATTTTCATGCTACGAGCACTGTCGCATCTGAAACAAATTTATCTTCAAAAAATAAAGTACTGAATAAAAATTTGATGAAAATAATTTTGTCAAGATTTTGGAGGATTTGAATGCGAGTATAGAAATATGGCAGCCAGATTAGAACCTGATTTTACTACAAATTACGTTAACACATTTTACATCATTGACATTTGAAAATCAGCGCTGTGTGGCTTAGCTGGTCACTCAACTTTTGTTGAGCTGATTTCCCTTTGGCGCATCATCACAACATATGGTATTTGCTTTTGTTGTTGTCTATCTTCATCAACCTATCTTTTTGTGATGTATGTTGTGTTTTGTGTCAAATAAATGCTTTTTCTTTCTTTCTTCACCAAATTCAGTTTCTAATTGCTTAGATAAAAAGCTATTAAAATATAAAGATTCTAGAAGGACGTTTATGAAATTAAGAATACGTTGAAAAGTTGATATATTGTTTCAAGATTTTTTTTCTTTTTATTGTCATTATTGTTTATTCTTTTTTTTAATTATCTCAAAAAAATGTAACACAACCAGGAGACCCTTCACGAAAATCATTATCGCAGACATTCTCTGTGGCATTAAGCTGCCGGAGCTCACTTCCCCTTGTTTATAAGTTTTTATCTGTTATATTTTCTTCTTGTATGTATGTTGTTTTTATTTTTGTACTTTTTTATTTTTATTGAGGGGAAATAAATGTTTTTGAATTCATAACATTATTAACGCCATGATTTCCAAAAATATTTTTTGATATAATTTAATTGATATCAGCCAGTGAAATTTACGTGTGCTTTTGTCGAAAATATACTAAATAATTTAATATTAGAAACGACACCACCTGCTAATCTGTTCAGATCAGTGGTATACAGGTTTTAAAATTGTAACTTAGTGTCGCTCTCAGTTTGTAGCTCAATTTAGCCTTATTCAAAACATCCCACATCTCCGTTTTCATAAAACTGATTGTTAGAATCTCAAACATTATCTACTGAAAGAAACTTAGGGAAACAAAGGCATGAAGATAATTTTACAAACACTTCGTGAAAGATAATTCCTCGAAATGCCACAAGAAATAAGTAATATCAAAGCGACTGTCTGCCAACAAAGAGTTACTGCGATACCATTAGAAACATGGCGACTAATCCAACAGGATAATGCTCGAGTTAAATTAAACAACTTTTTTGTCTCAACCCAACGAGAATATTACAAAAACAATTTAGTAGAATCATATCTTAGGATTTGTAGCCTACAACATAATGATACATTCACTAAGCTTACCACAGCCCCACAACTCAATATAATCATTAACATTTTCTGCTCCTACTAGATTACCCAGAGCATTTACTGTTAACTTGTTCCAAACTCTACATTATTCAACAAATTTGGGCCATAGTGGACACTTATGTAGAATGCTAAGCCTATACAATTCTAATTCTCGATATATTCAGTGAAAACAAATTAAAACTGAAAAAAAAAACAGGATGTTATTCAAGAGGATAGTGGAGTAAATAATTGTTTATCCGTTTTTTCTTCTTTTCTCCACTTTTATGTAATTTTTTTTTGCAAATTAGATTAGTGATTTTTACATTGCTACAGGGTTGCATTCTTGGTCCAAAACGATTTATATTAAAAAAATTGAAATAGAATGAGTAGTGACTGAATGAAATAATTCTTTTTATAAATGCTGTTAACGAAACACTTTTTATTAAACATAAAATAGTTAAATACAAAAAGAAATTCTTTAACAAAATAAGCTAAATCTATTCTCAGATATAACGCAACAACTTAATTTGCTATTTTTGTCTGACATTGTAAATCTAATTGAGATATATATATATTTACATTATCATATTAGATGATATTCTAAGAATATTACAAAGAAAATATACATTTATCGTATTAAAATAGTTCTAAGCCTACAATATGAAAAACTGTTTTTTTTTTAATATTTGGTTTTAGAAAGCCGTTTCTGGACTTAAGATACCCCAATGCTTACCATTAGGTGCTTTGTGGCCACTATGGAGAGGCTAAAGAAGAATCGAAGATGTTGATGTATATTTCAATATAGCTTAAATTAAATATAAACAAAATCTTTTGGAACATCTATTTCTTTTACATGTTTTCACGAGACTTTTTCACTTGAACAAACACCATATTTTCATGAATCCCTAGGTTTTTTCCACTAAATTTGTCAATTACATCAAAGTACGATATTTCGTGATGAAAAGTTGAAAATTAATATAAAAGGACCCTTTTAAACGGATTTCGCGTTCCCATTATTTTGATTTCTTATTAAGAGTGGCTGAATAAATAACTAAGATGGACCCGATAATTGAAAGACAATATTTTTCCCTTTGTTGCAAACTGTCATGAACATTGTGGTCGTGGGCAACCCAAAAATTGTACAATGAAAAAGTGGTGGTAAAAAAGGAAGGTGGAGAAGTCCGACGATGGATCACGTCCGCCGAGCAAATTCCTATACACTCTTTTTTTAAAGGTTCCTAAGTCACAAGATTGTGGAGTTATGGTCGCTGGAAGCTTATTCTACTCCTTAGATGTTCACATGATGACTGTAGAAGCGAATCGTTTCGTGCTGATATAAGAAACTTCCGCGACATACGGATGGTATCTGACACGGTGTTCGATTGTTTTATGATGAAACGGGGCTGCTGGTAGAATCAGAAAATGATTTGATGCGGAGCTTAGCATTAGAATGTTAAAACATTTCTACAAAATTATGCAGAGAAAAATTTATAACACTTAACAAAATTACAAACGGGTGATTTGAGCGTAATTTACGAAGCGACTCCGTGCTATCTCGTCGCGATAATGTACTCGTTTGGACATAAAACGCTAAGTTTATAAATAATTTAAAATGTCGTAGAATATTAAATCGTATCACCGGGCACGAGTAATATTCCTTGCGAGAATTGCCATCATAAACTCTCAGAAATGTGAATTACGCTCTCAAAGTGTGGATTTTATTATCTCTACAGCGATGTGAAAAATTGTCGGCAGTGTTCGACAAACCCTGCCTCCATTCATCATTATTGAAACTTTATGAATTGCTCCCATCGAAATCCTTCGTCCTCACGTCCTGTTACTTAAATGTTCCTTAAAGTGTGTTTAGTCTTGCTTAAATTTAGCTGTGGTGGCTTAGTGGATAAGGGAGCGGTTTCCATGCGTGGCAACGTGTATGATCACCGGTTGGAATCCCGGTACGTAGCTCTGGATCTTTGCAGATTACACATGCCATGTGTAAGTGCCGTGAGAACGGCGATCTGCTGCGCTACTGGTCTCGTTGAGCACGAAATATAAGCGCAAAGTGGAAGCAATCACTGAAGTATCTCTGCTTATCGCGTAAGGGATATAGCGTGACGATATATTGTTACAAAATAATACAAAACGCTCCAGGAAACAGTTTACTTAAACTATACTTTCAAGTGCATTCTTCCATGTGAGCTTTGGGCTAATTATTATATAATAAAAAAAGGATTTGGTTTGTTGAGCTAGAGCGTTTGCATGATGCATAGCAAATCGTTCAAAGGAAAATAACTTAAAGTAATAATAACATATCGCCACGCAATAGCCCGTACGGAGTGAGCAGAGATACATTAGTGGCTGTATCCAGTTTGCGTTTATATGTCATGCCCAACGTGACCAGTAGCGCAGCTGATCGCCGTCCTCACAGCACTAGTACATATGACATTTCTGTTAGAGGCCATGCGAGTTTTTTTCTTCACCGGTGAGCACGTGGTACCACGAAACTCCTAACTACTGCTAATTTTTATACACTAGCTGGACAAAGTGAGTACATTTTCTGATAAAATGTATAATACAATGTAGTTCATGAATGGTAACGACCGCCAAAGGACGTACATCCGTTGACAGTCGCCATCCCTGTGTCGGCCACATATACCACGATGGAAGGTCTCTAGGAATATAAATAACTGGATATATACAAACTGATCCCGAATCGTGATAGTCCGAAGTGATTCACTGTGACGGTCTTTACACTTGTGTACTGTGGTCACAATCCATTTCGGACAATCGCCCTAGGTTTTTTTGTTACCCTGGCGGATATCCTCATGGACCGACCCTCACTGCCGCCTCATGTACCGGACTCTTACCGACTAAAACCACCAGGTGCTAAACACTGCTTTCTCTTCGCCTTCGCTGGCCCTGGGGTTCCGTATACTTCCTGCAGTCCGGCGAATGCTTGGCCTTAGGCAACCCTCCACTTTGGGAGGGTGTATGGGATTATCACCTCTTCACTTCCTCTGAAATTGGCAGCGTGTGGGCACACACACGCTACCTCTTACTCTGATGGTCGGCAGATGATCTCACGTCTACCGCCCGGTTTGTGTCGAGGGGGGAGACGATCGCGCTGGTAGTGTTGTGCGAAATAGTCTCTTCTCTTGCGCTGTCTTTTTTCTACGGCCTGGCAAGGCGACAGACGCCTTGCCACATCAACTTAAAGTAATGAAACTAAATTTATACTTTTTAATGTCTTTAACTGTATTCAGTACGATAATATATATTTCTAATTTAAAAAAAATCAACAACTGTATGGCTAAAAGAAATTAGATTTTCTAAGTAATAATAAAGATTACCATTTTATGAAAAATATTTTGATTTCAGGCAAGGAAAAACAAGGAAGAAATCTCTAAAAATAATAACTGGTACAAAATGGGTTAAGACAACTCACATTCGACGTCAACAATAATCCTCTTGGAGACTGACGGTGGAACAGCGTTTGTGGCTATGCAGAGGTACGCGCCCATCTCTGTTCGGCTGATGCGCTGCAGGCTAAGCGTGTCACCTTCGTACACTGTTACTGTAACAAATTCAAATCTATATATATAAACATATCAGTCTTGACATCAATGAAGAGCCTATGTACTAAAGCTAAGAAATATAAAGTTTTGACGTTAAGTTCTTTGTATTGTTACGAGCGCGGGGTAATAAAACGCCGGTGTTAACGAGCGATCAATTTATTAATCGAGGAGAGTGCTGCTTTTAGAGGTAGTTTCAAATACAATGCAAGTAAATGATGGAACAATATACCTCCACCTATAAGATCTTCGTTGAGTATTTATGCTTTTAAAAATAAATTGAAAAAATATTTGCTTGAATCTCAAATTAAATACGAAAAAGTAACTTTAGATATTTCTGTAATTTGACTTGATATTTTATGGAACAGCCTGTATGTATGTAAATGTATTGTATTATCAATCTACCCTATCTCTATTATATTTTATTTAGTATTCTACATTTTTCTATGCTACTTAAAAGTATTCTATGTATTTATTGTCATACTTATTTGTTGTACGTTATAACTTATAAGGTATGTTTTTGTATATTTGGTCCTAATATTTAAATAGCACCGTGACGTCCGCGCAATCGATTCCTCTGAGCGTCGGCTGAAAATCAGCGCTGGATGGCGCGTGCAGCGTCGCCCAGCACACGCTGAGCTGAGTGCTCTTTGAGACGGGTGGCAGCACACAGGATACATGATGTGATGTTATGTATTCTTTCATTGTTGTTTTTTTTTATATAAATATGTTTGTTGTGTGTTGTTATCTTTTGGCTCAATAAACTTTTTCTTTCTTTTTTCTTTCTTTACAATATTAACACGCAGTTATAAAAATGTCTTGAAGCGTAATCGTCGAATGATCCCGTTGCCCAATAGCCACAGGTTCCAGAAATCCAAAAGGTAATATAAAGCTTGAACTTACCAAAGAAAATATAAAAATACTATACACAATTTACCAACATTAGTGAAACGAAAAATAAACTAAAAGTGATTGAGCCAGATTAAAATGGATATATCACATATTGCCTTTGTCTTATTGAAGTGGAAAGATTCAGAAAAAATGGCGATTTTTGGTGGTACGGTGATTGCCCGAACTGGATCATGACCACAGTACACAAGTGTAAAGACCGTCCTAGTGACTTATTTTGGCTTGTCGCGTTTCGGGATCAGTTTATGTACATTTAGTAATTCATATACCTGGAGACCTTCAGTCGTGGTATATGTGGGTATATATGACGACGGTGACTATCAATGGATTCTCATTATTTGATAGTCGCTTTCGTTTTTGGACTACACTAAACTTACCATCACGTGCAGTGTAGTTACTATGTCGAGCCAGCGTAAAAAAAGGCAAAATTGGGAAAACACTAGAAATAAGGAAAAGTATATATACTGCAAAGCATGAAGAGACGCTTGTGTAGGTTGGTGTAGTTGCGGATACTGTTGATAAGTCATTTTTGATTGAAGAAATCAATATTGTAGAACAATGGAAATATGCCTATGCAAACACTTCAAAGTCATATAAACACGTAGAGAGAAATAGTAATAAATAATAAAAATAATAATAAACAGTATCTTTCCGGGAGAGCAGATAATGATACACATTAGAGACTATATCCAATTTACGCTTAAATATCGTGCCCAACACGACCAGTAGCGCAGCTGAGCTCCAGTCTCACAAGATATTTCTATTACATGTAATGTTTAAAAAGACGGTAGTGTAAAATAAAATACAAATTTTAATTTCAATTTCTAATGAGATAATTCTTTGTTATCATTCGTAGGTTTTAGAGCTTACCTGAAAACCTACAATATTATAAACTTTTCAAGCTTAGCAGATAAAAATGTAAAATGAAAAAATGAGGTTATCGCTTAAATGCCGGTGAAG
This sequence comes from Automeris io, assembly GCA_036320925.1. NCBI lineage: Eukaryota > Metazoa > Arthropoda > Insecta > Lepidoptera > Saturniidae > Automeris > Automeris io. The sequence goes on from JAUDJH010000008.1 coordinate 481,668, forward strand.
AAACGGCGATAAAAATTAAAAATTCCGCCTCAGTACCGGCGGGCGGCCGAATGGCTGACCTGCGCTCACCATTAGCAACAGTTTCGTGGCCGAGCCAACCGCCATGAATGTAATTAGACTACACTCAGCGAATACATTATAAACGAGTTGAAAACTTGTAGATTGTAAAACCATATTTACCTGGTATATTTATTTTGGAAGTGTGGCAGATAAGGCGTCTGCCGGATTTGTCTGCATTCATGGCATCTTTTTTTACACTTGCTCGACATAGTGACTACAGAGTACCTGATGGTTAGTACAGTAAAACAGGATGAAAATCCATTGATAGTCAACATCATCATGTCGGCCAACATATACCACGACTGAAGGTCTCTAGGTATATGAGCTACTGGATATACACAATCTGGGGCATTACACCCATGTACTGTGGTCGCGATCCAGACGGGCACCGACGCCCTACCACCTCGCTGCTGCTTGTTTAGCACCACGCAGGAGTCACGTGTAAGGAAAGTGGGGTAAAGCCTACGGACGCGAGCCGCTTCGACTCCCAAACATCATCATCATCTTTTTTTTTATCTTGACGCGGAATATGTACCACGTCCCACCTGATAGTAAGTATGGTGGAGTCCAAAATACAGTTGAAAACAGTAAACAAAAACAATCGATAGCGATTATGGGAATCTCTTCACGCTTCATTTATAGGATCCAGCGCCACAGGACAGTGAAAACACTCTTGTCGGAACACTTTTCCACAGGTCAACGACTCGAACAAAGTAACTAGAGAACTTCTTAGTCCTAACAGGGATATGATACTTCATAGCCGTAGCTCTGACAACAAATAAATAAACCAGCTTTCGTAGTTCTTTTATGAAAGGCAGAGGATGGTACAAGGCTAGCTATTTAGAACAGTCGTCGTGATACAGACTTGGGATGTAACGGAGGCAGTTTTATCGGAACCGAAGTCGGAGTCGGAGTTTTTAAATTTGATTTATCGGAGTCGGAATCGAAGTCGGAATCGGAGTCGGAGGCAATGTCAGTCACAAGTGACGGGAGAATAAAATAGTTTTATTAAGGGAAAAATAAAGACATTATTCAGTGAACCTTTTTAATTAGAAAGTGATAAATTTACAAATACACTGACAATAAAAATTGCGGTTTCTTATTAACATTTTCCCATGAACAGTGAACAAATTAAATCAAATTTGCTCCAGGGTTGTTTTTGTTTTAATTTCTATTTTACTTAATTGAATGTAAATGTAAAATAAAAAAAACCGTTTAGTAATGTACATTTAGTTTTAAATTTAATAATTTTAATCATATTTTTTTAATCTAATTTTTTTAAAATGTCGTCTACAAATTAAATAGCACTGATTGCGTGATTAATTGATATTATATTTTAACAACATATAAAATGAAATCAAATGAATTGACTACAACAGTGGTGGTGACCTCTGATGAATACCTCCGATTAAAAAGTGTCGGAACCGGAGGTGTAATAACAATCGGAAGTTCCGACTTATCGGAGTCGGAGTCGAAGCTCCGTAACATCCCTGATACAGACGGTAGAAAACTCTTAGTGAGGCAATCCTCTGCGCAACTGGAGTAATCGAGATGCTTAGTAACGCCTGGATTATTCACAACGCGGACAGCGCGCCGCTGCGACCTGTCCAGGGCGTCAAGTAAGTGCTGAGCAAAAAGTTCCTCAAGCTCAGTTAAGAAAATAAGTTCCTCTAAAAAAATTGGATACATAATAGGAAGTTGAGTATAGATTGATTACCTTTTTGCAAAGCTAAGTTCAAATTCGTGTGTCAAAATAACGTTTACAGGGCATAGTTTTATTACATTTTTTGTTTCCCGGTGGAAATTCATATGGACCGTGAGGTTTGCTGTGAGAGAAACGGACTCTGTGTCAAATACTTGCTGAGTAAAATCACGGCGACGGTTGGTAGCTTACCATAAATTAACTGAAGTCACATTCATTTATCGAAATATTTCTTGGCCAATAATTACATAATATACTATTTAAAATTTATCCGCATTGTCTATTCACACTGTTTTAACAACATAACCATGTATATTGCTATATCGCTTTGTCTTCAGCCAGCTACCGTAATGTCCTGAATAGTTTCGCAATTTGAATGTGTTTTTACAGTCTCTGGCTAATTTTGTTAGAAAGCTTTTAAGCAGATAGTTTTCACGAATTTACTTTAAGTCCCAGCGGTATTTGTGTTATATTTGCTAATGTTTGCATAGTGTTTTCTAATTCATTTAGTCTGGAATAGATTTTTGCAAACACTAAAAGAGGTGCGGTGCTATATATATATATATATATATATCTTTTCTTAATACACTAACTAGATATAGTAATTATATAGCATCTGATGTTTTAAATACAGTGCTGTTTAAAATTCAACGGCAAAGATCTAGAACCCAGATATATGAACAACTACGAATAATTAAGGATTCATTGCCAGTTGTCAAGGCTACACTGACGAAGTATCTCCAACACTTATCTTTAGGGTTTGTGACAAAGGAAGACATTCTACTCTCTCTCTTTCATGTAAGAATCGAGTGATCCGTATGGCTAGTCTGAGTGTGATAGCAAGACTAATTAGCCCGCCGCGCGGGCGGTTAAGCGCTTGCGTCGCGTGCGCATGCGCCATCCCCCCGCGCGCTGGTATACCACGGCTCTCAGCTTTAGAGTCGTTTCCATCGCACGACACGATATAAAGAAATAAATATCAAGTGTGTTAGTATGAAATGTGTAGATAAAATTACTAAGATAAATAAGTGAAGATATAATAATGTTATTTAAAATGTTTGTTAGTTATAAGTTAGTATAATATAAAGAATTAGAAAATAGATAATGTTAAGGACAGAAATAAATAAATAGACAGTGAATAGGGTACTAGGTCATTCTACAATTTATGAAAGGAAGAAAAAGATAAAAAACATTTGTTTGGCATAACAAACACACGTAACAACAACACAAAAAGAGAGATTAATCGAGACAGAAAACAATAAAAGCAAATACCGTGTGCTGTGAGAATGTGCCAGAGATAAATCAGCTGACTTAAGCACTTAGCATGCCAAGCTGAGCCACCTCGTACTGATTTGCAGCTAATACCAATTTATTGTGACAACGCGCAGGAAATGGCGACGAAAAGAATAATAAAGTATAGAGATACACAGCTACAGAGGCTCTCAGTATTTGATGATGCGACAGAGATTTAAGTTGGAGAACACGTTAGAGCACGTTGAGATGGATTTAAATTTCTACCGGGCAGTAGACTTGAGGGAGTCTGCTGTCCGGATGAGAGGGTGGCGGTGTGCAGAGTCCGGCGCGCCGCCTGTGAGATAGGTGTTGGAAGGGTGGGCTCTTTACCCCTCCCAGAGAGGCAGCCTCGAGAAAACATTTCGCTCTTCAGGCTTCTGGATGAATTTGGTTTCCCAGGCCCTGGTGGAGCGATTAGAGGGACACTCCGGGGGTTTTTAGTCAGTAGGAGTCTGACACACCGGGGTTGCTGCCCTAACAGCGGCCCTGATGGTTCTATGCAGGATTTTCCCCCCGGGATATATAAAAAAAGGATTCAAACTTCTAGAAACAATTCTCATGATTCTTTTGTGAAAGGTAGACTATGGAGACAATGTATAATAAACTAAAAAAGTGGCATGTATTAATTGAAAGTATTATCATTTCTATTGTAGAAAATAATTTCTAAGTAGATCTATCTCATCAGCAAATGGCAGCGAGTGGGATCGATGACAAGCAGGTAAGTTTAACCTTTGACAAAAAAACGAGTAATTGGACTCGCGCCCTTCCCACTTAAACAAATTCGATTAATACGGACAAACACTAGGTGAGTTTTACATGGACTCCATTAATTCAGACAATAGATCTACACTCGACCGAATTGAAAAGCGCGTAATTAAAAACATTCCCCTTTGCAAATGCGCGTGACAGATGACACTCACAAGTTTCATCATTGCAAAGTTGGAGCAATAGATTTTGATTTAGCTAAACCCATTTTTCCTAAAATTTTAGAGTACCACTATTATATATGTATCGACACGTACCTCTGGGTTCTTCCAGATTACGTACGGGTATAGGCACCAAATGTTCACCTATGAAGGAAAACATCGTGAGGAAATCCGGATGGCATCTAATAGAGATGTCATATGTAAGTCCCCGAACCAAGATCACCAGCTTCGCTATAGATCATGTTGGGCATGATATATAACCGCAAAGTGGATACAGCAACTAATGGATCTCTGCTCACCCCGTAAAGGATATAACATCACGATATTATTTTTATTTATTTTATCATATTAGTAGTTAGTTTATTAATTATTTTAACAGTTTGTTTAGACTTGTCTATTTTTTATTCTTTTTTTATTTATCTTAATAATTTGTAACGCAACCGAGGGTTCTTCATGAAAGCCACCACAGAGATATATATAAATAACTTATTATTTCACAACAAATCCCCGATACCCTTAATTCAATAAACGCTAAAAATAAAAAGATCTGTATCAGGGTCGTATCATTGCAAACAATAGAGGAACCCACGCGAGCATCGCAGACGGGATCTGTTGTCGGCGACGCGTCCCTCTGTAATTAAAATATTCCTCGTTGCGGATTATTGTGACAGACGGACCTGTCACGCACTGGCAGGGCTACTGATACACTTTTTATATTGTTTATAATCCAAAATAATGTTACGACGGAATTAAGGTGAAATATAAACACTAGATTAATAGGTTTCTAGGTGTCACAAGGCCATGATTCTAAAACGTATGGATTGTCCTGAGGTGCTCTTTCGAATGAACTATCAAATAAATCGGCAACTATCTGTGAACATCAAAGATACCACTCTACTTAATTTCTGAGTAATTAGGTTTATCAAATAAACATCGATACATCGATATATCGATATTTTCAATTTAATATATCGATATTTTTAGGTGATATATTTTGTAATGATATATCGATATAAAATATCCAATATCGAAAATTGTATCGAAAACGATATTTTTTTAATTCTTATGGCAGTGAAGTCGCTGAAATCTGAAACTGTAGAAGATAGGACCGAACGAAAAAGAACTATATTGTCTATGACTGTTGAGTATTGTTTTGTTACGTTGCATGCATTGACATCTGAATTTGTTGCATGTCTATTATTTGCCGCCATTTATTTATTTATTATTTATTTTTGTTCGGTATCTTAAATAAGTCTTTAGAAGATAGCCTTTTAATTCTTGATATTTTTGTAATTTTGTCTAATAAAATTGAATACTGGTAAAATACTTTCGTGTTTATTGAGATTTAATCGATATATTGATATATTTCCTTCGATATAACGACGCCGATATTGATATTTTAATAAATATCAATATATCGATATAACGATATTTTTTTTTCATTTTCGGCATCCCTATGAGAAATGAGATTTACGTATTCTGAGTATTAATTAGACAGCTATGTAACTATGAAATATCGGGCCGTGATAGATCAATAAGCGATTCTGGAACATCGAGCAAATACATAGGGTACATAGATCTCTCTAAATCTTGCTCGAAAATGCCGGACTCCTGACGTACCGATATAAATAACAGGACAGATTCTGTTTAGACGCGATACAAGCGATATCTCTGGGTGATCGAATACAAATTTCGCGAACGCACAAATACTGCGAATGGATATTATTTCTACGTGTGGATTATTTGGACTGATTTTTACTGCTAAGCTCTTTTCAATTATTAAATCGATTGCTCGTCAACACTGGTATCTTATTGCACCGCGCTCGTAACAATGTTATAATAGTAAGCCTTCTTAAAAATAATATTTTTAAAAAACTTTTAAATATCGTATGAAGAAAATTTACTTCACAAATTAAATAAATGAAAGCAAGCAAAAATTTTCTAGACGTTAACAATCAAAATATAAAATGCCCAGTGATTCTCAACCCTAGCTTGAGCGTGAGGGGTCACACACAATTAGCGACAAGTGGCTCTCACAGCCGCACGTTAATTCGTGCCAAGCACAAGAACTGCTCGAAATTAAACACGATTTTTGTGCTTTGTGGAGCGCTCCCACTCTTGCCTTTAATTCAACGCGACTCAGCTTTTCCTGTTCCCTAATTGTGGAATGATTTATTTAACTTTATTTTTGGGATTTGCATGTGTGCCCACTTCATTTTGTCAAGGGAAATGTAAAATCTAATATAAGTACGTTTTAGTCCCGGCGCTAAAGAGGGGTATTTTAAGTTTAACTCATGAATTCGTGGCTCGGTGCTGGTATGCCTCCATGTGGCATTGTAGTTTCTAATAAGACGAGTCAATTATGAATCAGTTTTATATGTTTAAAAGGGCATTTGATCCTTTTAAGGGTTTATATATATTTTTTTTACACTGGCTCGACATAGTGACTACAGAGTACATGATGGTAAGTACAGTGTAGTCCAAAAACGAAAGCGACTATCAAAGGATGAAAATCTATTGATAGTCTGCATCGTCATGTCGGCCCACATATACCACGACTGAAAGTCTCTAGGTATATGAGCTACTGGACATACAGAAGCTGGTCCCGAAACGCGACAAGCCGAAACTGGTCACTATGGCGGGCTTTACACCCATGTACTGTGGTCGCGATCCAGACGGGCACCGACACCCTACCACCTCGCTATATCCACTTGTCATGAAAATAAGAGCATTTTCAATAATTATTTACTCCAACTCATAAAAGTTTAGTGTAATTGAACAAAAACAGATTTATTGGCGGATGTATTGAGATTGTTGCAAACCTGAAAATATCATCGTATGAATATATTATAAAACGAGTAAAAATAATTGTACAACCACCTCAATATATCTTCTAACAAATGTGTATTTGTTCGATTTAACCTTTATGAGTTGAAGAAAATGTAATCAGCCGTTTGAAGATAATTAGTCCCTTTTTAATTGCTGAAGGTATATAAACCACTTCTACTGATTTTATCGTTTCGCAATTTCGTATGATAATATTATAATAATATAGTATCCCTTGATGCTACGGCATCATCTGAAAGTAACAGGACTCTCAACTTTTCACTAGCTTTATGTAGAAGTGTCGTGTTTTAGCTCATTGAAATGGTTTGAATGAACAGGTTACAAATGGAAACATAATTAGGTCGAGGCGTGCTTAAAATCTTAAATTTAGTGGTTATTATACATATATGCTGGCGCCAGCCTCAATTATTGTGAGCAAGACCCCAACGTTCAAACTCTATTATACAAAGGTCGCACAAATTGCTCTAGAATATCATTTAATCGGAAACGATTGCCCGATGCACATATTGCAAAGTAATCCTTTACAGTGTTCATTTTATATGACCTTTTTGCTAAATTACAATAGTAAATGAGATAAAAATGAAATTCAATAGTTAATCGAAATTATTAAGAGAAAGTGAAAGTGAATCAAGTAGATAGTGAAAACTTAGTTATTGTAATTAATAATTTTGCCCCCTGCGTGTTACATATATTACTACAGTGTTTCTTTTATGTTAGCTCTCAACGGTATTTTACAGGACAATGAGAAAGACGAGGTTATGGCAGGTGGAATTATATATTAAGCGACTGGCCACCTGGCGGCGAGATGCGTTGACGAGATTACCTAAGTAGCGGAGAATGATTGGATGCAATTGGCATAAGATTATGAATGGTGGGTAGCCTAGGGAGGTTGATGACTTACAGGCAGACTGTATATGATGATGACGTATTTCCCTTGGCAGACGATGAAACTGATTTTGGTGAATTAGAAAAGGAAAACCTGTTGATTTTCCTGTTTTAGTGAAGGGAAGTAAAGAGTCCACTGGATTTGAAGTTTAAAATTAAAAAGTTTTGACTAATTTGACAATTTAGATGTTTTTAAAATAAATAAAATAAACATCGATTGTAGCGTCTGCTTACTTTCATAGCGGCATGCTCGGACTGGCGCGTGGTTAGGGATTTTTTTCAACCGTGCATCAGCGCATCTTTTAATATCACGTCAGTTTAAAGAATCAATAAGAAAGTAGCGTGGCGCGTCTATATATTACTCGATTTCAAGAACCAAAAACATCTAACGGGTGCAGATGTTGTCTAGCAACCAGTGACGTGCATAGGCTATTTGGACAGGATAGGCACAACTCACGTTATTAATTTGACTATTTTACTATGATAGTAAATATTACATTGCTTTCATTGGAAATATATATGGCGTGAATATAGAATAGATTTGAATATAAATGGTTACTGTTTTTGTTTAACTTTACGCGATTTAGTCCAGACTTATTTATCGTAAGGCCATGCAATGCTTTCATGCATCTATGGAATGAACGCTACTGCTAGCAACCAAGCAAGTCCTACACGATTTAAACGTTTTATCGCTTATGATCCGCTCTAGTGGGTAGTGACCTTTAATGTTTAGCATGACACGTATCGTAAACTATTGCTAATGTTACAGGCAGTAGTTGTGTCTGGCAACATCTGCGTTTTGCGGCCTCTTAAAATATATGCTCGGTTTAGGCAGTAATTAGTACGTAAACACGCCTATAGTGTTTACTGGGAATGTGACCTCTTTGCAGTAAGCTTTGGAAACTCTCGCTGTCTTTGTTTTAGTGGGAGTCATGTATTGATCAGTTAAAAATAAAATTAATAATACAAAATAATACAAAGGTGTATTGTGGTAAAAAATCTTACTTACCCTTCTTTCGCCTATCCACTGATATAGGCTGCCCGTCTTCTCGTCTCCACATGATCTTGGGAGTTGGGAAGCCATCCGCCTTGCAGACTAGGCTGATGTTTTGGTTTTCGCGCACCGCCACGGCTGACTGAGTGCTCTCTTCGTCCAGTATATTTGGTGGTACTGATGACAAAAAAATATTCCTTGATTTAAGTAATTCAAGATAAAATATTATTCATTTTGGATATTGATGGAGTTAGACTATACCAGCAGCAGTAATGATGGGACTGTGGAAAATTGATTACAGGACCCACAGTCCCCGTCTATATATGCATAAGTAGTCACCTTGGGGTTTTAAGTTACAAGTCCTGCACACCTCGGCTGTGCCACCCCCTGCGTGCGGCCGGAACGGTCCAATGAGGATTTCCACCAAGTAAAAAAAAAACCAGCAGCAGTAAAGTAATGCCATTTCTGATACACATAATAGAAAAAAACTATCTTTATGATTTATAGACTCAATGACGCCTGCTGGAAGATGAAGATATAGATGAAACTGATGATGTGCTGCATCCGCCCAACAAATGCGTATTCACTCTTCTTTTAAAGACTTACAAATCGGAAGAACATGAATAATATGAAATAAATAGAGAGATTTATTGTTTGAGAGGGTAGCGTTGTAGGTAGCTAGGTCTAGTGGACAGTAAAGTAAAAAATTCGCTAATTCAGGAAGTGTACGTGAAAAGTTTATGAATTTTATGGAAGCAAAGATAGAGTTCTCTCTAGTGGCGTTCTATTCTTTCTTTCTATCCTATTAGATAATTATGATCAAAAACAACAACAACGAACAAACATAAAAAAGAATGAATATACACTATTCTAAGTTCACAATAGCGTCTCAAAAATAATATTAATTATGCTAGTGAATCTAATTACAGTTAATTTTAAATGAAACAGCTCCTAGGATAAAAAATAATGTTAAACCATTAAAATCTAAAACGTGCCCGTGTTAATTATAAAGCTGACAAATAAAAACAAAAATGCAGAATTTGTAACACCCAAGTGGCCCCGAGTGAGATCCCTGAAGCAGTAAAGCACGCTCAAAATAACGCGAGAGCGTTAAAAAGCTGCAGGGAAAAACCCAGAGGTTCATTTCCACTTAAAACTTGGTAGAAACTGCCGCCGTACAAAAGACTAAGTGTTACCCCTATCGGTGATTTGGGACGACTGAGGACACGCCCACTCCATTTTAAGAATATACTTTGGGAGAGAAGTTCTCAAAGTTCTATTTAACGCCCTTTTATTAATAAATAATATATTTTCCTGCATATGATGATTTTCTTTTAACTTTATTAAATTAGGTTTACCGTTAGAATAGAATATCGCCTTCTTCTTCAACATATATAGGTGTCGAAAGCGCGTAAGAGCCGGCTAAGGTATATAGCATGCCGAATCGCATGCTGATTGCTAGTACGTACGCCGCTGCCTGCACCAACTCTGAACCAATTTTTTTTTTGTTAACCCGGTGGAAATCCCTACGGACCGTCAGGGGAAGTGGTGAGGGCCACTTCCTCCGGTGTGTCGGACCTGCCCCGACTAAAACCACCGAGGTGCCAGCACTGCCTCTCCTCGCCTTCGCCGAGCCTGGGAATCCGGATACTTCCGACGGCTCGGCGAACCTCCTCTGCACCATAATGCACATTCGCCAACCGTCATTGGAGAAGCGTGCTGCGTAACATGTCCAAACGCCTTCCCATAGATTATTATTATTATTATTATTTTTTAAACTGGCTCGACATAGTGACTACAGAGTACCTGATGGTAAGTACAGTATATTCCAAAAACAAAAGCGACTATCAAAGGATGAAATCCATTGATAGTCTGCATCGTCATGTCGGCCCACATATACCACGACTGAAGATCACTAGGTATATGAGGTACTGGATATGCACAAGCTGATCCCGAAACGCGACAAGCCGAAACTGGTCACTATGACGGGCTTTACACCCATGCACTGTGGTCGCGATGCAGACGGGCACCGGCGCCCTACCACCTCGCAAATAAATAACGATTCCATAAATAAGGTGGAAAAAGGGAAAGGAGGAGAAGTTCCCACTGGCTAATAATAATTCATCAACTTATGGTTTTAAGTACTATTTGTAAATGCGAATTAAGGACATAACTACGCGATGAGCAACAGCATCCTCCTGAACTCTGTCACCAATACTGCGGTCCCCAATACGCCTGCCTAGCGTAGAAATTATGGGCAATAACCTTCGTTATGATAAGTGCAAGGGATGAGAGAAGCCGAAGACCAAGCTAAATGGCACTTATTAAAAGACGTTTATGTTCACCTGGGGACTAAGGTGGGTAGCTGAAGATGAAAGGTTAAGGATTCTACTAAGGGACGGAATTTTATTTTTCGTATCGTATTAATTTTAGTGCAGATCAAAATCAGCGCTTCAAAGAGATCAGAGTCCATCTTACATAATTAATTCACATCTTACCTAAATACACAAACAAAAAAAAAACAAACATACAATTCCAATGCAAGAGACTTTTCGCTGTTTAAGGTGCCATTCTTAAGGTCAAACTATGTTAATAATACTTTTGTTTTTCGTGCCTGTGATCTATATAATAAACGTTTTTTCGATATAGATATACTGTCCTGTGCCTTTGGGCCCTTTAAACGAATGGTGAGAAAGAAAATATTAGCCTAAGTTCAATTTTGTTCTATAATGTATTTTTTTTTTAATATAAATGTACTATTTATATGTAACATATATATGTATGTATATTTGATTGATTTTTTTTATTGTTATTTATTAGCTAGATTTTTATTTTTGTACTAATTTTTGTGGAAACTTTGCTGGCTTATGTAAATTTTTTTGTGTATATTATTATCATTTTTATATTGCTGTATGTTTCCCTTTAAAATAAATAAATAAATACACAAAAACACAAACTAGTACAGTAAATTTGATCCAGTGTGACACAAATGCGATACGTATCCTACAAGATGATTTCAAAACTCAATGTAAAGAATTTAATTTAAGGAAAAAAGTTCCCTTGTTATTTCTTTTAAGAAAATAGCGTTTAGTAGAGTTTTTTGCACGTAGGTAATTGTATTTGTACTGGCCCGGCCAAGTCACTACAGCTCTTAAACACAGTGCAGTTCAAACAGTCCGAGTGGAGTCCAACTAAACATTTTTTTTTTTATGTATTGTTTGGTTGGTTATTCTTTTTTATGTTTTTGGTCCTTTATGTGTGTTCTATTGTTCAATGTTTGTTATATGGCTGCTGTTAATAAAACGTTTTCTTTCTTTCTTTCTTTTCTTTCAACTATTGGAAACTGGAGAATGTTCGTTGTCAGTTGCATTCGTACATTTGTATTTTGTGTGTGATTTGTAGTGTGAGAACATAATTAAATTGTTCTATTTACGAACATATTTTGAATTGCTTTTATTATAGTTGCTGTAATAATGCTGTATGTTGTTTTTTTTTTTAATGGACTCACTATCTTTTAGTAATGGCTGTCAGATAGACTACTGCATAGCTTGAAGACATGACAGAGGTGAGAACTTAATCTTTTAGTGAAATTTGGGATAGAAATAATGCTAAATACGCTATTGGATACAGTGATTTTAACATGTCTGTTTGAATAAAGATATTTTGAGTTGGAGGTCAAAGTTTCAAAGTTTGACAAGCGCTGACTGGTCGTGCCCACTGGTCACAAGATAGCAGCGTTATCTGACCTCAACGAGCCGGAACCTTTTGGCACTCCGCCACATTTGCAGTATCCGCCGTACGCGATGTATTTAAAATTATATTTGTAAATGAAAATACATACATTCTATTTAACTGTGCCGTAAAAAGGACGATATATTTTAACGATATTTTTTTCACAAAGCGAGCATTAACATAAAAGAATTACCGAAAAATCGCACAAGTACGAGTCGGATTTACGCAGAGGATTCCGTACAAATTTAAACAGAGTGATCTTATAAACAAGGGAGATATTTCAGGATACAATATTTTGTATTTTATTGTATCTAATAAAAATGAAAATAACTATATTACTTAACAAATCATTAAAATAAATTTGATGAACAAATGAGAATTGATCCGTAAAAATTGTGGACACCGTAATGCATGTCGCGCAAGGTTGATTGGAGAGTAAAGTTCCTTTTATGTAATTTTAGGTAAACCGGTATTGACTAGTTTTCCCTTCATCCTTTTTCCTGGCTTAGGACAGTCAAACTACCTACTTTAAATTAATTGTTATACATTCATTAACGGGTGTACTTGTCTATAAATATTATGGAAAGGTTTTATCTATAATTGACTTTGCTTAATAAAAACATCAATGTTACGCCTTATTACATATGTATTTGGAATGAAAATCGAATGCTAAATGTCTGTTGTCTATAATATCACATTTTTTTATATATCTCATTTTTTTCTAATTATGTAACGTCACTTTTTTTGTAGTTTAATTTGATGTTATGGAGTCAATGCCCAATGCACTTATAAGGTTATTTTGAAGTTCGATGCCCTAGTGAGTGCAATGCGCTGTTATATAGGTCACTGTATCAAATAAATAATACGGTAAGGGGGATTTCAGCTAAGAAGATAACTATCTTCTGATTTATACACCTCCAACAAGCGGTAGAGAGATTCTACATCACATTACACATTATCTTCATGCGTTTCGAAGGAGGGGTCAGAAGAATAGGTATTTATTTATTTATTTATGAGAACACTTACATAGTTTACATTATTGACACATACAAAAATATATAAATATGTGAAGGAGATATATTACAAATGTGACTAAATTCAAAAGTATAGACTACTTGGAAAGTCGGGAAGAAAAATGAAAATACGAATAACACATTGACAGGGAGAGTAACAAAAAGAAAACCACTAATCATATTTGCAAAGAAAAAAATACATATATACATAAAACAGAAGAAAAGAAAAAAAGAAACAAACAAACAGTAACCAATTCCATAATCTTCTCGAACAACATTTTTTTTTAAGTTTCAAAATCATTTAATATTTACATAACATCATTAGATATTACATAAGACATAGCCTTGTAATTCAGCACAAGGGAGCATTGTGCCGGTATTTACGAACAGAAGGATAATAAACTGATCCCATATGGGTTTCATTTTTCTTTTGAGATACGAACCCCTAATAATAATACATTATAGTACATACCAGATTTATTTTTTAAAAGCTAAATATTTTATATTTTTAATAGGACTTCAAAAAGATCCTTTAATCTTAAATACTAAGAAAGACGTAACGTAAAAACTTTTGTGTTGCAAATATCAAGAGCTATAATATATGTATTTATCTCTGGGATCACCTCAGTAAGTCACGAAAGTAAGGTAAAAGCTTATCTAAATATAAAAATAATTTCAAAAATCTCTATTTCACTTAAAAACAAATTGCACTGGCTCGACAATGTGACTACAGGGCACCTGATAGTAAGTACAGTGTAGTACAAAAACGAAAGCGACTATCAAAGGACGGAAATCTATAGTCTACATCGTCATGTCGGCCCACATATACCACGATTAAAGGCCTCTAGGTATATGAGTTACTGGACATATACAAGCGGAACGTAACAGGTCAAAGCGAGTCACTATGAGGTCTTTGCACTCGTATACTGTGGTCATGATCCAGTTCAGGCAACCGCCCTACCACCACGAAATGCTGCCATTTATGAATGTAAATTTTGTTATTAAAAGTATATATTCAATGTATAATAACGAATCGATATAGGTTGAAACGACATGATTTTACATATGTCAACATGTCTTTCTGACTGATTTTGAATTAACGATGATTTATATAGCGGAAATATCTTTCGCCGGGTCCGCTGCCCTGATAGCCAACGACAATTTCCACCGGGTAATTAAAAAACGAGGTCTTCCGGCGAGCGTGTTCTCACCATCCTATGATATGGAGTCCTTTAATAAGTAGTTTGAAGAGATATTTGCGCTGGTCAGCATGTTTGTTGGGACTATCGATGGATTTTTCTTGACTGTTAATAGTTATTTTTGGGCTACATCATATTTACCATCGGGCGTGATGTGCTCACTTGTGGAGTTTGGATAAAAGAAGGGCTCTATAACATACTGTATAGAGTGGTGGCGAGTAGATTAGCAAAGAAAATTTCTATTGGAACGCAATTCGTTAATCGACGTCCCCCGGTCACGGCGCGACGCGGCGCGACGGTGTTAGGGAGACCTTTTCAAATATTAAAGGAAACTAATTAAACTTCGAAAGCATTTTAAGGTATCTCGACAAACAGAATTCATCGATTTACTCAATCGTGATTAATAACTTTTGCCACCTTTGAGGGCGTTGATGAATGGGAATTTCTGGATGCTGCTCAGCCAGAAAAATAAGGATTACGGGATCTTTTGGGAAACTAATTATTTTTCTGGCGTTTGAAGAATTAAAATTTTCAGAACTTTCGCTGAAGAATCTCTCGTAATGACTTTTAATTTTTTTTATTATCTACAAGCACACGCTTGACCTCAGTCATGGCTAGTGGAAGGAGAAGTGTAGGTCTATGAGGATGGAACGCGCTTGCTCGACAAATACCGAAATACTGGTCTTCCGGAGAGCGTGCTTCCATTGTCCTATGATATTGGGTATGAGTGAATCGTGAGGGGATAATTGTGCAGGCCGGCATGATCACTGCGAATATCAATTGTTTCTCTTTACTATTGAAAGTTGTATTTATTTTTTTAACTGTATCATGCTTACCATCAGACGTGATCTAGTCAGGATAAAAAAAACAATGGTCGTAATGGTTACTTTGCAATGGTAGTCAAACTTTGTATCACTTATAGCAAAGAGGTTAGTCAAAGACTTACCAACAACCTGGAGATACCCGACTTGGCTGATCATGGGGTTGGTGTTGACTTGGCACATGTAATAGCCCCGGTCTTCCTGCTGCACCTGGCTGACATGGAGCAGCCAGGTCATGGCGTTGTCGTGGGAGACGCTGAACCTCGCCAGGCGGGTGATCACGTGCCGGTGAATGGTCAGGATCATCTGCCGGTCGATGTGGATCCACGCCACCTGGATATAAATTATAAGAATTAAAATATCATCACGCTACATTCCTTTCAAAGTGAGCAGAGATACTTTAGTAGCTGTATCCACTTTGCGCTTGTATGCTGTGCTCAATGTCCACATCTGATAGTCGTTCTCAAGGCATTTACATATGACACCGCCATTAGATGCCATGAGGGTTTTCGAATGATGTTTTTCTTCCTCGGTGAGCATGTAAGTGACAATGCTGTGTAAGGATAATTAAAGTTATATGGAGTCAATGCACTATCTGGTTGTTTAAGACAATCAAGTAAAGATTGCCTTTCAATCAATACGCCTTCCACACTCCGACGTCAAGCATTTGGCGCCTAATTTCTTATTTAATCTGGAAAATGCTAGATATATACATATACGAACTTGCGATAATTCCCGTTGCCGCGCTTAGATACCGGTTACATATCCACTAGACTATAACTGCCCAAGATTATTATAGGTTGTAGGCAGTAGCGTAAATTTCATAAATGCATGAAAGCACTGCATGCCTTTACGATAATAAGTCTGCAATAAATTCCTTTAGTTAAAACAAAAAAAAGTAACCCTTTATATTCGTATATATTCAATTTTCATGCCATCTATCTTCCTTATGAAAGTAATATAATATTTATTATCATTATTTATAGTATTCAAATTCATTATATGAATCTGGCTACCCTGTCTAAATACCCTACGCACGCCACTGGTTGTAGACACTCAAAAAGCTTTCGTAACTTTCTTTTAAATATATATATGTATATATATATATATATGAATATGTTCCCCAAGATCCATTTCACGGCACTTCACCTTATATTTCTCAAAACAGACGCCCCACGTGCTCACAAATGTTGGTACATTTATAAATTTCTTACAGATGCCCAATAAAACTACAAACATTGCAACTTTATTGGTGTTGCTTTAGTGCTCGGCTAGTGTTATTTATGCGGGGCCACAGTCCTGCGAACTCGCTCCGGTATAAATTCACTTGTAACTCTATCGGAAATTGAATCCGAAGCAAGCGTGCCGTCTGTCGCATTGTGGTCAGCATTTAATTGTTTCATCTTATCTTAATCCTTTGTTTTGAATCAAAGCTTCTTTAAAAGCAGCAGGAGTTAAAATTGGGTACAATAACTTTTTTTACCTTAACTCGGCGTAGTGACCAGAGTAAGCATAAACAGTAGTTCAAGAAACGACCGCAACTATCAACAATAAAGAAAAACAATCTAAATTCGCAGTGATCCTGTCAGCCCGCAATGATATTTTTGCACGCTTCGTTTAAAGGACCAAATATCACAAGACGGAGGAAACACGCTCGTCGAAAGACCATTCTACATCTCAAGGAAACGGTAAATGTAAGAGTTTGAGAACTTCTAACTCTTATTTAAGAGGTAGGTTACACATTACATCAACGTTAAATATCACTCCAGAACACTCGCCGTAATTCAGACGGTAGAAAATGCTCACTGCGGCAATATCTCTGCGCAACTGGAGCGGCTCAAGACGCAGAGTAACATCAGGATCATTCACAATGCAGACAGCTCTCCGCTCCAACTAATTGAGGGCGTCATGCGAGCACTGAGCAGCACCATCCTAGTGATGCGAACAATTTTCCAGGCACGGCTTGATCTAGTCCTCATACAATAGGAAATATTGATCCAGTTTTTTTTTTTACACTGGCTCGACATAGTAACTACAGAGTACCTGATGGTAAGTACAGTGTAGTCCAAAAACGAAAGCGACTAGCAAAGGATGAAAATCCATTGATAGTCTACATCGTCATGTCGGCCCGCATATACCACGACTGAAGGTCTCTAGGTATATGAGCTACTGGATATACACAAGCTGATCCCGAAACGCGACAAGCCGAAGCTGGTCACTATGACGGGCTTTACACCCATGCACTGTGGTCGCGATCCAGACGGGCACCGACGCCCTACCACCTCGCTGCTGCTCGTTTAGCACCACCCAGGAGTCACGTGTAGGGAAACTAGGGTATAGCCTACGGCCGCGAGCAGCTTCGACTCCCAGTTGTTATAGGATAGAGGTTTTTTTGTGTCATGTTACATTCTACACGGGATAAGTAATGCCAGGGATACACAGGCTCCAGACACAGACTCCCAAGCCCGGCTAGTAGCTTTTAGACGCTCTTGGGTTTTTAGTCTGACTCTGTGATCACAATGCAAAACGGACTATGTCCTACAGTCCTGGATCTGGGTTTTGTGTCCAACCTGAGCACACGGAGGGAGTTATTCAGGCTCAACGGTGAATCTACTTAAATGTGAATCATTTGGCTATCAGAAAAAAATTATCGGTCAATAATTCCCGAGATCAACTCCAAAAGCTCTCGCGATCGACCGTCTGTCGCCAAGTTACGAGTTATAAAATAGTTGAAATTAATTATGAAATTCATACATAGTTACTCTGGTGATTTTAATTTGAGTTAGAGAAATACTTCTGTTTAAGGAGGGTATATAGTAACGTGGATTTGTAATAACTAGATAATATATATTTCTTTAATATGAGAAACAGAGAAGTAATAATTCTATTTGTATTAATTTCAACCAAGAATCTGTAAAATATCATATAACACAAAGTGAGTAGCGTAGTCTCCCAGCCGACAAACTGCAAACAATTTGGTTACCAAAGTAGCAACACAGAACAATGAATACAGATCGTTCACTACACACGTCAATTGTAGTTCTTGTATCACATAGATAGAAAAAAATTGTGACGAACTCTAGGAATATTCCATTCAAAAATAAACTCTAACAGAAAATTTTACAGTAGTTAGGTACTATCAACAGAAAAAAAACATACCGATAGTCTCGGATCACGTCAGCCTGCACACATTTCTCTTCACGCTTCGTTTAAAAGACCTAGCATCATAAGACAGTGGGAACATGCTCGTTGGAATACCATTCCACAGCTTCGGCAAATATACGAGTTAGATAACTTGTTATTCCTAGCCGAGATATGTGTTACCGTAAAGCTGTGGCTCCACAAGTCCGTGCGTGTAGTTCTTTTATAGTAGGGAGAGGGTAGAATAAGGTTAAATAGCTTCAGAATACTCGCTTTGGTACTGACGTTAGAAAACGCTGTGTGACGCAATCTCTCTACGTAACTGGAGCTATTCCGGATGCTCAGTAACGTCTAGATTATTCTATTATTACAGATGGGAAGGAATGAGAGGGTAATTTAAGAAAACTCGTAAAAAAGACAATATCGATAAATAGACAGGTAAAATCGAGCTTTTGAACTCATATAGTTTTCAAGCATTTATGCGTGTTTTATTTGCTGATCGGGTTGTTTTCCATTTCATAATATATGAGGTGGAGGCGTCTGGCTTTTCCAGATCAATGGCACCATATGTAATATGTTAGGTATTTCTGTATTAGGGTACGATGGGGCTGACATACGTACACACGTAAAAGTCCCTTAAATAAATAGAATAAAAAAAATATATATATATATATATATATATATATATATATATATATATATATATATATATATATATATATATATATATATATATATATGAGGTGTACTATCTGGTAGCGATAGTCTGTGGTAAAACAGGGAACTGGCTCAGCTCCACGCATCAATGTTTACTTTGACGAAGTCAAAGCGTTAAATTCACATGTAGCACCGTTTTAGTGTTGTCAAATAAAATATTAATATTACAGCACGAAATGTATTTGTCATGCAGTAAATGAAATATTGCTGGGAAAAGTAGTTGGAGCTATTTAAAAAAAAGGTTACCTGTGAGTTAGTCGCGCAGCGAGGGCCGCGTACAAATTTTAAATGTATGCAAAATGTTTTTTTTCTCACTCGGCACAGTGACCATACAAAACTTGATGGAGAGCGTGATGCAGTCCAAAAAACGAATCAATAGTAAAAAAACCTTTCGAAGTTATCATGTCGGCCTGCAGAAATATCTCTTTACGCTACGTATAAACGAGCCAATATCATAGGTGGGACACGCTCGCCGGAAGATCATTCCACAGTCCGACGACTCGGAAATAGTAACAGTTAGAGAACTTCTTAGTCTTAGCCGGGATGTAGGTTACTGTAACTTGTTGCGTGATTCTATTATGGAAGGGAAAGGGTAAAATAACTCTTCAGAATGCTCGCCGGGATATAGACAGTAGAAAACGGTAGTTATCGTTGAATTTGACCAGCTTCCACTGTTGATATTATTTCATGCCCTGCAAAAATGAATGTCAAATCAAATTGAATTCATTTTTGTTAATAAATATTTTTTGTTGATTTTCGTTTAAATTTCACGTTTGACTAAAAGTTTATCTTTAGTAGTTTTATTTTTAGTCATAAAGCGCTAGTTTCTTAGCACTGTATTGTTGTGTCTCTTATGATTTAGGATTTTCCCATACCTTCATCCTTAAAAATAAAACTTTTTCAAAAAAGTACCTCGAAATTTTCGAATTTCGGACTTTTTCGTAATATAAGACCTTGTTTGTTGGAAAATGTAAAACTTGCTCTGAAATATATTAAAATGAATCCTGATAATCAATTCCACTTTTAGTTGGCTCACTTTGATACTCTCTTTTAGACTTGTTTCTCGCTTGGGAGCTGGCAGATGACTGACTATTCAAGCTCGCGGAAGCTATATATAAAGGCAAAGAAATAGCGTGGCCATATAAATAGTTCGCTTTGACGTCAAGACCACGATTAGTATTGACATATTAACGATGAGCGTTACACAAATATAATTATTTTAAGTCAACGCATTGAAAAGATATATCCGTTGGTATTGTATTTTTTAACGTTTTTTTCTGTTTTTGCAAGGGATTCAAAGCTTATATGTATCTTTTTTAACGTTTTTACTATTTTTATTGTTTCCCTAGAGTTGATTGTGAAGACTTATTTTAATTAATGATGTTGGCCCCTTGCACTTATATATTTGTATGCAAATACACAAGTAGACTCGCGACAAAATATACCTGCTACCGTATCTCGAATCTAGGATCTTAGCATCACAAGTAGGGTCAATAGAAACTGGGCTATAATGCCGTAAAAATATTTAAGAAGGTTTCTATTTCGGTTAATGTTTCGGCATTCGGTGTCCGTTGAAGCCGCACTGCAGGCAGTACAGCACAGGAGTCAATACGGTGCATATTTTACGAGAGCTCTCCGCAGCGCGCAACCATGTGCTCTCGGATCTGAATACGGTATTCGATACGGTCGTTGGAGGATCGTTTACCGAGCACGCCCTTTGTTTATTTATTAAAAATGTTTCTAAATGTTGTTTTGCTTTCCGTTTTTGTACCCCTCACGCAAAGAGAGGGTTTCATATAACTTTAACGCGCAACTCCGACGTAACTTGAGTTTCTTTTTAACTCGAAATAGTGTCCACATTACGACTGATGTTGCAGTCCAAGAAAATACTGCAACTATTAACAGTAATGAAAAATAATCAATAGTTGGGAGTCGAAGCTGCTCGCGTCCGTAGGCTTTACCCTAGTTTCCCTACACGTGACTCCTGAGTGGTGCTAAACGAGCAGCAGCGAGGTGGTAGGGCGTCGGTGCCCGTCTGGATCGCGACCACAGTACATGGGTGTAAAGCCCGTCATAGTGACCAGTTTCGGCTTGTCGCGTTTCGGGGTCAGCTTGTGTATGTCCAGTAGCTCATATACCTAGAGACCTTCAGTCGTGGTATATGCGGGCCGACGTGACGATGTAGACTATCAATGGATTTTCATCTTTTGATAGTCGCTTTCGTTTTTGGACTACACTGTACTTACCATCAGGTATTCTGTAGTCACTATGTCGTCGAGCCAGTGTAAAAAAAAAAGTTGCACTGATTATGTCGGCCTGTACAAATATTTTTTCACGCTTTGTTTAATGGATCTGGTGAAGCGGTTAAGATACTTCCGCTTCATACCAAAATCCTTCTATCACTCCACAAGTTTCTTGCGAATGATATAAGGATAATCTGCATCCTTAATCTGTAGTGAAACCAATAGATGTCGCTTTACCACCCGCTCAGTGACGTCATACATTGACAAACGTCATACATTCATTACTTTGCTGTATAACAATTGTATGCAATCGCCACGACGTCGTGCTATCTCCGCTCTTATTATAAATATATTTAAACCGCCTTACTAATATTTGAACCGCCACACGACGTTGTTATTGAAGGGAAAATAAGGTGTAATAGTGCGAGAGTGAAACTTGTCTGTGCCCGTGGCCGAGACAGGACCCTGGACCCTCACCGTGCTGTAGAATATACTAGACGAGCTGCAGACCTACAGGTTAGTGATTCAGATATTCTGGTATATCGGCTGCGATTTATGGAGTGATAAGTTTCCTTGACACTCGTTTTTGACCTATTACTGTTTCTCTTAACCGCCAACCAAGATACGTTCCCCGCTCATATGGAGGGCTATTTACACGCCTCTCCAGGATCTAATATCATAGGACGGTGAAAACACGCTCACCGGAAGACTATTCCATAGCTCAAAGACTATGCAAAAGTAAGATTTAGAGGACTTCTTAGTTCGAGCCGGGATATGAGTAACTGTGTAGCTGTTATTCCGCAAACCAGCGCGCGTGGTTCTTTTATGGAAGGGAGGGGTGGAACAAGGACAAATAGCTCTTCAGAACACTCACCGTGATACAGACGGTAGGAAACGCTTAGTGAGGCAATATCTCTGCGCAACTGAAGCGGTTCTAGATGCTCAGTAATGTCTGGATTATTCAATCTTTCTGAATTATTAATTATTTTTCTCCGAAATATTATTTTGTAATTTCGAGAGCATCGTATTTTGAAAGTAATCTAACTCAACTCTCCTACAACACCGTCATCAGGCTGCGGAATTCGCCGTCAAAATGACACGCGCTTAATTAAATTCCATCAAAAACACATTGCTTACTTGTCACTCGAATATTTTTACATTTAATAAATGTCTACATCTTTATGACAGATTTTGCGAAAGTAAATACATGGAACATATTCAGTTATTAATTTAATGTCAAATTTGTTTTATTTCATAATTTGTTGAAGTTTTGTGTGAATTGGTAAAAATATGACAAAGTTTGTTGACAATGTTGAAAAAAGTCAAGACACCTGGGACCTTTCATCGAACACAAAGACATCCGCAATATATATAATTTTATATCTTATTACTTTCATTCGCATAAACTATTCGCGACTCCCCGCTTACTGCAAAATTTTGTCATGCTACTAGCAGCCTAGTCTACCCAGGATTCTACCGAGGCACGAGACCTTTTTTATGATAGGGCTTAGTTATCTGTGCCAAGACACTGTATCCTGCCTCTTTCCAGTAGTGATGGTTCCCTGTCCCATTAGGTTAAGAGGGGTTTCGCCGAGAGGATGCGTTAGTGCAAGCGCTAGCATTCACGCACCAAATATATCCGCCGCAATTGGCTTTTTCCGAATATATTCATCAGCGAGCTCACGTTCAAGGAATGGGGCTGAAGCCCGCGCCTTTTAATGTGGTTGAGAGTCGCCAAGTCCCAAATGGGTCAGGATTTACCATTCAGATATGTATTATAGTGTATAATATATCTTTTACATAGTCGTACACGGTGTAATGTTTTTTAAATAGCATCTGCTTCAATTTGCTGATGAATATCGTATGTTGTTACTTCAATTTTATCTTGACTCGTCAGAGTGACCATACCTCGCCTGAAGGCAAGCATGATGGAATCCAAACAAATGACAACGACCATCAACAATTAAGAAAAACCTATCGGTAGTCGCAGCGGTTATGCCGGCCTGCACAAATATCTTTTCACGCCTCGTTTAAAGGACCCATATCATAGAACGATTGGAACAGGTTGACCGGAAAACTATTCTACAGCTCAACGACCCAGCCACAGTAAGAGATAGAGAACTTCTTAACTGGGATGTGAGTTACCATATACCCGTGCATGATTTGATTTTGGGTGGGACAGGGTCGAACCAGGTTAAACAACTCTTCAGAACGCTCGCCATGATACAGACGGTAGAAAACGCGCAGTGAGGCAATATCTCTGCGCAACTGGAGCGGTTCCAGATGCCAGATGGTATAAGTCAATTTCTGTGTAACGTGCGCTATAGCATTCGCTCCGAAGCGACTCCATTAATATTCCAGAGATTAACATTCACAATCTTAAACAGTAATAACATTTGCGAACCGGAATTAAAACCGATAAATCAATTCGAGCGAACCTAGAGGTCCATTAACGGAGATTCCGAAATTTGTGATTAAGTGGGGTCATAATTTATCTGTCCTACCCCCGGCCTGTAATAAACTGTCGCCGGCTGGCAGGACCAATCACCTGCACTCTATTAGCACTCGAGACTGACTTATTGGACGTTCGAGTTCAGGTTTTGTCGAAGTTGCTCTGTTAGACCCATTTTCTATTTCGAGAGAAATCTACGATTGTTATAAATAATATATCCACACGCTGTATATCTTTAGTGGTGAGTAGAGATACATTAGTGGCAGGGCGATTGTCTGAACTGGACTGTGACCACAGTACACGAGTGTAAAGACCGTCATAGCGACTCGCTTCAGCATGTCGCGTTTCAGGATCAGCTTGTGTATATCCAGTAGCTCATATAACTAGAGAACTTCAGTCGTGGTATATGTGGGCCGACATGACGACGGAGATTCAATAGATTTACATCGTTTTATAGGTGCACTGTAGTCACAGTGTCGAGCCAGTGTTAAAAATAGTATCCACATCTCGCCGCAGCAGCTCATACCCGTCTCCAAGGTCTAATCTATTTTTATGCTAAAATTCATCAAAATCGGTTCAGCCGGAACAAACAAAGATACACAATTTGTAATGTACACCATTATTATTCATATAACGTGGTGGACGTGAGGAAGCTCTTAAAAGAGATTGATACAGACGAAAAATACATATAAAATTACGACAAAATAATCCGACGTCTTATCTCTGATGAGATGACACATCGCACAAGTGAGGCGCATAATTCAGGCGAACTTTCCACTCGGCACTCCCTGATCGGTAAGCCTCTTTGCCCCGTGTTATTTCCCCCGTTTTATTATCCCACCACGTACTTAAAGCCGAGTCCACATGTGTATTATTTACCCAATTCTATTACTATATTCGTATCACCGTATTCTGCTCCGAATCTTGTTGTGAACATATTCATGTTCGTCAATATCAGCTAATGTATGTTACACATTCTTCTGAGTATAACTCTTCTCCGTTTCGTACCCTTTTTTTTACTTGGGGAAAATCCTCATAGGACCGTCCCGGCCGCGAAGCGGTCGGCAGCCAGGGTGTGCCGGACTTTTACCAGCTAAAAACCCCAAGGTGACTACTTCTGCGAATTAGTGGGGACTGCGGGTCCTGTAATTAATTCACCGCAGCCCCATACGCCGTGCCTGACAGGCACAATCACGGGGGGAGACACCTTTTGTACCCAAGTGATGCGTGTTACCATATAGATGCTAGTAGTCCAAGTCGTAACATGTTTCGTCTCTGGTAGGGTACCAGGGCACTCAGCTAATGTTCCATGATAGGCGTGCTCCAACGACCATCAAAGTAGCTAGTCAAATGTCCTCGCTATAGCAATTGTCTTAATTCTTTTCACGTCGTCTTCTGCATTAATTTTAGGTCTCATTTCCATGTAACGCTCTCTGTTCTGCTGAGTAATGCTGATCATGGCCCACTCCGTGGCTCTCTGTGCAGTTTCCTTGATAAACGACCATAGCTCTGCTTTGTAGGTCATTGTAGGCAAGGCACACTGTTTATACGGCTTGTTTTATAAACTCTATGGTATCTCGCGAGACCTTAGAGCATTCAGTTTACTCCGTACCGTATCTGTTACTAGCTGATCCGGCAAACGTTGTTTTGCTATAGAAGGTTTTGTAATATCTTCTAAGATGTTCATTGAAATTAAGTGATGTCAAAGACAATTTTGTTCACAATTAAATACTCTTAATCAACAACACATTTATTTGGATAAAGATTAATATTATTACGTTGATACAACTCTTAACAAATAATGCATTAATTTCGACCAAATTTGTTTACCATAAAAACGGTTCTAGTGACTTAATCTTAAAAGATAGACATATACTGTCGCGGACATTTTTTTAGATCATTTCAAGAGGAATAATTCTTTCTTACATATATTTTTGGTATCTTGAACCGTTTTTGCAGCGCACGCAATGGAAGCCCTCAAGGATGAATAATTTTGCCCGTTTTTTCACATTTTCCATTATTTCTTCGCTCCTAATAATTACATCGTGATGTTATATAGCCTAAAGCCTTCCTCGATAAATGGTCTATTCAACTCAAAAAGAATTTTTTAATTCGAACCAGTAGTTCCTGAGATTAGCGCGTTCAGACAAACAAACAAACAAACAAACAAACAAACTCTTCAGCTTTATAATATTAGTATAGATTTCATCAAACTACAAATATAATTTTTTTGATAACCGCATCTCTTTTGATAATCAGACACAAATCGTCGACATAGAATGGGACCACTATTTATAGTATCAGAAACTAAAAGGGGCAGTAGACTGGTTACACACGCCAAAGAGCCGATGATTATAGGAGCAGGTAGGTTCTAGAGTGTAGATTACGATGCACAGTATGGGATGACGCCGGCAACTTGGAATGACAATTTATGGAAGGAGAGCGGTAATAAATGAATGAGGAGAAGTCTAAGTTCAGCAGGCATCTGTCGTGGTCAGCATCATCATCTGAAATGACATTTTGAATAGCCAAAAACGTATAATAAAATAAATATTTTTTCGCACCGGTTCTGAATCAGAATTTACGCAGAAAAGTCGGCAAGAAACTCTGGAAGGTGCTCTTTTCAATATAATGAAATAGTACATATATATACGAGTAATACACTGTTTACACGGCGAACGTGATAAGCGTCGGAGATTCAAATAGAATGATGCAATTGAGCAAATGATACTTATGTAGACCTGACTTTACAATTTGGAGTGTCGTGACCTGAGCGCTCGGTGTTGGTGAAATGTTTAATGTTTGGGATTTGATAAAACATTTATTCAGTGAACAAAGTTGAAGTAATCTAATACTTCTTACATAGGGAATCTCGTATAGTTTTAATGTACAGTTGGTTTTATATACGAGGAAGATATTTCAGGATACAAAAATTATATACCTTCTTGCAAATATTAAAAATGTAAATAACCACATTCCTTAACAAATTACTAAAAACATTGACCAACAAATGAGAATTGATCCGCATAAAAAGCATTAACACCGTGGCGAGTGTGGTGCACGATTGATCCGTAACAAATATGGATAAAATTCCTCTTACGTGATTTTAGGCAAACACCTATTGGCTTGTTTTCCCTTCGCAGTTTATTTTGACTTAGGACAGGGAAAAACGTCTACTTAATAATTAATTGTTCTTCATTATTTTACGTGCGTAATAATCCAGTTACTCATATAGCTTAGAGACCTTCAATCGTGGGCCGACATGACGACGGAGACTATCAATGGATTTTCATCCTTTGATTGTCGCTTTCGTTTTTGGACTACACTGTACTTACCATCAGGTACACTGCAGTTACTATGTCGAGCCAGTGTAAATAAAATCTTAGCCCTAGCCGGGATGTGAGGTACCGTATAGTCATGACTCCCCGAATCCTGGTGCGTGTTTCTTTTATGAAAGTGAGAAGATAGAATAAGGTTAAATAACACTTTTCATGATACAGACGGTAGACGCGCAGTGAAACAATATCTTCACGCAACTGGAGCGGTTCAAGATGCCTTAGTAAATCTGGATCATTCACAATGCAGAAAGCCCTCCTTTACAACCTGTCCAGATAATATATATACGAGTATGTATGAATACAGAGCGGTACACCATGATGTGTTCGCCGCTGCTGAGGGACTGCTAGAATCCTTTGGACGCTCACCTTTGAAATGAAATATATTTATTTTCACCACAAACTAACAAAATACTAGAAATTCAAAAGCAGTATCATTTCTGTTACAAGACAACAACATACAGAAACAAAAGGAAAAACAAAAACATATTAACATGGCGGAAATGGGACCTCCATCAGCTTAAAGCCACAGAGGAAGTCTGCAGCGCTGATTTTCGTGGATGGCCCCGGTCGTGTTACATTTTATTAAGCAACTAGCTGATCCGGCAAACGTTGTTTTGCTATATAAGTTATTGTAATATCTTCTAAGATGTTCATTGAAATTAAGTGATGTCAACAATTTTGTTCACAATTAAATACTCTTAATCAATAACACATTTATTTGGATAAAGATTAATATTATTACGTTGATACAACTCTTAACAAATAATCCATTAATTTCGACCTAATTTGATTACCATAAAAACGGTTCTAGTGAGTTAATCTTAAAAGATAGACATATACTGTCGTGGACATTTATTTATATCATTTCAAGAGGAATAATTCTTTCATACATATATTTTTTGGTATCTTGAACCGTTTTCGCAGCGCACGCAATGGAAGCCCTCAAGGATGAATAATTTTCCCCGTTTTTTTCACATTTTCCATTATTTCTTCGCTCCTAATAGTTGCATCGTAATGTTATATAGCCTAAAGCCTTCCTCGATAAATGGTCTATTCAACACAAAAATAATTTTTCAATTTGAAGCAGTAGTTCCTGAGATTAGCGCGTTCAAACAAACAAACAAACAAACTGTTCAGCTTTATAATATTAGTATATATAAAAACATAAGAAAGAAGAAATAGGATAACATATAGCTTAAATAATTTTAAGTATAAAGTATAATAATAAGTTTAGATAATAACAATACACCCACTGAAAAATAAATAATCCTAAAATAAACTATTACATACAATAAACAAATCGACTACAAAATGTATTAGTGACACCATAGCACAAATGTATGAATACCTAAAACAAGAGCAAACGTATAAGAGAAAATAAATTAAATAGACTACTTGTAACTGACAGATTATAAAATAAACATCAATTTAATTTTATTTTTGAAAGTTAATTTGGATGTGGATAATCTAAGCGGTGGCGGTAAATTGTTCCAAGTTAGCCTGGTACCGAAAACTACCACGAAATGTTGTCAAGCGGTGTCGCGGTGTAACTAGCAAGAATTTGGCGGTCAGTGCCAGTATTGGACTTCAGTGTATTTTCCATTTGGAGCGATACAGTCACTCTGTCGAGCCAGTATAAAACTCGACCTCCTTTGTATCAGATTGAATCTGTTCGCAAAGGGGCACCGTTGAAAAACGATTTAATAGAAGGGACAAATAAAAATGGCGGTATGAGCGTAGGGCGCAAAGGACGTGGACCCTAATCAAATACACCTTTCCCTGCACCCTTCCTTACAACCTGCGAGGATTATGTGTCTTGCTAACTGATTTCCAGAGATATTTCCCTTATACAATATACAACTGCTTTCTGCCTCTCTTGCAAGGTTAATGGATCTCGACTTATTTTGAGAGAGGTCATGTGCTACTTAATTATCCCAATTACGAAGTGTGCTATTATAATTAACACTTAGAGAGTGTTTAGCGACGTTTTATTTACCATATATCCTACGGTGATAATGTGGCACTTCAAGTCTCGAGTTAACATGACAGATTGATTTTTTTTAAATGAAATCCTCAGCTAGTCGCAGATTTGATATTCATATATCAAATATTTAAGAGTATGACCGCTGGTCGTGGGTGTGGTGGTAGAAAGACACGGATTTTGGCGCTTTACTGTTTATTTGCACTTTAAGGCACATCGAACTGCGACGCACACGCAGGTACTCTAGCCTCGGGTCTTTGTAGTCGACTGCCTTTGCTAAAGCATCCCTTGCGCAAGCGCACCTCTTACCTCACACGTCTCGTAACACCCTAATGACCCTTAGGGGACGTATCAGGCGGCGTCTACATGCTATAAGAGACTTTAGATTGTTAATAGTTTAAAAATTTAAGATCCTTCTCCCAGAAAATCGAGTACCATTTTTTTCCACACTATTCTTTAAAACAATCGTTGGACAGTGTTTGGACAGGATTGTTCATTCTGTAGGCAGTGCAACGTACTCTCGCAATTTGATAACGTAGACCTAAATATTTCTTTCCTGGAATTTAGAACACCATGTGAAAAATTACTGTATATGCTTTTTTTTATATATAATTTACATAATTGCGTTGGCGATGTTTCTAAATCACATCAAAAGGCGTGAGTTGCAGCCCTATTCGGTGAAGGTGAGCTCGATGATTAAATATATTCGGAAACAATTAATGGCGCCAGATATATTTGGTGCGTGAATGTTAGCGCTTACACAGACGCACCCTCTCGTCCAAATCTCTCTTAACCTAATAGGACAGGAACCGACAAAACTAGAGAGAGGGGCAGGATGCAGTTTCTGGAAATGTATAACTGACCTCTATCATTACCCTAGGCTTTTCACAGCTCCTTGATACCTCGCCAGAACCGTCGGGTAAGCTATGCTGTCATTAGCACAACAGATGATGAAGTATTCAAAAAAGTATGAATTGAAATATCTATTCAATGTGGGGTATTTTGAACGTAAATAACAAAAACCAACAATTAATATCAAAGTAAACGCAAAATATCTCGGAGTGAATCAAGTGAGCAGTTGTAAAAAAGTGTACGCAAAGGGTGCCCTTAAAATCCCCTTTTTACTCCACGTTAATTAATAAAATTACACAATGACATACAGGATCGTAAAGGTTTAAACGAATTAAAATGTTCCCTTCTGGCTGCAGCATGACCATGACCCCATTATTTTATGTCAACTGGTTCAGGGGGATTTTGTTTGTTCCGCAAACAATGCCTCTAAGGGGTTTCTTACATGTCATTACAACGTAT
Organism: Automeris io; assembly: GCA_036320925.1. Classification (NCBI taxonomy): domain Eukaryota; kingdom Metazoa; phylum Arthropoda; class Insecta; order Lepidoptera; family Saturniidae; genus Automeris; species Automeris io. The sequence goes on from JAUDJH010000008.1 coordinate 512,323, forward strand.
TCTTTATTAACCCTAATTATTCACCTACTTAAATTTTATTCCATGATTCTCACGGCACGAACCGTTAACTTTTTTTGCAGTGACAACTAAAGACAATTGTAAAAATTACAAAGACACTTCACAAAGATCATAATATCAAGATAATTGTTATTACAATATTAGTAAAAATGTAAGAAAGAAAAAGTTTATTGCGACAAAAGAAACAACGCACAACAACCACATTTATAAGGAAAAAATGAAAGAATAATACATTACATCACATCATGTAACTGGTGTGCTTTTATCAATCTTAAAGAGCACACTGCTCAGCGTGTGCTGGGCCGCTGGGCGACGCTGTACGCGTCATTCAGCGCTGATTTTCAGCTGACGCACGATGGCGTATACAATTCTTTCATAGTTTTATCTATATATATGTCGTGTGTCATTTTTTTTTCCAAGAAACTTTTCTTTCTTCTATGCAATAAATTGAATTTCCCGTATATGTTTATAGCAACGTGATGAGGTGATACGGTATAACGTGACAAATCTACAAAATGAAAAACATTGTTAGCCTATATTTCATCAGTTTTTTAGTCATTAAAGAATACTAAAAGCAATTTAACAAAACTATATTTCATGTTTCTATTGCCGTACACAGGGATAGAATTACAAAGGGCTTTGGCAACTAGTTGTCAATAATATGTCAACAGAATTAGATAAATTGCTGTTTGAGTTGTAAGTAATCGCTTTGAAATGAATATTGAGTTAATTCATTTGTTTTCGAAGGTATCATCAGACGTTTGTGGTACGATTACTATTTCAAAAGTATTATGTAATAATTTATTATCTGATAGCTCATTGAATATTTGTATAGTTGAAATCATTTGAAGGAATCGATCATGAAAATCTAATAGACGGACGGCAATTTTGAGGAATACTTCAGAAACCCTATATTTTGGTTTTTAAGTAAATATTCGTGTAAAAGTATTAAGCCAAATAACACTAAGTAATTACTTAATGCTATCAAGAGTCAAAAAGTTTTTTCTTTATTTCAATGTAACCTTTTTGTGAATCTGATCAATATGTTTATAGTTTTCCTCAGATACGTTTCCAATTACTGAAAATGATAATGTTGTCATTACTTTGGAAATGTAATTAAAAAGAAGTGTTCTAATAACGATCTGGCAGTCTTCACAGAACTTTAGACTCAGAGATGTGAACCAGTTGCACCATCTGGAGCTCTCTTGGCTTGTTTAAACTTTACCGTAGCATTTTTATAAGTTTACTTCAACAATAAAATTCCAAAATATTAATAAAAATCCAGCCCACTATTTTATTTTAATTTTGACATTTTCAGGGCAACATACAGCAATATATAAAAAATAAAAAATATTCAAAATAGATACATGTACCAGGAAAATTTTTACAATAAAAAAAAGTAAACAACGACCAAGCTAACGGTCACAAAATAATTAAAGAAAACTAATGAACTAATCACTTAAAAACTGACTGAAAAATCAAACTAACATTTTTATTCTCATCATCCATCTAAAAGAACCAAATGTACAAGACAAAATCTCATATCGTGTTCACCACAACACCACTTAACACAGTGATGGATACCATCCTTACGTGGTCTTACGTGGTATAGTCTTATATACCCCTTTTTTGGTAACCCGGGGGAAATCCCTGACGGACTTTCAGGGGGCAATGAGGACCGCCCCCCGGTGTGTCGGACTTGTATCGACTAAAACCCCCGGGGTGTTCCTTCTCCCGCCTGCCGAGTGCCAAGGGCAAGCTGAGCCTTCTTATTTTGGCTATGTTAAGGCTGAAAATCTTATTTTCATTTTTATAAGCTAATACTTATAAAAATAAAAATAAGATTTTGTTTTGATTTTAAACAAAATACACAGCAAAAAATTTCTACGTCTTAAACAAGAGAATTTATACACAGCGAAAGTAACAAATGAACCAGGCGGGCGGCCTTTCAAATTACTTGAAAATTCACAGCAGCGAATATTTACGGTTCGCTTTACAGGATAATAGGAATCATAAAATAAAATAAATAATTAAGGGCTCGAGCACACTCATGAATAAGTTAATTGTTACAATGCAGGCCGCTGTAATTCAAGCTTTCGTAACGGCTCTGCGGTACCACCCGCTCTTAATTACTTTGCGAGAGAAATATGACGGAATTCAGATCTTCGGGATTAGATCCAAAAGTCTTGTTAAAGATGCAACCTTTTAACATTTAATTTGACATGCTTAAAAATTATACCGCGTCATTTTTTTAAATTTTAATAACATACCAGTATTATTATCATTATCAGCCCACTGTAAGCCATTGCTGGACATATGCCTTATCTAATAAACGTAATTGAGCACGATTTTCGGCTTGTATTCTGCAAACTTTTTCAGCCACCAACTGCAAGTCTTCTCTCCACCTTGTCAAGGGGCACCTCACGCTACTTTTGTCGATTCGCAGTCTCCGCTCAAGAACCCACCTTCTTCAATAATCACTGGTTTACTGGTACGAGGACAGCCTATTACCACTTGGACGAGTTGTTACGGAGAGCTTTGTCGAAAACTTTGGTTCTCTGTTGGCTAACGTCATTTCCGAATTCGTTTTGGATACTTACATGTTACGCCTCAATAGTTAACATTAACTGTTTTCTCTTTATTTATATTTCGTTCTTACTTTTGTGGAGAATTAACGGGTCAGAGAGTTTAAGTCAGTTAGCCTGTTTATATACTTCACCAGCCATAACGATCTGACGTTGCCCGGTAGAGGCCCCGATATACCCCATAAAGTATTTTACTTCGATTAGGATTGATTTTTCCCAAAATGTCGAAACACGTATATTTTACTTCACAGCAACAATTTAAGCAAATTAAATAAATAACAGGTGGATAAAGCAAATTAAGGCATTCTTAAATTTGTTATGAAAAGGAATACTCAAATATTTATAAAGTTAACAGTTATTGATTTACTCAATAGGTTTAAGTCTACAATTTTTACTCAAAAGAGTGGACATAAACGTTTACTGTACACGTAGTATAGATGTAAAAGTGTATATAGAATACATTATAAAAGGAATATATATGTCGTATATCTAATCGTAAAGCTTTTCATCTCAGGTTAATCTTATTACAAGATCGGGAACTAGATGCTGAATTGTTAATTAATCAGCCAAGTTGTATACAGCTACGAGAGTGCAACGTTCAGGCTGCGAGTTCATGAATAAATTAATTGGTTCGCTGCAACTGTTAGTTAAGGCAGGAACCCGCCGGATATATTGAGATTGGGATAATCATACCAAACGTGCTCTGAGACAGATTATATTGAACAATGAGCTGTTATACTAACACTGCTAACAGCTTTTGGAACTTTTGTAAGAAATGTTATAGTATAGACTATAGTGATTTATGGAACATAAAATTTAGCTAAGTTTTTAACATAGCTAGCGAGGTACATGCACTTTGGGTTGACTAGCAAAAATCTTTGGAATAACTGTCAAATCCAAATTATTTTGTCACAATATTACAGGTATAATAATTAGTTTTTACAGATAACCAATAGATATAGCGATAAAAGTTTAATTAATTTTACGTACTGTTGGTATTATTCGCACTTTACATCTTACATATGACTCCCGGGTGATGTTAAACCATCGCCAATGAGGAGGAAGAGCATCTGCCTGACTGAATTCTGACCTTGATGCATAAAAATCAAACTTACAATCAAAGTGATTTGCTTTGGTCTATCCTGTTTTGAAAATACTTACTTTATGTCTAGTCTCTTCTTATTTAATAGTAGTATGAAAAACAGCGTTGTTTGCGATTAATAATAATATTATATTGTCACGCTATATCTCTTTCAGGGTGAGCAGGGATACATTAAGGGCTGTATCCATTTTTGGATTATGTGTCGTGGCTATCGTGTCCGCCGCAGCTGATCGCCGTTATCAGGGCACCTACATATGACAATCCTATTAGATATTACGCGAGTTTCCTCTGAATGTTTTATTTCAACGTTGAAAATGTGGTGTCTGTGTAAGGATTCGAACTTGCGATCATTCATGACGTCGCGCATAGAAATTTGATCATTATCCACTAGGTCATCACAGCTAAAGAAATTAATATTATAGCATGTAGACGCCGCCCGATACGTGCTTGTGTTAATGCCTTAAGAGTCGTTAGGGTGTTACGGGACGCATGGGGTAAGGGGTGCGCACGCGCAATGGATGCTCTTGCTAAAGCAGTCGACTACCGGAACCCAAAGCGAGAGTATGTGCGTGTGCGTCGTAGTTCTGTGTGTCAAAAAAGGGCAATAAACACTAAAACGCCAAAATCCGTGTCTTTCTACTAACTCAACCACGACCACCGCTCATAATATTTCTTTAGTTATTAAAGCTACTATCGCTGCAGTTTCATAATGGGTCGTATAGTTAATGAAAGAGCAGTTAAATGTTTTTCTTTAATTTTATAGCTTCAGAATCAGAAGCATTTGTAAATAATCCGTCTGTGATATAAATAAAGAAAGTCTGTATTTAAATACAGACGCTTTTATACGATATTCAGGAAAAATAATTTCTACTCTATGACACGAAGCGTGGGAGGTACACCTAAAGGACTTTAGCCGCATTTTTCGGAGACATTTAAAAAAATGTCCCGTGGAAGCTTTTTGATAAATGAAACCCCCCATTCACGACATCGGGAATCAATCAAAAACACGGAGCAATCAACATCGGGCTCCTTGGTACGCGTTGTTTTGCAGACCCGTGGGAAATCTGCCGAGAACGCGGGACTTTGCGTGAATAAAGAATATTAAATCTCAGTTTAAAATATAATGGTGCCTTTACTTCATTGTTTTCAAAGTCTTTGAAAAATAACTACACGCGGCAAAAGGAGCAACTGCTGAACTATACCTGCCATAAATGGCATTGAAAGTATCCTATCTGAATTTCCATTAACGAATTAAAGTATGATCGTTAGAATTTTCGAAATTTAAATTTTTTCAACGTTTCGTATACATACCATTAATTTTTACTGTTCTTAGAATAAAAATGCAAATGGAAATGATCAATATAAAATAAGAAATCTCAATTAAAAAAAAGAATAACCTGAGATATGGTGGGGGGATGTGAGGTTTTGATAAAAAATACAAGTTGTTGGCTTTGATGAGCCTATGAGAACTGATGAAACTAAACTCTCTTTATTAAAACAATACAATCGCTTATATACTAATGTTTTACAAGTGGCGACGCATGCACTTGGTAAACAAACCATTAAATAATACTTATAAAGATAACAGTTGATACTTATGACTAATGATTACAATTAACACACTAATGCTTCCTGTTAAGATATGGTGTAATAATGTATTCCGATCCTGGTATGTAGGTAGCGTGTGCATTTTTTTTTTTTACTTGGGGAAAATATTCATAGGACCGTCCCGGCCGCGAAGGGGTAGGCAGCCGGGGTGTACCGGACTTTTATCAGCTAAAAACCCCAAGGTGACTACTTCTGCGAATTAGTGGGGACTGCGGGTCCTGTAATCAAATCGCCGCAGCCCCACTACGCCGCGCCTGACAGGCACAATCACGGGGGGGAGACGCCGCCTCCCCCGATACAACCTAGTATACTTCGGCAGAGCGCGTCACAACGAACCGCCGTCTTCTCGGGGGTTGCTGACCGGTCGCTCAGAGCCCCCTGAACAGCCACAACCCCTAAGGCATAAGCTGTCCAGTCGTGGTTCGACCGATCCGCTGGGACTGATATGCCGGGGCGGTTGTCGACAGCCCGGCGTCTTCTTCGAGCGGCCTTCTGCCGTTCTCGCTCTGCAGCCTCCTTCTGGGACATGACTTCCTCACAGAAGGAGGAGGTTGCGTGTGCTATGCCTACATAACTCCTGGCACGAGGAAAAAGTTTTATTAATTTAATATACAATATGACATACTATTAGCCAGTTTCTTTCCATTGCAGGGCCTAGGCCTCCCTTCCTTTATTCTACTGTATTTGTGGAATCCATGGGAAGAGGTTTGGACATATAACCCAGCACACAATGTCCAATGCGGGTTGGCGGGTGTGGACTATCTGCAACTCGGCATGCTGTATACGAGAGTCGACTCTTGCGCTGGTATGACACCTCAGTACGAGGAAGAGGGAGCCACTATTCTATTCTGCTGGTAAACCTTCACGGCTAAATAACTATGACGTTAATATAATATATACACATCAAACCTGTCTAGGGATATTTAGAATTTACTCAATTATCTCAAAGATAACATGCAACATGTGTATATTTTTATAAAGCCCATTTTTTTTTTACACTGGCTCGACATAGTGATTGCGGAGTACCTGATGGTAAGTACAGTGTAGTCCAAAAACGAAAGCGACTATCAAAGGACGAAAATCCATTGATAGTCTACATCGTCATGTCGGCCCACATATACCGCGACTGAAGGTCTCTATGTATATGAGCTACTGGATATACACAAGCTGATCTCGAAACGCGACGAGCCGAAACTGGTCACTATGACGGGCTTTACACCCACGTACTGTGGCCGCGATCCAGACGGGCACCGACGCCCTACCATCTCGCTGCTGCTCGTTTAGTACCACCCAGGAGTCACGTGTGGGGAAACTAGGGTAAACCCTACGGACGCGAGCAGCTTCGACTCCCATTTGGTGTTGATGTGTGTAATAATTTCAATAATATTTATAGACAATATCTATACTGATCTTATACAATATTAATTATGTACATATCTATTTCAAGCTACTGAAATTTGAACCGAGCATCTTCAAAGTCGCAGACAGAACTCTAACAACTTAACCATGAAGCCGTGTAGATGAATGTATTACTACATATAATATTAAAGAAATAAATCAAAGTAATTGTAAACTAGATTGGAGAGTTGATTTAGAAGCTGTAACATCTGGTGACGATTTAGCCAACAAACGCGAGGTGGAACTAGAAAAACAAGTAAGCATAACTAACGCGATCAATTATAAAGTTAAACGCAGAAGCCGCAGACCCTCGGCAGGCAGTCGCAGTAAAACATGGCAATCCATTAATAAGCCAACAAATTAAGAACATCCAAAACCCTCAGTTGTAAAACTTGATGAACCTAATTCGCGGAATGAGCGAACGGGCGCAATAATATTCGTTACGGTCTCGAGTACTACTAGACTTTGAGTGGAGTGAATTAAAGCGAGACAAGTTTTGAAAATGAGAAAATCGAATAAGAAAATTACATTATATTTCAATGTGCGGGTACGGCAACTTGCAAGTACAAATCTTGATTCGAATTTGATATATTCAAATGTCTATATTACGGGTTCGGGTCATAAGACCAGAGATCGTCATGCCTTAGTCTCATTATTTTTCCACAGTTGTCTTTTATTGAAATTATTGTCAAATTATACAATAAAGATTTACACACTTTTTTTACCTGAGGAAAATCGTCATTGGACCGTGTCGGCCGCACGCGTGAGTTGTACGAGTAAACACCTCAAGGGGAGTGCTTCTGCGCTTAGACGGGGACTGTGGGTCTCGTAATAAATTCTCCACAGTCCTTGGGAATCCACAAAAGTTTCTCCAACACCGCACAGTGTTTTTCGACGGAGCATAATACCCCGTTCCATCGGCTTTTTGAGAGTCGCTAGCCGGTTCCTCAGAGCACGCCCTTCCCCCGAGTGGGCACGTCTCCAAAGGCAATTTTATGCCCTGCTAGCATGGCCGCAACCACTGCTGATAACAGTTTTTCACGCTAGCTTGATGTGATAAACTGGGCTTTAATTTATGCAAAGCATAATGTTGTGGGTTGCTGCTTCCAATAGACAGCCATCACTTTCTTACCTTAAAATCTTATTAATCAAACACAAAACTGAAGTTGCATGAGACACAGTACATTTTAAAATTACACATTGCTTACTACAATACATTGTCTTTAGTATAGATGACGAACAAAATTTTCATTTGTGTTTTATTGAACTTATCCGCTTACTTTGTAGCTCAGCATAAAATATAGGAGAAATTAACATCCACAAAAATATCGTAATAATTTCACACGAAGATCTACATTTAGACTCTCTTTTTTGACGCATTTAAACATTTCTAGAGCTATGATTATCTCTTAAATGAATTGAAATCTCAGAATATGTCCATTGTTACGAACACCCAATTTTTTTTAACCTAGATGCAACTTGATTTTACATTTGTAAAGCTTAAAGTTTGTTTTAATTTTAAGTTTGTAAGGTAAAGAGCTGTTAATAAGTTTTACGAGCATAGACCATAAAATGAAAAAAAAAAAAATTTTTAAATCAAAAACACTATTTACACTGCCTAATTGTGTCTTAACATGTGTCGTGGTAATAAAAGTCATTTGATTCTGCATAAATGCCAAGAGTAGATTATCCTTGGCGTTGATCTTCCGTCGGTTCCGATTATGTGATTAATATATGTATGTAATTAGTGTGTGCTACCAAAAAAAAATCTTGCAAAATCTTCTCCCCACGTTGCTAATACCCCTCGCATTATCATTACCTTGTAAGTGCCAAGGTGCTCCACGACGCAAGGCAGGCTGGCATCTCGTCCCAGAGCCACGGTCACGTTGGGAATCGGCTCTGCGAACCGAGGCTCTTCAGTCAGCACTGCAGGAAACAAACATTAAAGCTTGTTAATACAATTATCTTGCGCTCATATTGATGAACTAGAATGATTACTACATTTGCCCACTACATAGTATTATATAATGGCCGTGCTATAACCGTATAATGCACGGAAAGATATAAAGCAGTCTACTCTGAAATATTTTCGTTTGTAGGTACAGCTTTAAAATATATAAACTGCGGATCATACCCACTTGGAATTGATTTAATGACTGCATCATTCATGTAGTTTTTTATTCTCTAGCAAAAAATGCTGTTAGTGGGAATACGCCTTTAAATTTGACGAGCCAGAGAGAGACGAGCAAAGTACTCTGCCAGCTAAATTTATGGGTTGCGTGGCAAAGTAAAAGCACCTCTGTGGATACAAACATCGGTTTAGGTAGACAATAAGAGAATTAATCAAAGGTGATTCTCTAGCATTTACGTAGCGGCTATCATTAGAAAAAACGCCGAATGTATCTCAAGGCCTAAGTTGGAGGGGAATCATGCGGGTGCAATACTGTAACCCTAACCCAACCTAAGCGCCAGCGCAAAGTTTGCATTATAGGGATATATAATGACTATCAATGGATCTATATGTTTTGACTATCAATGGATTTTCGTTTTTGGACCACACTGTAGTTAACATCAGGTACTCTGTAGTCACTATGTTGAGCCAGTGTAAAAAAAAAGTATAGCACACGATTATCTTGATCTACGACCGAACTGTCTAATCGACATGGTCCCATACATCTCTTCTATAGAAATAATATTTTTTGCCGGAAACGTTCATATTTCCGTCACGTTAATGATACGATATAGTGGGTTAAATGCTTAATATAACGTTTATTTGTATAATATAATGTTTATTATTAAAATTGTCTTAAATAAACGTACAAAACGCTGACGCAAATATTGAATAACAAATTTCATAAAGCGTAAAATAATACTGATATTTTTTAATCTATAACAAATTGAAATTAGCGCCGAGCTGCCATGATAGGCGAAATTTTGTTTATTACACGAGTTCACAAAGTTCACAACTAGGCTTAAAGTTGCTGATAACGATTTGCGGGTTAATGTGGGGTACAGCGTCAGAGTTACCAATCAGAGGCGAAAAACGTTCTTTAAAGTTAACCGTCGAATTATGGCGACGCGGCAGGAGCGACCCAGCAGTGCCCGTTAGAATCTTTTTTCTATCCTGACTCGATACAGTGACCGCACCACACCTGATAGTAAGCATAGTGCAGTCCAAATAACGACAATGACTATCGACAATTAGAAAAACCCGTCGGTTGTCGCAGCGAATATGCCTGCACAAACGTCATTTCACGCTACGCTTAAAGGATCCCATATCATAGGATGGTGGGAACACGCTCTTCGAAACGGCAAAAGTAAGAGTTAGAGAGCTTAGTTCTATATAGCTGTGACTCCGTAAAACCGTGCGCGTGGGTCTATTCAGGAAGGGAGAGGGTGGAACAAGGTTAAATAACTCTTCAAAAAACTCTCTATAAAACGCTCAGGCAGACAATGTCTGATACATACTTTTAAGTCAGCAGCGCAGTGATGACACTTCTAATATATCAGTTTCCCATAGGTAACAGTAACCAGACTGACGCTTGGTAATGGATATTCCTTTACCATCTTTTAACATCACAAGATTTTGTGGGAACCAATGACACAGGTATTCTCGAGCGTCTTTTAGAATCACGTGACTTTCGAGAGCGAACTAACGGTCGTTGACTAGTAACCAAGTAAGTTCTACAATAAATATTTAAAATGTATTAATAAACGAGTCCTACGGTTTAAACAGCGTTTCTGAAACTGGACTTCAATGTATAAATGAGAAAATGTTGTTCAATAATCCGGCGAATGTTCATTATTGTTCGCTTTTAAATTAAAATTAAAAACAACATTGTTTGTTACGCTGTCATTTCTGAGTTGTTTACCCCGGTGGAGGCGATATCTGCCCATTTCGACATTTATATTGCTAAATTGGAAAGCGGTTGCCGTCCTGAATAAACTTCATTATTTAACACCACCTAAGTTTGTAAGGATATTAAATTTTTGGTTTAACCCTATTTTCTCAACATTGCTTTCCAGTCGATTTCAATTTGTACTTCTCGTAAAACATTGTTCCAATAATTGGCTGGAGTTAACTATTTATATCAAAAATTCTTAGAAACATTTTTTTGATCATACTTGTTTAAATGGTTCTCTATAAGCCTTTTTGAGGATAATATAGCCAAAGTTTTTTGTTTATTATTCTGACGCGACACAGTGTCTGCAGCATACCTGATGGTAAGCATGGTACAGTCCAAAAAACGCTAACGACTATCGATAGGTAAGAAAAACGCAACGGTATTCGCAGCGATCATGCCGGCCTGCAAAAATGACAAACACAAGATGAAAACTGTAAAATTTAGGAGTTCTCTAATTCTTACTTCTGCCAAGTCGTTAGGCTGCGGAATGGTCTTCCAGCGAGTGTGTTTCCCCGTCTTATCAATAGAGTCCTTTAAAAAAAGCGTGAAGAGATATTTACGCAGGCCGGCATTATTGCTGCGGCTATTGATAGTTTTTTTTATTGTAGATATTTACTGCTGTTTTAGTATTGTACAATGTGTTGAATAGTGAATATGATCTTTATATTGTCTATGTATAAAAGAGTAAGGATGACATGAGTCTATAGTTTTTAGGTTATGTCACTTGTCACTTGCGAAAATATGGATGTCGGCTATGTAAAGTTATTAATATTTGAGTGTGCAATAAAATACATTTAACCATCAAAAATCCGTGTTATGATTCTGCGAACGCTCCATCATAATGCTTACATGCTTATACGCGGTGTGATCACTGTGCAGAGCCAGGATCAATGATATAAAAAATCAATAAAAGTTTTCCAATATTATTGATTACCTTTTTTAAGATAAATTAGTCCTTTGAATAGTCACTATGTTCTGGGTATGACAGAAGAAGCATGAAAGTAGAATGAAGCACTAGAGATGCGAACTCTTTTTCTATATGCGGAGTAACGCTTGCGGATCGCGTTAGGAAGGAAGAGATACGTAGAACGGTTGGTGTGAAAGAGAGAATTCTCGATAGCATGCACAAAAGCATGCTTCGATAGTTCAGACAAGTGGAGAGGATGAATGAAATGATATACAATATGAATGTGAGTATGTAAGAGGAAGGCCGACTGACATTTACCTAAGCAGACCAAATAAAAAGAGTTCTGAAGAGGACACGTCAAAAGACAGCGGAATCGGCGAGAGTGGAAGAAGGTACTATAATTATCTGAAGATCCTTAGTACATGCCTGGTTTTGGCATCCTTTGTTGAAATAATCAACTAATAAAATAATCTATAACATAATAACTTTGTTACTTGTTCCACACAAACTCTGTGTTGTTGGGCACGACAAATAAGCACGGAGTGAATACAGCCACTCGGGCAGTAGACTTGAGAGAGTTTGCTGCCCGGATGAGAGGGCGGCGGTGCGCGGTGTCGGGCGCGCCGCCTATGAAAGAGGTACTGGAGGCGTGTGCTCTTAATACTCACCCCTCCCAGAGAGGAAGCCTGAATAAGGCTGTTCGCTCCCCGGGCGACTGGACGAATTTGGTTTCCCAGGCCTGGGTGGAGTGATTAGAGGGACACCCCGGGGGTTTTTAGTCAGTAGGAGTCTGACACACCGGGGTCGCTGCCCTCACAGTGACCCTGATGGTCCGATGCAGGATTTTCCACCGGGCTACCAAAATAAAAAAAAGAATACAGCCAGTAATACATCCTTACTCACTCCGTTAGGGATATAGCGTGACGGTGTATTGTTTTCATTAATATTCTTTTATTAAATAGGAACGTATTTGTGCATCTATACTCAATGAAATCATTTTAACAGTAAGCTGCTTAATTATTATTCAAACAACTGGGCCTAAGAATAATGAGCATCATCTAGTTAAAATTAGTATTAACTTTTTATTTTAATGATTTACAGTAAGTACAACGCTTAATTGCAATCATACTTGGTGGAAAGTGAAGATGAGGCCGATGTATCGCCTCTACCGAAAAAATGCTTGCTTATTCTTTTTTAAATCTCACTCAAATCGTAAGAATATGATCAAATAGATGTATTTTGCGTATTCCACTTCACCGCTGTTCGCATTATGAATGGTAAACCAATTTTTTAACTACGATTACAGGGAATATCCGCGATGTCAGGATAAGCTGACGGAGATTAAGAACATTCTGTTGAATTTGTTGATTGGGAATTGCAAGTACCTTGGAAAGTTAATAAATTATTGTTTAATGATACAACCAAAATATATTCTGAAACTAGACTTTACATATAAAATTTTAATTCGTTCGGAATCAGAAATGGGAATGTTAATGGAGTAGCTAACGAAGTTTCAGAGATTACGCTAAAACTTTTCGAATAAAACGCCTCTCAAAGGGCATGGTCTTAATGAAGACAATATTTTGGTGAGCTCTGAACTTCAGTAATTAAATGTCTCCTTATATCTGACGAGTAACAATGGAATTAATAATTGATTAGAGAATTATGAATGTTGTTTTTGACCCTGGATGTATTTTAAGCGCTTTATATATCGGTCATTCTGTAAATTACAATGTGCCATCGTAGTATCTGAACGGACGCACCGACTGCGACATGCAGTGCTGAAAAGGTTCGCATTTATATTCGTAATAGGAACAACGGAGGAGTAGAATATGTTTCCTGGGCCCACTTTTATACTTGATTTAGAAGATTTTAAGAGAAGATTAAAATTTATAAGTGAAACATATTGTATCACAGATCTCATTTTCACCTTCCACCAGGCGTGGTTGAAGTTAACCATTTACTTGTAGATGATATTTAAAAAAACCCTGGTAATAAATCAAATATAGTACAAAAACGTGACAGCTGTCGGCGTATTCCAGCCAATCAATAACCTGTCACGAAAAGAGTTGATTCTTGATAACACTGAAATATACATACAATGGAGTAATATCGATTCAATTTATGACTGATTGTAATTTACATTAATTATAGCCCTCCGATGCATGAAGAGGCATATCCGGTCACCTGGCAATGATGGGAAAAAAAAGAAGGGGATCTGATACAAGAATATTTGGATTGGAGGCAATAATTCCACTAGCTTTCAGTTAAGTCTAATATCAAATATACGAAAGAATAAAATATCTGAGTGATTCCAATTGGGACAACTTAATAAAATGTATATAAGCTGCGGTGGGTCTACCAAGAGCCAACTTAAGGATTCCCAAGGTTGTATTCTACACCCCAATAAATTATTTTAACAGACATCTTTTTCATTTGGATGTCACAGATACATTACGGTGCAGTGATTGCATTAGGAAAACTGAGATAGCTCGACACGAGCCACTTCAGTCATGTAAACTGGCAGTATACCAGGCACGACAACTCCGTACGCAGATGTACATCCCGGTAGCAACAAACAATGTTAAACGACTGGCGCATGTTTTGGGAGAATGATCTGGTAAGATGGAAATATTCCTGATCCAGTATGATGCAAAACAAGCGCACCAAAACGATGAGTTGCGAAAACAAACCTATTTGGGTCTGATTCTTAATGATTAACTGTATGGGACATTAGAACACGATTCTAAAGATCTTTTAAAACCTATTAATGATGATGATGAAAATCCTGGCCGATTTCGGCCTTGGCGACGTTTCCAAAATAGTATCAGGTAGGCGCGGGCGGCAGCCCCAATCGACGAAGGTGAGCTCGCTGATGACTTGCGTAGCCCACCTTAGCGCGGAATGTCCTGTTGCATAATGGACAGGTCAGAACACCACCCACGTAATTATAGGAAGCGAGCACAGGTGGACGGGCCTTGAAGCGATCTCGCTTCTCATCCAACTCAAGCCTACGCTTGGTCTCGAATTCGGCCACCACGCGCTGCACAAGACTTCTCCACTCCGACCGTCGCTCCGCATGCATCCGCCACTGCGTCGGCTCAATATTGCAGCGCTTCAAGTGCCGCATCAAAACATCCTTAAATCTTAAATATTGCCCACCGGCCTTCCTCCTACCACACTGCAACTCTGAGAAAAATATACGCTTAGCCTTTCTTTCACTAGGCATACGGGACAAGTGACCACACCAACGCAATTGCCGCCTCATGAGATAAGCTTCTATTCCCTCTACATGAGCACGCCTTAGAACATTAGTGTTACGAATACGATCAGACCAACGAATATTCATAATATCTCTGAGGCAGCTGAGATGAAATCTATCCAAAATTTTTATATGCTTTCGGTAAACAATCCAAGTCTCGGAAGAATAAAGCAGAGTTGGCAATATAACAGCCAGATACACACGTACTTTTGTCGATAGTCTTAAAGCATGCGACCGAAACACCAAAGAGCGCAGTCTACCGTAGGCAGCTGCGGCGGCACCAATTCGACTGTTGATTTCCGAACCCAGGTCACATTTAGCTGTTATTACACTACCCAGATACCTAAAGCTCTTCACACGCTTCAAAGCACTAACGCCAACCGATAGGGCGAAGGGTTCCACATCATGCGTTTCCAAAGCCATAACTTCTGTTTTTTTAATGCTAACTTTAAGACCAAAACGAGTGCATGCACTATTAAAACCGGTCAACAGCTCCTGAAGGTCACATACAGAATCCGCAACGAAACACAAATCATCAGCGTACAAAATCTCCGTCATAACATCAAACGAAACCTTCGTTGCTGATCTAAGTCTCCGCAGATTAAACAGATCTCCATCCAAACGATAACGGATACGAACGCCGCACGTCACACTTTTTATGGTTTCACGAACCACAATGGAAAAGTAAAGCGCAAACAGGGTCGGTGCCAAAACATAACCCTGCCTGACACCTCGCGTAACAGAAAAATATTCCGACTGCTCACCATTTACTGAAACACAACATCTCATATCGTCGTGCAATAGGCGCAACAGCCTGATGAATTTCTCAGAACATCCAAGTTTACTCAATACCAACCAAAGTGCCTCACGCGGTACACTATCAAATGCCTTCTCGAGATCAACAAAACAGAGAAACAAAGCTTGACCCTGTTCCCGGCTCTTTTCCAAAAGTTGACGAACAGAGAAAATTGCCTCACATGTCCCCCTTTCTGGACGAAACCCAAACTGAGTTTCCGGCAATATTTCCTCAGACAGAGGCAAAAGTCGATTCAACATTATTCTAGCAAACACTTTTCCCGGCACGGAGAGCAAAGTGATACCGCGATATGAATTGCAGTCCGAGCGGTCACCCTTACCTTTATATAACGAGCATATACGTGATATTTTAAAACTATCTGGAACTATTTCCCTATTCCACATCTCCACAAAGAACTTCCACAAAACACTGTGCAGTCTACCGCCACCGTATTTAAGTAACTCGCCACAGACCCCATCCACACCAACAGCTTTACCATTCTTCTGTTGATTAATAGCTGCCACAACCTCATCAAGCGTCGGCTCGCCATCCAGATCAAACACAGATGTTACTACAGGAATCAAGCGCATATATTCCAGATCAATAAACCCACTGACATTAAGCAAACCATGAAAATGCTGCATCCAACGCTCCAAAGTTTCAACTCTCTGCGCCAAAAGCTTACCATCTAAAGACCTTATAGGAATCGAACAACAATTCTTCCCACCCATAAGCTTACGTACTTGCTCATGAAAAGCTCCCAGCTGATTTGTATCCGAAAGCCACTGCAATAAGCTTGCTTTTGCCTCCCACCACAAATCCTTTGCTTCACGGGTTAATTTCCTCAGAGCAGAACTGCTTTCCTTGATCCTCTCCACTCTAACACGAGGATTCACTTTATCCAGCCTACGTAGTAAGTCTCGATGTCTCCCAATGGCGTCCGTGATTGATTTATCATCGTCATCAAACCAGTCAATGCTCTGCCATGGTTTAGAGCCCAAGACACTGGTACCAATTTCAAGCAGCTGTGATAATAGCACATCCCAAGACGATATCAAACCAATCTCTCCAACACACAAAGAATCAATAACACAGTCCAGAGCCTGAGCATAAGCTTGCTTAGCGTCTTCGGTCTGAAGTTTAGCAACGTTAACATGAACTGACTTCACAATATTTCGTCTCCGAGGAGGACGCAAACAAAGCCGAAACCTTACAACTACTAAACGATGGTCTGTCCAACAGTTAGCACCACGCATGACCCTCGTCAAATTAACCTGACCGATGTCCCTACGCCGCACTATGGCATAATCGATAAGATGCCAGTGCTTCGAACGGGGGTGCATCCAAGTCGTCTTGTACTTCGCTGGAAGTCGGAAGAATGTATTTGTAATAGCAAGGCCGAACTGCGCACAAAAACTAAGTAGTAGCTGCCCATTGCTATTCATATTACCGACGCCATGTCTACCAAGTACATCCGGCCATGCTTCAAAATCGCGCCCAACTCTAGCATTGAAATCACCCAATAACAAGATCTGCTCACGTGATTTGATTCCTGTGATGACTTGAGTAATCTCCTCATAGAATTTATTTTTAACATCATCTCCTTTATCTAAAGTAGGACCATATACACTGATGATATTTAAAAATTTTTGATTAGCCAAATGAAGTCTCAAGGCAATAACACGATCTGATATGTAAGTTGGATATTCTTCCAAATTTTTAACAATATCATTCTTGATGGCAAAACCCACTCCCGAGCGCCTAGGTTCTGAAGAAGGTGTGCCCTTCCAGAAAAAAGTGTAGCCACCGCCATGCTCTGTAAGCTCACCCTCATCAGCTAAATGCGTTTCGCTAAGAGCAGCAATATCTATGTTGTAACGGCGCAATTCACGAGCCACTATTGCTGTTTTACGCTCGGGACATAAGTTCCTGTCAGAATCTAAAAGGGTGCGAACATTCCACACACCATAAGTCATATTCGTTATATTATTTACAATTCTTTTGCGATTTCGACCACGAGACAAAAGGGTGCCCAGGCAACCGTGGTTGTTACCCCCCAAATTATGTTGGAGCAAGCGTTTGTTTAGGGCACCTTTTCTAGCCCCTTCCTCGGCTGAGCGAGGGAAGCAGTGCCACCCTAAATAGGGCTGCTTCGACGCATAGGGTGCTGCCCAATCCACACTGTTACTCCAGTGCAGTGCAGAAACGACCACTCTCCCTATGTCACCTATGTGCAGACTTCAGACAAAGCCTAACCAGCAAAAGTTAAACCCCTCTACCTCAGTCCATCGCCATAGGAATTCCTCAAGTACCGTATATTTGGAAACAGTCAATTGCGCAGGATATATTTGGTGCGTGAATGCTAGCGCTTGCACAAACGCACCCTCTCGTCCAAACCCCTCTTTATCTAATGGGACGGAAAACCGACACAACTAGAGAGAGGCAGGATGCAGTGTCTGGACACTGATAACTGACCCCTATCAGTGCCCTAGGCCTTTCACAATGCCTTGCTACCTTGCCAGAATAATTGAATGACTTGGCTGCCATTAGTATGACAGATGATAAATAAGTAGGCAGACTTTTGCACTAAACGGGGAGTCACCGCAACAACTTACACGATAAACACCGTGCAAGCCCCCTCAACCAGGTTTCGCCCACGAGCCGACGTGGTTACCAGGGTGTGGCCGCTGCGTGCTGCACAGCTACTAGGAGCCACTGGCGAGAGTTCATGGAAACCGACGAGTTTAACTAAATTACCGTCACCTCTATAAAACAAGGTCGGCTGACGGAAACAGACGCCAAGTTCCCACTACACCCCAAAACCTATTAATACTACTACTATTAATCATTGAACCTAAAGCGAAGTTGTTAATCTGCAAATGGAATTCGCAGTGTAAAAGTCAAACAAGTTCCCAACAAGGCAGCATTGAAGTTTCAGCGAATTCTGGAATGTTTCCTACAAAGCACTAATTTCTAAGGTAAACTTTAATGAAGACTGAAAATAGGCGTTAGCTTTTAAAGCAATGGAAGGTTAAGAAAATGTGCAGGTGAAACGTAAAATGCTAAGGAGTAATTAAAAATTTTTGGACAGCCTAAAACTGTTAGGAAATTCTCTCGATATTAACTAACTCGAATGAAAGCATTTCAATTATAATGAAGTTATGGAGCTTACAAATATGGATTTAGTCTGTAATTACATTTTCTGCCTGCTGAATAACTATGTGAAAGAAAAAATATACGAGAATTCAGACAACGCTAGATTATCTTGAACTGGATATAACAATAGCTCTTTATTTATATAGCATTCGTTAACTTGGAAAGTATTTTCTTATTTCGGCCTGTTGATACTCATAAACTACCGTAAGCTAATTATTAACAAATTCAAAAGAACACATATCTTATGTATTTAACGTGGTTTTTAAGTACGCCATTAGCCATCGCATGCTCACTGGTGAAACAAAATACCGTGAGAAAATCTGCATGACATCTAATAGAAATTTGTTTGAAGTATTATGCCGTATGTCAGCTTAAGTGATTTATAGCAAAGTACCTTGACATATGATAGTGATGATTTGAATGAAGCTGATGGCGAAACTCTTGAAAGCGCTCCGTCTCCCGCTCATGGTGCATCGAACTGTCGCGAATCACTTAATTCGATCCGAACCCAACGTGAGCCGCTTGTTGCTCATGACTTCGATCTAGCATCTGAAACAAGAACATTTACCATATTAAAACTCTTGTGAATCCCAAGAAGGTGACTCGAAATTAGTGATAACTGTTGACAAAATAAATTATGGGAACTAAATATTATGTCAAAACCAAGGCCATTATAGATCACTTGGAATAAGACTAGACTATATCTAAGACATAAATGAAACAGCACTAATCTATTGTCACGTCTATTTATGTCTCATCTGTTATCAAACCATTTAACATATATTTTTTACCAACGTAATCAATCTAACTCTAACTCTTAATATATGTCTATCTTAATATATATCGTTCTCGCGGGGCACTCAATCCTTTGTATTTTACCTGTTATTGTACCTCAAAAAACAACTACCAGAGTTTCTTGCCGGCTCTTCTCGGTAGATTCTGCTTTCCGAACCGGTGGTAGATTCACTTTTTTTTTTTTGACGATTCATAAGTGCTTGGAAGTAGGCCTATTTGAATAAAGTTATATTTCATTTAATTACATATCCTATAGTCTCCTCCTATACTCTGTAAATTTTCGCAAACGTTATTATTAAGTTATTCAAAGCACTTTTCGTTGTCGTCGTATTGTTACCGCTTTAGTGTTTCACACAATTTTTTTTGATAGCCCGGGGGAAATCCTTAACGACCCTCAGGGAGCAGTGAGGGCTGCTCCCCGGTGTGTCGGACTTGTACCGACTAAAACCCCCAGGGTGTTCCTCCTTCCCGTCTGACTAGGGCCAGAAGTACAGTGTTATCCTCTTCTCCGAACTTCGACAACGTCTGGCCTTTTGTAAGGCCACATCTCTGCACTGCGAGGAGTGGTATAAGGAGCCATCCCTCGCACACCTACTCTCCCTCAAGTGCACCGCCCAGGCATCTTATCCGGTTTTAAGGAGGAAGGCCTCTAGCGAAGGCCCTCCTCCTTTAGTATTTAACACATAATTAAACCACCTTTTAAGTCTTGAATGTCTCCAAGTAATTTAAAGTAACTTAAAAATTATTTGACATTTAAGAGTTTTATGTTCTTTTCAAATGACCCATTTAGGAATAGTTAGTACAAAGTGTTATACGAGTATATTATTAAGCGATGTGGGAAGCTCGCCAGAATTATGTGCCGCTAGTTCGTGACCGGCCACTCATCCATCAATTCAATGTTTTACTAAACGACAGTGAATAATAAATGTTAGTGATCATATCGGCAATTCTAGTTTGATTTTAATCGAATTTTCAATTCCTGGTGCTGTTGTAACTAATTGCTGTGTTTAATAATTAAAAATGAAGTGGCTATAGCCTCAAATCTATTTCTGCCGGTAGTGATACTACGTGAGGGTATAATATTATTATCAAAAAGTTTAAGCTTGTATGCAGTCATACTGAACCAAAATATTTTTAAGGAAAACACAAATTAACATCCTCAATATTATATGAAAGATCAAGAAGATGCCAAATAGGCAGACAGTTCGTAAGCGGATATTGTCTATTACTGACAGCACTAATAGAAGGAGTCTAAAGGGGATACATAATCGCTTTGTAAAATTTGAAGACTATTTTCACAGCTATTTTAAAGACTCCCATAACCATAGATCAAAGAAAATATTATGCCGTAAAGACCATTCCACTTCCTGAATGTACGTGACCAGGACATTCTAGAAAACAGCTCTAGTGTACGTCACACTGATGTGTTTTTAAAATTGTTAAGATGTGCCAACAGAAAATGTCCCTATCCACACCCTTTGAATTAAGAAGATCAGATCAAACAGTTCCTAAGGACAATCTCCATTGTACATAAGATAAAGCAAACGCGTGCATCGTGCCAAACTAATATGTTAATTGCGAATCCAACGACCTGCTCAACTTTAGTGGAAGGTGTGAAATTTGCATTATGTAAAGGTGAACTGTGCGGACTTCTTAAGTACCCGCAAACGAGTTATCTAAGGTCACGACTGGCATTTTCCGGACAGAGATGTTTTGGTTTGGTCCAATCTTGAAGAATTCATGTGTTTTCTTGGCGCTTATAATAGCTTATTTCTATTTTCATAATACATAGTCATATACTATAAAGTTTAAGAGATAGAAAACAGGGTTCCATGTGGATTCACCCAATTGGTTCAAGAAATCTTCCTTTCTTGAATTTCACGAAGAGTGTCCTGTTTATATATTTTTTATAATGACTCGGATTAGTGACCACAACACCCTTGATGGTAAGCATGGTGCAGTTAAAAAATTGACTGTAACTATCAATAGTAAAGAAAAACAATCAACAGTTGCAGTGATTATGCCGGCCTGCACAAATATCTCTTCACGCTACGTTTAAAGGACCTTTAATAAAGCTGTAGCTGGTCGCTGTGATGTTTAATTTTTATAAGAATTAATCGATTTTAGTTGGAAATAATTATGACTCTAACGAAAGTACTACTGCCATGCGAACAGAGTCGCTGGCACACCTAGTGTTAAATATAATTGCGAAAGTATTCGGATATATGGACCAAACGAAAAGATACTTGGAAGTGACCCGTGCTTCGTGCTCGGAAATCTGATTTATCCTGCGATCAAATTCAATTGTGTCAAACGAGAAATTGGCTAAAAATTCAGCTGTCGCCCGTCGCGCCGCGCTTAGCATTCAAACCGATATTGCGTACAAGCCGGTGAGCTTACAGAAATTGGGCTAAAATATTTGTCTGCGAAATCAGTGAGCTTTGCAGCTAGGTTGCCTAATTTAGTTGATTGTAACAGAAGGCTATCGATTCTGTACAACTTTTAAAATAAATCTTTCATATTTCGATATCTTTATTCTTTGATATTCAAAAGAATTGATTATATTATTTCTTATCTCGTATATTTTTTTAATGTTCATTAATTAAGTTGTTATTGGCCTACATTTTAAGTATTTATGTCTATTATGGTAATTTTGGATCTACAAATATTTATTGCAGTGGAGATGTTAGAGGCATCAGATCAAAAATTCTTTTTAAGTATTTTCCTTTTTTTAAGGGAAATATATAGCGATGTACAAAAAAATAAACACAAAAAGACGTATAAGCCAGCAAATTTTCCACAAAAAAAAAAACGGTATAAAACATGAATATGCTACGTCTCTCCTTAATTCTGACTCGAAAAAATGATAACCGCACATCTGATGAAAAGTATTAGTCTAAGAACGACAACGACTCTTCAGGGACGAGAATATATTGACAGTTGCCGTCATCACACTGGCGCTCATACTTCACGACTGTAGGTTTCTAGGTGTATCGACAACTTGAAGTTAACAAACTGATGTCGAAATGCGACAGGCCGAAACGAGTCACGTCAGTTTTTACACTTGTCTGCTGAGGTCACAACCCACTCCTGGGAGCCGGCCAAACACTTCAAAAATGACCAACATATTGTTATTAGCAAGTTTCATCCTACGGCAAGGCAAATGCCTCCCTTCCCTCGTCCACTATATTTGTGGAATCCATGGAAATGAGTTTGGAAATGTAACCCAGCACGATAGTCCAGTCCAAAGGGTCGGTGGGTGTGGGCTATGTGCAGAGAAGGTGTCTGCAGCAGCAACCTGCGCGCAGGTCGGCATGCTGTATACGTCAGTGAGGTCCATCGCTCTTACGACACTTCATTGTGATGGAGAGGGCGGCACTGTTCTATTCACTTGGTAAATCCACGGCTTTACCGGCGGAAAAGTACCAACAAATACATTTTTTAATCAACACTTTATATGTAACAGACATCGAATAAGTAAGAAAAATCAAATCTGTGTTTTAATCAAGCAATACTGTTGCAAATATTTCATATTAATTTTAGAGGCATATCTGGTTACAGGGTAAAAGCTTGGATGAATACCGCCCGAAGGGAACAAGGCTTGCTCGAAGCTCCTCTATACGAATGAAATTTTTTCATGGCCTTTTTGTACGACTTCCCAATTAGTATATACAAAGTGAATGTTTATGCTTTTTGTTGTTTTTTGTCCAGTAGTGAAGCATGGATATATCAGGAGAAGGACGACAGAAAAATTAATGCACGGGAAATGCAAAATTTCATTCTGTTTATATGGAGTAACGTTGCGGACTGCGTCATATTTGAAGAGATAATCAGAATAGATGATTTTAAAGATGTTTTAATAAAATAATATTCATAGAAAAACAAACATGAAGACATTTTACAGTTATCACAGTCGAATCTAAGACTAAGAAGGTATCTAACACTTACTACTGTAGAGTCGTTGCGGTGTAGAATGATCTTCCGGCGAGCGTGTTCCCACCGTTCTATGATATTCCTTTAAACGAAGACTGAAGAGATATTTGTGAAGATTGTTGCGACTATCGATTGTTTTTCTTTACTGCTGATAGTTGTGATGGATTTTTTGACTGCAGCATGCTGACTATCAGGTGTCTATGCCAAGTCAGTATAATAAAATGTTAATAGTACTTTTTTAACCCTGTAGGAGAAAAATGACGGAGGAGATATGAAATATTATTATGTATGAATTAAGGCACTTTTAATTTCGTTACAATTCTATTTAAAAAAAAAAATGTAGGTAATTTGTATACACATCTAGAAAAGATGGAAATAGGTTTATGTCACCACAACATACGGAGAAAATTTTGTACATGTAACATTCCTATTTTATTTGAGAACCCTTTTTGGTATTGGAAACTATTTATAGTGACCCGTGAAAAGGACAAAATTCCACGTAATTTCACAAGTGTGGAGGAAACACGGATCAATATAAAATTTTCACAGAAATTGAAATGAAATTCGATAGAACTCCATTGAAATAAGGCAAATTACGAAAATCCCTTTTTTGTTACTTATTTTTTATATTAAATATTATAACTCTGGAAACAAGTTCTTTTGAGCCCGTCGTTAGTATTTTTTATATAGTTATAGCTAAAACTCCCCAGGGATGAGTCAACTTCCTCGGCACCCAGCGACGTCTACCTTTCTACAGGCGCCGTCTATTTTGCGGAAGGTAGTAAAGATGCCATCCTCACTCACTCTTATTATAATTGGGGGAAGAGTGATGTAAAGTGCTTAGCCCCCTCGTCTCTCTAAATTGTCACTAAAGCGGTGTGCAGGAGTTCATCGAACACAGCTTACGCCTGAATATGAAGCGATGCACTCCTTTAAGCTTACCGCTCGGCCTAAATCCACTTAGAGAAGAGGGTCTTTGGCGAAGACCCTCTTTCGTTGTCTTGCCCGCGAGACGACGGATAGGGTTGTCATATTTGGCAAGAGTCTCCCGATCCCTCTCCGCCGTCTCTCTTCATTACGTCCTCGTAGTAAGAGGGCTACCTGCCATGACCCGTCGTTATCGACCTTCACATGAGCAAGTACTGGTAGCGACAGGTCACCGCCGCAGGTAAAGCCCCGTGACAGCCCCTTTCACACATATTTTTTTACACTGGCTCGACGAAGTTACTATTGTGCAACTAATGGTAAGTACAGTGTAGTCCAAAAACGAAAGCGACTGTCAAAGGATGAAATTGTATTAAGTCTTTGACATCACGTCAGTTCATACATACCACGACAGAAGGTCTCTGACTGAAGGGACATACATGAGTCTCTCAGCTTTGGATATAAATCGATCTCGTGCAAAGCTGGCGGAGACCGCTAGTAATTCATAAGATGAGTCTTACATAAGGCAAACGCATTTTCAAACCAATCAAGTCTAAATATTTCCTTAATATAGATTTAATGTAACGAGACGGGGCGAAAATGTAAAGTCACGGCCCTTATTACCCGGCAAGGGCTTGAGGTTATTTTTAATTTAATCGTTTTATAATACTACCCTCGGTATAAATCGCGATCAAGGAAAATTAAGATATGGTAGGGAATAAAATACGGGATTATAAAATATAATTCTAAAATTTGTGTCTAGTGGTCGTAAATTCGTATCTCTACATACCTCTGGATGTTTCTAGATTAAGCATGGATTTAGGCATCACATGTTCACTGGTGGAGGAAAACACAGCGAGGAAACTCGCAGAGTCTAATAGAAATGTCATGTACCAGTGCAGTGAGAACGGCGATCAAGTACGCTACTGGTCGCGTTGGTCACGATATATACGCGGTAAGTGGACACAGCCACCCATGCGCTCTACTGACCTGGAAACAGGTATAGCTTGACGATTTATTATAATTATCTTGGCAATAATGTTGCAATTATTGTCTAAATCAGAGTTCCCCAAACTTTTTGGTGTCGTAGACCCCTTGCCATGTTTTTCCGTGTTGGGTAGACCCCCTACTTACCTGATATTGATTTCCTGTAAATTTCTAACTGTAGTGAAGTTTAGTGTTAAAAACTTAAAGCTATTTAGCCCAAAGTGTGTTCCCGCGCCGTGTGACTTGTCAATTTAAAGCACCCATTTCCACTCCCCGTCTTCCCCTTTACTCCCTGTCCTTCGTGTTTCTTTGCCATGGCGCTAAAGATAGTCTGTGCGACTATTCACTGGCGCTAACACATACACATATAATAATTTTTTTACTTCATAAGTACTTTTATAAATAATGTAAATGTTTTGATATTATAAGATAGTATGATGTAAGTAAATAGGTACTATCAGTGTATGTGTTGAGATCCACTATCGTGGACCCCCATTTTCATTTCATGGACCCCAAAAGTTTTTTCGCTGACGTAGACCCCTTGCAGGTTGTCATAGGCCCCTAAGGGTCGATATAGACCACTTTGGGAATCACTGGTCTAAATATTCGCTTATATCTTAAAAAGTAAACTATTTACAGTAGATTTTTTTTTCCAAGGTTTTTTGACTTGCAGCTGAACGACGATAACCGCTTACCGTCCGGTGAGCCGTCAGCCAGTTTGTCGACGTAAATTAAATAAAACTTTTAGCAATCCAGTGTTTTATTAGCTCAAATAACCGCAAGACCGTGGTGATAATTTTTTACGCTCCACCCGCTGCCGGCCTTCCACGAAATATCTTTATTCGTACGGACCGGGTAATTGCTGAGCGCTTCGTGCTTTTCACAAATATGGAATTATTTATTCATTTTATCTTCCGATTGCAACACGTTATTTTTATTTGCTATTTAGTTTTTGTTTATTTAGTTTTGGCTACTTAAGTCCTAAGATATTCTAAACTTTTTTGTTTTATAACTTATAGGCGAACGCTTGACCTCAATCACACCTGGTGGAAGGTGAAGATGAGTCCGATGATGAGCCGCGTCCGCCTAACAAATGCCTATTCACTCTTCTTTTAAAGACTCCCAGGTCATAAGATCGCGGGAATATGGCCGCTGGAAGCATATTCCACTCCTTAGCCGTTCGCATGATGAATGTAGAAGCGAATCTTCTCGTGCGGATATAAGGAACATCCACCACATACGGATGGTATCCGACACGATGTCTTGTAGTTTTGTGGTGCAATGGGGCTGGTGGAATCAAAGAATGTAGTTCCTGAGAGCAATCTCCACCGTGCAACCGGTAAAAGACCGCGAGGCAGGCAACTCTACGTCGATGCTCGATGCTTTGCATTTTAATTTTTGACAAAGAGTCGTCGCCAATAAGTCTACGAGCTCTACGATCAATGGAGTCCAAAGCCGCCAACTGATATTTAGCGGATCCGTCCCAAAGATGACAACAGCACTCGACACCCGACCGCACCTGCGCCTGATACAGGTTAAGAAGTTGCGATGGTGAAAAGAACCGTCTGACCTTAAAAAGGACACCCAATTTTTAGCAGCTGTTTTCGCTCTAAGCTCAATCGACCGCCCAAAGTTCAAGTCACTTTCGTATTTTGCACGCATTACAAATACTTTCGTGGCATAAATCTTTTTATCGAGATGATGGATTTATGTTATCATCAGCGTGTACCCCGGTGATTAAAAAGCTAGGAGTTCGTTTTATGTCACCTTGTAAACATTCTGATAGTGCGAGTTTTATGTGCCGTGACTATTGAAATTATAAAAACAAAAGAACCCTCTCTAATTAGAGGTGGTAACCTCTCGTCTCTGCAAAAACTCCGCTCGTGGTCATGACTTATGTAACCAATTCGAAACGTAGAGCCATTATTAAAAGTAAGTCAGTATTAACGACTCGGCTGCAGTAAGAGGTAGAAAACTTCTTATTCCTAGCCGGGATGTGAGTTACCGTATAACCGTGATTCACCCTAAACTAACCCTAAACCCACGCGCGTGGTTATATCAAGGAAAGAAGAGAGCGGAACAAGGTTAGACAGTTGTCTAGTTGAAGAGTTCTTCAAAACACTCTGTGTGATACAGACGGTAGAAAACGCTTGGTAATGCAATATCTGTACGCAACTGGACCGGTCCAGTTGCTGAGAATGATGACGGTGTTGCTCTATTATAGAATATAGTTCTATAATATTTATAAGTCAGCGTTGAAATAATTCAGTTTATTGGTGTTTTTCAATTTATCTCAGTGTCTTAAAAATCAAATATAATAATTAATTAATATTTATTAATTTAATTTTATTGAATAAGGCCAATAGTGTATCTCTGCTCACCCAAAAAGTGATATAATGTGATGATATAAACTTATTAATAATTAGAAGATCGAAGTTAGAGATAAAGATTTTAATAAAACCCGCCTTCAGCCCTGGTCCCTTTTCTAAATTCAATATCTATTACTCCACGAACGGAGTCTAGATATTACGGTATTCATCACAGACAGTAATTATTTGACGTGGAATTCCTAAATTTACTCCAATTTTAATAAACTCAGACATCTGTAGTAATAAGTCTGCATATTTTGAATAAATTTAAATTATCAATCTCTATGTATACAGGGTTACTGCTAACTTTTTTCTTTTTTTTTTCCATGTTATAAATCCTACACAGGACCTTTAGAGAAGCGGTGAGGGCCGCTGCCCCACTGTGTCAGACACCTACGGACCAAAAAACTCCGGGGTAGTTTTTCATCCGCGTGGCCGCCAGCCATAGGCGCGACCTCATACCCTGCCACGACCGATGTGCGATGGGCCTAAATAGGTATTCTCAAGTGTGGGAGACATAGGATTACTGCCGTCGTTTCCTTCCTCGCAAGTAGGTTGTCTGCGGGAGTACGCACACATAAATAAATAAATCATCGTCATCAAACAAAACAGAACTGAAAACTTTTCGGACGATCTGGTGGAACGGCATCTTTTTTTGTTGGTAGCGTTACCGATTTCGCCGACTTGAGACTTTGCTTAGTGTAACGCTCAGCTCATGATTAAGACACGACCATAAATTTGGTTTTTGTCAAAGTCGAGAATACAATCTAAGCAAAGTTAAAGAAATCTATGAATTTTAGCTTAAAAGCTTAGGAGTTAGTTACTAGTAACCCTGTGTTTACATATATATACACACTTGTCACATCGTAGGTAGTAAATTACTTATGGTAGAAACATTAAATTAGGAAATTGATTCTTTGTATGACGTAGGTACCCACTGATGACGGTTATTTTTAATATATCGCCCCAGAGGGAGTGAAATAAGAGTTGAAGATTTGTTTGAAAATCTTCCAATTTTGGAGTAAGCGCTATGAAAAACAGTATTTAGCTCTTTGGTTGGTAATAATATTGTCACGCTATATCCCTTTCGGGATAAACAGATATATATTAATGGCTGTATCCACTTTGCACTGATATGTCGTGCCCAATATGACCAGTAGCGTAGCTGATCGCCGTTCTCACAGTACTTGTACACATGAAATTTTTAATAGATGCCATACAGGTTTCCTCGCTACGCTCTCTATGTGCTGCCTAAATTCATACTCAATCTGAAAAAAGGCACAGGATCGTCCCGGGATACGAACCTACGTCCACTCGCGTTGCCGCGCATGGATACCGGTTCCTTACCTACTAAGCCGACACAGCCACGTTAAGCTTTAAGTTTCTATGTACCTGACGGCCCACCTAATGGAAAGCGGTTACCATCGCCCGTGGACCACTGTAATACTAGGACCGGTGTTATAGTTTTACCGATTAAGAAGGATATTCACACTTTAAGAAGAAGACATAATTAAGGAGTTAGCCCTGGGGTTAAAACTGTACTCGGAGTACAGAGTACAGTTTTAAAGGCATTTTTATTGTCTGTACTTTTATTGTGGGATAGTAGTCTATCCTGCAACTCCAAAGAGCACAATAAAAATACCTTTAAAATGTCGCTTAAAACAAATTAATTTCGAAATAAAGTATGCACTCCCTTTACAGAGTCCATGTTTCATTCAAATTGAGTAAACAAACAAAGAGATAGTTACGCCAACTATAAATCAGAATCCACTTTGCCTGTGGATATTCCATTACGAACTCTGTCACAAAGTGTTAAAGTTCGATGTTGCTCGAATATTATAAAATTAAAAGAACTTATCTTCGCTCTAGTATAATTTCCTCGCGCATTAGTTTAAGTTACGAAATGAAGGCGGTTAAATGTAATTTATTGCTGTCTGTAATTCATTTGACTTTATTTGTATGGGGATACATTTTCGTAGCATATTATATTAGATTACAAATCTTATATTGCACTAGTTTAACTATGTGAGATCACAATACGCATTATTAGTAAATACAAAACAATAAAAATTTAAATAAAAAAAAAAAGATTTATTTAGGAAAAATAAATAAGTTATGGACACAATAATTAAGAACAAAAATTTCCTTTTTTATATATCGTCGAAACAAGGTTATAAAGGCAAGGTTTTATGTCTAAATTGTTGAAATTATAAATAATTGAACAAACAACACTTAGGTTAGGTTATTGGAACTTTTTGCAATGTTTTTCGACTTAGTACTCAGACAGATCCTACCACGTTCGACTTTTAAGCCATTGGTTACGCGTTCAACACATCGGTATATCCTATCGTGAAGCAACATTCACTGCTTTAATTAAGTCTTTAAATACAATATACACATTAAATATATTTAAACACTTGTCTAAAATGGAAATACTTGCCTTGACTGATAATCACACAGTCTTAATTTCGTAAATAATTATTTATGTGTTCATTGATTCATTTCTAATTAAATCTCTACTTAAATGAGTAATATGTATAAATATGAAGCTGTGCCGGGGAAAAACGACACTGGATCACACAACACATCCCGGCGTGAGCGGTGCATGGTGTATTCCCGCGTACCGCTCCAGGACGATGAGATGAGCCGGGGAAGATTTTTTTACACTACCCCCTTTGCAACGTACATAGTAAAGAGTGACCTGAATAAGACCAGACGTCACCGGGGGCTGAGGATCCTGGCCCTAGCCTTCCCTCAGCTCCGGTACATCTGGGCTGCCGCTCTCATGTTGTCCTTATGGTCCGGTAATTTTTACCGAGTTAACAAAAAAAGGCTGTGCCGGTTAAGTGGCTGTGTCATCCGTAAGGCCCAGTCAGAAGACTACCGGTGCAGAGTATAGTACTCCGTAGCGCAAGCTGAGACAGGACCCTCATCGGCGGTGGCCTAGAGTTTTCATTTTATTTATATATTTCTTTTTACTTTTCCTTTGCGTTGTGTATCATTCATTTATTTGTATTCTGTCCTTACCTTGTTTGTGGCTAGTGATGAAATTGCCCGGAATTTTCCCAAAGTGCCCAGCACTTCCGCGAACATTTCGTAAATTCCCGGGAATATTCCCAAGCAAGTTTTGGGAACTTTGTGAAAATTCCCGGGCATTTTCATCACTAGTTGTGGCTGCTGTAAATTAAAGGTTTTCTTTCTTATTTCTAAATTACTGGCGCTAAAAATATGAAACTTTCAGATTGGGGTTCTTTCTATAACTCAGGCACGCGCTACTGGTGGAGTTTTAGATATTATATCCT
Source organism: Automeris io (assembly GCA_036320925.1). Taxonomy (NCBI): domain Eukaryota; kingdom Metazoa; phylum Arthropoda; class Insecta; order Lepidoptera; family Saturniidae; genus Automeris; species Automeris io. The sequence goes on from JAUDJH010000008.1 coordinate 543,370, forward strand.
TTTTCTTTCTTTGGTAGCCCGGTAAAAAATTTCATGGACCGTCGAGGCAGCGGTGAGGATCGCCACTCCTAAAGCCTAAAACCATTGGGATATTCTTTCTCTCAACTACCGGGGCCAAGGATACGGCCTTGTAAACAACTTAGGCTCCCGGTGAGATATTCCATCCCTAAGAAAGTGAAATAGGGGTTGTAAGTTTGTTTGAAAATCCGCCAGTTTTATGTGTGAATGTCGGGGAAGCTAGTTAGGCCCGCTAGTAATAGATAAGTTTAAACACTGTTCTCTTATCGCTTGTACCGCGCGTCGTTCTGCACACGCGACTAGCTTCGACTGCGAAGTTTCCCCCTTTTGTTACTTTTTCATAACAATAACTAATTTCGTTGGTTAATTAAGCAACTGAGAAATGTTCTCAGGAAAATGTTACCGTTTCGATATAGCTCCTTGTATTATGTGAGTTTGTAAGTTATGCCAAAGTTCGTGTTGGATTTTTGCTCGGTTTTATTCAAGCTCTGTGCTCGGCTAATTCTGTACTAAGTTTTAAGTAAGATAATTAACTATGGAATTGTTTTAAAGCGAGAATTTAGCTAGAATGCTTCTTACATAACAATGTTTTTTATTTAGCTAAGTGCCTACACTCTACCTAGTCAAATTGTGAAAGCGGAGTATAAGTATTTCAAAAGATCTAAAATTAAAACGAACGAACATTTCGGTGATCGATGTTAGAGTCCTTTATTATTTCAATAAAAATTAGAGCTAATTCCTTATCTACTCCGGACGCTGACTAAGCATTCCAAGACGCAGCCAGCACAGAGTCATTTCTCCTGACCCTGCCATATCTATAGTGGAGGGACTCTGCGACTACCTGTTGGTAAATATAATAATAATATACCGTCACGCCATATCCTTTACGGGATGAACAGAAATACGTTAGTAGTTGTGTCCACTTCGCGCTTATATTATATGTCGTGCTCAACGCGACCAGTAGCGCAGCTGATCACCGTTCTCAAGGCACTTACCCAGGACATTTCTGTTAGATGTTATTCGGGTTTCCTCACGATGTTTTCCTTCACCGGTGAGCACATGTTAGCTACTGTACAAGCCCAGAGGTACGTCCAAGGTTCCGAAACAAGGACCAATCGCATTGCCGTGGTTGGAAACCTCTTCACTTTTAGCCACTGGAAAACCGGATAATAATAATGAATAAATGATAATGAGGTACCGTACTATCAGTATGTACCTCAGCCAGTTCTTGAAAATGGTCGTGCAATGCTGTACTGGGATCGATCTGTTATCACTGATAGGACTATTTTTGCTAATAGACCTGTCATTGTGGTAGTAGATCGGTCGGCGCGCCGGGCAATACTCGTTGATATCACCATACCACATGATGAAAATCTCGTAAAAGCTGAGAAAGAGAAACTATCAAAATATTTAGCCCTCGCACACGAGATTACCAGCATGTGGGATGTAGATTCTACGATTATTGTCCCGATAGTCGTATCGACTGATGGGCTGATCGCAAAGAGCCTTGATTACCACCTTAAGAGGCTCTCGCTTGGTTGTTGGATCAAGGGCCGGATACAGAAGGCAGTTCTACTCGATACGGCACGCATTGTTAGGAGGTTCCTCACTTTAAGCTCCTAACTACCGGTGGCTTGGGCCTTTGGCCTCGCCCCTGTAGGTCTACATATTTTTATATTTTAAAATTTATATGTTTTTTTTATATGTATTTATTTTAAAATGTAACTATATTGTATATATATAATGAATAAAAGATAATAATAATAATAATTTTATTGGATCAAAAATTTTTCATTGTATAATTTAATTTACGTTGACGCCTGCACTAGTCGTGAGACTGTATCGCAGACGTCAGCGCCCGCCATTACAGAGAATACAAATAATTACAAAAATATATACAAATATACAGACGTGTTGTGTATAGGTGTGTTATGTGTAGAAAAGGGTGAGTAAAGAGTGTTGTGTGTGAGTGCAGATTATATATAAGCATTTAAAAGATTTTCAGTTTGTAAATAATCGAGCTGCAACAAGTAATCCTTGACTTTGATTTTAAGTTCATAAAGGGAAAGGGGATAGATATTGAGAATTACATTTAGTTTGTTGTAAAATCGAGCGCTTAAAATTTTGAAGTGTCTAGAGGCGACCGAGGTGCGGTGTGATTCAGTTTTACAGACAGTAAGCCCTAGACGTTTATTTAGCATGCCTAAATCCAATGATTGAGTGTCATGCCTAAAAACAATAGTTTGGAGCACAAAGAGCTGTCTCACAGTCATGATTTTAGTCTCATTATACAGTAGTGTTGTTCTACATTATACAGTAATGATCCCATGTAAGGTATTAATTTAACGCTAAATAGCATGTAATACAGCTGTAAGCTCGATTGAATTTGTTGGTGCAAACAGACCTAAGTGACAGTAAGTCTTAACGTTTAATAAAAATTACTTAAGTCCTTGAAAACTTAATAGAAGTAAACTATATTGACGTTGAATGTCTCAAAATGTCCAAGAGCCGCCTCGCAACTGCACACGGCGTGGAAATACAAACGTATAACAATATTTGAACAGCGCGAGCTAACAAGCGCTCCATTAGGATAATTCGATTCGCTCTCGTTTAAAATGAAGAGCGCTAAATTTTCATACGGCGCGAAAAGTACTTTTCAACATTTTTATTTACATGGCAGGCAGCGGCTAGGGCATTATCAACACTAGCAGTTCCGTAAGGTTAGAGCAATTTGCAATTTGTCGTACTTTTCGTAATACAATATTATGACAACATACTATCATGCTACATCCCTTTCGAGGTAAGCAGAGATACATAACTGGCTGTATCCACTTTGCGCCAACATGTAGTGCACAAGGTGACCTGTTTGCCGTTCTCAGGGCACTAATACACTATATTTCTATTAGATGCCCTGCGGTTTTCCTGACGTACATTTTTTTCATAGTATTCTTTTCAATGTTGCAGGCTTCCAGCATATTAGAAAGAGATCGAAAGTGATCTATATGCCTTATGTATTTGCCTTGATCGTTTATTCGACACTCCACACTCGACATTCCACAAATAAACAGCTGTTTAATTAATATTCAAACTACGCGGTCTTCATTTCTCAAAATCAACAGTATAGCCAATTTGTTTGACAGTTAGTCTATTCGAAAGAGCACCTTGAGACAATCTGTGTATTTTAAATTTGTTGTGTGCTGTACATTGCTGTGTGATACCTATGAGCCTAGAAATCTAGGGTTCAAACTTGACCCTAGTTACGTTGTAATAATATATTTTTCTGAAATTACAGCTAATTTTAAAATTAAAGTTAGTAACTTTAAGTACATTTCTAAGTAATTATGATCAAAATGACGTCATCAAGTAAAGCGAATATCCACCTGAACCTCACGCGTTAGTGGCTGTTAATAATAGATAGAGCTGCGACGGAGAGCGCTAAATTGGCACGATGAAGTGTAACGCTTGTGAATAGTTTATGAAGGGTTCATTTCAGGACGGATTCCTGTCGTGGGACTGTCCTCACGTGGGAACTAACTGATGGCTATACGAGTTTACCAAGTTTTGCGGCCAAGAGGCGGTCTTTGTTTAACTAAGTCTCGGTTTGGAACCAAATGTTTATTTAATTGCTGGAAATAAAAATATACAAATTGATTAACTTAACGGAATTGCTGTATTCTGTATAATATATTTTATAGCTAGAGCAACTGCCCGAATTGAATGGTGACCACAATGCACAAGAGTAAAGACCGTCATAGTGACTCGACTCTGTCGTTTTTCAGGATTAGCATGTGTACATCTAGTTACTCATGTACCTAGAGACCTTCAATCGTGGTATATGTGGGCCGATATGAAGATGGAGAATGTCAATGGATTTTCGATCTTTGATAGTAGCTATTGTTTTTGGAGTCCACTGTACTAACCTATCAGGTGCACTGTAGTCCCTATGTCTAGCCAATGTAAAAAAAACCGATTCATGATTTTGTCTATGGACTCAATAACATACACCGCTTTTTTTTTTGTATAAGCTCAGTATAATGAAAGCTCCCTAACTGATGGTAAGCATTTCAAAAACTCGGTTACGAGTATTTAGAGCAAAGAAAATACTTTCGATCATGCAGGCCTATGTGCTTTGTTTAACGCGTTCGTCGCTCAGTGCGAATCGTTTGTGTTTCTCGCGGGACCTGAATCCGCGTAAACAAGGGATATGCAAGAATATAAACAATGTAAGTAGAATATTTATTTTATTTTAATTTTCATCTTTTCAGGGAAACATGCATAAATATATAAACAATAAAAATACACAAAAATGGTATACATTATATATATAAAAAAACCAGCAAAGTTGCTACAAAAAAAAATCAAGCCATGGAACGCAAAACCATAAAAGAAAACTTATTATATAAAAAATAACTGACATATTTTTCTTCACATTCGTCGAAAGGAGCCAAATGTACAAGAATATCGAACTCACAAAAACATTTATTATCTATATCGCAAGCACGAGAAATAAAAGTATTCTGAACAAAATTTGACCGTACAAATGGTAATTTAAACAGCGAAAAGTCTCTTGCATTGGAATGCTGACAACTGAAATCCATTTGACTTAGCAAATAGGCCGAATATATTATTAATAATTTTATTTACCTCTTATATTCAAACTATTTCATCTAAAATCATAAGAAGAAACTAAAACAATATCTAATTTATAATTTATCAGTTACTAGGAGTTTATTTATTTATTTTCTCATAGTTTTCTGCTCTTGTCTTAAGTATATATTTCTTATTGAAGTATCACTGTAACCTCTTGAGGTGTGCCCAGCCTGGGCTGAGGAAAGGGAGGTCCTTCGGGATCACACTGGGGACGACCTTTTGCTGCCGGCGGTGGTACATACCATGGTCAGTAGCGATGAGGCATAGCTAGAGGTGACATCCTTCTGCGAGGTTATGATGAACCAGAAGGAGGTTGCTGAAAGGGTCGGAGGTAAAAAGGCATCGCCGAAGGGGTGCATTCAGCCAGAGTGAGCGCGTTGTGTCTCATTTTATTATATTTGCTGTCTATTATTATTATTTTTCTTTTTAATTATCTTAATAAGATGTAAGACGGCCGGGGTCCTTCACGCAAACAAGTGTCACAGACGTACTCTTTGGTATTAAGCTGAGGGAGTCCATTTCGCCACGTATATGTTTTTATCTCTTGTAATTTCTTGTATGTTGTTTTTGTATTTTATTTTGAGGCAAAATAAATGTATTTTTATTTCATTTCGTTCATGAATTCATACCAAATACAGCTATTCCTAAGAAAAATATATTTATATCGTAACGTATCTCACATGAAAATAATACCTGTCGAATACCTCATTCTGAGTATTACCTCAATATAACTCAATATACCTTATATGATAAATAATATTTTTGGGAAATCAAATTTCATCGGAAAAATTCACAGAACAGATGTGTGTGTGTGACAGTAACATTATTAAGAAGAAAGGCTTGAGAACGTGGTGGTTTTGCAAAATGTAATAATTTGTAAATGTAATTGCATATTGTTTTGGAATTCCTTATAAATTACAGTACTTAAAATTTGTTTTTTCGTATCGTTTTGAGGATTTACAGGCAGCGCTTGACATAAATCACACCTGATGGAAAGTGAAAAAGAGGCCGACGATGGAGCGCGACTGCCCAACAAATGCCTATTTACTCTTCTTCTATAGCCTTCCAAGTCATAACAACATGGAAATATGGTCAACGGAAGCATATTCCACTCCTTAGCTGTTCGCATGATGAATGTAGAAGCGAATCTTTTCGTGCAGATATAAGGAACGTTTACCACATACATAAAAATGGTATCCGATACAGTATTAATTAGTTTTTTGGTGAAATGGTGCTGGCGGAATTAGAGAATATGTCTTGAGAGCACTCTCCAGGCTACAACCGGTGCAAGAGCGCGAGGCAGGTGACTTTACGTGGATGCTCGGTGTTTTGCGCTTTAAATTCTGTCAAAGAGTCTTCGCCAATAAGTCTACGAATATACCTTTAGAATAATATAAAAGACTTTGTCTTTCGCTTCCTTAATGCATTAATCCCTTCATACACTCTCGCCCATCCCGCGTACTTTTGACATTACTCTCCATCAGAACTCTTTAATTAAATATTTATTATGTTTAAAACCTGATCAAGAATATCAAACTCTGTGATAAAGTAATTTATATTCCAACCGTTCGTCTGTTATTTTGTATAGAAATAAAAATATATATTTAATGGCTTGAAGGCGTAACCGAAACGAGACCCCGGAGGCTGCGTTTGATAAGCAGGGGAAAACACAATGACAACTAGGGCACTGTTTTTGTCATAGATGTACATAATAGACTGTCCATGCCCTATAATCAGAGATGGGCAAAATGTAATCTAATTAATGATGAACGATTACAAAACGTAGTCGTAATTTTTATTTTCTTGCTCTGTAATCATGATTAAATCCATTTAAAACGTTAAGGGCGGCTTGCACTAACAAATTAAATCCAGTTTAGAGTTATATAAAATGCTATTTAGCACTGATCTGTACTTATTGTCTTGCACTAAATCAAAATCTAGTTGTAACAACTCTTAAACTAAAATCATCACTAAGATGAAATCAAATCAATTCAATTAATTAGCGTTTTATACAAGCTTAAACTAGATTAATTCGTTAGTGCAAGCTGCCCCAAGAAATGATAATCTATACTAATATTATAAAGCTGAAGAGTTTGTTTGTTTGAACGCGCTAATCTCAGGAACTACTGGTTCGAATTGAAAAATTCTTTTTGAGTTGAATAGACCATTTGTCGAGGAAGGCTTTAGGCTATATAACATCACGATGCAATTATTAGGAGCGAAGAAATAATGGAAAATGTGAAAAAAACGGGGAAAATTATTCATCCTTGAGGGCTTCCATTGCGTGCGCTGCAAAAACGGTTCAAGATACGAAAAATATATGTAAGAAAGAATTATTACTCTTGAAATGATCTAAAAAATGTCCGCGACAGTATATGTCTATCTTTTAAGATTAACTCACTAGAACCGTTTTTATGGTAAACAAATTTGGTCGAAATTAATGCATTATTTGTTAAGAGTTGTATCAACGTAATAATATTAATCTTTATCCAAATAAATGTGTTGTTGATTAAGAGTATTTAATTGTGAACAAAATTGTCTTTGACATCACTTAATTTCAATGAACATCTTAGAAGATATTACAAAACCTTATATAGCAAAACAACGTTTGCCGGATCAGCTAGTTGTATATACAATCAGGGATTTTGTAGTATTTAAAACATTAATGAGCACAATGCAGTCATATTAATGGTAAAAAACGTAAAATGTAATCGTTAATCATTTTCATTAATCTGATTACATTATGCCCATCTATGCCTATAGTGAAATAGGCCCAATATTCTGCTAAGAGATTCTGTTGGTTAGACTGGTTATGGAAAACTATACGATAATAGTTTCATAATAGTATCGTCACGCTATATCTCGTTCTGGGAAGCAGAGATAAATTAATGGTGGTATCTACTTTACATTTATATGTCGTCCCCAACGTGACCATTAGCACAACTGATCACCGTTCTCACAGTACTCGTATACATAACATTTCTATTATATGCAATGCGGGATTCCTCACGAGGCTTTCCTTCTCCGGCAAGCGTGTGATGCTTAAATCCGTACTTTATCAGGAAAACCCAGAGGTACGTGTCGGGGTCGAACCCATTATACGTAGCCGCACATAAACACCGGTCACTTATCTACTAGGCCACTACATTCAGAAGATTGCAAAATAAGATGGCGGATAATTTGAAAACTTTTAATAAAATAGCTAATTATCATAATCACTAATACATTTGGTAGTTGATTTATTTATTGTATGTAATAGTTTATTTTAGTATCACTCGTATTTATTTTGTATTTATTATTTAAGCTATATGTATTTTTATTGTTTATTGATAATTCTTATAAGATGTAACATGACCGGGGCCCTTCACGAAAATCAGCGCTGCAGGCTTCCCCTTTGGCTTTAGACTGATGAAGATCCCATTTTCGTCATGTTTATATGTTTCGTATTTTCTTTTGTTTTTGTGTCTTGTTTGTATTGCTGTATTTACATTTCTGATTTCTTGTTGATTTGTGGCGAAATAAATACATATTCATTTTCAATTACTAAAAGCTATTGCTTTGCAAATAAACAGCTCTTAATTAATTCTACAGCAATTTAAATTCTTCACTAAAACAAACACAAATTCATATCAATATAATAAATCCGTTCCTTAGCCGTCTATATAATAATCGTCCGTATATACCAAATTACATAAAAATTATATTGACACGACATAGATTAATAAAAATATATTAGGCAATCGTTATTCAACATACAACAGGCATATGTACGCGTTTGTACCCGCTAATCTTAGAAACGATTGCACCTATTTAAATGCGGTTTTACTAATACATTATGGAAAATTTCACTTATAATTTCGTGGTAATTTTAATTCAATCTATTCATAAATAAAAAAAATGTTTTGTTAATGTATCAAATGTTTGTTTTGTTCAGGTTTCAACTTGAAATACTTATTATCATAACAAAACCGCAAGTTCCACGCGAACGCAGCCGCGGGCACGGCTAGTTATTAAATATATTAGTTGCTCATAAGCACTTTAACTAGATATTCTGTATTAAGCCTGCACTAATTTTAATTTAATAATATTCACAATATCGATATTTATTTAAATGAAAGCCGCTATTATTTTCAATAAAGGTATTATGCAGTATAAAAATTAAACTTTTAAAATTATATATTTATTTATTTTATTTATTAATAACAAATCAAACAAAACTGTAACCGCCAATTTATGAACATTAAAATAAAAAATAAATTAAGAAATTAAATATAAGGATCGTTAAATATTATTTTTACACTTTTTCCAGTTGTTTACTCAATTTAGTAGTCGAGAATACATTTTTGGGAATAATTTAAATTACCAATTTAAATAATCAAATATTTCCACAATTAAAAAAGGGGGCTATGTTCCAGAAAATAATAATTTGAATGTTTGATTTAATTGTTTTTATTTAAATAGCTCATTTGTAATTATATATTATAATTTACTCAATCATATTATATTATTTTCATCTAATAATTTAAATAAATAAACCTTACCGCATTATAATATAATCTCGCTAATAAATTCCAATGCACAATAAATTATTCATACAAAAACCATTCCATCACATTACGGAAAGACGCGCTCGGAAACTTCGGAAAAACTTTTCCCGGCCGAGAGGAAAACACTAGGGAAACACGCGCGCAGCGAGTGAGACACGGCGGGGAACTGGCGCCGGGGCCGACCGAGTCCGACCGGAGCGGTAAGCAATCTACCCGGTCACATAGTAAGATCGAAATTTGATCGCAGTTAGAATGGATGCGCACTAAGACATCCCGTTGGCTATTTAACCAGTAATGCTGACTTAGGGTACTTTACCCATAATTTAGGGAGTAAATGGGGAGATCTACAAAGATTTTATTTGCTTAACACGTTCGCTGTAAATTTTTTATGCAGTACCTGATGAGGTTATAAGGACCATAGGATACATAATATCATATTTTACAACTTACAACTTGAGAAAGTTCTAGTTTGGTCAATATGACAGCTAATCACAGGGAACGTGTTAAAATAAAATTGAAAGAGAAATATCGAACTAGTTAAAAAAATACTTATTCGATAGGTATTTATTTTATAATATATGATTTACGCAAATAGAATTGTAGACTTAAACTATATTTTAATTTATACATTTTTATAGCTTGTTAAAGTAATATAAAAGAACAGAAGCTGACAAAAAATATTGTGACATGTATATTAGCAGGTTTTAGTGAGATTTCAAGCAATTTCTGGGCGATTTTCTCGTTCACTGTTGGCAACACTCTATTTAACCCGAAAACGGCGGGAGGGCGCATGCGTGCGGTCGTTCAACCCGTGCACTGATGCTGCAGCGATGATGGCCTGTAACGCTCACGGGTTACATCGGCTGGGTAATTCCACTGGCTTATCATTTCCGTTAAACAAACAAAAAACTTTAAAATGGTTAAAAAAAAATATTATAGCCATTTAGCATTTACCAATACTATGTAGGGTGTAGTGGGAACTCAGCATGTATTTCTGTCAGCTGGTCTCTATTTAAAGGTGACAGAAATTAGTTGAACTCGTTGGCTTCCATGAACATCCAGCAGTGGGTCCTAATAGCTTCAGCACGCAGCGGCCCAACCTTAGTAACGTCAGCTCGTGGGCGAAACCTGGTTGAGGGTAGTTGCATCCGTTTAGTGCAAAAGTCGATCTTACGTGTGCGCTGATGCTGGCAAGCGGGCCGGCCACCAGCCAGGCAGCGCGGCCTGCGCAGCAGCCAAGACGCCTCCGGGCAAACAGAGGAGAGCTCCTGCCACCGTCAACGACATACCGTTGTCGTTGGTGCGCCTGGAGCCAGTGGAGAAGGAGGCCTCTCCAGCAACGACACCTCCGTCGCTGTTCGGCAGTTTCAGCTCAAGGGGAGCGTCGGGCAAGGAGCCTGAGGGGGCCGTTGCCTGACTTGAAAGCTCCAGTGATGGCGCGCGTGCTTCCAGGCACCACTAGGCGTTGGTAGAGAGACCTAGCCCTCCCGATTGTGGAGAAGCCCACAGGGCGGATCGCGCACCAGCCCTTATGGAGGTCCTCGGTGTGCCCGGGGGTTGGTGCACACGCGATTTAAGGAGCACCCCAGCGGTTTTAGTCGGTAGAAGTCCGGCATACCGGATCGCAGCCATCACCGCCCCCTGACGATTTATGAGGATTTCCCCTGGGTTACCAAAAAAAAAGTCAATCTACTTATTCCTTACCTATCGTGTAATGGCAGCCTAGTCTACCCGACGATTCTGGCGAGGCGGCAAGGCATTGTAAAGGTCTCCCATAGAGAGGTAGGGAGGGGTTGAAAAAAGAGAGATGAGGTCTGCCCATAGGCCAACACTCGCCGAGCCCTCGGAAGTATCCGGATTCCCAAGCTCGGCGAAGGCGAGGAAAGGCAGTGCTGGCACCCCGGTGGTTTTAATCGGGACAGGTCCGACACACCGGGGGGAGTGGCCCTCACCATTTCCCCTGACGGTTCGTAGGGATTTCCACCGGGTTAACAAAAAAAAAGGCATTGTAAAGGACATAGGGTGCTGATACGTGTCAGTTATTAGTATCCAGATACTGCATCCTGCCTCTCTGTCTAATTGTGTCGATCCCCGTCCCATTAGATTAAGAGGGGCTCGGACGAGAGGGTGCGTCTGTGTAAGCGCTAGCATTCACGCACCAAATATATCCCGCGCCATTGACTGTTTCCGAATATATTCATCAGCGAGCTCATCTATGCCAATTGGGGCTGTAGCCCGCGCCTACTTGATGTGATTTATAAACGTCGCCAAGGCCGAAATCTGCCAGAATATCATCGATATCATCATCACCGCTATGTAGGCAAGTTTCTCTAGTTCACACATATGGTTAAGGAAAGGAAAATATATACGGCTCCGCAAGTTGTTACGAACTTCGTCACATACAAATCTGTAAAAATACAGAACTAGAAAATTCGATCGAATTCAGATGTCGCTTTATGGGCACTGGCTCTGAGTTCAAAACGCCAACATACGAAGGAAATCACGTAATTCAAGAACAAGGATAAAGGAAATAAATACAATTATAAATAGTCACAGATTCGTATCCTGGCACGTACCTCTGGTACCTTGCTGAAGGACAATATCGTGAGGAAACCCGCATGGCGTCTAATAAAAATGTCATGTGTACTAATGCAGTGAAAATGCCGATTAGTTGCGCAACATATCACGTTTCGTACAACATATAAACGCAAAGTGGACACAGATACTAATACATCTCTGCTCACCCTGAAAATAATATACTTGACGATATATTATTACTTACACTGATCCGAGTCGTGTGCAATGCCTATATGCCCTCACTGTTGAAATACATATACATATGATTCGCTAGCAATCTATACATATGTACAAGCGCAAGAATGCTATATGCTATGCAATCATTATATTCATAGGCGGAATCAATCTAATTTGTCAATGAAAGTCAATCGCAGACTCCAATTCCAAAGCGAGGCCACTAAAATGACGCTTAAATATCATTATTTTATTCGTACAGGCGTTGCCAGTGGCCCAATGCACTATTCAATTTATATAACACATACATAGTTACAAAAATAAATGTACAGTACCTATTAAATCACTCATAACATACATTAGAGTGGCCTGTTTTATGTAGATATTAATAAAAATAAACATTATCAGTTATGAAAAGAGCGTTAATAACAATAAGAAAAGGTTCAGTTGGACAGTATACTACGAATATGAAATAAAAACAAGATTAAAAGAACTGTACATTGAAAGATAAGTATAAATTCAACAAAAACAAATTTTGTATAAGGTCAAAGATTACATTATCGTATAGGTCATCAATCATTCGTATAAATTATGTGTATCTCCCAATAGTCCAAGGACCTCTGTTTTATATCTCGGTAAGGAATTTATTATAGTTAGGTATTTTATAATTTTAATCGGATCTTTAAGCTTTAAAATAAACTTTAAATGCTGATTTCGGTACCAATGCGATATATTTTAAATGAATAATACATAATATTTTTTTTAGGTAATTTCAAAAAAGTTTTCTGTTCATTTTATATTACACAGTTATCACAATATAAAATCAAGTTTATTGTTTTTGTTGGTACCATTTTTCAAACTATACAAAATTCTTGAGATTTTCGTTTATAATATATAAAATATTGTCATGCTATTGACCTGTCGTGGTGAACAGATATAAATTAGTGGCATTATCACTTTGCGGTTATACTTCGCGCGCAACGTGACAAGTGATGCGGCTGATCTCCGTTCTCACTGCATTAGTACACATGACAGTTCTATTATATCTCATGTGGGTTTCCTAACGAAGGTTTTCTTCACCAGTGGGCATATGGTGAGGGCCACCCCCCCCCCCCCCGGTGTTTCGGACCTGCCCCGACCAAAACCACCGGGGTGCCAGCACTGTCCTCTCTTCGTTTTCGCCGAGCCTGGGAATCCGGATACTACCGACGGGGCATATGGTACCTAAATTCATAGTAAATCTGAACTGATTTTATTTCATTGTGTGTTTCAATATTTTAAAGCTTCATCAATGCTAATATGAAATGTTGCAGTAAAAACACAGTAAATAACATATATGCATATATAGCATATGATTAACCTCTTTTAAATACTTCAGAATGAACGATTTCTACGACGACATTTTAAGTACCCAAGATCTAAATCAGAGGCAATTAACGTCAAATCAGTAATATCAAGGCCGATACAGTTGCTTAGCGAGTCACTGATTTATTTAGCGAAGGCCGCTCCCAGCGGGATGGATTGGCTAACGGTCCCCCGGTACTTAATATATCCTTCTTAGCTCGTTTTATTCCATTAGAGAAATGATTCCAACATCAAAGGTTGCTCCGGAAAGCTTGAAAATGTCCTAAAAAATATTTAACATTAATTAAACATTTTTAATTCGCTCGAATTTAATTTGGGGAATATTTTTATTCATTTCCTGAACTGGTGTTTTCTAGTATAGTTTATAATAATAATTTTATATGATGACGTGCAAGTAAATGCCACTCCGAGAGCAACTGCAGATGAGTAACATCTATCGCATATTCCACTACAATAGATTATTCCTTATATATTGCAAATAACTTATCTATACTAATATTATAAAGCTGAAGAGTTTGTTTGTTTGTTTGTTGTTTGAACGCGCTAATCTCAGGAACTACTGGTTCGAGTTGAAAAATTCTTTTTGATTTGAATAGACCATTTATCGAGGAAGGCTTTAGGCTATATAACATCACGACGCAATTATTAGGAGCGAAGAAATAATGGAAAATGTGAAAAAAACGGGCAATATTATTCATCCTTGAGGGCTTCCATTGCGTGCGCTGCAAAAACGGTTCAAGATACCAAAAATATATGTAAGAAAGAATTATTTCTCTTGAAATGACCTAAAAAAATGTCCTGGGCAGTATATGTCTATCTTTTAAGATTAAGTCACTAGAACCGTTTTTATGGTAAACAAATTTGGTCGAAATTAATGCATTCTTTGTTAAGAGTTGTATCAACGTAATAATATTAATCTTTATCCAAATAAATGTGTTGTTGATTAAGAGTATTTAATTGTGAACAAAATTTTCTTTGACATCACTTAATTTCAATGAACATCTTAGAAGATATTACAAAACCTTATATAGCAAAAAAAAAGGAAACCTTTTTAATTAAAATTATATAGAAAGCGAAAATATCTTAACGGCCTCATCACATCTCAAGGTATTGAAGATATGAAATGTTGGCTTGAAATACCGATACGGTCATTAACTTACCAGCAATATTGAATAGAAAGATAACGTTGTACTCGCATGGAGGTATTGAAAGAGACCCGGCTTCGGTGATTCGCCCACGCGATCGACTTACAAGTACAGCCCAAGTCTGAACTGAACACGAATAGATCACATTACATTCGACTGGCCTGTAGACTAGCCCGTTCACTCGGAACTTCCTTTTTTATCCAGAACTAGCTGATCCGGCAAACGTTGTTTTGCTATATAAGGTTTTGTAATATCTCCTAAGATTTTCATTGAAATTAAGTGATGTCAAAGACAATTTTGTTCACAATTAAATACTCTTAATCAACAACACATTTATTTGGATAAAGATTAATATTATTACGTTGATACAACTCTTAACAAATAATGCATTAATTTCGACCAAATTTGTTTACCATAAAAACGGTTCTAGTGACTTAATCTTAAAAGATAGACATATACTGTCGCGGACATTTTTTTTAGATCATTTCAAGAGGAATAATTCTTTCTTATATATATTTTTGGTATCTTGAACCGTTTTTGCAGCGCACGCAATGGAAGACCTTAAGGATGAAGATTTGTTCCCGTTTTTTTCACATTTTCCATTATTTCCTCGCTCCTAATTCCTAATTCCTTCTTTTTTAATTCGAACCAGTAGTTCCTGAGATTAGCGCGTTCAAACAAACAAACAAACAAACAAACTCTTCAGCTTTATAATATTATATATTATAGTATAGATAAGCGTAGTCATTATTCCACCCCCGATGTTAAGCATAATGCAGTGCAAAAACAACTACGACTATAGCTATCATCAGTAAAGAAAAATCTATTATTAGTCAGTGAGCATGCCTACACAAATATATTATCATGTTTAAAGACCCCATATCATAAGACGGTGGGAACACGTTCGCCGGATGACCATTCCATAGCTCAATGACTCGGTAATAGTCCTAGCCGAGATTTGAGTTACCTGTAGCCATAACTCCGTTAGCAACAAACAAAAAACAAGGTTAAATAACTCTTCAGAACTCTCGCTGTGATACGGATAGAGGAAAATGCTTAGTGAGACAATATCTCCGCGTAACAGTACCGGTTCAAGATGCTTAGTTAAGCCTAGTTAAAATGCGTATAAAAATGGAGCAACCGCTTTATAAAAATTGGCTGAAAACTACAATCTCTTGATTTTGACGTTTTAATAGTAAACTTAATAGTCTCATAGGATATCGTTACCACTTCTTAACTTATGCAAGGTCAAAGAAATATGTGTATATTTTAAATTATATTTACATTTCTACAAAGTTGCTGAACACAAAATCTTTAATATTTGCGCAGTAAACATTTTTTATCGAATTAATCCATATAAATGAGAATCAAAGGCGGAGGTCTGAGCAGCGGTAAATAGTTTATGCCTTACTTTGAATAATTTCAAGATCCAAGACTTTTGTTCGTTCATATATGTTAATTATTTTGGGTTTCTAGAAAAAAGAAAGAAATAACAGGCATTTATTTAGCACGCAACATGATATAAAACACAGAAGGATAGACTAATCAAGATAGAAAACAACAACAGCAAATACCCAGAGTTGTAATGCGCCAAAGGGTCAGATCAGTAAATGCTAGGTGACCAGATGAGCCACCCAGCTCTGATTTTCAGCTGACACACAGGAAACAACCAGAAAGAGAACAATAGAGTACTTTATATATTTTAATGATGTAGTCCAGGGCTTCTTAAGCTTTTGTCATTCACGTGACCCCATTTATGATTGAGAGTTTCTTGACGACACCATACAAATATAAAAAAAAAATTTTTTTGATGATTTATTTATTAGATAACAATATACATATGAAACTATATTGTTTTAGAATTCGTTTTGAAACATACAAAATATAAAATTAAAAATTGCACAAAAAACTATAAAATTGTATTTATAATAGTTTCAAAAATAAAAGTGGATTCTGACCGTCTTAATTCGCTCGAATATATTCAAGTAGTTGCGTGGCAAGTGTTAAATTAAAATATAAGTAAAAATTGAATGAAATGGATGTGCCTGTTTTTTTATTGCATAACAAATCAGATCTTGGTGGAATGTTTGAATCTGCTGGACGTAAGAGCTCTTCAACATATTTTAGCGCTGAACGATATTAGGATTTAATGTGTTCAATCAACAAAAGCGCGTGTCTAGACGCTGCAAGTCCACTGTATTCCGCCAACTCTAGTGATGTTATAAAATGTTATATATAAATATTTGACATTATAATCTCTCGCGATCGCAGAATATTGCTACGCGATCCCATCTGGGGTCGCGACTAGTGATGAAAATGCCCGGGAATTTTCCCAAAGTGCCCAGCACTTCCGCGAACATTTCGTAAATTCCCGGGAATATTCCCCATACAAGTTTTGGGCACTTTGGGAAAATTCCCGGGCATTTTCATCACTAGTCGCGACCCATAGTTTAAGAAGCCCTGATTTAGTATTAAAAAAATATGTGCATAAAACACGGCGCTACTTTATATATAGATACACTGATGTGTGATTTATATGTAGATATGTAATACCGTCGTTAGCAAGTCAGTAATAGATAAGGCGCTCAATGCCTCGGAGGGTGCTGAGGTACGGCCGGATGACTGGCACTACGCTATTCAAATAACTACCTTTAAATGCTATTAGTTGAATATGAAAAATCGTCTAAGAAATATCCATGAATAGATTTTATAGATCAAATGTCCGCCGAAAACTGGTTGAGGTTATGCGATGTCGTTTTATATACGAGAGACATATTCTGATTTTAATTTTAATTCCAAATATGTAAAAATAGTTACATCTTAATATTTCTAATTTGTGTGATGAATGTAGAACATGCTTGTCTGAGATTGTTAATTTTGATTTTTTGTTGTATTTAATATGGTACATATTTTTATGTCAGACGAACAATTAAAACAGTGAAAACAGCAACTACCAGAGTTTCTCACCAGCTCTTCTCGGTAGATTCTACTTTACGAATTGGTGGTAGATTAACATTACTTTTTTGACGATTCAAAAGTGCCTATTTGATTAAAGGTATATTATGACCGGTGGTCGTGGGTGTGGTGGTAGAAAGACGCGGATTTTGGCGTTCTACTGTTTATTTGCATTTTAAGGCACACCGAACTGCGACGCACACGCACGTACTCTAGCCTCGGGTCTCGGTAGTCGACTGAATTAGCTAGAGCATCCCTAGCGCGCGCGCACCCCTTACCCCGCGCGTCCCGTAACACCCTAACGACCTTTGGGGCTTTTAACACAATTTCGTATCGGGCGGCGTCCACATGCTATAATATTTTATTTCTTTATAAAACATATTTAATTTTTATGGTTGTGGTGGTCTAGTGAATAAAGGACCGGTTTCCCTGTGACAACGTGAATGGATATAGGTTTGAATCCCAACTCTTATCTTCGTTTTTTCAGATTACGTGGGTTAAGACACCACATGCTCACCGGTGAAGGAAAAACTTTGTGAGAAAACCCGCATGGCATTTAATAGAAATATCATGTGTACCAGTGCTGTGAGCACGGCGATCAGCTGCGCTACTGGTCACGCTGGGCACGACATATAAGCGCAAAGTGAGCACTGGTACTAATGTATTTCTGCTCACTACGAAAGGGATATAGCGTGACGATATTATTTATTATTATGTTCTATGCTTTTTTAATGGCAGGAAATAGTACTATTGTTCGGTAAAGGCCTTTATAACTTCTCCGGCAAAAGGGAGCGGGTATTTAGCCAGCGAGTGAGTGGTTGAGGGGCAACGCAAGGGCACTCCTGTGAGTACGGATCTTGCCTTGGGCGGTCAGCTAGGGAAAGAACCTAAGGGTGATCTAAAGAAGGGTGATCTGAAGAAACGCCGAAAGATATACAACCAGTTATCTATTTCTGTTCACTCTGTAAAGAATGAAGAGTGAAGATATATTTGTATTATTATATTCAAAATAACCGCAAATCAGGTGTGCATGAAAATTAAAGCTAAATAAATAACTAAAAATTATACAAAATCAATGAATTGAAAACTTCACCTGAATAAAATATTATAAACGGTATATGTTAAGTATTGTAAAGTGTTGTAAATGAAGCGAAGAAAAAAAGGAATGGATACGAATTAATGTACATGTTCTTTTTTTTACTAGGGTGAAATTTATCATAAGACTTCTCGATTGCTGTGAGATTGACGGCCGAGGTTATGTCAGACTTATTAACTAAAACTCCTGGATCTACTTTTCCTTGGGTTGAAGGCGGGAGGTTTGTGTAACGAGGTAAAAACGTCGATCTATAGTTAAACGTAAGCTAATTCGCGCATAGTTAAAGCATTTACAACGTCAAAACACTTATGAATCAACAGTTCATTTGAATTCAACCTAAATACACAAGCCTAAAGACCGCCGCAATGACTTGCTTCCGCTTGTTCGACTGAAAGAGCTACTGAGCTATCTCTCTCACTGATTGGATGACAATAAACTTAAAGGTTCTCTGCAATAAATTGTGAGAGCAAGGACATTCTTTTCCTTGCAATATCTTCATTTCCTTTGTTAGAGCATACTCCGATGCAAAAATATCTTCCAATCAATTTAAAACTTTATACAAAAGGTTTTAAGGTTATATCTCCTTTGTTTTCAGTATGAGGACCTCAAACCCAGTATTCGAAGCTTACTGTGTCTGATAACAGATAATTCAGGAGCTGTTTCGGTTGAATCGGAGTTTCAAACATTTGGTTTTGATTAAAACTCTCTGACCGTTTTGTTTCGTAGTTTTTGTTGTTAATAATAATTTCTGTTGCATTTTGGATAATGCCGTGTTCGAGCTCATACTGCGAAAGTTTCACCAGTATTGTAGTATTCTACGTTGTATGATTTACGCTAATATAATATTTTAATGATCACTTTATGTATAGAACTCCGTTCATTATAGTAACATTTCTTTTAATCTTGGTGGGTATTTTTAAACTGGCTCGACAAACTGACTATAGTGTAGCAGATAGTAAGTACAGTGCAGTCCAAAAAGGACTGCGACTATAATTATAGTAGTCTATGCTACCAACATCTATCTATTCTCTTTGCTATTTTAAAATGATATTATATTACAGCTTTAAACAAGTTTTACGATTTCGCTCGAGTACATTCCAGCACCGTTATAGAGATTAAGTAATACATCCGGGATAGGAGGACGCGTTACAGCCGCCAGCGAAACACGATGCCCTCGTGGGACATCCCCTATATCGGGACTTACCCATTATGATTTGAACTACCTAGGCGTATACTCTCCTCAAATGACTTGAGTATCAGTAATACGCTACAGAATTCATAATATAAAATAAATGCATATTAGAGTTGAATGATTTATACACCTGGCAGAATAACATATTTGAGGGTATCTGCTGCCCGGATGAATCAAAGGCGATGCGCACATGTCCTCCTGACATGATGTCCTGATGACTCCTGCGTAATATCTTAAACAGAAGTTTTGAGTGGTGAGCTTTTTACAATCATCTATCCATGTGATGGAGGCAGTAAGGGTATCGTTGGAGGTATACGGATCTCCAGGCCTGGCTAGCAGTGGTTTGAGAGACAACCTGGAATTTTTAGTCAGTAGGAGTCTGATACACCGGGATCGTCGCCCTCACTGTGACTCTGATGTGTTCTATGCAGGGTTTTCGTCCAGGATACGAAAAACATACGTAAATTTTCGCTGGAGAACGAGTCATGATGAGGTATTAAAAATTAGGCGGCTGAACGGGAGAATAAGAGAACAATCTCGCCCTCGGACAGTCAGCGCTCTAGAGCAAAGTGTAGGTGGGGAGAGGTGTTTGCGTCCGATTTCGCGCGTGACCCCTCTTTCTGACAGTAATCGAGCAGTAGATTTTAGGGACTCTGCAGCCTGGAAAAAATGGAGCTTATCGACGTGGTGACTAGAGGGGCAGATCTTTAATACCCGCTCTTCCAAGAGATGAAGCCTCTATAGGTCTTTCGCTCGCAAGGCCGTCGCACGAATGTGGACTCCCTAGTCCGGTTAGCAGTGATGAGACGACAACATTCCAGGGGTGTGAACCAGTAGAAGTCTGACTCTTCGGAGCCACGGCCTTCATAGCAAGTATACTTATTCAGTTTTTTTTATATACTGGTTCGACAAAGTGACTCCAGCGCACGTGATTGCAAGTACAATGTAGCCTAAGAACGACCGCGGGTACAAAAGGACGAAAGTCAATGACAGTCAAAATTGTCATGTTGGTCCACAAATACTACGGCTGAGGGTATCTAGGTATATGAGCTACTGGAGATACACAAGCTGAGAAATAAAATATTATAAATCTAATTGGTAAGACAAGGAAAAAATAGTCCAAACCGAGTACGGTCCTTACAAGACCCTTCAAGTGACAATCATATAAAATTTTCCGGTGGAATTCAATTCTGTCCGGGGACAACATCGGTAATACAATTTATAGCTATTTTCGTCTTGTATTTATCTTATTCTTATACAATGTGTAAAGTCATTAACTGAGTTAATGAACTTTAACTAAATCATTTCCGTTATTTTTAAAACAAATCATATTTGCATATGCTTTTCATAATTGAAAAACTAGAGTTTAACTTAGGGTACATCTTAATGGCTTCGATATTTTAAGCTACATCGCAATATGTTTACGCCTGTACAGCAAGCCCATTCTGGCGCTTTACTAAGAACGTGCCTCGACATATCTCGAGCGTCTTTCAGCATCACGCGACTTTTCGAGAAGCCAATAAAAACGTCCGCGATCGTTGCTTAATGACAAAGTAAATCCTAAAAAACGAACTAATGTAAGCTATTTACCGGCTTAAAATTTAAAAAAAATCATGGGCCTTACATGCAGCTCGGTGTTAGCCTATACAATACCTATGTATATCTCCATTGAAATTAAAAAAAACTATTTATCAAAGCTAAATGGCTAAATAAGAGAAACTATTTCATAAATTACTGTTTCAATGATAAAAGTGCATGGTCTTGATGTATACAATTTTCCTCGCGGGACATTAATTACTTTGTGTATTAGGTATATATTTCTACTCCATTATGTTGAAATAGCAACCACCAGAGTTTCTTGCAGGCTCTTCTTGGTAGATTTTGATATCCGACCCGGTGGTAGATTCATTTTACTGTTTTTATGATGATTCAGAAGTGCTTGGAAGCGGACCTATTTGATATTATTTATCAAGTTATATTAATTATCATTTTATTTTATGTTTTATATCACTACTACAGAATGAAATTGACCCATACGCCCTACATATTAAGTACACATTATCTTTAAATGGCTTTTGACCAGCATAAAGCTGCGGAGGGTTTAATTCTCTAAAGAAAACAATTAATGAAAAAAAAAAAGAAAAATTTAAAAGTATTTATTTCGCCACAAATATACAAAAAAACGAAATATAAATGTAGCAATTCAAACAACACACAAAAACAAAAGAAAATACAAAACATATAAACATGGCGAAAATGGGCCCTTCATCAGCCTAAAGCCACAGAGGAAGCCTGCAGCGCTGATTTTCGTCAAGGGCCCCGGTCGTGTTAAATTACGAGTATTGATAAGAACATTGACTGGTCCCTGCTGTCTGAACAAGCACGTGTACGCCAATGGCGGCCGAGACACTAGAGATTGCAGATTCCGCGAAAGTACGGACGAAACGCCCAAGCGCCTCCTGTGTGAATGTGACTTGATAATGCTCTAACCCAACCGTATTCTAGACTGCCATGTGGCAAACCCAAGAGTAATTCAAACTATCTCTGCCAATAAAATAATACAATTCCTCAAAACTATAGGCCTGGACGGAGAGCTATAGATGTATACTAAGGTACCGATCACAATAGATCTTTAAGGTCACAGTGATACTGGCTGAATTAGAATGTATAGCACCGTACTGCACAATAATATTATTTCTACCAAAATATATAACATGTAAAGTCTGGAAGAAATATAAATACATGCAGTCCTACATTTTATATAACAATACACTTTAATTCTACTTTCATGTGGTCGCGTACCGGAGAATGAATAATCGATAATTTGCCAACATTGTACAACAGTTCTGCGATGCAGCAAGACAAAGTTACTAACAGTCGTCTAAGCTCTCGCTAAGTATTAGCCAAAACTCCTTTCGGGATGATGCCCAGCTCGGTGCAGTTCGACGACTGTATCCCTGATTTGAGTAGTGAGCGACATGTCAGCTTGCTGTCAAATTATTTATATTACACAGACGTAGTTTCGTTGTTATTTTGACGACAGACTTCGAACGCATTGTGGAATTTCACTACGTGGGAAAATATCAGTCGAGTTTTCTTCGTGAACGAAGATTCACGTAGCTCGCACTGCTGAACTAATTCCATGCGGTTTTTGTCGTCACTGAGTTGGTACTTTCGTATAAGTGAAGTGAAACGCGCATCGCGAATTTTATACAGCGCTGTCTTTCATTTCTGCAAATTTTTACAATCTGGGCATTTATTTTCAAATCATGTATTACAAAAATTATCGACAAATACGTGTTAAGTTGGAAGCTCCGTTTCTGACACGATCTTTAAGTTTTATACCGTCATCAAACACTACATATTCATCAATTGCATTAGACTTAAGACGGTATACCAAAATAACCAGCTGCATCATGCTACCACGGATAGCAGCATGCAAAATAACTGTAATTTGTATAGACTTATGTGGGGCGTATTCGGATAGAGCAGCACGTATTGTCAAAGGTAAGACATATATATATATATACATACATACATATATATAATTATATATGTAGCGTGAGAAAGGGGACGCCATCACTAATTAAAATAACGAAGTCTTCACAATCCACTTGACCCACCTTCACTTTCACTTAACCATTTGATTAATTATCGAAGTCCATTTCTAGCCCAATAACTTTTATAATTTAACAAAAGGGTCCTATAAAATAAACACTGTTAACGAATACTTTGCAATACGTGCACTGGACATTCGTTGATGATCAAATGATGGACTAGAGCAGTGCGTGCGACGTTATATAAAAGAATTTGAATGGTGGGGGCTTGCCCGTTGGCGGGTGTTGCTCACAATAATTGAGCATAGCGCTGTCATATACATTTAAACTGTTAGTTATTTAAGGACTTGTCTCTTCAATTTTTGAAGCTAGTATAATTTTTAAGCAGGCCGCCACTCAAATCGCAGACAGTGCGGCGCGCCTGTACCGCTCCATCGACCTACAGACTGCATAATGCATAGCACTTACACCGCGCACCTCTCCACCAAACTGAGCATCGCTATTCTTCACACATTTTATTTGATTCCACTGTATCGTAACGTTCGCGATCCATTGCCGATTTTTATTCAGTATCTTATTTTGAAATAATTACGTATGCCATTAATGTCTCATATTGATAACAATCAACAGTGTTTGTAGAACTAAGTTCAAGAAATTTATTTTCCTCTTTATATATATATTTTTGTTAAATACGGTATAACTATAGAGTGATATTTGCTAATTACAAAATAACAATTGTATACTACTAACCAAGCTATATTTGAAAGAGTATTGTAAAATCGTTTTCTAATTTAAAAGAAAATTCTAAAAATCTAAGCTAAGTTTAACGTTAATAAGTTTTAATATTATAGATTTTATCTGACTTTTGGACATCAGTTATCCCATATTTAACATACTAATTTGTGTCTACTATTAACAAGTAAGTTACAAATATACAGTCAAGATATGTTAGCAGTACAAAGCCGTAATGTATATGGAAGTTTCCGCAAAAGTCGTAATCAAAATATAGCGCAATACAGGTCCAAAGAAGCGCCCGTTTCAAAAGCAATAACTCGAGTGCATTGACGAGCACTTGAGAGTCGACCCTTTAACTTGGAAGAACTTTTGAATAACTCTTGCTGTTCGAGTTGCCTTGATGTCGTACTGTTACAGGTGTTTTAATATATAAAGACTTTAATGTATATATAAAGAGTTACAATTAGATAACACGTTATCATAGAGTCTAAACTAAGGAAGCTAGAAAAATGAAAGTCAGACATTGAGTTCTTTGTATAATATAGATATTCACTGAAGGTGGATTTCATGTTATTCCACTCCTAAGTGGGTGAAATGGGGTTTGAAAGTTTGGATACCGCATAAGTCATGCTTAGATGGAGTTGTACACGATCTCCGTACCATTTGGCAGCAAGGATATGATGAGCATCCCTTTCCCTACATTTCTAGAGGACACCGTTATGGAGCTACGCACGCGCCGGGCTGCAATGGGCTATTTCCCCGTTGCCGGGCAATCTTCTTCTTCGGGCATCTTGCAATTGGAAGATCACCCTAGTGGTTTTAGCCACACACCAAAGCAGCCGCCCTTAAGGCTATCATGACTATCCATGGTGAATTTCTACTGCGTCAAAAAAAAATGGGGTTGAACGTTTGTATGAAAATTCGTCAATTTTGAAAACCGGTATTTAGCTTTTTGGTTAAAAAAGCAATACGTATTTCACCGTTTTTGGTAAGTTAGCCCGCAAAGGGTAAAACTTGTAACTTATCAGTTACCAGTGGTTTCTATCATTTACTTTTTCTTATACTATTGTTCTTGTTTTAGGTATATATTCTTATTATAGTATCACTATTACATTTGTAGTCGATTTGTTTATGATATATAATCGCATATTTAGCATTATTTAATTTAAACTACGTGTATTGTTTTAAGCTATATTCTTTTCTTTTTATTGTATTTTATTGTTTATTATCTTGATAAGATATGACACGAACGAGGCCCTATGCGAAAACCAACGCTGCAAACATCCTCTGTGGCATTAAGCTGACGGAGGAACCCTTTTGCCTTGTTTATATGTTTCTCAATTTCAAAGTTTTATTTGGCATGAAATAATTATTTTTTATTTCATTTCTTTTCATAAAATTCGGGATTTCTCGCGAATAGCGCCTGGTCCTAAGTCTCTATAATATAAGTAATTTTAACTGCCAATCTATTTCACGAATCACAAAAACATGCTCTAGTTATCAGATCACACTCAGGTGTGAAAAAGTTATTAATTTACGCCAATACATGAAAAAACTCATGTAGTTTACGCCTTGGTGTACGGTATACATATAATAATAAAAATCCACTCTAGTCCAAAAACGGTTAATCCTAAAGAAAAATGCAATGCACATTTTTGATAGATATTCGTGTGAAGAACAACTTTATGATAACATTTATTGACCTCCGAGCAAAAGGACGTAATATATTCGCGAAAAACGGATTTTTGTGACCTTTCATAATATTTTTTTTAGTTGGCACGACATTAATCTCGACTTATAAATTATCATTAAAACAGTAATTAGTATGTATACGGAAATTCAGCGCAAGAAATTTCTACGCAGATTGGAATTTAAAAGGACTAAAATGACTGGGTGTAATAACATTTTGAAATATTGTACACACGTAATACATAATTTGTTCAATTTTGGTGCTTTGTAGAAACATTTGACTTAAAAACAAAAATAGACCTATTTACAGACGAAGCCAAAAATTTTTACTGATTGTCTTGAGCTAAGCTAACACAATAAATTATTTATGCGAAATCTTCTACTCTCTTTTTGCTTTTGATAATTAATAGTGAGTAAAACTGCGGTTATTAAAATAAAAATAATAATATTAGATCATCACACTATATCCCTTTAGGGGTAAGTAGAGATACATTAATTGTTTTATCCACTTTGCGCTTATATGTCGTGCCCAACGTGACCAGTAGCGCAGCTGATCGCCGTTCTCACATCACTAGTACACATGACATTTCTGTAAAACGCTATATGGGTTTCGTTACAAAGTTTTCTTTCACCGGTGAGCATTTGGAGTGTGACTTTAAAATAAATGAAATAAAAACTAATTATGAAGTATTTAAATACACAGCTAGTAAAAAATTTCCTTTTATCATAGAAATAACTTTTACATTAAAAATATAATTAAATTATAAAATCAGTTTCTGATTTATCCTTTTATATTCACAAAAATGTAAAGTTTATTGACACATTACGAGTATCCCTTTTAGATGTCAACCGGAAATCAGGATTCGACCCAATTACTGGGGATCAATTTCACTTTGCCCTTTCAAATTCCGTACATTATTTAGCTCATATGAAAATATTAACCGACGCTATGCGAAATAAATTTAAATTGATGGACAGTTTTTTATGTATACTTTTATAATTTACCGCAATCAGGCTTAAAGGATGACTCTGACGTAGCCTTGAGTTTCTTTCGGCGTTACTTCTCAAGGTAGTCACTCCAAAAATGCCAGTAGAATCACTGTTAGAATTCTTTCCGTGGATGGTTGTCCAAGTTAAGAATAGTACCTATAGAGGTGATCTTGTGTTGCCACCCAACTCATAAGTAGCTGGCTGAATACCTCAAGCGCTCACTCTTCTCATCCGGTGAAGTTGTAAAAGTCATTCTTTGCCAACAACATAATATCCTGCTGTAAGAAAAACTTGATAGACTGCTGACCTGGTAGAGATGGCTGGGAGAAACTAGTTGAACAAAACTCGCGTCTCCCAATCGAAGAAAATAATAGAAAATACTTTTAATTAATATAGGGCGACTGATGGATGAAAGGAAAATCAGCATTTATTTAAAAAAAAAACTTTTGAAACACGATTCATTAAATAATTCAAGTTCATTTCCCTAATGTTTTTAAAGTGGCATTCAATTCAGTGATTTGATTGATTGACTTTAATTTTTTTTTTAGTTGGTTGGGCGATTAGCTGAACTGGGTCAAGAAGACAATACCCAAGTGCAAAGACCATCATAGTAACTTGCTTTAGCTTGTTACGTATCGGGATCAGCTTTTGTAGTTCTAATTATTCATACACCTAGATACCTTCTGTCGTGGTATACGAAGGCCGAAATAATAACAGTGTTGGTCAAGAGAGCCTCGTCCCATGCTGATTGCTGCCATTATTAAACTGCATTATAGATACTTCCCATTAGGTGCAGCGGAGTCACTTCGTTGAATCAGTTTAAAAAAGTAGCATTACTTTGAAAATGACTATACATTAATTTTCGAGCTGGATTGGGACCACAGTACAGAAGTTTAATTAGGTGGTAGGGCTATTGCCCAAACTGAGCTGTGACCACAGTACACAAGTGTTACGACCTTCATGGTGACTCGCTTCGGCCTATCGCATTTCGGGTTCAGCTTGTGTACGACTATATACCTTGAAACCTTCAGTCCTGGTATTAGTCGGCCGACATGACGACAGAGACTGTCAATGGAGGGTCGTCCTATGATGGTTGATGTCGTTTTTGGACTACACTGTACTTTGCATCAGGTGTATTGCAGTCACGTTGTCGAGCCAGTATAAAAAAATCCACATATTCGAAGTTAAAAAAGAACTTAATGCGATCTGTACACATTGTAACGTGCAAATAATAGATTTAAATTGAAAACATACGGTCAAAAATATATCTAATAAAATCGCTAATCGCTGTCACCGTGTCATCAGCTTAAACAACCAATAATTAATTTCAGTTGCGTTCGCGCTGCGCCGAACCATGCGAAATCGCTATACCGCACACAGAATTTTGATGGGCTACGATCTACGGCGCTACGGAGCTACGTAGCTACGAGACTACACTGCTACGGACATTTCGTGCATGCGTTTTCCAATAATGAGCTTTTTACATTGATTAATGACTCATTGAAAATATCGGTCTGACTGGGTAAAATGACTGAATTGCGGTTTTTAAATACTTATGTTTAAGAACTGGATTGAGAAATAACTTATAATTCAAATATATCACTGTATTCATATGCTATTTTGTTCTCATTTCCTTACTGTGTGTTTCTTTCTTTTTCTCCTTTCTCTTTGTGTATTTTTTATGGCTGTGGTAGCCTAGTGGATAAAGAATCGGTTTCCATACGCAGCAATGATAATGGTTGATTTGAATTCTAGCGCGTTCGTCAGAATTTTTCTAGATTTTGCACGGAGATAGTCACTACATACATATTGGTAAACATCATGCAGAAGCCCGCATTTCATCTAACATAAATGTCTTGTGTACTAGTTCTGTGCGAACGGCGATCAGCTGCGCTATTTGGTCACGTTGAGCACGACATATAAGCGCAAAGTAGATACACCCATTAAAGCTCATTCTCTGCTCACCTTGTAAGGGATATAGCGTTAAACACATTAAGCGTTCAATTTTATTTTATGTTCTATTTATCTGCTGAATACTATTGAATCTTAAAGAGTAAGAGGTTATATCTGTCAAGGAAAGCTAAAAACCATGATAATGCAACGTTTGCACGACAGTAGATGTCAGTGACGCAAATCGAGGATGACCGCTGACAGAACTATCTATCTGCCGGACCTAGTCGTTTATCTCAGCCCGGGACAAATTGCGTCCGGATCTGCTCGCATTCTGACTTATGGATATCAATTATCGAGGCCTCTAACTTAGATAGCGCCTCTTCACTTACAAAAATGCTTTTATGCAGGTTGTACGATTCCATGTCGGGATTTACTGGTTTCGATATATTTCATGAAAGTAACTTGAAACTCAAAATAAGGATGCTATTCGAGAGGATTGCGGAGTAGGTTATTGTTAGTTTGCTTTTTTTTCTTTTCCTCCGTTTTGTTTTTTGCAAATTATATTTGTGTTTTTCTTTGTATTACTATTCCTGCCCGTGTGTTGCTTGTATTTACATTTTTCTTACCTTCTGTGCAAGTAGTCTTCACTTTTGAATATAGTCGCATTTGTAATGCATTTTGTTCATATTTTATTGTATGTCTTATGTATGGGTTAATGTAGACTGTGTAAGTATTCTCACAAATAAATAAATGTTCGCTGGCGTGCAGTGACGGGCACCTGTTAAAAGCATAAAAAACATTACCTTCTTATATTAGGACATTTTTAAATTACAGACAGGCTTTCGCTTGACCTCAATCTCAGCTGATGGGAAGTGGTAATGAGGCTGATAATGGAGCGCGCTCACCCAAAAAATATCGACTCACTCGTCGTTTAAAGATTGCCATGTCGTAAGAATTAGAGAAACAGACGCAGGAAACAAATTCCACTCCTTTGTACCTTGCAACAAAACAGAGGAGGCAAATTGCCTCATGCGAGCAGCTAGAATATCGACCAAATAAGGTTGTGGACCGGCACGGGGCGCCTTGTCAGCTTATGACAGAAGGGGCAGGGAGGAATTTATTTATAAAACTCAGCCGCACACTCTCCAGAGTATAGCCTATAGAAAATCGAAAGACAGACCGCTCTACGTCAATGTTATATCGATTTTAGAAATATATCAATTTAAAATCTTATAATTACCTGAATAGGAGTTTCAGGCTCCACATTGGACCGAATTTTTAATCAATATATGTTTTAGAAATGTCATGTGTAAATGCTCTGAGAACGACGATAAGCTGAGCTAATGGTCATGTTGGGCACGACATACAAGCAAAAATTGGATACAAGATCTAATGTATCTCTGCTCTGATGACCCTTATCAGTACCCTAGGCCTTCCATAATGCCTTGCTGACTTGCCATAATTGTTGGTAGACTATGTTGCTATTATCACGATAGATGAAGAAGTAGGCAGACTTTTGCATCAAGCGAGAAGTCACCGCAACAACTTGCACGATAGAACATCGTGCAAACTCCCTAAACCAGGTTTCGCCCACGAACCGACGAGGTTGCCTGGATGTGGCCGCTACGTGCTGCACAGGTACTTGGAGCCACTGGTGAGGGTTCATGGAAACCAACGAGTTTAATAAATTTTTGTTTCCTCTAAAAAGAGGCCGGCAGACAGAAATAGACGCTGAGTTCCATCTACACCCAATATAAATATGCATGTCACATATGAGCAGATTGTATACCCTAACCACATACTGCAGTTTACATGAATATGTACCCACACGCACGTTATACCAATATCAACTAACGGGATTCAAATGCTACACATATATACGCAGTCTTGGGAGCACACTATCTCTTGCCTGCGACTTCATCTATGTTCTTCTTGACTTTTTATCTCTATGACCGAGTGTGAGACTTCCATGCTTTGGGGTAATTCCTTGGACCAACGTTAAAAAATGTTCTATATCCCATTTCCAAATTTTGAAAATTTTAATCAATTTAATTTGGTATTCATGAAAAGAGCGATTACCAAAGTTGCAGCTTTCCTAGAGAACTCTGCTTACTGAATCGATAGTACATTCATATCAATGACTGTTTAAATCTGCTAGTAAAAGACTAATTTTATTTGTTATTTTGAGTCTACCCAACACAGCACGACATCAATGTTTAGAAAATAAAACTACATAACAAATGTATATATGTCGAATTCAAAATACGTAGTAAGAAGAATGTGAACGATTCCTAAAGAAATATATATGTCGGAGATTGTAAAACGGAACGTCAAATCTAAATCGATTTGGGCGTATTCGGTTAGATAGGTGGCAACACGGAGATAGACCAGCGGACAGTTTTCAAGGTGATGGAAGGAAAAACAAGCGCACGTGGATCTGTGAACGGCATTATTATTAGGAGACAGACACAGCAGTGACAAGTGTAGCCAACCTACGTCCGACTTTGGCACGTTCCCGAAAGGCCTTATTTCCTGAAAACACGATGGAGCTGGGAGACGAAGAACGCCCACGTACCCCCCAGTTACCTACGTTATATAAATAAAGATTTTACAATGTGTCAGAAGAGATAATCAAATATCTACATGTGTATGAAATAATTAATTCAATTCATTGTATAGTTTTTTGGCGTTGACTCTTTATCTGAGACTAAAATGCAGAACATTGAGCTTTGAATTAACGTCTCCTGCCTTGTAGTCTTTTACCGCTTCTACAATGAAAATTGTTCTCAAAACATTCTTTTATCTCACCAACTCCATTGTTATGATTACCATTTGTATTTGGTGGACGTTTCCCTATATGTTGCACGAAAAGATTCTCTCCCACATTAATCATACGAACAGTGGAATAGGCTTCCAGGAATAATATTTTTACGATCTTATGACTTGAGAGTATTTAAGAGAAGAGTGAATAGGCATTTGTTGGGCGGACTCATCTTCACCTTCCACTAGGTGTTATTGAGCTCAAGTGTCCGCCTATAAGTCATTAAAGAAACTAGTTAAAGTAAAAAGTGATATTTTTAATATCTCATCAAAAGATATGAGCTCAAACGATAAAATTAATACTTCCATTTTGATATCGACAAAGCGTCTAAAGGTTTCTATAAATTTAATTGAAAAATAAAGAAATCTTTTACTTACATTGCGTTTAGCTGTCTTTCCTGCCATCCTACAGTTTAGCCCACAGATGCTCATGGAATACATTCTGTTAGGGCCGTAACGACATAAACATCTTCAGCAAAATCGTCCTTATTATTAACGACGTAAGGCTGATAATACCCTACTAATATCCCTATTACAGTCCTTCATCATTGCTATTTTAACAGCATTAACTCTGAAACTAATATTCTCATCTATAGCCTTATTCATAGGTGCAGTAAAGTTTAATTTTGTTTATATGAGTAGTGGGTGTTAAGATGTTTTGATTTCAGGAGCTAGGTCTGAGGCATTAAGTGCATCTAGATCGCAGTACGTGCATCCGCTTCCAATGTCAGTTGGAAATTCCTTGTTACCACAATAATCCAGTATGAGGTCGGCGGTCGGCATGGAGTTTAGCGATATTTTACAATTCCATGTAGGAATGAAAGTAGTTTGAGACTTTTCTTAAAGTTGTAAACTTCTTTATGTCTGTTTATTGTTTGTGAATGCAACGAAAAGTTATAAATACCTGTTTATGTAACATAAATATTAATGAAATTCTAGAGTAAATATTACATTCGTTGTTGTATATATTAATTTATGATATTTTAATTGCATATTATATTGTCACACTATATCACTTTCGGAAAGATCAGAGATACAGTGGTTGTGCCCCCTTTGCGGTTATATGTCGTGCCAAACGTGATTCCTGTGTGACTTAATTTGAGAAAGCTAAGATGTTCGTGTCGGGATTCGAGCTTACGGCCATTATTTTAATTAAATTATTATTATTGGATAATTTAAACAATTTTAATATTATTTTAATCATTTAATGATAATAAATATTATACTTCCAAGAGATATGTTATTGAGAAAATAAAAATAATTTTAAAAACTATATATTATTTATTATTAATAAAAAAGAATAATATTTATATGGCATATTCAGATAAGAGGTCAATCAACATAAAACATTGCAAAAGCAAATACCCTGTAGGTAAATTTACTATATAAAATTTCGAATCTTAAAATAATTATTTGTGAGTTACTTGCTGCATTAGAATAAACTGTGTATAATTATTATTCGTTTTTTTAAGGATTGTACCTGTCCAACAACAAACCAACAATTCGAATATTTTTCTCTAAAAAACTTATATAATTTATAAGTTATGTTACTTTTTAAATAATTACTTATTTATTATTTATTTGTTTACTTTTTATAAGTTTGCCGGTGGCCCGGTACAATGATTCATTTACACAACACAAACACACAGTTACAATGAAACATGTACAGTAAGGCATCCACAAAATACGTTAAGAGTGGCCTGTTTATTTATACTATATTAATGGTAATTAATGTCAAGATTATTCATTTGTGCATCTCTCAACAACCCGAAGACCTTTCTCCTGAATCCCGGCATAGAGTCCACAAATCAATCGAATCTCCAAGAAGATTGTAGGCCCGAGACAATCTACACAAAGCACTGTTAACTCCGATGTTTGTTCGTTTAAAAGGTGGGAGAAAAAGAAACACAGCTCGTCTGGAATTTTACTGGGGGGGGGGGGGGGGGGGCTTTGAATGATGAATTTTTTTTAAGTTTTTTAATTTATTTACTACTAAATACTGACACTAAGAAGTTATCTAACTCTTGCCTTTGTCAGGTCACTGGATTGTGCGATGGTCTTCCGGCAGCGTGTTCCCTCCTTCCCACGATATTGGATTTTTTAAGCGAAGCGTGAACAGATATGTGTGTAGGTCGGCATGATCGCGGCGACTATCGGCGGGCGCTTGTGTCTCGATACCCACACTCGGTTTTTGGATTGCACTGTACTTCGCATCAGAGCAATGTTTGTGCCACGACAGCATTAAAAAAATACATTTCTTTCTGCATCTAGATGACATATTCTATAATTTTAATTATAAATTTTCACATAAATTTTGAATTTTAAAATAAACAAACGAATATCCAACAAATATCTTCAAAATAAGATTCAATATACAAAAGCGGTTTAGTTCTAGTCTCTGAGCTATGTTATTTCCATCTTGCTATACCAATATGTTGATTTCGTAGATTATCTACAAAATTCAATGAATATATAACTAAGTTAGCCTTGGGGATTACCGGCAGAATAGAATGGCTCCCTCTGCATCATTCTGAGGTGTGGTAAGCGCGTAAGAGCCGACTGAGGTATACAGCATGCCGACCTGCACGAAGACTGTTGCAGCATGCACCTTCTCTGCCCATAGCTCACACTCGCCAACCAGCACTGGACAAGCGTGCTGGGTGACATGTCCAAACCTATTCCCACAGATTCAACAAGTATTGTAGAAAAAGGAAGGGAGACCTTTGCCCAGAAGTGGGACGAAACTGGTTAATCATCATCAACCCATATCCGCCCACAGCAGGATATTCCACTCCCAAGGTTCGCCACTGTACCCAATCATAGGCTTTTCTCATCCAATACTTGCCTGCTACCTTGCGCAAACCTTCACTCCACCTAGCCAGAGGGCTTCCTACACTACGCTTATCAGGGTGCAGTCTCCAATCCAGCATACATCAGCCCCAGTGGTTATAGCTTCTTCGGTAAATATGACCAGCCCATTGCTGCTGCAGCCTGCTAATCGTCTAAGCTATTTACTATACACCGAACATAGCACGTTCCATAGCAGGCAAAGTGACTTAAAATTTATGGACGCGTCGTACCGGTGTGTCCACGTTTCAGCTCTGTGCGTCATTTTAAGTAAAACGCTCTGTAGATCCATTAAAGCATTTGTAATGAGTTAAATAAATATGTCAATTTTAATTACCAATAATGAGCAACCGAATTATGTATAGAAGTCATGATATACATGTTATGTATTCTGGGCAAGTCATGAATGAATTGTGATATCAAAAATTTAAGCCAGCTTGCAGTGAAAGACAGCGCAATGCGGCTACAGATTCCTGGCTAACTCGAGTAGTCCTGCAGCTGTAAGTTCTTCTCATAACAGAAGCGCTGTAATACGTATTAGTCTATGATTTATTGATAGACAAGTCGTTTTGTACAGTAGTAAGGCTATTGTTTTCTGCTGATTCATGGATTAGATTCTTATATTATACAATTATTTCTATGGCCTACAGCTAAGATATTTGTGTTATTTATATTTTGTACATTTTCAGAGAAACATATAGTAATATACAAATAATAAAAATACAAAAAACATATAGATAAGCCAACCAAGTTTCTACAAAAAAAAAATTAAAGCAAAAATCAAGCTAAGGGTTATAAAACAATAAAAGTAACTTATTATATATGTAAAAAAAATTAAAGCTATCATTTTTTCTTACCATTTGTCTAAATGAACCAAATGCTGAAGAAACTATGCCGACATCAAAATTTTTTTTATTGTATATATCGCATGTACGAAAAATAAAAAAATTATTGACATAATTTGACCTTACAAATAGCACTTTAAACAGTGAGTTTTGAGTCGGATTGTTTGTGTATGTGTGAGGAATATTCTTTGGAAAACAAACACACCAGTTACCAACAATTAACTGAACTATCCTCAGTCGCGCTGCCGGTGATGACGGTGTCGTGGAACGAATCTGGTCAGTGTTTGAATGTCACTGTTTTTCGAAGCTGCGGCCGCTGAGGCCGTAGCAATAAAGCCGTAGAAGTTAAATAGTATAGTACAAATAACGCGGGCAACGCTTAAGAACATGTGAAGGTATCTCAGGTTTATAATTCCTTGAATATTGTGTAATTCATGGTATTATTAAAACAACGGAATAGGGTACCTACATATATTTTCACAGCACGCATAAAATAGAAGAATTAAAAATACATTCAGTACACGTAAAAATATCCTATTTTTTGCATACATTATTAATGATAAAGAAAAAACATTTAATAATTATAGGAGATTATTTTTTTCGGTGAGAAAACCAAACATCACTTTTCTTGTATGTGACAGGTTTATATTTTGACTGTTTTATCACACACTGTTTATTTTAATAAAGACGTATTAAGTTACACTATAATCCGCAGTAACTATGGGAATAATTATTTATGTAAAATGTTATTATGTTTTTTTCTGGGTAAAGAAGCGATGTACAATGTTATTATTTTAATTCTGTGTCTATTAGAATGCTGGATCTTCGCCTACAGTAGTTGAATCGAGCAGAATACAAAATCAACCCGAGAGTCGTTCAATCGAACGAATCGTTCGAGAAGCAGATGTCTTAAGGTTCGATCTAACAATAGACCCATCGTTTAAGTCTTACATTTGCTATTTTATTTCCATAATATTTATTGGCATGAATTAATAAAAATAATAATATATCGTGACGCTATATCCCTTTCGGGGTATTATTAGTGGCTGTATCCACTTTGGGCTTATATGCCGTGCCCAACGTAACCAGGAGCACAACTGATGGCTGTTCTTAAAGCACTGGTACACATGGCATTTATATTCGATGTCATGCAGGTTTCGTCCCGAAGTTTTCCGTCACCGTTACACTTGTGGTCTAATCTGAAAAAACCCAGAGATAATACGTGCCAGGATACGAACCTACGATATTCGCGTTGCCGCACATGAATACCGGTCCCTTATCCATTCGGCCGCCACAGCCATTTGAACGAATTAAATATTTGTTATTCATTTTCGAACGTACTGTAATATTGTCGCAGCTAAAAGTGACTCTATCATTCACTATTTATTTCTTTATTAATATTTTTTATTTTATCTTTTTGTATTATGTTCATATTAATAAGTTAATTATAATATTGATTATGCTTTAAAAATACATGTAGCGGGCGATGAGGTTGAGTACTGCTGTACGCCGGCACGCGCATGCAAACTTTTCGGCCGGATCGCGACGCCAGCGCCGCTGCCACACACTGCAGTCTCGCCATGGCACTCAGACTAGCCACACGTGTTGCCCGCTTTTACTCTGTACTGTATTCACTTTTAATCATTCTGTTTTCGCTATATGAACTTTATTTCTAGTCTATACTACTTGTGGTTTCATATTTCAGTTTCTGAATTTGTGCTGTGCTGAATAAAACATGTTTGATCTTGTATTTGGAGTTTCTAGGATCTCATTTTTACACACTCACCTGTGCTGTAGACCTAATTTAGCGCAACTTAAGCATCCTGCCTCCTTGGCCTTAAAGTTTTCCTTTATATAATTTTCAATATAAATTTAAAGGCACAGAATTTTTAGTACACGATGCATGAGCGAACGCCTGGAATTAAGAAATTCGAACACGCATCATATCTCCCGGGACCAGTTGAGCGTTTTACACTCTTAGCTACGGTCGCTGTAAAGTGAAGTATTGACTTGAATTACAATTCCGAGTATATCGAATCCCTGACGGTCCCGGTATGAAATATTAAATGGCATGTTTTTACCAATTGGCCTCGTCTGCCAGCTGAGACGGTTGTAAAACCGATACGTGACTGGAAGTGGGTCGCAGACCGCGACCGACTCTGGTTAAAGAATTAAGAAGCGAGTTTCTAGTGCGGTGACATGTACTGAATGCTTTGAGTTTTATCGATACTTCTTCTTCGTAATAATAAAAAAAAATTAACAAATCCTTCTAAATATTGTACAGTGTTATAGGAATAAAAATTTATTGCAATAATAGTCAAGGGAAAGAAAAAGTAAATATATATATAGAAGTAACTATAATAATTATATAATAATTGCCATTGTATTGGCTGGTCAACGCTTGTGGAAAACTTGTGAATCAAAGCCAATCTTTACTTGAATCTCCTCTATTACTTATACAATGGCACTCGTTATGTACATATAATACGTGAGACTTGGATATTATGCAATGAAATATAAATAACTTTACGTTGCATTAAGTGACATAAA
Source organism: Automeris io (assembly GCA_036320925.1). Taxonomy (NCBI): domain Eukaryota; kingdom Metazoa; phylum Arthropoda; class Insecta; order Lepidoptera; family Saturniidae; genus Automeris; species Automeris io. The sequence continues at coordinate 581,015 of JAUDJH010000008.1, forward strand.
CCTACGAACACTTGCGTTGTCGCACATGAATACCAGTCCCTTATAGACTACGTCACCACAGTTAAAAAGAAAAACTAAAAATGTTTCTAGCGCGCACAGTTGATATGAACTCTTTGCAAAGTGAGCGCGGGCAGCAGCGATGCCTACAGCGCCACAGGACTCGCTCCTCCTCGTACCAGTCTTTATTTGATATTCACATGAGCGACCGTACGCTCTCGCGCTCCGCGACCACGGCACTGGGTTTCCGGAAAACCGTACCGTGCGATGCGAGGAAGGCACATGTTTGAATATCGATAATTTTTTAACAATACTAAATCCCAACACTAATCGAAATGCTATGCAACGCTCTCTATATACGGCGGCAGACAAATAATCGAATATGTCGTGTCTGACAACTAATGAGCTGCCTTCTCCTATTTCTACCCTCAGCAAACTAACACAGTGTCTACATTTATTCTTCATCGTTATAATCATTTCAGCCCACATTTGTCCACTGCCGAATACATGCCTTTACTGAAGCTCGCCACTTATTTCTGTTCTAGGTTGCTCGCATCCAAAAACATCCAGCTACCTTTCGCAAGCCGTTCGACTGATGACTAGATGAGTCCAACAATGGACAGCGCCAGCCCAACAAATGCCTAAGCACCATTAGCATTAATTCCATAAATGCATGAAAGCATTGCATGCCCTGACGATAAATAAGTCTGGAATAAATTGCTAAAAGTTAAACAAAATAGGTACCATTTATAATCATATTTATTCTATATTCACACCATCCACCTTTCCTATGAGACCAATATAATATTTATTATCATAATATAATATTCAAATTAATTATGCGAATTCTGCTTACCCTGTCTAAATATCCTATGCACGTCACTGCTAAACACTCTTCCCTCAAAGGCTCCCAAGTCATAAAAATTCATCCAGTTCTTAACTGTTTGCATGTTGAATGGATATAAGGAACGTCCGCCACATACTGATGGTATCTGACTCATCATCTGGTGGTTTTATGGTGAAAAGGGACTGGTGTAGAATTAGTCAATGTAGTTCCTGAGAACCCTCCATTGTGCAACCGGTAAAAGATTACGAGGCAGGCAACTATACTTCGATACTCAGGGTTCTACATTTAAGCCTCAACCATTATCACCAGTAAGTCTACGAGCCTTACAATCAATTGCGTCCAGAACAGAAGAGAAGAGAGATAACAAACACAGGACAATTTATAAGCAAAGTTCAACCAATATATTTTCGAAGCGAGATTTAATTTAAGTTCATTGCGAATTGAATGAGTTTCATATTGATTAAATTGTGTAAATCGATCTCGCAACTAAGTGTTATCATCTCCAGTTAATCTGAAGTCCGTTTCTCGTTATATCACTTAGCGTTTATAACCACTTGCTTCTAGTTAACGAGTATTTGATTGCGTCGTAATATGTTCTCTTGCACCCTCCTACCAAGAAACTTCCCTCGCATTCATACCATTATTGATTCCGTGTTGATAATTTTTTATCATGAATTTTTTTTTCGCCCTAGTGACCACCTCACGTGTCATAGTAAGCCTAGTGCAGTCTAAATAACGACGACAACCAACAGTAAAGACAAACCAATCGATACTCACAGTGATCACACTGGTTTCTCGTAAATATCTATTGACGCTTCGTTTAAAGAACCCAATATCATAGGCCGAAGGGAACACGCTTACCTGAAGACCAGATATAGAATTTCTATGCCTTAGCCGGGGTATGAGTTTTTAATTCCATGGTACATAGGTGGTTCACTGTGACGTTTGTGTGTTCACGGTGATTGTAATTTTCTTTTTATTTTTAATAGCTGGGAATGACGTTTACACCAGGCGAAGAGCGCGAGCACATAAGGTGCTGAGCCATCGATTTATGGGATGGGTGGCAACGCAAGGATACCCCTGTGGGTCCGGACCTCGACTGGGCGGCAGCCAGGGAAACGAACCTATCGGAGATCTACTTTCTTTTTTTTTTACTTGGGGAAATTCCTCATTGGACCATTCCGGCTACACATGGGGGATGGTAACCGGGTTGTGGGGGTTTTTTACCGACTAAAAACCCCAAGTTGACCTCATCTGCACTAAAACGGGACTGTGGGCCCTGTAATCAATTGCTCCACAGCCCCGCCGTGATCAGTGATCTACTAGCGATTCGGAAGCGACTACCTTGAGAAGAACGCCTGCTGTAACTCAAGGCTGTATCGGAGAGGAACAGCGCCTTGGAGCGTAAACGCAATTGGCAGCGACAGTAGTTTGACCGCAAACACTCTTTTGTATCAGCAGCGCAATGATGACGTTTTTTTTCTGCAATTGTCCATGCGTGACTGTTACCGTTTACCAACAGGTGGGCTGATCGCCTTCCTATTACATAAAAAAAACCATAGTAGCGCAGTTTGTAACGTTATAGCCGAATATCGCTTTAAAACTGCATTATGATTGTAACCAGTTCTATCCCAATTTGTAAACGTCTGGCTGTTTATAAAGAAAGAAAGAAAAGAAAGAAAACGTTTTATTAGCAGCACCCAGACAGAAGTGACAATATGATAGAATAGATTACATGAAAATAAACATAAAAAAACATAAAAATAAATAAAAAATCACAAACAATACATAACTAAAGTCTAGGCCGTCGCCAATAAGGACCCTGTCTCAGCTTGTGCTACAGAGCACTAGACTGATTCTATAGACAACGAAGATATATCTAAATATTTCTAATAAAAATGTAATTGAAAAAAATAAGAAAAACCAATTATTTAGCGTATAACATATAAAAGTATAGATGGATCAAATACAGAAAACAACAAAAGCAAATATCTACACTGTGCTGTGATGCGCCAAAGGGAAGTCAGCTCAGCAAACACTAGGCGACCAGCTGAGCAATCCAGAGCTGATTATCAGCCGACACCTATATGTAGTGTCGACGCGCAGAAAACAGAGAGAAAGGAAATAATAGAGTATAGATACACAGCTCTAGACACTATGACTATATTCCTTAATAATTGCGAATGAATGATAATTGGTCCGTAAAAAAGTGTGGCTAATGCAGCGTATGAGAAGCACAATTGTATAAAGATCTATTTACATAATTTCAGCTAAACAGGGTTAGACTCGTGTTGCCTTCTTGCTTTGTCCTGGCTTGGGATAGGCTAATATCTACTTAATTCCTTTGGGGTCGCAGTCGCTCAGGGTGTGGGCCCTGAGTGACTGGTTACCGGCCCTCGAGAAGTAGGCAGAGCATTGTGACGTGCTCTGCCTAAATACAAGGAGCAGTGTTGGGGAAGATATCTTCCCCCGAGCTTGTGCCCAGCGGGCGCGGCGCGACGGGGCTGTGGCGAATTGATTACAGGTCCCGCGGTCCCCGTCAATGCGCAGAAGAAGTCACCTTGGGGTTTTTAGTCGGTACAAGTCCGACACACCTCGGTTTCGCGCAACCCCCCAGTGCGACCGAGACAGTCCCATGAGGATTTTCCCCAAGTAAAAATAAATATATATATATATCTACTTAATTGTTATTCCTTCTCTCATGTGTACCATTTTCCTTAAATATGTTGTTGTTTCTTGTACAATTTCACACAACGAGGAGCAGCGAGATGGTATAGCGTCGGTGCCCGTATGGATCGCGACCACAGTACATGAGTGTAAAGCCCAGCATAGTGACCAGTTTCGGCTTGTCGCGTTTCGGGATCAGCTTGTGTATATCCTGTGGGTCATATACCTGGAGACCTTCAGTCGTGGTATATGTGGGCCGACATGACGATGTAGACTATCAATGGATTTTCATCCTTTGATAGTCTCTTTCGTTTTTGGACTACACTGTACTTACCATCAGGAACTCTGTAGTCACTATGTCGAGCCAGTGTAAAAAAAAAATACTTTGTTTTATAGGAAATATTAAGATATTACTATTTTTGCATATTTGGAATTAGTATCCAATGCTGAATGCCCGTCTATAAAAATCATTCTGTATACTTGAAGAACTTCAGCCGTGGTATACGGGTTCCGGGATGACGACGGCGACTTTCAATAGATGCTCATTCCCAGTAGGCGCTATTCTTGGACGACCTCACTTTCCATAGTTAATAGTGTTAATACTAAAAGTAAACACAAATTAGTGTTACCTAATCACCGGCTTAAAAAAATTCATGGCTATTCATAGAGCTCATTTAGTTCATGGAGCTCGGTATTCGCCTATACAATGCAATACCTACAGATATCTCAGAGTAATCATAAGTAAAATAATAAAAAAGAATAAAATTAAATTGCTAAAAATATATTCCATCAATGACCCTTTAAGCGACAAAAATGCGTGGTATTGATGTATACAGTTATTTTCATTGGATATTAATTCCTTCGTGAATCATAGGTAGGCCTCTTATTGTATCTCATGTTGAAAACAGCAACTACCAGGGTTTTTTGCCGGTTCTTCTCGATACATTTAGTTCTCCGAACCAGTGGTAGACTTCTATTCTTTTTTTGGTGATTCAAAAGTGCTTGGAAGTAGGTCTGTTTGAATAGTTATATTTTATTTTATCAGGCGTACTATAGTCACTTTCTTAAACCAGTATTTAATAAAACAGTCTAATGTAAATAAGGTGATAAGAAATCAGTATATTTTTTGCACATAATATTCATTACAAGTAAATTAAAATATGTATCACTTGCTTAGCGTCAACCCTAGCAAGTAATGAGGCGTCCATCGCCGCTCCACGAAACTAATTTCGCGCGCCCAGAGCAAACGCGAGCAATGTAAACAGCATGAATATTTTAGGGTCGCCATCAAACGGACGATAAACGCGCGGACCCAATATCGGGCTCGAACAAAGGCTTACAAGAGTTTGGAGAACGCCCACACCGTTGCATATTCAACGATACCCCGATAGACTACTCCAGGAGTCGACTGACATTTTATCAACCTTTTTTTTTACTTAGGGAAATCCTCACTGGACTTTTCTGTCCTCACGTGGAGACAACTGAGGTATGCTAGGTTTGAAGCGGCTAAAAACCCCAAGGTGACTATATCTGTAGTGACTATGACAGCGGGTACTGTAATCAATTCACCACAACGCCGCCGCGCCGTGCCATGCTCAGTAGGCTCAATCGTGGGAGGAAGACGCTGCTTCCCCTCCCATACTGCTCAGTGTGCTACGCAAAGCGGGTTACGACGGTCCGTCGACTTCTTGAACCTGCACTCTGAGCGGTCACGACCACAAATGGATCACCCAACTGATCAGCTAGGACTTTTTTACACTGGCTCAACAAAGTGACTATAAAGTACCTGATGGTAAGTTCAGTGTAGTCCAAAAACGAAAGCGACCATCAAAGAATGAAAATCCATTACGTCTCCGTCGTCATGTCGACCCATATATACCACGACTGAAGGTCTCTAGGTATATGAGCTACTGGATATACACAAGCGAATCCCGAAGGCCAAACCGAGTCACTATGACGGTCTTTACACTTGTGTTCTGTGGTCATGACTAGTGATGAAAATGCCCGGGAATTTTCCCAAAGTACCCAAAACTTGCTTGGGAATATTCCCGGGAATTTACGAAATGCTCGCGGAAGTGGTGGGCACATTGGGAAAATTCCCGGGCCTTTTCATCACTAGTCATGACCCAGTTCGGGTAATCTGTTTACCACCAAACTACTGATGCACTGAGGTGGTTGCCAGCGCCCTGGCGTCATCTCCGAGCGGGTTCACCCCATTGATCCACTCCGAGGCCTCCTGGGAAATGATGTTCTCACAGAAGGAGACCAGTGTCTATCAATTAGCTGTAAAGACCTGGCCTTGCCCGGGTAGAAATAATATATACCCTTGGGGATAGATCTTCCAGAAACGTGAAAACATGTATATTTTTATATATCTAAATACCGGTTTTCATAGTGCTTACATCAATATCGGCGAATTTTAAAACTTTTAATCCTTATTTCATACCCCCTAGGAGTTACGTATATCCAATAGTGGATACGTACTTTATATATATCATAGATCCCAATGTCCAAATTTCATGTTTCTAGCTTCAGTAATTTAGGTTCTACTGATATGTCGGCCAGGACAAGTGTTTGTATATATGTATACCTATTGACAGATATATTTATATTTTGTGCCAGGTAAAGTAAATTTTTACGCGTATTATCCGATTATTAAAAATCGTGAAAACATTATCAATCACAAAATATAAAATGCGTCATATTCATTGCGACCTGAATTGAGGATGATCCAGAAGTAACTAAGCATCCTGAAGCGCTCTAGTTGCGCAGAAATATTGCCTCACTGAGAGCTTTCTACCGACTGTATCACGGCGAATGTTCTAGAGTTATTCAAACCTTATTCACCCTCTCTTCCATAATAGAAACCATATCTGGGCTAGATTGTAGACATTCTCCAACTGCTTTTGCCGAGTCGTTAAGCTGTGGAAGGGTCTTCCGGCGAGCGTGTTCCCATCATCATATGGGTCTTTCAAATGCAGCTTGAAGAGATATTTGTGCAAGCCAGCATGATCGCTGCGACTATACATAGAAAGGTTTTTCCTTTCTGTTGCTAGTTGTCGTTATTTGTACTAAACTATGCTTACCATCAGGTGTGATGTGGTGATTATATAGAGTCAGAATAAAAAAGAAGTTTAACGCCAATAAATATTTCACTGTAGATCTATTTTATGAGTAATTTAATCTAAAATTTCAATAATGAGTACTCCAAACTCCTAGACTACACACACGCATCACCGCTCGTTGACCAATATATGGACAAAGCGTGTGAGCTAACGTACTCCACATTTGCATACACAATCTCATTATGTACTTCAAACCCTCATTATCAGCACATAACTCATTACTTCTTACACCCGTCTTTGCTCCAGCAAGTAGCACATTATTGATTAGCATTCTATTAAAAAATACAGGAAAGTAGTTGAGTGCGTCCCATAACAGCATAATAGTATTACTTTAATATATTCTTAATAAAATTATATGCCATTATTTCGCCACAATATAAAAAATAATAATAAACAGGTCTCTCGATTTGTGAACAACTGGACATACAAACTGCAATCTCGAAGCGCGAAATACCGAAGAGAGTCACTATGATGGTCTATATACGTGTACAGACCGCTCACGACTTGGTTCGGACAATCCTAACACCTTAGTAATACCAAATAATAATACACTGTCACGTTATATCCCTTTCGAGGTAAGCAGAAATACATTAAAGGTTGTATTCATTTTGCGCTTATATTATATTGTTACGACGGAACTAGGGCCAAACTTTAGCCCTAGATTTCTAGGCTTCCAGGCATCGCACGACTATAATCTTATAACGCATAGATAGTCTTGAGGTACTGCTTCGAATGAAATAACTTGCAACCAGATCGGAGAAAATTGTTTACATCGAAAACATCGGAGGGGTCGCATCTGTTTCATCTTGCCGCCCGAGCTCGTGACGTGTATATCGGCGAGACGGCCGCTATTCGTGGAATTCCGGTTCGCGAGAGGTCGATGAACCCATTCTGGAATTTACGAGTAAAAACATAAGGTTCAAAAATGTCTATAAGATTCTAGTTATTACTCGAAAATGCTGGAAAGCGGCTGTTCTGATATAAATACGCGCTCGATGCGATCACAGGACCTGCTCAAGCCAAGTGTTAGAGGGCCTAATCTGGCCAACTACCACCTGGTTAGGAATGACAGGCCCGCCGCCAGAGGTGGAGGTACTGCCATTTACTACCGGAGGCATCTGCACTGCATGCCGATCGATCCGCCCGGCCTCGAAAATCTCGAGGCCTCAGTCTGCAGGATAGGCATGAGCGGTCACCCTCCTATATATTTAGCGTCGGTGTACCTGCCACCAGACAAAAGGATTCTCAGGAGAGATCTTAAAGCTCTCCTGGACCTAGGTCCCTCCGTCGTCATTGCAGGCGACCTTAACTGCAAACACGTGCAGTGGAATTGCCATTCGACCAACCAGAACGGCATTCGCCTGCATGATTTCAGCACCAGACTCTTCTTTGACATCGTGGCTCCGATGTCTCCGACCCACTTTCCCTACAACATAAACCATAGACCAGATGTACTACTAGACATTGCGCTTCTTAAAGACGTAGCCTTGCCGCTGCGTTTGATAGAAACGATCAATGAACTAGACTCTGACCACAGACCGGTACTCTTGCAGTTGGGCGCTTTACGCCCTCCTGCCGTCCCCGTCAAACAGGTTACGGACTGGAAGAAGCTGGGGGCAACCCTAGCCTCGGACGATCCGCAGCCTCTTCTCGATGAGATCCCTGACACCTTCTCCTCCATAGAGGACACCGATCGGGCAATGCGATGCGCTCACCAGCCATATTCAAGGCGCTGTAGCCGACGCCACCAGGGAGGCCCCAGTGGGTGACTTACACCGCTGGAGGCTCCCTGAGGACGTGAGGAGGTTGATGACTGCAAAGAACGCCGCCACCAGGGCTCACGATAGATACCCCACTGTGGAAAACAGAGCGAGGTTGCGCGCCTTACAGAGGCAAGTAAGGAAGCGCATATCCGAACTCCGTAATGCACAGTGGGACTCCTTCATGTCCGAGATCTCACCGTCCCACCAGGCTTACTGGAGGGTGGCGAGATCTCTCAAATCCGATCAGGACCGCTCACTGCCTCCTCTAGTAGGGCCAGACAACTCTGTCTCTTTCGATGATATCGAAAAGGCCGAATGTCTGGCAGACAGTTTAGAGAGCCAATGCTCTCCTAGCACTCTTCCAGTGGACCCCGAATTTTTGGCCCGCGTTGACTCCGAAGTCGAACGCATAGTCGCCACCCCCCCTAGTGTAGAACTGGCGCCCGTTACAGCCGATGAAGTCAAGGACATCATCAAACGCCTCCCTATTAGGAAAGCCCCCGGCCTGGACGGTATCTCGAACCGTGTACTCAGGTCGTTACCCGAAAAATTAATTTTATTACTCGTCGTCATCTTCAATGCGGCGATCAAGAATTGCGTCTTTCCAAACGCGTGGAAAGACGCAGGCATCATAGGGATCCCCAAACCGGGTAAACCCAAAAATGTCCCGACAAGCTATAGACCCATTAGTCTCATCAAGACGATGGGTAAGCTGTACGAGCGGTTGCTTCTCAACCGTCTCCAGGACTTCGTAACGTCAAACAACATCCTCAGAGATGAACAGTTCGGCTTCCGAGCCAAACATTCATGCGTCCATCAGGTGCATCGCATCACTGAGCATGTCCTTCAACAATTCTCTCGCTCCAAGCACGGAGCCCATACCGGAGCAGTCTTCCTCGACGTGGCGAAAGCGTTCGACAAAGTCTGGCACAACGGCTTGATTTACAAGCTTCACACTTACGGCGTGCCAGACAGTCTCGTGCACATCTTACGAGACTACTTGTCGAATCGTTTCTTTCGCTATCGCGTCGAGGGAACTCTCTCCTCCCCACATCCTATTCGAGCTGGAGTCCCGCAAGGCTCCATACTCGCCCCGCTTCTGTACAGTCTGTATACCAACGACTTACCGAAGCACCCGAGCGTAGAGCTAGCTCTCTATGCGGATGACACCGCACTCTACGTGTCGGACTTTAATCTCTCTGTTATTATTAACAAATTACAGAAAGCCATGACTCTTCTAGGCATATGGTTCCGGAAGTGGAGAATTGAAGTCAACCCCGAGAAAAGCGTAGCAATACTCTTCTCTCGGAGGAGGCCGAAATTTCTGCCAGGAAACATACGCCTATACGACAAGCCCATCCCATGGTTCAAAAAGGTCAAATATCTCGGGGTCACACTCGACGATAGATTGACCTTTTCAGAACATATCAGGATCGTGCGAAATCGCGCCGCCTTCATTCTCTGCAAATTGTATCATTTGCTGTCCAGTCATAGTAAACTGTCCTTTAGAAATAAGGTGACACTTTACAAGACTGTCGTTAGACCGGTGATGACCTACGCTTCTGTAGTATTCGCCCACACCTCCCCGTCCTCTTTGAACACCCTTCAGGTCGTTCAAACAAAATTCATGCGTAGAGCCGTGAACGCACCACGGTACATACGCAACCTCGATCTCCATGACGACTTCGGTCTGGAAACGATCGCCAGTTACATGCGTGAAGCGTCTCGTCGTTACTTCGACAAGGCGCAGCACCACTCTAATCAGTTAATCAGTAAATCTTGCGTCTACGCACGCAAGAGTGAATTCGCACCCGTCATTCGTCGTCCTCGCGACGTGCTAGGGGATCCGGATGATCCAATCACAGTGGCTGTAAAAAGAGCCACCGATCGATCAAACAGTGAGGTACACACACGCACTAGTTTCATTCCAAGACACCGGCGTCGCCGGCGGCGCCGAAGAAGGATAGTTCAGTCAACTGCTGCCAACCGGTGCGTTTACGCACCGAGGCGCAGTTCTACTCCGACGCAGCCTTGAGTTTCTTTCGGCGTTTCTTCTCAAGGTAGTCACTTCGGAAACGCTGGTAGATCACCCGTAGGGTTAGTACTTTATTTGGCTGGCGGTCCAAGTCGAGGTTCGTACCCACAGGGGTGCCCTTGCATTGCCACCCAACCCAAAAATTTCGCTGGCTGAGCACCTTCTGTGCTCGCCCTCTAAGCCCGGTTGAGCTGAAAATGCCTTTCCCGGCAATCAGTAGTTAGTCCGCTTCAAAAAAAAAAAAAAAAAAAAAAAAAAGATCACAGGACAGTTTTAATTTGGACAGCGACACAGTGCGATATTACGAAGCGATCTTCAAGGACTTTTGTGATCATACTGCGACTGTATAGTGATTCTACGTGCGATTATTTTGACTGGATTTTGATACTGGACTTCGAGAACTTTCTGCGACTGGACTTTTGACGACGGATTTTCGAGAGCATTTTTCGACGTGTTCGTGGAACTTTCGACGAAATAACATCGAGAGCATTTGACTGCTGGGCTTCACGACATTTCTGCGGCTGCGTTTTGATTTTGTGTACTCTCCTCTATTAATAAATTGATTGTCCGTCACAACCGGCATTTTAATACCCCGCGCTCGTAACAATATTTTAATCCGACTAATGCGCGAAATAACTTAGCCCGACGTTTCGAGCTGGTTTCACAGGCCATGATCACGAGCAGACTGACGCGCTGCGGAGTTTTCGTCAAGGGCGGGAAGCTACTTCCTCTTCCTTCTTGATAATTTAAACAGTAACTACCCGCCTCCGAAGAAAACACCGCAGTTCATCAGTCTGCTCGTGACCATAGCCTGTGTAACCAGGTCGACACGTCGAGCTATAATTAAAATTATGTAAATCCGCGTATAAGACCCATTAAAGTATGTATAATGAGTACGAAACTCGAAAGTTTAAAATGTATTAATGCGCTTATATGCCATGCCCAACGTGACCAGTAGCGCAGCTGATCGCCGTTCTCACAGCACTAGTACACGTGACATCTCTATTAGATGCCGTGCGGGTCTTTCCCACAATAATAGTGAAGTTTTAAAAACTATAATAAAAAACAGAGTTATATATAAATTTTATGACATAGAAAAGTAAAACATGATTTATAAATATACAACTTTAATATCAAAAAGCTTGAGTAACTTTTAGTATAAAAAATATGATACAACATCAACATATTTCTTGAGCGCAACGCGGATTACTGGTGATTATTTTCCGCATTTATACTTTGCCAGATGACCCGAAGAGCTTCTTAATCTTCCCTAAGAAATTTTAGCCATTAATGTCGTGCACACTTTTAGCTGAACCCGCTCCCCCTCTCCCTCAGTATTTTTTATTATATCTCCAAGGGATTAAGCGATTGTCGATGAAAGCTACCGGGATGCTTACTTTTTCCGACATTTACAACAATTATCGTCATATTTCCACTAAAAAAATCTTAACAAATTTACATCTAAACTTTCCTTAGGAAACTTTGTCTAATCCCATTAAAATCAGTACAGCAGTTTTTGAGATTATCGCGAACAGACAGCGCAGCGGAAAGCTTTGTTTTATGTAATAAAATAAAAAAGATGATTAATGTAATGACAGTTTCTGTAAACGTAATATACTCTTAGAAAATATTAGGAAATAATGAAGTAAATTGTTAAATACAATACGAATATGAGTGAAAGAAAGAGCCGAAGCTACAAGAGAAGAGGGAAATGATTTGTATAATGATTTTTTTCGGACAACCCTAACAGAGACCCAGGATAATAATAGATAGAAGGTATGTTTAAAAATTAAATTGTGAGTACGATTTATGTACCGATAACCGCTCAAGAAATATGAGGCAAAAAAATATATATAGTATAGCAATTCAAGATCGTGATCTCAGTCCATTGGAGTCTTCGCAGTGTTAGTCCTCGCTGCAAGAATCTTCGTTGTCCACTTCCTTGATATTGGTGAAGAAAGATGTGAGCATCTTCAACATTACCGCTGTAAGAGATCATAAATCCATGTAACAACTATAACACGTAATCGTTTGAGATAGATCGTAGAGGTCAACTATCGTGACAATTTTTATAGGTTTAACTGGAAATGAGTCTTCAAGGTCAAGTACCATTATGTAAAGTTATAATTTGGAGTGAGTCATCAACTACCGTAACAACTATACAAGTCGGTCATTGATAATGGGTCGGTAAAGTTATATTGATCATAACACAGGGTAGTAATTAGAAACAGGTTCTAAGTTTCACTATTTAAATCATTATTTATGGAAGTTAGTTATTTAACATATGTATGTCATCAATGTCAACTTCTGTAACAATTATACAGGTTGGTAATTGAGAATAGGTTGCTAAGGTCAACTACTATTACACAAGGTAGTCAACTGAAATAGGTCATCAAGGTCAACTTCCGTAACAATTATACAGGTCGATAATTGAGAATAAGTTGCTAAGGTCAACTACTATTACACAAGGTAGTCAACTGAAATAGGTCATCAAGGTCAACTTCCGTAACAATTATACAGGTCGATAATTGAGAATAAGTTGCTAAGGTCAATTACTATTACACAAGATAGTCAACTGAAATAGGTCATCAAGGTCAACTTCCGTAACAATTATAAAAAATGGTAATTGGTAATAAATTGTTAAGTCAACGACTATAGTAATTTGAAATAGATCATCTATCTTAATAATCATTATACTGAAGGGTAATATGAGACAGGCCGCCTCAATCTAGACAATTATATACCCAGAGACCTAAGGTCGTGGTATACTCGTATGTGGGCCGATATAACGACGGTGGCTATCAACAGATTTTCATTCTTTGATGGTCACTTTTGTTTTTGGACTATACTGTACTTTTCATCAGATGCAATCTAATCACTTGTCGAGCCGTGAAAAAAATTTATTATAGCTTGTAATGAGGACCTGGGAGACTTAAAGAAGAGTGAATCGGCATTTGTTGGACAAACATGGTCCATCATCGGCCTCATCTTAACCTACCATAGGGTGTGATTGAAGACAAACGTTAGCGTGTAAATGTTAAAAGAAGTTCCACGTAAGCAATTTTAAGAGACCAGCACCAACTTTTAAATTTAGCATTTGTTTTTTATGGTAACCCGGGGTATAATCCTGTATAGGACTATAAGGGCCGCTGTGAGGGCAGCAACCCCCGTGGTGTCAGACTTCTACTAAATAAAATCCCCTAGGGTATCCCTCTAATTGCCCAACCCGGATCTGGGAATCCAAATTCATCCAGACTAGCAACATTGGTATAACCTAGGTTAAAATGTAAACACAATTAGTAAAAAAAGATACAATATGTAACAAATTCGGAAATTATATCATAGATATATTATAGTATAATCTAAGAATTACAAATAGTTCTCAACTTCTATTACATTATATTTTTTATATATTTATACAATTAACAATTAAAAAAATACATACCTTTTCCTTCTGGTTCTTTTTCCGACTTTTCCCACTGTACAAAGCCATCTAGAGATATAATATATTGTTCGTAAAGATACTGCAATATACTCAACGCTAGTCCTGCAATTAATTTATCTTATTAATTAATTTTATAAACTCACAACGCAAACAGAATTTTATACTGCTTGACCTCTCTATAGCACCTGGTACAAAACACTGTGGAGGTATAGTGGAATAGTATTTTCTCCGAGGATTGCTCTCATAGTTTTACAACTTATATATTTCTTAGTTATTTATAATAATGGTACAAATAAATAAAAAGGGCCAAGGCATGTGCTGCAAAACTTGGAATTGGCAGACGAGCACATCAACTAGCATATTGAATTAATAATGTATAAATTTAGGCATCTCCTTAAAAAAATATTGGCTAAAAAAATATGACTTTGTTTTGACGTTTTAAAAGTTAACTCAAAAGTCTCATAAGGTATCATTACCGCGTCAGAAGTTATACAAGGTCAAGGTCATTTTTCGTAAACATGTCGCTCGTTATGCATTAAATTATATTTACATTTCTTCAAAGTTGTAGAACCCAAAATGTTTTGTCCATATAATTGACAAGCAGGGAAAAAAACTTGAGACGACAGACAGTCGTCTCAGAAAAAATTCAAGATCTGGGTCTGACACAGCCAAAGTCGCAGGTAGAAGTTAGTAAGTTAATATATTTTTACTTAATAATAAAAATTAAGCTAAGCTACCTTGAGGGTGTTCTAATCTATGTATTAGCTGTTGAATACCGAACAGACAATTGGCTTCTCTGGACTCTTTCGTGTGACCAAACTCAGTGATCAGACTAACGTATTTACTCATACGCTCTGGGTTGAACTGAGGCATGTCGTGTCCTTCGGCGTCGGTCAGCGCATATTCACATATTGCCTGAATGAGTGACCGCATAAACCAATCTTCGTTTGATGACTTTCCTAATTTCTCCTGTTGATAGTAAAATAAACATATACCTAATGCTATGTTATCACTATCTATGACACTTTAAGACAAAAGTTACAAGAGCTTGGTATCTGTACTCTATTATGCTCTTCATCGCTGTTTTCTGCGCGCTGACATAATAAATGTAAGTCAGATGTAAATCGGCGATAGGTGATTTAGCTGGTCGCCTAGCATTTTCTGAGCTGGCTTCCCTTTGGCGCATCACAACACAAGGGTTGCTTTTGTTATTTTGTATTCTTTATTAACCTATTAACGCACAAGAGGACACGATTTTTTCTCATTTTCAAGCGTCATTCTCAAAAGGGAATCGATTCAATAATTTGACCCCAAACCACATATCCTCGTGTACTTTATCGTGATCTTTCGATATCCGGAGTCAGATTTGTGATTAAGTGCTCGAGAATAATAATAGCTCGCTATATGACTCAATCGTTATTAATGAAACATAAAATAGTTGGCGTATTTGCCATTTTAAAATAAATCCTATATAAAAAAAAGATAAACTAAAATATTCATACCTGTACCCATTCTTTTATACGGTCGGAATTCTCCTCAGTTTTCATTAGTTCAAGTAATTGGAACTCAATTTTAGAGTCCTCGAGAAATTCTAAATTATTATCTCCCATCCATTTTACTACCTGTAGATAATAAAGACAATATTGTTGACTTGGATAAACAAAAAAACAAACATCAAAAATGAAATAAACACCTTATCTTCCTCCATCCATTGCTTTAACTGCGTACCAGATTCCTTCCATTTGCATTTAAGGATAGCGGATCCCATATTGTCGGGAATATTCCTAAATATGGCTTTAAGGAGAATATGGCCTTGGTTTGCTAAGATAATATTTTCAGAATACTTATAGATATCTGCGAATGTAACAAGCTAAAAGAAGAATATGTTTTAGTCGAATTCAGTACAATATATCAAAAAAACATAAAGCAGACAAGCGTTAGTACCTCTTTAGCTATTTGTGGTGCTATAAGTTTTCCTAAGTTTTCATATAGCATAGGGATATCAATGAAAAGATCGGGTCCATTTTCCAATATTTCTTTCAATCCTGCTAAGAAATTTTCTGTAGAAAAAACATTATTCGAAAGCAAACGCTCAAATGACTTTGCTATCAAATCAAATTCCTTCGGAGACCTACATAATTGTAAAAAAAATCAGATTAACCGGTGTACAAATTTATTTGGCATCACTAAAGTCAAAGACTTACTTGTCCAGTGCGATATCAAAGATCTGTTTCATTACTGCTTCATGATATTTTACTGGGAACGTTTTCATATTATTCATAAATTCTTCATCATCATTAGACAACAAAAATTTCCGAATAAACTTCTCAACGGAATTGTTTTCTGGGGGTAGAGGCTCTGTTTGAACAGTTTTAGCCGGAGTCTCCTGTAAGCTTGTATTTGATGGTGGTTTGGCTTTATGAAATTTAGGACTTTGTGAGCCAGATTTAGAGCGAGACATCGTGGCTGAGCCTGATCGATTTTCGCAAGCTACAATAAAAATCTCATTTCAAACCCGTAATATAAATCAATACTTAATTTAAATCAATTAGTATTCAAAGACGCGCAGTATATATTAATATTTAAAAGCAAAGCCGGTAAGCATTAGGCAAAGTTGTAACATTTATATTATCTTCTGGATAAAACAAATTATAGAATTATGTTAGAACGGATATAATGTTTAGATTAACCGGAGATATAATATTTCTCTATGTATTACCTCTAAAATATAAGTCGATAACTTTATAAATATCATAGATCCATATGCAAACCCAAAATAAGATGGTTGAATATAGCGCTGAGCGAATGTAATTTAGAAAGAATTGAGTAATTGGAATGATCCTAAAGGTAAAATGGATGATTCATTTATTGATAATAACTAATGAGATACATGTACCAATAAGTTTACTTACGAAAAGTGTAAGAAGATGGTCCTAAAATCTTACGTTTAGACCAACGAACCGCCAAAGATCAGACGAATGCAGATGGACACATACCTAGCACATAGAAAATTACTAAAATACATTGGAAAATATATAAGTTAATTATTTAAACAGGCCTGACGTTCGTCTAATCGTGTACACTCCCAAAGATACGAAGGGAAATACGTCGAACTATACCGGCTTCTCTTTTAAAAATCACTACCCGTCTCCTGAGTGTAACTTACATATATCCGATTTTGATATGAATGTAGATCTCTCTATAGAGGCACCTTTTGACCGGTAAGTCGGCAGCACATTGCGGGATCCTACAAATCACATTTAGAAATATTACCACTGCTGTGTCATAATAATTTAGATTAACCATCCAACAAGCGAACACCCTCCGGATCTTTAAATAAAAGAGCTGAAAGACTTAAGTATAAACGAGGACACTGCCAACGAATGTATTATCCAGTCTCCCCACAGTTGCATTTGGTTTTTGGACCATGCTGTGCTAACTTCAGGTGCATTGCAATCATTAATGAGATAGAAATAAAGAGAAACAAATAAAGTATATGAGTAAATATGGAATATAACGGGATGGTTAATAAGACTGTGGGGAGAGAACCTGCTTATGGAACGATGATTATAAATAACTGAAAAAGTCAAAATATTCAACCGCTAAAAAAAGGAAATATAAAACTAAATACAGATGGATTTTTAATTAAAGAAAGAGATACCGTTTTAATAGCTATAGAGAAACGTCATCAAAGACACGATACACAAAAACTAATGTTTCTAGTAAAGTTAGATAGTTATTAAACAATATAGTATTACTATTTTATTAATGTCTTTCTAAAGATACATATATTTTTTAATAACATACAAGCAAACGCTTGACTTCAATCACACCTGGAGGAAGGTGAAGATGAGGCTGATGATAGACAACGTCCACTCAAGAAGTGTCTATTCACTCTTTTATTAAAAGCTTTAAAATTATAAGAACGTTGAAAATAACCGCGGATAGTGCATCCCTCTCTTTCGCTATTCGTATTATGAATGTAAAAGCGAATTTTATGATCAAAAAATGTTATATGATTGAGATTGAATTCTTACCTTTAATTGATGTGGGATCAGCCGACACATTTTCTAGGGCACTATACTGGTTAATGGTAACCATGGAATGGCTGCTACCGGTGACTTGAGGAACGTTCTTCGCACCTGCACCATGGGTCCAAGCCATGTGTGGAGCCAATTTAATGTTGTCAAGATTCTACAAGTGAACATAAATTTCTGGGGTTTTAGAGATTGAGATTACTCTGTATTTATAGAGAAATTACAACTCCAATATATTAATAACTCCATACACTTCGTAATCCCTGCTTTAGTGAAGAGAATGTAAGTACACAGGAGATAAAAGTACATTTAAAGCTACGATCCGGCCATTACCCATCGACGAGTTTTGCTTATCTAATGGAGGAAAGCTGAATACTCAAATTTTGATATTTACAGAATAATTAATGGGAGTATTGCCTGGAATAGAATTTTAACGAGTGCCCTTGATGAAAGAAAGAAACAGCATTTTATTGTCACACAATATAACATACAAAACGGAAAGATAGGCTAATGATGATAGAAAACAACAAAAGCAAATACCCAACGTTGTGATGATTCGCCAAACCAGCTGAGCCAACCATAGCTGATTTTCAGCTGGCACCCATTTATAATTAAATAGCATAATTTACACATCGATGAGTAGTTCAAATATTAGTAACTAAAATATTAAAGAACGGCTCAAAATTTTAGCAGTATTGTAATAGGTATGAGCGAAAGGAAGGTGTCGAATAAATAAGGTTCACCTGTTGTGCGAATGAGTGACGACCGTGAAGAATAAAATATTTTATAAAAATGACGAGAACCAACATTAGATCAGGGATTCTGATTATTGGGAAAAAAGCAAACAAGATTGTCATAAAATTGTTTTATACATAATAATTATATAATAATACGCCCCCAAAATTAATATTGAGATATGAGAAGAGTTTTATTTCAGTAGAAGTAATCCTTTATAAAGGGAAGTCAGAAAACTGCGCTAGATCCTCATGATTCTCTTAGCGTCGTCGTAGTCGTTTATAATGCAATGGCTCGTGTGTTTTCTTTGTAACAAAGCTAAGAAATAAATGAGGAAATAAAAAAAATATTGGTGTTATTTTTAAATAATTAAACTTAGTACAGTTTCTTGTCCATATCATGTCCTTTCAATTTCGTAACAATTCAGCAACTGTATAATTTTAAAGACAGTTCACATAAATAATACCGAATGAAAAGGATAATATAACACATTTTATAGCAAACCTTTGGTGTTACAACTTTTAACTTGGATGTATCTACAGACATTCTAGCTGGTTTCCAAGTGCTGTCAACGAATGAATTATTTTGAGAACCTTGTCTCCGACTATCACCGCGTTTGCCACGGTTGCCTTCATCACGACGATAGTTACTACCCGTTGAAGCATTCATTATCTAAAAATATTTAAATTACATCACACATAAATTATTTATTTATAATTGTTTATATAAAGCGAATATTTTAAACAAAATTGATGTGTCTGTATCTGTAACAGCTAATGTATATGTAATTACAACATACAAAAAACACACACTAATATACGCCATCATAATCGTTCACATTCAGAGACACGTCTAAATACATGTGTATGTGTTTAACTGATTAATGTATGAACTTTAACAAGAGTAATATGAAATATTACAAATAATAACAACAATAAAACTATCAAAAATCAAGCGCATAGATTGACGAATCCTGGCTGAAGTTGTTTTTACCTCCGTTTCTAACTACGTGAGTTATTTTGTATAGTCATTGTTTAAAGGCAAATGAAGTGTCTATTACTATTAGATAAGAACCTCAATATGACGCTGTTGCTGTTCGGCCTCTTTCTGAATTTGAGCCATCATCTTAGGTTGAGAATCTATCACGCTCTTTGCAACCCACTTTCTTTTCCTAAGTTCTATGACATCTTGAATCATAAATCTAAAATCGTATAACAAAATATAAATTAGAATCCATAAAACTTTTGAGAAGGATTTAGTAAAGAAATAGAAACTATGTTTAAGTAAGGAAATTTTAAAATACGTAAAAAGTATTTTGCTATTAGAAAATTCAAAAAAGGTCTGGAAGTTACTATCTTCAACAAAATGTTCGAGAGAACAAACATGGAACCAAAAGTCCCACGAGAACTCTATAATCAAAAATATTTTTCGATTAAACTGTCAAAAAATTCTTTAGTTTTCTAATCGTCCAATTTTACCTATTTTTTTATATATTTTTACAGCTTAAGGTAACTTAAAAACAATTACCTAACACGATTACTAATTTTGTTAGATTTACTAACAACAATATCATGCAATCTTTTAAATACAGTGACCAGTTGCCCGCTTGCTTCGTTTTCTATTTGTTGGCCTATAGTAGTTAGCAGCTTGCAGAGACATTCAAGTTTTTCTTCTTCTAATTTATCAATCAGATACTTCATGCAGTATTCCATGATTTTTGATGTCAACATTTTTAATTTATATAGTTCACCTGTGTATTGAAGAAAATTTAAAACAAAAATCATTCTTGAAGAAATAATAATACGATTTTACAATCATTTTCTTCTATATTGACTCAACAGAGTGACTACATTGCATCTGATGGAAACTGCAGTGTAGCCCATGAACGATAACGACTGCGAAGGAATGAAAATGACAGTCGCCATCGCTATGTCGGCCACATACACCACGGCGGAAGGTCTCAAGGGCAGATGGGCGTAATCATGATTACTTTTAATCAGATTATTAAATATAAATATAAAATCTCAATAGAAAAAAAAAGTTGTGTAGCAGTAATCTGAATTAATTAATTATTTAGATTTATTGCGGGATTAACGATCTTTTTGTATTTATTTATTATTGTGACAATAAAACCTCAATAATATTCAAGCTTATATTAATTATTATTTAAATTAATTGTGGTCAAATTTCGCCCACTTGACTGCCACTAATATAAATAAATTTGCAAAATATTACGAAAAAGAAATAATAGAATTAGATTTATTCATTAAATTCTGAAAAAATACACGGAAAAAGTGCAATAAATTGACGTGACACGTTTTATGGGATATACTTAACCCTTTCGCTACTATCGGTTACAAGTCACCAGCTCAAAAACGCCGCCTATACACGATGGGTGACTGTATTTTATTATGTTATTCATCCGTAATATTTTTCTTTTCAAAACTAATTATAATCGTTTTGAGTCAAAACTTTGGCCCTGAATGCTGAAGACTTCGCGCGTTTTGATGTGGGCTCTTTCAGCACGGAGCTCCATTTCCTGCTAAACACTTTGCAGCGAGGCCTGGTGTAGCGAAAGGGTTAAGTTCTTTTATCGCAAACACATTATTTTCCATACCACTTACCAATAAATCTTATATTTCCGACAGATTTCATTCTAGATTTTCTCTGTTCTTCCTCCAACATGAGTAGCAATTCTTTCTTTTTTACCTATAATCAATTCAAGTTAAGAAATAATCAATGCTAAAGTTCCTAAAAAACACAAGTGATTATTTACCGGATCAGTACATTCTGCGACTTCTTTTTCTAATTTCAGTACGGTTTCTTCAACTTTATCAGTTTCAAACTGATTTTGGCATCTAGTGATGATAAGAGCTCTGAAATTGATACACTGATCTGGGTGTGTCGCATTATTCACAGGAACCTGTAATAGTTTTGATATCATTCACACGCGCAATCATTATACTAATAGACACTTTTGTCATACGTTAGCTAAAATTACACAAGGAAAGGTTCATTAGATTTATAAAAATTATTCACCTACCTTCAGATTTGAAAGTCTGCTGCACATAGCCGCATACGCTTCAGAAAAATTTGGTTCATCTATAGCTTTCTCAAAAACCAAATCAATAATACCCTCTAAGCGTTCTTGGGTATTGATCTCGAGAGATTTTATTCTATCTAGTAATGTGTCGAATTTTTGTGGGGTTAACTTGTTCAAAATACCTCTAAATTTCTTGTACAGCTCCTGCGGAAAGTATAAGAATGTATATCCGTTTATTTATGTACATTTATATTAAAATTATGTGTAAATTATGCAAACTCTTGCTTACTTGCGTTTTTAATTCTTCTTCATTTACGTTGACATGTGATAATCGAGTGGGTTTCCAGGCAGAATCAACCTCGTTGAGTTTTACTTCATCATTCAAGCGTACATGAACAACAGGTTTGTGAAAAGTACCACTGGATGTTGGCGAAACAATAGTTCTATGAGAACTTGCACTTACGAATGGGGGCTTCATATTTCCTCGGCCTAAAGTCAAGACATAAGATACCACAATAAGATTTTAAACTATCGCTTTTAACTTGCAACATTTTAAGCCACTTCTTATATACCTGTAGCAGATATATTTCTTCCATCTTTTCTAGTTTCGCGCAGAGTATTGTTACTTTTCGCCATCATGCCAGAAGTCTTTGCAAATGTGGGTAATAAGGAGTCGTTGATAGGTCTTGAGATGTTAGAGAGATTAATAAACTCTTGCATTGGTGCAGACTAAAAAATAATCAGAGAATTTCTAGTTAACAATGTTTACTATTGGTAAAACATGAAATATCAAAAATAAAATACATACCCGGAAAATATTGCACGTTTCCAATATTGAAGCGTTATTAGGTTTAATTTTCGACCCAGGGTCATTTTTTATTTCCTTAAGAAATCCAACGCCATAATACTTTTTTCCGGAAGTGTTCAATGGGGACCATTGATCTACAATTGTTACAAAAGTGAAAGAAGTCACATAATTTTATTGTAAATAACAGCTTAGTTTGTTGTATTAAGATGTCAGTAATCATTGTCTTTAAGAAACTACATCGTTTTAATATGATAATAGTTTATGCCATTAGATCCAAGAGCCAATTTTTTAAATTGACATACGACACGCTGGTATAAATATTTCTTTAAATACTATTTAATTCAAGGTACTCCCCCAGGGGTTAAGGGTTATCCCCATTTTATCTAATAACAACTAGACGTTACATTCAATAACATACTTTTGAGTGTGGATATTTCCAAAATTCGCATTTAATTTATAATACAAAAAGCGATGGAAAGAATATTTTCCTAATAATAAGAAAATTTTATTATTATTCAAATTTATAATTTTGGGCCATTTAAAACTAAAATGAATAAACATTTGTTGAGCAAACGCGTTTCATTATCTTCATCAGCTTCATTTTTAAACAGTTGTATTTTGGATCAAGCTTTTGCCTATAGATCATAAAAGAGACAAGAACAACCTATTTCGTTTCGTTTATCTTGAAGTTAATTAGTGTAATAACGGAATAAATCTTTATACTAACCTTTACCATAGTTATATTTAGGTACAAATGCAGATGATGACAAAAAGTCAGACTTCTCTAAGATAGTTGGCGTCATTTCTATATTATTTGCAGTAGGCAAACAGTCTTTCTGATTTACAATTGATTCTTTATCAGTCACATTACCATTCTTATGCAAATGGCTAACTTCTCCATTAGCAAAATTATCGATTTCTTCTGTTATATTATCACTGGGATTATTTATAGGTTCGCCATGTGTGCTTTCTTCTTTGGTCGAGTCCATTTCACTCAAATCTTTGCCATTGGCTTTTTCTAACAAGCAACAACAAAAAAATAGTTTCATAGAAAAATCAATAGGTAATTTTTTTTTTTTTTTTTTTTTTTTTTTTTCTTGAAGACTAACAACGCCCGTTTAGCGAAACATTAGCTCATAACATGTTGTGGTTACTGTAAAATATCTACATCGCCAAATTTTTATTATGGCTCTTATTAAAATGCTCATGACGCACGAAACTATCACAGAAAGACAACATTCCGAAATCCGTGGTATTGATGACATGATATATGACCACAACTCATTGTAGCAATGAAGAAAAATCATAATGGATTCGGGGCACTCCTTGATGTACCATATCACGATGGGATGTCACAGTAGTACTTGTACATAGTTCCCGTAAAAATAAATAGCAGTCAAGTTCGTTTTTTTAACAACACATTTAAGAAAGAAATCGTGTTATTAAAATAAAATTATTATTGAGTTTACCTTTCCATTAGAAAAAAAAAATATATATTGAATACAAATGATCAAAGGAACTGCTGTACTTGATTTGAAATAATAATACATCAACACGCTATATCCCTTTTGGGATAAGAAGAGATACAGTAGCGACTGTAACCACTTTGCGCTATGTCGTGCCCAACGTGACCTGCACAGCTGTTTGTCGTTCTCACAGTACTAACTAGTACACATGACATTTCTATTCAATGCCATGTTCGTTTTCTCAAGATGTTTTCTTTCATTTGTGAACATGTGGGGCCAAAATCTGCACTTAATATGGTAAAACCAAGATGATTATGGTTGATGTTTGTTTGGATGGTTAATATGGTTGTACATTTACTAAAATCATAGCTTGTTATATGTATTTATCTCATATTAGTTATTTATGTGTTTATTTGTGAGTAGAAGGTAATTCGTGTTAGTTCATTTAGATATGGACAATCTTAAAGTAAATAGTATACTAATGGAAAACCAATCAATATAATAATCCTAATTGAGAGTACATAATCAGCTATCTCCCTTTTTAAGTCAACAGATTGACTTAAAACAACATGTGTATATATGTGTCTATTTGAACAAGAACATATATATTGGTCTACATATAACAGAGATATAGAAAGAATAAAAAGTTTTTGTAATTGTTCAGGCATATCTCTTCTGGGAACTTAAACAGACTTGCATCATATTAAATGGCACTAACATAAGGCACTATTGAATAAAGAAATAATTATTCAAATCAGAAGATAAATGGCAGAGTTACAGGTTAACATACATAAAAATATACATATATTTGAATTCAGTAAAAAATAAAGATTGTGAGATAATTTCATAACAGTTTGATCAATTTCGGCACTTTCAAAAAAAGCTTCAGCCTTTGCCAAAACTTTGGCTGAAATGGGCAAAAGGCTGAGTCTAGTCAAAGATGTTTAAAAGCCAAAACTAAAACTTCAGTTAGACAAACCTAAATATTTGTTTAATATACTGATACGTGTTCCAGCTCTACAGTGTTTGTATATGTGGAATTTGTGTTCATAATTACACCCACAATGCAGAGAATTCTACTTTATAACCTAAAACTTTAATTGATTCAACCAAGTATATTTATATTATATTTTTTTATTTATATTGAGATTAATTAAAGTCAATTTTAAAACTTATTAATGTAGGGAATTTTAATAAAATTGCTTTAAATGTTTAGGTATAATTTGATTGCATAATGGCAATCAATCACATGTCAACTTTTGTTTCTAACTTAAATATGGCTGTCAGGTCTAGTACTTAAACAAATTATAAACAAATAAAACAAATTATTATAAGTTTAAACTCAGTGGCAGCACCCATTTCAGAGGCCATCAGCTTAAGCTATGAACCAGTTGATCAAACAACAACCCACATAAGTACTTTCTAAGCAACAGGATTGTCAAAGTGTGGAATGATCTCCCAGAAGACGTAATCTCAGCTCTGAATGTGAACCAATTTAAAAATCGCTTAAACAAATACTACCTCAATCACAAAAATAAATAATTAAAAAAAAAAGGAATAGCAGGATACAGGCACTTATCAGTTGTTTCAACTGCTTGCTTGATAATAAATAAATAAATAAAAATATTTCAACAGTCTGTTAATATTAAAAATGTGTTATTTTAAAATTCATTTATATAATTAAATACAATCTGATATAATAGCAATCTGCACGAGTTCTTTCTAAGTAACAGGATAGTCAGAGCCTGGAATGATCTCCCAGAAGACATAATCTGAGCTCTAAATGTGAACCAATATAAAAATCCCCTGGACAAATAATATCTCAAAAACAAAACAAAATAATTTAAAAAGTGAAATAGCAGGAAACAGGATCTTATCAGTTATTTCATATTAATAAATAAAAGGGTAATTCAATAAAAATAATAGAGAGTGCTTTCTTTCACACTAACAGCATATGTGATGCCTAAAATAAGACATCATTAAAGCCTTCACTTTCGACTTCAAATGTAATTATAAACATTCTTTTTTTTTTATCTGTGTGACTCGGCACTGTACATCTCTTATCTGCCAGATAAACAGTTCCTCCCCCCCATTGGTTTGTCCACCAAGAATGAAGAATTACATATAACAAACAATATTAAAAACAATACATACTTTCACCTCAGCTGAACTGTCGAAGTACATATCCAAGAAACTTCACACCCAAGCCATGTATAGAAGTGCATAGGGGGAACAAAGTAGAGAATCAGCCTAACTCAATACCTTATAATAAAATACCCACCCACTGTTTTCACTCTCTCCCTTCCATAGAAGATCCATGCATGTGAGTTTACAGAGTCACAGCTATATGGTAACACATATGCCAGCTAGTACTAACATATTCTTTAACACTTACCTTTCCCTAGTCATTGAACTGTGGAATGATCTTCCAGTAAGCATGTTCCCACTGTCCTATGATATAAGGTCCTTTAAATGAAGCATGAAGAGATATTAGTGCCAGCCGCCAGCCAATAATATACATCAAGGTTAGGATTTAGTGAAAGGTTTAATAGGTTAGGTTTACATTTAATGGCAATCAAAAAACAAAGTAAAACTACCTATACTAAAAAACTAACCCAGCACATAGCTCTGGGTTTCTCCAGATGATGTATGGATTTAGCCACCACAATGTGGTGAGTGGTGATGTGAGTGGTGGTTTGGTGATCATGAGGTAACCCACATGGTATCCAATAGAAATGTAATGTGTACTAGTGCTGTGAGAACGGCAATCAACTGCGCTACTGGTCACGTTGGGCACGACATATAAGCGCAAAGTGGACTGGATCCACTGACATTGATATGTTTCTGGTCACACCTTAAGCAATATGACATGACAATATTTTGTTATTAATTATTTTAAAAAAACTTAGATGTGGAGGCAGGTATCATAACCAATAGTATGTTAATATAACAGCACAAATTCTACAATGGTTCACTATACAAAAGATACTTTATTTTTTATGATTAAATCATCTAATCATAAAAATATCTAAGACTGAACTGTGTAATGTGTAAGAATTTATTATTAATGTTTTTTCTTTAAAAACTTGTCTTAATTTTATAAATTAGCTTATATTAAAGCAAAATATTCAAAACTATGTAAATTATTACATTAGTTATTAAAGCAATTAATAACTGCATAAATTTTTAACTTTCTTTTCAGAGTTTTGTACAATGGACTAGGCATTTCCAGAATTGGGCAGGTAAATTATATTATAGGGTAGGGATGATGCTCCTTCACACTCTGACATCACTTCAACCATATTTTGCGGGTCTTTTTTCTAAATTTTAACCCACCACAGCAAAAAGAAAAAGTAAAGACTCACTACTTTATAGCACTCACCTCTTCAGGCTTAGGTCAAAGTTAACACGTACACGTGATAGACTGAATATGGACGGTCTTTCTACACAACCTTAAAGGCTTAACGCACCTTAGGTAGTGCAGAAAAAGCAATCACTGTCCGGAGAATTCCACACGTGGTTCACCAGAAAATAAAAGCTACTCGCATAAGAACCGAAGCGAAAGCCAACGAAATCTCAAAGCACACACACTTTAGCCTTAAAATTAGTAAAAATTCACGTAAAATCACAAATTTGCAAACAAATTTAAAATATCGACCTATTATTGAACGAAAATGATTGATGTCAAACGACTGTCAAAGTCAGAATAATTTTTTTCAATATGGTTTTTTACGGTTATGGATAGAAGTCTTTCTCAGATCATTACCTTGTTAGTATTTTAATGGTCAAAGTAAAAAACGTAGTAAGCCCCGAGCAATAAAAAATTACTAAATAATAGCCCTGAAATTATTTTACAGGTTATAACTTATGATTGCATGAATGGTAAAATTTAAAATAAACACGAATAAAAATATTTTATGAATTGACAAATTTATAACATGATCATACATAAAATGTAAAATATTGTTTTTTTATATCTAAAACGAACATACTTTTATAATTAGCAATATATGACATAATATGTGTAAACATTTTCTATTTTTCTTTTAATTAATTACTTAGGAGATATTCCCGAATCTACAACTCCCTAAATTTAAGGGTAAAGTCAAGTTGCCTCAACTAAATCACTTTCAAAGTTGCTTAAACAGGGGTGCCGAGCAGCTTGCGGCGGCGCGGTGACTGTTCTATTGCAGCTTTGATTTCATTGTTCCTTTAGTTTATAGTATCCACCAACGTGAACAATAATGACTTGAACAATAACTTGTAAATTATTAATATATTTCTTATATAGACAATACTAAATATAATTTTATTATAAAAACCAAATCGTACATGTTTTTAAATTTGCGCCATCTATTGGTACCTTATGTAAACATTTTTTTCACATAGTACAATAAGAGCGCTAACTAATTTCATTGTCTTCATGTAATATTTACACATTCAACCTAAAGTTACGTTTAAAAATAAAATATTTTTATTAATGTGCATAAAAAAGGGATTTGAAAATAATAAAATTAATATTTAGGAGTTGTCACGTCCCTCAAGATATCATTTCTGACTAATAAACATAATACAACCAGATGTAATCGAGAAGTAAAAAGGTTAATTCTGAGATTTCTATTTTATTAAAATAATACCTTTATCTACACTTTTAAGAGAATATTACTACAGTAATTGCTTATCTAAATATGACTAACATATCAATAAGTCCTGCTATCATTTCACTGTGATGGAATTATCACCATTTCGGAATCATATCGCTTCGAGAATGAATAAGAATTTTATCAATAAAGCTGTATACATAACAAGCGTTTTATTTGTAACTTTGTATTTTTAATAAAAAAAAATAACAACTTAACTTCGTTATATGTATAACCAATTAAAGTCGGTATTTTTGTCTATATTTTGTATGTATGTTTATCTTTTAAACTTCAGGATTGATCTTCATGCAGTTTTTACATTTATGCAGAATTTTATTTTACAATGTAGTATAACGCATTCGTATAGAATTTTAATAGAATAATTACCTCACAATATCACCAGCAACTAGCAAAACGTGAATGATCGTAGGTTAGTACCGCATCACTCTGGGTTTTTCCAAATTAAGTATGTAATAAAAATGTATGTGTTTAATTTGGGAGTCGAAGCTGCTCGCGTCCGTAGGCTTTACCTTAGTTTCCCTACACGTGACTCCTGGGTGGTGCTAAACGAGCAGCAGCGAGGTGGTACGCGTCGGTGCCCGTCTGGATCGCGACCACAGTACATGGATGTAAAGCCCGTCATAGTGACCAGTCTCGGCTTGTCGCGTTTCGGGATCAGCCTGTGTATATCCAGTAGCTCATATAACTAGAGACCTTCAGTCGTGGTATACGAGGGCCGACACGACGATGTAGACTATCAATGGATTTTCATCCTTTGATAGTCGCTTTCGTTTTTGGACTACACTGTACTTACCATCAGGTGCTCTGTAGTCACTATGTCGAGCCAGTGTAAAAAAAAATGTATTCTAATACCACATGCTCACCGGCGAAGGTAAACATCGTGAGGAAATCCGCATGTCATATGTACTAGTGCTTTGAGCACGGCGATCAGCTGCTCTACTGGTCACGTTGGGCGCGACATATAATCGCAAAGTGGACACAAGGATTTAGTGTAACGGTATATTATTATTTACTTGTTTCATTATCTCAAAGTCTGTATTTTAGTGATCTCTTAAAGAATTGTAATTTATATTCTCTTTAGAAACTATCTCGCCGAATGTTCTACTTTAGAAGTGTGAATACCACTAAAACTCGGCAGGCAGACAAAAAAACGTGCAAACATTCAGACAAATAAATAAACAAATGTAAGTGTCGCTGTCATGATCATCAGTGTGATTCGCCTCTTGGCAGCGCTGCACAGTCATGAGACGACTTTTCATAGACAGATTCGCACACCCACGCATTTGACACTTCAAGGGGAGATATCCAAAGCAAGACTTCTGATTACTTCAAGGAGGACGTACATGTGCGCCTTCATCCAGCGACCCGTCCGTAATCACGAACGGAGATGAACGCCCCCGTCAAGAAGTTCACATCGACATGGTTTCCAGCTCCCAGTTCCCTTCATTCATTGTTCATTTAGTTATGATTGGGATGGAAATAAAGAGTTCCCTGCTTTGTTGTTTTATTTGTGTTTATAGCTAGATGTATTTTTTGTACATACGTAAGATAAGGTTTAAGGTTTCTGTAAGTTTATATTAGTTTTTATAATATAGATTTAAGTTTATGTTTAAGTCAATATTGCAAAACCTTTCATCATTAAACGGCACAACTCTAATCTTATCAGTGGACGGATGAAAGTGCGAAGAAAGAAAGGCAGCGGAATGAGAGTGGAGCGAAATTTCAATTTAAGTCAGCATAGTAAATGCTAAGTGACCAGCAGAGCCACCGAGCGCTGATTTTCAGATGTCACCCATTTATTGCGTAGACGCGAAGAAAACATCAAGGAAGGGATTAATTTAATACAGATACACAGTATTAGAGACTAAAATTCAAAGTATCATAGATGGATATATATCATAGATGAAAATACACATATACAAGAACACAAATATATAAGTATATTACATATACATATCATATACATTATCATTAATATACACAAACAAAATAAATGCAAATAGACAAATAAATAAATTTAAATTTAAACAACTAAATAAAAGAGAAATAAAAGAAATTTCAAATTTCTTTTTATATAAATGTACTCAAAGCGATATATCGCGACCGGGTATGCGCTGCAGGGTCGCCACTTCCGAGCAGTGATTGCCAGAATACAAACCGTTCCTTAAGACTTTCGCGTCGATTTATTAACCGCGTCCTATACATACACCCTTATATTTCCCAAAACATCTCAAGTGTTAGCTGGAAATCCTCTTAAACTATAAAAACAACGTTGCTCTGGCACGTACATGTATTTACTTCTTTAAAAAAAAATGGCGTCATATTTTCTGGGTTGCTTAATATTTTTATTCGTTTATCAAATATACGGAGAACATTTCCAAGTGGGCACGAGTGTTAATAACCAATTAGTATACGTCGAAGCGGTTAAACTTAACGCCATTCCGTTGAAGACGCGGACGAAGAATGTTTTCTACAATAGCAACGACACGAGGATTCTTATTAAGGTTTGTTCATAATATCATGGCATTTTTTTTTTATAACTTATAGGCGAACGCTTGACCTCAATCACATCTGGTGGAAGGTGAAGATGAGTCCGATGATGAACCGCGTCTGCCTAATAAATGCCTATTCACTCTTCTTTTAAAGACTCCCAGGTCATAAGATCGCGGAAATATGGCTGCTGGTAGCATATTCCACTCCTTAGCTGTTCGCATGATAAATGTAGAAGCGAATCTTCTCGTGCGGATATAAGGAACATCCACCACATACGCATAAATATAAGGTCTATAAACAGGGGCCAATTACTATCTTTTATTATTTAGTGACCACACATACGTCGGATGGAAAACAGGGTACAGTCCAAAAACGATTTATTGCATAAGAAGTGAAATATTCAAGAACAAATAGCCTTGTATAACTTAAGACGTGGTAACGATATCTTATGAGACTTTTAAGTTAACTTTCATAATGTCAAAACCAAAAGCTTGTTATTTTAAGCCAAGTTTTAACGGATAATAATATTTTTTAAAATATGTTGCTTTTTTAAATATTTTTCTAAATTAGGATTGTCTTTTGCACCCCCAGGGCATAACGGCGACGGATTTCGATGCGTCAAACGCGAAAGTTTCCGTGACTTCTGGCGGAGTGGGGTTCACTTACGCCAACGTTAGAATAAAGAGCGAAAGAGGAGATGGCCTCAACTATCAAGTTCAATTTTTTGGATAAAATAATAGACCAATCTTAATTTTTACAGCTTTTTAACTAAATAAAAGCAAGTAATTTTCTGAATATGTTTATTTTGTATTATTATTGAATTGTAGAACATTCCTTAAAAAACTTACGTTAACGTGAATTTCTTTAGAAAGGATTAAATGACAATTATAAACACTTTAATAGATCTTTTGTGCGAATTTACTTACATTTAATTATATATCGATACTGTGTAACCAGGTCGAAACATCGAGCCATAATTAATTTGCGCATAGGACCCGTTAAATTATTAGTTATGAGTACAAAAGGCGACAGATTAAAATGTGTTAAATGACAATTGTTAATTGTAATACAATTTGCTTAACAAAAATATAAAGCACTTATTTTTATATCTTTATTTTATATTGCCTACAGTCATAATCCTAGAACTTCATTTTTTTATACTGGCTCGAAAAAGTTACTACATTCCACCTGATGGAAAGTATATTGCAGTCCAAGGATGGTAACGAAGGCGAAGGGACGAAAGTCCTTTGTCAGTCTCCGACATACCGGTCCGACGAGTCATATGAACAGCTGGATATACACAAACTGACACCGAAACGTGACAGGCCGAAGCGAGTCGCTGTGACGGTCTTTACATTTGTCTACTGTGGTCATGACCATGTTCGAGCAATCGCTATATCACCTCAAAAAT
The DNA here is from genome assembly GCA_036320925.1 of Automeris io. NCBI lineage: Eukaryota > Metazoa > Arthropoda > Insecta > Lepidoptera > Saturniidae > Automeris > Automeris io. The sequence continues at coordinate 613,548 of JAUDJH010000008.1, forward strand.
ATAAAAAGGAAAGTATATAATTAAATCTATAAGTATTAGTGCATAAGTGACTATGATGATGTCCTAGCCGGGTTCGGCCAAGGCGACTGTTTCAACACCGATTAAGAAAATCGAGGTCCAGTTTTCGGAAACAGCCAATTGCGCAGGAGATATTTAAGTGCATAACTGGACGCGCAGCCAGAATAGCACTGTCTCGTCCGAGCTCCCTCGGGCCCGATGGAATGGAGAACCAGTACGATCGGAAGGGAGCAGGATGCAGGTTTGGTCGAGTTTTCCTTCTCTGAACACCTGGTTGAATTGCGGTGTTAAAGGGATACCTTAGTCGCCTTTTACGACACCTCGGCAAGAAGAGGGGGGTGCTATTCTATTCTGCCGGCACCCACCACGGCTAAAGTGACTATAATGGATTAGGGATCCGCAACGATACGCGGCAACTCGAGTGGCCGCAAGTTCGTATTCTAGCTACCTTTGGATTTTACCAGGTTCATTAATAGTTTGTCTCGCAACGTGCAGGACACTAGCCTCCAAGCTCTAAATCTTTCACTAAATTAAAACAATATTATTTGATATTACATCTTCATGAATATATATTATTATATGGTTATATAATTAACTATATCCTTCGTTCGCGTGGAAGTAGCATTTTTATTATGATAGTCATTTTTCGCATATACGAGTATAGTTTATTCCACGTACACACAGCGACAGCGAGCTGTTACAATTTTATTAAAACTATACTATTATGTGTTTCAACCAAGTCACATGAATAATTATTTTAGACCATAATTTTCAATAAATTATCGACGTAATTTTTTAAATTGACACAACTTATTTATTTATGAGCCGATTAAAAGTAAATTAAAACCAAACATTAACGGAGCTTTCTATAATAAATTAGTGAAAACTAATTAAATATAGTCTATAGCATGTAGACGCCGCCCGATACGCGTTTGTGGTAAACGCTCTAAAAGACGTTAAGGTGTTATGGGACGCGCGCGCTAGGGATGCTCTAGCAAATTAGTCGACTACCGAGACGCAAGGCAAGAGTACGTGCGTGTGCGTCGCAGTTCGGTGTGCCTTAAAGTGCAAATAAACAGTAAAATGCCAAAATCCGTGTCTTTCTACAACCACACCCACGACCACCGGTCATAAGTCGCATTTATAATGTATCCAGTTCATGTATTATACAGGGTTATAGGTAACTAACGCACAGCCTCTTAAGGGTGGCTTTGATTTATCAAGACAGACAACTTTTGTTGTACGACTTTTTCTAATTCAATTACTTTTTTTCCCATACAAAAAAAATAAAAATCAGATTTGCAGTTCTGAACTTTTTAACTCTTCGTAAGGCGACGATCGCGCCACGCCGACATAGGCGACCGAAGACAGACTTACGTAGTGCGCGGCGTCTTGTGTCGCTACTAACGAAGAAAGGGGTCTGCGGCGCGGTGAGCGGGCGCGGGGACATGTGCTTGACTACTGTGTAACACGGGTCATGTCAGTCGCAAATTTGCTTGCGTGTGCGCCGACGTGTTAGTTGTCCCAGTGACGCGTTCGTTTCATAAATCACAATGTCAAATCGATACACTAACATTGAATATACCGAAATGGTGCGTGTTTATGCTCGGTGCGGTGACAATCTATCTGAAGCTTGCCGTGAGTCCGCGAGACTATTTCCGAATGTGTTGACACCGAGTAAATAGATTTGTGAGTATTTTTGTAAATAGTTTAATTATTGTAAATAGAGTGATTCCACTTTTTAAATACGCCTACATTAAAAAATAGTTTGCAATTATCTATCTTCAAACAGACCGCGCGCCTCTTTTGGTGCGATGAATTGCTTGATTACGTATCAATGTTCGTGTTTTTCTATTTACTTTTTTATTTTTTAGTGTAGCCAGTCCTAAGCCTGGATAAGTATGAAGGGATTGTGGATTCAGTGTATAAATATGTACAGATTGTACAACCTTTGAAACATTAACTTACGTAGAGGCCTTTACCTTCTTCATTTTACGATGTTCCCTATGGCAGACAAATAATAGGTTGGTTTTGTTTGTGAAACAATTATTTAATGTTTTATTTTGATTCTAGTTTGTTTTAATAGTGTATTAGTACGTCAATCAATAAACATTTATTTTCACTATTTAACTAAATATGGAAATTTACGTTCAAATAATTGTTATAAGCGAGTTTGTAAAATAAACAAGGTATAGGGTTAATAAACTTTCTGCTACACGATCCTTAACGCTGCGTAGCAACGTAACTTTGCGCACGACTGCATAGCACCAGCTGATTGGATACCTACGCCAGATCGAATGAAAGTTGGAATATAGAGCTAACGATGACTAGATATTCACACTAAAACTAAAAAAAAAAAATCTAACGATGTATTAGGTTTTGGCAAAAGTCGTACAACAAAAGTTGTCAGTCTTGATAAATCAAAGCCACCCTTAAGAGGCCGTGCGTTAGTTACCTATAACCCTGTATAGTTTTATGTGTGAATGTAGACTGTGTAAGTGTACTTATAAATAAATAAATAAACAAAATCGCATATAAATCCGTTAAACTGTTTTTGAGATTAGCGGGCACAACAATTCCGATAACATTTTACTAACCTAGATCGCGTAACAGAATTTTTCCTGTAAGGCAGTATATAGAAGCACTCAAACGATTTGTCATCTAGATAATATTATATATGTTGCTAAGGAACGGTATTACTATATGTATATAATGATAATGATTTTAGTAAATGACATTAGTTTTTCAATTAAAGTAATATATGCTTGTAAAATTGTTTGCCTCGAACTCACAGTAACTTACATATGACTTTAAAGTCTTGTGATTTGTGATTTATTCTCCTTGTAAAATAGAACTAACGAATTATAAAATTAAAAAAAGGGTACTAAGTAGACAATACCTTTTGCTAGTTTTCGAAAAATTTTAAGGTCCAGGGTTGATTAAATCATGCACGTTTTTATACCTCCAATTATTACTAAGGTGCTAAGGAAATAAAAAATGACTTAACGATGAAGAAAATAGCTCGACAGGCAATAAAAGTGATCATAATCCATTCGCTAAACGATCGGAATGGGTGTAAAAAGTTTTAGCGCCCGTGGCGACATCTGGCTGGAACGCTCCAAGTTTTGATAAAGCCTTCAGCGAGCGGTATATCGGCTGAGGGGAATCACTTTTTCATGTTGCCTGGTTAAGTGGAGTTCGCAAGTACCTGTTAATATCTTTGTTCGCACTTTGAAGGCGAGTTTTAGAGCTATTCACACTTCTAAGGTAGAAAATTCGGTGAGGTAGTAACTAAAGCGAGTATAAATTACAACAATTCTTTCAACAAATTACTAAAAACAGACTTTGAGATAGTAAAATAAGTAAATATTAATATATCGTCACACTATATCCCTTTCGGGGTGAGCAGATATATAAAAGTGGCTGTATCTAATTTGCGCTTATATGTTGTACTCAACGTGACCAGTAGCGCAGCTGATTGCCGTTCTCAGAGCACATGACATTTCTATGATATACCATGCGAGTTCTCTCTAAATGTTTTCCGTCACCAAGGAGCATGCGGTGCTTTAATCCATACGTAATCTGGAAAAACGCAGATAAATACTTATATTCAGGTCGTGATATTATTTTTAATAGCGTAACTTATTTTATGTACAAAGGAGATAGTAGAATCATCGATAGTGATGCAAATATTGTGCCAAAAGCATCGCAAATGTGTTTATACACTTCGGAACCGCCATTTGACCGTTATAAAACACGCAAATACAACGAGCGGCGCAGAACGGTCATTATTTTTATTTTACGACGTGATAACACGGTACAGCACTTGTGTTCGGGAGCGCAAAACTTTCGGGGTGCGCTGTATTGAAGCGCGCATTCGTTGTATCTGGAATTCAGATATGGTCTCATTAAGCTATCGGGAGGTGAAAATTGTTGGGAATTTAAATTTCAAATGAGGCCGGTCCGTTATTGTAAGCTTTCGTATCTATTTATGCGAGAATATCTACATATATTAATTTTCATCACATTTTTTTCTTCCTGACTCGGTACAGTGACTACACCACGCCTGATAGTAAGCATGGTGTAGTCCAAAAAACGCCAACGACTATCGAAAGGTAAGAAAAACCATCGGTAGTCGCAGCGATCATGCCGGCTTACACAAATATCTCTTCACGCTACGCTTAAAGGATCCCATATCATAGGATGGTGGGAACACGCTCGCCGGAAGACCATTCCACAGCCCAACAACACGGTAAAAGAAGGAGTTAGAGAACTTCGTAGTCCTAGCAGGGATGTGAGTAACTGCAAAGCTGTGAATCCCGCACGCGTAAACATTTATTCGTTCGCGAACAAAAGGAAAAAAAGAGAATTAAGGTACCAAGGTAGTATGTTAGGACATCGTAAGGGTTATGTGCTTATGACCCAGTAGATCCTAAGCACCATTAATCAAATACATTGTTTGATTTGTTTTTAAATAATTCAATTCCTACAATTGTGTATTACATTCCTTTAAAGTTAATGAATTTTATAATATTCCGATGTATTTTAATAACGTTATTATGACATCAATATACCCTTTTTAGATCGGACAGAGTTTTTAATAAATACTGTATCTTCCTGTACGGTCTAGTTATGCTCAGCGCGCAGTGTCTGGTGGGCTACCCGTGAGAAAAGTTTGGAGCGGTGGTCTCTTTAGATCCACCATTCTCAGAGAGGAAGCCTGAATAGGTCATTCGCTCGTCGGAGAACTGGCTAAATTTTGTTTCTCAGACCCGGCCGGAGTGATTGGAAGGACGCTCCGGGGATTTATAGTCCATAGGAATCTGACACACTGGGGTCCCAGCCCTCGCAGCAGCCCTGATGGCCCTATGAAGGATTCAAGTCAGGGTTACAAAAAAAAAACGGCCTAGATACATCGCTACTGCGCTACTGCTGTAAAACGGACTGTACTTTATAATAAAAACAATATTCCAAAACTTTGTAATAACTGAACACGAGCTCCTCCCCGAACCCGCCGAGGCTACGAAATATATCTCGCTAAACGGGAAAGAGAAGCACGATAAATATAAAATTACCTTGAAACCGTACATCCCTTCGTATACCATAAAACACTTGTTATAAAGGCCGTCTAAGAAAATGTTCCGCGAGTCCAAAATAGGCTCTCGCAAGAATTATGGCTTTATCATATAAATAAGGATTTAAGGGAGCATCAGAATAAATTCCGGCGGGAGAGCGAGCAAAGCTCATAGCATTATTTTACGTGTAATTTCTTTGTTTTTTATTGCCTGCGCCAAGCCCGGGATAATGTTGCGTTAATTTTACGCGTTTCGTTTTTGTTTAATTCAATACTTTATTTTAACATTCATCGGCCAGCGCGATTAGTTTGTGTTTCTCATGGGGTTCAAATCCGACTCTGGGCACGCTGTAACGTAAACAAACAATGTATAAACAATGTAACTCGAGTGTTGTGTTTATATTGTGATCACTTCAAATGTCTTTAGAATATTTTAACGAAAAACATGCGTCATAGTATAATGTAATATGTATCCTATATAAATTAATAAAAGATATTGTATAATGTGATTTTTTTTTTGTATTTAAATGTTGTATGTACTACATTTATTCCTTTAAACCTTTTTAAAAATCCAACTAAAATCCTATTAATTTCAACATGAAAAGCGTCACCTATCCATGGATGACGTAGCGACGAACGTGTAGTATTTTGTTTTAAGCCGTGGTGGCTGCCGGCAGAATAGAATAGCACCCCCTCTTCTTGCTGAGGTGTCGTAAAAGGCGACTAAGGTATCTCTTGAACACCGCAATTCAATCAGGTGTTTAGAGAAGGGAAAACTCGACCAAACCTGCATCCCGCTCCCTCCCGATCGTACTGGTTCTCCTTTCCATCGGGCCTGAGTGAGTTCGGACGAGAGAGTGCTTTTCTGGCTGCGCGTCCAGTTATGCACTTAAATATCTCCTGAGCAATTGACTGTTTCCGAAAACTAGACCTCGAATTTCTTAACCGGTATTGAAACAGTCGCCGTGGCCGAAACCGGCTAGGACATAATGATCATCATCATCATTTTGTTTTATTTATTTATTTCATTAATATATATTTCCTTAAAATTAATTATATCTGAAATAAAAAAACTACAAAGCCAGTTAAGAAGTTACATATGCAAATTGCATTCTGTTCGTGTGTTTTGGATCGTTCTATAGTATGTGAGTGTGTGTATGTGTGCGTTTGGGCGGGGGAGGGGCCACCATTCTCAACTGTTGCCCCCAAGGTAAAGGTTGTTTTAGAAAGAATGATAGCTGCTCTCCTGTGCTGTAGGCCTGTCCGGTATACAGCTCGGCGTGGCCTTGGTAGTAGCGCCGGTCGCCAAGATCTACCAAGGCAAGTCCGGTGCACTAGCCTGTTCGAGGTTGCTGCCTACTATTGGTCTGATTCCTTCAGAAACAGATACAACAAAAAGCTCCGGGCGCCTTCCCTCAATCCCTACCTTTTCCAATCCCACCTTTTCCCCTCACACCTTCCCTCTCCTCCAAGAAGATGTGGTGCGACTTGGAGTTGAGTACATAGCCCCACCTACGCTAGGGCCTGCGTAGTCGAACGCCGTACGCGGGGACGACGGAGTCCTGGGGGGTTGAGCCGAGCGGTAGTTGGGTTTTTAGTACAACCGCAAGGCAACACGCCCCCTTTGGTCCTTAGTTCAAGCTAAACGGTAGCCTCCACAAATAGCCAATGTGGAGGAAATGGTCACGCGTCCTGTCAGAGGGCCGCAGGCGAGGTGAGAGGGGGTCCGTAAGGACGGGGAGGGCCATGCTGAAGGAGCAAGAGTGCTGGGATACCTGGGACTCCTGGGGTCCTGGCTGTCTCGAGCCCCCGATGTCGCGCTTCAACCCCAACTCCTCTCACCTATACTCCCCTGGTAATCCTAGTGTCCACCCGGACACTCCCAAAGGTGCGGGCTCCATGGAGGGTGGGAAGCCAGGAGAGCGAATCATTTTTACATAACAATATGGAAAATCAATACTCAAAAACTAAAAACCCCGCGCCTAGACCAAAAGTCGGTGGCGCAAACAAAAATACAACAAAGGGTAAAACCTTAGTCGAACATGCGAAAGCAGGTTTGTCAAGCCATGTCAGGCCCACGGAGATATCCGAGGGTCGACAAGCGCAAGACACCATGCAAGTAGCAGGAAAAACACTACAACCGGTGAGGGTAGGACTTCCGATTACATTGGAAACTCCGGCCTTCACTGGTAACTCTAATACACTTGCACAAGCAGTCAAGTCAACCCAAGCCGGGACCATTGGAGCTCCTATGGGAAGGCAAGGGTCTGATGGGCCGCAACCTGCAGGTCAATTTCTTACAGGGTCTTTGGACTCACCCAACAATCAAGTGGCTTCTGAGGTACCAACTATAGAACCGGCAAAAGACCACTTTGATACAGCCTGGACACTCGCCGGGCCAAGGAAAGGACGCAAAAAACCAGCGCAAACCACAACTGGTAACGCTCCGCCGGCTCTCAGTCAAGCGGGATGTGCCAAACAAACTGAACCAAAGATACAGACAAAATGGTCTAGGAAGCAACAGAAACGTCGGTTAAAAAGACAGCAGAGAAGAGCCGCAGCCTCTAACCAGACTGCGCCCTCTGAGGCCGTACAAACAACCACGGCTTCTGAACCAACACCGACCATCGGACCAACGACGCATGAAAACACTGACACCCGGACTCAAACAAACAACAAACGAGTCCGCCTTGATGAGACTATTTCACCAAGGGGGGAACATAAAAAACGACGAACCGGGCAGCCAGGTGGACCCGCCTCTGTCAGCTATGCTGAAGCGGCGAAAACAGAGCTTGTTGTTGCCCTAACGCCGGCTTCGACAGAACACCTTTCACAAGAACAGGGCGACTTCCTGATGGACTCTCTTCAAAAGAGAGTCCTGGCGGAGGCTCGCCTTGGGTTGGAGAGAGGACCAGCGTTCAGAGGGAAACCTATTTACAGTGACGGAGCACTAAGATTGTGGTGCTCAGATAATTTTACACTGAACTGGCTTAACACAGCAGCCTCAGAAATTACACTACCATCTGGGGAAAAACTAATGGTTAAAAAACAGGCGGAAATCCCCAAGAAAATACGCTGCGGCATACTAATCCCAGGAATCTGGGACAGAACAGACGACATTGGCAGAACATTGGCCTACCAAAACCCATGGGTGAAGGTGGAAAAATGGCTTCTGCATGCCGCAATAAAACAGGAGAATGACACCTTCCTTGTAGTTAGCATTCCGGAAGACCAAATTCCAACTATACTGACCCATGAACGTCGATTAGGATATATGTTGGGATCAGTGTATATAAAATTCCAAGGCGAAAAGGGAAAATTCTCAGAGACACTACCTGGGGCCAAGGACAAATCAAACGTGGAAGAAACAGTACACATGGACACTCAGGAACAGGTAACTGAACTGGAACCAACTGCAGGGACCAGTTCAACTGCACCCGGTAAGACCGTTCAAACAATAACTTTGAGCTCTACTATATCTGAGGCAGACAGCGAAGAGTCATCGTTGGGCCTCGGAGAGTTGGACATTGGGGAGGAGGGGGAGATAATATCTCCTGATGGCGTCCCCTTTGTTCAAAAGTAGAGTCCTACAATGCAACCTCCACCACAGCATTACGGCAACGGCTCAACTTCGTAAATGGCTGGAGGACAACACAACAACCATCGCCCTGATTCAGGAGCCGTGGATCAGAGATGGAAAAGTACTAGGACTCTCCAGACTAGGAGGTAAGTTAATTGCAAGTACTGATAGAGATATAAGAACTTGTATCTATACTTCTAAAAATATAAGTGTACAAATACTAACAGAATTCTGTTCTAGAGACCTGTGCACAATAAAACTTCTAAACGAGCACGACCAGACTTGCCCTGGAGTGATTCTTGCTTCGGCATATATGCCGACAGCGAGGATCCCCCTCCACATAGCTTGGCAGCCCTGGTTGACCGTTGTGAAAGAGAAGGACTCGAGCTCATCATAGCTACAGACTCCAATGCTCATCATCCTCTGTGGGGCATGGAACACAGCAATAGTAGAGGTAACATACTTGTTGAATATTTATTAACGACTAACCTTGACATCCTAAATACAGGTTCGAAGCCTACATTCGTAAACAGGAGAAGCAGAACCATAATTGATCTGACCCTGGCAACGAAACAAACAGTAGACAAAATCACAAATTGGCACGTGTCGGATGAAGACTCGTGCTCTGATCACAAATGGATCCGATTTGATCTTCAGGTACATACCAAAACTACAATTCCTCACAGGAACCCCCGTAGGACCAATAGAAGCATATACCGCAAAATGCTGGCCTTTGGTCTTAGAGGGACAGTGACTCCCGAGAGAATTGAATCTGCACAACAAATAGATGAACATGTAAATGATCTTACTAAGACAATAATAACTAGTTATTACTCGGCATGCCCACTCATAGAAGAGGCCATACCCGAAAATATTAATAAGAACACTTGGTGGGGACCTGAGCTACTAAGGCTCAGGACAAGAACAAGGAAATTCCTAAACCGAGCAATGAATACTAACGCAGACCATGATTGGGACAAATATATAGAGGCCAAATCAAGGTATAAAAAGCGAATAAGATACAGGAAAACTTTATCATGGAGGAAATTCTGTGGAGATATTGAATCCAATATACAGGCAAATAGAGTGAGAAAAATCCTATCCAGCCAAAATAATAACAACCTAGGTTCACTTAGAAACCCAGACGGTACAATGACATCCACACCGGAAGAAACTCAAAATGTACTCCTACAAACACACTTCCCAGGAAGCACATTAGTTAACAACTTTCAATGGGAAGCGGATAGAACAACCACAACAGAGGAAAGTTGGAAAATAGCTACCGAAGAGGTAACTATGGAAAAAACTAGATGGGCCATACAAAGCTTTCATCCATTTAAGACAGCAGGCCTAGACAATATTCTACCCGTGTTTTTACAATGGGGAATAGAATATATTATAGACCCATTAACGAAAATACTGCAAGCGTGCCTAGCACACAAATATATACCCATTAAATGGAGAGAAGTGAGAGTTGTCTTTATACCTAAACCAGGCAAAAGCGACTACACGGATGCTAAATCCTTTAGACCTATAAGCCTTACATCCTTCATGTTAAAGACATTGGAAAGGCTCTGTGATAGGTTGATTAGAGACAAAGCATTAACTACGGTGCCAATACATAAAAACCAACACGCATACAGCTCTGGAAAATCCACAGAGTCAGCCCTACATATGGTAGTAGGCAAAATCGAACATGCGATAAAAAACAAGCAGATATGTCTAGGCACATTTATAGACATAGAAGGAGCTTTTGATAAAACTAATTTTTATAGTATCAGCATAGCACTACACCGGCATGGTGTCGATGACAATGTAATAAACTGGATTGAAAACATGCTCAGCAAAAGAATAATCAAAATTGCTGATGGACAAAGCAAAGGTGCATTGGTAGCCAAAGGCTGCCCGCAAGGAGGCGTCTTGTCCCCGCTCCTTTGGAATATCGTAGTAAACGACCTTATCCACACCTTAAATACTAGATACTTCTACACAATCGGATACGCAGATGACATTGCGATCCTCATAACAGGCAGATATGCAAACACGGTTTGTGACGTCACTCAAGCAGCAATAAGAGTCGTTGAAAAATGGTGCAAAGAAAACAACCTCTCTGTGAATCCAACAAAAACGGAGTTAGTTATGTTTACAAACAAGCGAAATTTAGGTAATTTCATATTACCACGCATGTCAAATATAGAACTGGAATTAAAACCAGAAGTAAAGTACCTTGGCATTATTCTAGACTGTAAGCTAAGCTGGAATAGCCACATAGACTACAAAATCAAAAAAGCCAGCATAGCCTTCTGGCAATGCCGCAGAATGCTAGGCAAGAAATGGGGACTGTCCCCTAAAATCACAAGCTGGCTGTACTCAGCTGTAATACGACCCATGGTAAGTTATGGAGCACTAGTATGGTGGACTAGAACTAAGCTCATAACAGCCATTACAAGGTTAAGACAATTTCAAAGGCAAGCATGCATGGCCATTACAGGATGCATGAGAACCACCCCCACAAATGCACTAGAAACCATGCTTGACATGATACCTTTACACTTGTATGTTCAACAAGAGGCAGTATCATCAGCCTTACGATTGAAAACTATAAACCTGTGGAATGATAATGGTGCTCATCACACCAAAATCTTAAAAGAATTCACAGATGATATACCACTACTTGAAGCTACCTGCGACAAAGTACCTATGCAGTTCGTTTTCGACAAGAAGTATAAGATACAATTACATGAACAAGACTACGAGAGCCTAAATGTAAAAGAACTGAGGATCTTTACTGACGGCTCTAAAACAGACTTAGGAACGGGCACAGGTGTCTACTCAGAGGATCTTAACATCAAGACCTTCATGGCGTTGGGAGCCCACAATACTGTATTCCAGGCGGAATGCATGGGCATCCTACTGGCAGCCCATGCAGTCATCTCCAGGAAGGTAACAAATCAACCAATCCGAATACTGTCGGATAGCAAAGCAGCACTGCTGGCCATAGGAAGTAAAAATTACAATTCCAGTCTGGTCATGCAGTGCCACCAAGCCCTAACTCAGGTATGTCTAAATAACAATGCTATAACTCTTCAATGGATTAAAGGACACAGCGGATCACGCGGCAATGATGCCGCAGATGAGCTGGCAAGAAGGGGATCTGATACAAGAATATTCGGACCTGAGCCGATTATTCCACTTCCCTTCAGCTGGTTCAAATCCGAAATTCGCCAAAGAATAAGACGTCTGAAAGATTCAGACTGGAATGACTTAGTAGGATGCAGACAAGCCAAGGAGGCCTTACCTAGAGCGAATACAAAGGTCTCTAAAGCCATTTTGCATCTCAGTAGATTACAGATACGTAGGGTCACCGGAGCCATAACGGGACACGGTTATTTTAATAGACATCTTTTTCACTTAGGTGTCACAGAAACTACTCTGTGCAGAGCATGCATGAGAGAAGAGGAGACAGCCAGGCACATGCTCATCGAGTGCAGTGAACTGGCAGTGTACCGGGCACAACACCTCCGCACACCGAGGTCCCTTCCGGAAGCAACCAGCAATATCAGGCGGCTGGCGGATTTCCTGGAGGAGCTGAGCTGGGATGATTGAAATCATCCCGGCCCAGTTTCACGCAAAATAGGCGCACTCAGACGTCGAGTTGCGGAAAATGAGCCCGTGTGAACCTGATACCTGATACCTGATGTGTGCGTTTATTTTGGTGTTGCACGTAAAATTCCTCTGACTACAGTTTAAAAATAATAGCCTTAAGGACTTGCTTACGATTTAAGTGAAACATATCGATGTCATTGTAGCGTTTATCGTATTCAGCGCAACATCTGTAGATGACGGAGTTTTGAGTATAATATATCAGCACGTTATACCCCTTTTGGGGTAAGCAGAGATACGGCTATGCAGTGGAATATGCTTCCAGCGGCCATGTTTCCGCGCTCTTATGACATGGGAGTCTTTAAGAGAAGAGTGAATAGGCATTTGCTAAGCGATCGCGTTTCATGATCGAACTCATCTTCACCTTCCACCAGGTGTGATTGAGGTCAAGCGTTCGTCTATAAATTATAAAAAAAAAACATCAGTGGCTGTATCCACTTTGCGCTTATATATCGTTCCCAATGTGACCAGTAGCGAAGATGATCACCGTTCTTAAAACACTAGTACACGTGACATTTCCAATAGATGCTACGCAGGCTTCCACAAAACGTCACCAAGGCCGAAATCGGCCAGGATTTCGTCAACATCAGTGTCATTGTATAGTGTAAAGTGAGTGAAACAACACTCGCTAATGTCAATTCAGTGTGGCACAACAGAGGGGGAAGGATAATAACAAAAGCATGAAGTAATCGGCAACATTGCCAGTTTTCGTTAAGAGTTCCGCGTAATTAAATAGCAATTAAGGAATCCCGAGGTGCGTTCATACTGCGCGATTTTGCTATTTATAAACTTCTTCACGTAGTATAAATAATGTCGCTATTTATGTTAGACGAAATTCCAATTATATTTAGAGAAAAATAGGTTTTTCTAAACCAAGGCTTTGAAAATGATTGTTCAAACCTATGTTTGTGGATATTCCTAGTATTAGTCAGCTAGTGCTACGATTAGCATTAAGTGAGATTTTTTTCAAATATTAAAAAATATTGTAACAATTATTTTGAAACCTTTAAAAACTGATGTCGATATATTTAATGATAGTATTTTGTAGTTCAATAAAAGGATATAATTCGAGAGGACTTTGGAATAGGGTATTGTGTGTTTTTTTCTTTTCCACTGTTTTATGTTTTTTTTTTACAAATCACATATTTATATACTTATTTTTTGTTACTGTTGTTGTGTCGCTTGTATTTACTTTTTTTTCCTTCTATGTAAGTGCTCTACATTTGTAATGTATCTTGTTCATTTCTTATATATTTATGTATATATTAATATAGATTATGTAAGTGTTCTTATAAATAAATAAAAACACGGTTTATAATGCACCAACATTTTACATAGGTAGAAATAAAAATCAGAATTTTATTACACGTCGCTCGGTGTGAACCGGCCATACTTTTCCCTGGATGACGGATCCTCTGGCGGAATCTTGACTCCTACGTAAGCTCTTTAAACTGTGGCTTATTAATTACTCAGATCAGTTGGATCGCGGGATTTTTGGCCGAGTTCGTGTGGAAACAAAGCTTAGTCGAACGACGGACGCTTTTGAAGAACTTTTTTAATTGCCCTTTGCTTGTTATAAAAAGGAAATGAACCGAAATGTTCCATATTTATTATCAAAGAGATTATCAGTGACATCTCATGTGTAGTCATGTTACCCTAATATGTTTTACAGTATAAAAACAATTTATAAACTTTTATATTATATGTGGCAAACTAATGTTTAAAAGTTATTAAAAAGATAAAATTGATGATACTTTTATATCCACATTTAATATCGTAGTGGCATACACTACATTTTTTTTTATAATTCATAGGCGGACTCTTGGCGACTAGAGAAAGAGAAAATGAGAACGGCGATCAATTGCGCTACTGGTTACGTTTGGTACGACATATAAGCGCAAAGTGAGCACTGGTACTAATGTATATCTGCTCACTACGAAAGGGATATAGCGTGACGATATTATTTATTATTATGTTCTATGCTTTTTTAATGGCAGGAAATAGTACGTACTATTGTTCGGTAAAGGCCTTTATAACTTCTCCGGCAAAAGGGAGCGGGCATTTAGCTTGTGAGTGAGTGGTTGTGTGGCAACGCAAGGGCATTCCTGTGAGTACGGACCTTGCCTTGGGCGGTCAGCCAGGGAAAGAACCTAAGGGTGATCTAAAGAAGGGTGATCTGAAGAAACGCCGAAAGAAGTTCAAGGCTGCGTCAAAGTAAAAAAATACGGCATTAGGCTTAATTACACGTGCCAATATCATATCAATAGTAAGATTCTTTCATACTGTACTGTGAAAACTTCGTTGTAGATTTATTTTCATTTATCTTAACAACCTTAAGGATAGATAAAGCTGTATTCCCAATTTCCGCAAACAATGGTCCAGTGTAAAAACTTTGAGAAACGTTTGCCGAAGAATGATAAACAAGATGGCTTATTAAAAAAGTCAGACGGGCAGGTAAACGAGTAAATGGCTGATAAGTATCGCTTGAGACAAAGGAAGTCACTAACAAAAGGGGCCGGCCTGTTGTTTTTCAGTTTAACAAGAAGCTCGCCGGTGCCTCCAGTCACGGCGGATAGCGGACCCGTGACAAGGGAGTTGTTAAAAATGTTCACAAAAACTGTTGCTTTTTATCTTATATTTTTTACATTGTCAGCTTTGAACGAAAATTATTATGATTTTTGTATTGTTTTTAACACTTATTTAAAATGTTCTTGTAACCAATAATTCGTTGTTTTTCTCGTGTTGAATTATAATAAAATCAGAAGTAACATTGAATTTTAGAAGTGGACAGCAGGCCCGGACTTAGAGAGAGCAAAGTCGGAGCGGCAGACGAATACCATACCTAGCGTACCCAGTGAATAATATTATATCCAATAGAGTGAGCACATCTCTCGATACAAAATCGACAGATAAATACAATCCTTTGATTTTGACATTTAAAAGTTAACTGAAAAGTCTCATATGATATCGTTACAACGATTCAAGTTATGCAAAGTGAAGGATAGTTTTTTATGAATATTTCGCTTCTTATGAGATAAATGATGTTTACATTTCCACAAAGTCGTTGAGCAAAAATCTCTAATAATCGTGCTGTAGACATTTTTGTTTTCATTAATCCATTATTTTGAATATAATTGTAAAAGAAAAGTAAAAAGAACTGGATGAGGGGATGCAGACAGTAGTTTTAGTCGCGCCTCGAAATATTTCAAGAACCTACTTGATACCGAAGCTTTTTATCGTATCACAGAGTATTTTAAGAGCTATTTTAGTTGTTATAATTATGATCCGATTACACCGGTTATGGATGCCGCCACTAAGACAAAAAATTAGTACACACACGCACTAGCTTCATTCCACGACTCTGGCGTCGCTGTATGATAGTACAGTCAACTGTCGTTAACTGGCGCGTTTACGATCCGAGGCGCAGTTTTACTTCGACGTAGCCATGAGTTTCTTTCGGCCTTTCTTCTCAAGGTAGCTAATGCTAGTATATAACTCGAAGGCTCTTTGACTGACTGGCCACCCATGCACCTACAGGGATGCACTTGTGTTCCAACCCTACCCATAAATTCGCTGATTGAGCGTTTCAGTGCTCGCCCCCTAAGCCCGGTAAAGTTATGAAGGCTGTCCTGGCCAACAACGATATGCCAATTAAAAAAAAAATTACGTTTTTTTTTTACTCTGGCTCGACATAGTGACTAAAGAGTACCTGATGGTAAGAACAGTGTAGTCCAAAAACGAAAGCGACTATCAAAGGATGAAAAACCATTAATAGTCTACACCGTCATGTCGGCCCACATATACCACGACTGAAGGTCTCTAGGTATATGAGCTACTGGATATACACAAGCTGATCCCGAAACGCGACAAGCCGAAACTGGTCACTATGACGGGCTTTACACCCATGTACTGTGGTCGCGTTCCAGACGGGCACCGACGCCCTGCCACATCGCGGCTGCTCGTTTAGCACCACCCAGGAGTCACGTGTAGGGAAACTAGGGTAAAGCCTACGGACGCGAGCAGCTTCGACTCCCAAAATAACATTTATTAATTACATATTGTTCATGACGAATGAAACCACACCTCATGCTAATAATTCGCTGTAAGTGAGACCTCACGCCACAAATATGCGCCATTCACAAACAGTCTGTCGCGGACGCTCGCTTCTTACGTCCCCGTGGACAATAACATGCCTCCCGCAAACATTTAATTGTATTTAGTTCTGAAAATACAAACGGGATTTGGGAAAACAATGCACAATGGTTTTAAAACATTGTTTATTTCAGTTATACTCTGTATTTTTGGCGTTTTAAGTACGTAATTTAATGTGCTCTATGCATAAATAATAGGTTGTTGATCTTGTAGTAGTGTAGTGTTTCTATTTTTATATGTAATTATATTTTGTTTTTGCAAAAATCTAAATGTCTCGTAGAATATTGATAAGTAAGAATTTTGGCAGTGATCCATTACTCCTAGAAATATACAAAGTATCACACATATAGCATATAATCTAGTAATTACCAAATTGTAATATTCGGAATCGGTTTGTAACTACATTTGTAGAAAATACATTTATTTATTAAATATATAAGCCCTAATATAACCAAGTAATCTTTTTTATGCTATAAACGCTATTGCAACACTGCCTATTGAAATTCATGCTATGAGTCATTTAAATTTTTGTCAAAAAATACAATTTCACCTCAAAGTAGGTATATGACTATATAGTATTACAAAATTCACAACCCATTATATGCACTGACTACATTAAATTAGCCCGGAGACGAAAGTCAGCCTAGAAAATATTGTAGCCAGAAGTTAGCTAACTAAAATCAAACGTGAAATTATGGCATTCGTAACGTAAAAAAGAATATGGATATTTTATATATAACGACATGATAGCACAGTTTATAATGACCCTACTTACGATGCTAAGGTCCTGAATTCAAGTCCCTGTAGCGTTAAACTTTTCAGTGATGATCAGATTGGTTTATCACGAGTTTTGGTTTTATATATGTATATATATTTATCTAGTACCCATAGTTTAAGTACAAGTTTGTGACTATGCAATGTGTGTGAGTTCGTAAATCTTTATATATATATATATATATATATATATATATATAGATACAGATATATATATAATCCTATATATAATTCTTGTGCTACAATGTAAGTTACCTAACTCCTCCGAAACGGCTTTACCGATTTTTACCAAATTTTATGTGCATATTCAGTAGGTCTGAGAATCGGCTACTATCTATTTTTCATACCCCTAAATAAGGGTTGTTCACCCTTAACATTTATTTTTTCAATTTTATCCTTACACACAATAAGTTAGATTTTTTTTGTCTACATTAGAAATTACTTAGAAATAACTTATATGGCAAAACAACGTTTACGGGGTCAGCTAGTATTAGCTTAATATTATATTTAGTCGCTGTCAGTAGGACCCCACCCGACCAGGTGTGGCGTGCGCGCTGCGGTTGCCACAATACCCTGTCTGAAACACTCGCTGCTCGTGTCGCCATTTCCACAATAATACCTTTCAAATAAACTGTTAAGGCTAAACTAAGTGAATATCTGCTGTGAATTCAAAATATTAGGAGCGTAATTTATCTATTTTAATTATGATACGTATTTCGTAGAGATTTTTGTCACGATACTGTGGCGATTTCCGTGGTTTGACCATGCCAGCCTCTATAGAGATATTTTAGTAGCTGCATTTAGGACTCCACAGAGATATATTCCTTTAGTAATAATATTTCGTGACGCTATATCCCTTTCGGGGTGTGCTGAGATATATTAGAGCTGTATCTGCTTTACGCTTATATAAGTATCAAGCCCAACGTGACCAGTAGCGGTCCATTATCCACTAGTCCACTAAACAGTTCAGTTAGTCCAGTTTCGGCTTGTCGCGTTTCGGGATCAGCTTGCGTATATCCAGTAACTCATATACCTAGAGACCTTCAGTCGTGGTATATGTGGGCCGACATGACGATGTAGTCTATCAATGGATTTTCAACCTTTGATAGTCGCTTTCGTTTTTGGACTACACTGTACTTACCATCAGGTACTCTGTAGTCACTATGTCGAGCCAGTGTAAAAAAAAAACCACATATTCCTTAAATCAGTCATTGTTTTCTTATAAAAGAAGACTTTCTCTCTTTGTGAGCGCTGCAAGACGATTGATGACATTTATCATCTGCTTTTGAAACGTGGCCCCAATGAACAGTTAAGGAAAAGACTTCTTTCTCAGGACTGGAGAAGTGTCGTAGGAGTTAATATTGTACTGGCTGCATCTACCTCGGTTAACGCAAAAATAATACAGATTAATGCAATAGGTAAGGAAATAATCGATCGCATTTATATTTTCATCTATATTACAGATTTCAGCTTGAAATAATTTTAATCATGACAAAAGTACTACTTCCATGAGAAGAAAACGGGGGCACAGCTAGTTTTATTTTTTACAATATTTTCATAATGAACTGTTTAGATTAGTTAAACATAAATATTTAGTTTCATTAATGTTCTATATGTTCAATTAGCACTTAATGAAATATTTTATTTGTTCATTATGACACACATTATCTGTACCTATAAATTAATTAAAAACAGTTATCTAAAACGTATTATGTAATAAAAACTGAACTAAGCACCGCATAAGTTAGAACTTTATTAAAAGCAACAACAATTTGATGACAAAGCAATTGCAAGTTGTCCCGGCTCATCGATCAGCGAGAAAACACAAATAACAAACATCCAAAACCAGAGAACTGTTGTTATATTCGCGTCATTTATACTTGTTACGACAATTTCGTACAAAACAACGGAATGTCACAGACAACAATATCAACGATGAAAAAATAGTCAAAAATAATCAATGTTTGCAAAAACTGCGCGAAACTTTTGTACTCTGCGGCGTAATGAGTCGGTTCAAATTCGGCAATGATAAAAACCGGGCGCGCAGACGAGCTGCAAATAATCCGTTCGACAATTTGTCGCAATCAGGCTTTGTATTAAGTTGCATAACAGACTGACCAATCACAATTGTTGTTCAGTCTGCGATGTTCAAAAATTTCTGTTTTTTGTATAATACTATTTACATAGTATTAATGTTATTTTAAAAACAATTAAGTATGACGAGTTGCAACTAACAATCAATTTGATGACTGTTATCATCATGGCGAATTGCGTCGTGCGATTGGCGCATAACTTGCAAGCTATATTCTTTATTGACCCTTCTACCCTATGGCAAGAACTCATGACGCACCATGGCTTTGCAAACGGAGAAAGCTGTAAATTTAAAATCTTCGATACTTTTTCAACATACTATTTCATCGTGGAGTTTTCTGTAGACCTATAAAGGAGGAACAACCCAATCATACATTGCTTTATTATATCTTAAAGGGGTTAAGCAGCGTTCTTTATGAGAAATTCCAGGTGAGTTGATTTTTTTCGATAATTTCACCAATTTTACACAAATTTTAATAAATTATACACTTAAACTTTCCTCATAAATGACGCTATAGATTGGTGAAAATCCATACGAAAGAATCTTAATTTATCGCCAACATATATACAGACGCGTCAGTGGAGTTTATTTTACAATATAATATATAGTTAAAATCGCAGGAAAGCATCCCGTGTGCACAGTGCGTCTCGTCGCCGAGAGCCGCGGTATAATTTCCATTTTGTGATTGGGGCCGGGCGCGACACCTGCGCCGGTGTTTGTCAAACTGACAGATATTTCTCCCTGTTTTTGTGTAAACATCAAATATGTAACGAATTATTCATCGCGGTTTACGTTCGGGTTTTACGACAGTTTTCAATGTTGTACTTAGCGGTTCTATGTACGAAGATGTTTGGAGTGGGAGCGACTCTCTCAAATAAAGTTTTCTATTACAGTTTCAGTACTGTGGGCTCGGGGCTAGTTATTCTGTAGAACAAGTCTAAATAAACGATTTTGATTCAGAAATAAATAAAGAACATCCAAACGATTAAATCATACTATGTGGAGGCACCAATAAAATTGCGGACAAGTGGACTGTATTGTGGTATTAAAAAATGGAAAGAAAAAATAATAAAGGACACACACTGACCGTGTGATTCGCGGCTCTAGTGACATCAGCATAATCTTCTTCATAATCTTCTTCTACCTTGTTGCGGCGTGACTCCACAATGCGCACATGAAACTATAAGTCTGCTGTCATGTTGGCCCGCATATAACACGACTGCGGTCGAAGCGAGTCACTATAACGGCATTTACACTTGTGTACTATGGTCACAACCTAGTATGGGCAATCGCCCTATCAATTCAAAACAACATGACGATATATCTATTTATTATAAATGAAACAAAATCGGGTTTCTTCGAACACTTATAATTCCAGAACGGCTGGACCGATTTTCATGGTTTTTGAATTGTTGTATTCGTCTCCGTTCCGAATAGAAGAATAACTATTAAAACATAGTAAAGTTGACGTAAAAATAAATTTAGAAAAATCCATACAAATTGTTTCGTAACTGTCAAATATTTAATGTTTATTTCGTCGATACGGTAAATTCTTCCCTCAAATTATGAATATATTTAAATAAAGGTTTTGAATAATGTACCCACAATATTCGGATAATGGTGTATTTTAGATTAAATAAAATGGAGAATAATGTTAGTAATTATAAAAGATTGAAATACATATATGTATATTGGTTGTCAAATATTTATGCGTGCGTTCAGATATTTATTTTGTGTAAACTAATGGAAATAAATCAAAATATGTATTTTTGTATTCATTGTAACACGACATTCATTGACTGTCAGCCGGTACGTAGTTCGACGGATCCGGCTATAATTTATATATGGTACTGGGATGGAATTCGCTCCTTGAATCTGTTTTTCCATCATGTTATAAGATGAGAATTTTCTAATGACGAGTGAATCGGTATTTGTAGGCTGAGCGCGCTCCATTATCGGCCTCATCATCACTTTCCATCAGGTGAGGTTGAGCTCAAACACAAGCCTATTTATAGTAAAAAAATATTCGATGGCATTTATATAATTTATACCATTTTATTGTTAACCCGGTGGAAATCTCTTCGGACCGTTAGAGGAGTGGTGAGGGCGACTTCCCCAGTGTGTCAGACTTGCACCGACTAAAACCACCGGGGTGCCAACTATATCCTCTCCTCGCCTTCGCCAGGCCTGGGTATCCGTATACTTCCTCTGGACCCGGTGAGCGACTGGCCTTGGCAAGCCTCCTCTCTGGGAGGAGGTCAGTTGTTACCCCCTCACTACCTCTCAATGAGGCGTCATGCGGGCACACACACGACGCCTTGCCCTCTCTGCCGGACGGCGGACGCCCTCAACTTCCACCGCCATATAATTTATACCACAATTTCAGCTTGAAATAATTATTATCATAGCAAAAGTACTTCTCTCAAGCGAACTAAGTCGCGGGCACAGCTAGTTTTTTTGATCACCGTTTAATGAAAACTTTTTATACCATAATACATATCGAGGGGTGAAAGGCTATTGGGCTTAAGCGACATTTTTGGAGATATAGTAAAATATACATCTTTGAAATCGGTAAAAAACGCTGATTCCGAATATATACATATTACTATATTACAAAAAAATGTCGCATAAACCAAATAGCCTTTCACCCCTCGATATGTAACCTGTAACGACCCACTAAAACTTTCAGTGCAGAATTAATAACAGCATTATGTAAAATAAACATAGCTAATTATTCCTTAGTTATATTAACCCTATGAACACATTAATTCGAGCAAATGTAATCCAAAATGCATGAACGTAATGGCTGCATACGGGATCATAATGCGCAAAGCACGCGAGAGTACGTACTGACCGGGGCAATTAGTAAATTACAAATTATACCGAAGTTTCTGTATAAATTAAGATCATTATTAGTCTAGATACCATATTATTGACCTCATTTTTAAACACAAACTTAATTCCAGTTGTCTGATGTTGCAGTGGATTCCATCGCATGTGGGTATCATGGGGAATGAAAGGGCTGATACTGAAGCTAAATTAGGATCAACCAACGGTATTGAATACGAAATTAAACTAAATTATTGGAAATTTTTAGGGGAATACAAGCAAATTATCGCTGACAGCTGGAAGGAGCATTTTGATAAAAGAAGTAAGGAGAAGGGATTTTGGTATAAAACGATACAGTGTCAGCCCTTGCATTCCCCATGGTTTAGCAATAGCGTACAGAATAGACACTACATCAAGGTAGCGTTAAGACTTCGTTCCGGTCACTATCCATCGGCAAGTTTCGCATATCTTATGAGGAAAATAGAATCGCCTAATTGCAGTACCTTAGGAAGACGGGAGGATTTGCATCACTTGCTGATGGAGTGTGACCGGAATAAAAGAGCGAGAGAGTCTCTGATGAGCCAATGCAGAGTCAGCTTATGTGATATAGGTGCCTTTCATGGCGTCCTATGTGATTCGATAGGGAATACCATGGAATAGTTGGTGGACATGGTAGCGCTGACTCATCAGCGACTCTCTCAGAACTGAGGTGTTTTTCACCGTATTGGGTACAATAGGGCTGATATGCCAAAATGGCAAAAGCCTTTATAAACAATAAATAAAAAAAAAAGTCTAGATGCAGTATAAAATATACATCCGATTTAAACCTGAGCGGAAGTAAAAGCCGAAGGCGACTGCGACTTGCCTACACAGACAATATAAACAGAACTATGGTGGAAAATAATGCACGTGGACTCGCCGATAGTGCACAGAGGGACTAATGAAGGTTTTTTTTTTACACTGGCTCGACATAGTGACTACAGAGTACCTGATGGTAAGTAGAGTGTAGTCCAAATACGAAAGCGACTATCAAAGGATGAAAATCCATTGATAGTCTACATCGTCATGTCGGCCCACATATACCACGACTGAAGGTCTCTAGGTATATGAGCTGCTGGATATGCATAAGCTGATCCCGAAACGCGATAAGCCGAAACTGGTCACTATGACGGGCTGTACACCCATGTACTGTGGTCGCGATCCAGACGGGCGCCGACGCCCTACCACCTCGCTGCTGCTCGTTTAGCACCACCCAGGAGCCACGTGTAGGGAAACTAGGGTAAAGCCTACGGACGCGAGCAGCTTCGACTCCCATTGACATACTATGACGTCTGGGAGACGTCATTTGTGACATTTCTTTTGCGTTTAAAGGCATGTCAAGGGGTTAAGGAAGCGAAACAGGATTGTAAGAATAGAGAGAAGAGGTGTTCCATTCTTTCTAGCTACCCTAATCGAGATTTAACGTGGATAATAGATGATGCAGTTTTATATGCGCATGAAATATTCTGGTTTTATTGGATCCTGACACGGCATAGTGACCACACAACACCTAACGGTAAGCATGGTACAGTCCTAAAAACGGCTCCGACTATTAACGGTATAGAAAAATCTATAGACGATCGTAGTGATCTTACCGGCCTGTCTAAATACCTTCACGCATCGTTTAAAGTATATCTAAATATATATATAACTCAAAGGTGACTGACTGGCTGACTGACTGACTGACTGACATAGTGATCTATCAATGCACAGCCCAAACCACTGGACGGATCGGGCTGAAATTTGGCATGCAGGTAAATGTTATGACGTAGGCATCCGCTAAGAAAGGATTTTGATGAATTCAACCCTCAAGGGGATAAAATAGGGAATGAAAGTTTGTATAAATCTTCTCAGATTTTCGACTATAATATAATAGCTTGATAGTTTTAGCGCCTAATGACAGATTAGGCCCTAATTTTTTACACACGCTTAACAAAAGTAAAGCCACAAAAACTATATCTAATTAATTATAATACTTCTTAACGCGAGTGAAGCCGCGGGCAAAAGCTAGTACGAGTATAAACGCAAAGTGGATTTAACTAATAATGTATCTCTGCCCACCCCGAAAGGGATATAGCGTGACGATATATTATTATCTGTGACATGAAGCCAGTAAAGACAAATAAATGCATGTCCCAGATTAACTGGGATTATAGCGGGTTCGTAAACGAGGTTCGGATGGCGTTGCAAAGTGGTGGGGATATTCGCGATCAGTTTATGCCAACATTACAAAGGGGACTTATTGTTTAAGCCCTGTTTGGGATCTCATATCTACATTTTAACATAACTATAATGTTTTCACTAGCAGCGATTTGATTATTCAAAGTATTTCCCCTTTACCAACACCAAACTGTTGCTATAATTTTTAATGATAGAGAATTTAGTAAAACGTTTTAAACTTTCGCGTTTTGTTTTCATTATAAACACTGTATGCGCGATTTAACTATGGTTTGACGTTTCGGCTTGGTGTAACCAGGCCATGGTTACAAGCTGACTGACGAGCGCGGAATTTTCCTCGGGGGCAGGAAGTTATTTCCTCTACCCTCTTTTGGTCTTAATAATTTGAATAGTCACGGCACACACACCCTTAGTATCAGCACGTTTACAAGGCGATATAAAACGAAGTCCTGGTTCTCTAATCATTAGCTTCCACGCCGATGATAACTTGAACTCATCATCCCGATTAAAAGTTGGACATGTTGATAGCCCGGAACATACTAACTTTTAAGAGTTTCTCTTCTCGCAGCTTGTGCCTAACTCAACCGGTCTACACGCAGGTGCGTTGGCGGCAAAACTACATAGCAATTTTTACACATAATTATTGGTCACTGTGAAAGATTGGCTTATTACGTTATTGCTAAAAAGATCTAAAACTTTAGATATTGTTAACAAACGAACGCAATTACAAAAGCAATTGTAAAGCGTTATAAACTCAAACATATTAAAATAAAAGCTACAATAGTCACGTTTTGTGAACGTACAAAAGTTTTATGATTATTAATCTCGATCAATGCTCGAATAACATAATAAAATCGAACCGCTTCAGTTGCGCAAAGATATTGCCTCACTGACTTTCTTCCGTCTGTATCATGGTGAGTGTTCTGAAGAGTTGTTTAACCTTGTTCCACCCTCTCCCTTCCTGAATAGAACCACGCGCGCGGGTTTGCGGTGTCACAGCTATACGGTATCTCACATCCCGGCTAGGAGTAAGAAGTTCTCTAACTCCTTCATTTGGCGTGTCGTTGGTCTGTGGAATGGTCTTCCAGCCAACATGTTCACACCATCCTATGATATGGGATCCTTTAAGCGTAGCGTGAAGAGTTATTTGTGCAGGCCGGCATGATCGCTGCGACTACCGATGGGATTTTCTTACCTAGCACCATGCTTACCATCAGGTATGGAGCAGTCACTGTGTCGAATCAGAATAAAAAATAAAAAGCGCTTAAGGAAATTTATTAGAAGCCAAAGCGAGAAATTACACTTATAAATGAAATCGTTCAGGATCGAATTGGAATGTTTGATATATTGCAAATAATTTCTTATCACTGATCACGGGAGCAGACACCTGTGCGTTGACAGAAATATATATGTCCTCTAATGAGAAGCTCTAGTGAATTTCCATCTGTCGCGGGTGATTGATGTCGGAAGCTTGTCCAGAATCCTTAAGACAGCTCGTAATGAGTTTTTCAAGGCGCAAACCTGTCTTTTGTTGTGACGAATGAAATTTTCGCGAAGAAAAATGTAACACAATTTGCGAGGATTACAAGAATAATTTTAAAAATATTAATAATATTTCATCACGCTATATCCCTTACGGTGTGAGCAGATATACATTAATGGCTGTATCCATATTACGCTTATATGTCGTGTCCAACATGACCAGTAGGCCAACTGATCGCAATGCTCGCAGGACTAGTACACATGACATTTCTAATTGATGCCATGCGTGTTTCCTCACATAGTTTTCCTTCATTGGTGAAGATGTGGAGCCTAAATAAGAATAATTGTGGAAATAATAGGACAGTGAGTATTTGTAAATATTATCCGACGTTCTACTCAAGTATGTATCACGCAAATACTGTATTGAATATGTTGAGACTTTCGCAGTTTTAATTCATATTTTCTCATCTCAAATAATCTTTGGGTGGAAGCGTAGACTGTTATTTGCTTGGGGAGGATCATTATAGGGCCGTGCCGATGTGTGTCAGACTTGTACTGGCTAAAAACACCAAGGTATCTACTCGACTGGGCGGTGGACATTGAGGGCGCCGGCCGTCCAGCGGATAGTGACGGTGGGGCGGCGTGTGGGCACTATGAGAGGCAGTGAGGGGGTAATTTACGGGCTCCTCCCAGAGAGAACGCCTGCCTAAGGCCAATCGCTCGCCGGGCCCTCGGAAGTATCTGGATTCCCAGGCCCGGCGAAGGCGAAGAGTATGCAGTGCTGGCACCCCGGTGGGCTTAGTCGACGCAAGTCCGACACACCCGGGGAGTGGCCCTCACTACTCTCCTGACGGTCCGAAGGGATTTCCACCGGGTTAACAAAAAAAGGTATCTACTCGTATATCCGGGTTTTGCCAGGCTTAGAATGGATTTAGACATCACATGCTTACTGGCGCTACTGGTCACGTTCAGCAAGACATAAAAGCGCAAAGTGGATATTGGCATTCTCTGCCCACCATTAAAAGGATATAGCGTGTTGATATAAATTTAAAATTTGTATTACCTAGTTACCGGGCTAAAAAAGTTCATGGTTCTTACATTGGGTTCAGTATTCGCCTATACAATACAAAACCTAGAGACATCTTGGAGTAATCACTATTTAAATTAAAAAAACGATTAAATCTAAATTGCTAGTAAGGGATATTATTCCAACAATTACTGTTATCTTTCTCACGGGACATTCATTCCTCGTTTTTCATTTTAGGTTGTAAGTTGCTGTTAACCGTGTATAATCCGAACTAACTTAAGCGACGGACGCAGCCGTCTCTAAATACAAGCATACGTTCCTCATTTATGCAATATTCGCACTTTCATAAATCACGTGATCGAAATCAATTACTTACGTTAACATTATACTATGTGTCCCTACATTCATTTATTATACCTGTTACTGTATTTCATTATGGTGAAAAGAGCAACTAGCAGAGTTTCTTGCTGGCTCTTCTCGGAAGATTCTGCTTAACAAACCGATGGTAAATTCAATTTACTTATTTTTTACGATTCAAAAGTGCATTGATGTATGCCTATTTAAATAAATATATACTTCACTTCACATATTATTATTATACGCCGTTTGAATTGTGAAATTCTAGTGTAATTTTGTCAATAATTCAAATTAGACTTGGTGATATTCGAGGGTTGTTTGGAGTCGGTGCGGCCGCTCCTAAGCCGAGCTCCGCCGGCAAAGCTGTTAGACTAACGAACATAATTA
Source organism: Automeris io (assembly GCA_036320925.1). Taxonomy (NCBI): domain Eukaryota; kingdom Metazoa; phylum Arthropoda; class Insecta; order Lepidoptera; family Saturniidae; genus Automeris; species Automeris io. The sequence continues at coordinate 641,200 of JAUDJH010000008.1, forward strand.
CAGGGCTTAATTCACACCGACATTTTGACAATAAACACGATCCCTTTAGATTTCTGACAATATCATGTCCAATTCAACATTTTCTTTAAATAATAATAATATACCGTCACACTATAACCCTTTCGGGGTGAGCAGAGATACATTAGTGGCTCTATACATTTTGGCCTTTTTATATCGTGCCCAGCGTGACCAGTAGCGCAGCTGATCGCCGTTCTCACAGCACTAGTGCACTTGACATTTCTACTATTAGAAACTTGCGTAGCATCTATATGTCATGCGGGTTTCCTAACGAGGTTTTCTTTCACCGGAGAGCATGCGTTGCCTATAATCTATACTAATATTATAAAGCTGAAGAGTTTGTTTGTTTGTTTGAACGCACTAATCTCAGGAACTACTGATTTAAATTGAAAAATTCTTTTTGAGTTGAATAGACCATTTATCGAGGAAGGCTTTAGGCTATATAACATCACGATGCAATTATTAGGAGCGAAGAAATAATGGAAAATGTGAAAAAAACGGGGAGAATTATTCATCCTTAAGGGCTTCCATTGCGTGCGCTGCAAAAACGGTTCAAGATACCAAAAATATATGTAAGAAAGAATTATTCCTCTTGAAATGATCTAAAAAAATATCTACAACAGTATATGTCTATCTTTTAAGATTAAGTCACTAGAATTGTTTTTATGGTAAACAAATTTGGTCGAAATTAATGCATTATTTGTTAAGAGTTGTATCAACGTAATAATATTAATCTTTATCCAAATAAATGTGTTGTTGATTAAGAGTATTTAAATGTGAACAAAATTGTCTCTGACATCACTTAATTTCAATGAACATCTTAGAAGATATTACAAAACCTTATATAGCAAAACAACGTTTGCTGGATCAGCTAGTCATACATAATCTGGAAAAACCTAGAAGTGCGTGCGGTGATACGAACCCACGAGCACTCGCGTTGCCGCGTTTGGATAATGCTCCCTTATCCACTAGGCGACAACTGCCACAATATTTTTTGTTATTGGCAAATTATTATTAATCTATGACCGGTGGTCGTGGGTGTGGTGGTAGAAAGACGCGGATTTTGGCGATTTACTGTTTATTTGCACTTTAAGGCACACCGAACTGCAACGCACACGCACGTACTCTAGGGTACCCCTAGAGTACGTACTAACTCACCTAGCGTACCCCTTACCCCGCGCGTCCCGAAACAAACTCAAGGGCGTTTACCACAAACGCGTATCGGGCGGCGTCTACATGCTACCTAATTAATGCCTACTATTATATCCTATACTTTTTTTTATTATTTACAGACAAACAGTTGACTTCAATCCATGCCTAGATACCAAGGATGTTACGGACCTTCGACTCCGACTCCGATAAGTCGGAACTTCCGATTGATATTACACCTTCGGTTTCGACTTCGGTTCCGAAACTTTTTAATCGGAGGTATTCATCGGAGGTCTTCACCACTATTGTAGTCAATTTATTTGATTTCATTTTATATGTAATCAAACAATCAGTGCTACTTAATTTAAAGATCTCATTCTTTTAAATTTAAATTAAAAATTATGAATAAAATTATTAAATTTAGATCTAAATGTACCTTTTAATTTATTACTAAAAGGTTTTTCTTTATTTTACATTTACATTAAATTAAATTAAATAGAAATTAACACAAAAACAACCCTGGAGCAAATTTGATTTAATTGTGCATTCTTAATGGAAAAATGTTAATAAGAAGCACAGAAATTTTTATTTTCATTGTCTGTCTATGTGTAAATTTATCACTTTCTAATTAAAAAGGTTCACTGAATAATATTTTTATTTGTCCCTTAATAAAACTATTTTATTCAGCCGTCACTTGTGACTGACATTGCCTCCGACTCCGACTTCGGTTCCGACTCCGATAAATTAAATTTCAAAACTCCGACTCCGACTTCGGTTCCGATAAAACTGCCTCCGTTACATCCCTACTAGATACTGAACATTTTCGAGGGTGGGACAAAAACTACTGTCGGGACTATTCTTAATTTAGCCCTGAGGTTTACCGACAGAACATAATAGCGTCTCCCTCTTAATAATCCTGAGTTGTTTTAAGAGCATAAGAGCCAATTAAGGTATATAGCATGCCGAATTACATGCAGATTGGTAGCATCTTAGCTGCGCCGTGTACCTTCTCTGCACACCCGCCGACCTGCATTGGACAAGCGCGGTAGCTTAAATGTCCAAACACCTGGATCCCATGGATTCCACAAATATAATGGTTAAAGAAAGGGAGGTTTTTACCAGTGGGACGAAGCTGAATAATAATATTGTATTATAATTTACGAATTTACGCCGCGAAGCGAGCTGCAAATAACTTTGCTTAAGTTGTTTATCATAAAACTTTTATCTTAAATCATGAAAGTCATGGTTATTGTCCCTGCTAATTAAAAAGTTGCTGCAAGATTTGTTGCATTTTATAAAATAGTAACATATCGTCACGTTACATCCCTTTCAGCGTGAGCAGTGATAAATTAATGGCTGTATCCGCTTAGCGCTTATATGTCATGCCCAACGTGACCAGCAGCGCAGCTGATCGCCGTTTTCAACACTCTAGTAAATATAACATTTGTATTATACTCACGATTCATTATTATTTTACTATGATATTGGATACTTTGAATGAAGCGCGAAGGCATATTTGTGCAGGCCGGCGTCATCGCTGTGAGTATTGATAGGTTTTTCTTTACTGTTGATAGTTGTAATCGTTTTTTGGACTGCACCATGCTGACTATTAGACATTTTTTTACACTGGCTCGACATAGTGACTACAAAGTACCTGATGGTAAGTACAGTGTAGTCCAAAAACGAAAGCGACTATCAAAGGATGAAAATCCATTGATAGTCTACATTGTCATGTCGGCCCTCGTATACCACGACTGAAGGTCTCTAGGTATATGAGCTACTGGATATACACAAGCTGATCCTGAAACGCGACAAGCCGAAACTGGTCACTATGACGGGCTTTACACCCATGTACTGTGGTCGCGATCCAGACGGGCACCGGCGCCCTACCACCTCGCTGCTGCTCGTTTAGTACCACCCAGAAGTCACGTGTAGGGAAACTAGGGTAAAGCCTACGGACGCGAGCAGCTTCGTCGATGGAGTGTGTCCGGAACGAAGCACAACGTCGGGATATACCGGTTGTCAATTATCTTGTGGGCACTTGCAACTGCATTTTGTCCTCTCCGCTTTCCGAGCAGGCCAAAATGTTAGTTGCACTTTACCTGAAGGTGGCTTAAAGTAATTATAAGTGTTTTGCCTGTACGGGGGTGACGTGCTCACTCTGTGACAAAACCCCTTTAAAATAATAAAAAACTAAAAAAAAGAAAAGAAAAATACGAGAATGAAAATTATAACATTTACTCTGTATTATATTGACGACGGGCGGAGTTTTGATATCACTGGTCCCGATAACGTAATGTACGTAATTGCAGTGACTTTCCCTTTATCCACAGGTAGTAGATATTATCAAGGACATCTGCTTATTTCTGTAGATTAACTATTATTATCAAGCTTTATCTCTTCTGAGTTACGTATGAATGGCTCATTACCACTGAGCGTGTAATTGTGACGAATGACCAATAAAACATATAATTTTGTTTAAGTATTTATTTAAATTTGCAGTACCTATATAGGATTTTTATCGCATCTCGTAATAGGTCAGTATTTGAACTTTGTACTTTGCGCTTATATTTCGTGCCCAACGTGACCAGTAGCACAGCTAATTGCTGTTCCCACAGGACTAGTACACATGACATTCCTATTCCTCGCTATTATTTCCTTCACCGGTGATGGTGCATAAATCCTCACTTCATCCTCGATCAATGTTTTAATAACTATCAATATATTTCTTTCTATATTTGTCATAAATATATTTCCATAAATTATATGCTTCTTGGTCAGGAATCGAACCCATTTTTAATTCGTCTTCAATGTACAGGAAACTTAAATCTTCTTTAGTACTCGGCTTCCATTTTATTGGCAAATCATTTGAAGATACAGGAGTAGGATCTCTGAAAAGAAATGATAATTTCAGCACAACGGGAGATGGTTAATAATTGTAAAGACAATTGGTACTTCAGATTTATAAACATGATATATTTTTACAACAACACGAGTAACGGTCCATAGAGCGCTTATGAAGTCCACTTAACTTTACAGCAGTAAGACCTTGGTATTCCAGGAGAAGCGTGAAAGTAGAATGAATGCAGTGGAGATGAGATCTCTTTGTTCTATATGCGGTGTTCGAGTAAAATAACATTAGTCAGCTGCTGAGGGCAGACTATGGCGTGATGCATGTCGGTTCGGTAGATGGCGTTGTGCCAAATTGCATCGCGTTATAGTTTCGTTCACAGCAGCTGCATATAAGGCAAAGGTGCCATATTGTAGATCGTGACGAAATGACAGAGAAACAAAAGAGATATCAAGTATTGGTTTAACGTGCTATATATATATATTCTGTAATTAAACCAGTGATGACCTGTATCTAGTGGTTTCAATTCATTCTCCCCTCTCATGACTCAGTAAAGGGAAATTTGTACATGCGGAGTAACGCTTGCGGATCGCGTTAGGAACGAAGAGATACGTAGAATGGTTGGTTTGAAGTATAGTGTCATCGGTATTGTGTATTAAAGCATGATGCAATGGTTCGAGCATATGGAGAGGATGAGTGATGAAAGGAAGCCGACCGATGATCACCTACAGAGACCAAATAACGTTCTGATAAAGGTAATACGCCAAAAATACGCGGGATCGGCGTGAGTGCATGAAGAGGACTCAAGAATGTTAAGGAAGCGCAAGAGGACTGAAATAATAGAGCGAAGTTGAATTTTATTCTCTCTGACTACACCAATAGGGATTCAGCGTGATGATAGATAAACTTTTTTTAATGTGGTTTATAATTTTTTTATAACAGATAGGCTTGCACTTGACCTCAATTTCTCCTTATGAACAGTGATGAGGAGACCGATGATGGAGCGCGCTCACCCAACAAATACCGAATCACTCGTCCTTTGAAGATTCACGTGTAGTAAGATGCTGGAAAACCAGACGCAGGAAGTGAATTCCAAGCCGCGGAGGTTCACAAAAAAAGAGGGGGGGGGCGAGTCGTCTCGTGCTTGCAGCTGTAATATCAGCCACATAAGGGTGCAAGCTAATATATAAGCTAAAAGTTAATATATAATGTTATAATGGGTTTTAAAACTTCTCTTGAGTATAATATGTATATGAAATAATTATATACCCGTATTTAGCAAAATTTGTCCACATCTTAGTCATCCAATTAATCATTCTCTGATCATTTTCATTTATTCGAAACGGCCAAATATCTCCTCTAAATAGATAAAGTAGTTCATCAGCATGGCAGCTACCTGGCTGATCTTTAAACCCAGTAATAACTTTTAAAAAGTTTCTTCCGCCGACATAATTAAAAAAATAATTGTATATTGGTGCGTTAGAATTTTGTATAACAATTTCTGATTCTAAAATCGGTGGGATTTCAAAATATAACTGCCCAATAAGAGTTGAGGCATTCATTAAGTTTTTCATACTCATTCTTTCTTTGCCAAAGTAAAACTCTTTAGCTTTACGATTTTCTCTTTCTGCTATATCTTCAGATGGAAATTCTAAATCGGTAGCAAAAAGATACCTCTTATCTCTTCCTGCTAAAGTTTCTTCCGTATCGTCTGCCGCTATAAATAAGCCTTCGTTACTTGTTGAACCATACATAATTGGAATGTTTTTAGGTTTTTCCATTAACAAGTTATACGGTAGATCAGCTATGACAGCCTCTTCTCCTGGAAAGTATTTCTCCACACATGGCAAGTGTAACAATTCTGTGTCTAAATATTTACCAAGTGGTCTCCTGACTTTGACTTTGGTTATGTCCTCAAATGGCAATTTAGATAATATACTATACATTTTTTTAGGATCTTCAGTTTCATATCCCAATTCTTTGACAACATGGCTAGCACTCCAAACTGGCTGTCTATTTATAGCCCAGCTTGCTATCGAAGAACCGCTTTGAACTATTGCTCTTTTAAATAAGCCATCCGTTACGTTACTTGCTATAAGCAAAGAAACTGAAGTTCCACCAGCGCTTTGACCAAATATAGTTACGTTTTCAGGATCACCACCAAAAGAAGCAATATTTCTCTTTACCCATCTGAGTGCAGCTATCTGATCCTTCAAGCCAGCATTGCCTGGGGCGTCTTTTATACCTAAACAAATGAATCCAAGAGCCCCAACCCTGTAGTTGAAGGTAATTATTATCACATCCTCTTTTATCAAGAAATCTGGACTGTATATAAATTTTCCACCATTTCCGAGTAAAAATGCGCCTCCGTGAATAAAGATCATTACCGGTAGGGGTTTTTTAGCCATGGCCGGTACATACACGTTAATTTTCAAGCAATCTTCTGAACCTAATACACCTAAAGTACTTAGCGGTGATAACTGAGGACAGGAATTACCCTCTTCTACTGCTCTGAAAACCCCTTCCCATGAAATTGGCGGGAGTGGAGCCTGTAACACAAAAACGTATTTTACTTATAATAAAAAAAGCATTTTGATGTATTTCGGCTTAAAATTAATTCATAAATTCTGGTCAAACTAGAAACAGCAAATTTTTATATTTATCATATATCTTTAATCTAAAAAGCTATAAAAACTTAATGAAGGTTATAAGTCCAAATATTTTCATAGCAATCAAAATAATTTTAATACATACAAAAACGAATGTTAATTGGATTCAAAGTAATGACTATGTTTTTATATTCCGGGAAGTTTACTGTAGAAATAAAATTGAAAGAAGATAAACGATGAATAGAATGTAGGTCAAATAAATATCTATACATCGATATATCGATATTTTCAATTCAATATATTGATAATTTTGGGCGATATATTTTGTAATGATATATCGATAGAAAATATCCAGTATCGAAAAATGTATCGAAAACGATATTTTTTTAATTCTTATGGCAGTGAAGTCGCTGAAATCTGAAACTGTAGAAGATAGGGCCGAAGAAAAAAAAAGAACTATTCTCTATGACTGTTGAGTATTATGTTTTGTTACGTTGCATGCATTGACATCTGAATTTATTGGATGTATATTATTTGCCGCTATTTATTTATTTATTATTTATTTTTGTTTGATAACTTAAATAGGTCTTAAAATTAGAAGATAGCCTTTTAGTTCTTGATATTTTTGTAATTTTGTCTAATAAAAAGGAATACTGGTAAAATACTTTCGTGTTTATTGAGATATAATCGATATATCCATATTTTTCCTTCGATATATCGACTCTGATATTGATATTTTAATAAATATCGATACATCGATATAACGATATTTTTTCTTATTTTCGACATCCCTAGTAGGTATAGCTAAACGTATAAAACTTGACAATGTTACATTATATGTTATATACCGTTATCGAGATAACAATAATAGATATCTATTTATCTAATTGTAGACAGGATAAACTAACTTTAAATCTTGTAGTAATGTTGCTAGTGGCATATGGTATTCCGAGGTATTCAAAATACGACCCATCCTGGCTTATTTTACCGACTAAAATGCCTTGCTCTATCACGACTTCTGGCGCCGGCTGATCAACTAGATTCATAGCAAATAATGAAAACAGAATCAACTGTTTTGCATGCTTCATTTTAATACAAATGGTCAACACAACCGAACGATATGAAAATTCAAGTGCGGCTTTGAATCTGATTTTTCATTGTATATCTCTTCTAAAATCCTATTATAGGCACATTTATCACATAATTTATATGTTTTTTACACATAATCACGTTAAACCGGATATAATTTTTGTATTAATATTGAATGCGCGCGTGATTAATGCTGGCACGACTAACGCGTTGGAAGTTCGACCTTCAACTAATAATTTACAAATTACAATAGCAGCGCGCTAAAACGGGACAGATATATTCAACCAACCGTCAACTAGAGATAGTACAACATGTTTGCTGATGTATATAGGATTAAGAAATATTAAAAACCACATATCACCGTGAAGGCGATATTCGCTGTCGATATTACATTCTATTTATGTTATAATTTTTGGTTATAGAGCAAACAAAATACGAATAAAACAAAAATTTATTAAATGGGTGAATTTTATATGGTAGCACTGAGCGCATGTGTAGCTCATGAACAATGGAAAGCAAAGGTTCGTGCTAGTAAGTCATGACGCCAAAAGGGTCATAAGCCCTGTTTATTCCAATCACAGTTTATCAATTAAATTGTTTCATTAGTCTTTAAGCTGATTCTTGTAAGAAATCCGAGATAATATTGCACCTAAAATAATGAAAATTCTTTAATTTTATATGACAATAATTTTTAATGATCATGGATAATGAAGTTTTCTGATAAAAATGGTATTTTAGTAATGTTATCGTGTTACCAATGCGTCCTTTTCGGATCGGACAGTGTTTTCAAAACATACGGTACAGCGTGATATAGCAGCTCGGTCACGCGCGCTATCGGGTTAAAATTCAACACCTTCCCTTCACCCTTTGTTAATTTATTCAAATAAATTTCGGACACGGCCATGAGAGGCGTCGCGTCACGTTTGAAGCGAAGCGACGTATTTATAATTTAAAATGGTTTCTTTTGTAATGAGAAATGTAATTACACTAATGACGGTATTGTATATATATATATATATATACAATTCTGACTTGGCACAGTGACTGCAGCGTACCTGATGGAAGATACAATATTAATCTATACTAATATTATAAAGCTGAAGAGTTTGTTTGTTTGTTTGAACGCGCTAATCTCAGGAACTACTGGTACGAATTAAAAAAATCTTATTCATCCTTGAGGGCTTCCATTGCGTGCGCTGCAAAAACGGTTCAAGATACCAAAAATATATGTATGAAAGAATTATTCCTCTTGAAATGATCTAAAAAAATGTCCGCGACAGTATATGTCTATCTTTTAAGATTAACTCACTAAAGCCGTTTTTATGGTAATCGAATTCGGTCGAAATTAATGCATTATTTGTTAAGAGCTGTATCAACGTAATAATATTAATATTAATCCAAATAAATGTGTTGTTGATTAAGAGTATTTAATTGTGAACAAAATTGTCTTAGACATCACTTAATTTCAATGAACATCTTGGAAGATATTGCAATAACTTATATAGCAAAACAACGTTTGCCGGATCAGCTAGTAAATAATAAAGAGCACTCCACAGTCCCAGGGCCCGACAAAGACAAGATAGACTGAGAGATGGCAACATAATAAAGGTGATTATCGTTACATGGCTGTTTTTTTTTATAAGCACTCTTTTATGTAGCCAAGTTGAAAAAGTCTTGTCTGCCAGCGCGATTCCGTGGATGTCAGCGAGGGCGGCCGGTTAAAAAGGTCAAATTTCGAGATAAAAAATATAATAAGTTACAAGGCTAATTACTATAAAAACAGATTATATTTATTGTTAAGAAAAGTGGAACAATTTGCTGGTGGATAAAATGCCGGAAGGCAGCGCGAAAAAATTTATGAAAAAATAAATCATCCGATACATGGATGTCGATTTTGCGATGCCAAAATTCGTACTTATTCTGGAAAATCCAGATTAGATGTGTGCTCAAACATGGATTATATCTGCTTATGACATTGCGTTCTGACACGATTCTGAAACTCCTGAGCAGCCTAACAGATGGGTGGCAACACCTTCGTCGCACGAGCCAGAGTCTCACAAAATACAATCCATTTTTTTAATCCCGTGGATCTTTCTAAATTATGCAGCGGTTCCACGTAGCGTAGCGAAGTCCATTCATGGGTTTCTTCAGTTTAGGGAATAAAAAGTTACAATTACAAATTTAGTTTTTTTTTTACACTGGCTCGACATAGTGACTACGGAGTACCTGATGGTAAGTACAGTGTAGTCCAAAAACGAAAGCGACTATCAAAGGATGAAAATCCATTGATAGTATACATCGTCATGTCGGCCCGCATATACCGCAACTGAAGGTCTCTAGATATATGAGCTACTGGATATACACAAGCTGATCCTGAAACGCGACAAGCCGAAACTGGTCACTATGACGGGCTTTACACTCATGTACTGTGGTCGCGATCCAGACGGGCACCGACGCCCTGCCACCTCGCTGCTGCTCGTTTAGCACCACCCAGGAGTCACGTGTAGGGAATCTAGAGTAAAGCCTACGGACGCGATCAGCTTCGACTCCCACAAAACAAATACAAAGTTACAAATAACTCGTCCATTTTGAAATCGGTTCAAAACAAGCAAAGTTAACGAGATACTTTCACTCCGACGCAGCCTTGAGTTTCTTCCGGCGTTTCTTCTCAAAGCAGTCGCTTCCGAAACGCTGGTAGATCACCGTTAGGTTCGTTTTTCAACTGGCCGGCCGCCCAAGTCGAGGTCCGTACCCACAGGGGTGCCCTTGCGTAGCCGCCCAAGCCCGATTTTGTTGTGAAGGTTTTTCCCAGGCCACCAACGTAGGACCTGACGAAAAAAAAATTACGAGAGACAATTTTTATTAGAAAAGTATAGATAGGTATTACGGATTCATCGACATAGAGCGCTCGAGACCACGTTCACCTTTGAAGATTAGTTTTTGAGATGTCAGTAATGGCTGACTCGGCGGTGCAGCGTCTACGATGCAAATGAACCGAGGATATTCAAGGAGTTCACGACTACTTTGCATTTATAGCTACTATCTTCGTTTTATATAAAAATTCATTAATAATTGAATTTCGTTCGAGACAAGCTTTAGGAAAATCTTCGTAATTCTCTTGACAGAGGAATTAATTATTTTTTAATAATATATGGTCTTGATATATCTCTTACGGGGTGACCAGAGATACATTAGTGACTGTATTCACTATGCACATATATTTCGCGCCTAACATGACCAGCAGTGTAGCTAATCACCGTTCTCAGGGCCCACGTGATATTTTTATTAGATACCATGCGGATTCCCCTTGACTACTTTCCCTACGGTGCGTGAATCCGTACGTAATCTGTAAAAAACGCAGAGGTACAGACCGGAATTTGAACTTACGATCATACACGTTGCCGCACATGGGAACAGGTCACTTATCCGCTAGGCCACCAGAGCTATATGTTACAATAAGAGAGGAGCACAACGGCAAATGTCACTGATAAGCTAGGCTGGACTTCTATCCAGCAAAAATAAAATATAATAAATATAAATAATATATAAAAAATAAATATAAATAATAGTTATTAAATGCTAAATATTAATGTGAACACCATTAACAATTAACGTATACTTTACAATAAATATATTTTATGTTGGCAAGCATAAAGAAAGTGACAGGAAGGATATGGCGGGTTTGGACAAGTTTTAATGGCGGCGGCTTTAGTAGTTGAGTGGCGAAAAGGAAGGCGTTTGATATTGTGTTGGAGTTCTGTAAATGAATAACAAATAATTATGTGGTCGGAGTTTGATGCAATGGTCCTCACAGGTGTCCATCGATCCAGTACGAAGCCTAGAACCCAAATAAAAGAGATGTCGAATGGCGAGCTTACCAACTAGCAGATAAGTTTTAGAGTTTATAATAATATAATATTTTATCCTTTTAAAATATAGTTATATTTTGACAATAAGTCACTGATTCTATCTACTTGGGGTTGATACTGCGAAAACTTAGGCTATAACAAATGAACGAAGTTATTACACAAGTCTTTACACAAATGAAAAGATCTTCATAATGAGTTGCATCACCCTGTCGCGTTTCGGGATCAGCTTGTGTATATTCAGTTGCTCATATACCTAGAGACCTTCAGTCGTGGTATATCTGGGCCGACATAGCGATGGTAACTGTCAACGGAACCTGGTCCCTTGGCGGTCGTCGCAGTTATTTGATTACACTGTACGAGTAATTTCTATCAGGTGCAATGTTGTTAACCAAGATAATATTAAAAAAGGAAAACGAAAAAGCAGTCTATAAATCTCGACCTGAGATTTAAATGCAGTCTGAAATAAAACATTGAACGGGCACACATTATTACGGAGGTAGTTTGAAAACAAAAAGGCTGGCATCGCAGCTAGCAACTGCGCCACTTTAGCACGTAGAGCTTTGTGCAGTTTTTCCAAATGCCCCGAAATATCTTTCATTCCGAAAATTCGTTGTAAAGTGTAGTCGCCAACGTACGCTCTGACTTAACTGATGCTCGACGTGCGTTATTATCGCTGAATTTTTTTTGATTATAATTATGATATCCTGGTTGATTTGAACCTTGGTGATGTTTGCAAACACCGTCAAGTGAGCGCGGGCTGCAGCTCCATTCGGGCGTAAGATCACTGTGAGAACGCTGTGAGGGCAGCGACCCCGGTATGTCCTACTCATACTGACTAAAAACCCCCGGGGTGTCCCTCTAATTGCTCCAACCGGGCCTGGGAATCAAATTCATCCAGACGCCCGAGGAGCGAAAAGGTTTGTTGAGGCTACCTCTCTGGGAGGGGTGACTGTAAAGAGCCCACCCTTCCAAACTTCTCTCTCATCCGCGCAGCAGATTCCCTCAAGTCTACTGCCCGGGGCTTTTATTATTGTACTATGTCGTTTTTATCTATTTTTCTTATACTGTGCATACTTCTCACTATGAGAAGTCGTATTTTTTTATTTTAGTAGTAAATTTCCTATTCTGGCAGCCATATGTCATACGAGGTATATATATTGTTGTATTTCCTATTTATCCTCTCTTCTGTGCGCTTTAATATGTTCGTCGCCCATCGCGAGTCGTTTTGTGTTTCTCACGGGGCCCAAATCCACGTAAACAATTTATATATGCAGGAATATAAGCAGTGTAACTCGTGTATTATGATTATTTTGTGAAATTATTTTCTTCGATTTATCGCAAAGAATTTTGTTCCTCAACTCAAATATTATTATAGTGTTTTAATGAAAAATATCCGTGATATTAATATATTATCCCATATAAATTAATAAAATATATTGTGTGATGTAAATATTTTTAATATTTTAATGTTATACATTCTATATTTACATATAAGTGCATATTCCATTAAATTCCTTTCAAAAATTCAACAAAAAATCCTATTAACTTCAACAAAAAGAGCAACACCCATATATGGGTGACGTGGCGATAAACGTGTTAATAAATTAATTAAATATCTTCGATTAACCTGCACAATTATTTGATGTCATATTTGTGACTTAAAAATAAATAAAACAAGTGTGTCCTCGCCCTAAAACGCAATCTGGTCGAACTTTTGCATGGCAGCGGGAAGTGGCAATATTCATGCAATTAAACTGCTCGCTACCGAATTTTAATGGCGTTAAGCTGTCTATGTTTACTTTTTATTAATTAACCGCCGCTATTGTTATTACACATACTATGTCGGGTACTAGAATATTTAAGCATTTGACAGTTGACCCGCATGGGATATAACAAAAATATCATGTCACTAGTGCTGTGAGAGCAACGATCAGCTGCAATACTTGCCATATTGGGCGCGATATAAAAGCGCAAAGCATACAAAAAAAATGCAGATTTAATCTTCATAACTTCCCATAAACTTTCCCCAAGGCGCATCGACAGCTCGAGTAACCTCGATGCAATGGCGGCCCTGTCTAGTGGATTGCGGAAGGTACGCGGGAGCGGGCACTCGGCTGAGTATGACATACCTACGCCAAAATCGAACGAATCAAAGTTGAAATGTAGTTATTTAGAAGATAAAAAACAATAATTTCTTAGTGTGTATTACGTTTTGGCAAAAGTCATAGAACATAGGTTATTATTTGTGATGTACTTAAGTCACCTTTAAGAGGTTAAGCGTTAGTTGTTTTTATACTGACTCGCACACAGACCGCACCACGCCTGATGGCAGGCATGATGCAGACCAAAAACGACTACAACTCAAACAACAGTAAAAAACCCTATTAATTGTAGCAGTGATCGTGCCAGTCTGCACAAATATCTCTTCACGCTTTCCTTAAAGGATCCCATATCATAGGATAGTGGGACTACACTCGCCGGTGGATCATTCCACAGCCCAACATCTCGCCAAACGTAAGAGTTAGAGAACTTCTTACTACTAGCCGGGATGTAAGTTACCAGTGACTTTGTATAACCTAAAGAAAAACCCCGTGGTATATGCCGAGATTCGCACCTACGATCATTCCGGTCGCTGCAGACGAATACCGGTTGCCAATTTACCACACCACACCACCACAGTTAAATTTAATAAAGGGTTTTGCTCTCACAACACGGTCGAAGTATCATATCGACATATTCCGCTGCTTGCCTGTAACATAACCACTTTATGAGCAAGTTGAAAATTAACAGACAAAATATTGGAGCATGGCACGACATTTTGGCCAATCCTTTGTCCAGTGAAGTCAGAATGCTGTGCCAGATGGTGACGCTTGCTCATCCGCGACTCCCCTAGGATGTAAGGAAATAGGTTAGGGTACAATGGGGCTGATATATTCGCCTGAATAAAAGCCCCTAAATAAAAAAAATTAAAAAAAGAAAAAAAAAAACATAACCACTTCAAGTAAGAGTAAAGTGAATTTCCGTAATTTTCACTTTGGAAAAAGACATTTATTTAACGAAATTACATATCGCCTTATACGGTCCTGATGTACCATTACGATATATTATATTTTATGACGTATTTGGTCCATAAATGTACACACCTTTTCGCAGGCCGGAGACAGGAGGAGCAAGCTGGTCTCAGGGCCCCGGGGGATGGATTATTGGGGCGGCAGACGAGCACAGCAACCAGCGTCTCCGCTGAATCATAGATTGGCAAAATGTAATCAGATTAATAAAAATGATTAACGATTACATTTTACCTTTTTTACCATTAATATGACTGCATTTTGCTCATTTATGTTTTAAACACTACAGAATCCCAGATTGCACTCACATTTATAATTTCTTAATGTTTTAAATGGATTTAATCATGACTACAGAGCAAGAAAATTAAAATGACGACTACATTTTGTAATCATTCATCATTAATCAAATTACATTTTGCCCATCTCTGCGTTGAATAATATGTCTAAAAACAAGCAAACCCAAATAAAAAAAATAGCTAAAAAGTACAAGCTTTTGGTTTTGACGTTTTGAAAGATAACTCAAAAGTGTCATAAGATATCGTTACGACGTCTTAAATTGTGAAAGGTCAAAGGTCGCATTCCGCAAATATTTCATTCTTATAAGATATGGGATAAATTATATTCATCTTTTTACAACATCGAAAGAAATGTTTTATAAGCTTGTTGCCACAACTATCGATAAAATTTGTGCTGTAAACATTTTTCATCATTCGAACAGCTGGGGAATGGAAAATACTTCGAGCGACCATGTTTTCACGTTCTTATGACTTGGAAACCTTTTAAAGAAGAGTGAATAGGCTTTTGTTGGGCGGACCCTGTGCATCGTCTTTCACCTTCCGTCAGGTGAGATCGAGGTCTAGCCTCCGCCTGTAAATAAAAAAAAAGTAGTCTTTTTGTAGAGTCAAGTTCACGGGCAGCAGCTATCTCCGTCTTGGAGAATGTTTAACAATTTTTTCCTGAAAACAAAAATGGAGTTAGCGACAATAAATCAAATGGATGAAAAGCTTACGACCGCCACTCCAGTTAACCTAAGACAACGATAAATCTAATGTGGCGACGTCGTTCCGTCTAGATATGACGTTGATGGATCATCGCAGATAAGTCCTCCAGTATTTCATTCATTTGTAACGAAAAGCGGTACAATTCTTTAAAATTCATTAATTCTATTGAAATAAACATATTATTAAAAATAGGCTTGCGCTTGACCTCAATCTAACCTACTGGAAAGAGATGATCAGGCTAATGATGGAACGCGCTTGTCCAACCGATTCACTAGACGTTTGAAGATGTTGGAAAAACAAACGCAGGATGCGAGTTTCATCCCTTGGTGGTTAGCAGCAAAAAAGAGGAGGCAAATTGCCTCGTGCAAGCAGCTGGGAAGAGGGACAGGTGCTGAGGAAGTTGCCACTGCCGTACCCTTGGTCTCAGTAGACGGGAGAAGGAACACCCCAATGATTTTAATTAGTGAAAGTTCGATACACCGGAGCTGCGGTCAGGCCATGAGGATTTCAACCGTGCTACCAAATAGAAACGAAAAAAAGGGTAGATTACAATTGTGGTATAGGTGATTGCTCTAAAAATACCAAAGAAGGGTCATTCTGATATTTAAAATTTAATAAGGGACACTTTGGCTTCACCGTGAATGAACTTAAATGAGATCATTTCCGTCAACATTTCCTGAGATCGACTCAAAAAGCTCTCGCGATCGACCATTTGAACACGTCTGCTGTAAAGATTTCTTTTCACTTTTTAATATACGTAACCCTAAAACATAATTTATAGAGTAGTTCTTGAGAGATAATTTATCCTAAACAGGTCTAAAAAAGATGGTGGCCCGGACTGAGCAGCCGTTACTGTCACCACCAACGTCCCGGTACAATATAAACGAGGCGGACTGTCACGCCGCCGCGCCATTGCCGAAACGGGTCGCGGGAGAACGCCGCGAGCGAATATTGTCCGCGACCAATCCATCAATGTCTCATCCCGGAGATAAACTACATTTTATAAAAACTCCTTAAACTTGTTTTCGGACCCTTTTCCAGCTTAGCAGTTCCTGTCATCAGGTAATCTCATATCACATCAGAAAATGTTGAACATTGGGAAACAATAATACATTGATTTTGGTGGTGAGCGTTTGCCTGACTTGGGTCGCGATCACATTACATGCAAAGACCCAAAGCAATTCGCTGCGGCTTATCGCGGTCCAGTTGCTAATACATCTAAAGACATTTAGTCGTGGTATATCATAAATTATGGTCGTCTTTCGCCGTAAGCAAAGATACATCAGTGATTGTATTCACTTTGCTCGTATATGTCATGCCTAACGTGACCAGTAGCGCAGCTAATCGCCCTTCTCACAACAATAGTATGTACACATGACATTTCTATTAGACGCCATGCGGGCTTCCACACGACCTTTTCCTTCACCGGTAAGCATAATTTTAGGTAAACAAGAATATTCTGGATGATGCGTGATATTTTTTTTTTTATTACATACAGGTTTGCACTTGACCTCAATCTCACCTGATGGAAAGTGATGATGAGGCCGACGATGGAGCGCGCTCGCCCAGCAAATACCGATTCACTCGACGTTTGAAGATTCCCATGTCATAAGATGCCGGAAACACCGACGCAGGAAGCGAGTTCCACTCCTTCGCGGTTCGCAGCAAAAAGGAGGCGGCAAATTGATTCGTGCGAGCAGCAGGAATGTCAACCACAAAAAGGTGCAAACCTGCACGGCGTCTCGTCGATTTATGGTTATTTATTCGCCTATACAATACCTAAAGACATCTTAAACCTAACACCACTGAGATTAAAAAAAAAAAACTATTAAAACTGCTTTACTTAAAAAGGGATATTACTCTATTAAATAATTTTTAATAAAATTATATTTCATTCATTCGTTTGGGGCGAGAAACATGTTAAATCAGGATACATTTGAATTTCTATATTGTCGACTATTTCACGCATGGTACGCAAGCATTATTCTAATTGAGACATGAAGCCTTCTCAGCTTAATGAAGTTGAGGTATTGCTTGAACAGCAAGCGCGAAAATAATGAGAATACATATACACTCGTCTACGATGGCATTATTACAATATAATTGGACGGATATTACATTTAATAATACGCTCGTGCACACTCGCCAACTTCGGATATAAATCCGAATGAGGTTATCCGACAGATTCGCTTCTCCATTCATCATGAGATCAGCTAAGGAGTGGAATATAAGAAAACAAAATTTACAACAAAAAGCAAATAATTTAAAAATAAAATAATAAAAAGACGGAAGCACAGAATATGCGCATACCATAATTAGTGATGAAAATGCCTGGGAATTTTCCCAAAGTGCCCAAAACTTCTTTGGGAATATTCCCGGGAATTTACGAAGTGTTCTCGGAAGTTTTGGGCACCTTGGGAAAATTCCCAGGCATATTTATCACTAACCATAATTAAAACTACAAAAAAAAGCCACAGTAAAATCAAAACATAAATATTAACCCACAAAATTTACATTTACGTAACCCTTAACCCTACACTGTACTTACCATCTGGTACTCTGTAGTCACTATGTCGAACCAGTGTAAAAAAAAACTACTCTCAGTGCTTCCATTGCCTTTCTTTTAAATTTCAGTAAGGAGTCTCCAAAAAAGATATACAAATGTTGTGAACTTCTTTTGTTGTTTTATGTACATGGATTATTTTGATTTTTTTTTCTTCATAATGGTATAGTTATATGTATGTATAAAATATAGGAGTTCCAAAAATAAATAAATAAACACATTTAGTTTTCATTACAGAAATTCATCACCCCATGTCTCATCGCAGCCTTAAGAAGAGAACAATAATGCCGGAAAAGAAACATACCTTGAATATGATGGCGGGTAGCACGGAGACATGTATTATAAATTCAAGATCACCCTTTAGTTTCTCTTGTTAAAAAAATATGAATTTTTAAATGAATGTAAAACGCGAACCGAGATACATTTTTTGTTAACAAGTCGCTTCTTTCATGCAGGAGCAGAGAGTTGCGGTGAATGAAGACCTCTTCATTTACTCCGGGAATAATGAAGTAAGGATTTCTTTTATGCGAAACAAAAACTTGCGAGAAATTTAATTAAGTCGCTATGCTTACATAACTTGTTCATAGAGAAATGTTATATTGCCCACTAGATTCAGCCGTGGGTTTTACCTTGAGATGAGGTGTAGTAAAAACAAAAAACAGACTAAGGTATATACAGCTTGCCGAATTGCACACATTGCTAGCATGCTGCATGCACCTTCTCCGTAAATAGTGTACATCCGCCATCCCGATGTCAGAAAAATGGAATAACATAACAAATTCATTTAGATAAAACAATGAAAGAATAATATCCTAAACCTAATCCTAAATTATCCTTATCCAAATCCTTTTTACGATGTTTATATAAAGCGTTTGGAATGCATACAAAAACGATTTTTATGGCATATTACCTTTTCTTGTGGTCTTGGTAAAAAATTATTGCGATCGATTACAGTATTTCCATATGAATAGTTTAGTCGATCGAAGACGCATGCTTGACTTGGTTTTTCTCTACAAAATTGTTAATAACTTTCTCGAAGCTCCTAACATTTTGCACCCCTATGCAGAATGACAAAGTTATACAATTCATCATTAGATCTCGACATATTTAACGAAAGTATTTACAAATTAAAAAAAAAGGATGTTATTAGAGAGGATTGTTGCATAGATTGTTGTTTTTTGCTTTTTTTTTATACCTGTTATAAATTTTTCTAATTAGATTAGTTTATTTCTTTTTGTGTTACTCGTATTTTTATTTTTCTTTTCTTCTGTGTATGTAGTCTACACTTTTAAATATAGTCGCATTTATAATGTATCTTGTTCATGTCTTATATAGTTTTATGTGTTAATGTAGACTATGTAAGTGTACTTATAAATAAATAAATCCTGCATCCTGTCGTCAATTTCAAAAAGCAGTCGGCGTGTGCTGTCCCGCTGAGGGACGCTGTTACCAGCCATCCAGCGCTGTTTGTCATCCTACGCTCGATGAAAGAAGTCATTCTATGATTTCCAAAAAGTACGAGTATTTTCATTTAAGGTATGATACCTTAATAATATGAACTTCATGTAAACAAAACCACAGAAAAGAAGTAGTATTAAATAAACATTATTAATAAAAAATCAAGTTGCGATAATGCATTTGAGTTATAATTTGCAATTTGTCCCGACATTGCAGTATATAATAGAGTCGCACGGCGCGGCTTCGTGTAAGTCTACGTTAGTGCCCTCAAGGGAAGCCGCTCAGTTGTGTACTGACTGGAAGAAAGCGATAAGCGAATTTAACTTTTCAACGTTTTACTGATTCTGCTCCTATACCATATGCGCTATGACCGTGCTATAAACGTACCGGGCGCGCACAGAAAAAAACTACCAACTACAATCTGTCATTCAACTTTTATACTCGTTCATATCGAGTTTAAGCCCCTTGGCAATAAAAGGTGGTTGGTATGACCTAATGATGTTGTCCTGGCCGGTTTCGGCCACGGCGACTGTTTCAACACCGATTAAGAAATTCGTGGTCCAGTTTTCGGAAACAGTCAATTGCGCAGAAGATATTTAAGTGCATAACTGGACGCGCAGCCAGAAAAGCACTCTCTCGTCCGAGCTCCCTCGGGCCCGATGGAATGGAGAACCAGTACGATCGGGAGGGAGCGGGATGCAGGTTTGGTCGAGTTTTCCTTCTCTGCACACCTGGTAGAATTGCGGTGTTCAAGAGATACCTTAGTCGCCTTTTACGACACCTCAGCAAGAAGAGGGGGTTGCTATTCTATTCTGCCGGCAGCCACCACGGCTTAACCGGCGGATAATTACTGGTAGCCGTGCGTGCTAGCTCGAATGATCGCAAGTTTGTATATAGTCACTGGTGATCTAAAACACAGTGATATCTATAAAACAATAAAGTAATAACAGATAATTATCCATCATCTTCACAGCAACGGCGTATTATCAGGGTATATATTGGCGGGATGTGTCTGTCAAGGAGCTCGCACGCACCGGTTTGGTAACATCGCATGCTAAGAACGAAGCGTACCCGTCAACAAACGCTCCATGCATAACCCGTGACGGTCTTGTTCGGTGATGAAACGGTCTAATGGGCATTGATGTATTGTTATACAAGAAAACTTTTTTGCCTGATACGTTCTTAGCACGGTGATGGTATGGCATGGTATAGTGGACAGAAAGCTCTAAGAAAAAATATCAATTTTAGCTTCTAACTGAAATGAAACTTTTGGCGGAATTCATAAATGAATTCGAAATCGAAGTCGATGTCCAGAGGCACTTGGAAGGCAAGCAGGTACGCGGTCGATACCTTACGCGTTGGACAGAATTATTAAGGCTGCTACATAAATGTCCATAGTTTAATATTTCCGTGCCTCTGAAAACAACAACAAGTGAAAGCGTATCACGAGGAGAAAATCATGAAACCATCCATGACCATTCTGCCAAGAGTGCTATTATTATTACTAGCCAGTTTCGTCCCACTGCAGGGCCAAGATCTCCCATTTTTTTCCCCTCTATATATGTGGAATTCATGAGAACTGAGAGAAGTGCGAATGATCCTTGTTTCAGCGCGCGAATATTTCGATTGGCTTTTGCGAATAGACTACGAGAACTCTCTGCTACTGGACTTTTAACGGCCAAACCTCAGAAACATTCATTAACTGGTTTTTTAGAACTTTCGGTGATTGGACATCGGAATCATTCGGCGACTGCTCTTTAAGATATTTCTGTGACTGCGTCCTAATATTGTCAACACGGCCTTTTATTATCCCACGCTAAAAACAGTACGCAAAAAATATTTTTGTTTCCGCTTGCTCCCTTAACATAAACTATGTAATAGACATTCTCTAGAGTTGAGAACAAAGTATCGCTGCAGCTATGTGCATAATTCAGTTCATTGCATGACGCTTTAGTCCATGGAACAATCATTGTTAGCTAAAATCCGAAGTGTGCCTTCAGAATGATGATGTGGTCATGTAATGATCATACGAGTGAATGACAACTACGAATAAAAATGCGAAAAATTATAATAGAAGATTTATTATTGACTTTATCCTTTTTGCACCCGCGATTTCGTCATAGTTCACGGTTTTCTCTATATCTAGCTACAGACATGTTCTATAGCGCCTGCAAACCGTATCGTCACCGTCCGCTCCACATATCGATTTGCGGAAGCGGATGCGGACACTCCATTTCATGCTAAAATTCCGCAGTTGCAAATGCGGAAATGTTATTAGTTAAGAAGTTAAATATTCTTCCATATTTCCATGTATTTAGGTCTTGGAAGCCTTTAACAAAAGAGAGAACATACTTATCTTTACCTTCTACCAGGTGTGATTGTCAATCGTCTGCCGCTAAATCTTTAAATATACATATTGTTGGAAATCCATGATAAAATTAAATAAAAAAAATATAAAATTATAAAACACTGAGATGAATACGATTCATCAGTCAGGATGGTTATGTTATTTTAACTCAGTTTACAGTTCACGTACCTAAGTACTGACTTCTGAATGGCTCTGTATCCTCTTTTACTCAACTTGGTACGGCAACAGGTTTGAACACACTCAATCATTAAACAAGATGGCGTCGACGTAATAATTGTAGTCGAATATAGTTCGAGGGGTAAAAGGCTATTTGGTTTAAGCTACATTTTTGGTCATGTAGTAATATATATTTTCGGAATCAGCGTTTTTTATCAATTCAAAATATATGTATGACGGGATACAGCCTGTCAGGGCGCCACTTGCACTGTCTTCACTATTTATTGTAGAAAGGAAACGCGACGATCTCTGAGATGCCTGCGATCGTTGCGACCGTCCAAATATGACTGCCTTCGAAAATGACTAATCCCGACCAACTCTCCTTAACTCATTGTAGCCAATTTCATAATCAAATAGTTGATTACGATTGCAACGCCATCTCTGATTCCATCCAGGCACTAAGCCTGACGTTTCAATTAATAACAATAACAATTTAGGCGCTCTCACTCCGACATATATTTTACTATATCACTAAAAAATGTCGCTTAAACGAAATAGCCTTTCACCCCTCGAGTTGCTGATTTGCTCCTTTCCTTTCGCTAAATTTAAGAAGCTGCCAACAATATATATTTCACATGACGTTAGTTTTATCGTCACGTCCTACTTGTGTAAAGTGAACTATCTGAAGCGGTTACCTTTGCGCCATAAAACAGGCTATAAAAACAACATTATGCAAATAAGAAGCCATATCTAGAATTTTATTTAATACATCATTTTTATAGCCTCCAACCTTGTTATCGGTTAGTAATTTCTTCCCCATATCTCTCTGGGGGTCCGCGAATTCTATGGTGTTATGGGTGAAATAAATTTTTTATTGTTCCGTTTGTTACTGTTAAAATGATAAGAAATTCACGATTCTATGCATTGAGAACTTTAATAGCAATATTACCTCCGTAAAACTTTGAAAGGTAATAACTATCACGCGCAAATGCGTAATGTAAACGTCTTATACGGAAGCCGATTCACTCAAACATGTTACCGATATTGACCTATTAAAGAACACATTTTCAAAACTAATCGTCACATTGAAGAAAGTTATATAAATACGGGAACAGATTACTACATTATTAATTCTAATTTAAAAAACCGTTCTGAAGGATGCGATAAATATCTCGCATGACCTCTAATATAATATCATATAAGTTCCCTGTGAGCGGCGATCAGCTGCGCTACTGGTCTCTTTGGGCACGATATATAAGCAGTAAGTGGATACTGTCACTAATGTATCTCTACTCACCCCGAAAAGGATGTAACATGACGATATGAGGGCCGTGGATGCACTTTACTGTGACCAAGTGTGTCAGACTAATTAAAAATTCTCGTGGTGCCCCTCAAATCACTACTAGCTGAGCCTGAGGACCTATACTCCTCCAACGACCAGGCAATAGACTTTCAGCCTCCATCTCTTGGAGAAGGTGTAAAGAGCTCACCCCTCAAGGCCTTACTATCAGGCAGCACGCAGGATACATACACCCTGCCTCCGCTACATCTTGGCGGCAGTAACTCCTTAGTCTACTGTCCGGTCAACATCAAGGTGGGATGTCTCGCTCATTGCGCGAAGACATTCCACCTGCGACGGTGTCTGGGCTTTCTTTATCTAGCTTTTGGCAGTCTTCTACTGCTTTATTACTTCTCCGGAAGTCCAAGATCTCTCGGTACCAACCGTAGCCTTAAAAACCGCTGGCAGCTAGAGATCTCTGCAAATCTCATTCTTGAGGATGGAATGTTCCTCATCCCAGACTGGCCACTCTTCTAAAGTGTGCTGGAGGCCCATGAGTAATAAAGAACATCTATCATCACACCGAATCGTTAATGGGGTAGGTAGAGAGAACTAAATGCCACTTCTCTATATTTTATTTTAATAGGCTTTTAAAAAGGGTACATATTTCATAAATAATAATAAAAAATATACTTTTTTTTTACACTGGCTCGACATAGTGACTACGGAGTACCTGATGGTAAGTACAGTGTAGTCCAAAAACGAAAGCGACTATCAAAGGATGAAAATCCATTGATAGTCTACATCGTCATGTCGGCCCACATATACCACGACTGAAGGTGTCTAGGTATATGAGCTACTGGATATACACAAGCTGATCCCGAAACGCGACAAGCCGAAACTGGTCATTATGACGGGCTTTACACTCATGTACTGTGGTCTCGATCCAGACGGGCACCGGCGCCCTACCACCTCGCTGCTGCTCGTTTAGCACCGCCCAGGAGTCACGTGTAGGGAAACTAGGGTAAAGCCTACGCACGCGAGCAGCTTCGACTTCCAAATGCAATATCAAATGCTATATGCAATTACAGTGCGTCACTCCAATTACATGGAAGCACTACATGCGTTACGAAGTAAAACAATTTTCATATAATTTCCATTCTATTCTTGCAAACCTCCTTCGTTTCCTTAATATTCATTAATTCCTTCTGGCACCCTCACCGACTCTGCGTACTTTTCACATTACGCTTCATAAGAGCTCTTTCTTTTTAGTCTGTGTAGGACTCGCTCAGCCTCGGCTCTATAAAGAACTTTATTCCTATAAAATGCTTAATGCAGAGCATCGACGTAGAGTAGCCTGCCTCTCGGTCTTTTACCGGTTGCACGGTGGAGAGTGTTCTCAGGAACTACATTCTTTGATTGCACCAGCCCCATTCCACCACAAAACCACTAGACATCGTGTCGGATACCATCCGTATGTGGTGGATGTTCCTTATATCCGCACGACAAGATTCGCTTCTACATTCATCATGCGAACAGCTAAGGAGTGGAATATGCTTCCAGCGGCCATATTTCCGCGATCTTATGACCTGGGAGTCTTTAAAAGAAGAGTGAATAGGCATTTGCTAGGCGTTCGCGTTTCATCATCGAACTCATCTTCACCTTCCACCAGGTGTGATTGAGGTCAAGCGTTCGTCTATAAATAACTAGCTGATCCGGCAAACGTTGTTTTGCTATATAAGGTTTTGTAATATCTTCTAAGATGTTCATTGAAATTAAGTGATGTCAAAGACAATTTTGTTCATAATTAAATACTCTTAATCAACAACACATTTATTTGGATAAAGATTAATATTATTACGTTGATACAACTCTTAACAAATAATGCATTAATTTCGACCAAATTTGCTTACCATAAAAACGGTTCTAGTGACTTAATCTT
This sequence comes from Automeris io, assembly GCA_036320925.1. Lineage (NCBI taxonomy): Eukaryota > Metazoa > Arthropoda > Insecta > Lepidoptera > Saturniidae > Automeris > Automeris io. The sequence goes on from JAUDJH010000008.1 coordinate 666,620, forward strand.
AAAAGATAGACATATACTGTCGCGGACATTTTTTTAGATCATTTCAAGAGGAATAATTCTTTCATACATATATTTTTGGTATCCTGAACCATTTTTGCAGCGCACGCAATGGAAGCCCTCAAGGATGAATAATTCTCCCCGTTTTTTCACATATTCCATTATTTCTTCGCTCCTAATAATTGCATCGTGATGTTATATAGCCTAAAGCCTTCCACGATAAATGTTCTATTCAACTCAAAAAGAATTTTTCAATTCGAACCAGTAGTTCCTGAGATTAGCGCGTTCAAACAAACAAACAAACAAACAAACAAACTCTTCAGCTTTATAATATTATAGTATAGATTAAAAAAAAATGCTTGCAGTTATTAATAAAAAACTTTAGAATAAAAAATAAGTAGAAACTTAACTTCGCAATCAAACATCAGAAAGGTAAATTCATAACCCAAGTTACAGATTTAATTCCCTGGGAGCAAGTTTCAAAGGCGGATACGCGGGTGCAGCGATGCATGCCGATATTCTTGCAGCCCATGATCTGCCAAGCGAATGTAAATTTTAATTGCCACGTCTTAAGGGCCCTAGTCGTGGGCTGCGTCGAGAATTCTCAACGCCGGTCAGGAGCGCGTCGTGCTCGAGTTTGGCGTATGGTCCATGTTATAAGAGAACGGCGTATTTGATTATGCTGAAGCGTTAAGATATTTTAATTTTAGGTATTAAATTTTTAATTAACACGGTTTAAAGTCGCTCTAACGGACGGACCTGAACTATGGGTTTCAACGAATGATTTTCGAAGGGTAGTGCTTTTAAACCATTATTTATTTAGCGCTATTGTTGTTGTGTGTTGAGTGTATATATCCACACTAAGAGTGTTTTTAGCTATAACTGAAAATAATATGATCAGCCGCTTGAAGTCAATCAGTTCTTTCGTAGTAGTTAAATAATTTGAATCGGTTCCGCGGACCGGTATCCACTTCCAGATAAAGTTCGAATTATGGTACCACATGTTCACCGTTGAAGGAAAACATCGTTGGGAGACCCACATAGCATTTAAAAGTATGTATGTGTAGCCTGTATGTATGTGTATATATTTTATTATCAATCTACCCTATCTATATTATATTTTATTTAGTATTCTACATTTTTGTATACTACTTAAAAGTATTCTATGTATTTATTGTCATACTTGTTTATTATAGGGAACGGTTCTAAAATTGAAATAGCACCACGACGTCCGCGCAATCGGTTCCCCTGAGCGTCGGCTGTCAATCAGCGCTGGCTGGCGCGTCAGCGGCGCCCAGCACACGCTCAGCCGAGTGCTCTTTGAGACGGGTAGCAGCAAACAGGATACATGATGTGATGTTATGTATTCTTCCATTGTTGTTTTTATATAAATGTGTTTGTTGTGTGTTGCTTCCTTTGCCTCAATAAACTTTTTCTTTCTTTCTTGCTTTCTTAAAAGAAATGGCATGTGCACTGGTACTGTGAGATATAACATTTAAGCTTAAAGTGAATATAGCCACTAATGCAACTCTGCTGACCCCGAAAAGTGTGTGGCGTGACGATATATTTTTATTATTATTACATTTAAATAAACCTTTCGCTTGTCTCTTGAACCATAGCCCAATGTGAAAAGTAAGGTTTCCTCGAGACGCCTCCTTGTAAAATTTAAGCTCGCGTTTATGTTAGTTTATTTTTTGAGTGTCGGGGTAATTTCTACAAGATTTTTCCAGCGCAATATTCTATCTTTTGTAATGACAAAACACGCCTTTTTTATCATAGAATAATTCATCATAGGATTTCCAGGTCGCTATGAGAATGACGGCCGTGGTTGTGTCAGATCCATACTGACAAAAACCCCTGGGTGTTCCTATCGCTCCGCGGATAATTGGCCGTGGAAGAGAACTGCGTAATCTGCCGCGGTACCGGCACGTGTATGGTCTTCTCAATCCTCCTCAAGTTATGAAGAGGGGGTGGAGTTCGCCGCCTCCAAAAATCAACATAATAGGCTGTTTCTTGAACACTCTCACCCTGCTTTCCTCATGCATCCTTCAAGTACCAGTGCTTATGCTATTACAGACATGACTTCATTTAACTGGAGTCATAGACGGGCAAAAAGTAATCAGATTAATGAAAATGATTAACTATTACATTTTACGTTTTTTACCATTAATATCACTGCATTTTGCTCATTTATGTTTTAAACACTACAAAATCCCAGATCGTATACACATTTATGATTTCTTAATGTTTTAAATGGATTTAATAATGATTACAAAGCATGAAAATTAAAATTACGACTACATTTTGTAATCGTTGATCATTAATCAGATTACATTTTGCCCATCTCTGACTGGAGTCAACTTTGCAGACCTCATTTTAAATATAAAGTTTATTTTTAAAATAAAGAAAGAAAAAGTTGAAAGAGAAAGATAGAACACACATACTCTAGGCATTCGGCTTAGAAGGGATATTTAGACACTAAGCTTCCGACATTAAATTACGGTGAAAATTTCATGTATTCATAATCCTACCAATAACAGTCATATGAGCATCTAAACAATTAATTATATTTACGAATATTTAGTTCATTTGTTTACGGAAAATAAACAATAAAGAATTTATTATCATCAGCAGCCCATCCTAGCCCACTGTTGGACATAGGCCTCTCGTAATAATCTCCTAAAACAAAGTGAAACTTAGCCATAATATTTAGAGACAACTAGCAAACCCGGCGAACTTCGTTTCGCCACCAGATGGCTTCGTTTTGGTTTTTAGTTAGCGTTTGAAAGAACGTGCGCATAATAAATGTCACTTGAAATTAACTAAACAGAGTACAATGAGTAGCTGTCAAACAATGCATAACGCATCGGCGCCATCTACTTAAAATACTGGTGCGATCTGCTCCACCACCATGCAAAACCATATTGGTTTGTAGTACATGCTATGCATCAGAGATTACACACAAGATTGAATGAATGTCAATTAATTATAAAGTAGATATTTTGCTTGTCCCAAACCAGATTAAAGTACGAAAAGAAAAGCAATCAGTACCTGTATACCTAAAATTACGTAAAAGGAACTCCTGACTCGGCACAGTGACCTCACCACGCCTGATTGTAAGAATGGTGAAGGCCTAAAATCAACAACGACTATAAACAGCAAAGAAAAACCCATCAGTAGCCGCAGCGATCATGCAGGCTGTAATATCTCTTCCCGTTACGGTTAAAAGACCAAATACCATGGGACGTAGGGAACACGCTCGCCGGAAGACCACTCAATAGCCCAACAATACGGCAAAAGTAATAACTTTATCTACTTACCAATCAATCGTGTGCCACACGCGCTACGGTGTCCAAACTTTTTAATTATCAATTCTCTCTTGTTCCTCAATTTTTCTTTATAATTTGTTAGGGAATATAGTTATTTATTTACAAATTATTTTGTTCTGAATTACTCCCGCGTCTATAAAATCATCGGTATATAATATTACTTCTGCAATGTTTTATCTAAATGTGTATGTTGAGGTAGAGCAACGCATGAAGCGATTTGCCTCCTCCTTTTTGCTGCGTACCGCGAAGGAGTGGAACTCGCTTCCTGCGTCGGTGTTTCCGGCGTCTTATGACATGGGAATTTTCAAGCGTCGAGTGAATCGGTATTTGCTGGGTGAGCGCGCTGCATCGTCGGCCTCATCATCACTTTCCAGCAGGTGAGATTGAGGTCAAGCGTTCGTCTATAAATTTATTTATTTATTCATTATCATTGAACAGCAGATATAAACATTTTACATACGGTACAGCTTACAAGCTGTGCCAATTACACAATTATAATATTTAAAAACTGCAATAGTTTTGTTGTGAAGGTCTATCCCGGCCATCGACGTATTGCCAATTCGAAAAAAAAAAGTGTATGTTGTGTGGTGTTCCTTTTTTCTCAACAAACGTTTCTATCTTTTTGAGTGGTCTGATGTATAAATTATAATATACAAGATGTATTATTCTCTTAGTCTATATATCCGATTCGAGAGCACCGCTGAATGCCGCTCCGGTCGGAGTGCAATTTACTCGATGCGGTAACAAGATATGCTTTGTAATTGGACAATGGGTTCCTAACGCAAACGCTTTCATGGCCCTAAGCCATTGTATTCTGTGACGTTACCTATACAATATGTTATAAAAACCCTGTCTGACCTGTGAAGGCATTACTTGGTGACATATTAAATTACTATTTTTAGTTAACGAGCAAAAAATCCGAATAGAAATAAATGAAACGGGGAAAATTATACGAGAGCGCTGGGAGCGTGCGTAGATCGTAAACAAAGAAAAAAGGAAAGCAAAGGATCATGCTAGTAGGTCAAGGCGGCAAAACCCCTGTTGACCCTAATTACCTTTTATCAATTAAATAGTTTCATTGGTTTATAAACTGTTTTTTGTGAGCAATTCGAGCTTAGATGTGAAATAATTTAATTTTTTCAGTTTTATAAGACAATAACTTTTTGATGTTCTTGAACAATATGATAATGCTCCCTTATGCAGATGACAAAGAGATCTACTGGTCTCGATATATTAAATGATAATATTTTGAAACGATTTTACTGATAGTGGGTGCCCTAATGAACAAATTAATTATTCATTAGTATCTAAAATCGACTTTACACCTTATGACGTCTGCACTAACGTTATACCGACTAATTACAAAGACTAGGGATAACTGTCATTAAATATGGTCTCTCCCTTAGATAACCTATATCTAGATGCACAGGCTTTTATGAACATCCTATTCCATTCACAAAGGACTGCGGACAAGGGGCAGTATTAATTAACTTCTGAGGCTTCATTCTCCGGGGCTTAGTTTGCAGGCCAATGTGAACACGTGGCCCAAAGAACGTAACTACAGCCCCAAAGTTTCAACTGTCAATGCCGTTATTTCGAGTAGAATTTCATAAATGTATAATAATAAACGACATAGCTAATAGCCATTTTAATATCTTTGTAATACTGGTTGGATCAATTCTTTTTTTTTACACTGGCTCGACTAAGTGACTACAGAGTACCTGATAGTAAGTACATTGTAGTCCAAAAACGAAAGCGACTATCAAAGGATGAAAGCCCATTGACAGTCTACATCGTCATGTCGGCCCACATATACTACGACTGAAGGACTCTAGGTATATGAGCTACTGGATATACACAAGCTGATCCCGAAACGCGACAAGCCAAAACTGGTCACTATGACGGGCTTTACACCCATGCACTGTGGTCGCGATCCAGACGGGCACCGACGCCCTACCACCTCGCCTTTAATTCAACCTCAACCTTTAATTTCAACGGTATCTAATCTCAAAATAAAATGGACACGAGAATAAATAATAATTCAATTAATGTAACTTGGCTAACTAATGTATAGCGTTAAGTGCACACGCATGCTCTACGACATTTTTCATTACACATGCGAGTAAGGTTTGTGGCAACTAGCATTTCATATTTCAATTTTTATTCTTGACAGAATCAAATGTACGTCTTATTCTTCTGCACTACTTGAAGTAAACATTTATGATACAATAATAATCACAGCAAAAAAATTACATTTTATCCCGTCTGTAATGAACAACTTAGGAGATTTTTAATGTACCATTAGCTATGGAGTTTACTGGCAGAATAGAATAGCATTTCTCTCTTCATCTTGATATGTCGTAAGAACCAACTAAGGTTTACTGCAAGCTGTTTAAGGTTTACTGCAAGGCTTACTGCAAGCTGAATTGCACGAAGATTGCTGGCATCTAAGCTGCTGCATGCTTCTTCTCTGCACATAGCGCACACCCACCAACCCGTATTGGACAAGCCTGCTGGTTTGCATGTTCAAGACCCTTCCCATGGATTCCACAAACACAGTGGACAAGGGAAGGACGGACTTAACCCTGCTGTGGTAGAAACTGTCTAATAATAATAATGTATTACATAATTGATAAAGAATATATTTATCAATTGTCTTTGAAATATATCGGTTACGCTATTAAGATACTGAACGGTATATTTCATACGAGAGTACATATTTCCCGAAATGGCTTCTCCGAATGAGCCGACCGTTGGCAACAGTGCGGCCGGCACCTGTGTCCCTGCACTGCACGCTTTACGAGCGGTATACGCTTCGCATTACAACTAACTTCCAATCATTGCGACTGGCATCGATTCTTACTCGAGTTAGACGAATGAAAAATCGATTTGAGTTCAGTTGGTCTTAACTATCGAGCCACTCGCTCAAACAGAAAAATCACAAAAATTTTCTGCAAGCATATCCCCTGTACAAATAGCAACTATCAGAATGTCTTGCAGGTTCTTCTCAAGGTCAAATAAATGAAAATAGCTTTTAATTTATTTGACCTTCACAATGCATACTTTTTAAGAAGTTAACCTTTAAACTTTATTTTATTTACAGGCGAACACCTTTACTTCAATCACACCTGGTTGAAGGTGAAAATGAGTCCAATGGTGGACGCATCCGCCCAACAAAAGCCTATTCACTCTTATATTATATACTTATATATTAAAGACTCCCAAGTCATCATACCATAGAAATATGTATATCGAAATATGTATAATCGTTAGAAGTATATTCCACTCCTTAGCCGTCCGCATGATGAATGTAGACGCGAAACAAAACAGAAGCAAAACTAACTAAATTAAGATATATGTAATTTTTTTCATTAATTCTTAGCTCCCAGGTCTGATTATCTTGCGATATACGCCTCCTCAAGTTCTGTACACATAAGGTACATAAATATAAGAATAAAACAAAGAAAATACTTTAAGAAAACCTGGAATGTTAAAAGCTTTACAAAAAGTAAATGAAAATCAAGTGACGAGCCTGAATTCAATTGGGGCTATAAAATAACTCAGTATACTTGTACACATCCATTATCGTCGATCAATGACTTGTAAACTCTTGTAGAAATATTCGAAACTTTGTATAAAGTGAGTTGACATTTTTTTGTGAAACAGCACGTGATATGTTTTAAAGAAGGCAATTTGAAGGATTTTGCATGCCTCACCGAATTTTGGAGTAGACGAGTGTTGAATATTCGTATGTTATTGAAATTATTAAAACATAATATACTAGACAATGCCCGGGGTTCATTCATGTTAAGTAACTTTAGGTTATTGAGCTAACGGGCAGTAGGCTTGAGGGAGTCTGCTGCCCAGATGATGATGATGATGATGTCCTAGCCGGTTTCGGCCACGGCGACTGTTTCAACACCGCTTAAGAAATTCGAGGTCCAGATTTCGGAAACAGTCAATTGCGTAGGAGATATTTAAGTGCATAACTGGACGCGCAGCCAGAAAAGCACTCTCTCGTCCGAGCTCCCTCAGGCCCGATGGAATGGAGAACCAGTACGATCGGGAGGGAGCGGGATGCGGGTTTGGTCGCGTTTTACCTTCTCTGAACACCTGGTTGAATTGCGGTGTTAAAGAGATATCTTAGTCGCCTTTTACGACACCTCAGCAAGAAGAGGGGGCTGCAATTCTATTCTGCCGGCAGCCACCACGGCTTAAGAACCCAGATAAGAAGGAGGTGGCGCGCAGTGGTCCAGGTAGGTGGGCTCTGTTGTGTTGTGTTCTGTTCTGTTCTATTCTGTTCTGTTCTGTTCTGTACTGTTCTGTTGTGTTGTGTTGTGTTGTGTTGACCCGACTTGATATACGCCGGCGATGCGCTTGAGGGAGCGTGCCGCCCAACTTATCCAGGCGAGAGCGCTGTGTGACCCCGGGGGTTTTAGTCGGTGCAAGTCCGACAACCAAAAAGCTCCCTGAGGTCTGTCAACAATATCCTCCGGGCTATCAAAAAAAAACCTGATATACGCTTGGAAAACGGTCTCGATTCTCAACATCTGTCTAAACACGAGGGAGATGTAGAGGGAAATGGATTATGCTGTTGTCAATTCAAAAGTTCTGGCTTATACTTTCGAAGACATGTATCAATCCTGCACCATATTAAAATGGGATCAAATTTAAGATATAATAAATAACATATCTTCACGCTATCACGCTATGTGAGCAGACATACAATAGTGGTTTTATCCACTTTGCGCTTAAATGTCGTGGACTACGCGACCAGTAGATCAGGTAATCGCTTTCTCACAGTACTATGAAAATGTTAATAAGACACAGCAATTTTTATTGTCTGTGTATTTGTAAATTTATCACTTTCTAATTAAAAAGGTTCACTGAATAATGTTTTTATTTGTCCCTTAATAAAACTATTTTATTCTGCCGTCACTTGTGACTGACGTTGCCTCCGACTCCGATTCCGACTCCGAATCCGATAAATCAAATTTAAAAACTCCGACTCCGACTTCGGTTCCGATAAAACTGCCTCCGTTACATCCCTACTTTACACCCCACCTCTCTCAGAAGAGAGGCCTAAATGGACTATTGGCTCTCGGGCTTCTGGTAGAATTAAGATTCCTAAGCGTGGCTGGAGTGATTTGAGGGACACCTCGGGGGTTTTGGTCAATAGGAGCCGAAGGACGCCGCGGTCGCAGTCCTCATAGCGGCCCTAACTGTCCTTTGTAGAATTTTCTGCCAGGCTATCAAAAAAAAAGGTTAGCGAGCAAACGGGCCGGGAGAGGCTTGGGCGGACTGTGGAGTACCTACGTGGGGATTAAATGGCTTATCCAACATTACAAAAGATAAAAAACTTTATAGCTCACTGGGCTGAAGGACGAATGTGGATCTTCAGACCTGGCCAGCAGCGACAAGGAGACGACACCCTGGAGGAATGCAGCCAGTAGGAGTCTATCACACAAGGTCCCCTGCCCTCATGGTAGCCTTGATGGTCATATGCAGGCTTTTCCCCCTGACTACTAAAAAAAAAAGGTTAGTACATAAAGTTGCTTGGAAATAAGCCTATTTGAATAATTTTATATTCCATTTTAATTAAAGAGATGGAATGGATGGAAAAAAAAACAATGAATCTCTATGATGAGGCTTGTCCCCAAGTAATGGATTAGTAAGTACCCAACTGAGGTGTTTTTCACTTCGATACCTAAAGAATTTCCCAAAAACCTGTAATCATCTATCATGTCTCCATCATCACAGTAACAAAGATTAATCCAGCAGCGGACGGTGCAAACTATCCTTCAAGAAATATTACTCAACTTAAAATTTCATCAGGAAAAAATAATTTCGTGACCTTTCGCCGAGTAAATTCCTTTATTAGGGCCGGGCGCGCCCTGAGGGTCATAAATCAGAAGTTTGCACAAAAACTAACCTAAACTTGGTCCCGCGAAAATGATGAAACGCTGCCGAGCCTTATTCAGTTAAAATTGTAGATAACGATGTGCCGGTTGAATCATTTGCTCCCGTTCTTTTGGACTGGAAATATTTTCAAAATTTCAATTACACGTGCCTTATATATATATGTTTCTTGCTGTTTACATATTAGAAACGAATGAGTCATTAATCTGTTGTGTGATAGAATATAATAGAATCGGTATCCATGCGCAGCAACGCTAGTGCTCGTAGGTTCGAATCCAGGCACGCGCCTTTGTGTTTATCCAAATTAGGTACGGATTTTGTTTTTATACTGACTCGACACAGTGGCTGCACCATACCTGATGGTAAGCATGGTACAGTCCAGAAAACGCCAACGACTATCGACAGGCAAGAAAAACCCGTTCTTAGTCACGGCGATCATGCCGGCCTGCACAAATATCTCTTCACGCTACGTTTAAAGATCCCATATCATAGGATGGTGGGAACACGCTCGCCGGAAGACCATTCCACAGCCCAACGACACGGCAAAAGAAGGAGTTAGAGAACTTCTTAGTCTTAGCTGGGATGTGAGGTACCGTATAGCTGTGACACCGCAAACCCGCGCGCGTGGTTCTATTCAGGAAGGGAGAGGGCGGAGGGGGATTTAGGCACCAAGTGCACACTGGTGAGGGAAAACATCATGAGGAAACTGACATGGCGTCCAATAGAAGTATCATGCATAAGTGTCCAGCGAATGGCGATTCTATGCGCTACGGTTCACGGTGGGCACGAAAGATAAACGCAAAGTGGATATAGCTACTAATGTAATTCTACTGATCCCGAAAGATATATAGCGTGACGGTATATTATTATTATTTTAGTAAAATATAAAGAACAATATTTGATTGCTATTGAATACAGTAAACTAGATATCTTCTATTGTTTTTTCTTTAATAACGCTGTACCGTACACGGTACTTCGATAGCTCCGCAGCAGTGGCACGGGCTGCCTAAAGAGTCTCACTTACCGCGATCACCAGTTCACCAACTCCACAAGCCAATCCTGCTTCTCCTCCAGGAAACTGGTGTCTTTAAAGATCTTCCTCTCACATTTGTATACTTTGGAATCGGATTGTGGTTGAATTTATGAATATTCGTATGTTTTCTGTCGTTACTCGGCGGATCGGTCGGGCGAGAGCAAAACTCAGTTGTCAACCCGTACGGTGTTGCCAGAGCAGAATCGAAGTTGTCTGCACACTTATTCGAATACGGAACAAACGCTATAGAAAAAAAACTATTGTAAGAATTTTAGTGTTATTCTATGCGTTTGCGCGCGTTAATCTCAGAAACGGCTTAACCGATTTGTAAATGACTTTCACTATTTATAATAAGTTCCACTTAATCTTTAGTATTCGTTGTATTACAATCAGTTGATCAACAAATAAGTTACATGAGTTTCAAACATCATGTCGAACATAGAAAACTCTGTTCAGCTGATTTGGTTAACCAAATCAAACTGTTCACTGTTTTAAAACAGTGGAACGAGTTTAATTGTGATTTGATACTTTCACTACAAATGCACACGCTTCCACTAACTTGCACTGTGTGTGCGTGGATCCTCATGTGGTTGACATTCCAGATGTTTGCTCAGATTGTTTCTTGTTTTTTGCTGCGAACCGCAAAGGAGTGAAATTTGGTGGTTTGGTTTGGTGGAGCGGTGAATTTTTCTACCACTTTACGACATGACAATCTTCAAACGATGAGTAAATTAATATTTGTTGGATGAGATCGCTCCATCATCGGCCTTATCTTCATCTGCCATCAGTCTGTTTGTAATTAAAAAAAAACACTATTCTTACAGAGTATTTTTTTTAATAAAACACTAAATAGTATATATAGTCGAACACAAAGCCGCGAGAAGAATAGAAATAGTGGCAAAAGGTAATACAAATCTTCAGAATACCTTAGTTTTATTTTTTAAAATGGCCGCCTAGCATTTGTGAATATTTTACGCAATACGTGCTGCCTCACATACCGACTCGTTCAATTTACTGCCGACGCGACATCCAGACTGCTCTTGGATCGTTTTATGTGTATCTAAATATGTATTAAGGATTTTTTAGCAAACTCGTTGACAAAACAAGCTTTGTTATAAAAAGGAAAACTGGAAAAGTTTCCATTGTAATTATTTATCTCCTCTGCGACAACGCGTTCATCGCCGGTTTGCCCATATCTGGGTGACGCTCTTTTTATTGAAGTTAATAAGGATTTCAATGAAGCAAGTGGTTATATATATGTAAATATAGGATGTACAACTTTAAAATACTAAAAATATTTACATTACAATACCTTTAATTAATTTATATTGGGAGTCGAAGCTGCTCGCGTCCGTAGGCTTTACCCTAGTTTCCCTACACGTGACTCCTGGGTGGTGCTAAACGAGCAGCAGCGAGGTGGTAGGGCGCCGGTGCCCGTCTGGATTGCATCCACAGTACGTAAAGCCCGTCATAGTGACCGGTATCGGCTTGTCGCGTTTCGGGATCAGCTTGTGCATATCCAGTAGCTCATATACCTAGAGACCTTCAGTCGTGGTATATGTAAGCCGACATGACGATGTAGACTATCAATGGATTTTCATCCTTTAATGGTCGCTTTTGTTTTTGAACTACACTGTACTTACCGTCAGGTACTCTGTAGTCACTATGTCGAACCAGTTTAAAAAAATAATAATAATAAATTACATTATACTATTTCGCCTGTTTGTCGTTAAAACACTTTAAGCACATTTGAGGTGAGAATCATAATTCTTTGCGATAAATCAAAGATCACAATTTCACAATATAATCATGATATTTATGTTACACTGTTTATATTCCTGCATATCGCTCGTTTACGCGGATTTGTGCCCGGTGAGAAACACAAACGAATCGCGCTGGGCGACGAACGTGTTAAAGACGTGTTAAGCTTGGTAAAATCGGTACATAGGTTCCATATGAAGTTACACTGGAACCCAAAACATGCAAGCTACATTCGGAACTCGGCGCGGACGTAGGCGATAACTTTTGGATCACGACCACGGATTAAATATTAAGAGTCGAGACTGCGGCGGGAGGCAAGCCGGCTGGGGCTCAACTTCCCAGTTCTAATTCGCTAAGGTTGAATATTATAACACACATTAGTTTATCATTATTTATAAATCACTATTATTTTATGGCGGCCGACAGCGGGAGGTAAATTCCGAGAGTGGCGACTAAATCACTGCGCTCATTGGCCCAAGCTGGGCAGTCCTCGATATTGTGTCATACATGACTGCGGAGCAGTTACCGTAGTCCTGACAATCCACTGTGGGCAACCTGCCCGGGAAATAACGCAGGTACTTTTCGAAACCATCATGCCCGGAAAGCACCTGCGTCAATCGGTAGGAGAGAGCCCCCAAAAGACCTCGAGAGGCATTCTTTCAGGACTGAGCGAACTCCAGAGTCCTGACACCGGCCCCAGGCCTTTCACTTAACATAAATTACTAGCAGTGTTAACCCGGCGTTGCCTGGGTAGAATGAATTAACCCCTTTTGATATTAATTTTTCAAAAAACTTCGAAATACGTATTTTTTATTTCTAACTTAAAATCTCATTGGTCTGAATAGACTTGACGTCGGGATGTTTAACAAAATCTTACCAGAACTATTATCTGATGAGGCGTCTGGCCTGTTCAGATCAATGGCACCATATGTAATATGTTAGGTATTTCTGTATTAGGGCACGATGGGGCTGACATACGGACACACGTAAAAGTCCCTTAAATAAATAGAATAAAAAAAAACTTAAAATCTAAATATGGGTTTACATAGTGCTTACTTCAAAATTAAATATATCAAACAAATTTTCAACCCCTTTTTAGTTAAAACCAGAAAAAACCTGAAGCAAATAAAAATAAAAAGGGAAAATTTACATAACAAACCTGGGAGTTTGTGTAACCTGTGAACAAACAAAGAAATGAAAGCAAATAATCATGCTATTAGATCAAGTTGTCAAAACGGCGATGACCCTCGCAGATCCCAAGCAAAGCCTGTGAATAAAATCGTTTGATTAGTCTTTATTTTGATTTTGTCTTAAATGTAATCTTAACTTAGATCGCATTTAAGATATTTACATTCCTTCAATTTTATTTGACAAACACTTCTTAATATTTATGAATAACTAGTTGTCCCGGCAGACCTTGTTCTGCTCTATTTCTCTAAAACAAAGTCACATTGTTTTTTTAATGTTAATAGCTATTGGCCTGTCGGCTGTTTTTTGAAAATTGTTTGAAGGAACCAGGCCTTAATGCTATATGTATAAAAATTGTCAAATACTGACATTATTAATATTTATACGTCACTCAATAATTGTTTTGCCTTCCAGAACCCGTCCACTAACATTTAAACTTTATGGAATGGTGTTAAAGTTCAAATTGACTTTTAAATATTATTACGAATTTTTTGTATGAGAATATAGAAAAGTGTTGTTTTTAGACTTTTTCAGACAATTTTTTTAATTTTTCTCTCCGTAATAACCTTCCACAGACTTCAATAAACACAACAAAAAAGAAATCAGCCAAATCGGTTCAGCGGTTCTCGAGTTTCGCACTTATACACATTTAACGATTCATTTTTATATTATAGAATATACATCAATACATATGCCTCTCTCGGACCAGTCAGGCCTTTCATAACACACTGTATATAAAAGAAGATGATAAAAATAACAATAACAGTACTATTTTTATTAAAAATCACTGTTTTTGTGTTTCTGTGTGTCATTCAAGCTACATAGGCTGTGTTGGCCCAGAAGATAATGGACCGGATTCCATGCGCGGCAAGAGAAAAGCTCTTAAGTTCGAATCTCGGCACACACCTCTGGGTTTTACCAGATTTCGAACGGATTTAGGCACCGATGATAGAAAACATCGTGACAAAGCTCATGGCATGTAATAGAAATGTCATGTGTACTAGTGCCGTGAGAACGGCGATCAGCTGCGCTGCTGGTCACATTACCAAACAAATTAAAAAAAAAAAATTTAAGCGCAATGTGGATGCAGCCACTAATGCACCCCTGCTCACCCTGTAAGTGATATAGCGTGACAATATATTATTATTAAACTACACACAGATTTTTTAAGAATTTCTTAGGCTTCCGTATTTCAAGCAGAAATAAAAAATCCTTATAGGAAAACTGCATCCATTTGTCTGAGCTTCAGAGCTCAGAACAACAAAAGATTGCATTCATTTCACGGTGGTACCTCCACGCGTTCTTGAGCCAAAGGGTTTCGAAAGATTAACAGACAAATAGAAGTACAACGGATTGAAATATGGGTTCCTTTTATCATTTAGAGTTACTGTACCCTAAAATGACTAGTGGAAGTCGGGTCCATTCATTTCATCAGATGACATACATTGGTACGCAACGCTCTCGCTAATGGCCGAGCTACGATTCTTTGGATGTGGTATTTTTTTATTCGCGCATCGATAGAGTATCTCCAATTTTCTCGATGAATATTCTAGTACAGTTGAAAAGATAAGAAAAGATTTATTTTTATGCTGACTCGGCACAGTCAGTGCACCTAACCTGATGGAAATTACAGTGATCTTTACAGAGATATAAATTGAAACGAACAATGTTTTAATAAACTACTAAAAAAATGAATTTTTAAAATAAACAATGTAACACAATTAAAAGGTACGAGTAAAATTTGCTCTTGTTTGTAATTTAAAAAGAGATCGTAGTTAAATCAACAAAAGAATAAGTCCGGCGCGTCACCTGAGAGATAGGCGTTGGAAGGGTGGGCTCTTTACTTCCAGAGAGGCAGCCTCAATAAAGCATTTCGCTCTCCGGGCGTCTGAATTAATTTGGTTTCGCAGGCTCGGGTGGAGCGATTAGAGGGACACCCCGGGGGTTTTTAGTCAGTAAAAGTCTGACACACAGGGGTCGCTACACTCACAGCGGCCCTGATGGTCCTATGCAGGATATTCCCCCGGGACACCAAAAAAAAAACAAAAGATTATTTTTAAAAGAATAAGGTTGAGTAAAATGTAAAAAAAGTATAAGAAAAACGAAAACTTTGGAGAATTAATCGTCCTGTGGGTATGATCGAAGCTGGACACTCACAGCGTCAAGTCGCTACAGTTTTTCATTTTAATCAATTACATTTTTTTTTGTACTTGGTCTTAGAGTTTGTTGTTGCGTTTATATATAATTAAAAAACATTTATATTTATAAACTTTCTTTTCACCAAATGTCTCCGTTTAGATAGGCGATAAAGCGATTATTTTCTTGGCATAAAAAAAAACAAGTTACCACATCCATAGCGGAAATTAATTTATAACTTACAGTATCGCTGGCCTGTCACTTCGTTACTTTGTGTACAAAGCATATTAACAGAATGCAGATCTTTCGTTTTTCTTTTTCAGTTAACAACCATTTTACTAATTCGAATAATTTTTACTTTTTTATACCAGCTCGGTAAAGTGACTTCTGCGGATCTGATGGAAAGTGCAGTGTAGTCAAACAACGTGAGCAATTACCAAGGGATGAGAATCAAAAGACAGCCGCCGTCATATAACACGACTGAAGGTCCTGAGTTCTCTATGTATAGGAACAACTGGATATATATATATATATATATATATATATATATATAATACAAGCTCATCTCGAAACGCGACAGGCAGAAGCAAATCTATACTAATATTATAAAGCTGAAGAGTTTGTTTGATTGTTTGTTTGTTTGAACGCGCTAAACTCAGGAACTACTGGTTCGAATTGAAAAATTATTTTTGTGTTGAATAGACCATTTATCGAGGAAGGCTTTAGACTATATAACATCACGATGCAACTATTAGGAGCGAAGAAATAATGGAAAATGTGAAAAGAACGGGGAAAATTATTCACCCTTGAGTGTTTCCATTGCGTGCGCTGCGAAAACGGTTCAAGACACCAAAAATATATGTATGAAAGAATTATTCCTCTTGAAATGAACTAAAAAAATGTCCACGACAGTATATGTCTATCTTTTAAGATTAACTCACTAGAACCGTTTTTATGGTAATCAAATTAGGTCGAAATTAATGCATTATTTGTTAAGAGTTGTATCAACGTAATAATATTAATCTTTATCCAAATAAATGTGTTATTGATTAAGAGTATTTAATTGTGAACAAAATTGTTGACATCACTTAATTTCAATTTACATCTTAGAAGATATTACAATAACTTATATAGCAAAACAACGTTTGCGGGATCAGCTAGTTATATTAGGTCCTTACATATGAAATTGGCGTTTTTCGTACTGGCCACTTTAATCACAAATTTCTCCTCTTTGGTAAGGAATTACAAATTCAAATTTGTACAGCTATAGACTCATGTATTTGTGCTTCGATGATCGTCATTCATTTGTTTTTTTCTTCTGTTTTTTTCTGTTTGCGTCACTCATTTTACAAAATGGAAAACTTAAAATATCGCATTATTTACGAGTACGAGTTCCGCCGTGGCACTAGTGCTGCGGAAACAACTCGAAGGGTGAATGATGTGTATGGCGGTCGTGTTGCAAAAGAAAACACAGTTCGTTTTTGGTTCCAACGTTTTCGTTCTGGAAATTTCGACCTGCAGAACAAGCCCCGTGGACGGCCTGAGACTCAAGTTGATAATGAAGTTGAAGGCTATTGTGGAAGCAGATCCATCGCAAACCACGTCCGAGTTAGCTGCAGGCTGCGATGTTAGTGATAAAACTGTTTTAATTCACTTGAAGCAAATTGGGAAGATTAAAAAGCTTGAAAGGTGGGTACCTCACGAATTGACTGAAGCAAACCGGCAAACGCGCGTCGACTGCTGCGGTACATTACTAAACCGGCACAATAATGAAGGTATTTTAAACCGAATCATTACCTGTGATGAAAAATGGGTTCTTTACGATAATCGGAAGCGCTCAGCGCAATGGTTGGATTCTGGCCAGCCAGCCAAATCCTGCCCCAATTAACCCCAAAAAATTAACCCCAAAAAAGTTACTTGTAAGCGTTTGGTGGACTAGTGCCGGTATTGTTCATTACAGTTTTCTCAAATCTGGCCAGACTATTACGGCTGATGTCTATTGTCAGCAATTGCAAACCATGATGGAAAAGCTAGCGGCTAAACAACCTAGGCTGGTCAATCGCTCCACGCCACTGCTGCTTCACGACAACGCTAGACCACACACTGCGCAACAGACGGCTACTAAATTAGAAGAGCTTCAATTGGAAAGTCTAAGACATCCTCCGTACTCCCCGGACCTTGCTCCAACAGATTACCATTTTTTTCGAAATTTGGATAACTTCTTGCAAGGGAAAAAATTCAACTCCGATGGGGCAGTCCAAATCGCCTTCAAAGATTTTATTGATTCCCGTCCGACTGGTTTTTTTAGTAAAGGGATCAATGAACCACCTATGAGATGGCAAAAGTGCATAGAAAATAATGGTTCATACTTTGATTAATTAAATATATTATATTAAAAAATATTCGACTTTTTGTTCCTCCCATACAAAACGCCAATTTCATATGTAAGGACCTAATATATATCACAATTATCTATTTAAATATCATAGAGCCAAGCCGATACAAACGAGAACATATTTATGTATAAGAATATTTCCTTGAGTTCCCTGAAACACAATTCGAAATCGACGCAGTGTGCGAGGCGCCTGCCGACCGTATCGTATATCCAGTAACCTATCGACAAAAAACATAGGTATTTTATATTTCTGATCACGGTTTAATCGTAAATATGAGGGGCAGGGCCGCACCTTCTGGCGTCTATTGCAGAAAGAACGTGGCGCACTCTACATAAAATATATCTAGGGGTTCGGCTGAATAGGGAATGCGGGATGATATCCGATCGGCAGATATCCGACTGCCCATCTGACTTATCGACTGTAGCTTGTAGTAGCCTATTAGATAATTAGTCAGTTTCCATGGTTGTAAGTTCAAATCTTAGCACGTACATGTGGGGTTTTCCAGATTAAATACAGATTTGTTCACGTGTTCACCGGTGAAGGAAAACTTCGCGAGGAAATCCGCACGACATATAAGCGCAAAGTTTTTCGAACAATTAACATTTTTTTTTATAACTCATAGGCGAACGCTTGACCTCAATCACACCTGGTGGAAGGTGAAGATGAGTCCGATGATGAACCGCGTCCGCCTAACAAATGCCTATTCACTCTTCTTTTAAAGACTCCCAGGTCATAAGATCGCGGAAATATGGCCGCTGGTAGCATAATCCACTCCTTAGCTGTTCGCATGATGAATGTAGAAGAGAATCTTCTCGTGCGGGTATAAGAAACATCTACCACATACGGATGGTATCCGACACGATGTCTTGTGGTTTTGTGGTGGAATGGGGCTGGTGGAATCAAAGAATGTAGTTCCTGAGAACACTCTCCACCGTGCAACCGGTAAAAGACCCCGAGGCAGGCTACTCTACGTCGATATATCTGTGCATCCCGAAAGGGATATAACCTGACGATTGTTTATTATTACTGTTGATTTTTGAAGTTTTTTATTCTTATTTCTGTCATTTCATCAGGCTATGCAATCACTTCCCTTTATCATACAATATTGGGTCCTTTAAAAGGAGCCATTGATATGTACCAATCAACATAAAAAAATAGAATAATTCATTCATTTATATGTAATTCGCAGCTCATTAGAACTTATGTTAAAACCCATTTTGAATGTCAGGAGCGTTTCTGAAATGTAGTAAAGTCAATTAAACTAAAGTTATCTAAAGTCAAAGACGTCGTGAAGATAGGATGTGGCGAGGCGAATTAGCATCAGAGTAATACTCTTGCGGACTCAGGAGTACCAGTGAACTCTCGATAGACTCATTGCGGACTGGACCAATGACATTCACAAGTTGGGCATGGGTAAGACTTGTGCACACGCTGTACGAATAAGATACTATTGGCATGAAAGAAGGTCATAATTAACAGTTGGTTTCAATAAGCTGATGATGGAGACAATGCTGTTGTAAACTTATGTGAAGCTCGATGCACTTGTAGAGCGCAATACACTGGGAATATCTACAATAGGTCACTCATATTGTAATCCAAAGGACATCCAATGAATAATATATAAATAGCGACAAAACTGACTTCTGATTTACTCGCCACCACAAGATAAAATTTAAAAATATCCGTGAAAATATTTGACAATATTACACGGGCATCTCTAGTGCGGGTTAAATCCGTCGTCACACGAGTAAACATTTCAAAAACTTACTGCCATCCCTTTCCGAAGTACGCGGACGGGAGGGAGAAAGTATATATTTCGTTGCGTAGAGTTCCAACTTAGATTATTCAGCAGTAGACGAGAAGTATTACATATTTTATATGTGCGAGTGAGATCTACGCATATATTTTATTTGAAAGTAAAGTGCGTCTTGCAGAAATATCTTTCTACTACGGATTTTCTGTCTTGTATATTCCTGACTGTTTTCATATTTATGGGTACAACTACAAAACTGTCCCCAATTTTGTTCCAGTTAGTAAAGATTCTGTTTACAAGAAAAATAATATATATGGTATTTGTGTAAGTATGTGTATGATTGTACATATTTATCTATGACACTTTGAAAATGTCTTTAAAGCGCTCTATTGTTTCCTTATTCACTGTTTTCTGCGCGGAGATACAACAAATGAGTGTCAGCTGAAAATCCTTAGCGGATGGCTCAGCCAATCACCAAGAATTTTTTGAGCTGGCTTACCTTTGGCACATTGCAGTACAGGGAATTGATGTTTGCTGTTTTCTATATTGATTAACATATCCTAATGTGTTATGTATGAGAACACGTCACCTATCGCTTGGAAAAAGTTCTACCGTGATAACAGATATTTTCCTATGTACATGTGCCGGTTTGGACTAGAAACAACGGCCCAGTGCTACCACTGCAGTTCCGATCTGGAATCCGCACAGCTTACGCTAGCACATTGCCTGGAGTGGGATAGCGAACGGCGGCTCTGAAGGATCGGGCATGACATCTCCATGATAGCAGTGATGTCAGTCATGTTGGCAGGGAACGAAAACTGGTGGGCCATTGTCTGCTTCTATGAGAAGGAGGCCGCAGAACGAAAGCGGCAGAGGGCTGAACCTGCTCGAAGAAGAAGGAAACCGCCTCGGCGCATGAGACTCTGCTGATCGGTCGATCCACGAGGGGATGGCTGATATTTTTGGGGTCGTGGTCGTTCAGAGTCATAGCTCTAAGCGACCGCTTGCGACCCTTAAGATTTCAGCAGAGCCATAACCTGCCCTGCTGAAATACACCGAATAGTTTTGGGGGAAGAAGCGTTTCCTCCAGGGATTGTGCTCAACGAGTGCGACGCGAGGGACTGTGACGAATTGATTACAGGACCCACATTCCTCGTCTATTCGTAGGAGTAGTCATCTTCGAACTTTATGCCGGTGCAAGTCCGGCAAATCTGACCACCAGAGGGAGACGCCTCAGTCAGTCCTATGACGATGTTCCGCAAGTAAGAAAAGATATTAATAAATATTTGAAAACAAGCACTAAAATAATTAAAAGAATCATGTATTGTCAGATTTTAATGGCGTCTCCCCGACTCGGGTGAGATGGCCGCGATAAATTCGAAGCCACACACAATGGAGCCTTAACTTTTCGCGCGCAAATAACGAGTTTTTAACTTTGTGGCAAAGCGAAAAATGTCTCTATCTTCTTTAACGCTCGGTCCGATATGTGAGTGGAAGCGATTATTGGATTTGGTACAAAAATATTAAAGTATTCACTGGTTTGCAACATATAGGCTTCGGCCTATCAGATTTGGAGGTCGGTTTGTAGATATCCGGCTAGTCATATACCTAGAGACCTTTCATTGTGATATATGTGAGCTAACATTTTCCCTGCATCGAAAAATGGGAAATCCAGCACGGGGCTGGAATAGGATAGGATTCACAAGTGAAACGGTTGGGGAATGAGACTTCGAGCCCGTTCACTATATTTCATGTCCTTTCGTCCACAGTTGCTAACAAAAGAGTGCTTTTCATTTGAAATTAAACAATATTATTAATTAATTTAAGTCGTAAGTTTGTCACTTGTACCACAATTGTGGGTATCCCGAGAAAATTACAGAAGGCAAACGGCCCTACTTTCAATAAAACTGTCGTATTTATTTAACAGTGCAAAAGTTATCTCTGGCCGTTGTTTGGTGGCTGCCGAAAAACGTGAGTTTTATCTCGAAATATATTCAGCAAAAACCGATTCAGAACGGAGGAGTGATCTCGAATCGTTTGTTTGTGGTCCTAAGCTAAAGCAAATTGCAGTTTGTAATGAAAGAAAGATTTGTAATTGCGCTTTTTTGTTAAGAGTGACAAATTATTTTTATGTAAACCATATGTCCACGTTTGAAGCTGTAGGTGCACAAAATGTGTTTCTTATATATTTTTCTTTAATGGATTGATGTTTATTAAGTGCTTTCAATTGTTGTGTGTAAGAAATGATTGAATTAATGCTTACTAATAATGAATTATGAATGCTTTGCTTTGCGCTGGATGGCGCGTACAGCGTCGCCCAGCATACCCTGAGCTGAGTGCTCTTTGAGATGGGTAGCAGCACACAGGATATATGATGTGATGTTATGTATTCTTTCATTGTTGTTTTTATATAAATATGTTTGTTGTGTGTTGTTTCCTTTGCCTCAATAAGCTTTTTCTTTCTTTAAAGTTAAAGTAATTTTGAGTTTGAGTTATTTTTCTATCTACCCCAGTATGGAATCAGTGTGAGGATAGAAAGAATTATTAAAACATTATCCGAGAAACTCCAATCACCGTCCTTTCAGTAATAAACCTAATATGTAAGCTTTAGTTGAACTGCACTCAGTCTTTGTAATTCCAAACCTGCCCCAAATTTCACGCAATTCCTATTTCCCAATAATGTTCATACAAATAAATTCATTACATGCACACATTAACTGTTTGCGAATGAACTCGCTAAAGTTTGGCTAAGCTCTGCTATTTGTGTACGCGGCAGAATGACCACCCCCTGCCATGAGAATAGAATTTATATTGATCGTTATTTGTGGCTCAAATATCGCATATAAATTATTAGTTCCAACACTACACTAGAATCCTCAAAAATCTCATGTATACTATAGATTTAGGAACAAACTTGAAATGATAACATAGTACAAAACGCGCTGAACAAGTGAAGAAAATATATTCTATGTGTACATGCCATTCCCACACATATTCTTTATTTCCACAAGCTATACGTCTTCTATAGTCACGCTATATCCATTACGGGGAGAGCAGGGATACGTTATTGTTATTCTTGAGGTATACGAAACGATATAACATATTTTTAGTGTTAATTTCTCGCAAATTCCAAAATTAAATGTTATTGATTTACTTAGTTACAAATCTAAATAGGTTAATTTGACATGTGTCTCTTTTTTTACTTGGGGAAAATCCTTATAAAACCGTCCCGCGCACGAAGGGGTGTAGCAGCCGGGGTGTGCCGGACTTTTACCAGCTAAAATCCCCAAGGTGACTACTTCTGCGAATTGGTGGGGACTGCGGGTCCTGTAATCAATTCGCCGCAGATTTGACATGTGTTTAAGTTAACCTAACACATTAAATTGTGATAGATATAGTGCAACATTCTTCTACGATTTCACATTTATCGCCCAAACAGCTAAGAAGTAGAATATGCGTCCAGCAAGCATATTTCAACAATCTTAAAACTTGAGAGGCTTTAAGAGAAGAGTGAATAGGAATTTAACGGGCGTACGCGGTGCATAATCGGACTTCTCTTGCCTTCCACCGAACCTGACTGAGATCAAGGGTCTGCATATAAATCATAAAAAACAATAGCGTTTGTTTAATGAAAAATTGACAGCTTCAATTCCCGGCTATAACTGACTGAATAATAATTAAAAGCGCAACGAAAAGTAGCGAAACACGGCCCTGTTCTGCTTGAGATCGCTCAAAGCGCCTCGACGTTTCCACACGGATTGCAATCTCTCGTCTGCCTTCACATTTATGTAATTTCGCTTATTTCTCTTAAGCCAGTTGGTTTTATATTTTCCGTGTACAACTTCCCACTTTCATGTAATGAAATGCCTTGAGCTGGCTACCTTTTTATTGGTAATCTTCTCTATAATATAAAAATGAATCGTTAAATGTGTATAAGCGCGAAACTCGAGAACGGCTGAACCGATTTGGCTGATTTCTTTTTTGTTGTGTTTGTTGAAGTCCTGGGAAGGTTATTGCGGAGAGAAAAATTAAAAAAATGTCTGAAAAACTCTAAAACCTTCACTTTTCTATATTCTCATACAAAAAAATCGTAATAATATTTAAAAGACAATTTGAACTTTAACACCATACCATAAAGTTTAAATGTTAGTGGACGGGTTCCGGGAAGACAAAACAATGATTGAGTGACGTATAAATATTAATGTCAATATTTGTCTATTTTTATACATATAGCATTAAATCCAGGTTCCTTCAAACAATTTTCAAACAAATCTGACGGGGAAGCTATTAACATTAAAAAAAGCAATGTTACTTTGTTTTAGAGAAATAGGGCAGAACAAGGTCTGCCGGGACAGCTAGTAATTCAATATAAAAGTAATATTAACGTAACGATAGTGTATATGATATGTGTGTGTGTGTAATATACTTATATATCTATAGGCGTATGTACACCAGCGACACACGGAAATCGTCTCTAGAGCTGTTCCCATCCTGTCTGTTTTCTGCGCGACACAAAAAATGCATGTCAGATGAAAATTAGCGCCGAGTTTCTTAGCTGGTCACCTAGAATTTGCTAAGATAGCTTCCCTTTGGGATATTACAACACAGGGTGCTAGCGCAGGAGAGCGCCGCTAGGTTCTAGGTCTCCGCCTAGATTAATTTGGGGACAAACAGGTCGTTCAGGCACAGTGACCATGTAGAATTCAAAAGACACTCACCTGGAAACTGGATGATGAGGGCAGGCTACTGCAGCTCCGCACCGTTCACCGTATACAAGCAATTAGATGTTCCGCCGTATTGTCCAAAGGAACTATTTCATAGTCTAACCGAGTTCGCCGCTAATTATAAGTGTAGCTGAGACCGCCATGCCGAGCCCCGAGTCGAGAGCCGACAGTGGAAAAGAATGTGAGGAGACGGAAAGGATTTCAAGTACCTTTTTTATATTCATGCCCTGCGTCTGAACATAGGGTATTTGCTTTTGTTGTTTATTATCTTGATTAACCTATCCCTCTGTGTCGTGTTGTTTGCCAAATAAATTCATTTTTCTCTCTTTCAGAAAGTACTAGCCTGATAGCGTATAATGATCCCACCTTGCCTGGAACCTTGAAGATCTTGGACTCGTGTTCTGGTAGCAGCCAAATTTTTCTATGATAAATAGTATAAGTAAGTAGTCAGCTATTCAGAAACAGATGGCGCTGATTTTCATTTTTTATTTGATTCTATTTAGTAAGGTATCATTGGAGCCGTTATTAAAGAAATACATTTATATTTAATAAAATAGCTTAATCAGATAAGGTTAGAAATATCATCTTCCGAGCAAACGACTGAGATTTGCTCGGATGATAATTTAGCTAGTCATAACAATCGAAAAAAATGGATTTAAATTAGCCATTTTTGACAATACAATAGAAATAGTAAAACCCAAACAAACTCGACGAAGTAAAAGTCCTCAAGAGTTTTCAATATCACAAGTAATTTAGGAAATTACATAAATTGTGGCTGAAGCTTTATTATGGACATAAACAGATCGTAATAAACATGTTTTGATTTTTATGTTAGTGCCATAAAAGTATTTTCTTTGGCAAAGCCAGTAAAGTAGCGAAAACGATAACAGTGAATTCTAGATACTTTTACGACGATCTGTCTTCATATTGTTATGACGAAACTGAGACGACACTTGAACCCTAGATTTCAAAGCTTATAGGTTCACACGGCTATGATTTTAAAACGCGGAGATTACCTCGTGATGTCCTTTCAATTAGACTATCTGTAAATCAAATCACCAATAGTCGAAGAACAGCTAAAATATCGCCCTGAATACAGCATTCATTCCGGGAAATGAGGCACGCGAGATCTGAATATTAATTAGTCAGCTGTTTATCTATGGAATGTCGAGTCGCGAAAAATCAATAAGCGATTTTGTAAGATGAGGGTAAATACGATAGATACAAGAGGGTACGATGCTCTGCAACGATAATAGTCGTAAGATCGGATCCTAGCACAAATCTCTGGGTCTTTCCAGTTTATGTACGGATTTAGACACCGATGAAAGAAAACGTCGTGCGGAAACCCGCATGGCATCTAATAGAAATGTCTTGTGAACTAGTGCTATGAGAACAGCGATCAACTGCGCTACTGTTCATGTTGAGCCTGATACATAAACATAAAGAGGATGCAGCCACTAATCTCTGCTCACCTCGATAGGAATATGGCGTGACGATATACGACTATTATTAGAATTTTAGATAATAGAAAAAAGAGAGATTTAGATAAAGAAAAAGACATTCCAAGCCTGTGGTAAATACATTTTGTTAACGATGTAAAACCGCTTGCAAATTGCCTTTTTAACACGTTCTTCGTCAAGACCTATTTGTTTGTGTTACTCACGGGGCCCAAATCCAACTCAAGTTCGCCGCAACGTGGACACGTGGACATGGTGATATCTTCGCTTTATCGCATAGAATTATGTTCTTCGCCTCATATATGTTTAGAGTATTTAACGAAAAACATGCATAAGAGAATAATGTCGTATATTATCTTATATAAATTAATAAAAAATGGGGATAATTTTTGTATTTTAATGTTGTATATCCTATATTTACATATAAGAGCTTATTAAATTATATTCCTTATAAAAATCATCACCCATATTGGGGTTAGTTCAGAATTTGAGTTTGATCCTTCGCTTCGGTTCAACATGGATCATTACAACGTTACGTTTATAGAATTTGATAAAGGTTATGGCGTACAGAACAAAATAAATAAAACAGCAGAACACGCACAAGTTATTGTCAGAGAGGTGAGAGAGGGAATATAAAAGGGCGTAGGAGAGGAAACTGACGCTTGTATTCATACTGAATTTCAATGAGTTTATCTAAACGGATGAGGATCATAAACGTTGTCGTAAATTTTCTTTGTTATTTGTATTGCGTTTGTCACAACGCATCGTTGATAAACTCTTTTCCCTTGTTTATTTTCATTCTTTTTTTTTTTACAGACAGGCTTGCGCTTGACCTCAATCTCACATGCTGGAAAGTGACGATAAGCCGAATATGGAGCGCGCTCACCCAATACTATAAATACTGATTCTCTCGTCGTTTGAAGACTCCCATGCCGTAAGAAGCTGCAAAACCAGCAAAAGCAAATTTGACTTCTTAGCCGTTAGGCGAAATAAATTTCAAAGGCAATGACCGCCAAAGGACAAAAAGCCATTGACAGTCACCATAGTTATATCGGCCCACATACACCACGATGGATTGTCTCTCTAATGATACCGAAATTCGAAAAGCCAAAGCGAGTCACTATGACGGTGTGTACATTTGTGAACTGTGGTCACGGTCCAGTTCGGGCAATCGCCCTACCACCTCAAAACGTAATCGCAGATTTAACTTAGAAAACTAGATCGAGACAATAACTTACAACAAGCTTACATATTTACTTAGCATATTTAGTAGATAACTTTGGTGCCCGTCTTTCGGACCTATCTCAGGAACGTCAAGTTGAAATTAATATCAAATACTCAGGCTTGTGGCCTCTTGTAGCTCTCAAAAAGTCTCAAAAGAAATAGGTATAAGTTAGTTCAAATAGGCCTACTGCCAAGCACTTTTGAATTGTCAAAAAAAAGTAAAATAAATCTATCACCGGTTCGGAAAATAAAGCCCATTGAGATGAGCCCACAAGGAACTCTGATAGTTGCTCTTTTCATTTTAATGAGGTACAATAACAGGTAGCACAAATGAATTAATATCCTGTGAGAAAGATTGTATATATTAAGACCACGTACTTTTATCATTTAAATCACGGGTCGGCAACCTTTTCTTATATAAGGACCACAAATATTATGAGTATATTGGTGCGGGCCACATTTCATCTTTAGATAAAACTAATTTTTCTATTTTTAACTATATTTATTGTTACTCTTATTTTACTGCCTGTGATCGCTTGAACTGAATTTCCGGCTTCCGCGTAAACAAAACAATGAAATAGAAATTTATTTCTATAAGTGTTTTTAATTTATTGCCTGCGGTGCGGCGTTCTGTGGAATGCCTCTTACTTGCGCGGACCGCACCGCAGCGGCTCACGGGCTGCATGCGGCCCGCGGGCCGCTGGTTGCCGACCCCTGATTTAAACAGTCATTGATAGAATAATGTCCTTGCTTAGCAATTTAGTTTTAATAGCTTTTTTTATAAAATTTCAATGATGATAGCTCTAAGATGCCTGTAGGCGTTGTATTTGTATAGGCAAATGCCCCGCCTCATGTAAGAAAAATGAACTTTTTTAAGCCGGAGATTAGGAAATACCTAATTTGCTTATTTCTAGTATTGACACTATGAAAATCACTATTCGCCAAAAATAGAAGCAGGTTTTGTCGTATATACATAATACAGGCGTCATAACTCTAAGACAATGTGATAAAAAAGATATATCCCTTTATGTCTTATTTTTATAGCTTTCGCAAGAGACTATCAATATGTAGGACAGTTCCCGTTGATTGGGGCACAAGTATAGGAAAAAGTCCGAATACCGTAAATTGTAATTTGTCTTCCGGCGAGCGTGTTCCCTCCATCCTATGATATGGGATCTTTTAAACGTAGCGTGAGGAGATATTTGTGCAGGCCGGCATGATCGCCGTGACTACCGTTGGGTTTTTCTTGCCTATCGATAGTCGTTGGCGTTTTTTGGACTGCACCATGCTTACCATCAGGTATGGTACAGTCACTGTGTCGAGTCAGTATAAAAAAAATTGTTAGCTATATGAATCGCCACTATATTTCTTGCACTTATTATTAAGATTAATTAACATACCTCTCTAAAGGCAGCTTGTAATAAAAATTAAATCTATTTTAATTAGTTTGTATAAAATAGTATTTATTATCTACGTTCTATATATGGAGTACGGCTTGCATGTCGCATTGGGTACGAAGAAATACACAGTATGGTTGGTTTGAAAGATAGTGTCATCGATAGAGTGCACAAAAGCGTGCTTCGATGATTCGGGCACGTGGAGAGGATGAATGACGAAAGGATGACGAAAAAGATATATAATATGAATAGAAGTGAGAGCTTTGAGGATAATGTCAAAACTACGCGACAACGGAGAAAGTGCATAAAGCGATTAATTAATGTTAACGAAGGGAAAAGGGTTTGCAAGAATAGAAACAACTGGCGTTCCATTATCTCTATCTACCTCAATAAGGGTTCGGCGTGATGATAGATACATAGGTGTTTATTTGAAGCGGCTTAATTCTACCTAAATTATAATTTAAATTTAACAATCGTCAAATTAGGTAATGTTTTTGTGCAAGAAAATAATTACAATTGGGAGTCGAAGCTGCTTGCGTCCGTAGGCTTTACCTTAGTTTCCCTACACGTGACTCCTGGGTGGTGCTAAACGAGCAGCAGCGACGTGGTAGGGTGTCGGTGCCCGTCTGGATCGCGACCACAGTGCATGGGTGTAAAGCCCGTCATAGTGACCAGTTTCGACTTGTCGTGTTTTGGGACCAGCTTGTGTATATCCAGTGGCTCATATACCTAGAGACCTTCAGTCGTGGTATATGTGGGCCGACATGACGATGTAGACTATCAATGGATTTTCATCCTTTGATAGTCGCTTTTGTTTTTGGACAACACTGTACTTAACATCAGGTACTCTGTAGTCACTATGTTGAGCCAGTGTAAAAAAAAAAACAATTTAGTACTAAATAGCGCTTTATACATCGTTAAATGAGGTTTAATTTGTTGATGCAAGTTACCCTAAGCGCTTTATGTAAAAATGACTAAAACCTGAATATGCCGGAACGTAAGAGCGTCATGCAAAATAACCGCGCCACAGTCAAGGGCCGTGGAGACCTCTCACACTGGAACCAGGTCGAGAAACACATCGCTCCGTTCTAGATCATTTTTAAATTAATCTCATACATAATACTAACGCGGCTGCTAGTTGAAAATATTTACATTAACTTGCAATATTTACCTTTTTACCATTATTGTATTTCTAGCTAAAATATAAGATACAAATGTGTATTCTTTTTTCTTTTATTAACTGTTTTCCCGAATTCGTTTGTTTTGCTGTGATAATAATTATTTCAAGCTGACACGTTTGTATAAATAATATAAATGCCATGGTTTTTTTCTTATTCAATAAATAATTTCGTTCTGTTTGAAATACAAACGACGTTAAAATTATTTGGATATTGATTTACAAAAATACTAAAATTGCTATTATAAAATGGGAGGCCACCCTCCCACCCCCATGGGTAGGAGGTTGTAAATTTGCAGTTTTTTGGCACCTAAAAAAAGATTTAAAAAAATCTGGATAGGGACATCCTAATTACTTGGAGGTATGAAACCTTAAAAAAATCATAAAAATCGGTAGCGCCGTTTCGGAAGACTACGACCACAAACACCGTGACACAAGATCTTTATATTTAGATATCCTATAAAAAATAATATAAGGTGTGGTTTCCGCTTACGCTTCCGCTTGTGGTTTCTTGATCACGGCGGGTACTTGCACTGACTCAAGTAGCCCAGATCATACATCAGCAGCTCATTAAACACTTTTTTTTTGTTAACCCGGTGGAAATCCCTACGGACCGTCAGGGGAAATGGTGAGGGCCACTCCCCCCGCTGTATCGGACCTGCCCCGACTAAAACCACCGGGGTGCCAGCACTGCCTCTCCTCGCCTTCGCCGAGCCTGCGAATCCGGATACTTCCGAGGAAAAAAAATCACTTTTTCTCATGATTTGCGTGATAGGAACTCAGTTCCACGAACACGGATGTCTATCGACCGCAGCACACACCACTTGCGCTAGCATAATCACAGCTAATTAAGCCCTGAGGCACCGGAGCCGGTTCTCAAATATTGTCGTGCAACGCTGCACTGAAGTTGATCTATTATGACTAACAAGGCTATTATTGTTAATAGACTTGACATTGTGGTAGTAGATCGGTCGGCGCATTGGACACGCGTGCTGGCTTAAAAGTTAAAACGCCCATTCCTAGAGACCTTTAGTCGCGGTATATCTGTGCTGATATGAAAACGGCGACTCTCAAAGCTAACCATTAACAACCGCTCCCAAATGTGGAATAGCCTCGTCTGTCAAGTCAGTTTAAAAATAAATACAAATGTACAATAACTTTATCGAGCGTGTATAAAAAGGTTAAATTCCCCAAAGATGGACGCAAATATGGCGGTAAGCATTTACATACGAGAAAGCGTAATGATAAACTTTCATGGCCAATAAATCTGTATTTACTTAAATAAACATGAACAAGAACAGTCAGAGGGCATGAAAGCTGGAAAATAAAATTCTAGTACTGCTTTTAAGTATTCCCCTCACGCGCTCCATATTGGGATTGGCTGCGGATCGCTATCAATATTTCTTGAGAGTACATTCAGATTTAATTATTCAAGTCTCCGTGTTTGATGTTTACGTAGGAGCACTGGCCGTGAAGCTTAAATGTAAAATATATACACATTTCATACTGTTAGATCTACATCTATAATATAAAAATGAATCGTTAAATGTGTATAAGCGCGAAACTCGAGAACTGCTGAACCGATTTGACTGATTTCTTTTTTGTTGTATTTGTTGAAGTCTGGGGAAGCTTATTACGGAGAGAAAAATTAAAAAAATTGTCTGAAAAAGTCTAAAAACAACACTTTTCTATATTCTCATACAAAAAATTCCTAATAATATTTAAAAGTCAATCTGAACTTTAACACCATACCATAAAGTTTAAATGTTAGTGGACGGGTTCCGCGAAGGAAAAACAATTGAGTGACGTATAAATATTACTGTCAATATTTGTCAATTTTTATACATATAGCATTAAGGCTAAGTTCCTGCAAACAATTTTCAAAAAACAGCCGACAAGCCAATAGTTTTGGCAGAATAAAATCTGACGAGCACAACACAAAAACACAAAAAAAACACAATGTGACTTTGTTTTAGAGAAATAGGGCAGAACAAGGTCTGCCGGGACAGCTAGTAGATATATAAAACAAAGTCGAGTTTGTTCGACACTTATAACTCGATAATGGCTGGACCGATTTTCATGGTTTTGATTTATGTATTTTCTCCGTCCCGAATAACAGATTGATTATTAAAACACTAGCTGATCCGGCAAACGTTGTTTTGCTATATAAGTTATTGTATTATCTTCTAAGATGTTCATTGAAATTAAGTGATGTCAAAGACAATTTTGTTCACAATTAAATACTCTTAATCAACAACACATTTATTTGGATAAAGATTAATATTATTACGTTGATACAACTCTTAACAAATAATGCATTAATTTCGACCTAATTTGATTACGATAAAAACGGTTCTAGTGAGTTAATCTTAAAAGATAGACATATACTGTCGCGGACATTTTTTTAGATCATTTTAAGAGGAATAACTCTGTCATACATATATTTTTGATATCTTGAACCGTTTTCGCAGCGCACGCAATGGAAGCACTCAAGGATGAATAATTTTCCCCGTTTTTTCACATTTTCCATTATTTCTTCGCTCCTAATAGTTGCATCGTGATGTTATATAGCCTAAAGCCTTCCTCAATAAATAGTCTATTTAACACAAAAAGAATTTTTAATTGGAACCAGTAGTTCCAGAGACTAGCGCGTTCAAACAAACAAACAAACAAACAAACTCTTCAGCTTTATAATATTAGTATAGATATATAGTATAGATTAGAAAATAGTCAAAAAAAGTAAACAATAGAAAAAAAAAAATCCTATACAAAATATTCATTGGTTTCGTAACTGTCAAACATTTATTGTTCATCCCGTCGATACGGTAAACTCTCCCCTCAAATTAAAGAACGTAGTTATATAAAGGTTTCAATTTAATAAGATATATCTACAATATTCACAATGGTGCATTTTAAATTAAAAAAAATGTAGAATAGTGTTAGTTATGAAAAAGGATTGACATATACATTGGTTGTCAAATATTTATACGTGCGTTCAGAAATTTATTTTGTGTAAACAAACGGAAAATATATTAAAATATGTATTATGTATTCATTGTATTACTTTTATAAAATTATATATTAAATTCAGCTAATCAGTAATACGACATTGGTTCACTGTTAGGCGGTACGAAGTTCTACGTATCAGCTATAATTTATATACTGGAATGGAATTGGCTGTCCTAATAGTCCTAGGCTTGATTTTCCCCCGTTGGCTGGCTGGTTGGTTGGCTGTTAAATAGAAGTTCCACCTTATATTGTAGACTTCGTGGAGGATACGTCACCAGTTTTGGTGAGTCTCAACCGCTTATAGAAGGCTTGTAAATCAGAAGGCAGTTTTAGCTTGAATTATGTTTATTTATATGGCGCGCGTTTTATATAATTCGCGTGACTTAGTTGTCGCAGTGTGTTGCACTCACTAATGCGTCGAACTTCAAATAACCATACAGCATTGCAACATAATATATGAAATGAAATGAAATATAACTTTATTCAAATAGGCCTACTTCCAAGCATTTTTGAATCGTCAAAAAAAAAACAAAGTGAATCTAGCACCGGTTCGGAAAGCAGAATCTACCGAGAAGAACCGGCAAGAAACTCTGGTAGTTGCTCCTTTTAACATAATGAGGTACAATAACAGGTATAATATATAATATAAGCCGTGGTGGCTGCCGGCAGAATAGAATAGCACCCCCCTCTTCTTGGTGAGGTGTCGTAAAAGGCGACTAAGGTATCTCTTGAACACCGCAATTCAACCAGGTGCTTAGAGAAGGGAAAACTCGACCAAACCTGCATCCCGCTCCCTCCCGATCGTACTGGTTCTCCTTTCCATCGGGCCAGAGGGATCTCGGACGAGAGAGTGCATTTCTGGCAGCGCGTCCAGTTATGCACTTAAATATCTCCTGCGCAATTGACTGTTTCCGAAAAGTGGAGCTCGAATTTCTTAACCGGTGATGAAACAGTTGCCGTGGCCGAAACCGGCTAGGACATCATCATCATCATCATCATATAATATATAAAAGAATTGAATGCCCCGCGAGAACGATTGCATATATTAAGACCACGCACTTTTATCATTCAAACAGTATAATCGTCCAGTGTTATAAAATCCAATGTGGATATATAATTCCATAGCTGCTTCAAAGTCCGGGTGACGCTGGCGCGCTGGTACGTGATTTTATAAGTCACGTTTGTCCTTTACGTTCACGAATTTTAAAATGTTCCCCTCCGCGTTTGACGGTGGTTACAGATTCTATGAATTTTTATTTCTGTGAAATATGTGATGTGTAACATATTTTACGTTATATAAAATTCAATAACAGGTTTTTTTTACACTAACTTGAAAAAGTGACTACATTGTACTCTATGGTAAGTACGGTGTAGCCCAAAAAAGACATTGACTATCAAAGGACGAAAATCCATTGACAGTCTCCGTCGTCATGTCGGTCCACATATACTATGACTGAAGGTCTTTAGGTATATGAATTACTGGACATACACCAGCTGATCCCGAAACGCGACAGGCCAAAGCGATTCACTGTGACGGTCTTTACGCTTGCGACCCGGTCCGCGATCTTATGCGCAATACATAAAATAATGAGATTATTTTTGTTATAATGACATCATAGGATATATTAAGGAATTTATTTGTAATTTTTATAACTACAAAATACGAAAGTGTATATATATATATATATATATATATATATATATACACGCTTACACACCACATTTTTAATAGTCACCATGTGGGTCTCCTCACTGGTTTCCTTAACCATTGAGCAGGTGGTGCCGAAGTTCGTATTTCTTTAGGAATAGTCCAAATATACGTGTCGGGATTTGAACCTACGAACATTTGCATTGTTGCTTATGGATACTGCTTCCTTATCCAGTAGGCCACTACAGCCAATATGTATAATAAAATATATAAAATTGATTACAAATGAAGTATGTTTTTGCGCCATCTATGAACGAGAATATACAACATTTGTAGTGCAGTTTTCCTAAATATTACTCTGTGTAATGTTTCTTGTGAAGTTAGTTACAGCGCCATCTATATTTTTCTTGTAGTATTTCTTGCAATAAACATAAATTGTTAACCAATTCATATGACGACTTATTTATATAAAAAAGTAAGACAGTTTAAGAGATCAGGATATGTATTATAAGTGTATTTTATTATATTAATACTTTTAATGAAGTTTTAAGCATTTTTATGTATTATTAGAACACTGAACCATTCTTAGATATTAAGTTATTATACTAGATGGCGTTAGGTGTAATATTTGTGAATATCCATATAGATAACGAAAACCAGAATTAATTTTACTACAACAATTAAATAGTACGTATTTTAAAGATAACATAGTTTCGCATCATATGTGCCGTGAATATAATTATTTCATTATTTCCATTACATTAATTTACATTATGGTCTTCATTTCTCGATTGATCATAGAGCTCGTAGACTTGTTGGCGATAAAATGCAAAATATGGAACATCGACGCAAGGTCGCCTGCCTTGCAATCTTTTACCGGTTGCACAACAGGGGGTGTGCTCAGAAGCTACATTCTCTAATTTCAGCCGCCCCATTTCATAAAAGAACCACTAGACAACGTGTCGGCTACTATCTGTATGTGTTAGAATATCCCTTTATCCGCACGAAGAGATTCGCTTCTCCATTCATCATGTGAACAGCTAAGGAATGGAATATACTTCCCGCGAGCATATTTATCACGATCGATTCTCGACTTCGCTTTCGATTCTGACGAGAAGAGTGAATAGGCATTTTTTTTGGACGTGGTCCATCATCGTGGCCAAGGTCGAGAATCCGCCTGTAAATCATTAAAAAAAACAAAGTTGTGTAATTCGTACGCAATTATACAGAACCTAAGTAGCCCATCACTTGGGCCATTATTATTTCGACCTCTCGGTCCCTCTATTTTGACCGCTTATTTTAACTAAAAATATAAAGTAAATACATTAATTTCCCTTGTGGTGTCAAGCTAGCAACTGACCCCTGGTCATTCTATTTTTTAGCCCGGAGAATAATCCTTCATACCGTTAAGGTTACCTTGAGGACAGTAATCCAGGTGTGTCAGACTCCTACCGACTAAAAAACTTCTGGATACTCTTATCTTCCTTCCTTGGTTGAGATGGTGGAGCGATAGCCCAAACGCAATTTAGTTAATGGTGGCTGGTTTTAGAATAGTGCGATACGTGCATGAAATACATCACAATTTAGATTAATTTATATTACAAATTGATTTACGCGTAAGTTGTGCACTGTCTAGTAGTGGACAAATAATCTGTGTTATTTTTGTTGGCTAAGGGCAAAATTGTTAAGTATGCAGGAGTTTACACAAGCGATGTATGTCGGCCGTAGGGTAGGCGATTGTGAAGCTTATAATGGTTATATATTGTATCTGAAATTAACACCTAATCCTTTTCAGTTTACAAAAAATAACAGCCATTACAGTTTTTTATAAATTATAATTAATTTTGTATTACGTTCGTTACCTTTTATATAGGTTTCTCAGTAAAGATGCCCATTTAGTCATATCATAGAATGAGTACGCTAGGAATGTGACCGAAAAAAAGGTTTAATTGTATGGAAATACGCGAAACTATGCCTATTTTTGTGCACTGGTTCGACAAAGTGACTACCGGTCAGTAGCGTTAATTCCATAAATGCATAAAAACATTGCATGCCCTTACGATAAATAAGTCTGGAATAAATTTCTTTAATTTAAACAAAAAAATGAACCCTTTATATTCATATCTATTCTATTTTCATGCCAGAGGGCATGAAATGATCTTCCCTATGAAAGTAATATAATATTTATTATCATTACATAATATTCAATGTCATTATGTGAATCTGCCTACCCTGTCGAAATACCCTATGCACGGCACTGCTACCGGGGCCTAATAGTACAGTGTTATTCAAAAACTACAGTGATTATCATAAGACTAAAATCTTGACAGTCTCCGTCGTCATGTCGGCCCACATATATGACCGGTAGTCTCTAGGTGCTATGATAAAATCCTGACCTATTTCGGACTTAGTTACGCTTCCAAATCAAGTCAAGCAGGCGCAGGCTGTCACCCCAATCAGTGGATGTAAGTTCGCTGATGACCTGCGTAACCCACCTTAGCACGGAATGTCTTGTGACATGATGGGCATGTCAAAACACCGCCGAAGTAGTTATGGGGATCGGACATAGATGGATGGACCTTAAGAGGATCTTGCTTCCAGCTCAAGTCTACGTCTCATCTCAAACTCGGCCATCATGCGTTGCACGAGATACGGTATATGAGTTACTGGATGTACACACCGATGCAAGTAACTATGACGATCTTAACGACTGTGTACTATGATCACATAGTCATGTATCGCTCAGTCGCCACACCCGTAGAGTGGTGGTGATCCCATGATTATGCATTTGTTTTGGGTAATGATGTCCCCGTGATGCGCCTCAGCTTGTTTACCCTACCACCTCAAACGACTATTAGAAACTTGAAGTAATTTAGAATTGGGAGTCGAAGATGCTCGCGTCCGTAGGCTTTACCCTAGTTTCCCTACACGTGACTCCTGGGTGGTGCTAAACGAGCAGCAGCGAGGTGGTAGGGCGTCGGTGCCCGTCTGGATCGCGACCACAGTACATGGGTGTAAAGCCCGTCATAGTGACCAGTTTCGGCTTGTCGCGTTTCGGGATCAGCTTGTGTATATCCTGTAACTCATATACCTAGAGGCCTTAAGCCGTGGTATGTGTGGGCCGACATGAAGATGTAGACTATCAATAGATTTTCATCCTTTGATAGTTGCTTTCGTTTTTGGACTACACTGTACTTACCATCAGGTACTCTGTAGTCACTATGTCGACCCAGTGTAAAAAAAAATAAAAATAAAAAAAATGGTTCAAGAACGAAAGAAATGAAGTGAAGAGCAAAAATTGTAATGATATTTTTAATTAGAACAGTAATTTAGAAACAATAAATGGCCAGCTTTTTGTGGGAACCGTTCTCTCGCGGTCAGTCACTCTCACCTCCATCAACACGGCTGAGCGAGTTACGTGAGATGTAATAGCCCGTGAAGCAAAAACTCTGACAGCTGATTACAAAAAAGAGAAATGGAAAAAAATAACGGATATTTTAGACGAAGATACTTTGTCGTATTTAAGTCCTTGTCACAGACACAGCGAACAGAAAGCGAGGTTAAAGCGAACCGCACTTGAAATAACTTCTCATACTTCTGCATTTTTTTTAGGATTCATAGACGGCCACACTTAACCTCAATTACACCTGCTGGAAAGTAAAGTTGAGTCCGATGATGAACCGCGTCCGCTCAACAAATGCCTATTCCTTCTGCTCTTAAAACTCCCTGGTCATAAGATCGCGGAAATATGGTCACTGGAAGCATATTCCACTCTTTAGCTGTTCGCATGATGAATGTAGAAACGAATCTTCTCGTGCGGATATTAAGAACATCCACCACATACGAATGGTATCCGACACGGTGTCTAGTGGTTTTATGATGAAATGGGGCTGGTGGAATCAGAGAATATAGTATTAGTAATGAACTGGTGTCTTATTACCCCGCGCTCTTACCAATATGCATCATTTTTTTTCACAGGGAGATTGCGCGACTGACTTTTGTCGGACTTGTACCTTGTAACATTTCAAGGAGACTACTTCTGCCCTTTGCGGGACTATGTGTTCTGTTAGTACTATAATCAATTGGTTACAGTGCCGTCTCGCTGCACCCGCTGGGTACAAACGTGGAGAAGTGGGGGCTTGGGGGATGCAGCCTTCCCCAAAACTACTCATTGTGTTTAGGCAGACCACGTCACAATACTCTACCGACTTCTCAAAGGTCGCTAACTGATCGTTCAGGGCCCTCACCGAAAAATGTCACGACCCTAAAGACATCAGAAAACTGGAAAAGAGTTTGCGCGCGATTTTGGGACTGCTTTCTAGATCTTTGGATGAATATCGACTCACAGGCTCGGCTAGCGCCGGTGAGGCGACGACACTTTGATGGTTTTCAGCCAAGAGTCTGGCAAAACAGGAATGAAGCCATCATGGCACCGGTGACATAACTAAAACGGAACTAAACTAAAAGGATATTGAAGAACTGAATAAATTGGTTCCTTGGGAAAATAAGCACTGGAGCAACGTTTTGTACTGACGTTGACATGGTTCATATAGATGTCGTTACTCCTACCTTCCCAAAGAGACAGCCTCGAGAAGGCATTTCGCTCCCCGGGCATCTGGATGAATTGGGTCTCCCAGGCTCAGGTGAAGCGATTAGAGGGACACTCCGGGGGTTTTTAGTCAGTAGGGGTTTGATACACCGGGGTCGCTGCCTTCACAGTGACCTTAACGGTCCTATGTAGGATTTTCCCCAGGGACACCAAAAAAATAGATGTCGTACATTACAAAATAAAACGTCGCGCCTTCTGTTCGCTGTCTGTTTGACAAGGACTTTAAGACTAGTACGAAGTAAGGCCTGGATGTTCCAATATATACGAGTATGTAAAACAATAGTAAACTTTGCAGATACAAATATTCCTAAAAGCAGCGAGAAAGCTTTCGACTTGAATTGAATTGAAATCCTGGGATGTTCTCTAAAATATCGATATTTGAACGGATTTTCTATAAAATTATGCGCGGAAAGTTTGTTTGAAACGTTTATGCGTTAATTCTGGGAGTTTGCTAAGCTAAAATACTTTACACTTTATTTCGATATACAAGGTGTCTCAAAAGAAAGTTCACATTTAAATCTTTTTTTAAAAGAAAAGTCTTAGCTTTATTGAAAAAATGTTTATTTTATATTGAAGTACACTGTTTGGGAATTTATTTTTTAAAAATAACATCGTCCAAATGTAAGCCGTTGCGCTCTCGGCATTCATTTAGTCGGGCACTCAAATTGCCTATGACAGCTCGGCAGGTAGTCTCCGTGATGGCTGCCATTTCATGACGGATATTTTCTTTTAATTGTGCCAGGGAAGTCGGTTTATTAGCGTAAACTTTTGATTTGGCATAACCCCACAGGAAAAAATCCATAGGCGTTAAATCGGGACTCCGTGGAGGCCAATTTATGTCACCTCGCCTGGAGATTAATTTGTTCGGAAAAATTTCTCGAACTCGAGGCAGAGATCTGTTGGACGTGTGTGAAGTTGCTCCATCCTGCTGGAACCATGTTCTTTGGTTGTAACCAGGAAAGTTTTGCAGTTGGGGTACGAAAAACTCGTCTAATATCTCCACATAACGATCTGAATTCACTGTGAGTGTGCGTCCCCTTCCATCTTCAAAAAAGTAAGGGCCGATAATTCCTCGCGCCGACATCGCTGCCCATACGGTGACTTTGGGTGAATGTAGGGGTTTCTGATGTTTTTGTTTTGGGTTGGTTGCACTCCAGTAACGACAATTTTGCTTGTTTACATGCCCATTCAGGTGAAAATGGGCTTCATCGGAAAACAAGATGTTGGTGAACGTTGGAAAGCGCTCAATCATCTGATTTACAAAGGCAAGCCTCTGATCAGCATTTTGAGGCTTCAGTTCTTGCACTAACTGAATTTTGTACGGGTGCAGCTTTAAATCTTTGTGTAAAATGCG
This sequence comes from Automeris io, assembly GCA_036320925.1. Taxonomy (NCBI): domain Eukaryota; kingdom Metazoa; phylum Arthropoda; class Insecta; order Lepidoptera; family Saturniidae; genus Automeris; species Automeris io. The sequence goes on from JAUDJH010000008.1 coordinate 706,731, forward strand.
GCATAATGAAGATCTGTGCACATTTAAAGCAACAGCACGCTTCCGAATCGAGATGTTTGGATCATCTCGAATAGACTGAGTAACACTGTCCACGATTTCGGCTGTTCTTGATGTTCTTGGCCGCCCAGATTTTGGTTTCTCCAGAGTTGACCCAGTCTCTTCAAACTTCTCAACCCATTTTGCAATGAGTCGAGTGCTAGGCGCATGATTTAAGTGACGAATATGTCGAATACTGCAGAATTTTCTACGCGCTACAGTCGCCGAATTACCGTTTTTGTAAAACTCACGTACGCACAACGCACGGTCCGCACCAGAGAAACGCTCCATAGCGACTAAATTCCCAAGAGCCAGACTACCGACTGACATACCCCCCGCGCCCCTCAGAATAGTTGCTTTCGCGTAATAAGATAAGCAAATGTGAACTTACTTTTGAGACACCCTGTACATATAGTCAAATAATGTACGTATAAATGTTTTTGTAATCGCAGGTTTGTGTTTACAGACATGACAAGAAAATACATATACATTTATTGTAACGTTCATATATATTGTATCTCCTAAAGCATGCCGTTAGATGGCGTTATTTGTCTCATCTATACTAATATTATAAAGCTGAAGAGTTTGTTTGTTTGTTTGAACGCGCTAATCTCTGGAACTACTGGTTCGAATTGAAAAATTATTTTTGTGTTGAATAGACTATTTATCGAGGAAGGCTTTAGGCTATATAACATCACGATGCAACTATTAGGAGCGAAGAAATAATGGAAAATGTGAAAAAAGCGGGGAAAATTATTCATCCTTGAGTGCTTCCATTGCGTGCGCTGCGAAAACGGTTCAAGATACCAAAAATATATGTATGACAGAGTTATTCCTCTTAAAATGATCTAAAAAAATATCCCCGACAGTATATGTCTATCTTTTAAGATTAAGTCACTAGAACCGTTTTTATGGTAATCAAATTTGGTCGAAATTAATGCATTATTTGTTAAGAGTTGTATCAACGTAATAATATTAATCTTTATCCAAATAAATGTGTTGTTGATTAAGAATATTTTATTGTGAACAAAATTGTCTTTGACATCACTTAATTTCAATGAACATCTTAGAAGATATTACAATAACTTATATAGCAAAACAACGTTTGCCGGATCAGCTAGTTGTGGATACACAGTCGAACCGCCAAGTATTTGTATCATTATGTCACCGCCAAGAGTGCTTTTTATCTCTATTTCTTGTATATTTTTAGGAGGCCTATGTTATTTGTGTTTAGGTACTATTGTTATAAATAGGCAGTCTTATGACACGGAGTCGGCATCATGTTTAAAGAATTTTCAATTTATCTTCGAGCGCTCGGTAGTCCGCAAGATTCGCTGCACCAATGCGTGTTCCTTGATCCAGGCAGAGGAATACCACGGGGCAAAGGTAAGGGGAATAACTTTAAATATGTTCGGTAATGATTATATGCACCTTTAGGACCCGAATTACAACTTTACCTGCACCAAAGAATACAGTCCACTTAAATCCCAAACTTTCCTGTACAGTTCTTATAGACGTGCACACTATATCATCATGAAGTTAGGAAATACACAGAGCAGGCGAAAAACTAAAACCCATAATCATAATTAATATTTTGATATAAAAAGATAAATGACTGTTAATAACATTTCGTAAGCTCAGCCATCAAAATAACAGACATTATTCACAAATGATTGGATATTCAATGATAAAGGAAGCTGTCAAATCGGTAAAATCATTTTTCTTTTATACAGGAAAATATTGGGTGTTTTTCTTCAAAAACTTGATGATAACACATTAATTCATTCTGATTTGTTTTTGTACAATTGTGAAGTTGAAGACTTGAATATGATAAACTAAAACATGAAAAACTTGGACTGACGTCAGTTTATCGTGAAAAAGTGATAATATTAGGTCCTTACATATGAAATTGGCGTTTTGTATGGGAGGAACAAAAAATCGAATATTTTTTAATATAATATATTTAATTAATCAAAGTATGAACCATTATTTTCTATGCACTTTTGCCATCTCATAGGTAGTTAATTGACCCCTTTACTAAAAAAACAAATCGGACGGGAATCAATAAAATCTTTGAAGGCGATTTGGACTGCCCCATCAGAGTTGAATTTTTTCCCTTGCAAGAAGTTATCCAAATTTCGAAAAAAATGGTAATATGTTGGAGCAAGGTCCGGGGAGTACGGAGGATGTCTTAGACTTTCCAATTGAAGCTCTTCTAATTTAGTAGCCGTCTGTTGCGCAGTGTGTGGTCTAGCGTTGTCGTGAAGCAGCAGTGGCGTGGAGCGATTGACCAGCCTAGGTTGTTTAGCCGCTAGCTTTTCCATCATGGTTTGCAATTGCTGACAGTAGACATCAGCCGTAATAGTCTGGCCAGATTTGAGAAAACTGTAATGAACAATACCGGCACTAGTCCACCAAACGCTTACAAGTAACTTTTTTGGGGTTAATTTTCGCTTGGGGCAGGATTTGGCTGGCTGGCCAGGATCCAACCATTGCGCTGAGCGCTTCCGATTATCGTAAAGAACCCATTTTTCATCACAGGTAACGATTCGGTTTAAAATACCTTTATTATTGTGCCGGTTTAGTAATGTAACGCAGCAGTCGACGCGCGTTTGCCGGTTTGCTTCAGTCAATTCGTGAGGTACCTACCTTTCAAGCTTTTTAATCTTCCCAATTTGCTTCAAGTGAATTAAAACAGTTTTATCACTAACATCGCAGCCTGCAGCTAACTCGGACGTGGTTTGCGATGGATCCGCTTCCACAATAGCCTTCAACTCTTCATTATCAACTTGAGTCTCAGGCCGTCCACGGGGCTTGTTCTGCAGGTCGAAATTTCCAGAACGAAAACGTTGGAACCAAAAACGAACTGTGTTTTCTTTTGCAACACGACCGCCATACACATCATTCACCCTTCGAGTTGTTTCCGCAGCACTAGTGCCACGGCGGAACTCGTACTCGTAAATAATGCGATATTTTAAGTTTTCCATTTTGTAAAATGAGTGACGCAAACAGAAAAAAACAGAAGAAAAAAACAAATTAATGACGATCATCGAAGCACAAATACATGAGTCTATAGCTGTACAAATTTGAATTTGGAATTCCTTACCAAAGAGGAGAAATTTGTGATTAAAGTGGCCAGTACGAAAAACGCCAATTTCATATGTAAGGACCTAATATATAGCTTAATATATAGAGAGTAAAAAATTAAAATTATACATTTTTAAGCGCTTCTCAATTTTAATAAGCAATTACATTGCAAGAGACGGTTGCTAATATAAAATACTAGGGTTTCAATTTTATGATTGAAATTGCGTCTGGATGGGTATTAGCAACCATAAAACTGTCTGGCAATTATGAATTCATATTTCTAAGAGGATATTTATAAACAAGATTTTTTACTTAAATGATTTTAGGGGTCTCTGGATGTAGACAGCCAGAGGCCATACCTAGCATAACACTTGTATTTATTTTAAATTAGAGAGAACAGAAAAAACCATCCATACTGAATTTACTTTTTTATGACGTTCATTTTTATTATATGTTTAATTCTGACTCGGCAAACTAACCAAACCACGCCTGATGGTAAGTATAGTGTAGTGGCGAAAACGACTACAAAAACCAATAGTAGTAAAATAACATCCGATAGTCACAGTGATCATGCCGACCTGCACAAATATCTCTACACACTTCGTTTAAAGTACCCAATATTATAGGACGGTGCGAACACGCTCGCCAGAAGACCATTCCACAGCTCGGCGACTGCAAAAGTGAGAGAACTTCTTAATCCTAGCCAGGATATGGGTTACAGTCAGAGCTGGGCAAAATGTAATCTGATTAATGATGAACGATTACAAAATGTAGTCGCAATTTTAATTTTCTTGCTCTGTAATCATGATTAAATCAATTTAAAACTATGATTTTGTACTGTTTAAAACATAAATGACTAAAATGCAGTCATATTATTGGTAAAAAGCGTAAAATGTAATCGTTAATCATTTTCATTAATCTGATTACATTTTACCCATCTGTGGTTACAGTATAGCCGTGACTCCATAAACCATGGTTCGTTTATGGAAGGCAGAAGGCAGAAAAAGGTTAAAAACTCTTCAGAACACTATTAACTCAACTATATCACGAGTACAATAATGATGTATTATGAGTATAGAGGATAGTATTATTATGAGTACAAAATATCCATAAAAATAACTAGTTAACTTAAAACGAATGTCATTTTCTTGTCAAGTTACGACTCTCTAAGGTTCACGAGTTCTCGCTTTAGATATGAGATCATAAATCCTCTCTGTTTATACCGCGTGAGTGGAGACAGTGCAGCGGGAGTACTTTAATGAAAGATTCAGCGAAGCGTGCAATATTTACGAGTATACACATTTTTAAGACATGTTAGATAAAACGAAATATCAAAAATATCTTCTAAAGTTTTTACAGTGATAGATCTTAATATTAGAAACATGTGTCTGACATTACAATTTATGAATATATTTACCTGTAAAGGTTAAAGGGAATTGATATCGTATACCTCAAGGGATAGTTTGTGTAAATATAAAATATTTCTCTTCTTTTATATAAAATCATATGTTTTACCTTGATCTATAAGAACTCGCTGAATAGATTTTGACGGCAATTCGCATTTCTAATAAAAATCGAAATAAAATCCATCCGAGTAATAATAGTGTGGTATGACCGGTGGTCGTGGGTGAGTTGGTAGCATTGATGACCAAAATGTTATCGGATTAATAAAAATGATTAATGATTATATTTTTATTTTTTACCAATAATATAACTGAATTTTGCTCATTTATGTTTAAAACACTACAAAATCTCAGATTGTACGCACATTTATCATTTCTTAATGTTTTAAATGGATTTAATCATGATTACAGAGCAAGAAAATTAAAATTACGACTACATTTTGTAATCGTTCATCATTAATCAGATTACATTTTGTCCATCTCTGTTGGTAGAAAGACACGGATTTTGGCGTTTTAGTGTTTATTGCATTTTTTGACACACAGAACTGCGACGCACACGCACGTACTCTAGCTTTGGGTCCCGGTAGTCGCGAGCATTCCTTGCGCGCGCGCACCCCTTACCCCTTGCATCCCGTAACACCCTAACGACCCTTAGGGCGTTTAACACAAGCCCGTATCGGACGGCGTTTACATGCTATAGTGGTAATATCAGCAAAAAGAACTGCATATATACAAACTGATACCGAAACATGACAGGCCGAAGCGATTCACTATGGAGTCCTTACACTTATTGTGTACTGCTGTCATAACCCAATTCGGGTGACCGCTATACCTAAAGAAAATGCAAAGATAAACTTTTTTTTGTATTGTCTTTAGTGTGTGTGTGTATTAAATAGGAACACAATATGAAGACTCACGAAAAAAATACACAAAATTTTAAGAGACTTTTAAACACTAATCACTACATGTTGCTTACAATGTTGCTTTTGAATTTCTAGTATTTTGTTAGTTTGTGGTGAAAATAAATATATTTCATTTCATTTCATTTCATTTACATATTATAAAACAAACTCCTCCGCTGCGCCCATCCGTTTGTCTGCTAAGCTCAAATATGACTAAAAATTTTCAGGCGAGTTTAACCAGTTTAAATCTATTAATAATTGTTAAAAATATTTGATAAAGTAACGCGTCCTGAGAGCTTTTATCGAAAACGTTCTCAAATCTCTTTGTGACATAAAAAACAACGTATGTATGAATCTTATAGTGGAATAGGGAGGGATAAGAGAGGGGTTAGGAGGAGGAATATGCTTAGCTAAAAGTTAACACGACATTCATTGTTAGGCGGCACGACGTTTGCCGGGTCAGCTAGAGATGGATAGGAAGTTAATCACTTAACTAATAATAAAACTAAAAATTAACGAAAAAAAACTAAATCAAGAATCACAAAATACAACAATGCTCGGTCTTTATTACGGTCTAATCCACTTATATGATAAGTCTTCTGCAAACAATGAACCTGAGAATGTTTATTGTTGAAGAGAATCAACAACGAATTTCTCATCACGCTCGGAAGTCAAATATAATTTGACATTCCCGATTGCCAATGTTTGCTTAAAGGCGCCCTTCGGATATTAACAGTCTCAACTCGGCAGCTGAGCCCATTAAAGGCTGGCAGGTCGCGATGTACCGATCTGTATCCACTTATATAGAAAAGTAGGATGCAGTGTCTGGATATTGACAACTAACCTATCTGCTTCTACCTGTCTCTGATTGTGTCAATTCTCCGCGCTATTAGATTAAGAGGGTTTTGGACGAGAGGGTGCGTTTGTGTGCGTTTGAGCGCTAGCATTCACTCACCCAATACTCGTATATCCTGCGCAATTAACAATTTCCGAATATTTCCATCAGCGAACTTATCTTCACCAAATGAGGCTGCAGCCCGCGCCTACTTGATGTCATTTGGAAGCATCATCATATGGAAAGGTATCTGCCATAGGCGACGTGTCTAGTTAGCGACCGTCCTGGCGCTGGCTGGTTGCATGATTAGTTAGATTCATGTTCGTCACGATTGCTTGCTGCAGTTTATCTCCTTCTTCGTCGTGCTGCACGATTACTGCAGTGGGAAGCGGCAGCCGAGTAGTTTCCATAGATGGGCAAAATGTAATCAGATTAATAAAAATGATTACGATTACATTTTACGTTTTTTACTATTTATATAACTGCATTTTGCTCATCTATGTTTTAAACATTACAAAATCCCAGATTGTATACACATTCATTATTTCTTCATGTTTTAAATAGATATAATCATGATTACAGAGCAAGAAAATTAAAATCACGACTACATTTTGTAATCGATCATCATTAATCTGATTACATTTTGCCCATCTCTGGTATTGTCTGTCAGAATCCGACAGCCGCTTTAACGCTTTGAGTTGTTCGGGACGCGATCGATCCTCCAACCTGCCATGCTTAGCAATCTAATCTTTACCAATGCTATAATAATCAAAAATTTAGATTAGGGATCACTTATTGTCTATTTTAACCCTGGTATTAGACGATTCTCACTAGACACCTGTGGAGTTCAATACATTTGTTATATAGAGTTCGATGCACTTGTGAGGTTATGTGAAGTTCGATGTACTTTTGGAGTGCAATGCGATCATCTAGGTGTCATGCGAATTGTATTTAAATGCGCATCAAATGAATAAATTATGTAGTCACGATAAACCTGCCTTCTGACTCACTCGTCACTACACGCCATTATGCAATAAGCATTATGATTTGAGGTGGTAATCAGCGCTGGGTGGCTTAACCGGTTATCTAGCATTCTTTGAGCTGATTCCGTTTGGCGCGACATCACAGCACAGGGTATTTGCTTTTTAGGGTGGGGGCTCTGAGCGACCGGTCAGCAACCCCCGAGAAGACGGCGGTGCGTTGTGACGCGCTCTGCCGAAGTATACTAGGTGGTATCGGGGAGGCGGCGTCTCCCACCGTGATTGTGCCTGTCAGGCGCGGCGTAGTGGGGCTGCGGCGATTTGATTACAGGACCCGCAGTCCCCACTAATTCGCAGAAGTAGTCACCTTGGGGTTTTTAGCTAGTAAAAGTCCGGCACACGCCGGCTGCCACCCCCTTCGCGGCCGGGACGGTCCTATGAGGATTTTCCCCAAGTAAAAAGAAAAAATAAAGGGTATTTGCTTTCGTTGTTATCTATCTTGACTAACCTATTCTTCTGTGTTTTATAGTATGTTATGTGGCAAATAAATGCTTTTCTTTCTTTCTGGTACGGTGATTGCCCAATCTGGAACGTGACTTCAGTACATAAGTCCAGAGACCGTCATAGTGTGTACACCCAGTTGCTCATATACTTAGAGACCTTCAGTCGTGGTATATGTAAGCCGGCATGACGACAGCGGCTGTCAATTCTCATCCTTTGATAGTCTTTGCCGTTCTTTTATTTACCTATAATTACCTATAATTTCCAAGGGGCATAGAGTAGTAACTTTCTCGAGTCAGTATAAAAAAGATTTTAGCAACGAATGATGTGCCGATTTGATGACTGTACACTTCAACGCCTAGGGTTTAACTCTTAGGTTTTTCTTCAGGATTGTTGCAAGCAATAGGATGTTTTTCGTAATTTGTATCATTGATATAATGCTTGAACACCTAAAAACGCGATTTAGATTCTGCAGTCTACCAGACTATACTAAGCCGGCCGTGTCTTGATTGTCAGAATTCGAATTGTACCTGATAGCGATGAGCGGCGAAGACTGAAGGGGGTTCGTGTTGATATAAAAGAAACGCAATTAATTCTTGATATTTTATTCTTATAATAGTCGAGCGCAGAGTGTCAAGTGTGTTTTACATATTTTTTTGCAACAGGATTATATGTTGTTCGCCTGGAAAGGTCCTTGCAACATCTCTGGGCGAGACGGACGAGCACTAAGGTGCTCAGCGAGCGAATTTATGGGTGGGTGGCAACGCAAAGGACCTTTGTGGGTATGGACCTCGACTTGACCGGTCGTCAAAGAATTTAAGGTAATCTAACAGCGTTTTTGATGCGACTACCTTGAGAAGACACGCTGAAAGCACCTCAAGGCAGCGTTGGAGTAACTAACCTTACAACTAGTACTTTATTTACATAGTTTAAATCGAATAATCAGACAATTGCGGCGTCGGGTTCCGCGGTATCACGGCCCGCGTTGGCCCCTTCTTTCTATTGTAGCTCGACGATGTGCCTTTGCTTTTCGTTTCGCCCACGCTACCCGAAGTTCACTACCCGCAACCTACCCGCTTCCTTCTTACGATTGATCGAGTTATTGTTCGCCTTTTTGTATTTCAGTCAACTGTCGCCAATCGGTACGTGTACGCTCCGAGCCGCAGTTCGACTCAGACTTAACCTTGAGTTTATTTTGGCGTTTTTCTGTAGGTAGTCGTTTTTGGAGCGCTGGCCGCTCAAGTCGAGGTCCATACTCACAAGGATGCGCTCATGTTGACACTCAGCCCATAACTTCGCTAGCTGAGCATGTTTAGTGCTCTTCTTCTATGCCTGCTGTAATTATAAAGGCCTTTTCTGGTCAACAGAATAAATTCATCTCTAAAAAAAGCTTTTTTGTAGTTTCAAAAGTTTCTTTACTTATCTTTCTTTACTTGATATCATTTTAATGGGTAAATTTTATCCTTCCCATGGATTTACCCGACTTTGTTCGTAGAGTCTGCGCTTTCTGGGACACAGTGAAGATTTGATCCGTAGTCTCATTGGCGGTCACGCGAGTCTTCCTCCAAGTGGGGATCACAGTATAAAGGAGATTGATAATGAACCAAATCAATTCAATGACACTGATGACGGATCCGCCCAGACAAAGTCCGAAAATGCCTCCAAGATTTGCTGTAACAAACGTAATTCTTTATTTAACATTAACCACTGATTAATTCATAAGCTGGATATTTTTTTTTTATAACGCATAGGCGAACGCTTGACCTCAATCACACCTGGTGGAAGGTGAAGATGAGTCCGATGATGAACCACGTCCGCCTAACAAATGCCTATTCACTCTTCTTTTAAAGACTCCCAGGTCATAAGATCGCGGAAATATGGCCGCTGGAAGCATATTCCACTCCTTAGCTGTTCGCATGATGAATGTAGAAGCGAATCTTCTCGTGCGGATATAATATTAATATGATTCTGTATCTCTAAAGGAAATAAGAATCCCTTATAGAATTTACTTCGTTGAACGTATGTCTGTCTCTCTGTCAAGACTCTCATTCTCAGAAACACGAGAAGGTATCAAGTTTATATTAATTTTTGGATCTGTAATGTTTTTATTGTGACTCGGCACCAACCAACCCACCAGGCTAACTACAAGGGGCAAGCCAGCGCCCACGCCCCGAGCGCTGAATTCTAGGGGCGGTAGATGAGCACATCACCCTACGTACACACTGAATAACATATCTAAAAAGTGAGACAACCTCAATATATGAAAATGGCTGAAAAGCACAATTGTTTGCTCTTGACGTTTTAAAAGATAACTCAAAAGCCTCATAAGATATAGTTACCACGTCTTAAATAATGCAAAGGTCGCTTTTCGTGAATTTATCACGTCTTATGCGATAAATTATATTAACAGTTTTACATAGTATGATAAGTCACCAATTTCGTTAGCTTAGACTTTGTGATTTATGGACAAGGCTATAGAGATAAATATACATATATATATATATATTTAATTAAATCTTATATATATTATAATCTTAATCTTAATATTACACACATATATATATATATATATATATTAGGGCGCTTAAAATTTTTTTTTTTTTTTTTAATATTAAGGGCTCATATTTTCAGAGGCCTATTTTGGCATTAAAACGAAACTTTTGAGCGTGGTTCCGAGGAAAAATATTTTTTTTAAACGACCTAATATATATATATAAGATTTTATTATAATTGACGAATTCAATTCTTATATGTGAAACTTATTTGACAGCTTCCTTTCGCAGATACCTATTACGGTTCCTGCTATATTTTTTAGTTTTTTGTCAAACGTTGACCTACTTTCTGAGTAAAGTCTAAGTAAACACAAAGTCGCGTTTATTAATATATGCCTAAGAAGCTGTAGGCAGGTGTTCACATACAAAGAAATTATCAGTGATTTTATTCATGCAAAATCAGGTCTAATTGAACTATACAAATATTTTTAACCCTTTAAAACATGGTCATAGCTCTAAATACCGTGGGGGGTTCAAATATTCATTCAATACGTTAGTCTATCAAAAAAAATCCATATAAAGGATGTCCTGAAAGCATTCTGTCTATTTTCGTCCAATTCATAATTCAATTTTGGCATATCATCGCGAATAGATCGTAAATTATCAATTTATAAAGCAAAAAGTGCTTTTATACGTTCCTACGTGTGTCATTTTGCGCGTTGACACATATTTATTTTAGAGACACACAATACGCCTCTTTGATATCGGTGCGCCGATAGACGTTTTCCGCCGGTAGCTCACCGCGCCGACTTTCCAATATATCGATATGTAGTTATATCAAATGATATTTAAGCTTTTTTATACTCATGGGAACACGCAGTATTGAGAGAGCAAATTAGGAAAACATTTGAAATAATGAAAATATTGACAAATTTAATTTTACGGACTTATTCGTGACTAAAAACAAACTATTCTATTCATCACAAGTCGACTACTTGATTTTGAAACAAAGACCTCTTAATTCACAGACAAGACACTAACAAAATAGTTATCAAGCTAAGGCTTCATATAATTAAGTTAACGTTTATATAGAGTGATTTAATAGACGAGGGAGATATTACGCATTCGATTTTAATCCTTATGTGTAAAGAAGTGATACCTTTTTTACACTTGCTCGACGTAATGATTACTTTGCAGCTGATGGTAAGTACAGTGTAGTCCAAAAACAAAAGCGACCATCAAAGGATGAAAATCCATTGATAGTCTCCATCATCATGTCGGCCCACATATACCACGACTGAAGGTCTCTAGGTATATGAGTTATTGTATATACACAAGCTGATCCCGGTACGCGACAGGCGATAGCGAGTCACTATGACGGTCTTTACGCTTGTACTCTGTGGTCATGACCCAGTTCAGGCAATCGCCCAATAATCACAATATAATATTAACATGTAATATTTTCATTAAAAGAAAATAAACCCTAGGCAACATGGTTTCATAATATTTATAGACAAATACACATTGCTATTGCATTATTGATATGAATGAATAGCAATTAGATATTAAATAGATATTTTGACTATTCTAAGCCATGATAAAGTATGAAGGGAAAACGAGTTACACAACACCTGTTTATTTAAATTTACGTAAAAAAAACTTTATGTACTTAACAATATACATTGTTTATCCATTTTCTTTATAATTTGTGAGAAAATATATTTACATTCTATAGCATGTAGACGCTGCCCGATACGTAATAATATTAAACGCCCTAAGGGCCCTTAGGGTGTTACGAGACGTGAGGGGTAAGGGGTGCGCGCGCGCAAGGGATGCTCTAGCAAAATCAGTCGACTACCGAGACTCGAAGCTAGAGTGTGTGTGCGTCGCAGTTTGGTGTGCCTTAAAGTGCCAATAGACTGTCTAAAACGCCAAAATCCGTATCTTTCTACCACCACACCCACGACCACCGGTCATAATTCTTATTACTTGCAAGAATGTACAAATTATTGTATGTAGAAATAACTCCCTCGTTTATAATATTACCTGTATAAACAATATTAGGACATCCAATTACTGTTAAACAAATACACATTGTATTAATAGCGTTCAGCAATTTTTCGTGTTTAACATCTGTCGTGTTTTGCTTCTCGCACTTCAAAAAGAAAGGAACGAACGCACACAGCCTGCCGAGAGCGATTTGCGTAGAAAAGCTTTGTAACTGTGGGTCCATTTAAATTATACACAAGAGCTTTACCTGAAAATTGTCGTTGAGGGATTAAGTCCTTTTGTCTTGTCATTTCTCAGCGTGACAAGGTATTCCAAAAGATTAAGAAATATGTAGACGAATAATTTAGTACAAAGCGAGTGGATAAAAGAAAAGCGATAAATGATATAAATTCCATTGAATGTGTTTTCTATATAAATTATTACAACAAAAATGAAATATAGAACCCAATTACTACCAATGGCTTATAATACCATACAATAGATGTCATTAAAAAAAATCAGTGAGCTATTTGTATAATAGTAGTTGTAGCATACAATATTTAAATAATTATATAAGAGCAGTGCCGAGCTACGCCGATAGATGGCATGAGAAAAAAAGTAAATCACGCAATCGTTGTGCTCACTTAGTCTACAGACCTTTCGTAGGTTGTAGGGAGAGAAAAACAAATTATAGGGCCTCGACACACGTGGATGCATTAAAGCTATTAGACATCTATCTGCTACTATTTGAGAAAAGACACAAGTTGCAACTGGTTCGGAGTTTATTTCGAAGCCCCTTGTAGTCCGTATTCCTTATTATCATTGGCATAAGAATAAATTATTATCTTAGTTTGTGTCTATTTAACCCTAATATGGTTTTTTTTATCTGTGTTCGTTTCTCACACCACTCTTTATCGATTCACATGTTATACAGTATCATTCTATCAAAATATTAATTTTAATTATCGACGAAAAACGTTCGCATCTCTATCCTACGGATTTTTGCTTTTATAATATTTAAGTAAATCTATGCTTGATTAGATGTCTTTTGACAGATCCTACGTTAACGAGTATTATTTTTTTCCTAAAAAGGAAAGTTTAATATAATAGAATCAGACATCATATGGTTACCGTGGGGTATTAACATGGAATAAAAAGAAATATAGAAGAATATACATTTATTTAGAGTAATTAGTCGTGGAGTTTACCGGCAGAATGGAATAGTGTCTCCCTCTTCACCATTCTGACGTGATGTAAGTGCGTAAGAGTCGATTAAGGTATACAGCGGGTCGAATTACACGCAGATAGCTACTACAGGCGCCCACTCTGCACACAGCGCACACCCGTCCACCCACACCGGACAAGCGTGATGGGTTACAGTCCAAACTAGAGATGCCTCGAATATTCGGTAACTATTCGGTATTCGGCCTATTCGGCCACTTTTATTGCTATTCGGTATTCGGCCGAATAGTACGTATTATTACCAAATAATGTAAAAAAGACACGTTATCTTACTCAAAGTTATGTATTTATTTCCAAATTACAACACTTTAGTAATTAAAATTGTTCAGTGGTAAGTTGTGATGGATAAAAACAAGCTTTTCAGCATTTTTTGATAGCAAACGATTACGCTTTTCATCGTAAATATTACCAGCCTCAGAAAATAACCTCTCACATACACACTCTCTCGCTCACACACATACTAATAAACTTATACCGTGAATATCCATATAAAAACACAAAACACCTTTGAATAACCCGAACGGAAGTGCGAGTCTCACCAGAGACAAGATTTACTTAATCGGTGAGACTTATCACCCTGTGTATATGCATAAGTTTTGTGTTGAAATAAAGATTATTATTATTACTAAACACGCTACTTCCAGGAATATTCGGCGCTTCGGCCGATAGCGTTGCCGAATATTCGGTATTCGGCCAATTCACTATTCGTGGCATCACTAGTCCAAACTCCTTTCCATGGATTCTACAAATATACTCAAACGTCTTCTTCAAACGTCGAGTGAATCGGTATTTGCTGCGCGAGCGCGCTCCATCGTCGGCCTCATCATAGCTTTCCATCAGGAGAGATTGATGTCAAGCGCAAGTCTATCAGTAATAAAAAAAATACAGATGAATCTCATACAACACCGCAATAAAGTCACACATGCACACAAATGCACTCACACACACATACATTCACACAACAATCACTCGTCTATTCGGATATGAAGAGCGATGTTTACAAAATTTTATATGTAAGCGTAACTTCGTCATTGGCACATTAGTTTTTTTTATTTTATTACCTTTTTTGTATATAATTTGACTTATAATGTGCTGTGAAGTTGCTTTTAAATAAATAAATAAATACTGGAAAAATGAAAGGAGACCTTTGCCCTGCAGTGGGACGAAACTGGCTAATAATATTAATAGAATTAGTCACGCCAAAAGGCGCAACCCCAGAACTACAAATTAAAATGTAAACGCACCTAATCCCCAACGCCATCTGGCGTACATCATTCATTCATATTCACTTCTTAACGTTCTCGCTTTAAACTACAAACATCGCATCGCATTCCTTTAAACTTAAAAACATCGCATCGCATCCATCTCCATTATAATCGCATATTAATTACTTGAAACTTGCAACACACAAATTCTTAAAAACCATCCTCCACATTCGCATACAAACACATACAGTGAGTGATTTTGTGAAGTGCCCGAATACCGCTTCCTACGGTAACTACTTCTTTTGATTTGTCTCAAATTATCGCAATTCTTTATTATAAATCATCCCGCCTACGAGGGTGCATTTTTTGCAACGGCATAGGTTAATACTTATCCCGGCCCGCGTAAGAATAATAATCGAATAATAATGTTATAAAAATAGAGCTCGATAGCGCTTAAAAAGAGCGGCATGAGCCTTCGGTGTAAACTAAAGTGGGCTGATGATAACCGATAAAAAACCGATAACTGATAAAAAACCGGGCAACGTTTGTTGGTGTAAAAAGTACATGTAAATAGTAATGAACCAATTCAACCTACTTAAACTAGTCGTGTCAAACTCGTAATCATGACAGCTGACAGCGCCGCGCAGACACGTACATCACACGGCTTTCCATATAAATGTAGACAGAATGGTACTTTGCAGCCTGACAGCCGCCGCCGTGCCGCGTGTGCTAGAATTCAAAGTATGCCGTACAATGTTTTTTAATTAAAAAATATCATAACTCACCCAACAATTGATCCCAGGAGTAGAGCACCTCTCTTCTATACTTCATGCAAGTTGTATCACTAAAGTGGACTGAGACTCGACTCTGGGTCTCGTTCAGATATCTGAAATAAACCTTAACAAGTTTTGAAATGCTATGGTCCAGTTTCAGAGAGACTTCTCAAGTTCTAAGATGCTTTTAAACACTAATTATTTATAAAAAATATAATAATATGGTGCCACGCTATTAGGTCCTTACATATGAAATTGGCGTTTTTCGTACTGGCCACTTTAATCACAAATTTCTCCTCTTTGGTAAGGAATTCCAAATTCAAATTTGTACAGCTATAGACTCATGTATTTGTGCTTCGATGATCGTCATTCATTTGTTTTTTTCTTCTGTTTTTTTTCTGTTTGCGTCACTCATTTTACAAAATGGAAAACTTAAAATATCGCATTATTTTCGAGTACGAGTTCCGCCGTGGCACTAGTGCTGCGGAAACAACTCGAAGGGTGAATGATGTGTATGGCGGTCGTGTTGCAAAAGAAAACACAGTTCGTTTTTGGTTCCAACGTTTTCGTTCTGGAAATTTCGACCTGCAGTTCATACTTTGATTAATTAAATATATTATATTAAAAAATATTCGACTTTTTGTTCCTCCCATACAAAACGCCAATTTCATATGTAAGGACCTAATATATCCCTTTCAGTGTGAGTAGGGATAAATTAGTAGCTATAAGCACGCTGTTCAGGGTAGGGGCTCTGAGCGACCGGTCAGCAACCCCCGAGAAGACGGCGGTGCGTTGTGACGCGCTCTGCCGAAGTATACTAGGTGGAATCGGGGGAGGCGGCGTCTCCCCCCGTGATTGTGCCTGTCAGGCGCGGCGTAGTGGGGCTGCGGCGAATTGATTACAGGACCCGCAATTCCCACTAATTCGCAGAAGAAGTTACCTTGGGGTTTTTAGCTGGTAAAAGTCCGGCACTCCCCGGCTGCCACCCCCTTCGCAGCCGGGACGGTCGTATGAGGATTTTCCCCAAGTAAAAAAAAGTGGCTATAAGCACATTGTGCTTATATGTCGTGCCCAACATAACCAGAAGCGCAGTTCATCGGCGTGCTCCGGGCACTACACGTGACATTCTTATTAGTTGCCATGCGTTTTTCCTCACGGTGTTTTTCTTTACCTGTGCCTAAGTACTTTATCTGGCAAAACCTAGAAGTACATGCCGAGATTCAAATCTACGTGAGCGCACGTTATCCGCGCATAGATACCGGCTTTTAACTCACTAGGTCACCACAGCCTTTTTTTTATAATTTATAGACGAACGCTTGACCTCAATCACACCTGGTGGAAGGTGAAGATGAGTTCGATGATGAAACGCGATCGTCTAGCAAATGCCTATTCACTCTTCTCTTAAAGACTCCCAGACAATACAATAGTATTTTTACAGGTATCGATATTTTTTTATGTCAAAAGGTTTAAGGTTAGATTTAGGTTTACGGTTTAAAGGTTAAATACAAACAACTTGATAATCCACTTGTGGAGTCACGTTAACGGACGGCAAATGGACACACGCAATACAATTAGTTACGCATGAGTGAGCCGCTGCAACATTGTCGCTACGGCGCCGCGCGCGATGCATTCGGCTTAGGCTACCCGCGCGGCTCACACTATTGCTTGCCTGTTGCATACTCAGTGTATTATAAATAGCTTTCGCATTTAACCATTGTAATATTATCATCATTAAATATTTGTAGTCGTAGCCCATCTCTCATTTACCATCAAGCACCTTCATCATAAATAACAGTTCAGGTGTGCATCTTGTCATAAACCAACGCACACCACATCGCTATACACTTAATGACAAGAGTGTGAAGTGTGTCACGTAGCGAAGAGGTCAAACTGTATCTCTGATACTCAAGAATTGATGAATATTTGAATTTTATGTTAGAAAATATGACTTTGAAGAACATATTAACATCTATACCTAGAGACATTCAACCTTGGCATATGTGGGCCGTGATAGCAACGGCGACTGTCAATGGAACTATGTACCTGGGAATACACTGCACTTTTCATCACGTGCGTTGTAGTCACTCTCTCGAGCCTATCTATTTGAACATTTAAGATTTTAAATACAAAGAGAAGGAAAGGTTAGGAACGTACCGCAAATGTCGTGACTTCTTGATGAATTCTACCTCGGTTTCATACTGGACATAATCGCACCTCTGGTAGCATTTACTTTCCGATATTATATCTCTTATCTCCACTTTAAGCTCTTCTGTAAAAATATTAAAACCAAGTAAATCAATAATAAATACTTAACAGCAGTTGTTTGCAACTCAGAGAGAGATAAAAATGTATTTCTTGGATATTTAATAAATATATTGACTTATAATTTAGTCAAAACTGAATTCTGAGATTGTATGTGGTAATGGTTAGAGTTTAAGTCTATATATTGTTGCGACCTCGGGGTCTTCAATAAAACCACACCGGGATTACTAAAAATAATTTATTAAAAACCTATTATACTAGAAATGTGGTGCCAAGATCCTAAAATACTAGTGGCTACAAATATAAATTAATATTTGAAACTAGCTGTCCCGGCAGACCTTGTTCTGCCCTATTTCTCTAAAACAAAGTCACATTGTTTTTTTTTATGTTAATAGCTTCCCCGTCAGATTTTTTTGAAAATTGTTTGAAGAAACCTGGCCTTAATGCTATATGTATAAAAATTGACAAATATTGACATTAATATTTATACGTCACTCAATTGTTTTGCCTTCCCGGAACCCGTCCACTAACATTTAAACTTTATGGTATGGTGTTAAAGTTCAAATTGACTTTTAAATATTATTACGAATTCTTTGTATGAGAATATAGAAAAGTGTTGTTTTTAGACTTTTCCAGACATTTTTTTAAATTTTTCTGTCCATAATAACCATCCCCAGACTTCAACAAACACAACAAAAAAGAAATCAGCCAAATCGGTTCAGCCGTTCTCGAGTTTCGCGCTTATACACATTTAACGATTCATTTTTATATATAAGAAGATAATTGCAATAAACATTACCCAGATTTTTATAAATGCAGTTCAACCTGTCCCATGTGCAATTTGAATATTCCTCCACGGCTAAATATGTAGCTGAGGATAAAAAGAGGGAGTTTGATTAGAATAGCATGTAATAAACAATAATTAAATAGTGATGGGGTAGGGAAAGGAACCAATGGGAACCTGAGAAGGAACCTGAGACCTAAAGGAACGTGTCGGATCTCTGCAGACGCTGCTCGGCAGAGACTACTAGGTCCCAAAGATGGGCAAAATGTAATCAGGTTAATGAAAATGATTAGCGATTACATTTTACGTTTTTTACCATTAATATGACTGCATTTTGCTTATTTATGTTTTAAGCACTACAAAATCCCAAATTGTATACACATTTATGATTTCTTAATGTTTTAAATGGATTTAATCATGATAACAGAGCAAGCATATTAAAATGACGACTACATTTTGTAATCGTTAATCATTAATCAGATTACATTTTGCCCATCTCTGCTAGGTCCCTGTTTTTTTTTTATCCGGACAGGGCGCAGGCACCACACTACATCTTATGGCAAGCATGGTGAAGTCCAAAAACGATATCGACTATCGACAAAAAAAAGTCTATCAATAGACTTTATCTACTATGCCTGCACAAATATCTCGCCACGCTTCATTTAAAGAACTCTTATATAAGAAAAAATGTCTTATAAAGTCTTTATATCAAAGGACGGTGGAAACTCTTGTCGAAAGACCATTCCACAGCCTAACGACTAGCCAAAAGAAGGAGTTAGAGAACTGTTTAGTCCTAGCTTTTTTTTACACTAGCTCGACATAGTGACTACAGAGTACCTGATGGTAAGTACAGTGTAGTCCAAAAACGAAAGCGACTATCAAAGGATGAAAATCCATTGATAGTCTATATCTTCATGTCGGCCCACACATACCACGACTGAAGGTCTCTAGGTATATGATCTACTGGATATACACAAGCTGATCCCGAAACGCGACAAGCCGAAACTGGTCACTATGACGGGCTTTACACCCATGTACTGTGGTCGCAATCCATACGGGCACCGACGCCCTACCACCTCGCTGCTGCTCGTTTAGCACCACCCAGGAGTCGCGTGTAGGGAAACTAGGGTAAAGCCTACGGACGCGAGCAGCTTCGACTCCCTAAAAGCTGGGATGTGAGTTACCGTTTAGCTGTGTCTTCGTAAAACAGCGCGCGTGGTTCTACTATGGAAGGGAGAGAGTGGGACAAGGTTAAATAACACTTCAAAACATTCATCGTGTATTGATTTGTATGCTTTTGTATGCAATGGCTTCACATGTATGAAGGGATACACGTGTTAACCTTATAAAATCTTTTTGCGTCGGGAGTTTAAAGGGGATCTTGATGGAAGCAGAAGAGATGTCTTCAAGCGCAATCAACGAGATATCGTTTTGTTGTTTCATATCCTTCCTTGTTGTATGTTATGTGGCGTGCTATACAAATGCTCTTTCCTTCTATCTTTTAGCTTTTGAAGTATGCAAAACAGAAATAAAGACGGAGAGGTTTATATTTACCAGTATATCCAAATGGCAGACACCGGCAGTGGGTGACCACTCGCTGCAGCAGTAGCCGACTAATACATCCTTGGTAATAAGTTACATCCACGCTAGTATCCTTAAAAAAACGGGTTGCATGAATTCGTTAAACAAGTGAAAAACCAATTATCTTGATTTTCCTGGCGTAAGAGTGCAACTTTTGGGAGTCGAAGCTGCTCGCGTCCGTAGGCTTTACCCTAGGTTCCCTACACGTGACTACTGGGTGGTGCTAAACGAGCAGCAGCGAGGCGGCAGGGCGTCGGTGCCCGTCTGGATCGCGACCACAGTACATGGGTGTAAAGCCCGTCATAGTGATCAGTTTCGGCTTGTCGCGTTTCGGGATCAGCTTGTGTATATCCAGTAACTCATATACCTAGAAACCTTCAGTCGTGGTATGTGTGGGCCGACATGACGATGTAGACTATCAATGGATTTTCATCCTTCGATAGTCGCTTTCGTTTTTGGACTACATTGTACTTACTTTATCATTACATTACCATTAGGTAATATGTAGTCACTATGTCGTGCCAGTGTAATAATAAAAAAAAAATAATAATACTAGAACCTTAAAGAGCATACCTTGTTATATTAAGACACTTGTGGTGGTTGGGCGATTGCCCGAACTGGGTCATGAGTCATGACTGCAGTACGCGAGTGTAGACTGTCATAGTGACTCGCTTTAGCCTTTCGCGTTTCAAGGTGAACTTGTGTACGTCCAGTAAGTCATATACCTTGAGACCTTCGTTCGAGATATAAGTGTGCCGATATGACGACAGAGGTTGAATATATTTACATTTCTTTGATAGCTGCTTTCGTTTTTGGACCACACTATACTTACCAATAACTACACTGTAGTCACTCTGTCGATCATTTTTAAACTATTCATTTATGTTTGTGTTTTTAATAAAAGCCACACTATCACAAAATTGATGTCGTTTTGTTTTCTGTGGAGCCTGCTTATTTAATTTCACGCCGTTTTGACTTTAAAGGAAACTGACCCGTCTGCGCGCTTAGTTTGGTTTGTAAACTAATTCGTAATCTAGGTAAGGGCTTAAGATGGGGTCGACCCTTCTCTGAGACAAGAGAGCGACAGGGCGACAATGAATTGTGAAAACTAATGAATATTCAGGACAAATAGGAGTTGATCCTTTTAATTAATGTTTAAACATTGGTTGACGGGCTACATGCTTACGGCTTATTCGTTTGATATTTTTATCAAAAACGTCTCTATCTTATTAATAAGTGATATTAATATATTATCACGCTATGTTCCTTTCGGAGTGAGCAAAGATACATTACTGATTGTATCCACTTAGCTTACATGTCCTGCTCAACGTGACCAGTAGCGGTGCTGATCGCCGTTCACACAGCACTAGTTCACATGATATTTCTATCCGATGCAATGCGGGTTTCTGTACAATGTTTTCTTTCACCGGTAAGCATGTGATGCCTTTGTTGCTTCTTAATTCTGCTAACCGGTGAAGAAAAATATCCTGAGGAACCCCGCACGATAAAGGATAGAAATGTCTTGTGTAAGTGCCCTGATAACGGCGATTAGCTGCGCAACTGGTCACGCTGGGCACGACATATAAGCGTAAAAGTGGAAACAGCCACTTATGTATCTCTGCTCACCCAGTGATATAGCGTAATGATATATTATTAGTTTTATTAATCTGACTAAACATAGCGATGCGTGCCGGGATTCGAACCTACGACTTTTCGCATCGCGCACGTATACCGGTCCCTTATCTATTAAACTACCACAGCCGCAGAATATATTTTAAAATGGAATAAATATTATATTATAAATATGATAAATAAAGAGGTAATAACTTTGAAGTTAGGCTGTAGTTGTAAACCACACCCGGGAAAATTTAAGCTAGGATTACATAATATATTTTGTGAAAAACTCTACTAACTGCTTTAATTCTAAGCCAGTGGCCTATTCTATGGATGGTATTATACTGAGGTATATACTCACTGTCTCAAGGATACACCGGCGGCTGGCAAGAGGCAGGTGCTTGACGTAATCTGAAGAGTCGATTGCCCACACATACACGTTCACATCGAAATAAGCCCCGGGCGTGAGAGTTATTGCGCTGTCCAGCAAAGTCACTTCGTTTTTCTGGTCGAAGACATACAACTGCGAAGGTTAAAACATTTTTTATAGTAACATAGCAAATTCACTCCTTATTTTTCAGCTTGGTTAATTCTGATAGCACAGACTTGAGAAAGCACTACGATGCACAAAAGAGAAAGTATAGTATAGTTCAAGAATTTGAGCGGCCGTCATGGAGCCTTTAAGAACATATAATTTTAGTATACTAGTAACCTAAATATTCACAAGGCGAATTCCAGCTTGAGTAACTAAGGATGTTACCATTTTGATATTAATTAACCACTCGGTTAAGCGTCGACTATAGGCGACGGCCGTGATATAAACGCACACGGCCGAGCGTCGACTATAGGCGACATCCAGGAATTTTCTCTTATCTCTACGTTTGCGGAGTGCTTAATCCTTTTAATCCTTTAAAATAAAAAGCTTCAAAAGTGTTTCAAAGCTTATCTCGTCACAGATCTGTCGATGAACGAGGCAGCGTACGAATGCTGAATGCCGGCTGCGTGCAACTTTTCGTGGCCGATAGGATACCTAAGTGGTGAAATAATTAAAAAAAATGTAATGTTAGCTAAATCAAAAATTGACACGCTCCAGTGAACACGATCTATATAAAAAATGGACGCTTATCGTAGCGCGGGGCAATTTCTCGAAGGCGTTCTGTTTTAACATCTCGAGGTTACTCCGTCCATTTTGTGTGAGAATATTGGGGTAGCATGAGACATTTTTCTTGTTCAATTGTATTGCTTTATTCGTAATTTAGAGTACAAAATGTTATGAAACTTTGTTTTCCGGCTGATTTGTTTCAAGTTGGTAATTTGTAAAATCCTTAAGTAAAGTTTTGTTTATGAATTTCTTGAATTGCCTTTTTCATCTTTTATTCTCTCTGCCTCCAAATGTAATATTTAAATAAGACTTGAGCATACTTTTGACGCTAACTAAAAGTTTTTTTTTAGTAGGCATCATGTGTGCCTGAGTCGTAGACTTTGTTAACGTATTTATAAGCAAATAGTATAATATTATATTCGAGACAATGGAATACATCAGTGAATTGCTTATTCACGTAAGAACAATTCTCATGCTTTCATTCGGTTGTAAAAATAATAATAATATATCATCACACTATATCCCTTTCAGGGTAAGCAAAGATACATCAGTGGTTGTATTCACTTTGCGCTTATACTTCATGCCCAACGTGACCAATAGCGCAGCTGATCGCCGTTCTCAGAGCACTAGTATACATGATAATTCTATTATATGCCATGCGGGCTTACTCACGATAAACCCAGATGTACGTGCCGGGATTCGAATCTACGATCATTCACGATGCCGCGTATGAACCGCTCCCTTATACACTGGACCAACACAGCCACAACAAGGTTGTAAATATTTTAATAAGATTCGAAAGATATAGACGGAAAGGCGAACGCAGATTGGAGGGCATTTGTAAATACTGGTCAAGTCATATTCAAATCACGTTTTCGCCGCTGAAGCTTTTATCGGCTCTATTAAATAAGTTATATTAAAATTCAAAGCAATGCTTTACAAATAAATCGTGATTGCATTTAGAATATTTACAAAAATAGTCGTGTTCAATGAATCTTATTCATTTACATTTACACGACGAAGGTTTACATTATTTCTTCTTTTTTACATTTTTATGGTTTCTATAACCATTTATGATATCTACATGAAACTGTACATTTTGGTGTTCTAGTGCTTTATTTAGACATTTTTTTTAATCTGACTTGGCCCAGAATACTAACAACATAATATATTGTACAAAATTGTAATAAAATATAATAATTGATCGTAAATTTTGATGAAAAACAAGAATACGTAATTATAGCTGCTGGATATAATGAAAGGGTCCAAGAAAATGAAGGGTTAGCGGCAAGGAATTACTGCCCTCCTACGCTAAGACGTCGGCAGGTTCTCGGCAAGAACAAATTTCATGTTACATTTGAGATAGCTCTCATAATTTCTGTTATCCTGATACTTGATTATGGTAATTTATATAATCATATATTATATTTTTGCTGGTGGGAGCTCTATCTTACGAATCACATTTACCTAATGAAATTAAGATAAGAAACTGCACGCAAAATATACACATATATTGAAGCACTATTTATTAACTTATATATATCACTGACAGCCATTTTTTTTATTTTCCCGTATGTGGGGAAGGCAAAGGTATTTTTGCCATACAGCCATATACGAGGTCATTACTTTTCATGTATTGTTAAATAACTGTTGTCTTCCCGCCACGCTCCAATATCTCCGTCGTAGTTTCAATTTAATCTAATTCATCTTCACTTCTTGTTTGTTGCACCATTTCTATATACACACAATATAAACGACGAGAAAGACTATGTAGATTGGCGGGAAAACTCAGTGGCACAAGGGATACATCACTCCGCCAGCGTCTCGTCAAAAAACCATTGATTTCCCATTGCAAACGGTCGGCCGAGCATCCACTGCTGCCCAAGCTCACAACATTCAAACAAAAATAGAATACCCAGCCGACCGCCACAACAAGAAAACAAGAATTATTAAACGAGAGTGCAGAAGAGATGCAACCACTCCGTCTTGAAATTTTTCCGTCAATCCCTGCCAGGCTTCTTTTTACTGTCTATGCTTTTGACTATTGGTACACAGGCAAGCATAGGAACCAAACTATAGCCATTCCACATTGATAGGCTCAACAGAGACTATATAGAATTTTTGTGAATAAAAAAGCCTATATCTTAATATATATAAATTGCGTGTCACGTTGTTTGTCCGCGATGGACTCCTAAACTACTTAACCGATTTTAATAAAATTTACACACCACGTGCAGTTTGATCTAACTTAAAAGATAGGATCATTTTCATCTCAATTCATAGTCGCAATATTATATTATTGCAAATTATTTGTTTATTATTTGGCAGTCACCACATTCAGTTAGCTTCAAACGATTCTAACAGATGGCAGTATGTGTTGACTGGATTGAGTAATTATTCGTTATATGGCGCTATGTTAAACGTACTGCAGGGGTTGTTACTATACAATACATGCGTATTCACATGTATCTACCTTATATATTACTTTATTTATTTATATATAGTCACATCAACGCGTGGCCGGGTCTACTAGTCAATATTATAAAACCAAATCCCACGCTGCGTGTGTCTATTATAATAGATATATTCGGAAGAAGGTTTATATTATAAGTAAGTTTAATTTTGTGTGGACGAGTGAAGTCTGGTTGAAATTTTTAAAGGTGAACATAGAAGATGTAAATTGAACAATTGAAAAGAGTTTTTTTTATAAATAGAAAAGGTAGGCTCTTATCCTGGCACATACCTCTCAGTTCTTCCAGATTATGCACGGATTTAAGCACCACATCCTTACCGATGAAGGAAAACATCGTGAGGAAACCCGCATGGCATTTAACAGAAATGGCATTTGGACTTGTGCTAAGAAAACTGCGATCAGCTACGCTATTGATTACGTAGGACACACAAATAAGTACAAAGTGGATTCAGGCACTAATGTATCTCTGGTTACCCCGAAAGAGATATGATATAGCGTGATGATATATTAAAATTTTATTTATCATACAACAACAATAAAAAGATCACATATTAATTTTAAAACGTAAAAACATGTAGACCTATGGCGAGGTCGAAGATTCAAGCCACCGGTAGTTAGAAACTCAGAGTGAGGAGCCAGAGGAAAACCGATCGTGAAGCTCTTTAGTCTTCCATATCATTATGCAGAAATATTCTTTTTAATTATAAGCGTCTATACAAAGGTTGTTGTAAATATCTTACCAGGTCATATCCATTCATAGTTACATCGTCGTCTACACGCAGGCCATTAACTATAATATCTAACCCCTCTGTAGTTTCAGCGCCCGAGATGAAATTATTGGTTTCATCTATATGTTCTCTGTAATTAGATTCTTGTTTTGTATTATCATTACATCTTGTTTCTATTCTACTATCATTTTTTATAAACTGGGTATTCTGTGTAAAGACAACTTGTTATTCCTTTGTTTTTATCGTAACTCGGTATACCGGTATACACTATTATAGCATGTAGACGCCGCCCGATACCCGTTTGTGGTAAACGTCCTAAAGGACGTTAGGGTGTTATGGGACGCGCGGGGTAAGGGATGCGCGCGTGCAAGGGATGCTCTAGGAAATTCAGTCGACTACCGAGACCTGAGGCTAGAGTACGCACGAAGCGTGTGCGTTGCAGTTCGGTGTGCCTTAAAGTGCAAATAAACAGTAAAACGCCAAAATCCGTGTCTTTCTACAACCACACCCACGACCACCGGTCATACTATAGTGTCCACACCATACCTGACGATAATCATTATGCAGTCCAAACCAAAAACCGACTACAGCTCTCAACAGTAAAGCCGTACAGTACATTGTATTAACAGTAACTCATCGTAAGCAGTTGAGTATAAACTTTTTACATAAAATTTTAAATAGTGAAATTGGCTGTCCCCAACTTCTTAAGGAAATAAGAAATGGTAGATTTTTTTGATGAATAATTAATTATTACAAACGCAAAGTGGATGTACTCATTAATGTATCTCTGCTCACCCCGAAAGAGATGTAGCGTCACCATATATTACTAGTATTACTTCAATATTTACATCATTCACATGCAAGAGGCATTTTTAGGTAATTAAAATCAAAGCTTCGCTCTGTTACGAAATTACGGAGGGATCCTGCAAGCTTCATGTGAAAAATTCTATCCACAAATCTTATACCGACCCTTAGATTGCGGTTCGTTCACTTTAGATGAGTTTTATCAGTTCCGCATATACCGTCCATTAATCAAAGTCCTGAATATCGATAAGCACAAGTTTACGAAATGTCGGTGGAATCTACATTTTGTTGGTAATAAACAAACCTGATGACTTTAGGTAACGATTTATAATATACCTAAAAACAATATATTTATGATATAATTATTCAATGAAATCTAGTTACTCTTGTAGTTCGTAATACTGAAATATATTTATTCGAGTTTGTTCCCAATTCATTTTATAATATTAACAGAATCATCGGTAACTAACGCATAATCTTATAAGGGTGACTTTGGTTTATCAAGACTGATAACTTTTGTTGCACGTTTTTCTAATTCAATGATTTTATGTTCTATAAAACACTTTCAACATCTATTTTACTCGCTTAGAGGGATAATGTTATAAAATCCGCCCTTAGTGGAAACTTGCGTCATGCCAATAACCTTATGTCCAAATTTTTTATGACACATGATGATGATATCCTAGCTGGATTCGGCCACGGCGACTGTTTCAACACCGATTAAGAAAATCGAGGTCCAGTTTTCGGAAACAGTCAATTGCGCAGGAGATATTTAAGTGCATAGCTGGACGCGCAGCCAGAAAAGCACTCTCTCGTCCGAGCTCCCTCAGGCCCGATGGAATGGAGAACCACACACATAGATTTAGTTATAAGCATATAAACAGTCGAATCACATAATAAATGTTTGTACTTTATCTTATAAACCACTAAGTCTAGAGCACTCGTGCCCTCCTGAACTTAGGGATATGTTCATTTTTCTATCCCAAACTGTGCCAATGTGGGACACATGAATTATTCATCCCACGGATAAAAATATATCTTAGTTTTAATAGCACACGTTCAAACATAATATTTCTTGTACAAACCACAGTCTCTTTTGTATACTTACATAAATCTATATGAATTTTATGAAATTATCTCTTTATGTTTTACTTTTTGGGTATCAAAAATAATACATGTATAAGACCAGTATATTCCTGAAAACGCGCTATAATTTACCGACAAGGTGCCGTAAATTTACGAACAGTCCGGTTTGATTTACCCACTATTTCATGAGACCCTTAAATTGCTTAGACATGCTAATAATTTAGTTAATCAAGTTCGTATAACAATAAACTTTAACAAAAACAGAATAAAACTGATTTGAGAAATTCAATTACTATTGTCCTATCATTAATTAACTAACACTAAATAAATACATCTCTATTATTCTATAAAATGATGTGTTAAGCACAGACACTGATCTTAAAAAAATTGCTTTTAATGCTTTTGAAAACATCAATTTGGTTGAGCTGTTTTCGTGATTGTTTATTAATTATTTTTAGGTGAACACTTGACCTCAATCACACCTGGTGGAGGGTGAAGATGTGTCCGATGATGAAACGCGATCGCCCAACAAATGCCTATTCACTCTCCTCTTAAACACTCCCAGGTCATAAGGCGGAAATATGGTCGCTGGTAGCGTATTCCACTCCTTAGCTATTCGTGTATAGTATAGAACAGCTAAGGACTGGAATATGCAGTGGAGCTAGGTTATCTGTTGTTATGTTTGTGATTCTACGAAACTGTGACACGATAATTTATTTTGTAACAAACAGTATGTAACATATTATATGGGAACAGTGTAGTGCTACGTCAATAGATGGCGTAAGCAGTCAAGTAAATCATGCAATCGTTGTGTTCGCTTAGTCTCTAGACATATCAGAGCTTGCACGGAGTAAGCGAGACTATCTCGGAACTACTGGTAGGGACTGAACACATGCAGATAGTTAAATTCAAGCTATTTGACTTCTATGCGCTGCTGTTTCAGAAAATATACGAGTTAATAAGACTGGTTCAGAGTTTCATTTACATAAAATCCATATAGATTTTGTAAGTATACAAAAAGGACTGTGGTATGTACAACAAATATTTAACCACTCTAATATTGTATTACACCGTAAAGTTCTCGCAATCTATTGAGCGTCGTCCAAAAAACAGCGCTGGATGGTGCCTAGCAGCGTCGCCCAGCATACGCTGAGCCGAATGCTCTTCAAAATTAGTGACAGCACAGAGGATATATGATGTGATATTAAGTATTATTATTTCATTATTTGGGTATTCATATCTTTGTTGTATGTCGTTCCTTCTGTCTCAATAAACTTTTCCTTCTCGATCCTTCTTTCGAAGCGTCTTTCAATCCGCATTCCCTATTCCATATTATCATTGACTTAAGAGTAATTGCTTTTGTAATTATTGTCTAATTTATCCAAATACATCATCATAATAATATATATTAGTCTTAAACAGGAAAACTTACCTAAAGAAAGGGATATCAAACTGGCAGCAGTATCCGGCTACAGTAAAGACTGATCGAAACATGTCCAAGCAATCATAACGACGCGACCTCCAATAGCACTCTATTATTAATTCTTCACAGGGATTCTTCAGCTGTAATATGTAAAATAAATTAATTATCATCATCATCGATAAGCCGTATCTAGTCCACTTTGAGCATAGGTCTCCCTCATACTGTATCTCTGTCATCAATCGTATCCAGGCCTTTACAATATCTTCAAGACACCTCGAGTAAAGAGATACTAATCTTCAAAGACTATCATGACATCAGTTAAGAAGTGATTTAACCTTCATCGTAATATTTATTTATAAAGGAAGAGAAGAAGAGAGCCAGATATGTGGAAATAATACATTAATAACATTTCAAAAGATAACAATTTGGCAATTTCGAAGAGCATGCTTATTATTGAAACTGATTAAAACATTTTTTTTAATTCAGAAACAGGCTCACGCTTGACTAATATCACACCTGATGGAAAGTGATGATGAAGCCGATGATGGAGCAAGCTCACTCCACAAAAACTTATTTATACGTTGCTTGAAGATTCCTATATTTTATAAATACAGCGTTACTGGTATATCTTTAAATCAATAAAATTAATTTAGAAATTGAATAAATCTTACTATGTCTAAAAGTGTATATAGAGAGAATCCGAGATCATCCAAGAGGGAATGCATCTTCCTAACATATGGCTCCGGAATGTAGTTATCCTCTTTGATGCTAGAGAAACTGTTGTAGAACTCTTCAACTTGGGACAGATTAAATCCTCTTAGCTGACTTGGAAAGAGAAACACAAATGAGCATACATATTCAAAGCATCAATATTAAAAGAAGATTACAATTTAATAACAAATCTGACTTAAAAAAGGAGTGTACATCAATTTACGTACACTGGATTGCAACATATCATTTCTATTACCGAAATACAATATTATATGCGGCTTTAGAGTCCATCAATACGAGTTACCTAAATCAATCAATAGTTTACCTCACGACAGGCAGGACGTATGTCTCCAACCCAATAAATCTTTCACTAAAATAAAACAACATTTGGAATGAGATCGTCATGAATATGTATTATAACACGGTGGAAATATGATTAACTAGCTGTCCTGGCAGACCTTGTTCTGCCCTATTTCTCTAAAACAAAGTCACATTGTTTTAATATTAATAGCTTCCCCGTCAGATTTCATTCTGCCAAAACTTATTGACCTGTCGGCTGTTTTTTGAAAATAGTTGAAGGAACCTGGTCTTAATGCTTGCTATATGTATAAAAATTGAAAAATACTGACATTAATATTTATACGTCACTCAATAATTGTTTTGCCTTCCCGGAACCCCTCCACTGACATTTAAACTTTATGGTATGGTGTTAAAGTTCAAATTGACTTTTAAATATTATTACGAATTTTTTGTATTGAACAGCACATACAATTGTATTGCATACGGTACAGTTTTAGGCTGGTTTTCCTGTAACGCTGACGGTCGGCGCGTAGCTCGTCAGCGCTGATCGGTCAGCTCGTATCGTTTTTGTATCGCGCAGATCACCGTGAAATACAGACGCAAATAATGTCGATGGTAGTGAAAATTGTTTACAGCGTATTATTTAACAAAGAAAAGGTTTGCAAAAAAGAAATACATGTTCATCCATTGATCGAGCAGAGAATCTTTGCAGGGGAATTCTATATATTATTTAACCAAAAGAGACGACAACAAAAAGTTTTTCATCAATTTTCGTATGCCATCAAGAAGTTATGACGAATTACTAGCAAAGCTACAAAATAGATGGGACTATTGCAGCTTACGTAATCATCTATTTCACGACTGTCCATAACTGTATTTGTCTATACATATCTTCAGCGCGACACGAAAAAACTCACTGTATGTAGAGGTTTGTCAGCGGCGCCGACGCGCGGCGCGTACGGTCGCGTATAGCTCAGCGCCGACCGTCAGCATGACACGAAAACCAGCCTTAAAGCTGTGCCGATTGCACAATGATAACGTTTAAAAACTACAAAGATAAGGAAAACAGAATATCAGAGACTCACAGCAATAAGAAATACGTGAATTCATTAAAATAATCTATTGTAAAACTGCTTGCTTCGAATTTACTGGATGTTCCTAAGCCTGGTTTCGCAGTCTTAAATTAGTAATTCATTTTCTTTTGTTATATATAAGTGTTTGCGCCGTTTATTCTATATTTTACATTTATATTATCTATTACTTTATATTTTAATATACTCGTATGTTCTTTTATATTATGTATTTTATTACACTAGCAACACTCATTCATCATTTTTATCCTCCTACCTACCTCTTTGCGTTTCCTTTCTCTGGGTTCGAACGCTTATAAAACCGAAAACACGTTCGCTTCAAAAAATATCTAAAACGCTACAACGCTGTGTAATACATTTGTGAAAACTCGAACGCTCTGCTAACCCATCAACGCGTGAAATTGTGGTGTGGACGCCTGAACCAGCGCCGTGGACCGGGATCTAAACAAGTAAGTTCGTATCAGGAATCCCTTCCATTTTCCTCGCCAACTCACACGCACCAATAAGTAATCATAAAAAAATAGAAACAAGGATTGGAATTAAGGTAGAGGAATATACCACCGTATCATCACCACAGTGCAAAGATCATTACAATGACTCGCTTCAAGCTGCCGTGATTCAGCGTCAACTTTTATACGTCCTGTTCTTCCTAAATCTAGAGGCATTTTGCCGCGTTATATGTAAACTATCTTGCTTCTCTTCTTCTCTGTAAGCGTGGGTCCTCTGTGTTCATGCAAAATCAATTTCTATGCCTGCTAAATATGAAGCGGGGTGCGCCCCCTTCTGCCACTAATTTACGAGAATTTTCATATAATAATTCAAAATGAATATTTTAAATAGTAGCATAATTTTTTTTTAAGAACTTTTTTAGTGCACTAAAAGGGAGAAAAGACGGCAGGACGCGAAAGACCCCCCTTTACAGATGAAAGGACCGGAAAAAACGTTTACAGACGAAGTTGTAATTAGGTTTTTTAGTTCTATTAGTTACGGTGTAGTGTCTTTGTAGAACCAGTATAAAAAGGCATATCGAGGACATATATATTTTTGGAATCGGTAAAAACCCCTGAGTCCGAATATATATTAGGTCCTTACATATGAAATTGGCGTTTTGTATGGGAGGAACAAAAAGTCGAATATTTTTTAATATAATATATTTAATTAATCAAAGTATGAACCATTATTTTCTATGCACTTTTGCCATCTCGTAGGTAGTTAATTGATCCCTTTACTAAAAAAAACAGTCGGACGGGAATCAATAAAATCTTTGAAGGCGATTTGGACTGCCCCATCGGAGTTGAATTTTTTCCCTTGCAAGAAGTTATCCAAATTTCGAAAAAAATGGTAATCTGTTGGAGCAAGGTCCGGGGAGTACGGAGGATGTCTTAGACTTTCCAATTGAAGCTCTTCTAATTTAGTGGCCGTCTGTTGCGCAGTGTGTGGTCTAGCGTTGTCGTGAAGCAGCAGTGGCGTGGAGCGATTGACCAGCCTAGGTTGTTTAGCCGCTAGCTTTTCCATCATGGTTTGCAATTGCTGACAATAGACATCAGCCGTAATAGTCTGGCCAGATTTGAGAAAACTGTAATGAACAATACCGGCACTAGTCCACCAAACGCTTACAAGTAATTTTTTTGGGGTTAATTTTCGCTTGGGGCAGGATTTGGCTGGCTGGCCAGGATCCAACCATTGCGCTGAGCGGTTCCGATTATCGTAAAGAACCCATTTTTCATCACAGGTAATGATTCGGTTTAAAATACCTTCATTATTGTGCCGGTTTAGTAATGTAACGCAGCAGTCGACGCGCGTTTGCCGGTTTGCTTCAGTCAATTCGTGAGGTACCCACCTTTCAAGCTTTTTAATCTTCCCAATTTGCTTCAAGTGAATTAAAACAGTTTTATCACTAACATCGCAGCATGCAGCTAACTCGGACGTGGTTTGCGATGGATCCGCTTCCACAATAGCCTTCAACTCTTCATTATCAACTTGAGTCTCAGGCCGTCCACGGAGCTTGTTCTGCAGGTCGAAATTTCCAGAACGAAAACGTTGGAACCAAAAACGAACTGTGTTTTCTTTTGCAACACGACCGCCATACACATCATTCACCCTTCGAGTTGTTTCCGCAGCACTAGTGCCACGGCGGAACTCGTACTCGTAAATAATGGGATATTTTAAGTTTTCCATTTTGTAAAATGAGTGACGCAAACAGAAAAAACAGAAGAAAAAAACAAATGAATGACGATCATCGAAGCACAAATACATGAGTCTATAGCTGTACAAATTTGAATTTGGAATTCCTTATCAAAGAGGAGAAATTTGTGATTAAAGTGGCCAGTACGAAAAACGCCAATTTCATATGTAAGGACCTAATATATATATATATGAATGTGAGTGAAATGGAACATATGATGCTTATAATATAAAATGATAAAGAACAGTGTAAGAGTGTGAAAGGGATAGAAAGTATAAGAGAGAGGGAGATAGATACGAATGGCGACGGACGAACGTAGTGACGAACGACGAATGTAGTGACGGTCGTGGTGATATATTTATATTTAAAACTGTACCTGTATTTCAATTATGCTAAATAAATGATTTGAAAAAACTAAAGTCTTTCTACATATATATATATATATGTATATATTACCAGTAGCGTACATTCCATAGATGCATGCAAGCATTGCATGCTCTTATGATAAATAAGTCTGAAATAAATTGCTTGAAGTTAAACAAAAAAGGAGTCATTTATATTCATGTCTATTCTATAACGCGTCAACGTAAATTAAATTATATAATGAAAAATTTTTGATCCAATAAAAATTATTATTATTATTGTTATTATTATATTCACGCCGTCTATCATTCCTATGAAAGGAATATAATATTGACTACCATAATATAATAAACATATTAATTACGTGAATTGTGCCAACCCTGTTCAAATACCCTATGCACATCACTGCATATTACTATATCATCAAAAAATGTCGCTTAAACCAAATAGCCTTTCACCTTTCGATATGAAAAATCAGACTTTCAGTTTTCATTAGTCTATGTACCAAAAGGTTTAAGGAAAATGGTGAACCGATAAAATAATTTTTTCCCGGGTTTGAAGCAAATCTGTGATTTCAATCTCAAGTACTAATGAAAGCGAAGATCAAAGCGCTTGTGGCATTCAGGATTTAGGGCGATTGTGTCGTCTGTTTTATTAAATTTCTGAAAACAACGAAGCTACTTACAGCAATCTTGTTATATTTTCCGTACTATCTCGGTATACTATATCTGAGTCACATACTACAACTGCTGGAAATGGTATCTCAGACACGGAGAAATGGGTTGATTCAACCTGAAAATAAAGTGAAACGCTTTGAAAGCAAGGTAAAATGTAAACTAGTCAGAAATATTTGTTGCTATTTATAAATTTGAAAAATAACAAACTATTTTTAAATAAAAATAAATGAGGACGTATATCGTTTCCAAACCACATTAAGTAGGCTCGGACTGCAGCCCTGTTTGATGATGAGCTTGTTGATGAATATACTCGAAAACATTCAATTACTCAGCATATACTTAGCGCGTGGATGCAGCGCAGTGTCTGGGTATTGATAACAGAGCCCTATCAGCATCCTAGGCCTTTAAAAAAACCTTGCTACCTCGCCAGAATCGGCAGGTAGTCTGGGTTGCTATTAGTACGGCAGATGAATAATTAGGCAGACTTTTGCACTAAACGCAACACATTGCATGGTAAAACACACACACACACATCTATACTAATATTATAAAACTGAAGAATTTGTTTGTATGTTTGTTTGAACGCGCTAATCTCAGGAACTACTGGTTCGAATTGAAAAATTATTTTTGAGTTGATAGTTGATAGTTGGTTGAGTTGATCGAGGAAAGCTTTAGGCTATATAACATCACGATGCAATTATTAGGAGCGAAGAAATAATAGAAAATGTGAAAAAAATGGGGAAAATTATTCATCCTTGAGGGCTTCCATTGCGTGCGCTGCAAAAACGGTTCAAGATACCAAAAATATTTGTAAGAAAGAATTATTCCTCTTGAAATAATCTAAAAAAATGTCCGCGACAGTATATGTCTATCTTTTAAGATTAAGTCACTAGAACCGTTTTTATGGTAAACAGATTTGGTCGAAATTAATGAATTATTTGTTAAGAGTTATATCAACGTAATAATATTAATCTTTATCCAAATAAATGTGTTGTTGATTAAGAGTATTTAATTGTGAACAAAATTGTCTTTGACATCACTTTATTTCAATGAACATCTTAGGAGATATTACAAAACCTTATATAGCAAAACAACGTTTGCCGGATCAGCTAGTATTTATATATACATACTAGCTCGGTAAAGTGCTTACATTACACCTGGCTTTAAGCATAGCGAGGTCCAAAATCCGACTGCGATTGTTAAGAAATATGAGACTGTTCATAGACAGTTACCGTGATCGTGGCCCGCTCTAAAGACCTATCAAACTTTTTTAAAGAATCCTATGTCGATTTTAAAGTGAACACACCGGTTGAAAGATGATTCCACACTCTGTAAACACGTTAAGCCCCATCAGAATAAGCTTCATACAAATCTACACAAACCTGTTGTTTTGCTTGTTCCGAATACCAATGATGCTGCTTCTAATTCCTTAAACATACTGCTTTTCAAGTAAATCACATGTGCTTTTGTCAAAAATATTACGTTTTGGCCTTTATTTGAAAAGATATAACTTATGAGTATACTCTTAAAAATAATATTTTAAAATCATAAATTTCCACAATCTAGCTTACCACAGTCAAAGTAGGGTCAATTACAAACTTGTCCCAAATCATATGGCTTAAGAAACAGCACAAAGCAAAGCTACAAGCGATGATGAGGGCCCAGATCAAGTGGACCCATCTGCTAGTGCTGTCGTAGAAATAGTAAACTCCGTGCAAGGTAGAATGTTTGCAGAATGATTTAAACTTAGCAATTATTGTCGACTTCAGTAGTTTATTTATAAGCATATCGAAAAAGGAAATTCTTCATGCATCTGAAAACAAAACAGATGAAATTATAAAATATAAATAAGAAACGTAACATATCCGCCATTTGCCAAGTAAGAGTATATCTTATAAAAATAATATCTCTCCAAACCCAAAAACTCCATCAGGTAAATTTAAACATCTAATGAAGCTTGTGGAGTCACCGAACTGCAGCACGTGTAAGAAAGTAGATGACGTACAACATTTGCTGATGGAGTGTGTCCGATCTCAGTCTGCAAGAGATTCTCTGATGGGAGCCTTTAGCCTGAACAAATTTGATGTAGCCATGTTCTGCGGAATTTTAGCAAGACCTTACTCAGCCGAAGCAAAGGAGTTGTTCAGGCTGATGGCTCCCCATCAGAAATAAATGCTAGTAGTGCATGCTTAGGATACGATGGGGCTGGCATGTGCCGAGGCACAAAAGTCCCTTAAATAAATAGAAAAAAAAAAACCCAAAAACGAAAAGTTTTTGCTAATAAAAAAATAAATTTAAAAGTTAGTTGCTAATTTACACATGGAAGTTAGTGAAACATGATTGATTTCAGTATTCAAACTTTATTTTTCCGACTTAGTATAGTGCTTATATGGC
Organism: Automeris io; assembly: GCA_036320925.1. Classification (NCBI taxonomy): domain Eukaryota; kingdom Metazoa; phylum Arthropoda; class Insecta; order Lepidoptera; family Saturniidae; genus Automeris; species Automeris io. The sequence continues at coordinate 743,754 of JAUDJH010000008.1, forward strand.
ACATAATGATGGCATGGTACAGAGTAATCAAAAACCAAGTGCGACAATCGAGGAGTAATCATCTGCCCATCAGTTGTAATCATGCCCGCACAAAAGTATCTCTACACGCTACGTTTCAAGAACGTTTCTCGCCATTATAGATTGTGGGGAACACGCAGCGAAACCGGTCCACAATTCAATGAAAACGCAATGAAATTATAGAATTTCTTAAAACTAGCTGAAGAGTATGAGACAGTTAAACTAACCTAGAATAACACACCCATACCAGTAAATTAATAACTGAAACAAAAGGTACACTTTTAGATATTCTTGATCCTGATGCAGTAGATCGCGTGTACGCTTTTCAATTTAACTTGTTTTTCTTGAAGTCACAACAAAACAATGAAGTTTTAATAGAAAAGTAACATGTTATTAACAAGAGAAAGTCAAAGCTTTAGTGATTAACTTATACTTAAAAAAGAAATGTATATTCCATTAACTTTTATTGCTTTAGTTTAATTTTAATTATAAATGGAAAAGTTCATAATGGATTTTGTTTTAACAAAATTGTGATTAATGATTTCGAATACAATAACTATAGATAATGATTCTTCTTGCTAGTTGATGATTAGTTTTAAAAGTACTATAGTGGGAGACTCTTACATAAACGAGCAAATGTCTTCAAAATTGGTTAATATATAATATTTGTTTATGTATTAATAGGGAAACAAATAATGCATTTAAAACAACACACTAAAGATACAAATAAATAAATTATTTTTTTCCGGGCCTGAGTGGAGTAATTAGAGGGACACCCCGGGGGTTTTTAGCCAGTAGAAGTCTGACACACCGGGGTCGCTGCCGTCACAGCAACCCTTATGGTCCTATGTAGAATTTACACCCGGGTTACCAAAAAAATAAGTTTCCATTTGTTCATTTTGCTAATCAAGTACAAAAAAAATAAGAAATTGAGTAAGTACTTATACAATCATACCGAATTCAGCGTTAAGGAAAAATAATCTCTCAAGTCGACTAAAGATAAAGGAAGATTTTCGATTGAAGTTATAACTTTTAATGAACGTTCGTTAAACTTCCACGTATAAAGTCAGAATTAATGTACGTAGTTGTAATTCGATCTCTGCTGTTAGCAGATATATTTGAGAATTTGTTTGATTTTATGAAAATTATGATCGAAGGGACAAGCAAACGATAAAATCTTCTTATATTAGCCTCATTCAGACAACTTTCATCAATAGTCTACGCGCTCTCTCTCTATTACCCATCTTGTTAGTACCTTTTATGTTTCCCTTTTAGGAGTACGAACTTCAAGAGGAAAAGGAACCTCTATATGATTAAATCGTTGTCTGTCTATCGTCTGTCTGTAAAGATCCTATTTCCAAGGAACCAGTTTCGTTTCGAACCCGTAGAACAGGATGGTTATAACGCAGCGTCCAAAAATTTAACAATAAATTAAAATATTATAGAACTATAACATAATTTATTACGATAAATATTAGATAAGAAAAAAAAATAGAATAAGATTAAAAAAAAATAAAAACAATTACAGACAAAAATGAAGCAGAAGAAGGAGAAATATGTAAAAAAAAGGTTACTTCTAAACTCTCTAATTGAGAAGATGACTACTGTACACGGCACAAATTATCTGACAGTGTTGCGAGGCAAGTCTTTGAGTCTGTGGATAGCTGTTTTATTCGGAAACATTATTCTAACGATTGCCTTTATCATGGTGATAAAAGATAAATTCAACGCCAACCAAATTGTGACTCAGGTATTTATTTTATTCTAATATTTAAGGATCATCCATAGCGTAATAACAATTTTAGAATCAATTGTAACTTACGTCGCTATTTATGGACAATTACAACATGCATTTAATATAAAATAGACCATACACTAAGCAGAAGGGACTTGAAGTTAAGAAACTCAATCAAAAGCAACAATGACAATACCGTGTGAACAAATAGAGATACACTAGTACATGTAGACAGATTTTATGTCTTAATCGTTTATTAACAAAATTAAACACACGTATTGTATGGGAGAAAAGAAGACAGCCAGACATGTGCTCCTTGAATGCAATGAACTGGCAGTATACCGAGCACAACACCTCGGCACACTGAAGTCCCTTCCAGAAACAACCAGCAACGTCAGGCGGCTGGAGGAACCGGATTAGGATCATTAAATCAGCGAAACCCACCGTATTCTCGCCATTCTAACCTATCTCTCTATCTTCCATACTTTCTATCCCTTTCCCATTCCAATATTATTCGCATCATTCCGTTTATCTCACATTTATACAAGCAAACAGTATTTTATTGTTACTTAAATTTAAGATTCATGAAATTCCAAGGTTTTATAGAGGCTGCATCACATACATACTATAGTACAGATCAGTTATAAGATTAAATGAGTCTAAAACGCACTGCGTGTAAATTGTTCGAGAATGGTTTCGCTGTGACCGTACTAAGTTGTATATAGACAATTTTAATTGTGAATAAGAAAAAAAATTACAGAACAGACAGTTTATATCAACATCATAAATAAACATTCTTGTAATTGTTTGATTTTGCCAGATAAATGCGAACTGCAAAGTGAGTCAGGTGCCGTTCCCAGCTGTTAGCATATGCAACTTCAATATGGTGTCGCTGAAGGAATCTCGCAACGTGGCAAGAGTTCTGTTAGTATACAAATAATTGTTCACCCTAGAATCATCATCCTTTGTCTCGTAACTAAACGATCACTTTTGTTTATTTCTTGTAATACCTGGGCATTTTAAAGAGCTATCTTTAATGCCATGGGGCTCACAGACTAGAATAGTGCTTCCATTTTTATCATACTGAGCTGTCGTGAAGAACTACTAAGGCTGTTGAATTACACGCGGATTGCTAGCATCTAAGCAGCTGCATGCACTTTGTCTGCCAACCCGCATTGGACAAGCGTGCTGGGTTAAATGTACAAACCCCTTCCCATAGATCCTACAAAAAATACTCGTATAGTTGAAAATTTATTGGCTGTACAGTGTGACGAAACTGGCTTGTAATAATCTGTGATGACCCTGTGTTACTCAGGTAGATAGTTATGATCTGTCATATAGTTGTCAAGGTTAGCTGTACCACATGGCCCCATCTGTATTCCCGTAGGAACCATTTATATTTTCGCAATAAAAATGTACAATTCTAGTAGACTATAGTTTATCTCTGTGACAAATTCTTCCAGATACATTAAACGGTTTTGGCGTGATTGAATAAGAAAGATCTATCCAAACTTTCGCATTTGTTATAGTAGTAAAATACAATACATTGTCGAACGATAATCGTCTGAAACTGTTCAATTGAAAGGTATTACCGGCTGCTATCAAACCGCAGCTGTAATAACAACGTTGTTCTAACTAACCGGATAATGCTCTCAAATGGTTCAACAAACTCTGCTGGATTAACAGTTAGAGGTCTATAGAGTACAGATGGAGCACCCAGCAGCATATTTTTCCTGGTTACACAATATCCGTTTTTGGAGGAACTTCCCGGTATGCTGCGTTCAAAAGTTGGAACAATATACCGCCAATTCCAATAAGATCTTGAAGGTGACATACCTTTAAAAAGCAAATTATTTCATGCTTTTGAATAAACAGCATACTGTTAAACAACTGGATGCCTCTTGTTTTAAGTTTCGATTTAATTGTAATTATTTTTGTTTGTACATAACATCTATGCTACTTTGAAATGGTTTCTAAAACATATACTCTATTATCACCATTTTCGCTGCTTTCTGCGCATTGATACAAAAAATGGCTCAGTTGGTCACATAAAATTTGTTGAGTTGATTTCCCTTTGGTGCATAATCACAGCACAGAATATTTGCTTTCGTTGTTTTTTGTCTTGATTAACTTATCCTTCTGTGTTGTGTGTTACGTGTCTAATATATGCTTTTATCTTTTCTGTCTTTACATATTATAGCTTGGTTATGTTGCTAGAAAACTGCGAGTTTTGGCCATTTATCTCTAAGCCGGAAATAAGTTCTGGATTGAAGTGACACGAGTATACGTGACAATACAAACGTTGTATTGAAGTTTTACCAAACATATCGTTATTTTCTGGCGTTCTCATGTAAGTGGTCTATACTTTATAATAATTAAAAGACCAACCGTATTTACAATTGATAAAAAGTCTATATTGTACCTTTCTTTAAATAACAATTGAAAAATATAAAATAATTATTCGGTTGCAGAACACTTTAATGTCGCAATATTTCTTTAGCATATTTATAGTCAGAGTAGATTTGGCGTGGGCGCACCCAATGTTTAAGTTGAACCGTCTAACAATTAAGTACACAACAATGCTTACCCATGTTCTTTAAATCCATTTTATTTGATTTAAATTAATGAACATCAAAAGTTTATATTTTCTTTTAATTTATTATTCATTTACATTACAACTTTTGTAAGTTCATAAATTATTGTGTTCAAAGTACATATATTTTCTTTAAAATGGTTCTATATTTATCAAAAGTCTTTATGTACATGTTAAGTGTTCTCAGGAGTTATTTAACTTTGTTCAACCCTTTCCCTTCCATGAACCACTCATGTTGATTTACGGAGTCACCGCTATACGGTACCTCAAGTTCCGGTTAGAACTAAGAAGCTCTTTAGCTTTTGCTTTTGCTGAATTGTTGAATGAATAGAATAGTCTTCCAGCGAGCGTGTTCCCACCATCCCATGATATTGGGTCCTTTAAACGCGTAAAGAGATGTTTGTGCAGGTCGTCATGGTCACTTTGGTTATCGGTAGTGTATTTTTAATGTAGATAGAAGAAGTCGTTTAAAGAAAATAATGTGTAGGATTTGGAAAATAACATCTAAAAAATTATAAATCTTTGCGTTTTATTTTGGATCCTTTTTGAGCTAATATAAGATTATAATATTGTAATATGAACAGGAAATACTATGAATGTTTGCAATTTCGTTAGAAAAGTAGTTGTACTTTCGATGTACTGATTGTGACTTATTGGGATTTGATATCTATCGACTAGAAAGAGCAATAGAACGTAGACCAATGCCTTTTTAACAAATTATTCTTGATTGTTACGTAGATGTTCTAAAAGGACTATGCCCAGCTTTAGAATAATAATAATACAACATCACGCTATATCCCATTCGATGTGAGCAGAGATACTACAGGTGGTTGTATCCACTTTGCGTTTATATGTCGTGAACAGTAGCTCAGCTGGTCACCGTCATCAGAACACTGACGCATGACATTTCTATTAGATGCCATGCGGCTTTCCTTACGATATTTTCCTTCACCAGTGCGCATCTGGTGCCTAAGTCCGTACTTCATCTGGAAAAACCCAGATGTACGAGCCGAGATTCGAACCTACGACTATCCACGTCGCTGCAAATAAATACCGGTTTCTTAACCAAAAAATCACCACAGCATTAATAAAAAAAATTGGAATATGAATGGAATTTGTTGTTAATTTATTATTATCATTTTCAGAAGAAGTCATAATATTTCTGATACTGACATCTATAAGTTCTTCGACGCTCTGCCTAACCTCAAAGACTACAGCCACAATAGTATTGCCCTAGGCAACTTTACAGAAATACTATCTATTCTCAAGCACCATTACTTCACAATGGATACTATTATGGAAGAGGTAATTCGATGCATCACAAATTTTTCACAATTTTGCTGTAAACCTACTGAGCCTTTTTTTGTTAATTTTTTTTATCCTGACTGGCATAGAGACCACATCGTGCTTGATGGATGGTACAATCCAAAAAAGAAGTACGACTATTAGTAACAAATAAAATCCAGTTGATAATTACAACGTCCTGCAGGCGGAAATATTCCTTCGCGCTTCGTTAAAATTACCCAATATTTTAAGACAGTGGGTACACGCTCACTGGAAGACCATTCCACAGCTTAATTACTCGGCAAAATAAGAGTTAGAGAACTTTTAAATTCCTGCTAGGATATGAGTTACTGTAAAGCTGTAACTTTGCAACTCTACGCGCCGGTTCCGTGGTAAAGCGCGAGTCCGTCCTAAGGGACCGTTAGCTACGCGGTAGAAGGAGTACCCAGGAGCTTTTAATCAGTAAAGTCCGAAACACCAGTGTCCCCTCACTCACTACAGCCCTGACGCTCTGTGAGGATTTTATGCTTATAAAAAAAACTCTATTACTTCTTCTCTTAATTTTGTTTAAATAATTGACCTCAATCAGATTCTCAATATCTTTATCAATTATTTACTTAGATAATATTGTATATAATAATGTCAATCCTCTATTGTGTCAGATTTGATCAAACAAACGATGACTTTTGAAGTCAAGTTATAATCGAAACAATTTCCAGATAAAATTATTATAGAAGCTATTTGGTTTCTATCTAACTTTACAAATCAAATGTCCTGGAGTCAATCTATAGCAAGATTCACATTTTCTTTGATATCAGACATTTCATTAAGAATTTTGATCAATTCAATTCAAACGGGATTTCAATGTTTGAGACAACATTTACGCATTTGAAATGGCATCATGGCCCATATAATCAAATACTCGTCTATACTTTTTTACATCGTGAATGGTTTGGAACTCATTTTGTCGGTGATTATCCTGAGGTATCAACTCACATTGGCATATCGCTTTGCGATATCAATCCTTGTTAGTCTATTTTACTGTTTTTATATTTCCAGTAAAAACACCTTTCCCCCTTTCTTTCTCTCCAGAATATGTCGCTTGCAATGCGCAACAGCCTTAGTAACTTAGCTATGAATATTCTCTATGATTTCAACATTAGGGATCATATAGGCTCTGTAGCATCTAGACCTAGAAAAGCGAATAGCGAGCAAAACCACTAGACATCGTGTCGGATACCATCCGTATGTGGTGGATGTTCCTTATATCCGCACGTAAAAAAAATTCGCTTTTACATTTATCATCCGAACGGCTAATGAGTGGAATATGCTTCCAGCGGCCATATTTCCGCGATCTTATGACCTGGGAGTCTTTAAGAGAAGAGTGAATAGGCATTTACTAGGCGATCGCGTTTCATCATCGAGCTCATCTTCACCTTCCACCAGGTGTGTTTGAGGTCAAGCGTTCGCCTATAAATTAAAAAAAAAAGAATAATCACTAAATACGCCGTATCCCTTTTTCTGGCTCATGTAGAGTCTAGTGACGCGTAGAAGTTATTTTAGAATAGATGAGTTATAAAGTACAGTGTAGTAGCTTCGTTAAGTGTTTATAAAACAATTGTTGTACACGTTTCGCCAGGTTCATCAGAAATGTGAGAGCCTGCTATTGTACTGCGTGTTCAATAGGAAGGTGAGGAGCTGCAGCGATATCTTCAGCCTCATCAAGACCTATGAGGGATACTGTTGCACGTTTAACTACGCGGCTCTGAACGATGCCAGCGAAGTGTAAGTTTAATTTACATCATCCATCTCTATATACGCTCGCTGTTTAAAACCTTATTTGTTTGTTACATAAAACCTCTTTTAATTTCATCTCTTTTCTATATAATGTAATTTGTATTTTTTTTAATTTAGAAGGTGATTATTGTTTTTGTTTTTAGTTGTCAAATATAATAAAATATGTAAAAATAGTAAAAACTCGTAAAATTATTTAATCATCGTCTTCAACGCAAACATTTGGTGACCCCGACGTGATCCAATTTTATATATCATTGATTATCTGTATACAAGTATAATATATAGTGGATAGTATTTATCTGTAATACAAAAAAGTTTCATTAGAATGTAAGATTGTATTTGAAGTTCAATAAGGTTTCCATAACAAAATCGTTTTTTTTTTGTATTCGTTGTTTGTAAAAAAAACAAAGGTTATCCGTGATAGCTATAAAAATATATGCCTTTCCTTTCATTCTATAGGATCAACTCAAAAATAAACTAACTTTGTTTAAACAGTCTTATTTAAAGCAGTTTTAGATTCCTAAAAGAGCGAATATACCACTTAATCAGAAAGCAAAGTTGATCAAAAAGAGCCGGCCAAAAATTCTGATGGACTTTTTTAGTATAAAATACTTGTCGTACCTGCTACTTCCATACCATGAATATCTGCTGATTATAATCGTAATGAACTTAAATATTACCTATATTTTGAATGATCTACCTTTTTAGACTTTAACTTGGTTCACTTGTTTCAAAGTTTATCGATTACAAACAAACAAATCCTTCCTTTCTATTATATATCACTATATTTAATACGGTATCTACATTTCAAATTCAGTAGCACAACAAAGATAAAAATAAAATTTGGCCTATTAATGTAATGTACACATTAAATGTACGACTCTTTAGAAGCTACGAAATGTAAAAGAAATTAGCTAGACGAAGCCCCAGGGACCCATTTTTTACTTAAAATCTATTCACAGTGATAAAACGAGATAAGTAAAAGCCTAATTTGTATTCACAGGAATATGCCCATTCATTTCTGTTATCAGTGATGCTCTGTGTAAAATAGAGACGAGCTAAGTTTCGGTCTTTCAAAAGCCAACGAATTTTAAATATCAGCATTGAAATACCTTTTCGTATACTTCAAAGCGACACACTGCACCTGATAGTAATTATAAACTAATCTAAGAATAGTGATGACCAAGATCAATCAAGATGTGAAGTATATTAACAAACACCATCGTCATTCCAGTCTAAACATCCCACCACGTGAGGTCTTTGGGTATATTCATTGTAGTGTGTGAATATAGAGGTGCTTTTTCAAGTTTGAGTAATATCAATGCAAGACCCTTTTCCTTATTTCTCGATCAACCTTCATCTTTGATTTAAAAATTTTTCGTACATCACTATTAAATCTTTATTTCTTTGCCTCGATTACCACCTTAAGAGGCTCTCGCTTGGTTGTTGGATCAAGGGCCGGATACAGAAGGCAGTTCTACTCGATACGGCACGCAATGTGAGGAGATTCCTTCACTCTGAGCTCCTAGCTACCGGTGGCTTGGGCCTTAGGCTTCGCCCCTGTAGGTCTACATGTATTAATATTTTAAATTTTTTTATATGTTACCTTTTTATATGTATTCATTTTTAAATTTTAAAATGTTCTAATTGAGATGAATGATGATGAAAACTTTATCATTATTATTTTACCTTAATGTTGCTATTAGACTACAAAAGTATATTAAGGAGTAAAATTCGCGAACATAGAATTAAAGGGCAGATTTTTAAATTGGGTCATTATTCTTTGTAAAAACCACTATTAATTATTCCGTCCATAATTTACCCTAAATATTATTACCCCGTTTTGATCAACTAAATAATACTTTAAGGAAACAATTTTGTCCGAATATTGATTGTAGAATGAATGACGAAATTAACCTACAAAATGAATGCCAAGTGAAAGTAAAAGCTGAAATTTGTTCAGACTTACTTAAGTAGATTAAATTTAATTAAAACCTTATGGGGACTTAGGTCAAGAGGAAGCTGAATTGCTGAGAGTTTATAAAGGGTTTAACGAATTTTAATGATACGAAAAAAAAAACACTTTGCAAAAAAATGTTTTGCTAAGTAAGAAAATTTTAGGGATCCATTATTCCTTTTTAAACACATTAAATTGGACATCTGGCTAGTCGTACTTTTAGATAACGGAGGAAGGCTTTCGCAGAATGCTGGTTACGAAGGTATCAGAGACTTTTGATAGACATCTGTGATGATTGATAATATCTGTAAAGTTATATGTAAAACTTAAATAAGTATCCAGAAATAAGATCGTTGGTATAATTAGGGTGAAGGCAGCTTTGCTCTGTAGTAGGTCCAAATGATCTGATGATAATGATCCCAAGAGGGAATCAACGCAACGATAGATAGATGTTTGTATTACAAAACATATTACAATTCCCATTAAAGGAAAAACTGGTCACAATATTTTGCCGGCACCTTTCATATTTCAATTCTGTTACACAACGTACCGCCACAAAAGCCTCTGACATCACCCATTATTGTCTTCGAAAACAAGCGCCGAGCCTGTGTGGTGTCATTTTATGAGCAATCATTATTCATAATTGGTGACAATGTTTGGAAATGGTTGAATGATATTGTATGGCTGGCTCACTGTGTAAGGGATAACGATGATATTAAAACACATTCTTGATAATTATTCTACCTGCGAACGTGTTCCAATCGTTCAATAATATTGGATCCTTTAAATAAGGATATATATGTGCGGGCCGGCTTCATCACTGCGATCCTTGATAGGATTTTTTTTACTATTATTTATTTATTATTTATTTATTTATTTATGGGGTGTCAACAGCTCCATTACACTTCACATTCACAATCTGAATCACATAAACTATCACTATTGATTGTTTGTAGTCGTTTTTTGGGATGTACTATGGATGAAAAAGATGTAATCTTCACATTTTATTAGGAACGAACTACATTGTTCAGTACATATCAGTTCATATTAGCTATTTAAATAGTATTTTTAATATTGGTATACGAAGGCAAAGATAGGCAAAGGAAAAAGCTATACAGCCACACGGCGTCCGCATACAACATTGAAGGACTCAGAAGAGTTATGTATAGAGAATTTCAAAATTTTGATCCAAGATATTTGTCATATATTATATTGTATTGCTATGTTATTGCTATGATTGGATAAGCCTCATTATTTTCTAAGAAAATGGAGACACAAAGACACAATAATGATAAGGAAAGGGATAAAGGGGAAAAAAGACCAAAGGACTCAACTAGGATATTAATTGAGAAATAAAATGTCTAAAAATTATACGCTATAATACAAAGTGAATTTCTTTTAGGCCACTGTTACCTCATGATGAAGATATGGAATATTATGACGATCAAGATCCTGCATCAGTATCGAAGACTGGAACAATCATAGCAACATCTGAATCAGGAAGGCGAGTTACCTCTTAAATATTTAAACAGAAACTATAATAACTTAGACATTCGTAGTGAAATAACACATATACAACTACAGTATGGATTTAGGCTCCACTTGCTTACCAGTGAAGAAAAGCGTCGTGATGAAACCAGCATGGCATTTAATAGGAATGCTATATATAATGCTAATACTGGCGCAATGAGAGCGGCGATCAGCTGCGTTTACTGACCACGCTAGGTCCGACATATAAGCGCAAAGTGTATACAGCCACTGACGTATCTCTACTCAAACCGAAAGAGATATAGCGTAATTATATATTGCTATTATTAAATTAAATAATGTCCACTCTAGTTTGTTTCTTGAGCGTCCAGTTCAATTTAAAATTATTATGAACATTATTTTTAGGAATTAACAAATTAAAAATTATGATGTTACTCTGGAATGAGTATTTTAATGAGCGGTCTCTTACTAAAGGCATCTGGTACAAAACTATTTAGTGTAGTCTACCCCGGTATCCGTGGTTCGAACAATCCTATATTAGCAGGAGAGACGCTGTGGCATTGTTCAGACTCCGTTCCGGGCATATTCCATCGAACAAATTCAAATATTTAATAGGAATCTCCGATTCCCCAAACTGTACGACATGTGGTGTGGAAGAAGATGTTTACTATTTGCTGATGGAGTGCGTCCGGAACGAAGCACAACATCGGGATATACCGGTTGTCAATTATCTTGTGGGCACTTGCAACTGCATTTTGTCCTCTCCGCTTTCCGAGCAGGCCAAAATGTTAGTTGCACTTTACCTGAAGGTGGCTTAAAGTAATTATAAGTGTTTTGCCTATACGGGGGTTACGTGCTCACTCTGTGACAAAACCCCTTTAAATTAATAAAGAAATAAAAAAAAATTATGATGTTATTGACATCAGTGAGCTTCATGGTCAATATTTTTTTATACTGGCTGGACAAAATGATTACAATACACCAGATGGATATTACAGTCTAGTCCAACAACAGCAATGACCACCAACGGACCAAAATCCGTCGACAGTAGCTGTCACTGTGTCGGCCCGCATACACCAGGACAAAAGGTCTCTACGTATAAGAATCACTGGATATATGTACACAAGCTGATCCCGAAACGCTGACAACAGACCGAAGCGAGTCACTATGACGGATGTTACACTTGCGTACTGTGGTCATGACTGAGTTCGGGTAATAGCCTTCAAAAAATAATTATTCAATTGTGATATATGAAGCAAATAAACCACGTGTATATTATAAATGAAAAGGAGATTTATCAAACCGGTTCTCATACCTTTTTATCAGTTGCGTACAGTTAATTAGCAAAATTTTGATAAAACTCACCCAAGCTGGATAAAAAGGGAAATCTCTGTCGATAGCTGTGTCAACAGTGTTGATAACCTTACAAATAATTGGCCGAATTCGGTATCTATTTATGTGACATTTATGTCTAACTTTAACTCAGTTTGATCACCAATATAGAGAGGCTTGCCTTTCAGATTTCAATAGCCTATATTCTGAAGTGGTGCCGCTGAGTAGAACGATTAAATTCCCTCCTCGCCTTCCTACTGTAAATTGGCTGCGCACGGTCACCCCTCAATCGTTTTTTTTTACACTGGCACGACATAGTGACTACAGAGTACCTGATGGTAAGTACAGTGTAGTCCAAAAACGAAAGCGACTATCAAAGGACGAAAATCCATTGATAGTCTACATCGTCATGTCGGCCCACATATACCACGACTGAAGGTCTCTAGGTATATGAGCTACTGGATATGCACAAGCTGATCCCGAAACGCGACAAGCCGAAACTGGTCACTATGACGGGCTTTACACCCATGTACTGTGGTCGCGATCCAGACGGGGACTGACGCCCTACCATCTCGCTGCTGCTCGTTTAGCACCACCCAGGAGTCACGTGTAGGGAAACTAGGGTAAAGGCTACGGACGCGAGCAGCTTCGACTCCTTCGATTTTTCTATCGCAAACTTATTTACACTGATCACGTCGCATACTAATACCATATACACTACTACATATACTAATACACACACACACACACGTACGCACACACATCTATTTCTTATTGTTGCGAGTTTACTGTTATTTCATTTTCCTTTTCTTTGTTAGTTTTTAAATATTATCATTGTGTAATTGGCACAGCTTGTTAACTGTACCGTATGTAAAATGTTTGTATGTGCTGTTCAAAGATAGTGAATAAATAAATAAAATAAATAAATATATGAAGACTACAGCTTTGCAACGGTAAAGTTAAAGTGGCAGGCCGAATGTATTTAGCTCATTTTTACGGAATAGCGCGCACACCCAGTTTATTCCTCGTTCTAATTGGACATGCGTGTTGGAATATCTATACTATTATTATAAAGCTGAAGAGTTTGTTTGTTTGTTTGTTTGAACGCGCTAATCTCAGGAACTACTGGCTCGAATTGAAAAATTATTTTTGTATTGAATAGACCATTTATCGAGGAAGGCTTTAGGCTAAATAACATCACGATGCAACTATTAGGAAAGAAATAATGGAAAATGTGAAAAAAAACGGGGAAAATTATTCATCCTTGAGGGCTTCCATTGCGTGCGCTGCGAAAACGGTTCAAGATACGAAAAATATATGTATGAAAGAATTATTCCTCTTGAAATGATCTAAACAAATGTACACGACAGTATATGTCTGTCTTTTAAGATTAAGTCAGTAGAACCGTTTTTATAGTAATAAAATTTGGTCGAAATTAATGCATTATTTGTTAAGAATTGTATCAACGTAATAATACTAATCTTTATCCAAATAAATGTGTTGTTGATTTAGAGTATTTAATTGTGAACAAAATTGTCTTTGACATCACTTAATTTCAGTGAAGATCTTAGAAGATATTACAAATCTTATATAGCAAAACAACGTTTGCCGGATCAGCTAGTATTAAATAAAATTAGAGTAAATTTATTGAATGAGAAGTATTTTGTTTCAGAATGTCTGGGCTAAGTGTGGTGCTTAATGTAGAACCAGACGACTACCCTTCGTGGTCTTCGGTCCCATACTATGGAGTTAAGGTATATTGACAATAATTTTTAGGTAAAAGTTCATGTCTGAACGGCACAATTGAGCGACCTTAAACTGGTGAACTAGACCAATCGTTAGTGTCCACATCTCGGCTCTGCACGTTATAACTGGTAGGAAGTTTTAGTTAAAAACTTTATTCAGGTATTGTGGAATAGAAGCTGAAAAGATCCGAGGTAATTTGAGTTCTCTCTCTCGATTTTGTTTCTTCGAAACTGCAGTGTTTGCCCCAGGTATACATATTCTTGGGCAACCTGCTGAAATGGTAATGGGCAGACCATATATGGCGAAGAACCGACGGGCGTTGGAGCAACTGGGTTCTCGAGTAGAGACCGCGGATCGGCCGATGTAGCGTGCGATGCCCCCGGCACAGTGGAGCGACGACCTATGAAAGGTGGCCGGAAAAGATTGGATGAGAAGAGCGGGAGAACAGGTTCAATGGCACTTATAAGGAGAGGCCTATGTCAACTATGTAGACTAGGATGAGCTGATGATGATGGCTATGACTTTCAAGACTGTAGCGGAGATTCGACTTCAAAAGAATATAAATTGAAATAGATTGACTGAACTTCTGAACTTAATAATCTCTTCCAGGTACTCATAAGCGATCCCAACGACTATCCAGAAACGACAATACTGTATAGATACATAACATTGGGGGAGTCCGTGGATATCAAGGTAGAAGCGATGGTCTTCCAAAGCGACCCCGATGTGAAGCGTGTGGAACCAGAGCGCCGGATGTGTTGGTTCCACGACGAAGTAACCCTGGAACATACCAGCCGATACAGCTATGAAACTTGCAACACTGAGTGCAAGATGAGGAATTATTTGGAGACATGTGGCTGTATACCCTTCAAATATCCAAGAGGTAAGCTTTTTTGTGGATAAATCAATGAACAAAAGAAAGGAATAACACAAAGTATACAAAATTATATAAAACAATGAAATAATAATACATAACATCACATCATTTATTCTGTGTGCTGTCACTAGTGATGAAAATGCCCGGGAATTTTCCCAAAGTGCCCAAAACTTGTATGGGGAATATTCCCGGGAATTTACGAAATGTTCGCGGAAGTGCTGGGCACTTTGGGAAAATTCCCGGGCATTTTCATCACTAGCTGTCACCAATCTCAAAGAGCGCTCGGCTTCGCGTGTGCTGGGCACTGCTATGCGCCATCCAGCGCTGAATGAATGAATAAATGAGAGATGATATATTACATAAATAGAGTCATTGTTCCGATTCGAATTTATGTGCGGGTAACTTTCGACAGCTCTGGCAACACCGTACGGGTTGTCAATTGAGTTTTGCTCTCGCTCGACCGATCCGCCGAGTAACGACATAAATATACAAATACTCATAAATTCAACCACAATCCGATTCCAAAGTGTACAAGTGTGCGAGGAAGATCCTTAAAGACACCAGTATCCTGGAGGAGAAGCAGGAGCCCCTGAGGAGTTGGCTAACTGGTGGTCGCGGTAAGTGAGACTCTTTAGGCAGCCCGTGCCACTGCTGCGGAGCTATCGAAGTACCGTACAGTCATTACGCCTAAAATTGCAACACCGATTGGAAGACGAGGAACTACTTAGAGACTTGCGACTGTATCAACCTCATGGATACTTGAAGAGTATGTGGAGTCCATTTGCCGTCATCCGATTTTACCATTGTCACAGCGCATCGAGTCGATCGAGCCGGCAGCAAATGGACACGCACAACGTAATTAGTCACGCGTGAATGAGCCGCTGCAACATTGTTGCATTGGCGCCGCGTACGAGGCATTCTGCTTCGGCTACCCGCGCAGCTCGCACTATCCGCTTGCTTTATTACCCACAGTTTGTATAAAAGTAGTTTGCACGTATTCAATCTTGTATTCCATTCTCATTAAATCTATACTAATTACTAATAATATTATAAAGCTGAAGAGTTTGTTTGTTTGTTTGAACGCGCTAATCTCAGGAACTACTGGTTCGAATTGAAAAATTCTTTTTGAGTTGAATAGACCATTTATCGAGGAAGGCTTTAGGCTATATAAGATCACGATGCAACTATTAGGAGCGAAGAAATAATGGAAAATGTGAAAAAAACGGGGTACAATTATTCATCCATTGCGTGCGCTGCAAAAACGGTTCAAGATACCAAAAATATATGTAAGAAAGAATTATTCCCCTTGAAATGATCTAAAAAAATCTCCGCGACAGTATATGTTTATCTTTAAGGATTAAGTCACTAGAACCGTTTTTATGGTAAACAAATTTGTTCGCAATTAATGCATTATTTGTTAAGAGTTGTATCAACGTAATAATATTAATCTTTATCCAAATAAATGTGTTGTTGATTAAGAGTATTTAATTGTGAACAAAATTGTCTTTGACATCACTTAATTTCAATGAACATCTTAGAAGATATTACAAAACCTTATATAGCAAAACAACGTTTGCCGGATCAGCTAGTTCATCATAATCATAGTCTCATCTATCATTTGCTATCCGACACCTTCGACATGAATTCATAGCAGTGCCGGCGTGTAGTCACACCGCCCACGCACATCACATTGCTATAAGTATCTACGAGGTAGACTTTTTGTTAGTGAATCCATGAACGGATGAATTGCATATCATGTAATGTTATTTAATATAGGATGGTGTAAAATGCCATCCCTCCCTCGTCTCTATGAGTTTTCATCGGAGCGGTATGCGGGAATACATCGCTCACGTCTGGATACTGGACGACGCATTCCCTCAAGTGTGTCACCTGGAAACTCCGTTAAGTACCACTGCCATTAATAGCCAAAACTAATCGCTGACTAACCCAGATATATCAACGTAATTTTTTTACTACAAAAATAATAATTCTTACATTTTAGCGTCAGTGTTGGTATAGAGGCTATAAAACGATAGGGTCCGATATCATCCAACGGTGTTCCTATGTAGAGAGTAGAAGAAAGATTGAGGTTTTTACCAGTAACAGATTTTGTATCATAATATTGTCCTAGGAAGTCGAAGCGGTTGAATTCTCTTCAATCTTCATTAGGTCTTCTCTAAGTGTTATAGCGATCTGTCGTATTTCAGAAAGGTCGACAAGGATTTGTGAATTTGAAGATCTGAAATGCTTGAATAATATCACAGGTAAGTAATATTTTATTTAAGTACTTGAGAGTTTTTTGTCTTCCGTATAAAGTAAAGGTAAAGCCTTATTTTTGTTACGCCTAACAGTAGTTAAAAGTAAATTCAATGGAAGCTTTTAAAATATTAAATAGAAAAAATCTGGTCCTGTGTAAGTAACCATTCATGAACCGAGGGTTCCGTGCAAAAAAACTATAAAAGCAATTCTTGGGAAATTAATTATTCTAGGCCGATGGAAAAATCCTGTAGATTTTTATTCCAAAGCTTAAGCAAATTAGCAATGAAAAACATTCAAAATTGAAAGTAGATTTTTAAGAATTATACGAAGAATAATTCGGGAATTATGTCATATCATTTATACTACATGTCTAACATCACGCCGATTCCCTTTTGGGGTAAGCATAGAGAATAAAACGTCACTTCTCTCTATTCGTGCAAAGCTCTGTGACTTCATTAACATTAATTAATCCCTAGATACACTCTCGTCAATTTCGCGATTACCCTCCATCAGTTCTCTCTTTATTTGGACTGTGTAGGCGTATATCGATCAGCCTTGGCTCTTGCTTCCACCCATAATCATATTGTATATGTTTTTCGTCATCCTTTCATCATTCATCCTCTCCACATGCTGAATCATCGAAGCGTGGTTATGTGTGCAGTGTGTGTATGTATGCGTAAGTTAGTATATAAGTAAACGCGCGTCCGTTGCGCGGGGCGCGCTTAATAAATGCATCATTAAAGTATGGACGTTACGTGGACAGCTTGCAAAGGCACAAGTTTTTGTCACTGGAGCATCGTCGTACTATAAATGATATGAAACTGCTTTATGATCTCCTAAACGCAAAAATGTGGATTGTCCTGAACTACTCGGGAAATTAACATTTAATATTAGGTCCTTACATATGAAATTGGCGTTTTGTATGGGAGGAACAAAAAGTCGAATATTTTTTAATATAATATATTTAATTAATCAAAGTATGAACCATTATTTTCTATGCACTTTTGCCATCTCATAGGTAGTTCATTGATCCCTTTACTAAAAAAACCAGTCGGACGGGAATCAATAAAATCTTTGAAGGCGATTTGGACTGCCCCATCGGAGTTGAATTTTTTCCCTTGCAAGAAGTTATCCAAATTTCGAAAAAAATGGTAATCTGTTGGAGCAAGGTCCGGGGAGTACGGAGGATGTCTTAGACTTTCCAATTGAAGCTCTTCTAATTTAGTAGCCGTCTGTTGCGCAGTGTGTGGTCTAGCGTTGTCGTGAAGCAGCAGTGGCGTGGAGTGATTGACCAGGCTAGGTTGTTTAGCCGCTAGCTTTTCCATCATGGTTTGCAATTGCTGACAATAGACATCAGCCGTAATAGTCTGGCCAGATTTGAGAAAACTGTAATGAACAATACCGGCACTAGTCCACCAAACGCTTACAAGTAACTTTTTTGGGGTTAATTTTCGCTTGGGGCAGGATTTGGCTGGCTGGCCAGGATCCAACCATTGCGCTGAGCGCTTCCGATTATCGTAAAGAACCCATTTTTCATCACAGGTAATGATTCGGTTTAAAATACCTTCATTATTGTGCCGGTTTAGTAATGTAACGCAGCAGTCGACGCGCGTTTGCCG
The DNA here is from genome assembly GCA_036320925.1 of Automeris io. Classification (NCBI taxonomy): domain Eukaryota; kingdom Metazoa; phylum Arthropoda; class Insecta; order Lepidoptera; family Saturniidae; genus Automeris; species Automeris io. The sequence goes on from JAUDJH010000008.1 coordinate 762,459, forward strand.
GTTTGCTTCAGTCAATTCGTGAGGTACCCACCTTTCAAGCTTTTTAATCTTCCCAATTTGCTTCAAGTGAATTAAAACAGTTTTATCACTAACATCGCAGCCTGCAGCTAACTCGGACGTGGTTTGCGATGGATCAGCTTCCACAATAGCCTTCGACTCTTCATTATCAACTTGAGTCTCAGGCCGTCCACGGGGCTTGTTCTGCAGGTCGAAATTTCCAGAACGAAAACGTTGGAACCAAAAACGAACTGTGTTTTCTTTTGCAACACGACCGCCATACACATCAGTCACCCTTCGAGTTGTTTCCGCAGCACTAGTGCCACGGCGGAACTCGTACTCGTAAATAATGCGATATTTTAAGTTTTCCATTTTGTAAAATGAGTGACGCAAACAGAAAAAAACAGAAGAAAAAAACAAATGAATGACGATCATCGAAGCACAAATACATGAGTCTATAGCTGTACAAATTTGAATTTGGAATTCCTTACCAAAGAGGAGAAATTTGTGATTAAAGTGGCCAGTACGAAAAACGCCAATTTCATATGTAAGGACCTAATATTTTCAAAACACGAACTCGAAATCCTTGCTCATTCGCCTTGTTTCTTGCAAAGCACTGTTATGCCCAAAACTCGGTCATCTACAGATGTTGCGCTCAGTACAATAAATATTTTAAAGAGATCGATATCTTTCACTTGAGCCGTAATCAGGTCATTAAGACTATTATTTCTGGACTGCAGTTAGATGAATCTCATACAGCACCGATATTTGCGCACACACGCACACAAATGCACTCACCCACACAACACTCACTATACGATACGGGGAGCGACCCAAACATTTACTAAAATTTAATATGTTGTGTACTACGTTATTGGCATTTTAGATTTTTTTTAATTCCTATTTTTGTACATAATCTTATAATATGCTGTGTAGTTACCGTTGAATAAATAAATAAATAAATTAATTAAGCGCACCCCGCGCACCGGACGCGCGAACTTACCGTATATACTAACTTACTCGTGCACACACCCACACACTGCATGTGAATGCTGTCGATGCTACAATCTTTCATACTCTATCTATCTCTTTGTTACTAATACGATTCGCAATCGATATTGTTTGAATAAATCATTTTATAATTAAATTCTCCATCTTCTGAAATAAAAACTGTAATATCTTGAGAAACAGCAAACATTTAGTAATACTTTGGCGACTTCTTTACCTTTTCTGTATTTTTATAGCACCTATTACTAGATACTTTAGTGAATAAATATTCCTAGAGCTTACTGAAAGACATTCAGAGAATTTCAACTTAAAAACATTTTTATCTCAAACAATCTACTTATATTTGTTAGGAGGAATTTATGGTTTCTCAATTTTCTTTGTATTCGTATTTGTTTCATCAAAGGAGATCAAACGACAAATTTAGTATCACAGATTTTTTTATTCGGGGAATATTACAATAAGGTCGTCATGGCTACATAGGAAGGTATTTATGCGTATTGATGGAGACAACAAGTCTTGTAATAAATTTGTCACAGCTTTGGCCAAGCGCGATCATGGTGAATGACGCCGCCTGGGTAAACTACTCGATTTACTTCAGCAGAGCACTTCACGACGCTCCACCAAGTTGTTGAGGGTTGCTATCCCACCCTGAAGATCATAGTGACCCGCTCCGGTCTCTCGGATTTCAGGATCAGTATACCTGTGTATATGGTTCATATAGAGACCTTTGCCCTTGCAGTTGCTTTTCATCAAGTGTGCTCAAGTCACTTTGTAGAGTCAGTTTACAAAAACAACTTCAAGGATATCATTCAACGGATTGTGGAGAGATGGATTGGAACTAATACACTAGAGTGGTTGGCAGCACGTCTTTTTATCAATGCAGGATAAGCCCTCTGCCGCTTCTGCTTCTTCTAGAATATGATATTCTCACAGTAGGAGACCGCTATCAGTTACCCCGCCAGCATGGCCGACACCATAGATGGGCAAAATATAATCAGATTAATGAAAATGATTAACAATTACATTTTACGTTTTTTACCATTAATATTAGGTCCTTACATATGAAATTGGCGTTTTGTATGGGAGGAACAAAAAGTCGGATATTTTTTAATATAATATATTTAATTAATCAAAGTATGAACCATTATTTTCTATGCACTTTTGCCATCTCATAGGTAGTTCATTGATCCCTTTACTAAAAAAACCAGTCGGACGGGAATCAATAAAATCTTTGAAGGCGATTTGGACTGCCCCATCGGAGTTGAATTTTTTCCCTTGCAAGAAGTTATCCAAATTTCGAAAAAAATGGTAATCTGTTGGAGCAAGGTCCGGGGAGTACGTTGGATGTCTTAGACTTTCCAATTGAAGCTCTTCTAATTTAGTAGCCGTCTATTGCGCAGTGTGTGGTCTAGCGTTGTCGTGAAGCAGCAGTAGCGTGGAGCGATTGACCAGCCTAGGTTGTTTAGCCGCTAGCTTTTTCATCATGGTTTGCAATTGCTGACAATAGACATCAGCCGTAATAGTCTGGCCAGATTTGAGAAAACTGTAATGAACAATACCGGCACTAGTCCACCAAACGCTTACAAGTAACTTTTTTGGGGTTAATTTTCGCTTGGGGCAGGATTTGGCTGGCTGGCCAGGATCCAACCATTGCGCCGAGCGCTTCCGATTATCGTAAAGAACCCATTTTTCATCACAGGTAATGATTCGGTTTAAAATACCTTCATTATTGTGCCGGTTTAGTAATGTAACGCAGCAGTCGACGCGCGTTTGCCGGTTTGCTTCAATTCGTGAGGTACCCACCTTTCAAGCTTTTTAATCTTCCCAATTTGCTTCAAGTGAATTAAAACAGTTTTATCACTAACATCGCAGCCTGCAGCTAACTCGGACGTGGTTTGCGATGGATCCGCTTCCACAATAGCCTTCAACTCTTCATTATCAACTTGAGTCTCAGGCCGTCCACGGGGCTTGTTCTGCAGGTCGAAATTTCCAGAACGAAAACGTTGGAACCAAAAACGAACTGTGTTTTCTTTTGCAACACGACCGCCATACACATCATTCACCCTTCGAGTTGTTTCCGCAGCACTAGTGCCACGGCGGAACTCGTACTCGTAAATAATGCGATATTTTAAGTTTTCTATTTTGTAAAATGAGTGACGCAAACAGAAAAAAACAGAAGAAAAAAACAAATAAATGACGATCATCGAAGCACAAATACATGAGTCTATAGCTGTACAAATTTGAATTTGGAATTCCTTACCAAAGAGGAGAATTTTGTGATTAAAGTGGCCAGTACGAAAAACGCCAATTTCATATGTAAGGACCTAATATAACTGCATTTTGCTCATTTATGTTTGAAACACTACAAAATCCCAGATTGTAAATACATTTATGATTTCTTAATGTTTTAAATGGATTGAATCATGATTACAGAGCAAGACAATTAAAATTACGCCTACATTTTGTAATCGTTCATCATTAATCAAATTACATTTTGCCCATCTCTGGCCGACACCACTGCTTGCAGAGTTTTGATATCATATTATACAAATATGAATCTTATTTATATTAAGAAACTCGACAGGTCGAAACGAGTTTTGAAGTCAGTCTTTGCACCCATGTACTGTTTCCTACCCTTCAAGCTGACGTGAAGATAATTATATTTTATGATGTGATAAAGTTTCTTAAGATATTTTACATGTAGCTGTAGTGGCCTAGTGGATAAGAGACCGGTATCCGGGCGCGGCGATGCGAATGGTCGTAGGTTCTTATCCAGGCCTGTACTCCTGGGATTTTCCAGGTTTATTAGAATTTGAGTTCAGGGAAAACTACGTAAGAAAACCTGCATCTAATTGAATTTCTATCTGCACTACTGGTCACGTTGGGCATGCCATGTAAGCGCTCACTCAATACACCCACTAGTGTATCTCTGCTCACACCGAAAGGGATACACCGTGACGATCTATTTCAAATCGACTGAAGAATAATTTTCGTCGCTTCCTAATTATCCCTTATCAGAAAATACCTTAAAAGGTTTTCCCAGAATAGCCGTATTAGGGGAGAAATGAGATTTTTTAATTACTTCCGAATCGTTAAATGACTTTAATATAAATTGTTAATGAATCATCGGAAAACCACGAGAGGGTTCCTTACAAATATATTATAAAAGCGCAAAACACTACGATATCTGTTTTATGTCACTTGGGGAATGTCTTCATATCGACGGGTGAAAGGCTATTAGGTTTGAGCGACATTTTTGGTGATATAGTAGTATATATATTTTTGGGATCGGTAAAAAACGCTGATTACAAATATATATATGTTACTATATATGACCACTCCTATATACTCCACTTATAGCACTCCCCTTTCAGTAGAATGGTCTCTGGTTATAATGGTATCTGTAAATCTTTCGATATCTTTTAGGAAGACCTTCCCCTTAGCTTAACGTAAGATTTTGCAGTGCGTGCGGGTGTAGCGCGTTTTTTCGTTTTCTGATGATTCTATGTGTCTGATTTATTTATCATAGCATTATTTACTTTACTTGTTGTCTTCACTTATAAGGACACACCTTTTGTATTATTTTACTAAGATTCGTTTATGTTTTGTATGTTTTTGTGTGATGCCCGGTATGTGAACCAAATAAAAATAAAAAAAATATCACTAAAAAATGTCGCTTAAACCAAATAGCCTTTCACCCGTCGATATGATTATCGCAACCGCAGATTGACCTGTTGGCAGAGTTGCGTTGGACTTGTACCCGCTAAAAACCCAAGGTGATTACATCTGAACATTAACGTAAACTGTGGTGGCTGTAATCAATACTCCACGGTGCCGCCGCGAATCGCTTACTGGTTACAACATCAGTTCAAAGAGTTTTTTTTTACACTGGCTCGACATAGTGACTACAGAGTACCTGATGGTAAGTACAGTGTAGTCCAAAAACGAAAGCGACTATCAAAGGATAAAAATCCATTGATAGTCTACATCGTCATGTCGGCCCACATATACCACGGCTGAAGGTCTCTAGGTATATGAGCTACTGGATATACACAAGCTGATCCCGAAACGCGACAAGCCGAAACAGGTCACTATGACGGGCTTCACACCCATGTACTGTGGTCGCGATCCAGACGGGCACCGACGCCCTACCACCTCGCAAACCACCACCCCACCACCCTACCACCTTTATTATCATTAAGATACAAATCACTTACATGAGAACATTTTGTTTAAAAACCATCAAGAATAGTAATGCAGGAGGGTAACGCGTTGTAGAGTTGTGCTCCCTCAAAAATGATATTCCATTTTTTATAATCAGTCCGTGGTTTAAGAAGCACAAGCAGACTTGCTCGGCGAGTACTGCGCGCTGTATCTATATGGGGGGGGGGGGGGGGGAGATACTGCCTCCCGCGGCAATACACAGTAGATTTCAACAGAACGCGTCACGACGCTCCGACTACTTCTCGAGGGTTGTGACGAAAAAATAATCTGCTTTAAGGAACAAATTTAATTTACTATTGCAAAATTACTGTATGACATCGACATAAATCGCAGACAGTTTACAAACTCTGGCCTGAATCTATGGAATTTTAGGCGATAGACGAGTCCATCACCCAGCGTACCCATTAAATAACAAATGTATTTACAAACAGCGGGCCAACTCCTTTATAAAAAATTTGTAGACGCCTTTATTTTGACGTTTTAAAAGTGAACTCAAATATCTTATAAGAAATCGTGCTCAGGTCTTAAATAATACAAGGTCAAAGGTGTGTTATGACCGGTGGTGGTGGGTGTGGTGGTAGAAAGACTCAGATTTTGGCGTTTTACTGTTTATTTGCTCATTAAGGCACACGGAACTGCGACGCACATGCACGTACTCTAGCCTTGGGTCTTGATAATCAACTGCTTTAGCTAGAGCATCCCTTGCGCGCACCCCCCCCCCCCTCTCCCCCGTCCCGTAACAACACCCTAACGGACTTTAGGGCGTTTAACACAATTACGTATCGGGCGGCGTCTACATGCTATACTGTCTATTAAAAGGAGAGACGGTTAGACGGTTTTTGACAAGGATGGAACACAATTTGATTAAGGCACAAATTAAACAAACATTTGATGCCCAGGCCCAGCGAAAATGAAGGGTGGGCGGTGTTTGGGACCCTGGCAGCTTTAGTCGGTAAGAAGCCGGAACGGCGGCGGCTTTCACCGCTGCCCTGATAATCCATGAGGATGTTTACCGAGTTAGCGAAAATAAAGCAAGGTCAAGGGTTGTTTTTTATGACTATTTCGCATCAAATGCGATAAAAGATTGCTAATAGAGCTTCGAAAATCTTAAAGATTCGGGGCTATACAAACTGCATTATGTACCTACAAATAAATAGTTTTTAGACTTTTCGTATACTTCTGGTATAAAGAAACACTTTTATAGAAATGTTTAAATTTGCTTTCATCGTATCATCTCTGTGATATTTTCATAGCATCAAACATTATTGACCTAAGTATTTAGTATTACTTTCAATTTGATAACTTCACGCGTTCTTGAAAAAAGGTTCTAGAAGGATCGACAACAAAGTGATCTTATAAAGATTCTTTTTTTGTATTGAGACACGGAACTCCAAAATGTTGTAGACCCGACTTTGACTTAATTAAGTTAGTTATGCTTAAATTAATGAGATACCTTAGAAATTTTACATTTCTTTGAAATTGGTGATGCTTCTAATATTAACCATAGCATATATTGATAGAAGAAGCGGTTTAAGATATTTCCTCTTTACGTATATCTAATTCATGTAAATGTTGGATATTATGCTATATATTTTCGAAAGCATTTTTGTTCCGGCGTTTTACGTTTGACGGATGCATTTTTCTTTCTGCTAGAACGTTTCGTATAGAAATCCGACTTATTTTACAAATGCAGGCGTGGTGTATATATTAGATTTAAATTTATAAAACAGGCATGACTTTGACCTTCGAAATATATAAAAAAAGACAAGGCTGTATGGCTCAATCCTTTGCCTAGCTTTTGGCGAACATAACTAACAACAAAAAAAAACAATAGAAAGTTTCTATGAAGTTAAAGATAATAGAACTGCAAATTTTATTTCTTTTTTTCAATTACAATATATCATTGAAGTAGAAAAAGTTGTCAGTCTTGATAAACCAAAATCCCTCTAAAGAAGTTATGCGTTGGTTACCAGTAACTTTATATGTTCTAAAAATGAAATTTCCGTAGGCTTTACCCTAGTTTCCCTACACGTGACTCCTGGGTGGTGCTAAACGAGCAGCAGCGAGGTGGTAGGGCGTCGGTGCCCGTCTGGATCGCGACCACAGTACATGGGTGTGAAGCCCGTCATAGTGACCAGTTTCAGCTTGTCGCGTTTCGGGATCAGCCTGTGTATATCCAGTAGCTCATATACCTAGAGACCTTCAGTCGTGGTGTATGTGGGCCGACATGACGATGTAGACTATCAATGGATTTTCATCCTTTGATAGTCGCTTTCGTTTTTGGACTACACTGTACTTACCATCAGGATGGGAAAAATGCAAGGAAAAACTCTCCAGCTCCAGCGTGCATTGGTTCTTCAAAATGTCACCAGCTCTTAGTCAATTCCATTTCTAATACAAAGAGCTAATTTATGGAATTTGTTTCAGCGAGTAAGTCAATAAAACAGATGCACTGCAAGCCGATCTGCTACCTCGAATGTAGCGACAAAAAGTATGCTATTAAAAGCGACCTGGCGCCATTCCTGCTGCGGGAATTCCCTAGAAACGTCACGTTAGTATTCTGTATAAGTGAAAGCTTAAATCGTTATGGTTTAAAATTTTATAAAACGAATAAGCAACGCTATAATAGGCAAAGCCTCTACCTAGTCTCTCCTCGTGACTTCCTTTCCATTAGCAATGAAGAAACCCAAAATACGTTCTTATACCGACCCGAAAAGGGCGCATTGATGTCACAATATCATCACCAAAATTCACGAGAAAAATGTGTGATTTCTGAACATTAAAAACGTATTCTGATAGAAAATTTGAGTAATTGAGTTATTTAAAATGCTTTTTCTAATCCTGCTAATCCGAGCATGATTATTCCCAAAATCAGTGTATAAACTAATCAACCGATTGAACTGATAAATGTTGCTTGAGATCAACGTTGATCATGACCATTTTGACGTTATGACCTACTATCTTTCTTTCCAATTATTTCTTCTTTTGTTCACGAATTACACACGCTTCCAAGGTTGCATCTAGCTTTCACCACTAAATTAATTTCTATATTATTGTTTTTTTTGTTCTTTATTTTAAATTAGCCGTTTGGTGTATCGGAAGAATATAATAGTGCTCCCCTCAACACCATTTTGAGGTGTGATAGAACCGATTAAGGTATGCAGCATGCCGAATCGTACGCAGATTGGTAGCGTCGAAGCTGCTACGTACCCCTTTTATGTACATAGAGCTCACCCTCTAACCCGCATTGAACAAATGTTCTGAGTTTAGTGTCTAAATCTCTTCCCATGGATTCCACAAATATACTGAAAAAGAGGAAGGGAGGCCTTTGCCTTATAGCGGGACTAAACTAGCTAACAATAATCATAATCCAATATATCCTCAATATCATTATTATCCTTTTGTGTTGTGTCTATGTATGTATGTATATGTTTTTTCTTTTTTTTGAATTTTATTATTATTCTTTAATGTAAACTAGCTTTATATATTAATCACTGTGCATGCTGCGGTGCCCTATAATTGTGGGGCCATTTATATGTTCTATTTAAGTACCACGATCCTTTTGTTTTCTTGTCTAATGTTACCCATGTTGGGCACCCTAATGTGTAAAATAAAATAAATAAAATAATATGGAAAAAGGATATTTTAAATATAATCTAGTATTGATACCGAGTAACGCTTTCACGGGTTGGACGGGGTTTATAGCATGGGTGACGCTTCGGCTATACACTAGTATCGTTGTGCATATTACCAACGCACCACTTGGCGGAGGAGAGGTGGTGACTACACTTCCTTGCCACCTCTCTTATACCTGTGGCGATGCTCTTTGGGTTTGTCGCGGGGTGAGCCGTGGTTTTGTACGCACCAGCGTTTCTCGTAGCCCAGCGCACGATGCGCGTGGAGATGATCACCACGGTAGTTTTAGTTGATAAGAGTCCAGCACACTGATGCAGCAGCCCTCATCGCTACCTAAGGGTCTATGACGATTTCCACTGGGATAACAAAAAAAAACGGATTCTTGTAACACTGTGTAAGTAACACTGTGTGTTGGACAACGCATTTTAACGATATATAGCCAGTTGATGCGTAGTTTTCTTCAGAATATAATTAAATTATAACTAGTTCCGTTTCGTATTTATGTCAAGAGAGATAGTGCCATAGAACAAGGTTTAAATGAGTTTACGGAAACAGAGAATAAAATGCTTTACTTTTATACGCGCATTCCGTACTGGAACATATTTCCATATACGCTTTGTATGGCCTGATAAATGACGATTTATAAACAAATATATCTAGTAGTTTTGATAGCAAAGTGTACTTCCAAAGTGCTTTTCTAAACAACGCTTAAAATTGCAATTAAAACTTCGACGGTCCTCCGCAATGGCTGAAAGCAAGTACTTCCAGAGCGACTAGCTCAGTCCTGCGGAGTTTTAATTGCTAGCACTAAAGTTATTGCATTAAACTCGGAGCAGTTTCGCACTGCACACGAATCCGTTAACATACGTTCCGGCGTGGCCGTAATATGTATTATAGCTTACGCACTATATCCGTCATGCACTCGCCTATTCAATATATAAGGTTATCTTAGAGTTATCGTCATTGAAATTTAAGAAAAACTATTAAAACTAAATAGCTAAAAAATGAATATAATCCCATTATATACGAGTATATATTAATCATTAATATTTTAAAACGATTAAAATACAACAGTATTGTATTTTATGTATTGCTTTGTATGTCTATGAGGATAAATAATAAATAATGTTATCAGTTAAATAATACACATTTATTGAATACTTAGTAAGAATTATGGACAAGAAAATGTAAAATATGTAACTCTATTTTCCTAAATCTTTGGCTGAAGTCAAAACATCAACGGCTGGCTTCGCACTGATAATGCTGTCTCTGACGCGTTGGCCTATTCCCTCCTAGAAACAAAAAGGAAGTGTTTAATTCTTACTAATATTGGAAATTCGAAAGTGCTTATGTATGTATGTTCCGTTTATATTAGCACAAATAGATTAAAGCTCGGTGATAAACATCTAGTAAGCTACGCTACTATTCGCGTTTCAGGTTTAGCTCAGTTTTTGTACGGAGAATTTGGGTACCTCCAGATTCCCTTTTGTCTTACGGGCAATAGTCTTGAGGGAGTCCGCTGCTCTATAAGGAGAGGGAGGTGGTGCGTAGTTGAGATTGGCTTTTGAGGCTGTAGGGCGATTGCCCGAACTGAGCCGTGTCCACAGTACACAAGTGCAAAGACCGTCATGGTGACTCACTCCGACCTGTCGCGTTCTGGAATCCGCTTCCGTCGTGGTACATGTGGGCCGACATAGCAGTGGCGACTGTCAACGAATATTCGTTCCTTGGCGGTCGTTGCTGTTCTTGGACTATTCTATACTTTCCATCAGGTGCGCTGTAGTCACTTTCTCGAGCCAGTATAAAAAAAATTATATTCGAGCGCCGCCCGTGGGAAAGGTTTGGAGGGGTGGGTTCTTTACACCTTCCCCTCGCAGAGAAGAAGCTTACATAGGCTGTTAGCTCTCCGGGCTTTTATTAGATTTTATTAGATTCCTAGGCTCGGGTGGAGTGATTAGAAAGACACCCAGGGGTTTTTAGTAAGGAGTCTGACACACCAGGCTCGCTGCCCTTGCAAAAGCCCCGATGGTCCTATATAGGATTTTCCCTCGGTTTACCAAAAAACGGGATAAATATAAAACTTGTTGCGGATATAATTTACTACTGGAATATTAGTGCTTGTAAAATTATGTATACGAATATGGATTTTCTTATATTTGGTTCTTATATGTAATGATAGGAGGGGAAGAAGGGTGTACTGTGAGAGGGGGAGAAAGAGAGTAGTAGAAATGGAATAGGTTTATCTAAAAATTAATATGATATTTATTCACTGTTAGGCGGTACGAAATTCACCGAATGAGCTATTACAAACTATATATTGTTTTTTTTTTATTTGCGCAAGGGCAAAACTACGACTAAAGGTACTTACAAGTTCATGTCCCACATTGCTGACCGCTTTCTCCTGAAAACAAAAATATTTAAATCAAAACTTGAACGGTCTTATCACGAAACAAAGTTTAATTTAGTGTTATATTAAAATCTATCTTCACGCCGAATACCCATTAAAATAGGCAGAGAAAATGAACCGCCATTCCTATTTACTGTTGTAAGCCTCTTTCTCTTCTTTAACTTTTATTAGTCGCTTCATGCACTCTCGCCGATACTTTTTATTTGGTCTGAGTAGGTAAGTCTTAATAATAAAAATATAAGCGATATTACAATATACTGTTAATTTTTTAAAATATTTTTTGATACAAAAGTCAATCAATGGCTGTATAGTTTCATTCCGGTGCCTACCGGTGAACCAATAATAAAAAAGATACATATAGGAAAAAATATGGCAAACAAGTTATAATGTGTTTGTACAATATTTAAAAGTTAATAAAGAAGGTGTTTATTTTCCGCCATCAGAGCCTATAGTAAATAAGGAACCGGTTTCCATGCTCGGCGATGCAAATGGCCCTAGCATCGATTTTCACCACTAGATTTTTGCAAATGAAGTACGTATCTGGGTACCACGTGCTCACCAGTAAAGAAAATTATTGCGAGGAAACCCGCACGGCATCTAATAGAAATGGCATGCGTACTAGTGCTGTGAGAACGGCGATCAGCTGCGCTTCTGGTCACGTTGGGCAATGGTTGGCATGTAAGTGTAAAGTGGATTCCGCCATTAAACAGTATCCGCTAACTCGACAATATTATTTTTGGAAAAATCCCGAAAGTGGATAAAATATAGGTGTTCCGTATTCGAATAAGTGTGCGGACAACTTCGATTATGCTCTGGCAACACCGTACGGGTTGTCAATTGAGTTTTGCTCTCGTTCGAACCGATCCGCCGAGCAACGACATAAACATACAAATATTCCTAAATACAACAAAATATCCGATTCCAAAGTGTATAAGTGTGCTTGGAAGATCCTCAAAGACACCAGTATCCTGGAGGAGAAGCAGGGGCCCCTGAGGAGTTGGCAAACTGGTGATCACGGTAAGTGAAACTCTTTAGGCAGCCCGTGCCACTTGCGGAGCTATCGAAGTACCGTACAATAGGATATGACCGGTGGTCGTGGGTGTGGTTGTAGAAAGACACAGATTTTGGCGTTTTACTGTTTATTTGCACTTTAAGGCACACCGAACTGCGACGCACACGCACGTACCCTGGCCTTGCGTCTCGGTAGTCGACTAACTTAGTAAGAATCCCGTGCGCGCGCGCATCCTCTTACCCCGCACGTCTCGTAACACCCTAATGACCCTTAGGGCGTGTAATACAATTACGTATCGGGCGGCGTCTACATGCTATAAGGATTTATTTGAAAATTCGCCAGTTTTAAGATAAATCCCACCTTAGCGAATGATGGCTACTTATTCTTCACCGAGCGACACACTTGAGGGAGTGTGTCGTCCAACAAGGGCGCGAGCGGCGCGCGATGTGTTCCCGCGTGCCGCTTTACAACATAGAGGCATGAGAGGGTTGGCTCTATACACATCCCCCTCCCATCCCTCCCCAAACGAGCAGAGGCCTACTTAAGACGGCACGCCTTGCCGGTCATCGAGGATGAGACCCCAGTCGTGCCATCGATGCCGGTAAATGGAAAGTGGAACACTCCGGGGGTTTTAGTCGGTGCAAGTCCGACCCCTCGAGGTCCGTTAGGGATTTTCCCCGATTTACCAAAAAAAAAGGGTACGCTACTTATTAAAAAAAAAAACACTCACGATATCTCTGAAGAATCCCCATCCCGGCTTAGGTGCTGCTGATACAGAGCTCATGCCCATGACGAGAGCAAACACGAAGAAGAAAATTTTTGAGAAATTCATTTTCGTAAATAACTAGATTTAATTTTTAACTTGAATGACTCGAAGATGTCCTGAGGCGAATGATGGTTGAAGAAATTCCTTGTCGCTTTTATACTAAAGTCGTCCGTACTGACCGCAAAAACATGTTCTTATTTGAAAACATAAACGCGATAGCCTGTTCTGCGGTCAGATATAACCAGCCTCAACGATAAGCGGAACTCCCCTAAGAGTAAAGTCCCGGATGAAATGACGAATTAAATATTTGTTTAAGCTTCGAATAAATAAATGTATGACAATAGTAATACTAATGTATCGTCACGCTATATTCCTTTTAGAGTGTGCAGACACGTTAGTGGTTGTATTAACTTTACGCATATATGTCGCGTCCGGGCAGTAGACTTGAGGGAGTCTGCTGTCCGGATGAGAGGGTGGCGGTGTGCAGTGTCCGGCGCGCCGCCTGTGGGATAGGTATTGGAAGGGTGGGCTCTTTATCCCTACCCCTTCCAGAGAGGCAGCGTCGACAAGTCATTTCACTCTCCGGGCGTCTGGATGAATTTGGTTTCCCAGGCCCGGGTGGAGCGAATAAAGGGACACCCCGGAGGTTTTTAGTCAGTAGGAGTCTGACACACCGGGGTTGCTGCCCTCACAGCGGCCCTGATGGTCCTATCCAGGATTTCCCTCGGGACACCAAAAAAAGAAAAAAAAAAAAAATATATATATATATATATATATATATATGTATATGTACTGCGTGGCGGCGTATGTGTACCCACACGCCACCCCTATGGAACCCCTAAGGGAAGTGAGGAAGTTTCACAACCCCCTCCCAGGGAGGAGGCCAATCGATCTCCGAGCCCTCGGAAGTATCTGGATTCCCAGGTCCGTAGAAGGCGAAAAGTAGGGAGTGCTGGCACCCGATCCCGGTCGATGCAAGTCCGACACACCGGGGGAGTAGCCCTCACCACTACCCTGACGGTCCGAAAGGATTTCCACAGGGTTAATATATATATGTTATGCGCAAGGTGACCAGCAGCGCAGTTGATTGCCGTTTTCACATCACCAGTACAAATGACATTTCTGTTAAGCGGGTTTCCTCACGATGTTTTCCTTCCCCGCTGAGCACGTGTGGCCTAAATACTTACTTAGCCTTTAACGTAGTACTTCTACCGGTTGTACAGTGGAGAGTGTTCTCTCGGGCTGAATTCTCTACCCCCCATTTCATCATAAAACCACTAGACCTTGTCGGATACCACCCGTATGTGATGGACGTTCCTTACATCTGTACGAAGAGATTCGCTTCTATATTAATCCTGCAAACAGCTAAGGAGTGGGATATGCTTCCAGCGAGCATATTACCACAGTCGTTTAATTTAGGATTCTGAGAAGAGTGAATAGGCATTTGTTGGGCGGATGCGTTCCATCATCGAACTCATTTTAAAGCGACTGCCTGTAAATTATAAAAAAAAAATTATGACTCGTCAATTCACAACAAATTGATGTTTTTTTTATCGGTTTAAGAACATTATTTTGTCGCTTCATTTTTGGTGCTTGCTTGGTTTCTATATACTTTCTAATTCTTGGTAGATTTTGTAATTACAATGCTTTGTATTTTAGAAGAGATCGGAACTCCAGTTCTTTGGCCGCACTGAGGGTTTATTTTAGCAAATCAAACTGCAATTGCTACAAACTTTCTCTTCTAATTGATGTCAACTATTTTGTTGGTAAGTGCTTTTGGAATTATTATAATAACACACCGTCACGCTATATCCCTTTTGGGGTTAGCAGAGACAGATTACCAGTGACTTGTAGCGCAGCTGATCGCAGATCTAACAGTACTTGTACAAAAAAAAATCGAGGCTATGGCGGGTTTCCTCACGATAGCCCGTTGCCAGAGAGCATATGTTTCCTAATCCGGAATCATATTTATTCACTAGCCCCAGCCCGCGACATCGCCTACGTTACCAATGATATCAAGTCTCATTTAAGTCAAATGAGATGAGTGACGGACCCTGAGGATTTCCACCAGGTCAAAAAAAAACAGGATGGCTAGTGCTTCGTAAAGTTTTATTGTTTCGATTTCAATCGATTCTATAGCACTTGTCGTAATGCGGTTTATGTAATCACATCTTCATTCTTATCACAAAATGCGAAATAATGGTTCTCGTTATATTGGTCTTGTTATATCTCAGGGTATTCCCAACAAATCATGACCATGCATATTTATGTTTTGGTAAGTGTTTAGCGATAGTGGTGGTCTAGTGGATATGCTATCGGTTCGAATCCCGACTGGTACCTTTGGGTTTAGTAGATTAAGTACAAATTTATGTACTACATGTTCACCGGTGTATATATCGTGATATATATATATATATATATATATATATATATATATAGTTATTTGGAAGTTAGTCATAAATAATGTGAATTTTTTTTAATACACTTTATTGTACAGTTACGTGTAAACTACGGCTGATAATTCTCTCTTATTTTTTGGCAGTTCAGACATACATTACATAGTTACATTACATTATATAGTTAAAACTGCGAGATCTCACTTCGCAGCAAACCACTAATCGTTAATTATCTAAATTCTTTGGAAGCACCAATAACTTCTCGAGTTCCTCTGGCGTGTTATCCGGTTGTGGAATAAAATTCCAGCCGGTGAATTTTCCTCCTTTTATAGTATTCACTCCTTTAAATGAAGTCTGAAGAAAATTCTGAGCAGGCTGGCATGATCACGACAACTATCGACGAAAAATCTCCTGTTTCTCGACAGTGGCAAGATGATATCTGGAGTACGCCGCGCATGGCCTTAGATGGAGTTCAGATAGATTGTAAAACTAAGAGGAATAAACAATTTATTTTTTTATTTTATAGCTACGTACGGCGGTGTTTTCTCCCTAAGTTTCGGCGGATCAGTGATTACCCTGCTGGAGATATTATATCTTCTCATAACAGAGATAATAATCAAGATGGTGAGAAACATTATCCATCTATGGCGACTACGTTAAAGGCGGACCTAAGTGGCAATATTGGAGCACCAGAGCTGGGTTTCTTCTTATTCAGAAACTTCCAAAATTGATTCGATTGGAGAACTTAGTCGCACTACTGTCAGAAATAATATTATATCTAGGGTGAAAGTTTACTTGTACTCATATTAAGCGACTTTATATTTGTTGATATTAAGTTATATACCTATATATTACCACGCCAAAAACCTACTGGGATAGACAGAGAGCTTGAGGTACCATTTTTTTCTGTTTTTATAAACCTCTTTCGCTTCCCTAACATTAATTAATTATTCATGCATTCTCCCCGATTCCGCGTACTTTTGATATAACCCTAAATCAGAACTTTATTTGATCTGCGTAGGTGAATCTCGGTCGGTCTTGGCTTACTTCCTCTCATATTGTTTATCTTTTTCGTGGTCATTAATCCTCTCCACGTGCCCGAATTATCGAAGTATGGTTTAGTGCATGCTGTCGATTATACTCTCATTCAAAGCAATCATTCTGCGCATCTCTTCGTTCCTAACGCTATCCGCATGCGTTACTCCGCATATAGAAAATAAAATATCGAATTTCCACTGCATTAATTCTATTTATTTATTTAGGGCACGTCAATAGCAGCAAAAATCTTTAAAAAAAAATACAAGGGCCTTTATTTTTCAATACTAGCCTATAATATAAGCATATTCTACACCATACATTAAAAAAAGTAGCTAATACTAAACAAGTTTTAGAAAAAACAAATAGTTACATATTGCTATTAAATAAAAGGGAATTATAAATAACAAATAAAGTGTTAAAAGAGAAGCAAAATGAGATAAATTATAATTTTATCAAGCTTCTTCTGACATACTCCGGCCTCGCTGCTGCACAACTAAGAAAATATACTAAAAATACTCGTATATCTATGTCAATATCGCAAAAAATATTGCCTCAAGCAAAAAGCCTTTCACCCCTCGATATATAAAAACCCTTTTAAATAACTCATATCCCAGCTTGGACTAAGAATTTCTCTAACTCTTACTTCTGCGGAATCGTTGAGTTGTGAAATAGTCTATGATATTGGGTCCTTTAAAAGAAAATGTGATGATATTACATATTTGTTCAGGCCGGCTTTATCACTGTATATCGATAGGTTTTTCTTCAATGTTTGTAATCGTAGTCGTTATCATGATTGTACCATGCTTACCATCATAACATTGTGTGGTCACAAGGCCCAGTCGGGCTTAAAAAAAATTACATCACTTATCATAGTTTGAAATTATGTGCTGTAGATTGTACCAAATAAATAAAA
This sequence comes from Automeris io, assembly GCA_036320925.1. Lineage (NCBI taxonomy): Eukaryota > Metazoa > Arthropoda > Insecta > Lepidoptera > Saturniidae > Automeris > Automeris io. The sequence continues at coordinate 779,856 of JAUDJH010000008.1, forward strand.
AATAATTGCGTTGAAGTTTCAAATAAATGAATATTCCCAGGCTGGTCTTTCTTTTTCCTCCAGGCGTGAGTGATGCGCGACGACTTCCCGCACACTTCTCTAATAAGGCCAGCGAGGGGTGGCCTTTTGCACAACCCTCTTGCAAATGCGAAAGAGATGAGGCCGTAAAAGGCACGACATCACCGGTGCTGAGGAAACTGACAAAGTCATACTCTTGGCCCCGCAGATGGATAGGATGTACACCCCAGTGGTTTTAGTCAGTAGGACTTTTGCACACCGGGACGGCCGCCCACACGGCTGCCTTGAAGATCCATTTTTTTACACTGGCTCGACATAGTGACTACAGAGTACCTGATGGTAAGTACAATGTAGTCCAAAAACGAAAGCGACTATCAAAGAATGAAAATCCATTGATAGTCTACATCGTCATGTCGGCCCACATATACCACGACTGAAGGTCTCTAGGTATATGAGCTACTGGATATACACAAGCTGATCCCGAAACGCGACAAACCGAAACTGGTCACTATGACGGGCTTTACACCCATGCACTGTGGTCGCGATCCACCGACGCCCTACCACCTCGCTGCTGCTCGTTTAGCACCACCCAGGAGTCACGTGTAGGGAAACTAGGATAAAGCCTACGGACGCGAGCAGCTTCGACTCCCAAAAAAAAGTTCAATCCATGATGGATTTCCACCTATTGAGCAAAAAGGGCTACGTCTTTTTATTCCAAAAGGTCCCCTCAGAAGCTCGTTCCTTGACAAAAGCTTTTCTAAAGTTGAAATCGTATTTAATGTCGTTCCTTTTCGATTTGCATAACAGAAAAGGAGTGCTCATCTCTACATTACAAGGGCTCAGCTTGTCCTGTAATGTATTACGGACGTGCGTACGTAACGACATAACCTCTACAGGTGCGTATGTTACAGTTCAGTTGTGGGGGATTATTAATACCGATACAACGGAATCAGGGTTAAACTTGAACCCTAGATTTGTAATCTTATCAGGTATCAGGCGGCTATAATTTTAAAACGCATAAATTGTCTCATGTTGTTCTTTCAAATGTACTAACTGCCAAGTTAATTGTCAATAATGTTTGAACATAAAGGATAATCGCCAGCTGTTTATCTGCGGAATGTCGAGCTGTGAAAAATCGATAAGCGATTATGGAGCATCTGGGCAAATACACGAGATACACGTATCTCTCTAGGTCTTTCTCGAAAGTGCTAGAAGCCTAACAGTCAGAGGTAAATATCGGCCAGACTCAGTCGCAGGACAGTCTCTGTTGGGAAGTGACGCAAGCAATATCTGTGGATAAGCGACTGGTATACATGCGCGGCGACGCGAATAGCTGCAGGTTCGTATCCCGGTACGTAAACATCTGGATTTTTCCAGATTAAGTACGGATTTAAGCACTAAATACTCACAGGTAAAGGAAAACATCGCGAGGAAACCCGCATGGCGTCTAATAGCAATGTCATGTGTAGGTGCCCTGAGAAAGGCGATCAACTGCGCTACTGGTTACTTTGGTGTTTAAGCGCAAAGTGGATGACAGACAACAATGTATTCCTGTTTACCACGAAAGGGATATAGAATGACGATATATTATTAAATAAAACTCACACCCAGCGATACAAGTTAGATCCACACCTGTTAAATAAATCTTTTGTACGACGTCACGTCGTCAATCAGGCCCATTCGAAAAGGAAAGTAAACCCGAATTGGGAAAGTATTTCCTACATTTGATCTTACGAGTTCTGTGTATATTTACGTCAGAAAGGATGTGTAATCAGTGCGCCAGAATGACAGGATTGGCTCAAACGAGTATTTATTGTGAGTGTTTTTATTACAAAAGTAATGTACGATGTAAAGATAGGAGCTTTTATTTTTATTAAAGTCACATTTCTATAAATATTGTTTTCATGTGTCGAAAGACGTGTGATGTACATTACTGCGCAGCAGTTGTCAGTGGCTGCTGGAATCCAAAGTGTTCCTTAAGGATGTTTAGCTATAATATTGTATTTCTCACAGGACATTGAGTTCAACTTATACCTAAGCTCCAATATTTTAATAATGGCGACTATCACAATTTCTCACCGGCTCATCTTGGTAGGTCCTGTATTCCGATCCGGTGGCAGGTTCGTTTTACTGACGATTTAAAAAGGAGTCACGTTTCTAAAAAAATATACAGACAGACATTCTCATTATATCAATTAAGTATTCATACAGAGATGAGTGAGTTACACAGCTCACGCCGAGAGTACATGACAGCCGGATAAAGTTGGTAACGGGTGGCAACGTTATCTCGATGAATGTGCTTTGTTAAGCAGTTATGAGTTTGATAAATAATTAAAATCTTGCTCTACGTTATCTATTTAATATTAAAATAGTCTAATTAGCAATATACTTTGTGCCTAGAGTTTCCCTGGTTGGGTAAGTTGTACAATTCATTATTTACGCTTTATAGTTACCCTGTTTTAGCTTTATATTTAAATGTGTAACGAATTCGTGTTTATCTTCTGTCATAATAACTAAATAACTCTCATGATCAAATTAGATTTGTACTTATTTTTCATATATACTACGTCTACTACAAGTGAAACTTGAACCTCAGCTTTCTAGGCTTATAAATATCACACGGCTATTTTAAAACGCATTGTCTCGAGGTGCTCTTTCAAATGGGCTTACTGTGAAACAAATCGCCAACGACGATTGATCATAAAAGTTTACCGCTTACCTACACCATTCATTCTGAGGAACTAGGTGTACATAATTTGAATATTAATTAGACAAGTGTTTATCAGTGGAATGTCGAGCCGCGAAAGATCGATAGGCGATCCTGGTACATCCAGATAAATACATAAGGTGCACAGGTCTCTCTAGTTCTTTCTCGAAAATATTGGAAGCCTGATGCGCCGATGAAAGTACCGGCTGGCTTCGATAGCAGGATAATTTCTGCTCGGAATATATTGACTGACTTTTGAAATTGCACATCGCGATCATTCGACAACTTCGCTTTGAGATGCTTCTGTGACTGCGTGCTAATATTAAACACTCTGTTCGATTAATAAATCGATTGTTCATTAACAACAGTGTGTTATAGCCTCGCGCTCATAACAATATCATACAATTATTGCACTGTATATATATTAAATGACACGCTATTTTTTTTTGTAACCTGGAGGATATCCCTAACGGACCTCAGGGGGCAATGAGAGTCGACCCCCGGTGTGTCGGACTTGCACCGACTAAAACCCCCGGGGTGTTCCTTCTCTCCGTCTAGCTGGGACCGGAGGCACAGCAGCTTCCACTTCTCCGGCCCGCGACAACGTCAGGCCTTTTCGGTAGGCCTCATCTCTATGTTTGCAAGGAGGTGAAGTAAAGGACCACCCATCGTTATGTGATGTGTGTGACCACACATCACACACCGCTCTCGCCTGGATAAGTTGGGCGACGAGCTCCCTCAAGCGCGCCGCCCAGGCATTAAGTGACACGCTAAATATTTATATGTATATAGGTACAATTTGATACCACCCCTTTACATTTTTATAATATACACCTGTATATCCACGCCTAAAGGCGCTATCCACTATTATAAATTATGAACGGTGGTCGTGTGCTGGTAGAAAGACACGGATTTTGGCGTTTTACTGTTTATTTACACTTCAAGGCACACCGAACTGCGACGTACACGCACGTACTCTAGCTTGGGTCTCGGTAATCGACTGCTTTAGCAAGAGCATCCCTTGCGAGTCCGCACCCCTTACCCCGTGCGTCCCGTAACATCCTAACGACCTTTAGGGCGTTTAACACAAGCACGTATCGGGCGGCGTCTACATGCTATAATATTTTTTAAATTCTGATTATTATAATTCTCGCAAAATTAACAAAAGGCGCTGCTCCTCCTTTGATCTCATGACCTCCGGGAATGAGTACACATCTAAATTAACAAGGCGGCGCCAAATTTCGTAAATATTTCTCTCGCTCGAGAATATTTCGTAGTCCTTGATCAGGTGGAATTAATATATTTGTGTAGCTTGCTAAATCAATTATGTCTTTAAGGGTTTTAAAACAATGAAGTAATACTCCAGTAATTGTATAAATTTCTATGTTGCTCCTTAGTCAGGTCTAGCCCATTAGTAGACTCATCACTCTTGGTGTTAAATGCTCGTTTAGTAGAAGCATATAAGAGGATTTTAAATGACATATTTGGAATGGTAGTCCTAGGATGTTTTTGGGACTTTATACCATCTGAACCAGCCGAGCAGCTGCCGCTCTTGCTGCGACGTTTACACAGCGCGTTCTACGCTGGGACTGCCTTCACTGCTGCAAGGGAGTGACCATAGCTACCCTATAGAGTCACCGATCTTACCTGGCAATGACCTATTCTATCTCCATTGTTTTTTTAAATAAATATATATAATTTAATCTGTATTTTTATTCCTACGTTTTATTCCTCTGTGATAAATACTCCTATATTTAAATAAAGGTATTTACGATTACAATGCTTCCTAGAAGAGATTTCTCAGTGAAATAATTCTTTATTAAATAGACCTACTTTTATACACTTTTTATAAAATAATATAAAATAAAACAAAATATTATATTTACATTTTTATTCATTCGTTAAATATTTATGTATACATTAGTATCACATTTATATAAAAATTCACAGTAAATTATGTACAATTATATTTAAAAATAATTTACAAATAATCAGTATGGATCATAAATTCAGTTAAATTCATCGGTATTTTAAAAAAGATCTGAATCATGTTTTAAAAACTGTTTATCAGTTTTTATAAGAAAACTTTACAATAATCTAAATAATTAATACGTATTATGTATTATATGTTATAATATTTATTATTTTATGAATAAAATTCAGTACGGATTTTGGCACCACAAGCTCTCCGGTGAAGGAAAACTCCGTGAGTCGACCCGCATGGCATTTAATAAAAATGTCATGTGTTTTAGTAATGTGAGAACAGCGCTCAGCTGCGCTTCTGGTCACATTGAGCACGACGTGTAAACGCAAAAGTAGATACTATTGTATTAAAGTATCTCTGTTCACATATAAAGGCAAAAGTAAATACAACCATTAAAGTACCCTTTTCACACCGAAAAGGATACAGCGTAATAATATATTATTATTAAATCATTAAAATCATCTCATTTGAAAAGATTTAATATCTACCTACTAAAAAATAAACCGCTGTAAAATAATTTCCGTATTATATATAAATAAAAAAAAGGAATGTATGTAGTCGTTTGACAGATTGTTAGCGCTAGGAAACAATACTAACTCTGGATTCCCACATAATTCTTTATATTCATACTCGGAACAGTTAGCACATCACGCCTGATGGTAAGCATGATGAAGTCCAAAAAACGAGAACGATTACCAACCGTGAAAAAAGAAACCTATCGGTAGCCGCAGTGATCATGCCGGCCCGCACAAATATCTCTTCACGATTCGCTTAAAGGACCCAATATCATAGCACGTTTGCCAGAAGACCATTCCACAGCCTAAAGACACGGCAAGAGTAGGAGTTAGAGCACATCTTAGTCCTAGCCGTGATGTGAGTTATCGTATAGCTGTGATTCTGTAAACACGCTTACTATTGTGAAAAGGAGAGGATGGAACCAGGTTAAATAACTCTTCAGACCTCTCGCCCTGATACTGACAGTAGAAAACATTTAGTGAGGCAATATCTCTGCACAACTTGAGCGTTTCAAGGTGCTCAATCACGTTAAGATAATTCTAATGCGGACAGCTATTTGCTGCAATTTATCTAGACATGCGAGATATATTCCGTGCAGGCTTTGACCTAGGTCTTATATAATAAAAACAGTTGACCTGAGAACAGTTGATAATTGTTTAGGAAATAAACAGTTCGTTCTAGTAGAGTCACTGAAATAGGAAAAGAGATACGAACGGGAAAACCGGATGCTGAGGTCAGGCAATTGATCAAAGGTGTCACAGCACCCGATAATACACAGAAGCAGTTACCTTAAGCTTTTTAGCCGAAATATGTCCGACACACCTCGAGTGACGCCGCCTGTCAGGTACAGGCGGTCTTACGAGGATTTCCCCAAGTAAAAAAACCTAGTAAATGAGGGATTCCTCCTAATGTAATCTTTCCAGCGCATCAAGGAGACGGGTTAATATTAGCGTCTGTAATCAATATGCCCGTGACGTTGGAGCATATCGGCTGAAAGGGCGTGAGCTGGCGCAGTTCTCCTTGAGGATCGAGTCACGTTGCTCAGCTGCGTCGTCTGCACCCTGGTATCGAGGCGCCGCGGGACCTGGCTGCAGAACGCGTGCCCGTTGTGCCGTAGATTGCCCATCTAGAAGCAGGAATATTTGAAGAACGAAAAAATATTCAGTGAGGTTTTTTACAATCTTCTTAACACAAATACAACATTAACTGTACTTCCTCTGGATTGCAACAAAGGGGTGAAAAACGGTTTTCTAGGATAGCGCAACCGTGATACTTTTTTGTTCCAGTTCCTTTACGTGGACTGTTCACCTGTTTGTCTTCTTTCGTATAGACCTTTGTAAAATATTTATGATGATGTCCTAGCCGGATTCAGCCACGGCAACTGTTTCAACGCCGATTAAGAAAATCAAGGCCCAGTTTTCGGAAACAGTCAATTGCGCAGGATATATTTAAGTGCATAAAGCTGCCAGAAAAGCACTCGCTCGTCCGTACTCTCTCAGGCCCGATGGAATGGAGAACCAGTACGACCGGGAGGGAGCGGGATGCAGGTTTGGTCGAGTTGTCCTTCTCTGAACACCTGGTTGAATTGCGGTGTTAAAGAGATACCTTAGTCGCCTTTTACGACACCTCAGCAAGAAGAGGGGGGTGCTATTCTATTCTGCCGGCAGCCACCGCGGCTATAATATTTATACTGAACCTGTAAATAGACGGAAGTTTACCTGTAAATAGCATCTCTTGTGCGGCTCGTGGTATAGCTCGTAATCACTCGAAGAACCCTCTGGCTTTTGGTTACACCGCCACTAAAAATAAGAATAATCATTAAAATAGCTACATATGTTCCGAGAGCTTCCGGTATCTTTTTATGATGATTTCCTGGCCGGATTCGGACACGGCGACTGTTTCAACACCGATTAAGAAAATCGAGGTTCGGAAACAGTCAATTGCGCAGGAGATATTTAAGTGCAGAACTGGACGCGCAGCCAGAAAAGTACTCTCTCGTCCAACAATTAGTGAATTGCAGTGTTAAAGAGATACCTTAGTCGCCTTTTACGACACCTCAGCAAGAAGAGGGGGGTGCTATTCTATCTTTTTATAATAATATATCGTCGCGCTATATTTCTTTTAAGGTGCGCAGAGATTACATAATTGGCTGATATCTACTAAGCGCTTAAATATCATCCGCAACGTGAACTGTAGAGCATCTGATCGCCGTTCTCACGGCGGGTTTCCTCACCGGTGAGCATATGGGTCTAAATCCGTACTTAATCCGGAAAAACTCAGATGTACGTGCTCGGATTTGAACCTACGACCATTAGTGTTGTCGCGCAGGGTTACCGGTCCTTAATGCATCGTGCCACCACAGCCGCATACCCGCGCTCGCCTCGTATCTTGGAGCGGTGCGTGGGAACAACTCACGTTCCACTCATGACAGGAAATGGTGGATGGCGCGCACATCCGTTATGGAGGGAGATTTCGTGAGAAAGCCTTCCTCCTACTTTGATAAAGCCTACCGTTAACTCTATGAGGCCCGACCCAAATATAATCATGGGTCTGCCCTTGGCCTCTAATAGATCTCTTCTCACAACGAAAGGAGAAGGAGAAGAAATATGTTTTTATAACCAAAAACAGATCAGAACTAACATTATCTTATCCACCGGCGTGTGTGTATGATAACAATAATATATGCTGAGCCATCATAAATGTAGAGAGCTGATCACACTTGGCGTCAGTCTTCAGTCAACGCCCTGTATGTTATAATGGCCGTGTCATACATTCTATTGTACATTACCGTGAACTTTACTTGTTGGCACACAGTCCTCCCACAGAGTAGCTTCCGCGCTGACCTTTGGAAGTTACGAGTCATGAGGCAGTAAACTATAGGATTTATTGCCGAGTTTGCGTGACCTAGAAACATAACAAAGTCTACAGCACTGGTTCCCAACCTTATTTCAAACACCTCCCCCCATCTCTTATTTTAACTTGTAACACTTCGTCACAGGACCCGTCATAAGTGCTGAGAAATCCGAATCTTCGAGGCTGTCGCGCTCGGGATTTTGCGCTAGCTCCAGGCGTCTCGATTTTTTTTAACCCGGTGGAAATCTCTAACGGACCTCGGGGGGCGGTCAGGCCCCCCCCCCCCCCGGTGTATCGGACTTGCACCGACTAAAACCCCCAGAGTGTTCCACCTTCAGCCTACCGGCATCGAGGGCACGACTGGGGTCTCATCCCCAATGACCGGCAAGGCGTACGACCTTAAGTGGGCCTCTACTCATTTGGGGAGGAGTGGTGTAAAGAGCCACCCCTCTCATACATCTTTGTTATAGAGCGGCACGCGGGAACACGTCGCGCGCAAGGCGTCTCGTGGCTCAACCGCTATCTGAGATTTTTATTGTTTATATAACATTTAAAATTAGTTCAAGCTATACTATAATACTAAAATAATTATATTCCAAAATAAAAATCTTTTAAATTTAACTGAAAGGATAATTTCTTATAACTTTTGATTATTTATATGAATAAACTTACCTAAAAATAATGCATAGGGTAAATATATGCTCAAATCTTTTGCGTCGACGAGATTGATGTCAAGCAAGAGCTGCATTATGTTATATGGTAGCCAACAGAGCGCGAAGAGGACAGCCAAGAGGAGTAGTATCCACGCTACCCGCTTCCTCTCCTTCATCAATCTTAAACCCTGGGGAGTCGAGAAACTGTTTTATCTACCATTAACAAGGACTTTCGATGGCCTCTTTTTAGCTCGTAAAAGGTTACACTAGCATAAGTATTATACCTAACACATGTAGTCTTTTTTAATTATATTTATAGGGGTTTTATAACATACTGTATCTTTATGATTTCACCAAGTCCTACAGGAGTAGACAGACAAAAAACTAAATAAATTTAAAAAAATAAATGAAAACTAAATAAAAAGAGGAAAGAGGCAACACTAGAAGCGTTCGTAGCTTGTGGATAAAGGAAAAAAGGAAAGTAAAGGATCATACTAGTAGCTCACGACCTGAAAGGGTCATGACCTCCGTTGATTCGAAGCACAATTTATCAATTAAAATCGTTTTATTATTTTTAAATTGAAATTTATAATCGGAGCTGAGATCCCATAAGAAATAGTTTATTTTCTTTAATTTTATATGCGAATATATTATTAATTTTCAGGGATAATATTGTTTCCTGATATATTTAGGCAATGTTATCACCGATTTCATTTCGCCTTGGACACGATTTTAAAAACATAATGTATATTAACAAAACTTCTAATAATAAAGTAACAATGATGTAATAACAGGATCGGCAGAACGGTTTACATAAGTTTAACTTAGTAGAAACGGCCACAAACCTCGTTAGCAGAACAAACATCTAGACTTTACTATGTTAATTGGTCTACAGTGACTTCTAGGTCTTCTTCAATAACTATATACAGGTAGACTGTAATTCCAAATATGAAAAAATAGTGATATCTTAATATTTCCTTTAAAACAACGTTATGTCAATGCTTATCAGAGATGGGCAAAATGTAATCTGATTAATGATTTACGATTATAAAATGTAGTTGTAATTTTAATTTTCTTCCTATGTATGCAATGTGTTTTTAATTTCATGAACTGGTTGGTCGTGTCGGATACCATCCGTATGTGGTGGATGTTCCTTATATCCGCACGAAAAGATTCGCTTCTACATTCATCATGCAACAGCTAAGGAGTGGAATATGCTACCAGCAGCCATATTTCCGCGATCTTATGACCTGGGAGTCTTTAAGAGAAGAGTGAATAGGCATTCGTTAGGCGGACGCGGTTCATCATCGAACTCATCTTCACCTTCCACCAGGTGTGATTGAGGTCAAGCGTTCGTCTATGAATAATAATAAAAAAAAGTCTTCAGGCGAAATAAGTATACGGCCATGAATGTTAGTATGATCAGCAAATAAGGAGTTACCTGTTGCATGCTGACGTTTCCTTCGTCGATGTCAAAGGGCGGTCGTACTGAGCAGAGAGTCCGTCCCATACACGCGTACGACATTATAGTAATCGATCCTGTGGAGCGAGGGTCACTCAGCATTTGCTTTTAAGTTTTACGATCGTATTTCTTATACTACCTACTTTAGAATTTTATAGCCTCTATTTTGAACCGCTCCAGTTGCGCTGAGATATTGCCTCACTAAGCGTTCTCTAGATCACGACGATTGTTCTGAAGAGTTATTTAACCATGTTTAACCCTCTCCCTTCCATTAAAGAACTACGGGCGCGGGTTTACGGAGTCACAGCTATACGGTAACTCAAATCCCTGCTAGGACTTAAAATTTCTCTAACCCTTACTTTTTCAGAGTTGATTAGCTGTAAAATAGTTTTTTTTTTACACTGGCTTGACATAGTGACTACAGAGTACCTGATGGTAAATACAGTGTAGTCCAAAAACGAAAGCGACTATCAAAGGATGAAAATTCATTGACAGTCTACATCGTCATGTCGGCCCACATATACCACGACTGAAGGTCTCTAGGTATATGAGCTACTGGATATGCACAAGCTGATCCCGAAACGTGACAAGCCAAAACTGGTCACTATGACGGGCTTTACACCCATGCACTGTGGTCGCGATCCAGACGAGCACCGGCGCCCTACCACCTCGCTGCTGCTCCTTTAGCACCACCCAGGAGTCACGTGTAGGGAAACTAGAGTAAAGCCTACGGACGCGAACAGCTTCGACTCCCAAAAAAACCAAAGGTTCTGATGATTCAATCACCGTGGCCTTAGAAGCCGCCACTCAGAATAACACTGCGGTACACACACGCTCTAGTTTGATTCCACAACACCGGCGTCTACGAAGGATAGTAGAGTCAACTGTCATTAACCGCTGCGTTCACGCGCCGAGAAGTAATTCCACTCCGACGCAGCCTAGAGTTCCTTTCCATTAGGCTTCTCATCCCGGCTGGCCACCCAAGTCTGGATCCGTACCCATAGGGATGCCCTTGCGATGCCACCCAACTCATAAATTCGTTGGCTGAGCTCTAAGTGCTCGCTCTCTACTCCCAGTGGAAATGTGAAAACCATTTTCAGCTAATGACATATTGTGATCACAAATAGAACATCTTTCATTTGTATCCACAATAATTAATAGCAAATTACAATTAATTAGCTATAATAAAGGTTACAAGTGACTTGCCGGGTGCCGAGGAAGATAGCTCAGCTTTGTCCTTGGCACTCGGCAGGCGGGAAACGGAACACCCCGGGGGTTTTAGTCGGTGCAAGTCCGACACTCCGGGGGACGGCCCTCACTGCCCCCTGAAGGTCCGTTAGGATTTCCCCCGAGTTACAAAAAAAAGGCTACAAGAGACAGTTCACGTTCGGCTTTCTTGACCTAGTTAAGACATGTTTAATTTGTTTTTTTTTTTTTCACACTGGTTCGTAAAAGTGCCTATATTGCACTTCATGGAAAGTATGTGCAGTCCAAGAACAGTAAACACCGCAAAAGGATGATAATCCGTTGACAGTCGCCATCACTACGCCATCCCACGTATGCCACAACAGAAAGTCTCAAGATATATAAACAACTGGATATACACAAGCTGATCCCGAAATGTGACAGGCCGCAGCGAGTAACTACGATCTTTACATCTGTGTACTTTAGTTACGATCCATCTAAGACAATCGCCGAACCCCCTCAAAACATACAACAAAACATATCCGTGTCATCTATACTAATATTATAAAGCTGAAGAGTTTGTTTGTTTGTTTGTTTGTTTGAACGCGCTAATCTCAGGAACTACTGGTTCGAATTGAAAAATTATTTTTGTGTTGAATAGACCATTCATCGAGAAAGGCTTTGGGCTATATAACATCACGATGCAACTATTAGGAGCGAAGAAATAATGGAAAATGTGAAAAAAAACGGGGAAAATTATTCATCCTTGAGGGCTTCCATTGCGTGCGCTGCGAAAACGGTTCAAGATACCAAAAATATATGTATGAAAGAATTATTCCTCTTGAAATGATCTAAAAAAATGTCCCTAACAGTATATGTCTATCTTTTAAGATTAAGTCACTAGAACCGTTTTTATGGTAAACAAATTTAGTCGAAATTAATGCGTTATTTGTTAAGAGTTGTATCAACGTAATAATATTAATCTTTATCCAAATAAATGTGTTGTTGATTAAGAGTATTTAATTGTGAACAAAATTGTCTTTGACATCACTTAATTTCAATGAACATCTTAAAAGATATTACAAAACCTTATATAGAAAAACAACGTTTGCCGGATCAGCTAGTACTACATAATTATGTTCAATTGAATATTGTTTACCTGGTATGGCGTAGACGAGCGTGAAACTAAATACTCCGAACTGCTTTTTGGTCTGAGGAGAAGACCACTCCTCGACGCAGAAATGAACATCTCTCGCTACTATCTAGGAACAATAAATATCATTACTATCTTTGGTTACCCGTGTTAATAGATTTTTTAATTTTGGTACTACCATGGCACAGCCGTGGCTCTGATATGGTTATTACTTACTTCTTATTAATATGTATTGCATAATATTACAATATTCTAAGAAAAAAGATTCGCTTCTACATTCGTAATGCGAACTGAAATAAGCTAAGGACTGAAATATGCTTTCAGCGAGCATATTTTCACGATCTTATAACTTAGGAGGTTTTAAGAGATGAGTAAATAGGAATTAAAAGGGTGGACACGGTCAATCGCCGGACTCATCTTTATCTTCCACCAGGTGTGATTGAGGTCAAGCGTTCGACTGTAAATCATAAAAAACATATAAATACATTTGTAAAGATAGTTTCTTCATAATATTTAATTTACTCAATAATTATAATTTATACTATCTCTATTTTATATTCTATACTATCTCTAGACACGATGGTCGGTATCGGCGCTGTTCATTGGTCTAGAATTGACAGCTGTCACTAGTGTCATTCTGAACGAACCGAAACAACCTAAACAATCAACGATATCGCACAGAATAATAATTAACTTTAAATATCATCATAAAGACGGAATAATAGCTTTAATGGTTGTTTCTTTGGTTTCAGGTGAGATTGGTATAAGCTTTGTGTTGTGTAAATTTACAATTGTATTAAATAAACATACTTTGGTTTCAGAGAAACTCATTTGCTATTATTTCTAAAAACTTATATAAGCACATTATACATACATATATACCTACGACTTACGAAAATTAATACACATACATTTTAATACTTAACACGTTTCCTACGCCTACACAGGCTGTCGCTCCTCGGGTTTCTGGAAGAATCTGGATTCCCAGGCCCGAGTGGAGGGACTGGTTGGACAACCCGAGAGGTTTAGTCTGCAGGAGTCTAATATACCGGGACCGCTGCCCTTACAGCAGCCCTGTTCAGAACCATCAGATCCTATCCAGGATTTTTCCCCTGGGTTACCAAAAAAGGCCATTTGTTGGGCGTGGTACATCGTCAGACTACTCTTCACCCTCCACTTTTTTTTTTGATAGCCCGGGGGAAATCCCTAACAGACCTCAGGGGGCGGTGAGGGCTGCCCCCCGGTGTGTCGGACTTGCACCGACTAAAACCCCCGCGGTGTTCCTTCTTCCCGTCTGACCGGGGCCAGAGGTACAGTGTCATCCTCTTCTCCGACCCTCGGCTACGTCTGGCCTTTTATATCTTCGCCCTCTACTGGTGTAACTGAGGTCAAGTTTCTGCCTGTAAATCATAAGAAAACTTAAAATTATTTCGCATGCTATTCACATACCGAAATATTTCTGATGTCCTTGGATATGATAGGTATGGTCTCTCTCTTCACGCTGGCGACGATTGACATGGGTATGAAGATCAGCAGAGCGGCGAACCACAGCAGGAGCAGAAGGAGCAGAGCTTGGCGTCTCCCAGGAGGTCGTAGACGAGGCTCAGGGGATATGGACAGCCAGCGGTCCACTGACATCGCTGATATCGTGAACACGCTAGCTGCTACGGCAACTCCTAATGAATGAACAGATTTTTAACTCCACATTTTTTGGATTCCATGGCTTAAAGGGATAATAAAAACCCTAAGTTTTATTAGAGATACTTTGTCCCCTGTCTGTCTGTCAACTCACGATATCTCAGGATATCATAAAGGTATCAAGTCAAAATTACTACGAAAACTCTGGTTTGGAGGCTCTTACAGCTCTAAAAAAATTAACTTCTAAGTCAACAAAATCGAAAAATACAAACTGGCTCGTGATCATAGTACAGAAGTGCAAAGACCGTCACAGTGACTCGCTTCGGGTGGTCACGTTTCGGGATCAGCTTGTGTTCGTCCAGTTATTCATAAATCTATTGCTTAGAGACCTCTATCGTGATACATATGGGAAGACAAGACGACGGTGACTGTCAATGGAACCTCGTTCCTTGGCAGTCACGACCATTCCTGCAATATACTATACTTTCATTATATTATATACTCGCATTGTCGCCCCAGTTTAAAAAAAATAATAATTTAAAGGACTTTGATAAAGACGCCTATTAAAAATATGAAACAATACCATAGAATATTTCCGATCGGATCGTAATTTCAGTGATCAGTCTATAAAATATCAACTCCATCCTCGAATAGCCTTAACGAAGTCGTCGCCATTAAATTAAGTAATATGTGGAAAGAGAATCTAGTATAAGCGTATGGATAAAGAACATGCATCATATTTTCTATTGAAAATTTATAAACATGTAACCATTAGTCGTAAAAATGCTCATTGTGGCTTAGCAGATGAGGGACAGGTATCCATAAGTGGCAACAAATGATCGTAGTTTCGTATCCCAGCCCGCTTAGATTATCCTCATCCAAATCAACTTTCAAAAATAAAATTAATATGATGTTTATTTTATAATCTATCAGTTACAAGTAGTCTATTTAATTTATTTTCTCTTATACGTTTGCTCTTGTTTTAGGTATTCATACATTTGTGCTATGGTGTCACTAATACATTTTGTAGTCGATTTGTTTATTGTATGTAATAGTTTATTTTAGAATTATTTATTTTTGAGTGGGTGTATTGTTATTATCTATACTTATTATTATACTTTATACTTAAAATTATTTAAGCTATATGTTATCCTATTTCTTGTTTCTTATGTTTTTTATTGCTTAATAAGATGTAATACGACCGGGGCCCTCCACGAAAATCAGCACTGCAGACTTCCTCTGTGGCTTTAAGCTGATGGAGGTCCCATTTTCGCCATGTTAATATGTTTTTGTTTTTTCTTTTGTTTCTGTATGTTGTTGTCTTGTAACAGAAATGTTGCTTTTGAATTTCTAGTATTTTGTTAGTTTGTGGTGAAAATAAATATATTTCATTTCATTTTTCATTTCATTTTTCATTTCATTTCATTTTTCATTTCATTTTTCATTTCATTTTTCATTTCATTTTTCATTTCATTTCATTTCATTTCATTACCTCTAGGTTTTCCCAAGCTACGTACGAATTCCGGCACCATATGCTTACCGGTGAAGGAAAACTTCCCGAGGAAGCCCGCATGACATCTAATAGATGCGTCACGTGTACTAGTGCTGTGAGAACGGCGATCAGCTGCGTTACTGGTCAGATTGGGCTCGACAGATTTTTTTATATTGTCTCGGTATAAAGTGATTACATTACATCTGATGGTTAGTAAGGTGTAATCCAAAAACAAAAGCGACTATCAAAGTACAAATATCTATGGAGTCTCCATCGTCATGTCGGCCCACGAATAGAAGTTTCTAGGTTTATGTGTTACAGGACAAACACAAGTTGATTCTGAAACGGGACAGGTTTGGCGAGTCACTATGACGCTCTTCACACTTGTGTACTGTGGTCATGACTCAGTTCCGGTAATGGCTCTACCACCATTAGAAGTAAGTAAGTTCTAAGTGGCTTCAGCTAGTTATTTATATCTGCTCACCTTGAAAAGTATATAGCGTGTTGATATATTATCATTATTTATACCCATTATCTTCTATTGTATTTCATCTTTAACTCTAAAATATTTCATGTCACAAATATAACACAAAAATTACATAATGATTTATATTAACAATTTTGATATGGTATCCTTTAAGCGTAGCGTGAAGAGATATTTGTGCAGGCCGGCATGATCGCTGCGACTACCGATGGATTTTTCTTATCTGTCGATAGTCGTTGGCGTTTTTTAGACTGCACCACTCTTACCATCAGGTATGGTGCAGTCACTGTGTCGACTCAGTTTAAAAAAAATCATGACGCATAACTCGCTATCAGTCATTGAAACTAAATGTTCTATTTAAGAGCATGTTTGTGACTTCTTTATGGGCGTGTATGTGTGGTTTCTTTATATTTACTAATTCTCTGGTCATCGAATGCAGAGGGAAAGAGTTTTTATTCTTGTGAAGACAGAGACAGTGCTATTGGACCCGTATAAAGAGTAAAGAGTACCATCGCTATTATGAAATTATACAGTGAACTGCGTAGTATATTGGAAAACTGTATAAAATTAGGTACAAATATTCTTTGTTAAGTATTTCAATAAGGGCAGAGTTTTTTCACTTCGGTATAATCGCGTAGAAAAGTGCTTCAATTTATTTATTTGCTGTGTTTTTTTAACTGGCTCAATGTAGTGACTACATCGTACTTGATGGATATTATTATTATGCAGTCTATTTCAGCCTGTATCGCCGCGACCTAGAAGATCTATTGTGATCGCCACCTACCATCTAGAGCTCTCTGTCAAGGCCTATAGTTTTAAAGAACTGTAGTACTTTATTGGCAGAGATATCTGGAACCTCTCCTGGGTGTAGCACGTGGCGGCCCAGGATACGGTTGCGTTTGGGCATTAGTAAGTCACATTCACACAGGAGGTGCTTGGGCGTTTCGTCCGCACTTTCGCAGGATCTGCAATCTCTAGTGCTCCGGCCACCAATGCTGAACAAATGTTTGTTGCTTGATGGATAACTTGATTTGACTTGGTTGACTTGGTTGAGATTACTTGATGGATAACGAACCAAGCTTGATGAACCTTGAACCTTAGAGGGTCCAAGAAACGATAATGACCTCTAAGAGACGATAATCTATTAACTGTCGCCGTCATAATCCCTGTTCCTGTATACCACGACTGAAAGTCTCCAGGTATATGACGACTGGACGTTCTCAAGCTAGTTCCGTAACACGAGAGACCAAAGTGAGTTACAGTAACTGTATTTTGTCCTTGTGTGCCGTGGTGGCTGCCGGTAGAATAGAATAGCATCCCCCTCTTCTTGCTGGGGTGTCATAAAAGGCGACTAAGGTATCTCTTGAACACCGCAATTCAACCAGGTGTTCAGAGAAGGGAAACTCGACGAAACCTGCATCCCGCTCCCTCCAGATCGTACTGGTTCTCCTTTCCATCGGGCCTGAGGGAGCTCGGACGAGAGAGTGCTGTTCTGGCTGCGCGTCCAGTTATGCACTTAAATATCTCCTGCGCAATTGACTGTTTCCGAAAACTGGACCTCGAATTTCTTAACTGGTGTTGAAACAGTCGCCGTGGCCGAAACCGGCTAGGACATCATCATCATATTTTGTCCTTGTGTACTTTGCACACCATCCAGTTCAGCCAATCACCCTACCACCTAAACAGCAATTTTCTTGAATTACAGTCCAGGAACTAAGCAACAAGTACAGTCCACGAACAAGTTTACAGTCATCGTCTTGATACTAGCCATCATACACCATGACTTAAGGTTTCTAGGTACATAAATAGCTAGATGTACTGAAATGTGACAGGCAAGAATCAGCACGACGGTTGTTGTACGTAAGTACTGTAATAGATAGATGCCCCGTATGTTGACAGCAAGTTAGTTAATTGTTATGTGAGCGGGGGAAGGCTGGTTGGAATTTAAAAATGAGCTAAACATAAAACGATAGTGGGAAAATCTGGTATTTGAGAAATAGAGAACGATTCTAGAATTATTAGAGTGAAACGTGAATAAGATCGTTTCTTTTCAAGGTCTGACGCAACCTTGAGTTTCTTTCGGCGTTTCTTCTCAAGGTAGTTGCTTCCGAAGTGCTAGTAGATCACCTTAGGTTATTTCTGTCCCAAGTCGAGGTCCATACACACAAGGGTGCCCTTGTATTGCCACCTGACCCATAAATTGCCGGCTGAGCACCCTCAGTGTTCGCCCACCGGCCCGGTTTAGTTGTAGAGACCTTTCCCGGTCAATCAACGCGCGTCATTTCGAAAAAAAAAGGGAATAAGAATAAATAAATATAAATGGTAAAGATAAATGTCCCGTGTGTTTTTTTTTATTCTATAATTTGGTTAGGGCTTTAATCAGACATGTGATTACGCCAGCCCTGTTTAGCTAAAAAAAGTTCACTAAAATAAAGATACATAAATAATAACACTACACTAAATTATTCTGCTAAAATTTTTAACAGCAACATGAACAGGGATCTAGCCGCATCACACGTGGGTGCAGCGAGTATTCCATGGAACCTGCCAACGTCGAAGGGATTTATACGATGCTTACTCATCATGTCCGCTCTCATAGTCTCGCTCCGGTCACACTCGACCAGAAGATGAAAAACATCCTCTAGGGTTCCGCAGACTGAGCATGAAGAGGATTCAGCTCTCCCCATCAGATGGTTGAACTTGTTAAGTGGTATGTGACCAGAGCGAAGCCTTTGCGCCATCACAACGAGATCTCTTTTCATATTGCTGTTTGTACACCATGGTATTTGAGGAGGATGCGGCTGCAATGTTCTATACCATATACCTTTTACGGTACTGGTATTAATATAACTATCTTTCCATTTTTCATAAATTTTGTATCTATATTTAGTCAAAAATTCGGTAATTTCTGGTATAATATAAGTTTTCACACCGTCAGAAATTGCTTCCTTCGCAAGCCTATCAGCAACCTCGTTCCCCCAAATACCACAGTGTGACGGATACCATTGCAGCCTCAGATCTACATCTCTATGTAGAAGAAATATAACTTTCCTTATAATTGCCTATGCTACTGCGGCACTTCGCGCGCCGGAAGCGCAACGAGCGATATGCTGTGAGGCACTTCGGCTGTCAGTTAGAATAACAACTTGCCTTAGATGTCCCGTGTGTTGAAATACCAAGGCTTTTCATTCAGGCAGAAGACAGTGCACATCACAAATCGTACCATATATATCACAATATTGTGGTTACGTCTTAGTTCGGGCAAACGACACCGGTAAGTACAAAATTCGTGTACTAATTAATAAAAATGAAACATCAAATTGTCTTTTGAAACGTACTTTACCGTACAAACTTTTCTAGATTTGATCCGTCTGTAAGAAACAATTAAAAAGTTTGTAAAGTTTCGCATATTTATTCTTGGATAAAAAAATTCCATTTACCTGTACTTTCTTACCTTACAAATACCCTTCTATCGAATAATGTATATAATTTTATAAGTGTTTTTGCTTTTATAGCGTTGCTATTATATTTTATACCCGCTCTATATTATACTAACTGTTGACCGCAGCTTTGCCTCACGGCAGTTTTTGCAAATGTCTATTGAATAGTTGAAATAAAATTATTAAGTTCCTAAAACAAAACCATTTGAACCAACGTAAAGCCTGTTAATCCGGTTTGTCAGACTCCTACTGACCATATCCTCCAGGAAGTCATTCAAATTGCATAGTTTTTTTTTTACACTGGCTCGACATAGTGACTACAGAGTACCTGATGGTAAGTACAGTGTAGTGCAAAAACGAAAGCGACTATCAAAGGATGAAAATCCATTGATAGTCTACATCGTCATGTCGGCCCACATATACCACGACTGAAGGTCTCTAGGTATATGAGCTACTAAATATACACAAGCTGATCCCGAAACGCGACAAGCCGAAACTGGTCACTATGACGGGCTTTACACCCATGTAATGTGGTCGCGATCCAGACGGGCACCGACGCCCTACCACCTCGTTGCTGCTCGTTTAGCACCACCCAGGAGTCACGTGTAGGGAAACTAGGGTAAAGCCTACGGACGCGAGCAGCTTCGACTCCCTTTTTTAGTATTGAATAGTTTTTTTAGGCCCCACCTCTTAGAGAAGTGGGCGTAAAGAGCCCACCCTTCAAGATCTCTCTACCAGGCGGTATACAGGACATGTATGCACTGCCCCCTCCCCATCCGGGTAGTAGGCACCCTCAAGTCTACCGCTTTATAGACATGACACTCCACTTAATCTTAATAACACATTACCTTGAATATAGTTCACGATCTTGCAGACAGTTTCTCCATAGAACCAGATGAGAGTGACGGCCTTGCTGAGCTGGATCGGCATGCAGACTCCCGTCACCAGTAAATCCGCAGCCGACAGATTCACCAGGAATATATTAGTCACACTGAAATAATAAATCCAAATTAATATAACAAAAATATTCCTGGGCGGGTCTGGCGCCCTCTTTGTGTATGGCAGTGAGCCCTGGGTATGCCAGAAGGAGCGTGGAAGTAGAATTTATGCAGTGGAGATGCGATCTCTTGGTTCAATATGTAGAGTAACTCTTGCAGATCGCGTTACGCAGAAGGGTTGGTTTGAAATACAGTATCATCGATAGCATTTTTTTTACACTCTCTCGATATAGTATTAGACTACAGAGTACCCGATGGTAAGTACAGTGTAGTTCAAAAACGAAAGCGACCATCAAAGAATGAAAATCCATTGATAGTCTACATCGTCATGTCGGCCCACATATACCACGACTGAAGATCTCTAGGTATAATGGTTACCAGATATACACAAGCTGATCCCGAAAAACGACAGGCCAAAGCGAGTCACTATGACGGTCTTTACACTTGCGTACTGTAATCATGACTCAGTTCAGGCAATCACCCTATCGCCAAAAAAGCAAACATAAAATCGAAGTAGGCACAAAAGCGTGCTTCGTGGGTTCGGGCACGTGAAGAGGATGAATGATGAAAGGATCACAAAAATGATATACAATGTGAATGTGATTGGAAATGAGAGTTAAGGGTGACTGAGACTTACCTACACAGACTAAATAAAGAAAGTTCTGATGAAGGGTAATGTTGAAATCAGCGGAATCTGCAAGAGTGCATGAAGTATCGATGAACAGTTGATCGATGACTTATGTCGTATCTTAATATATCTTGTCTTATATATAATTTATAGCAACAAGATTTTTTTAATGTACTAGTAAACCCGGCGAACTTCGTTTCGCCACCAGATGGCTTCGTTTTGGTATTTACTTAGCGTTTGAAAGAACGTGCGCATAATAAATGTCACATGAAATTAACTGAGCAGAGTACAATGAGTAGCTGTCAAACAATGTATAACGCATCGGCGTCATCTACTTAAAATACTGGTGCGATCTGCTCCACCACCATGCAAAACCATATTGGTATGTAGTACATGCTATGCATCAGAGATGGCGCTGTATGTGAAAAATGATTTTCTCCATTTTCCTGTTGAAAATTTTCCAGCATTTTGTTTGCTATAAACCTCACGGAGCCCGAGACCTTTCCAACGAATGCAAAACCGTGGAAATCGGTTTGTGCGTTCTGGAGTTATAGCGTCAGGAAGGAAAACCGGACTTATTTTTATATAATATATAGATTACAGAATGTCGTTATACCTCCAGTGGAACATGAAAATGAGTTCGACGATGTACCGCATCCGCCCAACAAACGCATATTCGTACTTCTCTTAAAGGCCCCCAAGTCATAAGAACGTGGAAATAGACTCGCTGGAAATATATCTACTCCTTAGCTGTTCGCATGATGAATGTGGAAGCTAATCTCTTCGTGCAGATATAAGGAACATCCACCACATAAGAATGGTTTTCTAACAAAGCGTCTGGTAGTTTTACGAAAAAATGAGGTTGGCGGAATTGTGCAATTAGTAATAGACTAAGTGACAAGCAACTTTCAGTTTAAATTGTACGGGGCTCTCGGTGTAGGAATGAGGTTTTTTTTTTAAGTATGTTATTTTTGGCATGAAAGTTTATTGGATAAATTTATGTAAAAGATCTAAGCAGTATAAACAAACAAAATTTTCCGCTTCAAGTGGTTATTACTAAAAAAACGAGCTGTAATTGTTTGCAAATATAGTTTGATGTACCGTCCAATATTATATAACACCGTTATTTCCTAGCGGCGAGTACTTACACAGACGCAATCAAGTAACCAAGATCATACATCATCAACTTACTCTACCATGGTCTTATTGACTCTAGGGTACCATACTACCAGAAAATACCTCTGCTAGTTCTCGAAAACGGTCCTGCAATGCTGTAACAGGATCAATCTTTCGTCACCGATAGATTGATTTTTGCTAATAGACCTGATATTGTGATATTGTGATAGTAGATCACAATACTAATAATACTAACAACACAACACTAGTAATTCGGTGGTAGGGCGATTGTCCGAAATGAGTCACGACCACAGTACACAAGTGTAAAGACCGTCATAGTGACTCGCTTCGGCCTGTCGCGTTACGGGATCGGCTTGTGTATATCCAGTAGCTCATATACCTAGAGACCTTCAGTCGTGGTATATGTGGGCCGACATGACGATGTAGACTATCAATGGATTTTCATCCTTTGATGGTCGCTCTCGTTTTTGGAACACACTGTACTTACCATCAGGTACTCTGTAGTCACTGTGTCGAGCCATTGTAAAAAAAGATCGGTTAGCGCGCCGGACATACTCGTTGATATCATCATACATACCACTTATGAAAGCAGAAACTGAAAAATCTTTGAAATATTTTGCCCTCGCTGACGTAATTAGGTATGAATGGGCTTATTGTAAAGATCCTCAGTTATCGTCTTAAAAGGCTATCGCTTGGTTCTTGGAACAAAGACTGGATACAGAAGGCAGTATTAGTCGTTACGACACGCATTGTGAGGAGGATCCTCACTCTGAGCTCCTAACTACTGGTGCTCGGGCTACAAGTCTCGCTCTCATTTTTTTTTTATCCCGGGGGAAAATCCTGCATAAGACCTTCAGGGACGCTGTGAGGGCAGTTACCCCGGTGTGTCAGACTTCTACTGACTAAAAACCCCCGGGGTGTCCCTCTGATTGCTGGGGAGTCAAATTCATCCAGACGCCCAGGGAGGCGCTTCTGGAGGCTACCTCTCTGGGAGGGGAAGGAGTAAAGCCCACCCCTCCAAAACCTCTCTCCCAGGCGACGCGCCCGCATGCAGGACACCACGCACCGCCTCCCTCTCATCCGGGCAGCAGATTCCCTAAAGTCTACTGCCCGGCTAAGGTCTCGCTCCCGTAAGTCCACATATATTTATATTATAAAATATAATGTTTTTTACTGTTTATTTTAAAATTTTGTTGTGTTTTGTATAATTATTTACATTTTATTTATCCGTCTGCAAAACTAACGAATTTTAATAATACCAAAATTCTAATGGCAAAGATGACTCAGATATCTTTCAGTGGCCAATTTTATTAGTTTATTCCGCAATGACCTTTGATCAACTTTGTCTATAAAGATCAGTATATTATACAGCTAACTTAGTATAGTTTAGCTCTTGATCGATGGCTTTAAGTGATCATAAAAGTTATTAATTACTGTCTCACATAAAATCTAGATTAGACCAACCGCGGTCTACATCACAATGTAATCTGAATCGTCTTCACAAGGCATTTTCTGCGGTATAAAAGCGAAGTTTCTCATAAAGCATCCCATTTCGCTTGAATGCTCGGCATATTAATCCTAGATTCCATTCTCTGCTAAACAATTGGTATTCTCTGTGAATATTAATTATATTCCACCATGTTTATAATATAAAAATACAAGAATACAACTACAAGTAAAAAAACAAATACGGTTTATCATTTACCTTATCGACAGGATGTCAAAAACGTATTAGATGAGTTTTTCATGCTTTTAAATTTATAATTATCTAAATTATGCATTAGTGTTATAATAGCATTACCACACTTAGACTATGTAATGTGATATCTCGATAAAATGTTTGCATTTCAATGTAAATTATAATTAATACAAGAGGAGCATTTTTTTATTCTATGCCTGGATAATGGATGGTTTTCCATGCGAGGCCAAGGGAATCATTGTAGACTCGAATCTCAGCGCGTACCTCTGGCTTTTTTCAGATTACGTACGGATTTAGGCACATGCTTCCCGTGGAAGTAAAACTAAACCCGCATGGCATCTAATAGAAATGTCATGTGTAAGTGCTTCGATAACGGCGATCAGCTATGAGCTGGTCACCATGGGCGCGATATATAAGCGCAGAGTGGATACAGCCACTAATGTATCCCTGCTCACCCCGACAGGGATAAAGCGTGATGATATATCATTATTAATTTAGCGATATTTGTCTGAAAATAAAATTGGCGTAATTACAATTTTGGTCAATCGTGAACCTTCTACGAATATTAACAAACTTGTTTAATTTTTTTTTTCAAAATCAACATTGTTTTATGCGAGGTCTATTAATTTTCAATTCAAATCAATTCAATTTATTGAATGCACTCCAAAATGTATACAGAGATGTTTTTGTTTTTGTTAGTTACCAACTGTCGGGTATTTGTCAAACTATTATTCTTGTACCGTGTGTTAACGTCAATAAAGTCAGTTCGTAAACCGCCGCCCGTCTTTCATTACACATACTTAACTCTAACTATGGACCCTGTTGGGTATGGTATTTGTATAGGCAAGAGGGCTTCAATATTAATATTAGTATTTGTATGGATTAAAAAAAAAACTGTGGAAATTAACCAAATTCAATTTTTTTTCTTTGCGAATCTTATTATTTAACTAGCTTTTGCCCGTGGCTTCGCTCGCGTTAAGAAGTACTATTATTATTATTTAGGTGTAGTTTTTGCGGCTTTACTTTTGTTTAGCGTGTGTAAAAAATTAGGACCTAATCTGTTATTAGGCGCTAAAACTATCAATTATATTATATTATATTATATTATATTATAGTAGAAAATCTGAGAAGATTTATACAAACTTTCATCCCTTATTTTATCCGCTTAGGGGAGGAATTTATCAATATCCTTTCTTAGCGGATGCCTACGTCATAACATCTACCTGCATGCCAAATTTCAGCCCGATCCGCCCATTGGTTTGGGCTGTGCGTTGATAGATCACTATGTCACTCAGTCAGTCACCTTTGAGTTATATATTTATATATATTTAGATGGGGCTGGTGGAATTAGAGAATTTAGCTCTCGAGAATACTTTCTATTGTGCAACCGGTAAAATAATGCCCGGTAGGCGTCTTTTCGACCTTCACTGGGCCATTTTTTTTCCTTTTGAATTATGTAACCCTAAAAGTAGACTCCATATAAAATTCAGCCATCAGTAAATACGTTGTGAGGTAGTCAATCATAATTATTCTGATCCAGTTAATCTGTGCGAACAAGTAAAACCTCTCTTAGTAACCCTACTAACGGATCATTTATCATAAAATACAGTATGTATTGGAGGCTCTGTCCGACTCGAAAGGAGCCTAGTAGTGTCACGATAACATTACCCAAATATTTCAGGAAATTATATCATGTCTTAACATGAAACAGTGTGTTCTTCATATGTGTGTGTTGTTCGGGAGTCGAAGCTGCTCGCGTCCGTAGGCTTTACCTTGGTTTACCTACACGTGACTCCTGGGTGGTGCTAAACGAGCAGCAGCGAGGTGGTAGGGCGTCGGTGCCTGTCTGGATCGCGACCACAGTGCATGGG
Source organism: Automeris io (assembly GCA_036320925.1). Classification (NCBI taxonomy): domain Eukaryota; kingdom Metazoa; phylum Arthropoda; class Insecta; order Lepidoptera; family Saturniidae; genus Automeris; species Automeris io. Next base: position 805,774 of record JAUDJH010000008.1, read on the forward strand.
TGTTAAGCCCGTCATAGTGACCAGTTTCAGCTTGTCGCGTTTCGGGATCAGCTTGTGTATATCCAGTAGCTCATATACCTAGAGACCTTCAGTCGTGGTATATGTGGGCCAACATGACGATGTAGACTATAAATGGATTTTCATCCTTTGATAGTCGCTTTCGTTTTTGGACTACACTGTACTTACCATCAGGTACTCTGTAGTCACTATGTCGAGTCAGTGTAAAAAAAAATACATATTACTTTAAAAATATTCTATGTATATATTGCAATAGCCACTCGGCAGCCAAGGTACCGGCGCCGGAGGGACGCGTTCGCCCAGAGCGAGCGCGCCATTCCCCAGCGACAATAGCCGGCACTGGTCTTTAGAGAGACTGCTGAAGCTTCTAATTCTAAATCTAATTAAAAACTTTTATAAAACATCATTTACTTGAAGCAGCTTAACTTGACCTCCATGATAATTTAAATTTAACATTGTTAAATGAATGAATGTACCTTAGAGTATCTTTGTTTGAAAGACAATAAAACTAACTAAACTAAACTAGAATGATAAATAGGTCTTTATATAAGTTAAAACTAGATTAAAATTGTTGGTACAAGCTACCTTAAAAATAATAACGTAAATAGAATCTCATAGCGATACGGAGTATCGCATTTACTGGTCGGACAGTGTTTTAATCACATATTGTATATCTAAAAAGTAACCCATATTAGGCTTCTTTGATTGTATTCTAGCTCAAAAGGCCTTTTGGGAGTCTAGATTTAATCTTCAGTCCGTAGAATTTATATTTAGATATTATGTAGACTTAAAAAAATCACTTGTAAGGATGATTGATCATAAAAGTTAATAAAGTTAGGCTTTATATAAACCTCGATCTTGGAAATTTACCTCGTTTATATATCCACTTTTATTATTAAGCCTACAGAATACAACGATGCCTCCCTCTTCATCATACTGAGATGTCGTAAGCGCGTAGGAGCCGACTAAGGTATAGACCAGGGATGTTACGGAGCTTCGACTCCGACTCCGATAAGTCGGAGCTTCCGATTGTTATTACACCTCCGGTTCCGACTTCGGTTCCGAAACTTTTTAATCGGAGGTATTCATCGGAGGTCACCACCACTGTTGTAGTCAATTCATTTGATTTCATTTTATATATTGTTGTAATATAATATCAATGATCAAACAATCAATGCTACTTAATTTGAAGCAGATTTTTTTTAAATATAGACTAAATTATGATTAACATAATTACATTTGAAACTAAATGTACCTTAAAGGTTTTTTATTTTACATTTACATTAAATTAAATAAAATAGAAATTAACACAAAAATAACCATGGAGCAAATTTGATTTAATTTGTTCACTGTTAATGGAAAAATGTTAATAAGCAACACAGCAATTTTTCAATGTCTGTGTATGTGTAAATTTATTACTTTCTAATTAAAAAGGTTCACTGAATAATGTTTTTATTTGTCCTTAAATAAAACTAGTTTCTTCTGCCGTCACTTGTGATTACTGACATTGCCTCCGACTCCGATTCCGACTTCGGTTCCGACTCCGATAAATCAAATTTAAAAACTCCGACTCCGACTTCGGTTCCGATTAAACTGCCTCCGTTACATCCCTAGTATACTGCATTCCTAATTACACTCAGATTGCTAGCATCTAAGCTGGTGCATGCACTTTCTCTGCACATAGTGCAAACCTGTCATCCCGTTTTGGACATCGCGTGTTGGGATAAATGACCAAACCCCTTCCCATGGATTCCACAAATATAGTAGATAAGGAACGGGAGGCCTTTAAAATGCAGCGGGACGAAACTTGCTGGTAATAATATAACCGAGAAAAAGAGGAACTAGGTCACGATAAGGCTGACTTCTGAGGGGTAGCATCCACTGAAATCATCCCCATTGTGATTTCTACCAATGCCTTGGTTCCAGTTAGTCTCCAAAACTACCTTGGGAGGTTAGATTTCAGCGTCAAAAAGATTATGGCGTGTATGTATGAAACGGTCGTTTTTGATACTACGCGGATACTTCGCAGGTTTCTATCTTCGGGGTCTTGACCTCTAGCCGCTTGTGCTCATGCTCTCTGGTGATGGAAAACTTTGTGAGGAAACCTGCACGGCCTCTAATAGCAATATCATATGTCATGTATAAGTGCCCTGAGAACGGCGATCAGCTATGAACTGTTTACCATGGGCACGGCATATAAGCGCCAAGTGGATACAGCCACTAATTTATCTCTGCTCACCCCGAAAGAGATACAGCGTGACGATATTATTATTAACCCAATTCCCATCCTTTTACATTTAAAAATGTTGATAATAATAGTCTATTGCTGCAAAAAACATGGTAAATAGTTTTCAACTCAAACAAGCGTGAAACAACTCGAAATGTTGATTTAGTGCCAGGAATAAATCCTTTGATCATGGACATGCCATAATGTTTGAAGATATAAAGATAGCAAACATGTCCGTAAACAAGATTCTAAATAATCATAATATATCGTCCGGCTCGTCCCGTCGTATAGCCGTGGCGGCTGCCGGCAGAATAGAATAGCACCCCCTCTTCTTGCTGAGGCGTCGTAAAAGGCGACTAAAGTATCTCTTTAACAGCGCAATTCAACCAGGTGTTCAGAGAAGGAAAACTCGACCAAACCTGCATCCCACTCCCTTCCGATCGTACTGGTTCTCCATTCCATCGGGCCCGAGGGAGCTCGGAGGAGAGAGAGCTTTTCTGGCTGCGCGTCCAGTTATGCACTTAAATATATCCTGCGCAATTGACTGTTTCTGAAAACTGGATCTCGATTTGCTTAATCGGTGTTGAAATAGTCGCCGTGGCCAAATGCGGCTAGGACATCATCATCATCATCATCATCATCATATCGTCCCGCTATATCCCGTTTGGGAGGAATATGAGAGGAGATATATTAGTTATCCATTATGCGCGTATATGTAGTGTTCAACCAGTGACGTGCATAAGGTAATTGGACAGGGTAGGCAGAATTCGCGTAATTACTGTGAATGTTATATTATGATAGTAAATATTATATTGCTCTCTTAGAAAATATAGATGGTCTGAATATAGAATAGATATAAATATAAATGGTTCCTTTTTTTTGTTTAACTTTAAGCAATTTATTCCACACTTATCTATCACTAGCTGATCCGGCAAACGTTGTTTTGCTATATAAGGTTTTGTAATATCTTCTAAGATGTTCATTGAAATTAAGTGATGTCAAAGACAATTTTGTTCACAATTAAATACTCTTAATCAACAACACATCTATTTGGATAAAGATAATATTATTACGTTGATACAACCCTTAACAAATAATGCATTAATTTCGTCAAAATTTGTTTACCATAAAAACGGTTCTAGTGACTTAATCTTAAAAGATAAGCACATACTGTCGTAGACATTTTTTTAGATCATTTTAAGAGGAATAATTCTTTCATACATATATTTTTGGTATCTTGAACCGTTTTTGCAGCGCACGCAATGGAAGCCCTCAAGGATGAATAATTTTCCCCGTTTTTTTTACATTTTCCATTATTTCTTGGTTCCTAATAATTGCATCGCGATGTTATATAGCCTAAAACCTTCCTCGATAAATCGTCTATTCAACTCAAAAAAAAATTTTAAATTCGAACCAGAAGTTCCTGAGATTAGCGCGTTCAAACAAACAAACAAACAAACTCTTCAGCTTTATAATATTAGTATAGATAAGGGCATGCAATGCTTGCATGCATCTATGGAATGAACGCCACTGCATCCAACGTGGCCAGTGGCGCAGCTGATTCGTCGTTCTCAGGATATTTACACATAACATTTCTATTAGATAGCATGCTGGCTTACTCACTGTGGTTTCTTTCACCTGTCAGCATAATGTGCCTAAATTCTTACTTAATCTAGAAAAATCCAGAGGTGCGTGCCGGGAGACGAACTTGCTAATATTATTATACTATTCTCGTAACATTAAACCAAAATATACTAAAAATATGGATATACTGTCTTGTGCCTTTGGGCCATTTAAACGAATGGAGAGAGAGAGAAAATATTAGCTTAAGTTAAATTTTTTTCTTTACTGTATTTCTTTTTATATATGTACTGTTTATATGTAGCGTATATGTAAGTATTAGGGCGTTTAAAAAACATATTTTTTCTCGGAACCACGCTCAAAAGTTTCATTTTAATGCCAAATTAGGCCTCTGAAAATATGAGCCCTTAATATTAATATTTAGGTTGTCCGCATCGCACTTTTCGATTTCCCATACAAATAACACAGGACAAAACTTTTTTTTTTCTTTTGATTTCTATAACTAATGAACGATATATCGTATTGCAATACCCATTCATTATTTTTGTAGAGAATTTAACGCTCTACAAAAAAGGTCTGAAGTCAATTTTTGATAAATCAACTCAGTCAAAAGTTATTCATGATCGAAGTTTAACTTACCCTCAATTATTATATTAATAATAATATTAGGTCCTTACATATGAAATTGGCGTTTTTCGGACTGGCCACTTTAATCACAAATTTCTCCTCTTTGGTAAGGAATTCCAAATTCAAATTTGTACAGCTATAGACTCATGTATTTGTGCTTCGATGATCGTCATTTATTTGTTTTTTTCTTCTGTTTTTTTCTGTTTGCGTCACTCATTTCACAAAATGGAAAACTTAAAATATCGCATTATTTACGAGTACGAGTTCCGCCGTGGCACTAGTGCTGCGGAAACAACTCGAAGGGTGAATGATGTGTATGGCGGTCGTGTTGCAAAAGAAAACACAGTTCGTTTTTGGTTCCAACGTTTTCGTTCTGGAAATTTCGACCTGCAGAACAAGCCCCGTGGACGGCCTGAGACTCAAGTTGATAATGAAGAGTTGAAGGCTATTGTGGAAGCGGATCCATCGCAAACCACGCCCGAGTTAGCTGCAGGCTGCGATGTTAGTGATAAAACTGTTTTAATTCACTTGAAGCAAATTGGGAAGATTAAAAAGCTTGAAAGGTGGGTACCTCACGAATTGACTGAAGCAAACCGGCAAACGCGCGTCGACTGCTGCGTTATATTACTAAACCGGCACAATAATGAAGGTATTTTAAACCAAATCATTACCTGTGATGAAAAATGGGTTCTTTACGATAATCGGAAGCGCTCAGCGCAATGGTTGGATCCTGGCCAGCCAGCCAAATCCTGCCCCAAGCGAAAATTAACCCCAAAAAAGTTACTTGTGAGCGTTTGGTGGACTAGTGCCGGTATTGTTCATTACGGTTTTCTCAAATCTGGCCAGACTATTACGGCTGATGTCTATTGTCAGCAATTGCAAACCATGATGGAAAAGCTAGCGGCTAAACAACCTAGGCTGGTCAATCGCTCCACGCCACTGCTGCTTCACGACAACGCTAGACCACACACTGCGCAACAGACGGCTACTAAATTAGAAGAGCTTCAATTGGAAAGTCTAAGACATCCTCCGTACTCCCCGGACCTTGCTCCAACAGATTACCATTTTTTTGAAATTTGGATAACTTCTTGCAAGGGAAAAAAATTCAACTCCGATGGGGCAGTCCAAATCGCCTTCAAAGATTTTATTGATTCCCGTCCGACTGGTTTTTTTAGTAAAGGGATCAATGAACTACCTATGAGATGGCAAAAGTGCATAGAAAATAATGGTTCATACTTTGATTAATTAAATATATTATATTAAAAAATATTCGACTTTTTGTTCCTCCCATACAAAACGCCAATTTCATATGTGAGGACCTAATATTAATTTCTTCAGTGCTGGCTTATGTAACATTTTTTTTGTATTTATGTTTTTATTTTTATATTGCTGTATGTTTCGTTTTAAAATAAATATATAAAATAAAATAAATATGATCAGCAATATTGTTTTATTTAACTTCTGTTACGTTTTTTGAACTTTAAAATTAAATTATTTTCTAATACTAATAATGCTTTTAACTTTTGTTTGTGTTCACGGCTCTGACGAGATTATTCCGCGGAATCGTTGATAGAGTTGCACTCTTTGACCTGAAAAGCTAATGAAAATGCAAACAAAATAAAACAGTCATTAACTGAACAATAAATATACGAAACAATCAGCTAATTGCACGATGCTACGTTAGCAAACAGCAAACAGGATTCCATTAATATCACTCCATATTGGCTGTATGCATGGGTCATGTATTGATTAACCATTAATACGATGGCTTTTAGAACGGTTAGAGTGGTCATTGCGTCCCGTGATGATCTGAATCTATTGAATGGTCGATCGAAATCGAGCATTTATGCACCCTTGATTTAAAGTGCCATTGGTAACCAACCCTTTTAACAGCTCGGTGCACACGCCATTTTTAAATTAATCCGGGGTAAAATCCTGCATAGGACCATCAGGGACGCAGTGAGGGCAGCGACCCCGGTGTGTCAGACTCCTACTGACTAAAAACCCCTCGTGTGTTACACTAATTGCTCCACCCGGGCCTTGGAAATCAAATTTGTCCAGACGCTCAGTGAGCGAAATGCTTCATTGGGGCTACCTTTTGGGAGGTGTGGATGTAAAGAGGCGACTCCTCAAAACCTGTCTCTCTCATCCGGGCAGCAGATTCTCTAAAGTCTACTGCCCGGCTATTATCACCGTGGGATGTCGCACACGCTCTGGTCGAACGCATCCCTCCTGCAACGGTGCATTGGCTGCCGAATGGCCAGGGAAGATGTTCTCTTTCTAACCCTTTGGCGGCCACCTTCAGCTTCATCACAACCTCGCAAAAGGATGTCTTTTTTTAGTTTCTTTGCTGCCGACCATGACTTTCACCACCACTGGCAGTGAATGGTATTAGCCGCAGTGACGTGCATAGGCTATTTCGACAGGGTAGGCGGAATTCGCGTAATTAATTTGAATATCATATTATGACAGTAAATATTATATTGATTTCATAGGAAAGCTAGATGACGTGAATATAGAATAGATGTGAATATAAAGATTTCCTTATTTTGTTTAACTTTAGGCAATTCATTCCAGACTTATTTATCATAAGGGCATGCAATGCTTACATGCATCTATGGAACGAACGCTACTGTGTAACCGATGTGAACTTTGGTGAATACGCCAATGTTAATGCAATCTAAATGATAAACGACACATCAAAGCATAAATTGACAAAATTTAGCAATATTGAGCGAGGCAATTTTAAAAGCAATTAATAAAATATTCATCCTATATTAAATTTGTCGGTCGTAACGTACTGGCTCATCAATATTCATTAATCATTATAGAATAGATTGCGACCCTTTTAACTGAAGGTATTGTGTTCGATGTAATGAATTGTAATAATCCAATGTCTCTCTTTATGTCTAGACTGCTTTTTATAAATCCGGGGGAAAATTCAGCATAGGACAACCCTGGTTAAAACCCCAGGGTGCTACTCGTAGCAAGACTTTGGCAGCTGTATTTCTTCTACGACAGCGCAGTGGTTTTCTAGAACATTTTTGTTCCGCATTATGCAGCTGTAGAATGGTGTTTCTGGTACTTTTTTTCCTCAGAGCAATGATATAGAATTTTTCAATAGAACGCTGAACAATGTCCTTTGTTGACAACGCAATAACAAAGCTCCTTCTGTTGCAATTGCATATGTGTGAAAAAAAAACGATCCAATGAGCTGTCTTAGATCTCATCTCTGGGAGGATCTGGATACAAAGAGGCCCACATCACAGGGTCTCTCTCTCTCAGGTGGTATTTTATGTTGTCGTCCTCATCCGAGCAGCAGACTAACTTAAGTCTACTTCCCAGTTCTTTGTTTTCCCCTATTTTACGTCAACTGAGGTCCCCCCCCCCCTTACAATAGTCTTGTAGTTTTTGGGAGTCGAAGCTGCTCGCGTCCGTAGGCTTTACCCTAGTTTCCCTACACGTGACTCCTGGGTGGTGCTAAAGGAGCAGCAGCGAGGTGGTAGGGCGTCGGTGCCCGTCTGGATCGCGACCACAGTACATGAGTGTAAAGCCCGTCATAGTGACCAGTTTCGGCTTGTCGCGTTTCGGGATCAGCTTGTGTATATCCAGTAGCTCATATACCTAGAGACCTTCAGTCGTGGTATATGTGGGCCGACATGACGATGTAGACTATCAATGGATTTTCATCCTTTGATAGTCGCTTTCGTTTTTGGACTACACTGTACTTACCATCAGGAATTCTTAGTCACTATGTCGAGCCAGTGTAAAAAAAAAAGTCTGGTAAGAGTGTAGGTAAATATTCCAATGGCAGCGTCTCCTACGTTAATGTTACCATATCTTATTCACTCTTCTTTCATTTTATTAAAGCTGCCGTCTTAGGGGAATACCCTGCATAAGACTACGTAGCCACCAGGAGGGTGACGACTCCTACTGAATAAAAATTCCTGGAGGTACCTCACCTGCTGCCGTAGGCTTGTGGGTAAATTGAACATATATTATGCCATTTCTGTGTCTTATTTATTTTTGATGCTATAGAATTAAAGAAAAAACACGATATAACAAGATCAGATAATAAAAATTGAGAATATGGTACTTCTCGTTATCCACGCCTTTTGTAATAGTTTCCTTTCATTTATTTCTTAATTGGAACCATAAAATATTGCGCTTCAGGGAGCCTGTCTTGGAAAAATAATTTTATTATTCCGATAAACCGCACTTATCTCCCATTTTTATCTTGAAAGCAGTCAACCCTTTAATTCATGGATCTTCTCAAACCTGCAAACAAGCTTCTAAAAAATAAAACACAAAAATCTCCAAAAGATGGTTTAAATATCCTTTCGTTAAATCGGAATATAAAAAGGTGTACGGCTCTTATTTACGCAAAAGGCTACACGGTTCGTTTCGTCTTTCATCTCGTCTCCTTCACGTAGACTTAAGCTAAATGGAACAGAATTGTGTGCTTTCTAAGTGTAAAAGAAAAGAAAATGAAATTGGTAGTCATTCAAGTCAATATTCTCCTAATAAACCTTCCGATTCCGTTTCTTAAGGAAACTTGACATAATCAATTATCAATGTAGACAAAGGTTAAAATATCCTTTCAATCCTGACGATACAGTTATAGTTGAGTGATTATTTATGTTCGAAGTTTCCTCCAAATTCATCTATCAATGTCTTAAACACAATTCCACACAAAATTACTATTAAGAAGTTAAGCCGCGTCAATTGTAATTGTTTCCTTTTGTTCCAATACTAAATCTAAATTAATTTGAAGGTATATTTCTTTAGTTTCTGGATTATTTTCGAATTCGATGCCGGCCTTCAAGAGGAAAATCAGTGAGCAAATGTGTTGAGCTTGGCATTGCTCTTTGCATTTTAATTGTAAGTATTATTGTCTAGTTTTTTTTTATTGTTTTGATCCTGTCAGTCAATTCTTTTGAGCCATTCTGTGGCTATCTTTTATTAGCATCTACTGTCGACATTTAGCTTGCGCATTCGATCTCATTGTGAATGTAAAATGCAATGGAGCTGTTGAGAGCCCATACATAAATAAATAAATAATAAATTATCCATATTTTCCTTAAGAATTTCAACAGAATCCTAATAATCTAAAAGTAATTTTTGTTCACGAATCAATGTACCCATAAGTTCTCATATATTTTAATGTTAGTATTGCTTATGAGCTATGAGCTTAATTTAGTATAATATCCTTTTTAGAGTTCTGTTCCTTAAAAGGAAAAACGGATTATAAGATCACTTCTTTATTTGTCTATACTCTTTCTCGCTTTTTTTGCATGTTGCCACAACAAATAGGTTTCAGTTGAAAATCAGCGCTAGGTGACTCAGCTGGTCACCTAGCATTTGCTGAGCTGATTTCCCTTTGGCATATGACAGCACAGAGTATTTGTTTTTGTTGTTTACTATTTTGATTAACATTCATTTTATTTTTTTCATTGATTTATTCTTATTTGTTTATTTTATAAGTAGTATTGTTTATATTTTTGATGCACGATGTTGTGGCCTTAAACGGCGCAACACATTAATGTGCATTTTTTCCGATTGTTTTTTATTTTATTGTCTTATAGTGTGTTGGCCACTGGCCGCCCTTGAAAAGGTAAAAGTAAAATAAATAAAATAAACCTAAATAAATCTTTCTGTGTTGTATGTTATGTGCCTAATAACACCTTTTTATTTCCATCTTTCATTTTCTAGATACCAATTTTATTACAAATAGTCAAATATAAAAGTTTAGCTTAAAAAAAATTGACCAAGCGTGAGTCGGACTAGCATTGAAGTTTCCGTATAAACTTGTTGGTATAAGTTTATATATCTGGACCCGGTGTAGTGACCATACCACTCCTGGCGGTAATCATGGTGAAATCTATAAAAAGACTACATCTATCAACATTGGTGGTATCAACTGGGTCGTGACTAGTGATGAAAATGCCCGGGAATTTTCCCAAAGTGCCCAAAACTTTCTTGGGAATATTCCCGGGAATTTACGAAATATTTGCGAAAGTGCTGGGCACTTTGGGAAAATTCCCGGGCATTTTCATCACTAGTCGTGACCACAGAATACAAGTGTAAAAACCGTCATAGTGACTCGCTTCGGCCTGTCACGTTTCGGGATCAGTTCGTATACATGTAGTTGTTAATATATCTAGATACCCTCCGTCGTGGGGTGAAATAGCAACTGCGACTGTCAAAGGATTTTCGTCCATTAGTGGGCATTGCCGTTTTTTGACTACATTGTACTTACTATCAGATGAAATACAATCACTTTGCCGAGTCAATATAATAAAATGCGAAATATGATTTTTTTTTTCAATCTGACTCGACACAGTGACTGCACCATACCTGATGGTAAGCGTGGTGCAGTCTTAAAAAACGCCAACGACTATCGACAGGCAAGAAAAATGGTGGGAAAACGCTCGCCGGAAGACCATTCCACAGCCCAACGACACGGCAAAAGAAGGAGTTAGAGAACTTCTTAGTCCTGGCCGGGATGTGAGATACCGTATAGCTGTGACACCGCAAACCCGCGCGCGTGGTTCTATTCAGAAAGGGAGAGGGTGGTACAAGGTCGAACAACTCTTCAGAACACTCGCCATGATACAGAAGGTAGAAAACGCTCAGTGAGGCAACATCTCTGCGCAACTGAAGCGGTTCAAGATGCTTAGTCACGTCAGGATCATTCACAATGCGGACAGCCCTCCGCTGCAACCTGTCCAGGGCATCAAATAAGTACTGGGCAGAACCGTCCCAAAGATGCGAACAATATTTCATGCAATATTTATTAAATCTGCAGTCTATGCTCACCTTTAGACTATTCCAGTGAATAGAGACTTGATTAAGCAGAATCTGGGCGTCTTGAAATAATGTTAGATAATCTAACTGTACGAAGTTGTATTACTGATATATGAATCTATGAACTAGGTCAAATAAAACCTTTTCTATGTCATGTGTTAGTTAAGCTATCATGAAGAAATGTCTTTCATTAGCAATTCCAATTTACTTTGGCATAGTGATGAAAGATTTGCTTTTGATTTACACGGGATTCATTAATTTGGTAAAATAAATGTATGTGGTTGGTGGCTCAGTGTATAACGTACCGGTATTAATACGCGGCGACGCGAATGGTTGTAGCTTCGAATCACGACACGTACCTTTAAATTTTTGTTGATTAAATACGGACTTAGACCCGAGTGGATACAATTCAAACTGCCCTGACAGTTATTTACGCGAACGGCTAGAGTTCGGCACAAAATGTTTGCGAACAAATGTGCCCTACACGGTTTTGGTGGAATCGCAGCTTTGCATTGGAGCGAGGTATTTACATAATATGCCAGAAAATCTCTAACATGACGAGGCATGAATTAATACTGTGTTTAAAAAAATCACGACGTCATTCTAGAGTTATTTCTGCTTTTCACAACGGCAGATTTATTTTTCTTGTTCGAAATCTTACGGTTTCAACACTCGATCATTTATTTAGTACAACATGACAAACTCGCTGTGGTTGCCAATTTTTCTTAGAAGAATTTAAACTACTTACATCATTTTCCGACCTATGCTAATATTCTTATTACTTAAGAGGTAGTTTTTTTAAACGCCTTGTGAAGGCAGGAAACGTGAGGCTCGCCGCCTGCTGTGGAATGCATCGCTCACGTCAGAGTCACGAATAGCAGTGGCTGGCCGCCGCTTGTGGAAGGCTTGTCAATCAAAAGCAGTGTTTACTTGAATCCCTTTATTATTTATTTGGCGCGCGTATTATATAATTTACGTGACCTAGATATCGAATATTGCACTTTAAAAATAACTTTACAGTGCATTTAAGTGCATTGAACTTCCATTAACCTTACTGAGCATAATATACGTCATTAATTAGCATATTTGGTAACGCCACAGATAACAAAATATTATTGCTTTGTCTGGGTCTTGTTGCGTTTGCTTGCCACTCAGTCCGAGAGGGGGGTAGTTTGCCTAACTACTGTTAAACCGTTCGTCTTGCTATCAATACGTATGCGTCGACGGTGCACCTTAATCATTTTTATTTTGGTCTTCATACAAATACTGTGTTGTGGAAGTGATATCACATATCGTCAGGACTGCTGAACAGCCTAACAGGTGGGTGGCAACAGTTATATCGCATGAGCCAAGACCTAGAAAAATTACAGTCCACTTTTAAATTCCACGGGACCCTCCAAACTCACGGCGGTTCCAATATTTGTTTTTTGAAATAATTCTATTTGCCTGCAAAGGTCTTTACAACTTCACCGACCGAGTTATTGTTATTGGCTGGGCGGAAAAGCAACTCTACCCTGTGGGTATAAGTCTCGACTTAGTCGGCCAGCCAGGGAAAATACGTAACGGTAGTTGATCTTCTAGTGTATTAGAAGCGACTACCTTCTAGAAGAAACGCCGAAAAAACTCAAGGCTACGTCGGAGTGCATTGAATATTATTTTAACTTTTAGCTTAACTTCATATCTCTCTCCCTCTCGCTCTATTGTCAATATTCAACGGCCTTAATCTCAAAGGCACCAGCAAACCGGATGTTAAGCCGCAACTTATCGCCGCTCTCAGGACACTAGTACATATGATATATCTGAGATGCTATGACCACGCGCTTCATAAATCCGTATGTGATCTGGAAAAACTCAGATGTATGTGTTGGGTTTCCAATCGACGACCATTCGCGTCGTCGCGCACAGAAACCAGCGCATTACCCACTAAGCAGCCACGGTCACAAGAATATAAGTCCCGTATTTACTTAAATTTCATATTAAATCAGTTGGCGATGTATCCTCTTTAGATATATTAATACATCTATATTCGTCACAGATACCGATTTCGATATTCCAATATTATTAATTAAAAGCATACTGGGTGTTTTTCTTAATGAGAGAGATATTTCATGATAAAATATTTTTTACCTACTTGCACAAAACGAAATTCCTTAATAAGCCATAGAACATGATGAAAAAATTGGCATTGATCCGTAAATAATGTCGACACCTTAGCGCGTGTGGTGGTAATTTTAGGAAAATAAATATTCCGGACACTTGAAGTCAATTGTCGTCCAACATACTGGCGTGAGCGCTATGCGCGCGTTCCTGTACACCGCTCTAGTGACAACATACAAAGATGAGAGGAGAGTGGCACTTTAGACCACTCTTCCTGCAACTATGGAATGAGCGCGCGTGGGGTGGCATCTTTACCGCTTCCTCCACATCAATCGAGCCCTCAAAAAAGTCAGATTCGCCGAGTGCTGAAGAAGTGGCTCAGCTATGTCCTTGGCACCGGCAGATGGAAGAAGGATTACCCCAGGGATTTTATCCGGTGAGAGGGGCCGTGAGGGCGGCGCCGTGACGATGTATAAAGATTTCTCTCGGGTTACCAAACAAAACGGGTAAACAAGTATTGACTTGTTTCGCCATTCGCACTTTATCCTGGCTTAGAACATGCATAATATCTACTTAATAATTAATTGTCATTAATTCATTCATTGGTGTAATTGTCCATAAATATTACGAAACTATATTGTTTATAACTTCCTTTTTTTTTTAATGCAAATATTAAGTTAACACTTTTTACATATTTAGAATTATAATCGAATGCGGGATATCCTTCCTGAATATCTCACTCGTTTATAAAATCATTCTGTATATAGGAAGCCTCGAAAGCACGTATCGGAGAAGCAATCAAGATCGTAATATTGTTAGTAAATATTTACATTGGAAATTAACATTCTCCAATCTCGATCATATATTCAACAAACAATATTATGTGTGCTCATATCAATGTAATAAAGTTATAATATGTTTAAAAACAATTTAGAAATCAATTACACAAGTATACTCGTAGAGTAAGGAAACAAAGAAATTAAACACACGTACCAAAAATCAATCTTAAATAGAAAAAAAAGATACAAGCTGCAGTTAGATGAACAACATGCAACTCTGAAATAAACACACATACACACACACACACACACACACACACACACATACACTCATTCGTCTACTCATATACTTTTTTTTAGTAGCCCGGCGGAAATCCCTAACGGACCTTCAGGGGATAGTGAGGGCCGCCCCCGGTGTGTCGGATTTGCACCGACTAAAACCCCCAGGGTGTTCCTTCTCCCGCCTGCCGAGTGCCAAGGGCAAGGCTGAGCCATCTTCCTCGGCACCCGGCGACGTCTAGCCTTCTGCAGGCCCCACCTTCATGGCAGGGGGTGGCTAAATAGTCGCCACCCCCTACGTGCACCTGACACATTTGGCGAGGAGAGTGGTGTCAAATGCCACCCTCCCCTCATCTCCTTGATTTGTCATTGGAGCGGTGTGCAGGAACACATCGCACACCGCTCACGCCTGGATCTGGGCGACGCGCTCCCTCAGGCGTGCCGCCCGGCGTATGTGCTGTTATGGAGGAAGGCCTCTGGTGAAGGCCCTCCTCCGGCGTCCTGTCCGAGCTGGGCGGCGGATTGGGTTATCGGGGGGTGGCAATAGTCTCCCGAACCCGCTCCACTGCCTCTTTCACCTTCATCGTCTTCTCCATGATAGAGAGCCCTGTCGCTACCGACCATCGCACCAGCGATTGCCGGCAGCCAGAGGTCACCACCCACCTCCCTGGTCTACTCGTATACTGCAGAGCGACCCAAAACACAACAAAATATAATATACGAGTGTAGTAACTTCGTCACCGACACTATCGTTTTTAATTTATTTTCTATTCGTGTATAACTAATTGACTTAAGGTAACGTGCTGTAAAATTATTATTAAAATAAATAAATAAAACATTTATTGAGAAAGAGGAGCAGCACACAATATACACATTTATATAAAACAATGAAAGAATTATTTATAATGACATATCATGTATGTCACCGATCTCCAAGAGCACTCGACTCAGGGTGTGCTGGCTGCTGGGCGACGCTGTACGCGCCATCCAGCGCTGATCGTCGGCCTAGGCTCAAAAAAGCTGATTTCACGGACGCCACAGCTTCCAATACTAGAGCTGTTCAATATAGTGAATGGCTACAGTAAGTATAGAGAAAACTTTTAAAATATACACCACTTATGACTAAAAGATAAAATAATATATGAATACCCTTTTTAGATAGATTATAAAATCATATACATACATGTGTCCCCTACATATAAAAGTTAGCCGTGGTGGCTGCCGGCAGAATAGAATATCACCCCCCTCTTCTTACTGAGGCGTCGTAAAAGGTATCTCTTTAACAACGCAATTCAACCAGGTGTTCAGAGAAGGAAAACTCGACCAAACCTGCATCCCACTCCCTCCCGATCGTCCTGGTTCTCCATTCCATCGGGCCTGAGGGAGCTTGGACGAGAGAGTGCTTTTCTGGCAGCGCGTCCAGTTATGCACTTAAATATCTCCTGCGCAATTGACTGTTTCCTTAAGCTGGACCTCGATTTTCTTAATCGGTGTTGAAACAGTCGCCGTGGCCGAATGCGGCTAGGACATCATCACATATAAGAGTTACATAATTACTATCTTAGAAAAAATAAGTTATTGCATGGGACTCGCACAATATGATATTTTTGCTGAAAATTTAATTTTAAATTTAAAATACTCAAGAATAGATTCTTGAATATATTTGCTGGCATACCTAATAAATGGATGTCGGCCAATATAATCCAATATTTATATCAAAATTGAGTTGAAAAACAAATTTACTAGAAAACAAACTATTGAATAATAAAGAAAACCCCAAAAGAACGTTTTCAATAAAACCAACTTTAATGAAATTCAAGTTAGGAGAAAATATTTGTATTCGGCTTTACGAAAGAAAAGAAATGAAAGAATAAAAGTTATTTAAATCTGTTGAGTAAGAATATTTATAAATCGTTTTTCCATAGATTTATTCGATAAGTAGATCAAACTTTGTAGTAATTTTCTGTATTGATACGCTCATCAATGTATAATTTATATATGAAAATTATAAAAACGCTAAAACGAAAATAATGTTGCTTTATGGCGGATTTAGGATGAAACTTCAGCCCTAGATTTGTAAGTTTACAAGTGTCGCACCGCTATGACTTTAAAATGCACGCATTGTCTCGAGGTGTTTTTTCGAATAGACTAACTGTCAAACAAATCGTCAATGATAATTGAACATCAAAGGATCACCGCCCCTACTTACACCATGAATTCTGAGAAACGAAGGACGTATGACCTGATTACTAATTAGACAGCTGTTTATCTGCGGAATGTCGAGCCGTGAAAGATCGGAACGCGATTCTTGAACATCCAGGAAAATACATAAGATGCACAGATCTCTCTAGACCTTTCTTGAAAACACTGGAAGCCTGACGCACAGATATAAATACCAACCGAACTCGATCGCAGGGCAGTTCCTGCTTGAAAGCGATATCTTCAAGAAATCTAATACGACTTTGGCGAACATACTGCGATAGGATATTATTTCTACTAATGAACATTTCTGTTGGCTTTTGCGACTAGTCTGCGAGAACTCTTTGCATTTTAGATTACTGACTTTTGACGGTTGAGCTTCGAAAATTTTCATGGACCGGGTTTATGGAACCTTTATATTTCAACGACTGAGCTTTGAGACGTTTCTATGACTGTGTGATATTGTATACTCTCTTGAAATAATCTATTTTTCGTCTTGTCGGCACACTGACGTGGTGTGGTTTTATTCTGACCTGGCATATTAACTACATCACGCATTACAATAATCATGCTTTAATCCAAATAAAAAGACTAAGACTGTCAACTGTGAAGAAAAATCTAACGATAAACGCAGTGATCCGTCACACTTTATTAACACCTACGCGGGCCGGGATAAGTCTTGCCTTATGCCGTTGCACAAAATGCACCCTCGTAGGCGGGATTATTTATAGTAAAAGAAGATTGCGATAATATGAGACAATGATATGAAGTACTTACTGAACAGCGGTATTCCAGGCACTTTACAACCACTCACTATGTATGTTTGATTGTGAATGTTGAGTATAGTTTTGTGAAGGATTTGTGTGTGTTGCGAGTTCGAACGAATTATACATGCGATTGTAATGTAGAAAAAAGGATGCGATGCGATCTGTAGTTTTAAAAAGATGCGATGCGGGGTTTGGTTTAAAATGCGAGAGCGTTAAGAAGGTAAGTGATCGCCAGATGGCGTTTGTGTTTGGGTGCGTTTACACTTTATTAATTTTATGTTCTGGAGTTGGCGTGACAAGTTCCCAATATCATAGGATCATCACAGCTGAACGACTCGGAAAAAGTAAGAGTTATAGAACTTTTAGACCTAGCCGAGATGTGAGTTAGCGTATAGCTGTCACTCCGTAGCCCGCGCCCGTGGCTCTATTATGGAAGGCAGAGGGTGGAACAAGGATAAATATATTTTCAAAACGCGATTTTTGGGAGTCGAAGCTGTTCGCGTCCGTAGGCTTTACCCTTGCTCCCCTACACGTGACTCCTGGGTGGTGCGAAACGAGCAGCAGCGAGGTGGTAGGGCGCCGGTGCCCGTCTGGATCGCGACCACAGTGCAAGGGTGTAAAGCCCGTCATAGTGACCAGTTTCAGCTTGTCGCGTTTCGGGATCAGCTTGTGCATATCCAGTAGCTCATATACCTAGAGACCTTCAGTCGTGGTATACGAGGGCCGACATGACGATGTAGACTATCAATGGATTTTAATCCTTTGATAGTCGCTTTAGTTTTTGGACTACACTGTACTTACCATCAGGTACTCTGTAGTCACTATGTCGACCCAGGGTAAAAAAAAAACGTAGTAAAGAATTGAGTATTCTGCTGAGTGCAGATGACACAGGGCAGATACGCCCACCACAAATATAACACATCTCTAAAATCAATCTATGCAAAAGCATCGGGCTTTAAAAAATTGTATAAGGAATAGATATGTTTGCATTATTAAAAACATAACAGTTGCTTTTGTAACAATAGAGCACTAACTTGAAGGAACAGCTGTCAATAAATATTATTCTTTGGGCAAAGTTTCCTTGTCTCCCGAAACAGTGACGCTTTAATCTGAAACTACATCGTTTCTATGAAGTTACGTTGTTTGACGAACTAACTTTGCGACATCTGTCCCCTGAGACCGTGAGATATAGGAAAGTTTAGAGGGTAAGTTTTAATATTCAATTTTTTTTAAATCTGACTTAGCTCTTATCTGAGGGTAAGTACAGTGCACTTAAAAACCGGGTAAGATTATCGAGAGTGGCCAAGATCATGCCGGCCTACATAAATATCCCTTCAGGCTTCGTGTAACGAACCTAACATATTTTTTAGGTGTTAGGGCGATTACACAGTGTCGTGACCACAGTATACAAGTGTAAGGACCGTCACAGTGATTGTCTTTGGCCTTCCGCGGTTTGGGATCAGCTTGTGTACGTCCAGTAACTGATATACCTAGAGACCTTCAGTCAAAATCTATGTGAGTAATAATGACGATGGAGACCGTCAATGGATTTTGGTGCTTCAATAGTCGATTATCCGAGGCGCAACAGACTGCCCAGTTTTGCTCCAGCGATTTCATTTTATAGCCCCCATGCGTTACCCCAGGCACCGTGTAAGCTTGCTCGTCCCATCCTATGCTCGGATAACCCTGGGCTATAATTCGCCGATTTGTAGGTTATCTCGCGACTTTAACGAACTGGAGAGTGCCATCGATGTGTTTGCTGACAGTCTGCCGGTCTTTAGGGGGAAGATCATTTTTTTTTCACTTTGATTGATTTATTCTTCCTTGTTAATGTGTTTATTTTATAAGTAGTATTGTTTATGTTCTTGATGTACGGTGTGGTGGCCTTAAACGGCGCAACACATTAAAGTACTTTTTATTTTTCGTTTTTTTTTTTTAATTTTATATGTATAGTGTGTTGGCCACTGTTCGCCCTTAATGTTATAAAAATAAAATAAAAATAAATAGTCGCTGTCGCTTTTGAAGTACTCCGTCCTTACCATTAGATGTACTGTAGTTATTTTGACGAGCTAATGTAATAAAAAAAAACGAAATTCTTATTAGCAGTTAAAAGATAATCAAATCTTTCTAGTTGTAGAAGGGATGTATATAGCGTGTGGTCTCCTATCGGATGGCGCAGGTGCTCACTGGGCACGGCAGCTTTGGTGGATACCTGTGCCGCACAACTGGTAGCGAGCCCACACCGAGGTGCCACCATTGTGCGGATTGCCTCGACGAGTCCGCACAACACGTCATAGACGAATGCCCAGCCTGGGCTACGGAGAGGGCCGCACTCATCAGGGTGGTGGGTGGTGACCTGTCACTGCCGGCACTCGGTCGCGCGATGGTCGGTAGTAACAGGGCATGGCAGGCGGTCCTCTCCTTCACGGAGACGACAATGCAGCTGAAGGAGGCGGCGGAGCGGGATCGGCAGGCAATATCCACCCCCGACAACCCAATCCGCCGCCCAACTCGGATTGGACGTCGGAGGAGGGCCTACGCCAACAGCCTTGCTCCGTGACCCGGACAACGCCGGGTGGCGCGCTTTGAGGGAGTGCGTCGCCCAGATCCTGGCGTGAGCGGTGTGCGGTGTGTTCCCGCACGCCGCTCTGATGACAACTTCATAGAGATGCGGGGGGAGTGACTCTCTACACCACTCTCCCCAAAATTTGTTAGGTATACGCGGGGGGCGGCGACTATTTAACCGTCCCCCCGCCTAGTAGGTGAGGCCTGCACAAGGCCGGACGTCGCCGGATGCCGAGGAAGATGGCTCGGCTTTGCCCTTAGCATCCGGCAGACGAGAGAAGGAACACCCCGGTGGTTTTAGTCGGGGCAGGTCCGACACACCGGGGGAGCGGCCCTCACCGCTCCCCTGAAGGTCCGTGGGGATTTCCACCGGATTAACAAAAAAAAAAAAAGGGATGTATATAGCATCTACTAGACTGGCCGATTCAAATAATTATTTGTGTTGCTAAAAATATTATAATAACATGGTAGCCTTGTTCTGATGCTGCAGCATTACCTGTAAACAGCAGACATTCAACTCTACTCCAAGTACGTCTCTATCGCGGCCAGTGTTCTTAAAAGCTGTTTAACCATGTTCTATCCTCTATCTTCCATAGCAGAACCACGTGCGCGGGCTTACAGGGTCACGACAATACGGTAACTCATATCTCAGCTAGGATTTACAAGTTGTCTAACTTGTTATTTTGCTGAGACATTGAGCTGTGGAATGGTTTTTCAGCGAACGTGTTCCCACTGTTTTATAACATAGGGTCCTTTAAACGGAGCGTGAAGAGATATTTGAGGAGGTTTACTATTGTCTGTCGTACTTGTATTTTGGACAGCTCTTTACTTACTATCAGGTAATAGTCACTTTTTTTAGACAGTATAAAAAAAGCTGTCCGCGTACAGTGGCAGTTAAAAGTTAAACGTTGAGCCAGCAAGCGAGTCAGGAAAACGGAAGAGAATCACGAACTATTAAAGAGGGGACTAAGGGGATAGTTTATTCCTCAGTCAGGCACTCAGGCGTTATTACAAAGGTCAGATAAAATGGAGCTTTTCGTCATTGTTGAAGAAATAAAAAGATATGAAACCATACCTAGATACCGGGCTTAAGAAGCACACGAAAGGAAACTGTAGTACAAAACTCGTGGCTAAAAATTAACCAACATATTTACTACTAGTTGAGCACTAAATCAAAAGAGTTCTGAAGGAGGATAATGTCAAAAGTACGCGGAATCCACGAGAGTGCATGAGGAGACTAATTAATATTAAGCAAGCGAAAGAGGTTGGCAAAGCGAATAGAGAGAAGTGGCGTTCCATTCTCTCTGCCTACCCCAATAGAAATTCGGCGTGATATTGATAGATCATTTAAAATATGTAAAGTCATTTCCATTATTCTGGTTCTGCGTCAAACAATTCCCTTTGATAGTTAAAAAGGGAATTACTCGTATAAATTCAATAAAGTTTCTTCGTTTATTGCAAAACATTCGTTTATTGTATCCTTTATCGTTAGGCTCTGACCTTTCCAATGCAGTTAAATGCGCTATAAAAGAGATATATCGAGTTGGAATTGTGAACTACGTCACTCCATTGAATTCGTTTAATTTGTTGTTGAAAATTGAACGGGAATTGTGAGAAAGCTCTGTAGCGCTCTTTGAAAACATAATTTAGATAGTTCACTAAAATACAATAATATGTTCATAGACAATCATAGACATTGAACTAGCCTCAAACTAAGGTTGTAGTTGTGCTATGGGCAATATATACATGAATCCATACATACACACACACACAGACACGCACGCAGCCATGCACACACGCAGTGGCGTGCATCCCCTAGAAGCATAATAAGCATTTCTTTGGTATACTTAGACATTTCCTTACTATAATATAGTAACCTAAAATTAGGTTATTACCAAAATAGAAGTTCCAGAATCAAAATTCGATTTTTTTTAATCAAAATATATATATAATTGCTTTAATACACTTATATATAATGATTGCTTGTAAATTGTTTTAAAACAAAATGTTATAATTTGTCTTAAAGAGATTATTAGTCGTGATGACTTGATGATTTTTGATTTTAATTTTTTGTTTTGATACTGTTAGTTAATGCTTTTGAGCCATGCTGTGGCTGTCTTTTATTAGTACCCATTGCAGACATTTAGCTTGTACATGTGATCCCATTGTGAATGTAAAATGCAATGGAACTGTTGATAGCCCATACATAAGTAAATAAATGACCAACAGCAAGGTTCATTTAATTTCATTTAAACAATACTACTAAAAAGTATTTTGACCTTGAACTTGTGAAGTGAACTTGTAAAGTGAGACAGCTGCGTTCGCTCATTTGCACTGAAAACTTTCTATGTTTATTCGAAATTACAGGAACGCGCATTTTATCTTTGAGAATACTGTTTACGTAACAGAGAAAAGAACGAGATGTAGTTTATAAGCTACATCAGAACGCTCATATTTCTACAACGTTGGAATTTTTTTAATGTATTTACTGAATTTTATCTGTTTCTTTCTATTTTCATATTGAACAGAGTCTTTAAAATTATAGTTAAATAGCCGAAGATTTATTTAAGTAAAAGTTATATTATTTTATAGATAATATGCAGATGTATATTTATGTAGAATGCAGTGACGTGCATAGGATATTTGGTGAGGGTAGGCAGATTTACATAATTAATGTGAATATAACATAATGATTATAAATATTATATTACTTTCATAAACAAGATATATGGTGCAAAAATAGAATAGATATGAATATAAACGGTTCCTTTTTATGTTTAAATTAAAACAAATTATTCCAGACTTATTTATCATAAGGGCATACAATGCTTTCATGCATCTACGGAATGAACGCTACTGGTAGAATGGATGTTATTGTGTGAGGTATTATTATGTATGAAGTAGTAAATGCGTAAAATGGAACGTATGTGAGTGAAACGCAGGAAGGATAGAAAGAGAGAGAGGATAAATGTTTTTTTTTCGACGAAAGCGCTCTGTAATATTAAGACATAGTAAAAGTGTGAAGACGAAAAATTAATTAGAAAAAGTGCCATAAAGTAGTTTTTAAAGTTTATTCAGTGTTTATTCTGATCCAAAGATCCCCAAAACTACACATACATAGATTGTATATACTTATAGCTTATGGCGTCTAAAAATATCAGCATCAAATAATAAAATACTCACTCCATACTCCTTACGAGATGAGCAGAGATACATTGGTGGCTCTATCCCTTTTGCGCTTATTTGTCACGCCCAACGTGACCAGTAGCGCAGCTGATCGTCGTTCTGAGGGTACTCAAACGTATCATTTCTATTAGATGTCATGTGGGTTTCAATTATCAAGAACAAAAGAGGGTAGAGAAAGTAAAGTAGCGCCCCGACGAAAACTCCGCGACGCGAAAATTTACTCGAGATCGTGACCCATGTAAGCAGGTCGAAATGTTGAGTCATAATTAAAGTAAGTTTATACGCCCATAAGACCCTTTAAAGTATTTATGATAAGTCGGCCAATTTATTCATCATCAATCGTGCTAATGGCAGCCTAGTCTACCCGACGGCTCTGACGAAGCTGCAAGGGATTGTAAAAGTTCTAGGGTGCTCATAGGAGACAATTATCAGTTCCCTGACCCTGCATCCTGCAGCACTGTAGTTGTGTTGGTTCCCCGTCTCATTAGATTAAGAGGGGATTGGATGAGAGGTTGCGTTTGTGCAAGCGCTTTCATTCACGCACCAAATATATCTTGACATCAATTGACATCAATTACCATTCATATGACATGATATAGTATAGTATGATGTGATAAGATATAATATAATGTAATGTAATATTATATAGTGTGATATAATATAATATAGTATAGTATGATTTAGTATAATGTAATATGATACAGTATAATTAAACAGGCCACTCTGACGTATGTTGTGGATGCCTTAATAGGAACTGTACATTTTTAATTGTAACTTTGTGTATGTATTGTGTGAATTAGTTATTGTACCGGGCCACTGGCAACCCTGAAAAGTAAATAAATAAATAAATAGCCTGTGCAGTTGGCTGTTTGTGAATATTTTCGTCAGCGAGCTCACTTTTGATGATATTTAGAAACGTCACCAAGGCCAAAATCAGTCGATTATCATCATCAATGATTACAAAACGCGATAGATTAAAATGTAATAATACGTTGTGCACCTTAGTTCGAATGCCATAATAAATTGCGATAATGGTGTATTCGAACAAAAACCAGATACGAAAGTCGTTTATGCAATTTAGTTATCCTGAAAAATATTTTCGTGTATAAATTTACGAAGACGAGCAATCAAAGACCTCAATCTCTCAGCGCTCTATTTATCAACGCCGCACTTGGCACTTGCCTTATTACAAAATCGTAAGTTTGCGGTAGCTCCGCTTTCGAAGGAAAAATCTAAGATTTTTTCAGTTGTGTCTGTGGTGGCATAGTGGATAAGGGACCGATATCTATGCGCAGAAACGTAAACGGTCACAGGCTCGAGTTTTTCAAAACTGAGTACAAATATAGAGACCACATGCTCACCGCTGAAGAAAAATACCGTGAGAAACTCGCTTTGCATCTAATAGAAATATCATGCGTACTATGTGAGAATGGCGATCAATTACGCCTATGGTCACGTTGGGCACGATGTACAAGTGCAAATTGGATATAACCACTATGTAACTCTGCTAACCTCGCAAGGGATATACCGTGACGATATATTATTATTAAATTCTGACTTAAGGAATCGTTTTATAGAACGGACAAAGCAGGTCTAAAAACGGCTTCGTTGCCGACTATTCAAATTTTAAATTGTTATTATATATTTTTTTAATAAAACACTTATGAAAATCCATGAAATTACCTTACCAAGTAGTCGTAGAACAATTTGTATGATAGCTTAACGCACTATATCCTTTATCCGTCATCCGATTTTTATCCGTTAACGGTTATTTTCTGATTAGGATCAGAATATTGACAGACCGAAATAGCCATTATAATATTTTTATGAAACCTCACGCACAGCGTCCACCCGATTCCGAATTTTATTTGCAAGAAACGAGATGGATGGTTGGGGTAGAATAGTAATGTGATTCAGTGTGAGACACTGGTATTTCGGAAGCGACTGCTTTGAGAAGAAATGCTGAGAGAAAATCGAGGCTGAGACGGAGCGGTCATATTTACAGTCTTATCCAGTTGTGTAGAGATATTGCCTCACTTAGTATTTTCTACGGTCTGTATCATGATTAGAGTTCTGAAGAGTTATTTATTCTTGTTATGTCCCTCTCTCTTCTGTAAAAGAACGACGCACGCAGGTTTTCAGAGTCACGGATATACGGTAACTCATGTTCCATCTAGGACTAAGAAATTCTCTAACTCTTACTTTTCCTAAATTGTTAAGCAGGGGATTATCTTCCAGCGAGCGTGTCCCACTGTCCTGTGATATCGAATCCTTTAAGTTAACCGTGATGAGATATTTGTGCAAGCTGGCATGATCACTGAGTCTCTATTGCTTTTCTTTATTATTGACTATTGGAGTTTTTTTTGACTGCATCATGCTTACCATCAGTGGTGAGGTCAGTATGTCAAATTAGGATAAGAAAAAATAATAATTTCTTTGTTGTTCTCAGATTACGTGATTTTGTAAATTTTTATTTTGATGGATCGAGCTCTAAGGCAATTCTTAGAACACTAACATAATTCAGTCCGAGTTTTTCAGGTCTGTATTTTTACGGATTTGCATGGCAGTGCGTAACTGACCAAAATTTCTTTCTTCGTCCGTCCGTAACCTGTTTAACATTCAGTGGACTAATATTAAAATACACTACAGACAAGTAGCTAGATTTATGAAATGAATAAAATAGCTTTGAATATAAATCTGGAACGTAATTAGTACCTAGATAAAAATGTGTGATTCTAATTTCGTGGTAATATTTTAAAACAGACGAAAATACCAACCGACTCACCGCGAACACCCACTTATATAATAATTTAGATTATTTCTGTGTAAACTTGTATATTTTTCTTCTACTTTAAAAGTATTGGCACTAGATATATTTTTTAATTCATTAGCATTTAATGTTTTGTTTGTGGGTTTAGTGGCCTACTGAATAAAAAGCAGGTATCCATGCGCGATGACGCCAACAGACATTGGTTTGAGCTTTTCCAGAGAGTAGTAGAGTACGGATTTAGGTCCCACATGCTCACCGGTGACGGAAACATTGTGAGGGAAAAACCCATGGCATCTAATAGAAATATCATATGTACTAATGCTGTGAGAATGGGGATCAGCTGCGCTTCTGGTCATATTGGGCACGACATATAATTGCAAAGCGGATCAGCGACTAAAGAAACTCTGGATACCCTAAAGGGTTGTAGCGTGAAGATATATCGACGACGACGATTATTAATAATTTATAACTATGTATTTTCAATGAAACAAAATAAAGATAAAATATATTTGTAGAAACTATCGAACTTACTCGCAATTTGGACCACAATCTTTTTGTAAGAGAAGCCTAAAAACCGCACGCGTTTCGCACCGAACTTGGCACGACTTTCACAATAATGTTTTTGCTGGGATAAAATTATTATCGAGGCAGATATCCCGCAGCCGTACTAATGTCTCACACTATTATTTCACATTTATTATGTGTACCTGTGTCCGCGACTTCACTCGTGTGGGAGAAGTTCTTCTATGATAATAATTATTTCAAGCTGAAACTTTTGTATAAATACCAATTCATTCGTTTGTAAATTCCCATGCCATAAGCGGTTGGAAAAATAGACGCAAGAGGCGAATTGCATACCTGTATATAAATTATAGCTGACCCGTCGAACTTGGTACCGCCTGACAGTCAGTGAATGTCGTGTTACAGATTAGCTAAATTAAATTTATGATTTCATGAAAGTAATACAATGAATACTAAATAAATATTTTGATTTATTTTCCTTAGTTTACACAAGATACATTTCTGAGCGCACGCATAAATATTTGACAATAAATATTATACGTTTTTACGGAAATTATTCTACGTTTTTAAAATATAAAATACACCATTATCTGAATAATGTGGATATATCTTGTCGATTCGAAATCTTTATTTAAATACGTTCTTTAATTTGAGGGGAAAGTTTACCGTTTCGTCGGGATGAACATTGATGGGAACATGTTTTTCTTTTATTTAATTTTTTTTCGTCATATTTCCAATATTTTAATTGGAGGAAAATATTTAAGAGTTTGAAGGAGGACGAAAGTTTGAACTCGACAAAAAGAGAGACCAGCGAAAGAACAAATAACCTTTAAATTTGTTTATAATATTGTAAATGATACAGTACCGGGTACAACATTAGCATAACCTTTTAGAACCAATATAGGATAAATTGGACATCTTCACACCCACCAAACCCCCTCAGCAGTTTGAAGGTCGCAGTCGCCAAAATCAGCATGGAAGATCATCATACTCCTCATCACATATTCATGCCACGACTAACAGAAAACAAGATTGTTTTAGTCTTGTTATGGCGATGTTGTTTCAATTAATGAATTGTCAAAGAATAATAGAGTATAGTTTTTATGTGGCCTTGTCATTTTACATCTCGTCCGACAGATGTTAGATTATATTTTTTTACACTAGTTCGATAAAGTGATTACATCGCATCTATCCGAGAAGAGCAGCGACCGCCTAGAGACTAGATGAGTCCATTGAGCAACGGTATCGTCATGCTGGTCCACATACACCAACACTGAAGGTATAGGATATATGAACACGAGCTCATTCCGGATCGCTATGATAGTCTTTGCGGTTATGCACTGTGGTCTCGGCCCAGCTCGGCCAATTGCTTAACTACAGAACATATTTAGCAAAACGCCTCTGTATCCCCTCAATACGGCCAATGTGGACCTGATAGTGAGGAGACCAGACTGTACTGCAGTAGGGCGTCGTATGTGTGTCCACATGACGCTTCATTGAGAGGTAGTGAGGAGGTAACAACTGATCCCCTTCCAGAGAGGAGGCTTGCCAAGGCCAGTCGCTCGCCGAGTCCAGAGGAAGTATACGGGTACCAAGGCCCGGCGAAGGTGAAGAGAGGACAGCGATGGCACCCCGGTGGTTTTAGTCGGTGCAAGTCCGACACACCGGGGGGTGGCCTTCACCACTTCCCCGACTGTCCGAAGGGATTTCCACTGGGTTAGCAAAAAAAGACTGTACTGCAGTAATCCAGTTATCTACGAACTGATGTTCAATACAAGAGCTTCTTTAGTACTTTTAAATAATTAATTGTTGATAATAACGAAACCCAAACCCAACCTATAAAATGAAGCAATACTGTAATAAGAGTTTCGTAGTAGGGCTGCTGGACGCGATAGTGACGAGTTATTATATCGAGGGGCGACTCTATATAAGCCGAAAGGCTGTGAAATGAACCAAATAAAATATTATTAGTACAAACATTGAACGTGTTTGTTTATATATGTTGTAATTATTTGTTGTTATTATTTTGTATTTACTGTGACTGTTCCTAATTGGCTGCTTTTATTTTGGCTTTTCTCGAAAATTTTCCTTCCTTATATATTTGTCATGATAATTTTCTTTGAATTTCATTAAAAAATTGGGTTTTTTTATCGTGATTCGACATAGTGAACACACCATCTGATGGTATGCTTACCATGCTTGGTGAAGCCAAAAAAACGACTGCAATTATTAACAGTAAAGAAAAACAACCTACAGATGCAGCGATTATGCCGTTCTGCAAAAATATCTCTTTACGCTTCGTTTAAAGGACCCAATATCCTAGGAAGACCATTCCACAGTTCTACGACTTGACAAAAGTAATAGTTAGAGAACCCCTTAGTCCTAACCGGGAAATGAGATTATATTCCGGGTTGTAGAAGTGATTCCGCAAACCTACGCGGGGGGTTATGGAAAGGAGAGGGTGGAGCAAAGTTAAACAACTCTTTAGAGCACTCGCCGTGATACAGGTTGTAAAAGACACTCATTGAGACAATATTTATGCACAGCTATGCTAAGCAATTCCTTTGTCTAATTTAAAATAATAAGCAACCGATGGGGCATTTAGTATAGTTGGGGATTTATAAGCCATTTGAAATATAACATTTAACATTTGGGAGTCGAAGCTGCTCGCGTCCGTAGGCTTTACCCTAATTTCCCTACACGTGACTCCTGCGTGGTGCTAAACGAGCAGCAGCGAGGTGGTAGGGCGTCGGTGCCCGTCTGGATCGCGACCACAGTACATGGGTATAAAGACCGTCATAGTGACCAGTTTCGGCTTGTCGCGTTTCGGGATCAGCTTATGTATATCCAGTAGCTCATATACCTAGAGACCTTCAGTCGCGGTATATGTGGGCCGACATGACGATGTAGACTATCAATGGATATTTA
Organism: Automeris io; assembly: GCA_036320925.1. Lineage (NCBI taxonomy): Eukaryota > Metazoa > Arthropoda > Insecta > Lepidoptera > Saturniidae > Automeris > Automeris io. Next base: position 835,126 of record JAUDJH010000008.1, read on the forward strand.
TCCTTTGATAGTCGCTTTCGTTTTTGGACTACACTGTACTTACCATCGGGTACTCTGTAGTCACTATGTCGAGCCAGTGTAAAAAAAAACTAAATATCCGCGGGTTGTTAGCAATACTCTGCGTAAATCATAAAAAAAATGAATTGATTGACAACATTTAGTCGCTAAAAAAAAGTCATAGATTGCATGAATCTATCTCATCATTTAGTTGTTAAAGCAGTGGCTCCGATCCGGAGTAATACATTGAATACGAGGTTATTTGTGCAAATGTGTGAAGAAAATGACAAGAACATTTATCAATTGCTCTGACCACTGAAGTACTCTGGCTGTCAAAAGGCTCGTCTTTAACAATATTCTTTGTTCTATTTGGAGACTGTTTTAGTGTTTTTGGATACTCTATAAACAACTAATATTAAAATAAAATGTAATTAAATGTTCAAAATCAGATATTTCTTATTTTTACCGATTTGCTTAGTACATTTAACGAGGTAAACTTTCGGTTACAAGGTGACAATTTAAATTTGATCAAACCAAATTTCATGATTGCAACGTTTTTTGCCAGAATTAAACTAATAAGCAAAACATTGGAGGGTGCGAGTTTTCCCAGTTTCCCAATTTATCAGAGAAAAACAGCCAGGAAGATATATCAAGTTTCGTTCAACATTTAAATACTCTTTATTCAAATTTTTAATTTAAGTTTGAAGATTTTTCGTCAATGGTAATACCACAATAGATTATTAATCCATTTTGTGACATTGAAGTAACATCTATCTTATTACAAGAAAAAATTATCGGAATAAGCATTATCGAAGAATATTGAGGTACCATTTAGAAACGGATGTCAGCTTTTGGCCTAAAAAAGATATATCTGTTACTTATCCCATATTATGGATAACCCGAGGAAGTTTTTAAATGCTTTTCCACCTTCGTACCTAGTGAAAAGGAATTTCAGTTCTGCTTCCAATCATTTACCAAAAATAAAAGTGCCGATTTGATGCCAAGTATTGAAAATTTCCTATTAAAGCACAATGTCTATCCACTAAAAGGCAATGCAGCAATATATACATAATAAATTTAAATATATAAAACTTAACTAGTGTTTGTTATGTGTAGTCAGAAATCAAACGAAAACATCAGAAAGCGATGTATTTGCAAAATACAATATTAGTTTACTAATTGGCAAGGGGACTACGAGATGAAAAAGCTTTTTTTTTACACTGGCTCGACATAGTGACTACAGAGTACCTGATGGTAAGAACAGTGTGGTCCAAAAACGAAAGCGACTATCAAAGGATGAAAATCCATTGATAGTCTACATCGTCATGTCGGCCCACATATACCACGACTGAAGGTCTCTAGGTATATGAGCTACTGGATATACACAAGCTGATCCCGAAACGCGACAAGCGGAAACTCGTCAAGTTTTGGAGACATATGGTTTAAAGTGTTAGGATGCATCGACGATTAACGGCGAATGGTACTGTTTGAAATGTAGATACTTGCTTCAATAGTTTTCGTGAAGATCTGGTTGGCGATAGGAGTGATGATCATTGAGATGATAAGAGTGAGAACTTACTTTTTAGTATAATTGCATTTCACAGCAACCACAATCAGCAGAATATTCGCCGCTACAGAGAGGAGTATCACTGGTACGTATAGAGTAATGAGAACGATGTCCACTTGGTAAAATATGTCCAGCCCTGTACCCACATGGAGAGACTCGTTCAACGCACTCAAGTTAAGACTTCTCAACATCCCGAAACCAGGGTACGGATTGGAGAAATTCATTTTGTCACAGACCACTGAGCACAAGACGTCGATTTAATCAAAATCTTTTAGAATCACATTAATGGAGTAGTTCTAATTTAATATCGTATCCACTTAAACACCGCATGTATAATTTCCTGCCTTAATGGCAACCGATCTAAGTTATCGTATAATTTGATACAATTATCGCCATGTTTGAATATACCATATGGGCAATCTATTATTTCTTTATTTGTAATATTATTGACGCTGTTTAAGTTTATATAACTTTGATATGTATTAATAATTCACTGACCATTTTTTAAAGACATTTTTTAACTTTTTGTTCACACTTTTGTTATTAAAATATCAATTTACGCAGAAAACTTAAAAGCGTCTTAAATAAATCTATTCTAAAAAGTTCGTATACACAGAAAATTATCAACACTCATTGACGGATAAGCTGTTATCACTACGAATAAAAATACACAATTAAAATGTGATAAGAAAAATTCTGGAAAACTTATCATTTCCCGATTACGTTACGTGGAAAAATTGCTTTTCGTTCGAACGTGCAAGCTTCCAAAAGCTCCGAATGTGACTGAATGAACGTATATTCAGCAAGAGCGACTAGGACAGACATAGCTATTGGAAAGAGATGGACCTAACAACTTTTCTCAAATACCATTGAAATATTTGCTTTGGAAAATGTTTTCCGGCAGTTTTAACGTGTCGCGTTTGATTTGCATTCCGTTTGATATTTTTCTTTTAGCTAAAAATGTTTTCAACGGTTACATAAGATAAAATTAAAAATCGCATTAACTTCCGTCCGTACATTGTTGAAATCTTGTAAATTCATTTAGACATATTTTAAATCTCGGCCCAAAAGGAGGGGTGTTATTAGTTTAACGCATATCTTTATATATATAAAATTCTCGTGTCACAATGTTAGTTACCTTACTCCTCCGAAACGGCTTCACCGATTTTTACCAAATATTATATGCATATTCAGTAGGTTTGAGAATCGGCTACTATCTATTTTTCATATCCCTAAATGATAAGGGTTGTTCACCCCTAACTTTTTTTTAATTTTTGGACAAAATTTTTTGTTTTTATTTTTCTACTACAATTTACCTACAAATAATTTATATGGCAAAACAACGTTTTCCGTGTCAGCTAGTATTTTATTATTTGTATAGTTATGGCATCTTAGACCCTCAATGATAAATTGATTTTGATTTAGTTTTTTTTTATTAGATAGGTGACTTGATCGAGGATGTTCTTAGCTGTGATTTGAGAAAATCTAATCGAGCGTCACTTGCCTCGCATTCTTTTACCGGTTCTAATTCCACCAGCATCATTCCACCATAAAATCACTAGATGCCGAGTCGGATTCCATCCGTATATGGTGGACATTCCTTATATCTACATGCAAAGTTTCGCTTCTATATTTATTATTTAAACCATTTAGAATGAGAGGAAGAAGAGTTTGCCACCCAGATTAGATTAGAATGAGAGGAAGGCGGTGCATAGTAACCAGCGCGCCGAGAGAGTCCTTTATACCCACCTGCCTCCTAGCGAGGACACCTTAACAAGGCTGTCAGCTCCCCGGGCTTTTGGACGAATTCGGATTCCCAGACCTGGCTGAAGCGATTAGAAGGACACCCCGGAGAATTTTTAGTCAGTAGGAGTCTGACACATCAGGATCGCTGCCCTCACATCGACCCTGGTGGTCTTGTGAAGGATTTACCTCCAGGTTAAAAAACAACAAGACAGTAATGATGTAACATTATCAAAAGTTACAGAGGTTATTTTATTAGTTAAATAAAACCATGCCAACCCGCTCAAAAAGGAAACAACAACTGAAAAATCAATTCCCAGCTTGATGACACGATAGATGTCAGTTAGATGGGAGTCGAAGCTGCTCGCGCCCGTAGCCTTTACCCTAGTTTCCCTACACGTGACTCCTGGGTGGTGCTAAACGAGCAGCAGCGAGCTGGTAGGGCGTCGGTGCCCGTCTGGATCGCGACCTCAGTACATGGGTGTAGAGCCCGTCACAGTGACCAGTTTCGGCTTGTCGCGTTTCGGGATCAGCTTGTGCATATCCAGTAGCTCATATACCTAGAGACCTTCAGTCGTGGTATATGTGGGCCGACATGACGATGTAGACTATCAATGGATTTTCATCCTTTGATTGTTGCTTTCGTTTTTGGACTACATTGTACTTACCATCAGGTACTCTATAGACACTATGTCGAACCAGTGTAAAAAAATGTAAGAGTAGGAAAACTTTTTATTATAACATTCAATTTTGTTCCATATTTTAATTTTCTTCAATTCTTACTGTACTCAAGTGTGTTAAAGTCAGTGAACAATTTTACCAGTCTACAAAGCAAAGACATCTCAACCCCTTTCCAAGACTACCGGCACGAAGAGGGCAGCTGATGTTTTAATAAACCCATTATATTGTAAGCAACTGGGGCGTGAAATTCCTTCAATTAATCAGATTAAATTTCATTGAGCTCGTCCTTTGATCTTGAGAGTTTAAGAGAAACTTTATTTTGTATTGTTTTAACAATAGAATGATATAAACTATCAATCATCAATTATATATCTATTTCTCAGCTAATCCTACATTATTCTATTGATACAACATTTTGTAAATGCGTGTTTATATGTGACTAGCGATGTAAGTTACTAAAATGTTCCGGAACCGTCAATCAATATGCACATTACTGTACTCGTTTGTGCCCGTTAATCTCAGAACTGGCGTAACCTATTTAGATGCAGTTTTCATTATTGTATTGTCGAAAGCTGCTTTTAATAGTTAGTGATTAGTGTTTATTTGAATCGGTTTATAAATTTAAAAAATATGTCCGTTGTGCTGGTGATTAAGCTGTGTTCTTAAGGATCTCTCACAATTTCAGTGCTGCAGAGTTTGATACTGTTTTATTGACCCGATGGAAATTTTCATGGGCACTTGGAGCCGCCTCGAGGGCAGCGGCTCCGGTGGGTCGGATTCTTACTGACTAAAACCACCGGAATGTTTCTCCTACTCGTCTGACGGTGACAAGGGTATGGCCACGCCAATCTCCTCGGCTCCCACCCCCAGCGAAGAGTCTACTACTCCAGCAGCGTTCATTCCATAGACGCATTAAAGCATTGCATGCCCTTACGATAAATAATTCTGAAATAAATTGCTTTAATTTAAACAAAAAAAAGAACCCTTTATATTCATATCTAATATATTTTCATGCCATCTATCTTCCCTATGAAAGTAATATGATATTTATTATCATTACATAATATTCACATTAATTATATGAATTTGCCTACCCTGTCCTGGTACTCTATGTCCATCACTGTACTACTCTTTTTTTTCTTTTTTTTTACACTGGCTCGACATAGTGACTACAGAGCACCTGATGGTAAGTACAGTGTAGTCCAAAAACGAAAGCGACTATCAAAGGATGAAAATCCATTGATAGTCTACATCGTCATGTCGGCCCACATATACCACGACTGAAGGTCTCTAGGTATATGAGCTACTGGATATGCACAAGCTGATGCCGAAACGCGACAAGCCGAAACTGGTCACTACGACGGGCTTTACACCCATGTACTGTGGTCGCGATCCAGACGGGCCCCGACGCCCTACCACCTCGCTGCTATTCTATAGCCAGGCTGAAACAGGATTCTTATTGGCAGTGGTCTAGAGCTTAGATTTTATTTATATTAATTTTATAGCATGTAGACGTAACCCGATACGCAGTTGTCGCCCTAAGGGTCGTTAGGGTGTTACGAGACGTGCGGGGTAAGAGAATGCGCGTGCGCACGGGACGCTTGGAAGTTAGTCGACTACCGAGACCCAAGGCAGGAGTACGTGCGTGTACGTCGCAGTTCGGTGTGCCTTAAAGTGCAAATAAACTGTAAAACGCCAAATTCGTGTCTTCCTAAAACCACACCCACGACCACCGGTCATAATTTTTTATTCCTCCTTTTCTTTATTTATGATTTATTTGTATTATATCGTTATCATGGTTATGGCTGGTGTCGTTTAAATGTTTTCTTTATTGTTTTTAAAGACCCCCAAATCTAATATGTTCTCTCTTACTTTTGTCGAGCCATTGAGCTGTGGAATGGTCTTCCAGCGAACGTGTTTCCACCGTCTTATGAAGTTGGGGCCTTTTAACGAAACGTCAAGAGAAATTTGTGCAGGCCGGCATGATCACTGCGACTATCGATTGTTTTTCTGTACTGTTGACAATTGCAGTAATTTGGACTGCAATGCACTTATTATCAGTCGTAATGTGGTCGTAATAACGAGGACATATGGATGTTCGTATTATGAATGAAAAGCGATTTTTTTTTGTGGATCTAGGATAAATCCATCATATTATATTAGTGGTATCCAATATGCTCTTTAACCCTTTGAGTTGAACTGACGGGCCTCGCCCGTCAAGATTTTCTGTACTAAATTCGAATTTGACGAGCGTCGCCCGCAGTATATTTTTTTCATATGAATTTCTTTAAACTTGTAAAAATAGAAATATTATTATTGTTGCACATGGGTTTTTTTAAATTCTAGCTAAATTGACGTTAATATAATTGCGCTAAATTTAACTGTCTACACGCGTACTATTCGTCGAGATTTAATCGTAAGGCAAGGGGTTAACACCACAATATAGCATATTTCAAAGTTTCAAGAAGATCCTTTGAAATTATCACATATAAATGTCATCTATCGAATTTTATCAAAACAATTGCCGTCACACGCGCAAAATTGAAAATATATATTGAGTTGTAATCTCCGAATAAACCGATAGATAGCGCTTTTTGCTAATTTGATTTGTGGTTGTGGTGGCTTATTGGATAAAGGACCTGGGTCTATAAGTGGTGATGCGTATTGCCATAGGTTTGAATCCCGGCACGTACATCTGTATTTTCTCAGGGTAAGTACGAGCTTAGACTCCATACACTCGCCGATGAAGCAAAAGTTCTTGAAAAAACCTGCATGGCATGTAATAGAAATATCACGTGTACTAGTGCTGTGAGAACAGCGATCAGCTGCGCTACTGGTCACGTTGGGCACGACATGTAAGCGCAAAGAATGTGTCTCTGGTCACCTCAAGTTTCCTTCACCGGTGAGTATGTGTTGCCTAAAATCCCTTCGTAATCTGGACAAACCCGGAGGTGTATGATCGGATTCGAACCTACGACAATTCGCGTTGCCGCGCATGGAAACCGGTCCATAATCCGCTAGGTCACCACAGCCACTAAAATATCAGGGTAGAATTAAATCACGCAACTCATCTGCACACTGTGTAGATTATTTATTCAAAAATATATTCACAGGAATAAGGACAGGAAAATTAATGGAAGCTTAAAATATTTAAACTGTAACTGAATACTCAATTTCTATTATTTTTTATTTACATTTAATCTATATAACAATACATAACAAGTTTAAATTCATCATTTTTTATATTACATCGTTGATGCCACAGCAAGATAGTTACAAATATTACAAATAGATTTATATGTTTATGTAACAGATCACTATTTATTCAATGGTAAGGATAAAGTAGTCTGCCTATTACACTATATCAAACCATAACCGTGCCAGGAACGTATCAGCCAAAAACTATTGTTAGTATAGAATTGACCACTAAACCGTTTCGTCACCGATCAAGACCCTATTATGCACAAATCGTCTGCCAGAATGCATATGATTCGAGTACGGTACATTACGATTATTACACTAGCGCGGCAAGTTATCTACGCTGCATCTGATATTAAGTATAGCGTAGACCAAAAACCATCCGCTACTATTAAAAAACAAAAGACTGTTCATCGATAGTCTCTTCACACTTGTTTTAAAAGATCCAATACCATACCAGTTATATTATTGTTGTCAAACGGTGTGAGACGTTATGCACACAGAGGTGACGGTTACTAAGCATGTTGTAAAAGCGTATAAAACGCGGTTGCTACGGTTTAGCGAGGCAAGTAGGCGGTATTATTTCATGCTATGCCTTATATTATGTTCCTAGCACAGTATAATATAATATAGTGGGATCTCGACAGGAAAGAGTTTATACAGTAATAATTTTTTGCCGGTCTTCTGGGTATGTACACAATAAATTCAATTTATTGACGATTTAAAAATACTTGTAATAAGCCTAAATTTTACTTTGAACTAGTTAAAACATTAATGGAATAGACTATTATATTAATCGCTTAGAATATCTAAGAAAGTATTTCTTATGACTATCGTCCATTATAAGTGCTTCGTCCGCTTAAAGACTAGCGTTAATATATAATTATTTAATATATTTAAATTCGATTTTTACGAGTTATAATTGTAAATATGTGTACTTAAAGATTGCTTCAAACATAAACGATAAATAGGCTTACCGTAATTAGGAAGCTCTAAGCAGGTACAAGAGTGAGAAACAATAAAATGAAAAGGAACACAATATGTATGAGGTATGCAAAGAAATTATCTGAAAAACTGGACACAGAAAATAATTTGGGCATTTTATTATTAAATTCTTTTCTATTTCATACCAGAACAAAATCTTCTGTTGCTATATTAAATCTTAACATTAAACAATTTATGATTATATTCGAAACAGTATTGCATGCAACTGAAAAAGGTCGAAATATGTATACTTAAAAATAAATACTAGATGTATGCAATTAAATCACGAAAAAGTGGAAAAATATGAAACAAAATTGAAATAAACGAGGAATATACTCCGGGCACGTTAACCGTAGCAAAATATCAATCCGGTTTCACCACGGAACCAATGCGCCAAACCACGCTCGTAGGCAAGTCAAAGAATAGACACTAAGTTTTAATATTTGTAACTCCTATTCAAATAACTTTAATGGAATATTAACAGTGACTCTTAAATAGTATTAACATAAAACTTAAATTGATAAAGTATTCTAAAATATTTGTATTCCTTATACAAAATAAATAACCTACTAAAATTGCCCTATACATTGCAATTTATCTTTTGCTTTTGAGGATTAATGTTTTTTTTTATTTCTATTTATAAACTTAGGACTATAGATTTTTTTTTATTACTTATAGACGCACGATTGACCTCAATCACACCTGGTGGAAGGTGAAGATGATTCCGATGATGAACCGCGTCCGCCTAACAAATGCCTATTCACTCTTCTTTTAAAGACTCCCAGGTCATAAGATCGCGGAAATATGGCCGATGATATATACCACGTTTGGTACAACAATTCCAAAAGCATATTTGACTAGTATTTCCATTTATGACTAGTTAAAATATAATTGAGGGACCCCACTCGGTTGCTAGGCAGAGTCGGATGTTTTAAGTATTATTGGTTCTGGAAAACGGTTGATGTTACAAGGCGTGTAACACTGCTTTCTGATTGGCTCTGAGAGATGGAGCGATGTTAGGAGACATGCCAGCACACGATCGAGTAAAGTCCCTAACCGCGCGGCAGCTTGGTCACGCCGCTAAGAGAGTAAATACACTCTATGTAATTGTATTTATATTTTATACATTTGTTAGAAAGTTGTATTTTTTATATAATATCTAATAAAATTTAGCTTCAAATATTTATAGAAATCAGAAAATATTATTTTTATTATTAAAATAATTTCTAACCGTTTTTCGTTAATATGAATTTTACATTTAATTTACTTTTAAAGCGTACGAATAAAGTCGGTAAATATTTTCTATATATACTCAATACTCACATACGTAACTTATACCTAAATATTTAAAATATTACATTAATAAATCTAGCATAGCTCTATTTCATATTTTTGGCATTCATTTCACAAAAACGAGTAATCTCAGAATCTGAAAATTAACAATTTTTAAGTTAATATACTTATTAAAAGTCCAAGAATAATAAAGCTCCGCTTTTCATGCTTTTATCGGGTGAGCGCCACTGATATATTGTGTATAATGAGAAAGCAAGTTGTTGCGGTGACTCCCCACTTTGTGCAAAAGTCTGCCTACTTATTCATCATCTGTCACGCTAATGGTAGCCTAGTCTACTCGACTATTCTGGTGAGGCACCCAGGCATTATGAAAGGCTTACAGTACTGATAGGGGTCGGTTATCAATTCCCAAACCCCACAGCCTGTCTCTCTCTTGTTGTATCGGTTCACCGTCCTAATAGGTTAAGGGTATATTTGGACGAGAGAGTACGTTAATGCAAGCGCTAGCATTCGCGCATCAAATATATCCTCCAGAATTGACTGTTTCCGAATATATCCATCCACGAGCTCAAATTTGCCGAATGGGGCAGCAGCCCGCGCCTACTTCATATGATTTAAAAACGTTGCCATGATCGAATCTTGCCTGAATTTGATTATTATTACCATATGATAAATCTTTTTTCTTTGGTATTTGTAGTGTTTGTGTACCCATAAACATTAATGTAATGTACGAATTGGGAATAATGCTGACTCGAGAAGATGGATAATGGAGGGGATGAGGCAATACTTTGAGAGCCTCAGGCGAGTGGACGTGTCTACCTCCGATCACGATTACAGATACTTAAGTCGTTCTGTTTAAATGATTTGTGGAAAATCAGTGGAAAATTGGAATATGGAAGGGATGATGATTTAATTACAAGGTAGGGACCAGTTTAACGAGCCAGTACCAAGTCCTGATTAGTGATGAAAATGCCCGGGAATTTTCCCAAAGTGCCCAAAAACTTTCTTGGGAATATTCCCGGAAATATACGAAATGTTCTCGGAAGTTTTGGGCACTTTGGGAAAATTCCCGGGCTGTTTCATCACTAGCCCTGATCTGTATATACTATTCCTTACTGTTTCTACTAGACCTTACTGACTCCGTCTCAGCCAAAGCATCGGATCCTGCCGTACTGTAAGCTGAGGGAGTATTTCCGACCGGACTGTGTATTGCTATTCCTAAATGTAAAAGGTGCTGCAGGTTCGCATGTTGTATGTGTTGGATGTTTAACGCAAGGCTAGCATCAGACCCTGGTCTAAAGATACTGCGGTTTCTGTCGGTCCTTGCTGACTCCATCCCGTCCCAAGCTGCTGACCCTGCCGTACTGCACGCCAGGGGAACATCCTCGACCAGACAGCGTGTTGCTACTCCTGAAGGTGACTGTTGTGCAGGTTCGCATGCTAGACGTGTTGGATTTTTGACGTAAGCCTTGCATCTGCAAATAATTCGCACTTGCTAAAACACAAAGTTATCTGAAAAATACCAATTCAATTATAATTTAGCTATGAAATAAACTCTCAGAAGACATCCAATATAACACACATCTTTTGATAGCACATGAATATAATAGCACTAATAAACCTCTGTACACGAATCTGACTCGCACTTGACCGGTTTTTTATTCTGTAAGTTTTTCATGAATGGTAGCAATTATCAAAGGCCGAGAGTTCAGTGACAGTCGCCCTCGCATACCAGCCTACATATACTACGACAGAAGGTCTCTAACGGTAGCGACTGTCAATATATTCTTATTATTATTATTATTATTACATACAGGCTTGCGCTTGACCTCAATCACACCTGCTGGAAAGTGATGATGAGGCCGACGATGGAGCGCGCTCACCCAGCAAATACCGATTCACTCGACGTTTGAAGATTCCCATGTCATAAGACGCCGGAAACACCGACGCAGGAAGCGAGTTCCACTCCTTCGCGGTACGCAGCAAAAAGGAGGAGGCAAATCGCTTAGTGCGAGCAGCAGGAATGTCAACCATAAAAGGGTGCAAACCAGCACGTCGTCTCGTCAATTTATGGTAGAAGGGGGAGGGTGGAACTAAATCATACAACTCAGCCGCACACTCTCCAGAGTATAGTCTATAGAAAACCGAAAGGCAAGCCACTTTACGCCGGTGTTCCAAACTGAGTAGTTTACGCGACGTAAGAGCCTCATCGGCAATGAGTCGCCGAGCTCGGCGATCAATTGAGTCCAAGTCTGCCAAATGGTGTTTGCCGTAGGCGTCTCATAGGTGGCAGCAATACTCCACACACGACCGAACTTGCGCCTGATACAGGTTAAGAAGTTGGGTCGGCGTAAAATGCCGCCTAACCTTGAAAAGAACCCCCTTGTTTGTTGACAGTTGCTGCCGTTTTTGGCTTTCACTGTGCTATCCATCGGGCCCGCTGTGGTCATTTTATCTAGCCAGTATTAAAAGTAAAAATGAATTGTAAAATTCATTCATCGCTATATTTTATTTCTCCAAAACTTAGAGTAAGCTATATGAATTAGATAAAATAGGAAATTATATAACGAGCTCATTAGTACATCGAGCGGCCGGTTACGAAATGTCGTACGATTTACTCATCTACCGTTTACCGCAGCCAGTGGGCAAGCGATCCCTATAATCATTACGACGTCCGCGGGGGTGGGTCGGCAGAGAGCACGCTACAGTTATATTCTGATGTGATCTAGTTTAATGTTAATAATATTTCTATATTTTTGGATAAATAAATATTTATTGAGGAGTTTATAAGAATTTCTATTTTATTTATTATTAGTTAGCATTACACAAATAATATATCGTCACGCTATATCCCTTACGGGGTCGGGCAGTAGACTAGAGGGAGTCTGGTGCCCGGATGAGAGGGAGGCGGTGCGCAGTGCTCGGCGAGCCGCTTTAGGGGGATGTTTTGGATTTGTGGGCTCTTTACTCTCACCCATCCCAAAGAGGTAACCTCAGCAAGGCTTTTTTTCTCTCCGGGCGTCTGGATGAATTTGGTTTCTCAGGCCCAGGTGAAGCGATTAGAAGGACAGCCTGGAAGTTTTACTCAGCAAGAATCTGACACACCGGGGTTGCTAGCCTCACAGCGGCCCCGATTTTCCTATATAGGATTTTCCTTTAGGATACCAAAAAAATCCATTACGAGGTGAGCAGATATAGATTAGTAGCTGTATCCTTTTGCGCTGATAAGTCGTGCCAATAGCACAATTGATCACCGTTCTCAAAGCACAAGTACACGTGACATTTCTATTAGGACTCATGAGGTTTTTCTCACGATGGTAGGTTAGTAAAGCGTATTTGCGTGCGTGGGTGATAATAAATGTCCGATCACGACTAATCACGTGGACATTACTGTGGCGGACGCCAGAGCGCTTGCACGTGTCATGCTGACTACACTTTACTGTTTTTTATTGTAAAAAGTATAACAGGTGCCACGTGAAGGCATTAATGTTAGTAAATCTCGTGTAGTTAGTTTTAACGGTGTGATACGTATCTCAACTTACGTGGAAATGAGTACTAGAGTTTAGGTTACCCGGGTCGTGGCAGAGGAGCTTGCGGAGAGACCGTCTGAAGTTGCGCGTCATCAGACAATACACTATCGGATTTATTGCTGAATTTGTGTGACCTGGAAACACAATTTTACAATTGTTACATCAATTTTTAAGGGTTCGGAACAAACGCTATATAGATGTCACCACTGTAGACTCGGGATGTGATTTTAAATAAAACAAATAGTTGCTATTTCGCTACTCATCATTTATTAAATATTGTGGCAGAGTATTGAATCGTGTGTTACAAAACGATAGCGTGATACAATACTCTGCCAGCGCCATCTCTTGAATAAATAAAAAACTATAAACGATACATTCTCAATTCAACAGGTTCATATTTCAAAAGAAAAGAAACAATGTTTTATAACACAAGTACCTAGGTACTTATATAAAAATTCAGAAAACTAATATTAATATATCATCATGATATATCGTTTTTGGGGTCAGCAGAGATACTTCGTGCTCAACGTGACCAATAGCGCAGCTGGTCACCGTTTTCACAGCATTGCAGAAGCACGTGCAGGTTTCCTCACAATATTTTCCTTTACCGGCTAATTCGTACAAAATTTGAAAAAACCCAAATGTACGTGCCGGGATTCGAACCTATAAACCACGTCTCCGCGCACGGATACAGGTCCCTTATCGACTATATCACCACACGCAGAAAAACTGTTTTGTTATATAGTAAAAAACAAAAATTATAAACTTATTTTAATAAGTTTTTACGGAACCCTTCGTGCTGGAATCCGATTCGCACTTGGGCAATTATTTTCTCCTACAGAAAGCATTAATCAAAATACACCTTTGACATCATACATTTCTGTGGTGGTAGGGCAAATGCCAGAACTTGATCTTGACTACAGTAAACTAGTGTAAAAACCGTAGTAGTGACTCAATTTAGCCTGTCGCGTTTTTGAATCAGCTTGTGATTATCCAGTACTCATATACCTAGAGACCTGCCATCGTGGCATATGTTGGCCGATATGACGACGGAGACGCAATAGATTTTGGTCTTTTAATTGACGATTTTGTTTTTGGACTACACTCCACTTACCATTAAGCGCTCTACAGTCACTTTGTCAAGTCAGTGTAAAAAAAAACGGAATAAAAACCGCGAATGTATGGTAAAATATATGTGCTTATATTCTATAAAATTCTCTTTTAAAATCCTTTGCACTTCAACAAGTAAACCGTTACCCATACGTCACTCACAGTGATGTTGTGACGAACGTGTTAACATGTTTTTGACTAAAGTTTGTAATAGTAAACAGAGGGTAAGTTAAGCACTGAGATATTTGATTAATAGAGCGGAGTATCGAGCCGGGCTTGACAAGGGATCAGGAGCTAGGGAACAATGCAAGCCGTTTACGGGCCATTCATGCCGAATGCAAAGCAGATTAGGAGAGCCTGTGCGCTAGGGTTGTCGACATACACTATAAAATATTTTATTCAACCACTTTTTCAGCTTTACTATTTTGTACTATAACACGCTTTCACCAAGTCGTGTTATATTATCATATATGGTCGCTCACTCGCTTGAATTGAATACTTCCCTAAATATGTGTTATGGTAGAACTCCAATAAATAATAGTCTGATACCACTTTTAATATACATACATATATTGTGCTTAAGTATAATAATCACATTTATGACCGGTGGTCGTGGGTGTGGTTGTAGAAAGACACGGATTTTGGCGTTTTACTGTCGGTAGTCGACTACCGAGACGCAAGGCGGGTGTACGTGCGTGTACGTCGCAGTTCGGTGTGCCTTAAAGTGCAAATAAACAGTAAAACGCCAAAATCCGTGTCTTTCTACAACCACACCCACGACCACGGGTCATACATTTATTTTATATTGTAACTTTTATATTGTAATTTTTAATATGCGACTTTCCCTTTTCAAGCTTCAGATCCATCTCTATAATTATTAAAAAAATCAATCAAACTTCATCGTTAAAATTCGATGTTCTAACTTTTACATAAACCTTATTTTTTATTCAATGGTCAACTCGGATAAAAGTTCCATAGATAACTAACTTATTTTATAATCCATTAACAATCACTACTTCACTCATTAGTAATACTTTAACGAATATATTGCGCGAATTAACTTTCTCTACCCTCTTTTGTTCTTGATAATAACAAAACATAACACTAACAGTATCAGTATTTTTATAAGGCGACACGAAACGAAGTGTTAGTTTTCTAATCACTGGGTTCTACGCCGATGATTACTAAAACCCTTCATCCCGATTAAAAGTGTTATGCTTCTTAATCTCGATTGCTTCTAGAATTAGTTTTTAATAGTAGAAAATATCTTTTTTTTATTGATTTGATAAATAATTAAGAAAAAAAAGTAAAAGAACTGGCGGGGGATCGGTAGGGAGTAAATTTTGCCTCGCTTAGAAAAATTTCAAGAACAGGGGTAGTATTTTTTATTGTCCATATATTTCCCAAAACAGTGGACAACCCTAGTTTAAATCTGCGAAATAGGCTTAGCGGATTTAGTCCTAAATAATAATATACAGCAATGGACAGACTCGATAGACAAAATTTGAAACAATCTACTTGTTTTCGTTTTAGAAACAACATATCGAGGGGTGAAAGGCTATTTGGTTTAAGCGACATTTTTTGATGATATAGTAATACTATGACCGGTGGTCGTGGGTGTGGTTGTAGAGAGACACGGATTTTGGCGTTTTACTGTTTATTTGCACTTTAAGGCACACCGAACTGCGACGCACACGCACGTACTCTGGCCTTGCGTTTCGGTAGTTGACTGAATACACAAGCATCCCGTGCGCGCGCGCATCCTCTTACCCCGTGCGTCCCGAAACACCCTAACGACCCTTAGGGCGTTTTCACAAATGCATGTAACGGGCGGCGTCTACATGCTATAATATATATATAATAATATATATATATATATATAATTCCACCCCTTGATTGAGCCTTTTACCCCTCGATATATATTTTCGGAATCAGCGTTTTACATTTTTCTTTTGAAATTTGGAACTCTATAATCTATGTTTAACAGGAGTGAATTGTTCTCCAAAATCCACAGCATGGCAGTAATGCTGCTGGAAATACTTCGTCCTTAGGTATATTACAGGGTTTGGCAACCTGCGGCTCCCGAGCCACACGCGGCTCTTCGCTGCTTTTTGGTTCCATACGCAAATTAATTATTAAAAAAAACATCTAAAAATTGTTTTAATGTACTGTACTGTTTATTGTGGGCAAGATTTTTTTTGTGCCTCTTTAAAAACTTAAAAAGTAAGTTATATGTTTTTCTTTATTTATTGTTTCACTCTTTTATTAATTAACTTGATAAAATGTCACACGACCGGGGGCCGTCACTAAAGCCAGCGTTGCAGACTTCCTCTATGGCATGGAGCTGACGTAGAACCCATTTATATGTTTTTGTCTTTTGTATTTTCTTCCTTCTTGTATGTTTAATTTTTATTTTGAGTCGATTTGTTTTTTTCGTAGTTGTTACTTCGCTAGAAAGCGCTCTCTATCCGTGGGCTATCAGCTAGCTTGCTAACTTTAGTACAAAAAATCCTGTAAACAATAATGATACATACCTAATAATAAGGTGTAGGGTAGAACGAGAGATGCGGAATCTACTTGAACCGCATTTACGTCTATGAGCAGTTGGAGGATGTTGTATGGAAGCCAGCAGAGGGCGAACAGAACCGCCAATAGAAGCAGTATCCACGCCACTCGCTTCCTCTCACGCACTAAGCGAAGACGCTGGAACAAACGATATGTACACTGCAGATTTTTTTTTTCTGTAATGCGGGGGGCATCCTGCATATGCCCATTAGGGCCACCGTGAGAGCGGCGGCGCTAGTGTTCCAGGATCTCTCTACCAGGTGTTAAGCAGAACCACCATACATACATACCACCTCCACCTTATCCGTGCAGCAGAAATCCTCAAGTCTACTGCCCGGTCAATACCCCGGAGAGATGTCTTGCTCAATGCGCGCGAAGACTTCCCTCTTACGACGGTATCTGGGTCCCTGAATCTCGAAAATGGTTGTTTTACCTTCTCTCTTTTGGCGGCCTTTTTCTGATTTATTACTGTTCCGCGGAAGGAGATCACATCCATCTACGATCTTTCACTACTAATCATGCCTTTAATCACCGCTAGCTGCGAGAAATCACTGCCAAGCTCATTCCTGAGACGCCACGTTCCTCACCTCAGGCTGGGCACTCCTTTAAGTTAACCGTAACTTAACCTTTACTTAACCTAAAATTTCCATTCCTAATGAGCTCGGCATCTTGATCTGCCTTTCTAACATAATCAACACCACAATCATTCGTTACTTCGGGCATGTGACACGTCGTAACGATGCAATGGAACGCCTGGATATCAAGATAAAAGTAAATGGAATCAGGTCTCGTGTACGGTCTACGTTACATTAGACCGACCAAGTTCGTGCTTTGACCATAGTTTCGGTCAAAATTTCCGCCAAGCAACAGTCCAAGATAAATGGAGAGTTGTAGTACTGCGCGCGTCCAAACCTTATGCGTGACCATGATTTTGAAAATATAGAATATAAATATCCATTTTGTCTCCAATAATATGCATCCCCAACAGTTATTTTTTTTATTCTATTTATTTAAGGGACTTTTACGTGTATACGTATGTCAGCCCCATCGTACCCTAATACAGAAATACCTAACATATTACATATGGTGCCATTGATCTGAAAAAGCCAGACGCCTCATCAGATAATAGTTCTGTTAAGATTTTGTTTAATATCCCGATGTCAAGTCTGTTCAGACCAAAGGCACTCACAAACGCCTCTCTCACAGATTCAGATCGGACACATTCCATGAACAAATGGTGGATATCATCTAAACCCAACAGTTATTAAGGTGAGAGAAAATCACGAGCACCAGTAAGACGTGATAATATTGAGGGTAAACTCATTTATAGTTATTTAACGTCGTTTTTAAGGAACCTTTTAGGAAAATTAACAGCCCATATACAAGTAAGTGCCAAATAAAACGTAATGTATTGGGATAGTTTGGGTAACCTGGAATTTTTCACTGTCACACGTATTTCGTGGTTTTTTAACATTTTTCATTTGACTGTAGGTGCTATTACAGTTAGATTTATAGTTTATTGGAAATGAAAATCCATCAGGCATTTTATGTGTGTATGTTTTATACTGACTCGGCGTACTGATCACACGATACCTGATGGTAAGCATGGTGGAGTCCAAAAAACTAATATGATTGTCGACAGCAAGGAAAAACCTATCGAAAGTCGTAAGGAGCATGCCAGTATACACAAATATGTCTTTAAACTTCGTTTGAAAGACCCCATATCATAGGACGGACAATTAGCCTGTGCTGTGATGATATCGAGGGGTGAAAAGCTATTTGGTTTAAGGGACATTTTTTGGTGATATAGTAATGTATATATTTTCAAAATCAGCGTTTTTTACCGATTCCAAAAATATACATATATTACTATATCACCAAAAAATGTCCCTTAAACCAAATAGCCTTTCACCCCTCGATATGATATAGTAAGTACTACTACCTGTATAATATATTAAAATAAATAAAGAGAATGATAATAAAAAGCCAATAATTTGAAAACCTCTGACTTCTAATAAAATTTGATTTCTGGAGTAAAATTTATTTTCATCCCTAAACTAATGTTATTCAGTAGCAATAAAGTGGGGGTTCCTTTTCATCCATGTTTTACGGCCGATAAAAAGTCCATATTTTCCCACTACCTCACAACGTTGAAGGAACGGATCGGACGCGGCCTGGAATGGTTTATTGCTCGATTTCCGTCCCTACAATGGATTTTAAACGTGAAAAGATTATTATAGAGCAATTTATTTATAGAAAGAGAAATATTTTTTTATATTAACTCGTAATAACTTCAATAAAATATAGAAAGGTACTCTTACAGGAGTGTGTTGACGGCCTCTACCACTTGTGGGAGGCTTGTTAATCAGAAGGCAGTCTAACTAGCGCTTTGAACTACAAATAACCTTGCAAATACATTGACTCCATATAAGCATTTTATTATCCGTCTATTTGTCTATATGTCTTTGAAATAACTATACTATATAAATATTGAACGCATCACCAACGACCCTCTTGAATTTAGAATATTAAAAAATGCGCCCTTAGGTGCATATATTATAAAAAGGACCCCGTGTAAAAAAAAACATGTTTTAAGAGTTCAGTTGTGAAGACTCTTGACGTCTGTACGTCCTTTTATCTATACTAATCTATACTAATATTATAAAGCTGAAGAGTTTGTTCGTTTGTTTGTTTGTTTGTTTGAACGCGCTAATCTCAGGAACTACTGGTTCGAATTGAAAAATTCTTTTTGATTTGAATAGACCATTTATCGAGGAAGGCTTTAGGCTATATAACATCACGATGCAAATATTAGGAGCGAAGAAATAATGGAACATGTGAAAAAAACGGGGAAAATTATTCATCCTTGAGGGCTTCCATTGCGTGCGCTGCGAAAACGGTTCAAGATACCAAAAATATATGTATGAAAGAATTATTTCTCTTGAAATGATCTAAAAAAATGTCCCTGACAGTATATGTCTATCTTTTAAGATTAAGTCACTAGAACCGTTTTTATGGTAATCAAATTTGGTCGAAATTAATGCATTATTTGTTAAGAGTTATATCAACGTAATAATATTAATCTTTATCTAAATAAATGTGTTGTTGATTAAGAGTATTTAATTGTGAACAGAATTGTCTTTGACATCACTTAATTCCAATGAACATCTTAGAAGATATTACAAAACCTTATATAGCAAAACAACGTTTGCCGGAACAGCTAGTAAATAATATAGAGGTGATTTTTATAGACGAGTGAGGATTTCAAAAGTCAATCATTTGTATCTTCTTACAACTAATGAAAACGTAAGTAACTACATATAGATATATACTTTGTTTTAAATTAAATATTAAGGTATCACTATTTGTACATATTTGGAATCGAATTCTGAATATTCTCCCTGAATATCTCCCTCATCTATAAAATTATTCAGTATATTTATATTTTTAAGCACTAAAGAGAAATAGCCAAAAAGACAGTGTTAATATAAAAACATTAAAGTAATTAATGGACTCAAAAATTTATTAATCAAACAATTACATTTCAAAGCATATAATTTACAATGTACAAAGATACATTGAGTATAGCTCACAATTATTTAAACAGGCGTCGGGTAAAAGGATTTCGGAGTACGTTTAATTGTAGCCTGAAATATTGCTTAATTATAACATAAAGCTTCATATCAAAATATAAATTACATACATCTTAAAATAAGTCTCAAATATATTACAATAAAATCTTCAAAACTACTATACATTTTCACGTATAAACTATTTTTATAATTAATATTGTAACATGCAATGTTACTATTTACAGAAAAAAGACGAGCCGTATTCTCCGAAGCGCATGCCTCAGGGAGAATCTATCCCTTGGTAGTCGCGCTTGGATCTTCGCGCTAACTCCACGCTTTGCGCGCCTTGAATGCAACAATTGCTTTGCTTTTTGAGAGTCGAAGCTGCTCGCGTCCGTAGGCTTTACCCTAGTTTCCCCACACGTGACTCCTGGGTGGTGCTAAACGAGCAGCAGCGAGGTGGTAGGGCGCCGGTGCCCGCCTGGATTGCGACCACAGTACATGGGTGTAAAGCCCGTCATAGTGACCAGTTTCGGCTTGTCGCGTTTCGGGATCAGCTTGTGTTTATCCAGTAGCTCATATACCCAGAGACCTTCAGTCATGGTATATGTGGGCCGACATGACGATGTAGACTATCAATGGATTTTCATCCTTTGATAGTCGCTTTCGTTTTTGGACTACACTGTACTTACCATCAGGTACTCTGTAGTCACTATGTCGAGCCAGTGTAAAAAAAAAATGCCTTTCACCACTACACATCATGAATCACATCTCTCAGATTTCTCAAGTGAATAATATAAATTACTAATTACTAAAAAGAAATTAGGGGTCTGTTTCTATCAGCCAGACACAATTTAGAAATGGCAGAAATTTGTTAAACTCTTTGACTTCCGTGAACTGTCACCAGTGGCTCCTAGCAGCTGTGCCGCTTAGTGCAAAGTCATTATTTGTAATGGTTGCTTAGGCTACCGAGGAATCTGGTTAGGTAGAAAGGCATTGCGAAAGGCCTAGGGTGCTGATTAGGGTCCGTTTCAGGATTACATACTCTGGATCCTGCCTCTCTTTAGTCGTGCCGGTTATCCGTCCCTTTAGATTAAGAATGGCTGAGACGGTATGTTTAAGGAAGCACTAGCATTCGCGCACTTCATCAACAGCATTACGAAATGTAGAAAAAAAACTTACTTGTTGGTTGTTAGCACTGCCCTCCGTCTGGTCGAAAGGTGGCAGCACAGAGCACAACCTCCTACCCATCAGCGAATAAGACACGACCACAATACAACCTGGAATATTTGCAAAATACAAGCAATATCATCAAGAGATTCTATGCTATAATAATAATATATCATTATGCGTTAATATCTCTAAGTAACAAAAAGCAACTATTTTTTTTTGCGAAGACAAAATTCTCTTGGACCGTCAGGGTCGTCAAGTGACCCCGGTACGTTGGACTTTTATGGCCTAAATACTCGTGCAGCGTAGCCGCTGTTCCGTGTGGGCAGATTAGGCCACGGAACCGGCGCGTGCGGTCCCTATTTGGGCCACCTCATAACAATGGGGGTGGGGGGAGATATCCCACTCCTTGATCAACTATTTGGGCGCTGTGCGAGAGTACTCATACAGCGCCACCTTCGTGTACGGTCAAACTACTCTTATTTGTTTCTATTATAGCTAATCCTGTGCATACTGTATCCCGTTCAGAGTTGCCAGAAATACATTAGTGGCTGTATCTATTTTACGCTGGTATGTCGTGTTCATCGTGGCCAGAAGCGCAGCTGATCGCTCTTCTCTTCGTTAGGATGTTTTCCTTTACCGGTGAGCATGAGGTATGTACCTGAACTCGTATTTGCTTTAATCTAGAAAATGCAAAAGTACGTGCCGTCAATCGATCTTACGACTATTTGGGCTGTCGCGTGTGGATATCGGTACTGTACTGCTTTTTGTAGGAAAGTCGTTTTGTTAAACTTTTCTATTTGAATCAAATACATTTTGCATTCAATCAATCAAGCACATTCTAAGTTCATTAATCAATTTACAATAATGTTTAACTTTTAGTAAAGTTATTCCTGTAACAGTTCCTCAGTATCATTATATTAGGGATGTAACGGAGGCAGTTTTATCGGAACCGAAGCCGGAGTCGAAGTTTTTAAATTTTATTTATCGGAGTCGGAACCGAAGTCGGAGGCAATGTCAGTCACAAGTAACGGCAGAATAAAATAGTTTTATTAAGGGACCAATAAAAATATTATTCAGTGAACCTTTTTAATAAGAAAGTGATAAATTTACAAATACACTGACAATAAAAATTGCGGTTTCTTATTAACATTTTCCCATTAACAGTGAACAAATTAAATCAAATTTGCTCCAGGATTGTTTTTGTGTTAATTTCTTTTTACTTAATTTAATGTAAATGTAAAATAAAAAACCGTGTAGTAATATACATTTAGTTTTAAATTTAATAATTATAATCATTTTTTTTTAATCTAAGCTTTTAAAAATGTCTTCTACAAATTAAGTAGCACTGATTGTGTGATAAATTGATATTATTAACAACATATAAAATGAAATCAAATGAATTGGCTACAACAGTGGTGGTGACCTCCGATGAATACCTCCGATTAAAAAGTTTCGGAACCGAAGTCGGAACCGGAGGTGTAATAACAATCGGAAGTTCCGACTTATCGGAGTCGGATTCGAAGCTCCGTAACATCCCTGCATTATATCCCAGATTCAACATCTGATTCCTCAGCTTCACTTTACATTCGTAATTTGACAGAATTAAAATATTCAAAATATTGTTAACTTTGTTGTATGTCCTTGAATGCAGAATCCAAAACTGTTTCCCTGCAAAACTAGATTTCATGTGTAGGCATAGGGCTGACGTATCTCACATACTACAGGGATAATTTTTAGTGTCTTATATAAAAACGATGGGCGAGTACCAAGCCTTTATAAATATTTTCTTTCTCAAGAGGTCTATTTTAATTATATGTTATCTTCAGAATAGACATAAAAAAGATTATTTGCCGGCAATAACAATAAATTATTATAGTTTCCAGTACAAATTACGAGTATAATATTTTATGAAGCTATTTCGTTAGTTTTATAACCCACTAAATTATATCCAACTTATTAGAAATAAGTTCTTGTAGTGTACTTTCATAAACGAAAAAGCGTTTTTCTTTGTACACAGAGGTTAAAATCCCTGATATTCCCATTGTTTTGAACGTTTAAAATCTAGATTTATTGAATCCCTGGATTCGCATATAACTAGAATAACACCACAAAATGTCGCTTGGAGAGGCGTGTAAATAGCCCTCCATATGAGCGGGGAACGTAATTTGGTTGGCGGTTAAAAAAATTAAAAATAGGTCAAAAACAAGTATCAAGGAAACTTATCACTCCATAAATCGCAGCCGATATACCAGAATGTCTGTATCCACTAACCTGCAGGTCTGCAGCTCGTCAAACATATGCTGCACAGCACGGTATAAGGGTCCAGGGTTCTGCAAGCGGCCGCGGGCACAGAAAGTGCCACTTGCACGATTACACCTAATTTCTCTTTAACAACGTCGTGTGGCGGTTTTAATTAACAAGGCGGTTTTTATTATATTTTTACATTAAAGAGATCACGACGTCGCGACGGTTGCATAGAATTTGTTATAGTAAGTAATGACGTTTGTGCTGTCAAACAGAGCGGTTGTAGCAAGGCGACATCTATCGGTTTCTCTACAGAATTAAGGATGCAGATAATCCTTATATCATTCGCAAGTAACTTATGGAGTGATAGAAGAATTTAGGTATGAAGCGGACGTATCTTAACCGCTTCACCACCGCCCTTAAAGCACAAAGATCCAGTTGTGCAGGGATGTTGTCTCACGAAACGTTTTCTACCGTCTGTGTCACGGCAAATTTTCTGAAGAGTTGTTTAACCTTGTTCCACTTTCCTTTAATAGAACCTCGTGCGAGGGGTTTACAGAGTCCCAGCATACGGTAACTCACATTCACATCACAGAAAAAATGTATCCAGAAAAGATTCGCTTCTACATTCATCATGCGAAAGACTAAGGAGTGGAATAAACTGCCAGCGAGCATATTTCCACAATCTTATGACCTGGGAGCCTTTCAGAGAAGAGTTTACAGGCATGTGTGGAGCGGACGTGCTCCAACGCCAGACTCATTTTCACCTTCCACCAGATGTGCTAGAGGTCAACTGTTCGCCAGTTAATAATTAATAAAAAAATATATATTTCTTTGGTTAATATCTTTCAATAGCAAAAATCTGTGCAGATACGTAAACTTTAACGTCACAGATAGAAATATAAAACTTTTCAAATACTACAAGTATTTTAAAGACAGATCAAACGAAACATTCTTGATTACTCGCAACTCAATATCCCAAACCGAACGAGATTCACAGCTCATCCCAAATTTTTTAAGAAACTTGATGTTTCTTATATTACTTTTTGTATAACTATATTTATCTCTCCTTACTCCAATACTTGAATATAATGTTCTAGACTTACTTAAATTATTTTATTTAAATGTATTTATAAATAGGGCTATTATAAGCACTTGTCTTTAAATTTACATTTCGGTGGTCGTGGGTGTGATGGTAGAATGATACGGATTTTGGTGTTTTACTGTTTATTTGCACTTTAAGGCATACCGAACTGCGACGCACACGCACGTACTCTAGACTTGGATCTCGGTAGTCGACTGCTTTATCTAGAGCATCCCCCCGCGCGAGTCGTGTTTGTGTTAAACGCCCTAAGGGTCGTTAGGGTGTTACGGGACGCGCGGGGTAAGGGATGCGCGCGCGCAAGGGATGCTCTAGCTAAAGCAGTCGACTACCGAGACCCAAGGCTAGAGTATGTGCGTGTGCGTCGCAGTTCGGTGTGCCTTAAAGTGCAAATAAACAGTAAAATACCAAAATTCGTGTTTTCCTATAAACACACCCACGACCACCAGTCATAATGTTTTATAAGCATAATCAAAATACTGTAACCACGTATCCATGTCCGACAAACAAACATTGAGAGAATCATAATCTTCTTTATTGACAATTAAAAAAAACTTCTACTATCTATACAGGGTGATTTTATAGACGAGGGAAGATATTCATTGAGGATATTCAAGGGGCCTGCAAAACGCCAGACGTCGCCGAGTGCCGAGGAGGGTGGCTCAGACTTGCTCTTCGCACTCGGTATGCGGAAGAAGGAACACCCTGGGGGCTTTAGTCGGTGCAAGTCCGACACACCGGGGGGTGGCCCTCATCGTCTCCTGAAGGTACGTTAGAGATTTCCCCCAGGTTACCAAAAAAAAAGAAAAAAAAGGGAGGATATAGCATTAGATTAATTCAATTAGAAATAGAAAGATATTATTATTTCCATTAAAATAAACTAAATTATAGCCGATATATTTAGTCACAACAACACCCAAACACCCATGAATAAACGAATAGCAATTAATTATTAAGTAAGTATTTAGGCTGTCCTAAGCCAGGATAAAGGGCGAAGAGAAAACGAGTCATTATCTGTTTAACCAAAAGTACGTAAAAGGAACATTATATACATACCATTCAGTCATACGGCACATGCGCTATGGTGTCCACATTTTTTATGGATCTACCCTCATTTAATCATAAATCTTTTTTATGATTTGTTACAGAATTATTTACTTTTATAGCATGTAGACGCCGCCCAATACGTGCATGTGTTAAACGCCCTAAGGGTCGTTAGGATGTCACGGGACGCACAGGGTAAGAGGATGCGCGCGCGCACAGGGTGCTTGCTAATTCAGTCGATTACCGAGACCCACGGCTAGAGTACGTTCGTGTGCGTCACAGTTCGGTGTTAAAGTGCAAATAAACAGTGAAACGCCAAAATCCGTATCATTCTACCAACACACCCACGACCACCGGTTATACTTTGTTATTACTTGCAAGAAAGAACATGTATCCGGAAATATCTCCCTCATATAAAATCACACTATACTACACTAAACTAGATTCTTAAAAAGAAAGAATAAGTAGTAAAAATACTTACCAGGTATAGCATAGACTAGAACAAAGCTAAAAGCTCCATACAACTCCTTCTTAATCGTATCCGGCCATTTCTCAGTACAAAATTCCACCGTTCTCTCCACGAAGACCTAGAGACAAAATATTACGTATTTTAATTCAACCCTCATAACTAATGTCCGGCAAAGTTTTCGCCGAGTTTTGACTTTAGCCACGATTTGACGAATTATGGTAATTTTTTTAAATTCTAGACCATGAATCTCCAAACTTTCTTACACGACAAAGTGACTGAAGTTCACCTGATGATAAGTACAGTGTAGTCCAAAAACGACAGCGTCTATTAAGGGATGAAAATCTATTGCGTCTCCCTCATCCTGCCAGCCTAAATATACCACGACTGAAGGTCTCTAGGTATATGTACAACTGAGGGTACACAGGCTTATTCCAAAACGCGACAGGCCAAAACGAGTCACTATGACGGTCTATACACTGTACTGTGGTCATGATCCAGTTCGGCAAATTGCCCTGCCAACACAAACAATTTTTGCCCTGCTTTGAAAAAATTTAGTCCGATGCTGATCTTTTTCGATTCATGACTCTTTTCTGCTCCTACTAGCAGAGATGGGCAAAATGTAATCTGATTAATGATGAACGATTACAAAATATAGTCGTAATTTTAATTTTCTTGCTCTGTAATCATAATTAAATCAATTTAAAACATTAAGAAATGATAAATGTGTATATAATCTGGGATTTTGTAGTGTTTAAAACATAAACGAGCACAATGCAGTCATATTAATGGTAAAAAACGTAAAATGTAATCGTTAATCATTTTTATTAATCTGATTACATTTTGCCCATCTATACCTACTAGATTACCCAGAGCATCTAATTTTAACTTGTTCCGTGTTCAAAATTATTCTACAAACTTAGGTCAAAATGCACCCTTATGCAGAATGACAAAGTTATACAATTATATATATATATTATTATTATTATTTAACGAAACTATATACAAATTAAAAGAAAGGATGTTATTTTAGAAGATTGTTCCATAGATTATTGATTTTTTTTTTATTTGTTATAAAAATTTTCTGATTACAGTAGTTTATATCTTTTTGTGTTACTCGTATTTTTATTTTTCTTTTCTTCTGAGCATGTAGTCTACACTTATAATTATAGTCGCATTTATAATGTATCCTCTTCATGTTTAATATAGTTTTTATGTGTTAATGTAGTCTATGTAAGTGTACTTATAAATAAATAAATAAATAAATGACGGTCGTGAGCTTTCGCGAACTAGTTTTTTCCAGAGATTCATCAGATATAAGTCCAATTAGACTTATCTAGACCTGTGTACCCAGACTCCTAGGACCAGTTGCTGGTCTCCATGCGAGCACTCCCTTGCCCCGCTTATTATCGAGTCCACGGGCCACGGCATACGCGGCGCGCCCATCTCCTCTTTCTAACTGGTATTACTTCAGCTATATCAGCGATATTAATCCTCAAGCATATCTCGATATCTCGCTCGGTCGCGAACAATACTTGGGTTTTTTCATACTGGCTCGACAAAACTACTTCCCACCTGGTGGAAATATAGTATAATCCAAGAAAGGCAACGAGCGCCAAGTGGCGAGATTCCGTTTATTTTACTAATTTTTACTTTCTTTTTTCCATTAAGTTTATTAATTAACACATAGATAATATGTTGTTTCACGTTGTTTCGCCAGTTTTGTGCTGGTGTGTACCTCCATGATTTTCTTAATTCTTTAGATTTAAATCGTTTTCAACGTAGAACCCGTTATTTGTAAAAGAAGGGCCTGAGTTTGTATTGCGTTGTAAAAATGCTAATATTATGAGTGTTTGGTGTTGTCTTTGCCCGAACTGAGCCGTGACCACAGCGTTTAAATGTAACGACCGTCGCAGTGACTCGCGACGGCTTGTCGCGTTTCTGGATCAGCTTGTTCATATACTCAGAGGCTTTCTATCGTGGTGTATGTGGGTTAACATCAGGTGCAATGTAGTCGCTTTGGTAAGCCTGTATAAATAAAAATCAAAAGACTTGCAATCTTCAGCCAGAATATAAATGAAGCTTATATTTACATGAAAGGCAGTACTTAAACTTAACTAAGCATTAAAGCTTAATTAAGTTTAATGCGGCTAAACAAAATATAACTTTGTATTCGCCGACATACAACAACCCCAATATACTTTGATAAGCGGATTATGTGTGCTTTGTAGATATTACTTTAAAACAATATTCCACATTATCTCAGAGATAACATTAGGAGAGATAAAGTTGTGTAACTACGCTCCATTATTCTCTTCTTCGCTATTTTCTGCGCAATGATACTCCAAATGAGTGTAATTACCTCAAAAGTAATTTTAAACCATTTACTTTTCCAATAAATACTGTCGGTGTGTTGGATTAAAGGATAATGGTCATTGGATCATGGACATGTCGTGGCCAACGTGACCAGTAGCTACTGGCAGCTGATCGCCGTTCTCACAGCACTAATACGTATGACGTTCATATGAGAGGCCTTGCGGTTTTCCTCGCGATGTTTTTTTCACCGGAGAGCATGCAATTTTCCGTAGGCTTTACCCTAGTTTCCCTACACGTGACTCCTGGGTGGCGCTAAACGAGCAGCAGCGAGGTGGTAGGGCGCCGGGGCCCGTCTGGATCGCGACCACAGTACATGGGAGTAAAGCCCGTCAAAGTGACCAGTTTCGGCTTGTCGCGTTTCGGGATCAGCTTGTGTATATCCAGTAGCTCATATACCTAGAGACCTTCAGTCGTGGTATATGTGGGCCGACATGACGATGTAGACTATCAATGAATTTTTATCCTTTTATAGGCGCTTTCGTTTTCGGACTACACTGTACTTACCAACAGGTACTCTGTAGTTACTATGTCGAGCCAGTGTAAAAAAAAATGCAGTGGCTAAATCCGAACTTGGTAAAACCCAGAGACACGTGCCGGGATACGCACCTACAACCATTCACGTTGCGCATGGATACCGGTCCCTTATCCACCAGGCCACCAAATCCAACAGAGAGATCAATAAGTATTATTTCTTATAAAGATATCGAGTTTTAACTAAGGGTTATCTATATAATCTGAGACACGAAACCCTCAAAAATCCGTTAAAAACACGAGTCATTAGTTCCAGCCATCTCAAGGATCAGGTAAAAGAATATTTTATTACCTTTCAATCCAATTACCAAGCAAATGGATTCGGATAACCAGTTTTTCATGCGCGGGCAACATTTTATTTAGCGATGTCAAATTCAATATTGAAGAATAAATTACTTTTTTCGCCTTAAAGGCATTTCAATGTCATTTTTTATTAGCTGAATCTCAATAATTATAATACATAGTTACGCTATATATCTGTAGGGTAAGCAGAGATAAATTAGTGGTTGTCACCACTTTGTGCTTATATGTCGTGCCCAATGTGACCAGTGGCGCAACTGATCGCTATTCTCACAACACTAGTACTCATGACATTTCTATTAGACTTCTTAACCTGTATCAGGCACAAGTATAGTCGTGTGTGGAGTATCGCTGTCACTCAGTAGCGTTCATTCCATAAATGCCTGAAAGCATTGCATGCCCTTACGATAAATAAGTCTGGAATAAATTCCTTTAATTAAAAAAAATGAAATGAAAAAGTATTTATTTTGCCACAAATCAACAATAAACCAGAAATTTAAATGCAGCAATACAAACAACACACAGAAACAAAAGAAAATACAAAACATATTAACATGGCGAAAATGGGACCTTCATCAGCCTAAAGCCACAGAGGAAGCCTGCAGCGCTGATTTTCGTGAAGGGCCCCGGTCCACCACCAGATGTATTAGTGATAGATACCATAGCAAAAATATATGTATACCTAAAAAAAGAGCAAAAGTATAAGTAAAAATAAATGAAATAGACTACGTGTAACTAATGGATTATTAAATAAATATCATTTACTAAATAAACTCTTATTTATATCTATTTTATTTTCATGCCGTCTATTTTCCATATGAAAGTAATGTAATATTTATTATCATTATATAGTATTCACATTCATTATGTGAATCTGCCTACCCTGGCCAAATAGCCTATGCATGCCACTGCTGTCACGTATGGAACGACCCCGCTAAACACCACTTGGCAGCCTTAGACTCAATCGATCGTCGAGTTCGTCTATAAAATCACACTGAATATATCTTAAAGTAACAATAACAATGTAAAGACTAGAATCCCTTTCTATAAATATAGTAGGAATCAGACATACATTATATTACATAGATTATTTAATATTCTTCAATAGATATGGGATACGGTTGAATGAGATCTGACTAAGCGTTTTTCAATAGAATCCACATTCTGTTGAATACAAATGGACAACTCGGCAATGAGCGCACGTTAGGTATTGAGGAACGATCCTTTCCAGTGAAATTCTTTATAAAATACCATTACTCACTTGAGGTTTTATGAAAAAACTTAGTTGTTTAGCTAACACTTAGTACTCAGAATTTGTTTAATAATGATGATATATTTATTGTTAAGCTATATCTATTTTAGAGGGAGCAGAGATATATTTTTAGCGTGGTAGGTATACAGTTGGTAGTGACTTACCTTATACTATAGCGCAGGATAGCGTGTAAAGATGAGATGATGCAGAATGAAATGAAGTCCAGAGAGCAAGTAGATAAAGCACGTTAATACAGCACAGTAAAAAGTCACAGCAAGAATAAGCAAACACAAGAACAGTAGATAAGGTAGAAGTAAACCAAGGAAAAAGGATGGGAGGAGGAGGTAAGGTAGGAATCAGCGCTGGATGGCTCGGCTGGTCACTTAGCATTTGCTGAGCTGACTTCCCTTTGCCGCATCATCACAACATAGGGTGTTTACTGTTTTTTTTTTGTCTTTAATAACCCATTTTGCTGTGCTGTTTGTTGTGTGCCAAATAAATGTTGTATTATTATTATATTTTTTTTAAGTAAAGTTCACAGAGAGCCGATATAAATACGAACACGAAAACAATAATAAATGGTACAGAGTGCAAGCAAACGTGTGGGCAGTGTGGCTAGTGGTAGCAAGACTACTCTGCCGGGTGCGCGGGCGGTGCAGCGCTCGCGTCGCGTGCCCCTCTGCAATCCCCCCGCGCGCGCCGGTACACTGTGTGTTTCCATAACCCAACACGTACAAAATTAATATTATAATTGTTAGTATAAAATGTAATAAGGAAGAAAATAAATAAATAATGAAAGATAGAAAAGTAGGCTACACATTAGTGGTTGTATGTTTTTTTTCGTCAGGGCCATGCGTTTATATAAGGGACAAGCTTTTACAACTACACCAGGCGGATAGAGCGAGACTTTAGGTTGCTCAGCCAGCACATTAATGGATTATGGGCAATGCAAGGGCACGCCTGTGGGTACGGACCTCGACTTGATCGGTCAGCTAGAGAAAGAAATCTAACAGAGATCTAACAGCGTTTTGGAAGCGACTACCTTGAGAGAAAACGCTGAAAGGAACTCGAGGCTGCGTCGGGGTGGAAACATTAGTGTCTGTAACTTCTTTGCACTTACGTATCTTGCCCAACCTGACCAGTAGCACAGTTGCTCACCGTTCTCTCAGCTTTAGTTTATATGACATATAAATTAGATGCCATGCGGGATTTTCAGTTTTCCTTTGCCGGTGATTATGTGGGGCCTAAATCGGTACTTAATATGAGAAAACCTAGAAGTACGTGCCAGTACTTGAACCTACGATAATACAACATTGTCACGCAATCTAGAAAATTACCACCTTTAAAGATGGATATAAGATGAAGGGTGAAAATTCTAGATTTTTGACACTTGTGAAAATGTGGCCTTAGTCTGGGACCTCATCTCTGGAGTATGTTTTGTTTATATAAAGTTACTTATATCTAACGGATAACTCCTTAAAGGCTAGTTAGGTTCATTAGAACTAATCATTTTCGTTCTATGACTTTTGGCAAAATGCAATATATCCTAAGATTTTTTTTTAGTTTTAATGATGCTTCTATCGATCGTCAGTTCTATCTCGTAAGTAGCAAAAATCCAACTTTGATTCATTCGATTCTGTCGTAGGTATGTCGCAGACAGCTTTTTTTTTTGTTAACGCGGTGGAAATCCCTTCGGACCGTCATAGGAGTGGTGAGGGCCACTCCCCCGGTATGTCGGACTTGCTCCGACTAAAACCACCGGGGTACCAGCCCTGCCTACTCTTCGCCTTCGCCGGGCCTAGGGATCCAGACACTTCACAAGATGTCACAGTCAGCTGGGTGACCGCTCTTGCCAACCTCGCCTCGACCCGCTACTTAGGGTGTCCGCTGCGCTTTGAGGAAAGTTTATATTAGTTAAGAAGAAGCAGAACTGCATGTTCGACTTATAGAAAAAAAAAAAAGAGTCGTACAATAAAAGTTGCCAGTCTTGATAAACCAAAGTCACCCTTAAGAGGTTATGTTTTATTTACTAATGACCGCGTATAAAGACTAGATTTTTTTTTTTTGCGTTATTTTGATTTAGAGCTATTATTGTAAAATGCGCGCATCAGTAAATGCATCAGAGAACATTTATTCTATGTAAATAATTGAAACTTGAAAGCTGTGAGTGTGTTTACGTACTACATTCGAATCCATGAAAATACGGTCCAAAGTAGCTGTAGAACTATTAATTTGGTGGCTTACGCACTATCTCCATTATCCGATTTCTATCCGTCATCCGTCATTCTCTGATTCAAATTAGAATATTGACTGACTGAATTAATCACAGTATTACTTGTATGAGCCCTCGCGCACTGCGGTCGAACAAAATTCGAGTTATATCCGAAAAGCAAGGCCGACAGCACGACGGCGCAGCGTGTACAGGGATACAGGTAACTAACACAAAACCTCTCAAGGGTAACTTTAGTATATCAAGACTAACAACTTTTGTTTTACGACTTTTTATAATTCAATCTTTTTTTCCCATACAAAAAAAGAATCAATCAAATTTGCAGTTCTGATCTTCTTAATACTATGAAAGGCGGCGCGATGCAACTGGGGCAGACGATTTCGTAGCATCAGCTGACTGAACTTTAAACATAGAGCTAACGATTGATAGAAATCCCTACTAAAATTAAAAAATATATATCTTAGGATATGTTAAGTTTTGGCAAAAGTCATAGAACAAAAGTTGTTAGTCTTGATGTACCTAAGTTACCTTTAAGAGGTTTTGCGTTAGTTACCAGTAACGTTGTATATTAGATTTAAGATTTTTATTATTTCTGTAATATATTAAAGTAAGTGGATGTAGTGGTCAAGTGGATAAGGGACCGGGGTCCATGCACGGCAACAGGAACGGTCGTAGTTTTAAAGCCCGGCACGTACATCTAGATTTTTCTAGACTAAATACGGGCTTAGCACCAAATACTCACTGGTAAAGGAAAATGTCATGTATGAACACACATGGCATCTAATAGAAATGCCATATGTAAGTGCTACTCGTCACGTTGGCCACGACACATACGTGCAAAGTGAATAGAGCCACTATTATCTCTTTGGTTATCCCGAAAGAGATATAGCGTGAAGACATATTGATATTATTTAAGCACATTTATTTATTTCATGTTTTTGTTGGCCATGAATTACATAACTTCATAGATTTGTTTTTTGAAGGATTGAAACCCGAAACAGTACTTAAAGCACCGAGTTCGATCCGAGCTTTCTAAGTCCATATTTTACGGATTAGGATTACGATCAGTGCGTAGCAGCCCGGAGTCGCAAAGTCCTGACTCGACTTTCAAGCTTTTGTCGCAAGGTATTTGATCCCACGCCCTCTAAGATTGAAATTAAACGCGCGGTACAAATTAAATTACATTACAATGGAAACGTATTTCGAAATACATGTAGATCTTAATTGATTCAGATTAGTCTTTAAATCTTAAACGCTAAGAAATTAGTAATCACGTCCCAGGTGGAGTAAGACGGCTTGCGCTCGGCGCTCTCTCAGGAGTACGGTGATCCAGCAGAGAATTACATTTATCAACACAGCTCTGCAGCATTGTTATTTCACTTGAATTCTGAGTGTAATTACTATGTAGAGGTATCTTAACCAAGTCAACTATATTAAAATGATAAATAAATAGGGTTTATAAAAGCTTATGTAATAAAATATATATATATATATATATATATATATATATATATATATATACTAGCTGTCCCGGCAGACCTTGTTCTGCCCTATTTCTCTAAAACAAAGTCACATTGTTTTTTTTAATGTTAATAGCTTCCCGTCAGATTTTTTTGAAAATTGTTTGAAGGAACCTGGCCTTAATGCTATATGTATAAAAATTGACAAATATTGACATTAATATTTATACGTCACTCAATAATTGTTTTGCCTTCCCGGAACCCGTCCACTAACATTTAAACTTTATGGTATGGTGTTAAAGTTCAAATTGACTTTTAAATATTATTACGATTTTTTTGTATGAGAATATAGAAAAGTGTTGTTTTTAGACATTTTCAGTCATTTTTTTTAAATTTTTCTCTCCGTAATAACCATCCTCAGACTTCAACAAACACAACAAAAAAGAAATCAGCCAAATCGGTTCAGCCGTTCTCGAGTTTCGCGCTTATCAAGACATTTTGCGATTCATCTATACTAATATTATAAAGCTGAAGAGTTTGTTTGTTTGTTTGTTTGTTTGTTTGTTTGTTTGTTTGTTTGAACGCGCTAATCTCAGGAACTACTGGTTCGAATTGAAAAATTCTTTTTGAGTGGAATAGACCATTTATCGAGGAAGGCTTTAGGCTATATAACATCACGATCCAATTATTAGGAGCGAAGAAATAATGGAAAGTGTGAAAAAAACGGGCAAAATTATTCATCCTTGAGGGCTTCCATTGCGTGCGCTGCAAAAACGGTTCAAGATACAAAAAATATATGTAAGAAAGAATTATTCCTCTTGAAATGATCTAAAAAAATGTCCGCGACAGTATATGTCTATCTTTTAAGATTAAGTCACTAGAACCGTTTTTATGGTAAACAAATTTGGTCGAAATTAATGCATTATTTGTTAAGAGTTGTATCAACGTAATAATATTAATCTTTATCCAAATAAATGTGTTGTTGATTAAGAGTATTTAATTGTGAACAAAATTGTCTTTGACATCACTTAATTTCAATGAACATCTTAGAAGATATTACAAAACATTACATAGCAAAACAACGTTTGCCGGATCAGCTATAGTGTCTTGATAACCGCGAAACTCGAGAACGGCTGAACCGATTTAACTGATTTCTTTTTTGTTGTGTTTGTTGAAGTCTGGGGAAGGTTATAACAGAGAGAAGATTTTAAAAAATTATCTGAAAAAGTCTAAAAACATCACTTTTCTATATTCTCATACAAAAGTTTTGTTATAAGTCAATTTGAACTTTAACACCATAGCATAAAGTTTAAATGTTAGTGGACGGGTTCCGGGAAGGCAAAACAATTATTGAGTGACGTATAAATATTAATGTCAATATTTGTCAATTTTTATACATATAGCATTAAGGCCAGGTTCCTTCAAACAATTTTCAAAAAACAGCCGACAGGCCAATAGCTATTAACATTAAAAAAAACAATGTGACTTTGTTTTAGAGAAATAGGGCAGAACAAGGTCTGCCGGGACAGCTAGTTTTTATATATAAGAAGATAAGGAAAAAAGGTGAAAAGGTATCCTATTGGTAACACTTTTTTTGTCGGTTGGAAAATCCCCGTGGACCATCGGATTGCAGTGAAGGCAGCTGCTCCAGTGTACCGGTCTTCTACTGGCTGGAAACCACCGAGTAATCACTGTCTCATCGCTCCTAGAAATCTGCATTCGTCTTGCGACCCGACGAGCGAATGATCAGTAGAGACCTCACATCTTGAAGAGGTGGATGTAAAAAATCCATCTCTCTAGACGCCGCGCAGGCAGTGATGACATCCTCCTCCACCTCGTTTGGGCAGCAGACGCCTTCAACTGCCCGATGATTGTTAGAGAAGCTGGTCGCGCGTAAGACTAGCATAAGAATAGCCGACAGAAATGACTGAATTTATCAAATAATAAATTGAATAATATAATTCAAACGAAAATGTCTTTTCCTCAATATGAAATTTCATTAACGACATTTTATCTCAAAATTATATTACAAATTTCATTATCCTTGATGGAATACTGATCTGTTTGTATACATAATGGCGACAATATTTTTTATCAGAAGATCGTTACTTCATTTATAGCTTTGGAAAGCCTCTTCGTTTCATTATGACTTTGAATTTACAACAATTTGAATTACTCTCTCTTATATTTCTGTTTTTCTATCATTTCTATATTTCTATAATTTGTATCGTTTTTCATTGGACGAGTAAATTTAAAGTCGGAACCACTATCCTTTCATATTTTCGTTCCGTTTCCACATTTTAGGATGTATCGCTCTTTCGCGATAAAAAATCATTGGTTGCTGCTAAAATGACCCAATGAAATCACCGAACTACGCTGCCAAAATAAAAAAAGCAACGCTTTAGAGGAAAGCTTCGAAAAATAGTCAAAGCCAATCAGTCAAAATCCAGTTTAAAAAAATTCTCGACTGTCACTCAGAGTAATAACGAAGTTAAATTGTTTAATAGAAGATTTAAAATTTATAACAAGTTCATTTCTATGTAAAAGGCTACTCGATACTTTGACTAAGGTTAAAATGCAGAGCATCGAGCATCGACGTAGTTTTGCCTGCCTCACAATCTTTTACCGGTTGCACGGTGGAGAGTGTTCTCAGGAACTACATTCTTTGATTCCACCAGCCCCTTTCCATCACAAAACCACTAGACATCGTGTCAGATACCATCCGTATGTGGTGGATGTTCCTTATACCCGCACGAGAAGATTCGCTTCTACATTCATTATGCGAACGGCTAAGGAGTGGAATACGCTTCCGGCGGCCATATTTCCGAGATCTTATGACCTGGGAGTCTTCAAGAGAAGAGTGAATAGGCATTTGTTAGGCGGACGCGGTTCAACATCGGACTCATCTCCACCATCCACCAGGTGTAATTCAGGTAAAGCGTTCGCCTATAAATTAATTTAAAAAAAAATACTACAAAAAAATATTTAAAATTGATTAAAGTTATCATACAATTCTATATTACTCTAAGATTTTTTTCTTATTTAGTTTTCCATTTCTGCACCTTCTTTGCATACAGGGCACACCCACCAACTCGCATTGCCCAAGCGTACTGGTTACAACGGGCAAACCCATTCACACGGATTCCACAAATATCGTGAAAAAGGAAAGAGATGACTTTGCCGCGCAGTGAGACGAAATTGACTACTGAAATAATAATACTAAAAGTTGGATTAATGAAATTAACACAACAATACAACATATTTAGTTACCGAGATTCTCTTTCATTTAAAATTTCGCAGTTATCGCTTGTATTATAAACTAGCTGATCCGGCAAATGTTGTTCTGCCATATAAATTATTCATACATATATTTTTGGTATCTTGAACCGTTTTCGCAGCGCACGCAATGGAAACCCTCAAGGATGAATAATTTTCCCCGTTTTTTTCACATTTTCAATTATTTCTTCGCTCCTAATAGTTGCATCGTGATATTATATAGCCTAAAACCTTCCTCGATAAATGGTCTATTGAACACAAATATATTTTTTCAATTCGAACCAGTAGTTCCTGAGATTAGCGCGTTCAAACAAAGAAACAAACTCTTCGGCTTTATAATATTAGTATAGATAACAACACTATGCACGATATAAATCAAATCGTTTCAACCGTAACCAGTTTGCTGTATTGCATAGAACGATTGCCTCGTTCTGCTGATACGAATAAACGTATATCAAAATCATACGTGCCTGAAGAATACTATATTTATTATATAAAAATAACCATAAATATTCCAACGAAAGAGTCTAAGAATACAATATTTTTAAATGTATAAATCCTTCACAGGTGAATGGACAGATTTCATCAAAAGAAGTGACTCCATGCATTTGAGTGGCGTAAAGCACTCCATTTCGGTTCCAGACATGTAGAGATACAATAAATTTATTCGCGATCCAACATACCTGCTTTTTATTGTCTCCCGCTCTTATCCGATATTCTCTAAATACGTTTATTGCGCAGACTAAAAAGACGTTAAAGTAAATGAACAGTTAAAATTCACAATACTATGCGCCACACTGTATGCTTAATAACATCGCGTTCACACAGGGTTAGTGTAGACTGTTAGCTTACAGATTGCGATTCCGATGAAATTGGAAAACAAACATTAATAAACATCATAATAAAGGTGGGGGGGGGGGGGGGGCGACATCATTAATTTAAATAGGAAGTCTTCACAATCCACTTGATCCACCTTCACTTTCCCTTAACAATTTGATTAACTATCGAATTCCATTACCTAATGTAATTTAACAAAAGGGTAATATAAATGAACACTGTAAACGATAACTTTGGAAGACGTGCACTGGGGAACTGTTGCCTGTGGACTGGTGTTGCTCACAACAGTTGAGGTTAGAGCTGTCAAATATATAGTGTAGCGTATGTTGTTAATAAGATTATCAAATATCTAAGAGCCGGCCGATTGGAGAATTCACAAAATGTAAACTAGAATTGGTCGTAGGTTTGTCTATTTTTTAAGGTTGCCCTCGATGATAAGTGGAAACAGAATATTCTAAGAGCCATTCATCGCACTATTGGTTACGTTGAGCATAACATAATATAAGAACAATATGATTGAGCATAACGTAATAAATACATTAACATTCTTTTGAATTTATGGTAATAATACATCGCCGCGCTATGCCACTTTTTGGGTGAGGAGATATATAAATGATATATTAATGGCTGCATCTACTCTGCGCTTGTATGTCGTGCTCATCGTGCCCAAAATGACCAGTAGCGCATTTGATCGCCGTTTCCAGGGCACTTGTACATAATATTTCAATTTAATAGCATGTGGGCTTCTTTACGATCCTTTCCCTAGCCGGTGAGCATGAGATGCCTAAATCCACAATTAATCTGGAAAACCCAGAGGTCCGTACTGGGATACGACCCTACGACACTCATGTTGTTACTCATGGATACCGATTCCTCATCCACTAGGGCACCATGGCTATTTTGAATAAAATTATGGAGCTTATGATTCAAGAGTATTATGACAATTCTATTTGACAAAGTTTTAAATTGTATCTGATAGAAAAATGGTTGACAAGTTTTTTTCATTGCACCCGATAGTAGTATAAAATACGAGTACACTAGTCTAAAGCGAAATGAAAAATATTTCCACGTTTTGTTTATAAGCGTACAAAAAACTTGTTAGAATTAAAAATGGTAAAGTTAGAAAGTAAGTTAATACAGACAATTACTAGACAAGTGTGAACGAGCCGTTAGCTACAAACCCCAAAGATACTGGGGTATCGTTCAATTTGATCAAACACGACTGCGAAGACTGAAAACTTCAATTACAGAGCTGATTCAAGATGATAATTTTAATAATGTTGAACTAAGTATCTTCAAGATCTTGCGTGTTTTTTCTATCTGTATTTTAATGAAGGATATCGCGAAAATAGTGAAGGCAGATTTACACTGCAGTAGACTGACACAGCCTAATAAGTAAAAGTAAAAATATACAATTGTATTTTTACTAGGTACAAAGTACGTACACACATATAGTAAAATTTTGACAGTCAGCGCAAATATGATCGCATTTTTTAACGATAGTGTCAGGATCAAGTAAGTCCACCCTACTTAATAATAAGCACAGTACAGTACAGTACAAGGACTGCTGCGGTCGACAAAAGCCGTAGTTCGATGATAATCATCGTCATGCCAGCCTGTTTAAATATACTAGAACTTAAAGTCTCTTGATATGTAACTAAGGGTACATAAGCGTGTTCCAAAAGAAATTGGAACACAATGGAATTAATTTTTTTTTTACACTGGCTCGACATAGTGACTACAGAGTACCTGATGGTAAGTACAGTGTAGTCCAAAAACGAAAGCGACTGTCAAAGGATGAAAATCCATTGATAGTCTACATCGTCATGTCGGCCCACACATACCACGACTGAAGGTCTCTAGGTATATGAGCTACTGGATATGCACAAGCTGATCCCGAAACGCGACAAGCCGAAACTGGTCACTATGACGGGCTTTACACCCATGTACTGTGGTCGCGATCCAGACGGGCACCGACGCCCTACCACCTCGCTGCTGCTCGTTTAGCACCACTCAGGAGTCACGTGTAAGGAAACTAGGGTAAAGAATACGGACGCGAGCAGCTTCGACTCCCAAAAAAATGGGACAAAATAACACAAAGTAACCTGTATTTAAATAAACCTATTTGTTTACACCGTTATTATTTATTATTTTATATTTTTATATACTCGTATGTTCTTTTATATATTTCATTACACTAGCAACTTCACTCTCAACATTTTATCCCCCTACCTATCGCATACGTTTCCTCTATGAGTTCGTACGCTTCAAAAACTTGTAACGCGCTCGCTTTAAAATACTTTAAAAACGCTACAACGCTGTGTTATACAATTGTGAAAACAGGAACGCTCTGCTAACCCAGCAACGCGTGAAATTGTGGTGTGGACGCCTGAACCAGCGCCGCGGACCGGGACATATACAAGTTCGTTCCCGGATTCCCTTCTTCTGCCTCGCCAACTCACACGCACCACTATTTTCAAGCATTATTAAATGATCAAAAAAGGAAAATGAAACTACCATTGGTTTGGAAAGCAGAATCTACTCAAACGCGATAAGCTTAAGCGAGACATTATGACATTTTTTGTCCCTATAATCCACTATAATAAAAAGAATACGAGATTAAAAACGAGTCAATTAAAAGTCAACAAGAAGTCGTATCTATTTATACCTGAATTGGAATAGTTAATCACAAAGGCCAAAGTTTAAGTAGCATAAAGTTTTCCATTACAGGCTCTTTAGAGTTTATTTAAAGATAGTTTTTCAATCATCTGGGATCGTTTTCAATTCTTTAAGAAAGATGTAGGGAATTAAAAGTTTTGAGAAATTGTATACTATGGTACTTTACAGAAGTGATATAAATTTAGTTTTTGATTAATATTCTCCGTATGTATTCGTTTTAGTACACACACATTTACAAACAAAACACATTATAGCCATATAAGTGACCACTATCCATGGGCGGGAACGCGAAAGGTCATAGGTGCGTACCCCGGAATGCACTTCTGGTATCCAAATTAAGTACAGATTTAGGTATCACATACCCACCGTCAAAGGAAAACATGAGGAATTCCTGAATGGTATTTTTTTTTATTACATACAGGCTTGCGCTTGACCTCAATCTCATCTGCTGGAAAGCGATGATGAGGCCGACGATGGAGCGCGCTCACCCAGCAAATACCGATTCACTCGACGTTTGAAGATTCCCATGTCATAAGACGCCGGAAACACCGACGCAGGAAGCGAGTTCCACTCCTTCGCGGTACGCAGCAAAAAGGAGGAGGCGAATCGCTTAGTGCGAGCAGCAGGAATGTCAACCACAAAAGGGTGCAAACCAGCACGAAATTATAATTTAATAGAAACGTCATGTGTAAGTGCTCTGAGCACGGCGATCAGCAGTACTGGTCACGTTGGACACGATATATAAGCGCAAAGTGCTTGCAGGTACTAATTTATCTCTGCTCACCCCGAAATGGATATTGCGTTATTTATTTTGTAAAGTATATAATACTTACAGATCCGTTCTTTGTTCTGGATAGAGAAGGCACGCGTTCCCTCTCCACCGCAGCAACTGCGAGGAGGGGAGCGAAGATGGCCAGCGCAACTAGCCACAGCGCGGCCAGGAGTCCGCAAGCTCCTCGCCTGGACGGCATCCATGGCTGCCGGAGTGACTGCGTTATCGCGAGGTACCGGTCCACTGACATCGCTGTGATTGTGAAGACACTTGAAGCTACCGCTACTCCTGGAAGTAACAGTGGGGTTTTAAGGAAAGAATAGAAATAGGAAGAAAATCATTTATTGGGTTCTTGGATTAGCGTTCATTCCATAGATGCATGAAAGCATTGCAAGCCCTTATAATAAATAAGTCTCGAATAAATTACTCAAACTTAAATAAAAAAATAAATATTCATATTTATATCAATTATATTTTATACCATATATCTTTCCTATTATAAGCAGTATAATTCTGACTGTAATTACTCACGCCAAAAGGCGTAACCCTAGAGCATTAAAATTAATAAAAATGTAAACGCACTTAATCGCAAACGCCACCTGGCGAACATTCACTTACTTACTTTCTTAACGCTCTCGTATTTAAAACTACACATCACATCGCATCCTTTTTTTCTACTTTACAATCGCATTTAATAATTCGTTCAAACTCGCAACACACACAAATCCTTCTCAAAACCATACTCAACATTCACAATCAAACATACATAGTGAGTGGTTGTAAAGTGCCTGGAATACCGCTGCTCGGTAAGTACTTGATTTGTCTCAATTATCGCATTCTTCTTTTATTTATAAATCATCCCGCCTACGAGGGTGCATTTTTTTGCAACGGCATAAGACCAAGACTTATCCCGGCCCGCGTACTAATAATATAATATTCCAATTAATTACACGAACTCTGCTTACTTTGTTCGAATACCGTTTGCAAGTCACTGGGTTCATGACAATACAGAAGAATAGGACAGTCAAGGTGAAAAACAGCAAAACCTGTGTTGTTATGATCCACCTAAGAGAAGTCTGTTCCGTATAGACTAGGTGACCACACCACTGAGCTACTGAGCGCTAATTTTCTGTCGACACCTATTTGCTTTGTAAACGCGTCGAAAAACAGAGAAGTATGGAATAATAGAGTACAGGTTAAAAAGAAAAAAAGGAATTTTAAATGATCACTTCGTTATTTGTCTATTTATCTCTCTATCTGTCTGAATCTCTGTCTGTATTTCTATCTGTCTGTATTTCTATCTGTCTGTATGTCTCTCTCTTTATCTATTAAAGTCTGTGAAACCTTGAAGCTGTGAAAAATTATACTTCTAAATCAACATAATCAAAACTTAAGGACGTTTTGCTGTTTTTCTGTGACTACGTGCTAATATTGTACTTTCTCTTCGATTTATAAATCGATTATTCGTCAACACCCAGTGTGTTATTACCCCGCGCTCGTAACAATATTTAAGATATAAATTCCTATCGGTATACGGAAATGAAGAAAATTTATTAATTTTACGCAGAACTTCCTCGCGGTCTCATATAAGCCTGTGTGTAATCTAATTCATAAACTTTGAGTTCGATCTTTGAGATCGAAATAAACTTGGCATAATTGAAATAATACATAAAGGCTTACATAATTCACAATACTAAAGGAGATAACAAACTTTCGGTTTAGTTTGTTCTACTGAATTAGGAAATCCGTATTATTTGACTTAATAAGGACCCGCATACGATAGGTGT
Organism: Automeris io; assembly: GCA_036320925.1. Taxonomy (NCBI): domain Eukaryota; kingdom Metazoa; phylum Arthropoda; class Insecta; order Lepidoptera; family Saturniidae; genus Automeris; species Automeris io. Next base: position 878,895 of record JAUDJH010000008.1, read on the forward strand.
GCTTAAACGGTCGATCGCAATGGACCTGTCAAGCACGAGAGCTTTATGAGTCGAACTCGGGATATATATGCCAATATAGATTCCGTCCAACCTTTTTTTTATCCCGGGGGAAAATCCTGCATAGGACCATCAGGGACGCTGTGAGGGCAGTGACCCCGGTATGTGAGACTCCTACTGTCTAAAAACCCCCGGGGTGTCCCTTTGATTGCTCCACCTGGGCCTGGGAAGCCAAATTCATCCAGACGCTCAGAGAACAAGAAGCCTTGCTGAGGCTACCTCTCTGGGAGGGGAAGGAGTAAAGCCCACCTCACCAAAAACCTCTCTCCCAGGCGATGCGCCGGACACCGTGCACCGCTTCCCTCTCATCCGGGCAGTTGAGATTCCCTCAAGTCTACTGCCCGGCTACATCCAACCAACCTACACAACAACCTGTATCATACACGCTTCCAGCATCTACCTCTCTACCCGTACAGAGTCGATCGCTTTAAGTCCAATAATTTTGGAGTAGATTACAATCTGCCTTGATCTATTTAAATAAAAAATTTCGAGTGTTAATTCCTAACATTTTAAACTTTAAAGGGTCTTATGCGCGAATTAACTTATTTATAATTATGACTCGACATTTTGATGCTGATACTGTGAATGCTGTGTGCCAGATTGACGTATCACTGAGTTTTTGTTGGGGCCAAAAACTAAAACTGGGGTTTTAAAACTAGAGTCTCGATTTATGTCGCCTTGTAAAAATGCTGGTGCTGTGAGTGTTTTGGGCTGTGACTATTCAAATTATCAAGAGCAAAAGAGGGTAAAGGCAGAATAAGACGTCTGAAGGATTCGGACTGGAACGACTTAGTAGGATGCAGACAAGCTAAGGAGGCCTTACCTAGAGCGAATCCAAAGGTTTCTAAAGCTATCCTGCATCTCAGTAGATTACAGATACGTAAAGTCACCGGAGCTATAACAGGACACGGTTATTTTAATAGACATCTTTTCCATTTAGGTGTCACAGCAACTACTCTGTGCAGAGCATGCATGAGAGAAGAGGAGACAGCTAGACACAGCGAGGAACCTTCTGGAAGCAACCAGCAACATCAGGCGGATGGCGGATTTCCTGGAGGAGCTGAGCTGGGATGATTGAAATCACCCCGGCCCGATTTCACGCAAAATAGGCGCACTCAGACGTCGAGTTGCGGAAAATGAGCCCGTGTGAACCTGAGGGTAGAGGCAGTAATTCCCCAATCTCGACGAAAACTCCGCGTTGCGTCAGTCCGCTCGTGATAATGACCTGTGTAATCAGGTGGAAACGAATTTTTTTTTTATAACTTATAGGCGAACGCTTGACCTCAATCACACCTGGTGGAAGGTAAAGATGAGTCCGATGATGAACCGCGTCCGCCTAACAAATGCCTATTCACTCTTCTTTTAAAGACTCCCAGGTCATAAGATCGCGGAAATATGGCCTCTGGAAGCATATTCCACTTCTTAGCTGTTCGCATGATGAATGTAGAAGCGAATCTTCTCGTGCGGATATAAGGAACATCCACCACATACGGATGGTATCCGACATGATGTCTTGTGGTTTTGTGGTGGAATGGGGCTGGTGGAATCAAAGAATGTAGTTCCTGAGAACACTCTCCACCGTGCAACCGGTAAAAGACCGCGAGGCAGGCAACTCTACGTCGATGCTCAATGCTTTGCATTTTAATTTTTGACAAAGAGTCGTCGCCAATAAGTCTACGAGCTCTACGATCAATCAAGTCCAAAGCCGCCAACTGATATTTAGCGGATCCGTCCCAAAGGTGACAACAGTACTCAATTAAAAGTAAATTGACGCGTAAGACCTGTTTAAGTATTTGTAACGTTGATTCCTCATTACCTTGTAAGAAGTTGACTGTCTTGCACATGACCTCCCCAAAGTACCAGAGCACAGTAACTGCCTTGGCAATCTGCACCGGCATGCAGAACAGTGTCACCAGCAGGTCCGCCACGGAGAGGTTCACCAGGAATATGTTCGTCACACTGTAACAAATTTAACACGATCAGTATATAAACAGCAGTCAGAGGGAGTCGAAGCTGCTCGCGTCCGTAGGCTTTACCCTAGTTTCCCTACACGTGACTCCTGGGCGGTGCTAAACGAGCAGCAGCGAGGTGGTAGGGCGTCGGTGCTCGTCTGGATCGCGACCACAGTACATGAGTGTAAAGGCCGTCATAGTGACCAGTTTCGGCTTGTCGCGTTTCGGGATCAGCTTGTGTATATCCAGTAGCTCATATACCTAGAGACCTTCAGTCGTGGTATATGCGGGCCGACATGACGATGTAGACTATCAATGGATATTTATCCTTTGATAGTCGCTTTCGTTTTTGGACTACATTGTACTTACCATCAGGTACTCTGTAGTCACTAGTCGAGCCAGAGTAAAAAAAAAAAATTTAATAGCTATAGATGAGGCTACCCGACAGAGAACAAAAGCTGTCGACTTAGCTCTCCGTATTAGTAAGCGGAAGTGGCAGTGGGTAGCCCAGGCCATATATACCGAAGAGCCGATGACCGTTGAAACAGGTGGATTCTTGAGTGGATACCGTAAACTGGCAGGCATAGCGTGGCATACCCACCAAAAAGGTGGAGCGACGAACTGAGGAAGATGGCCGGAAAGAATTACATTAGAAGAGCCGAAAACCCGGCTCAATGGCATTTGTTAAAAGAAGCCTATGTCCAGCAGTGGATTAGAGTGGGCTGATGTTAAGTTTGCTCTGCAGATGTCCTTAGGCCGGCGCACTTCGCAACCGGAGGGTTTTTATTGGCTTTACTCAGCAGAAGTCTGGCATATATTACGGCGGCCCCCACTGCTGCCCTGATGATTCATGATGAAATACCACAGGGTTACCGAAAAATAGAGGTAAGGTAATTCCTTACAATTGTGATTGAATTAATCTATACTAATATTATAAAGCTGAAGAGTTTGTTTGTTTGTTTGTTTGTTTGAACGCGCTAATCTCAGGAACTACTGGTTCGAATTGAAAAATTATTTTTGTATCGAATAGGCTATTTATCGAGGAAGGTTTTAGGCTATAAAACATCACGATGCAACTATTAGGAGCGAAAAAATAATGAAAATGTGAAAAAAACGGGGCAAATTATTCGTCCTTGAAGGTTTCCATTGCGTGCGCTGCGAAAACGGTTCAAGATACCAAAATACGTATGAAAGAATTATTCCTCTTGAAATGATCTAAAAAAATGTCCACAACAGTATATGTCTATCTTTTAAGATTAACTCACTAGAGCCGCCTTTTTGGTAATCGAATTTGGTCGAAATGAATGCATTATTTGTTAAAAGTTGTATCAACGTAATAATATTAATCTTTATCCAAATAAATGTGTTGTTGATTAAGAGTATTTAATTATGAACAAAATTGTCTTTTACATCTCTTAAATTCAAGGAACATCTTAGAAGATATTACAATAACTTATATAGCAAAACGACGTTTGCCGGATCAGCTAGTTACAAATAATAATAGTGCTGTATAAACTAATACTATTATAGAGTCAATGCACTTATAACATTATTTGAAGTTCGATGCACTAGTGTGTGATATCACACGAATTATATAAAACACACACCAAATAAATTATAAAGAACATTCACGGTAAGACTATCTTCTAATTCACACGACATCCACAAGTGTTAGAGGCCTCCATTACACTATTCAGAGTAATCTAGATCATTTATATGAATATCAATGAAAATAAGAGCCAAAATGTACATAAACTGTATAAATAAACAAAACAAAGAATAGTTTCAATGAAGAACGAAGTCAGAATAAAACCGAAATACCAAGAATTAACTGAGGACTCAGCCAGTAATAATGAATGATAGCATAATACGTTTTAAAAAACAGATAAGTAATATTTCGCAGATAGAAATAATGATTGATGGCTAATGACAAAATTATGTTTTATAAAAACATGAAAGAGATATTTCATCATTAATGCCTTACATACCAGGAAATGTCAAACACAAGTAGGACCTTCTGTAAATCATAAAATATACATATTTTAGCCAAACTGGTTTCATTACATCTCTAAATGATTTAAGATTTAGATAATAAGAATTTCAAGCAAAAACTTTTCCCCCAAAATTATTGCGTAATATCTTTATTATCCTTAAAACTGACAAAGTAATTTTAAACATTCATAAATACTCATCAATAACTACTGATAAGAATACTAAAATATATACTAAAAGCTTTGCAGTTGTATGTATTTCTGTTGCGAATATCAAATAATTGTTTCTAACAACATGCCGACGAAGTACACGATTAAAGCGACACAGAATTCCCATGTTTACACATCGCAAAGTGCTCTCGCATTCCGTTTTATATGGAATCCGAAAGTTATATTATTCGCAGAATCGATTTGCCAATACATAAGAATATATTTTCAATGTATCCTAGCTGCAATTGAATGAGATTTGCTTTCAGATTGTATGATTTAAGGAAAGGGACGTCGGTAATGAAACTTGTCTGCTGCTCGTTTTAAGGACGCTGTACTTGCAATAGATTTGACATATATCCGGCCAATAGTTTCATAACCTCTGTTGATCCCTAGCACCGTACATCAATTAAATTATTACATTAGTCTTTAACCTTATGTTTGTAAGTAATTCGAGCAAAGATCATGTGTAAAATAATTCAATTGAATATGACAATAGCTTTTTAACTTCCACGAATAATATAAGTGACCGATGTGTTTCGGTATTGTTATTGTATTACCACTATGGAGTATAATTTCAGGTTGGACAGAGTTTTCCATACATACCGTGTACGGTGTAAGATCGTATAAAGAATTCACGTTATAAAATTATAGGGTCAATAGAGCAAACGCGATTCTCCATTAATGTTTTAATTTGTACATGTTAAAGGTACAAATAATTCCCAAAAATATGCCTTGACATTGCAAGAAAAATATGTATTATGTCGGCAAGAAAACTTTTATGAATTTTATATATCTCCCAAAGCGCATTACATATGTAGGCTTCCATCAAGATGAAGAGAAACGGCTTTGTAATGTCGTAACATCTAGATATTAATGGCTATGTTTTTGCGTCAACCTTATTTTGCTAGGGCTTGTTACGAGGATAGACAAGGGATTAAAGATAGACCTTGTTTTTGGATCGTTCTGAATGACGAGATCCGTTTTTGCTAATACTGGCATAAATATGTACACAACAATAAGACCTTATAGTGCTTTTATTTCTTTTAATACACAGAGCGATTTTATAGACGAAGGATATATTTCAAAATACGATAACTTGCACCTTCTTGTGACTAATAAAAATGTAAATAATTGTGCGGTAGCAGCCTTTTACCCATTGGACAGTGGAGAGTGTTCTCTGGAGCTACTTTCTCTGATTCTCTCAGCTCCATTTCATCATAGAACTACTAGACACGGATATCGGATGTGGTGGACGTTCCTTATACCTGTACGAAAAGATTCAGTTCTGCATTCATCATGCGAACAGCTAAGGAGTGGGATAATCTTCCAGCGGCCATATTTCCACGATATTATGACTTGGGAATTTTTAAGAGAAGAATGAATAGGCATTTGTTGGGCAGACATGATGCATCGTCGGTCTTATCTACACCTTCCACCAGGTGTGGGTGAGGTCAAGTGTCCTGCTGTAAATCATAAAAAAATACTGTAACGATCCGTAAAAGTGTGGACACCGTAGCGTGTATGGCACACGACGTAGCGTGTTATCAATTCCTTTATTGTGAATACAGATACTAATGTATCTGCTCACCTTGAAAGGGATATACCGTGATGATATATATATTTTACACTGGCTCGACATAGTGACTACAGAGTACCTGATGGTAAGTACAGTGTAATCCAAAAACGAAAGCGACTATCAAAGGATGCAAATCCATTGATAGTCTACATCGTCATGTCGGCCCACATATACCACGACTGAAGGTCTCTAGGTATATGAGCTACTGGATATGCACAAGCTGATCCCGAAACGCGACAAGCCGAAACTGGTCACTATGACGGGCTTTACACCCATGTACTGTGGTCGCGATCCAGACGGGCACCGACGCCCTACCACCTCGCAGCTGCTCGTTTAGCACCACCCAGGAGTCACGTGTAGGGAAACTAGGGTAAAGCCTACGGACGCGAGCAGCTTCGACTCCCATTATATATTATTATTTATAGTTTTAAATTAAATACCACATATGTTAAATTTTTAGCTCATGATGTATGTAGAATTTTTTAGTTTAATTTTTCATATCATTTTCTTTATTTTCAGCTTTTTATATCCTGTCTCGGCTTAGTGGCTACACCACGCCTGTTGGTAAGCATGGTGCATTCCAAAAACCAACTACAACTATCAACAGTAAAGAAAAACAATTGACAGCCGTCCTGCACAAATATATCTTCACGCTTCTCATAAAGGAGTCAATAGGATGGTGGGAACACGCTCGCCGGAAGATAATTTTACAGCTCAATTACTCGGTAGAAGTAAGAGTTAGAGAAACACTTAGTTATTTATTTATTTACTTTTACATGGTTGCCAGTGGCCCGTTACAATAACTAATTCATACAATACATACATAAAATTACAATAAAAATGTAAAGTTCCTATTAAGGCATCCACAACATACGTCAGAGTAGCCTGTTTAATTATATTGTATCATATTACATTATACTAAATCATACTATACTATATTATATTATGTCACACTATATCATATTACATTATATTATATCTTATCACATCATACTATACTATATCATGTGATATGAATGGTAATTGATGTCAATTGTTCTACTTGGGATTTCAAAATTGGGGTTTCAAAACCGTTCTACTTGGGATACGAGTTACCGTATAGTTGTTACCCTGTAAACCCGCGGGCATGATTCTCCTGTGGAAAAAAGAGGGTGGAAAAGGTTAAATAACTCTCCAGAGCACTCGCTGTAACGCAGATGGTATAAAATGCTCAGTGAGGCAATATTCCTGCGCAACTAAAACGGTTCCAGACGCCAGACGCTTAGTAGCGGACAACCCTCTCTCCAGCTTTGTGCCGCAGACCGAGTTGTCCATAGCGATGGTTTTCGTGAAAAGGTTTTATGATTTTCTCGTGAAACTAAGTTGGAGAATTCTGCGAGAGCCTTTAGGCAGCACTCCACGAATTAGTTGACACAGGGCGAGTTAAATGTAATGTTGCTTTTAATTACGTGCCCACTGGTCCGGATATTTGCCAACAAAAACATTGCGGGCTGTTTGTATAGGGATGAAATGCGATTGTTTGGGTTATTCTCATAGATGTAACATTCAGTAGACACCCCAAGTGTTTTTCTATAATGGCTCGAGAAATTGACTATATTGTATCTGATGGGAAGTATAATATACTCCAAGAACGGCTATGAACGCCAAGGAATGAAAATCCGTTGACAGTCACCATCGCTACTTCAAATACCACGACGGAATGTCTCTAGGTATATCAATAACTGGATATATACAAACATAACAAGCCGAAGTGAGTCATTATGATAGTCTTTACACTTGTACTGTAGTCATGCTCCAGTTAAACTCGTTACGCCCAACGCATTAAAGTCATCATATTTTTGTTAGACTTGTTCAGGATGGTTAGTAATTTAAAAGACTGTTAACAGAAGATTGTATTTATTATATTTACGTTTGACAACGTCCGACTCTTATCTCTCTAAACACGAAGTGCGACGGTAGTGTTGCTACCTAACATCTTTCCTTTTTTGAAAAGAAGAAAACAATACTATAAACTATTAGACTACTTGAAGAATTCAAAGCTAGGGTAAGTAACAAAACAATTTATTTTTATTTATTTTTTGGACAAAACTACTTGTACCCAGTGCTGTGAAATCTTTACATTTGATTACTAAACGCATTTGACATTATCTTTCAATGACTAAATTGACAAGTGACGTTTGACATTAGTAACAACACATTAATTTAATTAACCTTAAATTTAACAAAATAAATGACAATTACACATATAAGAAATATAATTAATAACCATAACGTTGAGGAGATTTAACAATTCGTCCTGAACGTGTGGTTTTTGGTGAGTTATTTTGTACATTTACATTTTCACTAATATCCTTTTTCTTTTCAGGTGAACGAGATGATGGCTTTAAGATATGTTCGCGATTTCTACGATATATTCCTTCTGGAGACTGAATAAGATAACTACGAGGCTCTTTTCCTGCCTGTGAAATTCTACCTGGTACCCAAATTCCTTTTGGTTTTTGTTTAAAAAGTATATTATCACCTTCCTTTAATTGTGACAATGGTTTTGTATGTTTATTATAATACATTTTTGAATATTGCCTTTGTTTTTCAATATTAGTTTTAAGTACATCAATATCTACTAATGTTGGTAATAATTTAGTATCTATAACTGGAATTTTAGTACGTAAGTCTCTAGACATACAAAGTTGTGATGGGGAATATCCTATTCTCTTAGGTGTGTTCCTGTACATAAGTAACGCAATATAAGGATCTGTATTATCTACTTGACATTTCTTTAATATGTGTTTAATTGTTCCTATGGATCTTTCAACCATACCATTTGAACGGCTTAAGTACGGACTAGAGGTAATGAAATTAATGTTCCATTCCTTTGCAAAGATCTGTAATTCTTTTGAGTTAAATGGTGGACCATTATCTGATATCATGATCTCTGGTATACCATGTCTAGCAAAAATTGATTTTAAATGAGTTATAATTGTGTTTGAATTTGAGGTATTATTTAATAATGCTAATTCTACATATTTTGAAAAGTAATCTACTACTATCAAGTATTTTTGGTTATTAAAATCAAAAATATCTATACCTACTTTATTCCAAGGTAAAAGTTTATAATCATGATGCATTATTGGTTGTTTAGAATTATTTCTCTGGTATGTTAGGCATGTATGACATTTATTTATATATTTTTCTATGTCACTACTCATTTGTGGCCAATATACTGTTGACTTTGCTAAACGTATAGAACTATTAATACCTTGATGTCCCTCATGAGCTAATTTTAATATAAAATCTCTCATGGACTCAGGAATAATAATTTTATCAACCAAAAGTAATATATTATTTATGTAACATATTTTATCTTTAAGAGAAAAGTAAGGCTTTATGGACTGACTAACTGACCTTTTATGTTCTGGCCAACCATTTTGACAATAATAAACTATTTTACTTAAAGTTGGGTCTGTTTTTATTGATTGTTGGAGTTCTTGGATTTTTTCTTGACTAACTGATAAGTTTGACACAATAAAATTAATATGTAAATCTATGTCATTTTCAAGATCTAATAATGTATTATCTGGCAATGGTGCTCTAGACAAGGTATCGGCTATATATAAATAGCGACCTGGTTTATATATTACATCAAGCTCATATGGCTGTAAACGTAACATTATTCTTTGTAAACGTCCTGGAATGTCATATAAAGCTTTTTTAAACAACGTTATAAGTGGCTTATGATCTGTTTCAACTGTTATTTTTCTGCCATAAATATATTGGTGAAACTTAGTGACTCCAAATAGTATAGACAACAACTCTTTTTCAATTTGTGCATAATTCTGCTGACATTTAGTTAAGGTTGCTGAAGCATATGCTATAGGTTTTTCATGCATTAAGACTGCACCTAGTGCATCTTTTGACGCATCTACTGATAAAGTTATGTGTTTATTAGCATCATAATATGTCAAGACAGGTGAATTACTAATAAGTTTCTTTAAATTATTAAATTCAGCTTCATGCTGTTCAGACCATGACCATATAATATTTTTCTTTAATTGAGATCTAAGTAAACTTGATTCTTTAGATAAATGAGGTATAAAAGAACTAAGATAATTTACCATTCCCATAAATCTTTGTAAATCATTAACACAAGTTGGACTAGGCATATTACATATAGCTTTCACTTTACTTGGGTCGGGTTTTACACCGTATTGACTAAAAATATGTCCTAAGTATTTAACTTCTGTTGTACATATTATTGATTTTTCTTTATTAAATTTTATATTTAATTCACGAGCTCTATCTAAGACTTTTTGTAGTGTCTGATTATGCTCTTCAAGCGTTTTACCATATATTAGAAAATCATCTATCATTATTTTAACATTTTTAATATCACTAAATCTATTAAACATTTCTCTATGAAATATTTCCGGAGCAGCATTAATACCAAACGGCAATCGAGTAAATCTATAGCGACCAAAGGGTGTTATAAAAGCACATAATTTAGATGCAGTTTCAGACAAGTTTAACATCCAAAATCCTTTATTTGCATCAAGTGTAGTAAACACTTTAGCACCTGCAAGATCAGACTTTATCTCATCAAGTGTAGGAAATTGATAATGTGGTCTTAAAATTGCTTTATTGAGTTTACGAGGATCTATACATAATCTTAACGAACCATTCTTTTTAGTTGTGAGAACTATTGAGCTAACCCATTCTGTAGGTTCCTCTACTCTACAAATAACTTTACTTTTTTCAAGTTCTTGTAACTCTTTTTTTAAAGAATTTTGTAATTGAAAAGGTATTCTACGACATGCATCTACAGAAGGTATTGCATCTGGTTTTAGTATAAAATCACACTGAAAATCTTTTAAACAGCCTAAACCTTCAAAAACATCTTTATTTTTTGATATAATATTTTCACAAACATTGTGTGGTATGACATTTACACTGTAAACTCTTTTTAAAACATTTAAGGTTTTACATGAGTCTCTGCCCAAAATATTTTTACTGTTTATATCTACTATGTGAAAATTAATGTTATATGGATGGTTGTTATAGTAAACCTGCAAATTACATTGACCTGTGGTGGGTATATTTTCTCCACTGTATGTTGATAATTTAAACTGACTTTTAAAAATAATATTTGTTGATAATCCTAGACTATGAAATGTATTTAACGTTAAAATATTTGTATCAGCTCCTGTATCTATTAGAAAACTAATATTAATATTATTGATATTTAAATTTGTTGTCCATAACTCTGTGTTTATATTATTTATATGAATTAATCCTACAAACATCTTATCATTACAATTAGGTTGATCACTACAATTATTATCTGATTGTATGACTTTTACATGTTTAATGTAACAAGCTTTAGCAAAATGATTTAATTTACCACAGTTTTTACATTTTACCCCCTTCGCTGGACATTTGTATTGGTATTTGTGTACCTGCAAACATTTTTTACATGGTTCCCTTGCTCGGCTTGGACTTCTTGATCTAGGTTTTATTTTTACCTGACCAACAAAAGAGTCTTGTAATGTTTTGGCTTGTTCTTTAGTTGTTTCCATTTGTTTAGCCAATTGGACAGCATTATCAAGCGTTTCAGGCTTTTGGATTAAAATTTTCTCCTTTATGTATTGGTTTTTTGATGATAAATTTAGACTAAATATGTCTCTTAGTATTTCATCAGTCAATGTACCAAAATTACACTGTTGCCCGATATTTCTCAAATGAGTAGCATATTCATCAATGCTTTCATCATTTCCTTGTCTTCTGTTAAACAATTTGTGACGCTCCATTGTAATATTTAGTTGTGGTAGAAAATAATTATTAAATTTTTCTATTAATTGTTTAAATGTTACCGTATCCAAGTCGTAATTAAATGAGTAAAATATTGTTAACGCTTCAGTACCGACAAAATTAAGTAATATGGCTACCTTCCGACTATCACTTTCTTGTTCTAGGTTATTAGCCCTCATATATATCTTAAGCTGCATACACCAATTTTTCCATTCTAGCGGCATATTTGTACTTCGTAAATTAAGTGGTCGTAAACTGCCCTGTAAAGAATTCACGCTGCGGCTGGAACGTACGCCATCTTGATCCACGTTTTCGTGATCCATTATAAATTATAATTTTATATATTAATACTATCACTTTTTAAAACTTTAGCTTTACTTTCTGACACCATGTTAGACTTGTTCAGGATGGTTAGTAATTTAAAACACTGTTAACAGAAGATTGTATTTATTATATTTACGTTTGACAACGTCCGACTCTTATCTCTCTAAACACGAAGTGCGACGGTAGTGTTGCTACCTAACAATTTTGTAATTCTGTATTATTATTTTTTTTACACTGGCTCGACATAGTTACTACAGAGTTCCTGATGGTAAGTACAGTGTAGTCCAAAAACGAAAGCGACTATCAAAGGATGAAAATCCATTGATAGCCTCCATCGCCATGTCGGCCCGCATATACCACGACTGAAGGTCTCTAGGTATATGAGCTACTGGATATGCACAAGCTGATCCCGAAACGCGACAAGCCGAAACTGGTCACTATGACGGGCTTTACACCCATGTACTGTGGTCGCGATCCAGACCGGCACCGACGCCCTACCACCTCGCTGCTGCTCGTTTAGCACCGCCCAGGAGTCACGTGTATGGAAACTAGGGTAAAGCCTACGGACGCGAGCAACTTCGACTCCCAAAAATAAAATAATATTAATATTATGAATTAATATAAATATTGGGTTTTGTTACATTGGACGTCTTCTTTTTAAATGTTCTATGGTTATTACAAAGCGGTTGGAATTCAACGAAATTATTTCAAATTACAATAAAAGTATCCCTTCAGGCATAGTTTCGAGAGGCGAGCTTTTCCAGTTAATGTATGGAACAATACACGCGCATGTATAGGTATGGCTTTGTTTTTACAAATGAATAATAATTTAGTTATTTATACGGCGTAAAGAGTTTCCCTATTGTAAATTGAGAAAATTGAAACATTTTTAAACAGGGAGATTTTCTCTGTTTTATTTTGTTTAAAATATTCGTAAAATAGCTTTACTAACTAGGATAAGGTCAAGATTACACAGAATCACTGAGAGTGCGTGAAACTGAATATAGTATTATTATGATGACATTAAGGTAAAACTTGAACCCTAGATTTTCAGATTTATAGATATCACACAGCTATGAAGTTAAAACGCGGAGGTTGTCTCGAGGTGCTTTTTCGAACGGACTAACTGTGGAACAAATTACCAATGAGTATATAACACAAAGGATGGATGCCTACCTACACCGTTCATTTAGAGAGATGAAGTGCGCGTGAACTAAATTTTAATCAGACAGCTGTTTCTCTGTGGAATGTCGAGCCGCGAAAGCTCGATAAGCGATTCTGGAATACCCGGGTAAATATATAATGTCTACAGATCTCTCCCAAACTTATAAGGGTCAACAGAATTACCTTACATAGAATCATGAAGATTAGCAAGGACCAAGGTCACAACAAACAAATTATCAGAAAGTTGTAAATATGTAGTTACGGCAAAAAAGGCATACTTAAGCATTACTTAGGCATTTTTAAGGAGAGCATCGCTCTTACTGCAGCCTTGATAGTTCTGTGGAAGAATTTTCCTCTAAGTTACCAAAAAAAGCTGTTTAATTTGCTGACCGATCTAGGTCATTGGTGTAACGCACACTTCCTTATTGATTTATCTCTTATTGACTTAACAAGACTATTCGAGGGTGCGAGGGTATTTAGGTACCAAGGGACGTAATTCTGCTGTAATGTGTTGATTGTAGAGCCCACAGTACTCGTCAATATGTATAAATAGTCAGTTTAAGGCTTTTACGAAAAATTGGCACTTCTCAGCCGCTAAATCGCTTTTTTTTTAAATGGGCACTACTTTTGTGGCCGAGATAGACCTTTACAACTAAATCAAGTAAGAGGGCGAATACTGAGATGCTCAGCCGGCAAATTAATGGGTTGGGTAGCAACGCAAGGTCACCCCTGTGGGTACGATCTCGTCATGGGCCGCCAGCCAAAATACGAAACCTGTTCGCTACAAATATTTGGAATTATATCTATAATTATAATCTTTATTTTATTTATTATTATTATTTTTTTTTTTATACTGGCTCAACATAGTGACTACAGAGTACCTGATGGTAAGTACAGAGTAGTCCAAAAACGAAAGCGACCATTAAAGGATGAAAGTCCATTGATAGTCTCCATCGTCATGTCGGCCCACATATACCACGACTGAAGGTCTCTAGGTATATGAGCTACTGGATATACACAAGCTGATCCCGAAACGCGACAAGCCGAAACTGGTCACTATGACGGGTTTTACACCCATGTACTGTGGTCGCGATCCAGGCGGGCACCGGCGCCCTACCACCTCGCTGCTGCTCGTTTAGCACCACCCAGGAGTCACGTGTAGGGAAACTAGGGTAAAGCCTACGGACGCGAGCAGCTTCGACTCCCATTTTTATATATTCAAGGAAACATAAAGCAATATATAAACAATAAAAAACATATACAAAGAAGATATATAAGCCAGCAAAGTATCCACATAAAAATTCAAGCTAAAGACACAATACAATAAGAGAAAACGAATTACATAATTATATAAAGAAAACAAAAATTAAACTGATATGTTAATATTATTCTGTTTTGTTTAATAATAATATATCATCTCGCTATATACCTTTTGGGGTAAGCAGAAATAAGTCACTGGATGTATACACTTTGCGTTTATATACAGTGGCCGACGAGACCAGTAGCGCAGCTGATAACCCTTCTCACAGCACAAGTACACGCGACAGTTTTATTAGCCCTTTTGGAGGTCCTCGGTGTGCCCGGGGGCTGGTGCACAAGACACTTAAGGAGCACCCCAGGGGTTTTAGTCGGCAGGAGTCCGGCATACCGAGGGCCGGCCCTCACCGCCCCCTGACGATCCATGAGGATTTCCCCTGTTACCAAAAAAAATATGTCATGCGGGTTTCCTCATGATTTTTTCTTTCACCGGTGAGAATATGGCGGCTAAATTCGTACTTAATCTTGAATAACACAAAGGTACTAGCCGAGATTCGAATTTACAACAATTCGCGTTTCCGCGCACGGATACCGGTCCTTTAATCACTAGACTGTTATATATAAGAACATATGTATGTCTTCACTTTTGATCACGCCTCTGTGTGATTCCCATGTTCCCTAATTCTGTGGTCTCCTCCTCCGCGCAGTTAATGAAGCTTAGCGATCTTGATACACGAGTATGCGGAAACATACAGCGTGTCCTATAAGACAATATTAAAACCTAAAGGACGGAAGAAGAATTGTAGCTCTATAGTTTACTATAAATAGAATTCTCCAATTCTAGTGCATTTAGAAGATACTTGGAAAATGTAATATTTTAAAACCAGAGTTATTCTCAATCTAAGATTTTAAATTGTCTGTTATATGATTTTTATTATAAGGTTTTAACTGTCTATTAAATCTTTTGTTCACTGAAATCATTGTAATAGTAAAGTTAGAAACAAAAATAGTGAACGATTATCTCTCATTCTAAAAATTTGTTAAAGTACAAAAGGCAATATCTTTAAAAAAAAATGTACGGTACTTTGTGTTTCCCGTTATTTGGTATACTGCAGTAATCCATGCAATTTCTAATAATATCGTAGCCAACTTTCTATTTTATTTTCGAGTTTCTAATCTTCATAAACTCATCGTCATAAACTGTAAAGCAATTGAGTGATAATCGCTTACAATTTTTATTACAACTTTACTAATGGAGTGATTTCAGTGGTGAAACTAATTTTCTAATATTCATAATTTATCTCAAAATATATTGACAGACAATTGACATCCTAGAACTTTGTGAGTTTTTAGAAAAGTTGTAAATTGAAAATAATTTTTGATTTGTTATAATAAGAAAAGAAAAAGATATTTTCAAGTACCTTTTAATCGCGCTGTAATTGGAGAGTTATATTTACAGTAAGTTATAGAGCTACCGATCCTCTATTAGCCCTATAGTTCTGGACGTTGACTTATTGCACATCCTGTACATACAATATATGTGACTCTACCCTTCATAATATCTGCCATTCGGCTTACGTGAAATGAATAAACGATCTAGTGATGTAGTTCATATATGAACACTTTTATTGAGGACTTCGCGGAAAAAAGTCGTAACTTGGTAAAAGGGTAATCAAGACCAGTGTGATAATGAGACAGGGGTGACAGTAATGCCAATGTGACAGTTAAGCAACAAATGAAGCCCTAAAAATGACAATATTCATACCTATGAACATGGTTGAATTGCCTGGGCTGACCTTATTAACTTTTTAAAGCTTCATGAAACAGGTTTTATTTTACTCCACCGTAACCTTGAGTTTCTTTTGGCGCTTCTTCCCAAGGTTGTCGTTTCGGAAACGCTAGTGGGTCACTGTTGGCTTATTTCCCTGGTTTGCCGCTCGAGTCGAGGTTCGTATCCACCAGTGTGCCCTTGCCCTCACACTAAACTATAATTCTCTGACTGAGCACGTTGAGTGCTGGCAACTCTCGCCCGGTGAAGTTTATTATTTATTTATTTATTTTAAAGGGAAACATACGGCAATATAAAAATGATGAAATGAAAAACAGAAATTTAAATGTAGCATTACAAACAACACACAAAAACAAAAGAAAATACAGAACATATAAACATGGCGAAAATGGGCCCTTCATCAGCCTAAACAACAAAAACAAACAAAATAATATGTTGTTTTTATGATAACAAAAATACACAAAAAGCCAGCAAACTTTCCACAAAAATTAGTACAAAAATATAAATCAAAAATTTTATTATATAGATCACAGGCACGAAAAACAAAAGTATTATTAACATAGTTTGATCTTAAGAATGGCGCCTTAAACAGCGAAAAGTCAAAAGAAAAGGATTGCAAACAATGTAATTTTTTTCATAAGTGCGCGGAGTTTAATGCTCTTTTTGGGAGACGAAGCTGCTCGCGTCCGTAGGCTTTACTCTAGTTTCCCTACACGTGACTCCTGGGTGGTGCTAAACGAGCAGCAGCGAGGTGGTAGGGCGTCGGTGCCCGTCTGGATCGCGACCACAGTACATGGGTGTAAAGCCCGTTATAGTGACCAGTTTCGGCTTATCGCGTTTCGGGATCAGCTTGTGTATATCCAGTAGCTCATATACTTAGAGACCTTCAGTCCTGGTATATGTGGGCCGACATGACGATGTAGACTATTGTAGCTGCACGTCTGCACGGCGCCACGATCGGAGCAGCAAAACCCGAGTATGATTTCGCGCAGGCTTATATGCACTCTCGACTGTAGCACTGCCGCTTTCTGATTGGCCGATCAACTTAGGTTAAGGATAAACAAGAACCGTGCGCGTTCTATTTGTTAGGCTTAAGATGTAAATATAGTTTGTAAGGATTTTAACTAATACATGTTTTCGGAATGTAACACGCTATTTATTTCGCTACGTGCTCCAGCCTCAACAGTGGTGACCCCGACGCTCAGAAAATCGGACCGCGATGCCTTAGTATTGAAGCTCTGCAGAATTTCGCGTGTACCCAGCCAGCACGAAGACACTTACCTGCACAAGTGGTGTCGTTACGCTGAAGCTACGGTAATCAACGGAAACATCACAATAAGAAAAATATGGCGAATCAAGAGCCCACTTGTTCTGTTACAAGCCATGAAGCAGCCGCCATAGCCGTGTCATTAAGATTGCCGCAATTCTGGCGCCAACGCCCGCGGCAATGGTTCATCGCATTTGAAGCTGCTACGAACGACCTCAAACGTAGTGATGCCCAGCTCGCTCAGATGACTATTGGGAAGTTAGAACAGGAAGATATCGATCAGATAATGGATCTGATTGAAAATCCAGCAAAAAAACAATATGAAAGCATCAAGCGACGGCTGATATATCTTTACGAAGAATCAGAAGCCAAACAGTTTCAGAAACTTCTGGACATGGAACTCGGAGATCAAAAACCCACACAACTCTTACGTTGTATGCGTCATCTCGCAAGAAACAAAGTTCCAGACAATACCTTACAAATGATGTGGATGAAATTACTGCCTCAGCATGTACGATCCATCCTAACAGTGAGTGATACATTAAAAAAGGATACAACTCTCGAAGAACTGGCTAAGCTGGCCGATAAAATTTTGGAACAAAATGACCAATTATGTTCCAGTACATCAAACAAGAAGTCAGAAGTACCAAACAATCAGCCATTGATCGAAGAGATAAAAAAGCTCAAACACGAGATTATAGCATTAAAATCATCACGTTACAGAAGAGGTACGCAGCGAGGATTTTCAAGTCACCGACAAAACTCATCGCGGCCATCCACATCTCGCTCCTACTCACGTAATCCTCGCACCGTCCCGCTTGCAACATATTGTTATTTCCACCGGCGGTTCGGCAAGGACGCAAGACGCTGTAATGCGCCATGCAAATATTCTACGAAAAATAAACCACAAGAAATACGATCAGAATTGGCAGCCACAGAGTCCAGCGGTTCAAATCGTCTTTTCATAATGGACAGGAATTCTAATCAGAAATTTCTCATCGATACCGGAGCGAACATTTCAATCATACCAAAGACCGGACGCATGAAGTGTGAGCCGACAAATTTTTGCCTGTACGCAGCTAATAATACCATGATCACAACGTACGGCGAGAAAACTATGGAATTAAACTTTAATCTACAAAGGTCATATCGCTGGAAATTTGTTATAGCAGCAGTCAGTAAGCCGATAATTGGCGCTGATTTTCTTCAACATCACAAACTTCTTGTTGATATCGCAGGACGCTGCATAATTGACAAGATAACTGGTGCCTGCATTCGCACATCTCTCTCCAGTTCAACTGAGCCAACCGTTCGTACCATCGATACAGAACAAAAGTATCATAAAATACTCGAAGACTTTCCAGATATCACACGTCCGTCTCCAACGAAATTTCATAATAATAACGACGTTAAACATTTTATCGAAACAAACGGACCACCGCTACATGCAAAAGCAAGGCCAATACCACCACATCGGCTACTCATCGTTAAAAAAGAATTCGAGCACATGATAGAACAAGGGCTGTGTCGACCAAGCAAAAGTCCTTGGGCTAGCCCCTTGCACATAGTGCCGAAGAAAAACGGTGATATACGAGTTTGTGGAGACTACAGAAGACTAAATGCTGTTACTAAGCCTGATCGATATCCCGTACCCAGACTGAAAGATTTCACCTATCAGCTTCATGGCATGAACATCTTTTCCACTCTGGATCTCAACAGAGCATATCAACAGATCCCTGTTCTAGAAGAACACATCGAGAAAACCGCCATCATCACACCTTTTGGATTGTTTGAGTTCCCGAAAATGTGTCCAGGCTTAAAGAACGCCGGACAGACATTTCAAAGGTACATTCACGAAGTTCTTTCCGGCCTTGATAACGTATTTTCATTCATCGATGACCTCATTATTGCATCCTGCGACGAAGAAACTCACATACGTGACTTACGTACCGTTCTGGAGCGACTCGACCACTATGGGATAACCATCAATCCATCCAAATGCAAATTTGGCCAAGAAGAAGTCAAGTTTCTAGGCTACAAAGTCTCACGACAAGGAATCAAACCACTGGAAGAAAAAATAGAAATTATCGCCAATTTTCCAAAACCAACAACAGTTGAAGATTTAAGAAGATTCCTTGGCATGATAAACTTCTACCGAGATAGTATACCAGACGCTGCCGCAATTCAAGCTCCATTACATGAGTATCTGCATAATTCTAAGAAAAGAGACAAGACCACGATCGACTGGACCACAACTGCATCTCAAGCATTTGAAGCATGCAAGTCCAGTATTAAAAACGCCACAATACTCGCTCACCCTGCACATCATGCGCCAATCGCTTTAATGTGCGACGCTTCAGATAAATGTGTGGGTGCAGTCCTGCAACAAAAACACAATTCGAAGTGGCAAGCGCTTGGCTATTTTTCAAAAAAACTCTCTGCAGCGCAGCAAAAATATTCAACGTTTGACAGAGAACTTCTGTCGATTTATATGGCGGTCAAACATTTCCGCAAGATATTTGAAGGACGTGAACTCATTATCTACACGGATCACAAGCCGCTCACATATGCCATCAACAAATCTCCGTCTGACAGCGACACTCCACGGCGAATTCGACAGTTGCTCTTTATAAGCGAATTTACAACAGACTTACGACATGTGAACGGCTCTGAAAACGTCGTAGCCGATGCGCTTTCTCGTATAGAAACCATAGAAGCGCCTTCATATTTAGATTATGAAAAACTGTCACTATCTCAAGAAAAGGATGAAAACGTCTGTCGGCTGCTACAGCAAACCAATATTCAACTCAAGAAATTTTCAGCACCAGGAACCAATTCTAAAATTTATTGCGAAATCACAACGCCTCATATTAGGCCGTACTTAACAGAGGAATTTCGACGTACTGCTTTCAACGCTATACATAATTCAAGCCATCCTGGCATTCGATCTACTCGGAAACTGATGCAGCAAAGATATTTCTGGCCATCAATGAACAAAGACGTCGGCAACTGGGCTAAAGCATGTGTACCGTGCCAACAGTCAAAGGTGCAACGCCACTCAAATAGCGATTTTGCATCATTTCCAGACTGCGATCGGTTCCAGCATGTACATATCGATATAGTTGGACCACTGCCTACCACATCACATGGTCATCGTTATCTCTTAACTATGATCGACCGACAAACTCGATGGCCCGAAGCAATTCCTTTGAATGAAATAACTTCAGAAAATGTAGCAGCAGCATTTTATGAAAATTGGATTTGCAGATTCGGCTGCCCTACGTCTATTACCACTGATCAAGGTCGTCAATTCGAAAGCCAATTATTCCATGTGCTGGCGAAACTACTGGGCGCCGAGAAAAATCGCACTACAGCCTATCATCCACAGAGCAATGGAATAGTCGAACGTTGGCATCGATCTTTGAAATCCGCACTAATGGCAAGACTCAACACGAGTATCAAGTGGACAGCAGAGCTTCCTACAGTTCTCCTTGGACTGCGCGCAGCCATCCGATTGGACACCAACACAAGCGCAGCCCAATTAACTTACGGCCAAGCTATCCGCCTACCTGGAGATTTTATTACGCCATCAAGATCAATATCAACAATGAATGCCAGTTTTGTTGATCGACTCCACCAAACGATTACGGCTTTTGCACCTGTTTATCAACCACATAGTAACAAGCACAACATCTTTATTCATAAAGACCTGCAAACCTGTGAAGCCGTATTCGTACGAGTCGACAGCGTAAGAAAACCACTTCAGCAGCCTTACGAAGGACCCTATAAAGTATTGCAACGAAACAGTAAATTTTTCAAATTAAGACTGCCAAACAGAGATGTCAACGTGTCCATTGATCGGCTCAAACCTGCATATATAATAAACAATACAGAATCCGACCACAATGTCAAAACAAGCAAAAATTCAACGGCCAACTCCGATATTCCAATAACAACTAGATCTGGAAGAATTATAAAGAAACCCGTACGCTTCGCTTGAGGGGGAGTACTGTAGCTGCACGTCTGCACGGCGCCACGATCGGAGCAGCAAAACCCGAGTATGATTTCGCGCAGGCTTATATGCACTCTCGACTGTAGCACTGCCGCTTTCTGATTGGCCGATCAACTTAGGTTAAGGATAAACAAGAACCGTGCGCGTTCTATTTGTTAGGCTTAAGATGTAAATATAGTTTGTAAGGATTTTAACTAATACATGTTTTCGGAATGTAACACGCTATTTATTTCGCTACGTGCTCCAGCCTCAACACTATCAATGGATTTTCATCCTTTGATAGTCGCTTTCGTTTTTGGACTACACTGTACTTACCATCAGGTACTCTGTAGTCACTATGTCGAGCCAGTGTAAAAAAAAAACTTGTAAGGTGATGACAATTTCAATAAACTGCGACTATCTAGGTCACGCGAATTGTATTTAAAAGCACACAAAATTAATAAAAAATTTGTCACCATAAAAGTGCCTTCTGATTTATTACAAACTCTTTCTAAAAGGGCTTATTACTAGAGGCCACTGGCTCTCACTATACCGTAATCCACACCCGTCATAACATAAAACACAATTCACTGTAACATACGAACCTCATTCACTCATGACTCATTAACTCTCCCATTGAAACGATCATGAAACAAATATCTCTCGGCGACAATGTGGCTTTAATTTGCAAAGCGTAACGTGAGGCTGTTGGCCTATCTAGGTTTGTCTACGCAATGGGAGTTAGGGATATTACACACTAGATCCGATACAAATCCGTGAAAATACAAGCTTAACTCCGACCGAGTTCGTATATTACATTTTACATTGCTTTTGATCGGATTCTGTAAAAATATGACTCTAGGAGCTCGTTACAGAGCCACAAATCGATACATGAAGACTACAGGAAATGCTGCACAGAATCGATAGACGCAGTTCACAGAATTCTTGTAGAATAATACCTTCGCCCTATGCCTATCCATAAATCTAAAATTCCAGGGAAACTATTTTGGATTTTAAATTCAAGGATATACAACAAAGTTAACAATACTTTAAATATTTTGAATCTGTCTAATTACGAATGTAAGATGAAACTGAGGTATCGGGTGTTAATTGAATCTGGGGTACAGAGATACTGAGAAGCTGCTACGGGAATTTTTGCATTTAAACACGATTGTAAATTATATTGTTTAATGTAGAACGTGCTTGTATCTCTTGCGTTGTCTAAAATTGTTGATCTTTTTTAGTTTAATTTATTAATACACGATATTACAACCACCCACCACCACCACCCACCCTGGTCCTGTCCAAGCTAAATTACGCAGATGCAGTGTACGGTCCCAGACTACTAGCGAGAACTACGCGCCTCATTCAAAGAGTACAAAATGCGTGTACCCGGTTTTGTTTCAATATACCACCTAGAGGTCATGTTACACCATCCATTAATAAATGCCGGTTACTGAAAATGAAAGCTAGAAGGAAACTGCATCTGGCATGTCTTTTATTTGGAATTATCAAGTATCAAACTCCATCATATCTTTATGATAAGCTCAGTTGGGTGGGAAGTAAAAGAGGGAGTGCTCCAAGAACCGGTGCCCTACAAATCGCTATCCCTCGTCACTGCACTGCTGCTTTTAGAGGCAGTTTCAAATACAATGCAAGTAAATGCTGGAACAATATACCTCCACCTATCAGATCTTCGTTGAGTATTTATGCTTTTAAAAATAAATTGAAAAAATATTTGCTTGAATCTCAAATTAAATACGAAAAAGTAACTTTAGATATTTCTGTAATTTGACTTGATATTTTATGGAACAGCCTGTATGTATGTAGGGCTGCGAGGCTCAGCCTCGATGTTGTGTATGCGCTGACGCCGGCAAGCGGGCTGGCCATCGGCTCGGCAGCGCGGCCTGTGCAGCGGCCAAGAGGCCCATCAAGAGGCCTCCGGGCAAAGTGAGGAAGCCTCCCGCCACCGCCGACGACATTCCACCGTCACAGGCGCGCGTGGCGCCCATGGAGAGGGAGGCCTCGCCAGCGGCGGCACCTAAGTCGCTGCTTGGCAGTTTCGCCTCGAGGGGAGCGTCGGGCAACGAGCCTGAGGGGGTCGTTGCCTGACTTTCAAGATCCAGTGCTTCCGCGCACCACTAGGCGTTGGTAGAGGAGTTTTCCTCCCGATTGTGGAGAAGCCCACAGGGCGGATCGCGCGTCAGCCCTCTTGGAAGTCCTCGGTGTGCCCGGGGGCTGGCGTAGACGCGAGTGGAGAAGTACCCCGGGGGTTTTAGTCGGTAAGAGTCCGGCATACCGGGGGAGTGGCCCTCACCACTCCTCTGACGATCCAATGCAGGATTTCCCCAGGGTTAACAAAAAAAAAAAAAGCCTGTATGTATGTGTATGTATTTTATTATCAATCTACCCTATCTCTATTATATTTTATTTAGTATTCTACATTTTTGTATACTACTTAAAAGTATTCTATGTATTTATTGCCATACTTGTTTATCATACGTTATAAGATATGTTTTTGTATATCTGGTTGACATATCTGGTGGTTGTATTGACGTCCGCGCAATCGGTTCCCCTGAGCGTCGGCTGAAAATCAGCGCTAGATAGCGCGTACAGCGTCGCCCAGCACACGCTGAGCCGAGTGCTCATTGAGATGGGTAGCAGCACACAGGATACATAATGTGATGTTATGTATTCTTTAATTGTTGTTTTTATATAAATATGTTTTTGTGTGTTGTTTCCTTTGCCTCAATAAACTTTTTCTTTCTTTCTTTTTTTTCTTTATATTAGGTCCTTACATATGAAATTGGCGTTTTTCGTACTGGCCACTTTAATCACAAATTTCTCCTCTTTGGTAAGGAATTCCAAATTCAAATTTGTACAGCTATAGACTCATGTATTTGTGCTTCGATGATCGTCATTCATTTGTTTTTTTCTTCTGTTTTTTTCTGTTTGCGTCACTCATTTTACAAAATGGAAAACTTAAAATATCGCATTATTTACGAGTACGAGTTCCGCCGTGGCACTAGTGCTGCGGAAACAACTCGAAGGGTGAATGATGTGTATGGCGGTCGTGTTGCAAAAGAAAACACAGTTCGTTTTTGGTTCCAACGTTTTCGTTCTGGAAATTTCGACCTGCAGAACAAGCCCCGTGGACGGCCTGAGACTCAAGTTGATAATGAAGAGTTGAAGGCTATTGTGGAAGCGGATCCATCGCAAACCACGTCCGAGTTAGCTGCAGGCTGCGATGTTAGTGATAAAACTGTTTTAATTCACTTGAAGCAAATTGGGAAGATTAAAAAGCTTGAAAGGTGGGTACCTCACGAATTGACTGAAGCAAACCGGAAAACGCGCGTCGACTGCTGCGTTACATTACTAAACCGGCACAATAATGAAGGTATTTTAAACCGAATCATTACCTGTGATGAAAAATGGGTTCTTTACGATAATCGGAAGCGCTCAGCGCAATGGTTGGATCCTGGCCAGCCAGCCAAATCCTGCCCCAAGCGAAAATTAACCCCAAAAAAGTTACTTGTAAGCGTTTGGTGGACTAGTGCCGGTATTGTTCATTACAGTTTTCTCAAATCTGGCCAAACTATTACGGCTGATGTCTATTGTCAGCAATTGCAAACCATGATAGAAAAGCTAGCGGCTAAACAACCTAGGCTGGTCAATCGCTCCACGCCACTGCTGCTTCACGACAACGCTAGACCACACACTGCGCAACAGACGGCTACTAAATTAGAAGAGCTTCAATTGGAAAGTCTAAGACATCCTCCGTACTCCCCGAGACTTGCTCCAACAGATTACCATTTTTTTCGAAATTTGGATAACTTCTTGCAAGGGAAAAAATTCAACTCCGATGGGGCAGTCCAAATCGCCTTCAAAGATTTTATTGATTCCCGTCCGACTGGTTTTTTTAG
Source organism: Automeris io (assembly GCA_036320925.1). Classification (NCBI taxonomy): domain Eukaryota; kingdom Metazoa; phylum Arthropoda; class Insecta; order Lepidoptera; family Saturniidae; genus Automeris; species Automeris io. The sequence continues at coordinate 904,198 of JAUDJH010000008.1, forward strand.
TAAAGGGATCAATGAACTACCTATGAGATGGCAAAAGTGCATAGAAAATAATTGTTCATACTTTGATTAATTAAATATATTATATTAAAAAATATTCGACTTTTTGTTCCTCCCATACAAAACGCCAATTTCATATGTAAGGACCTAATATTTTTATTCATGTTTTTGAATAATTAGAACTGTGATGAGTCTTGGTGACTGATGTTAACTTTAATCTAAATTTAAGGTTTTTAAAATTATTTTCTGGTCTATATAAACATACTAATTATAAGTTAAGATTGGAGCTACGCAGCGGATGTAAACTGTACGTAACATATGTGAATGATTAACTCTGACAGTCAAGATACTTATATAATGATAATTTTGTATAGAATTTGACCACCAACGACATACCGTATAAATAGTCCAGTTATTTATTTTTACACTCGCTCGACATAGTGACTACAGAGTACCTGATGGTAAGTACAGTGTAGTCCAAAAACGAAAGCGACTATCAAAGGATGAAAATCCATTGATAGTCTACATCGTCATGTCGGCCCACATATACCACGACTGAAGGTCTCTAGGTATATGAGCTACTGGATCCAAGCTGATCCCGAAACGCGACAAACCGAAATTGGTCACTATGACGGGCTTATTACGACCTATTACTACCTATGACGGACTTATTATTATTGACGGATTTATTTGTGTCTTTAGCTTTTATTTTGTTATAATATTCCAGACGTGAGTGTTTCATGGTGGGCGGTTTTAATGACATTTAGCAGAATGTCCTTGGTGGGCGGTATGTTCGAGTAAAGAACATTTATCAGAAGCTGTGAACAAACTATGCCGTGAATGCATGTCGATTCGGTAGATGGCGTTGTGCAAAATTGCATCGCGTTTTGCAAAACAAAAAAGAGGCAAGAGATTATTAATTGGTTTTACGTACTATATGTTCAGTGATTAAACCAGTGGTGACTTGTATCTAGTGGTTTCACTTCAATCTTCCCGCTCATGACCCAGTAAAGGGAATTCTGTACACAACGTCTAGGGTTGGATTTCGTGAATATTTCGCTTTTTATACAATAAATTATACTTACATTTTTACAAAGTTGTACAGTACAAAATCTCTAAAAAATTTACTGTAGGCATTTTTTTCATTGGACTAATCCATGTAATTAAGAAATAAAGATAAAAGGACTGGCTTGGGCATCAGACAGTGGTTTTGACCCCGCCTCGAAAAATTTCAAGATCTGGGTCAGATTCAAATTCATCGTCATCAGCCCATCCTAGTCTGCTGCTGGATATAGGTCTCTTCTAATATGTGCCATTGAACTCAGTCTTTGACTCTTCTCATCCTAATCCTTTACGGCTAGCTTCCGTATGTCGTCGCTCTTCCTTGCCAGGGGCGCCCCTTCTACATCTGCCGAATCGCGGTCTCCATTCAAAAACCCGCCTACTCTAATGGTCATCTGCTCTTCAGTATGGCCAGCCCAATGCCACTTTAGCATGCTAATGATGATGATGATGTCCTAGCCGGTTTCGGCCCCGGCGACTGTTTCAACACCGGTTAAGAAATTCGAGGTCCAGTTTTCGGAAACAGTCAATTGCGCAGGAGATATTTAAGTGCATAACTGGACGCGCAGCCAGAAAAGCACTCTCTCGTCCGAGCTCCCTCAGGCCCGATGGAATGGAGAAACAGTACGATCGTGAGGGAGCGGGATGCAGGTTTGGTCTAGTTTTCCTTCTCTAAACACCTGGTTGAATTGCGGTGTTCAAGAGATACCTTAGTCGCCTTTTACGACACCTCAGCAAGAAGAGGGGGGTGCTATTCTATTCTGCCGGCAGCCACCTCGGCGAAAATAAAGCTAAAAAAAAAGCAAAGCTTGCTAATATAGAAAGCTATCCTGACAACATTTGTTTTCTGTCGGAAAACGTTATTTAGGATTTTGTCCGTCAGAGAAATGCGCAACATAGCCCGCTCCATTGCACGCTGAACGATCTTAAACTGATAGACTAGCCCATCCGTTAGTGTCCATATCTTGGCCCCGTACGTCATAGCTGGTAGGACTGAAAATCGCTCCTAGATTTCTAGATTCGTATTCTCATAGATTTGTATCAGAGGCGGTGTGTAGCCGCCCTATGGCCAACAAATATGTCCGTATAATAAGGTATTTGTCGTGACAAAAGAAATTTTTAACAAGATTAAGTGGATGAAACTCCTTTCGGATTGTATAAATGATCCTGCTTTTAGTTCACTTTCCGGTTCCTGTGACACGTGTATCTTTTTCAACAAAATGTTAGGGGAATTGAATTGCTTCAAAACTTTTCTTACGATAAAATCCCTATTTAGAGTTCCGAACCTCAAAAAGTGAGCTGGGTCGTGATCACAATACACAAGTATCACCTTCTTAACCTGTATCAAGCACGAGTGCGGTAGTGCGTTGAGTATTGCTGCCAGCTCTGGGCCGGTTCCACCCACAACGCGACCCCAACTTTGGACTCAATCGATCGCCGAGCTCGGCGACTGATGACAGATGAGGCTCTTGTATCGCGTAAGCTACTAAATTTGACACACCGGTGTAGTGTAGCCTGTCTTTCTGTTTTCCAAAGACTATACTCTGAAGAGTGTGTGGTAAGCTGTACAATTTTATTCCCCCTGCACCTTCTACTATAAATTGACAAGAGACCGTACGGGTTTGAACCTTTATGTGGTTGACATCCCGGCTGCTCGCACGAAACGATTCTCTCCTCTTCTTTATTGCAAACCGTCAAGGAGTGGAATTCGCTTCCTGCGTCTGTTTTTCATTTCAACGTCTTTTGACACAGGAATCTTAAACTAACGAGTTAACTGGTATTTTTGAACGAGAACGCTCATCCCGTTCTATCAAGTGAGATTTAGCTCAAGCGAGTGCCTGTCGGAAATAAAAAATCAAAGTGCAAAGATCGTTTTACTCATTGCAGTCTGTCACGTTTCGATCAGCTTGTGTAATTCTAGGTGTTCATATACCTAGAGACCTGAGGAGCATTGATTACAGGACCCGCAGTCGTCGTCAAACTGCAGAATTTACCGTGGGGATTTTAACCGCTATAACTCTGGCACACCTCGGTCGGCCCCCCATGTGCAGCTGGGAAGGTCATATGGGGATTTCCCCCGAGTAAAAAAGAAGTCTAGAGAGCTTCTGTTGTAGTATATGTGGGTCAACTTGGTGAATATTCATCCATTGGCGGACACTGGTAATCTTGAATAACATTATATTTAGCATCAGGTGTGCTGTAGTTTCTGAAGCCAGTACAAAAAGAGGGAATTTTTTCAATCAAAATTACTACGTTTTCCGTCTATCTATCAGGACTTTTTATCTCACGATCGCATGGGGATGTAAAGCCTGTAAATACTTAGGCTAGCAGTCCCTCAAGTTAAGGGTGCAAGCGGCGCGCGATGTGTTCCCGCGTGCCGCTCTACAACACAGAGGCACGAGAGGGGTGGCTCTATACACCACCCCTCCCTAAACGAGTAGAGGCCTACTCACGGCCGCACGCCCAGCCGGTCATTGAGGATGAGACCCCAGTCGTGCCCTCGATGCCGGTAGGCGGAAGGTGGAACACCCCGGGGGTTTTAGTCGGTGCAAGCCCGACACACCGGGGGGTGGCCCTCACTTCTCCCCGAGGTCCGTTATGGATTTCCCCCGGGTTACAAAAAAAGCAGTCCCTCAAGTTGTGGATTGCATTGCGCTCTCCATCAGGTACGATGCAGTCACTGTGCAGAGCTCGAACAAAATAAAAAATTCCAACAACTGTAAATTTTTATTTACTTTACAGAAATAAATCCTTATAAAAATAAGGCATTTATAAACTTAAGCGCCCATAACTTTGAAAGGAAAATTTGGTTCGCAAGTTCGACAGATTCTTGGCAGTTTTTAATATAAATACAATGTAGTCCAAAACTTAGGTCGCTGCGATCATGCTCTTTTTGATTACATGGCACAGATAAGAAAAAACTTTTTACTTTACTCTGAAATATAAGTTTTTGTCGCAGAAGCCTTAAAGCCTAACGAAGTTAAAACAAAATGAACTCAAGTCTATATCTTTATTGGCACAGTCTGCGAGCAAGATTACTGCTTTCTCACTTAATACATTTCTGTCACATTTCATTTGTTTATTATCTATCCATTGCTTATATAAAATCAAATTAAATCTTCAATTTATTAAAAACAATCATATCATTCATTTTCAGCCAATCTTGAAAATTTTTTTAAGCCTCCGGTTTCGTCTTTAGTCGAAGTTTGGGACAAAAGCCGCGATCAACCGATTTCGGTTTCGGCAAAATATTAATCGATAAGCAGATGCAAATTAAAAGCAATTTAGTATTAACCAGACTTCGTTTGATAATAAATTTAATCTAGTTTAAGCTTGTATAAAACGCTGTTTGATTTGACCTCTAAGGTGATACAAATTTATCATTTATTAAAGCAGGTTAGTGTTTTTTTGAAAGACAATTAGTGCAGTTTAGCGATATATTCCGTTTAATATAAATTTAAACTAGATTGAATTTAAATCCACCTTTAGAAACATTACATTACGTTTCGTCCGTTTTACGTGTCACGTGTACCTAAAAAGATGTTAACTCTGATGTTCCATTCAAGGATAATAGCTCACAAAGAAATCTTATTATAAATTACGGGTCGCTCCTTTGCGAAATAATCTTGTACTCTTTTATGAAAGCTTAAGAATATGCAGACCTTTATATCTCTAGAGAATTAAATTATTTTGTATATGTTATGCGGCGAGGCGCCGGCAAATACTACATGTATAAGTCGTAAAAATAAAATTGTTTCTCAGATCCTAAGTATTAATGACCTTTAGAAATGTAACCTACTATCTTCAAATTCTTTCCTTTCGTACTGTGTCATGCTTTGGAATCGTGTGTGGTGGGAGGTACGGTTGAGAGCCACAGTGTACCGGCGCGCGCGGGGGGATTGCAGAGGCGCACGCGACGCGAGCGCTGCACCGCCCGCGCTACCGGCAGAGTAGTCTTGCTTAGTGATGAAAATGCCCGAGAATTTTCCCAAAGTGCCCAAAACTTGTATGGGGAATATTCCCGGGAATTTACGAAATGTTCGCGGAAGTGCTGGGCACTTTGGGAAAATTCCCGGGCATTTTCATCACTAGTCTTGCTATCACACTGAGACTAGCCTCACGCACCACTCGCTCGTTATTTACAGTTTTGATGTAGTTGTTATTTTTGCGTTATTATTCGTATTGTTGTGCTCTGTACTTCATTATTTCTACTGCACTTTGTACTGTGCTTCATTAAAAACCTATGTACTTGCTGTCTGGACTTCTTCATTTCTTTCTGCATCATCTCATCATTACTCGCTATCCTGCGCTATAGTGTACCTACTACTATACCTACCACGCTAAAGAAGTAAAAACGTCATTGAGCACTTTTGGGACGAGAGATGAGAATTGAATTCGCGTGATCGACACACTAGAATGTGCGCGGGGTTACATGTAGGGTGGGAGATGGACGCGCACGGCTCCTGTGCACTGTTTTAACTTCTACCCGCCTCGTTTTGTTTCTGTATTACCTTTAGGTACTGATTAAAGTTCGCAATCCACTAACGATTTTTTAGAACAAAGATATGTAGCGGAGCCTTTTCATATATACGTGTTTATGCGTATATACACTTTGTGCTTCCTTATAACTAATAGAATTGTAAATAACTATATTCCTTAATAATACATAAAGAAAAATTAATGAACAAATGAGCATTGATCTATAAAAAATATAGACACCATAGTGCGTGTGGCGCCAGAATGGTAAGTAAATAAAGCTAAGTATGAGTATCATTAATTTATCTGTACGTGTTTATGCCCTCTAATTTCTGAACTGGCCTAACCTTTTTAAATACAGTTTTCACGTATGTATTATGGAAAACTGCCTTTATCATATACTATTAATTTTATTTCAATCGGTTCATAAATAAAAAAAAATATGTTGATTTAATAACACGTCGACTATTTATTGGAAAAAGTGTGTTGAGTAAATTATTTCATTGTCATTAAATCTTCCTGACGTATACAGCTTGTATTTATAATATGTTTTCGTGAGTTACTGTTATGTATTTGCAACAATTTGCAACGTTGAATGGTCATGCAAGGGCACTTCTATGCGTACGGACCTCGACTTGAACAGTCATCCAGGGAAAGAAAGGGGAAGCGACTACCTTGAGAAGAAACGAAGAAAGAAACTCAAGATCGCGTCGAAGTGGAATTGCGCCTGGGAGCGTAAACGCACTGGTTACCAATAGTGGACTGAACTATCCTTCTTGTACATCTCCGCCAGTATCGTGAAATGTCTATTTGTGGCTGTGATGGTCTAGTGGATAAAGCACCGGTAACCACACGCTACGCGAGTGGTCCCAGGCTCTTATCCTGCTCGCCGGTAAAGGAAATATGAGAAACCCTCAGGGCATCTAATAGAAATTACATGTGTAGTAGTTTTGAGAAAAATGGCGATCAGCTGCGCAACTGGTCACGCTGGGCACGACATATAACGCAAAGTGGATACAGCCGCTAATGTAACTCTGCTCACTCCGGAACGGATATAGTGTAACGATATCTGTTTTTATTATTATTATTTACATATAGATACATAGAGACTGGTATATCACGACCTGTCCACTGCTGCTGAATCGAGACAGACCAATCGAGATCGGGAGTCGAAGCTGCTCGCGTCCGTAGGCTTTAGCCTAACTTCCCTACACGTGACTCCTGCGTGGTGCTAAATGAGCGGCAGCGAGGTGGTAGGGCGTCGACGCCCGTCTGGATCGCGACAACAGTACATGGGTGTAAAGCCCGTCATAGTGACCAGTTTCGGCTTGTCGCGTTTGGGATCAGCTTGTGTATATCCAGTAGCTCATATATCTAGAGACCTTCGGTCGTGGTATATGCGAGCCGACATGACGATATAGACTATCAATGGATTTTCATCTTTTGATAGTCGCTTTCGTTTTTGGACTACACTGTACTAACCATCAGGTACTCTGTAGTCACTATGTCGAGCCAGTGTAAATAAAAAGACGAGATCCGACGCGCAGCTTTACATTTTTGCTGTCGCGTTCTCGTTATTTATGATGCGAAATACAGCGGATCTCATGAATATTTTGCCTGTTGCTACATAAAACATCTATTCACTATCTCCCTCTATATCATGTTCGTAGTTTAATTAATACAGTATGTTTTTAAAACCCTGTCCGAGCCGAAAGGGGATATTAGTGACACGATTACATTGCCAAAATACTTCAGAGAATTACATTATTTGTGAACATTAAAAAGCTATTGTCATATATAATAAGAAATTTAATTTTATTACATGCGATCTATGGTCGGATTACTTACAAAAATCAGTTTGAAGACTTATGGATTTTTTTTTTAATCTGACTCGACACAGTGACTGCACCATACCTGATGGTAAGCATGGTGCAGTCCAAAAAACGCTAACGACTATCGACAGGCAAGAAAAACCAATCGGTAGTCGCAGCGATCATGCCGGCCTGCACAAATATCTCTTCACGCTCCGCTTAAAGGATCCCATATCATAGGAAGGTGGGAACACGCTCGCCGGAAGACCATTCCACAGCCCAACGACACGGCAAAAGAAGGAGTTAAAGAGCTTCTTAGTCTTAGCCGGGATGTGAGATACCGTATAGCAGTGACACCGAAAACCCGCGCGCGTGGCTCTATTCAGGAAGGGAGAGGGTGGAACAAGGTCCAACAACTCTTCAGAACACTCACCATGATACAGGCGGTAGAAAACACTCAGTGAGGCAATATCTCTGCGCAACTGAACCAGTTCAAGATGCTCAGTCACGTCAGGATCATTCGCAATGCGAACAGCCCTCCGCTGCAACCTATCCAGGGCATCAAGTCAAATGATTTGATTGATAACGGGCGCTTAGAGTCAAGGGGGATTATGACCCTTTTGACGTCATTACTTACTGGCATCATGTTTTGTTTCCCTTTTTTCTCGTTCATGATCTAGGCACGTACGCATTTAATTAATTTGAATTATTAATTTTATTCGGTTTTAGTTAAACTGCACAGTTTAACTAAAAAGGATAATCTAAATACAATCAAATATCGATACAGAGTAACGCCTTAACAACAACAACAAGGTTTTTATAGGATACTGTATAAAAGTTTTAACGAATGAGTTCATTAAAGAAATAAGTTTCTTTAATTGGAATTTCAAAACATTTAACTATGTTTCATGTATTTCTTTAATTAATTAACTTTGTACCTGAGAAGCAGTAGCGTTCATTCCATAAATGCCTGAAACCATTGCATGCCCTTACGATAAATAAGTCTGGAATAAATTCCTTTAATTTAAACAAAAAAAGGAACCCTTTATATTCATATCTATTCTATTTTCATGCCATCTATTTTTTCATATGAAAGTAATATAATATTTATTATCATTATATAGTATTCAAATTCATTATGTGAATCTGCCTACGCTGTGCAAATACCTTATGCACGCCACTGCTGAGAAGCAACCTTTGACATTTATTGACTATATTAATAAAGATACTTTTAACATTTTTAGAGTTCCGTAACTCAAAAGGAAAAACGGATAATTTTTTTTTACAGTGCCTCGACATAGTGACTACAGAGTACCTGATGGTAAGTACAGTGCAGTCCAAAAACGAAAGCGACTATAAAAGGATGAATATCCATTGATAGTCTACATCGTCATGTCGGCCCACATATACTACGACTGAAGGTCTCTAGGTATATGAGCTACTGGAAATACACGAGCTGATCTCGAAACGCGACAAGCCGAAACTGGTCACAATGACGGGCTTTACACCCATACACTGTGGTCGCGATCCAGACGGGCACCGACGCCCTACCACCTCGCTGCTGCTCGTTTAGCACCACCCAGGAGTCACGTGTAGAGAAACCTGGGTAAAGCCTACGGACGCGAGCAGCTTCGACTCCCACTTCGACTTCGATTCCTTATAAAATAACTTTGTTGTCCGTCTGTCAAAACCCTTTTTCTCAGGAGCACGTAGGAGTGTCAAGTTGACATTAATATCTAATATTCAGATCCGTAGTCCGTTCTAGTTCTCTAGAAACTTCTAAGTCAGTGTAATCAAAATATATGTCAGTTCATGTCCTACTTTTTACTGTATTTTCTGGTTTCGTAACGGAATCGAAATCTTTTTATATGACAAACAGGATTGCGCTTGTCCTGAATCTCATTTGATGGAAAGTTCTTTTTTTTATTATAATATTTATAGACGAACGCTTGACTTCAATCACACGTGGTGGAAGGTGAAGATGAGTTCGATGATGAAACGCGAACGCCTAGTAAACGCCTATTCACTCTTTTTCTAAAGACTCCCAGGTCATAAGATCGCGGAAATATGTAAGCTGGAAGCATATTCCACTCCTTAGCCGTTCGCGTGATGAATGTAGAAGCGAATCATTTCGTGCAGATATAAGGAACATCCACCACATACGTATGGTATCCGACACGGTGTCTAGTGGTTTTGTGGTGGAATGGGGCTGGTGGAATGATTAGGTTGATGATGGAGGGCGATCATCCAACAATTATCTCTTCACTCGTTATTTGAACATTCCCATCTCTTAAGATCATGAAACAATAGACACAGGAAGTGAGTTCCACTCCTTGGCAATTTGCAGTAAAAAGAGGAGGCGAATTGCCTCATGCGAGCAGCTAAAATTAGAACCGCATAACGGTGCAAACATGTACTCCGCCCAGTCAATTTATGTAGAAGGGGGAGGGGGGAATTCAATTAAACACCTTGTAGCGGTGATTTATGTCACGCTATGATACTTCCTCCCTCTTTTACATAACTGGTATTTACATATAACATATTTTGAAGGAGTTACGCTAGGGCTTGCAACCCTCCACAAATTCGAGAAACATCTATATGCGCGGCGTAGATTAATTATCGTACTGCCCCAGACAATCGCATTTGTCATTGCTCTTTCAACTTTGGTAGCGAGAGGACGTACATTTATAGTCCGAATATTGTCCGACGGTGCCAACTGGTCGTGCCTATCGTGGACCCGGATAGTACAACCGGGTTCTTTCCACGTTCCCTTAAAAGGAACTGCACTTGCTTGCGGGAGCCTGGGAGCGGCCAGGAGTATCGCCCCAGCCTCGAGGACTGCGAGCCCCGGCGTGTCTCGCCGCGTTCGTCCCAGGGTCGCCGACCTGCGACCGTGCCAGCCTAGGGGTCGCCTGAGTCGCCGATTCCTCCGTTATGTCCTCTGTTCCTTATAAAGTCAAAAAGGAACAACAAGCACACCCGAATCCACCGCTCACATCTTTTTCGCGAGTCGCGTATTATTATTTCCAATTTTTTTCAATAAAGTTTATGTAACAGGTTTTGGTTGTTTTTATTTAACGAGCTAGGCCCTTCAGGCACCTACCCTGTTACAACCTCAGCCACACACTCTCCTGAGTATACGAGAGGTTTATAAAAAACTGAAAGGCAGGTCTACGTCAGTGTTCTAAACAGAGGAGCTTACGCGATGTGAGGCACCGCATATTCACCGGTGAAAGAAAACTTCGTAAGAAAACCGGAATGTGTGATGATGATGTCCTAGCCGGTTTCGGCCACGGCGACTGTTTCAACACCGATTAAGAAATTCGAGGTCCAGTTCACGAAAACAGTCAATTGCGCAGGAGATATTTCAGTGCATAACTGGACGCGCAGCCAGAAAAGCACTCACGTCCGAGCTCCCTCAGGCCCGATGGAATGGAGAACCAATACGATCGGGAGGGAGCGGGATGCAGGTTTGGTCGAGTTTGCCTTCTCTGAACACCTGGTTGAATTGCGGTGTTAAAGAGATACCTTAGTCGCCTTTTACGACACCTCAGCAAGAAGAGGGGGGTGCTATTCTATCCTGCCGGCAGCCACCACGGTTAAACCGGAATGTGTACTGGTGCTGTGAGAACGGCAATCAGCAGCGCCACTGGTCACGTTGGGCACGATATATAAGCGCAAAGTGGATACAGACACGAATGTGTTAACTTAGATAACTGTTATAAATTCTGTAAGTAATTTTGCAAGAGAAAATTCCATTGTTATTTTTCTTACATTCTTTAACAGCAAATTCCTTAATAATAAGCAAATCCTGGGACGTAATCCTTTCAAATTAGCAACAGAGGGGAGCAGCGTGTCCCTCATTACGCGAGAATTAAGGTTAGCTAGCAAAATATTTCAGTTGACTTAAATTATTGTACAGTATGTATTAAAAAACATGTCCGACCCGAAAGGGTATATCGGTGTCACGATAACAATATTACCAAAATACAGGAGAAAATTATATAACTCGTGAACATTAAAAAGTTATTCTCATAAAAAAAATAGAACATAGTTATTATACATGCGATCTAAGCTTGGATTTCTTACAAAAGTCAGTACAAACACTTATCAAATGATTTAATTGAGATACGGTGTTTAGGATCTACGAGAATCGTGATCTTTATGAATTCATAATCTACTAGCATGATCATTTGCTTTCCTTTTTTCAGTTACCAGTGCTGTAATGTATGTTTCTGCATTTAATTAATTTTTGTTTCATTAGGGTATTATCCCGCCCTGTGACTAAAAAGTATATCATAAATGAAATGAAAACGAAATGAAATGAAAACGTATTTATTTCGCCACAAACCAACAAAAAACCAGAAATCTAAATGCAGCAACACAAACAACACACAGAAACAAAAGAATATACAAAACATATAAACATGGCGAAAATGGGACCTTCATCAGCCTAAAGTCACAGAGGAAGCCTGCAGCGCTGATTTTCGTGAAGGGCCCCGGTCGTGTTACGTCTAATTAGAAGTATCTATAAGCGATAAAAAATACAATAAATGGAAATAACATGTAGCTTAAGAAATCTTAAATATAAGTGTGAAATAGAATCTAATATCGATACCGAATAATGCCTCCACGGATCGGACATGGGGCTTAATACACGCTGTATAATTAGCGGGAAAATAAGGCTACTGTAATAATTATTTTATGTAAATGTAATGTTATTATATCTTGCAAGTTTGTTCTTACATTGAGTGAATAATTAAATTCGTTGGTTCACTTGGTTGGTCAGTAACATAGAGGAGGAGACGGCCGAACGGGACAGGCAGAGAGCAACTACGTACTCGGACAGCCAGCGTCCTGGGACAAGACGCAGGAGGAGGGATGTGTTCCACCTTTCCTGACAGTAATCGGGCAGAAGACTTGAGAGAGTCGGCTCCACATGTACACATACGCTATAACGCGAACGGTCGTAGATTCGAATCCCGACTAGTGATGAAAATGCCCGGGAATTTTCCCAAAGCGCCCAAAAACTTCCTTGGGAATATTCTCGGGAATTTACGAAATGTTCTCGGAAATTTTGGGCACTTTGGGAAAATTCCCGGGCATTTTCTTCACTAACCCCGACACGTGCATATGATTCGTACATCAGGTGATTTGGCTGTAATACAAGATTATGACCGGTGGTCGTGGGTGTGGTTTTAGGAAGACACGAATTTGGCGTTTTACAGTTTATTTGCACTTTAAGGCACACCGAACTGCGACGTACACGCACGTACTCCCGCCTTGGGTCTCGGTAGTCGACTAGCTTCCAAGCGTCCCGTGCGCGCGCGCATCCTCTTGCCCCGCACGTCTCGTAACACCCTAACGACCCTTAGGGCGACAACTACGTATCGGGTTACGTCTACATGCTATAAGATTTATAAAATTATACTTTTTAAAAATTATAACTGCTCGCAGTCGCTATGTGTTGGTGTAAAATATATAAAAAAAAATATTTTTATAGTAAATGTACTATTTCCACGCGAACGAAGTCGCGGGTACATACAGTACATAATGATTTCAAAGTGAACTGCATTGCAAGTTAAATGCTACCAAAATACCAACGCTGCGTCGCTCTGCAGTAAAACCGTTAACTAGCCACATGTCGCGTAAAGCTGAGTTCACACAACGATACATTCAATTTTATTCCAAAACATATTTTAACAAATACTTAACATCTTCGCCACCACGTCACCAAATTAAGCCCAAAACGGCTTTGGTGCATACCTTGTGGAACAAAAAGAGTCATTGAGATCGGTTTAAGCACAACGGGGATATAGAAGGATAACTACAAATTTTACTGCTATCACGTCTATTCTGACCTCTACCTCCGAAGACATTCATCAGATCTGCACCATATTAAAATATGACCAGCTTTATAATACACCCTATCGTTTAAAAAAATAATTGTCCATATCTATACTAATATTATAAAGCTGAAGAGTTTGTTTGTTTGTTTGAACGCGCTAATCTCAGGAACTACTGGTTCGAATTGAAAATTTTTTTTTGTGTTGTATAGACTATTTATCGAGCAAGGCTTTAGGCTATATAACATCACGATGCAACTATTAGGAGCGAAGAAATAATGGAAAATGTGAAAAAAACGGGGAAAATTATTCATCCTTGAGGGCATCCTTTACGTGCGCTGCGAAAACGGTTCAAGATACCAAAAATATATATATATATATGAATAATTTATATGGCAGAACAACGTTTGCCGGATCAGCTAGTCGGTCCATAAATGGAGGAGTAATCGGTGAATATACATAAAAATACACAACCGAACATAGACCCTTCTCCCTTTGGCGTTGATTAAAAATCAGAAGACCAATGTGAAGGCAGCCTAACACAGCAATGCATGCAACCACCCTCGTATATATTTTAGAACATATGAAACGAGGTCCGCATTGTATTTATCAATCACATTATATCTAACTAGCTAATCCGGCAAACGTTGTTTTGCTTATATAGTGATATTACAATAACTTATAAGTTATTGTAATATCTTCTAAGATGTTCATTGAAATTAAGTGATGTCAAAGACAATTTTGTTCACAATTAAATACTCTTAATCAACAACACATTTATTTGGATAAAGATTAATATTATTACATTGATACAACTCTTAACAAATAATGCATTAATTTCGAACAATGTGATTACCATAAAAACGGTTCTAGTGACTTAATCTTAAAAGATAGACATATACTGTCGCAAACATTTTTTTAGATCATTTCAATAGGAATAATTCTTTCATACATATATTTTTGGTATCTTGAACCGTTTTCGCAGCGCACGCAATGGAAGCCCTCAAGGATGAATAATTTTCCCCGTTTTTTTTCACATTTTCCATTATTTCTTCGCTCCTAATAGTTGCATCGTGATGTTATATAGCCTACAGCCTTCCTCGATAAATGGTCTATTCAATACAAAAAGAATTTTTAAATTCGAACTAGTAGTTCCTTAGATTAGCGCGTTCAAACAAACAAACAAACTCTTCAGCTTTATAATATTAGTATAGATATACCAAGCATTCCGTATTTTATTGTAACTCAACATATCGATTATCCCACGTCTGATGGTAAGCCCGGTGCAGTCCAAAAATCAACTTCGATTATCAATAGTAAATAAAATTCTATAGAAAGTGAAATTCAACGCTGACTGGCTCAGCGTTCAACTAGCATTTGCTGAGCTGATTTCTCTTTGGCACACCATCACAGCGCCGGGTATTTGCTTTTGTTGTTTTATATCTTGATTAACCTATCCTCTTGTGTTGTTTGTTATTTTTGTGTTCCAAATAAATCCTTTTTCTTTCATTCATTAATCATGCCAGCCTGCGTATATATCTCAACACGCTTCTTATAAAGGACCCAATCAAAAGACGGTGGGAACACGCTCGCCGGACGAGCGTTCCACAGCTTAACGATTTGGCAAAAGTAAGAGTTAGACAATTCTTTAGACCAAGCTGAGATATGAGTTAACTTATAGCAGTTCCTAGGTTTGCTTCATAGGAATAGGAAATAATGGAAGGGTAATCGAATGCAAAAAGCACGTGTTAAAAGTAAAGCAACATACTTTCTGGTCTCGTAAGCTCTTCCGTGTTCAACTTGAGCTGTCTGAGGTTTGTTGATGTTTGATACGGCAGGGCGATCGCCCGAGCTGGATCGTGACCATACTTCACAAGTGTTAAGCTCGTCATAGTGACTCGCTTCGGCCTGTAGTATTTTGGTGTGATTTTGTATCTATCCAGTTGCTCACACCTAGAAATCTTTCGACGGGGTAGATGCTGCCCCTCATGACAACGGAGACTGTCAATGAAATTTCGTCCTTTGATAGGCGCTATCGTTTTTGGTCAACACTGTACTTTCCATCGGGTGAAATAGAGTCACTTTGTCGAGCTAGTTCAAAAAAGTTTAGTTTTGTACAAAGTACGTTTACGGCCAGATTTCCTTGACGGCTTAAATTGACCCGGTCAATAGTTAGCGGCTAGGGATGTAACGGAGGCAGTTTTATGGGAACCGAAGTCGGAGTCGGAGTTTTTAAATTTAATTTATCGGAGTCGGAACCGAAGTCGGAATCGGAGTCGGAGGCAATGTCAGTCCCAAGTGACGGCAAAATAAAATAGTTTTATTAAGAGACAAATAAAAACTTTATTCAGTGAAACTTTTTAATTAGAAAGTGATAAATTTACAAATACACAGACATTAAAAATTGTTGTGTTTTTTATTAACATTTTCCCATTAACAGTGAAGAAATTAAATTAAATTTGTTCCAGGGTTGTTTTTGTATTAATTTCTATTTTACTTAATTTAATGTAAATGTAAAATAAAAAAAACCTTTTAGTAATAAATTTAAATGTACATTTAGTTCCAAATTTAATAATTTTAATCATATTTTTTTAATCTAAATTTTTTTTTTAAATGTCTTCTACATATTGTTACGAGCGCGGGGTATTAAAATGCCGGTTGTGACGGACAATCAATTTATTAATAGAGGTGAGTACACAAAATCAAAACGCAGCCACAGAAAGGTCTTGAAACGCAGCTGTCGAACGATCGCGATGTTAAATCGTCGAAGAGTTCAGAAGCACGTCGAAGAATGCTCTCAATAATCCGTCGTCAAAAGTCCAGTCGCAGAAAGTTCTCGAAGTCCAGTATCAAAAATCCAGTCAAAATAATCGCACGTAGAAACACTATGCAGTCGCAGTATGATCGCAAAATTCCTTGAAGATCGCTTATGATATCGCACTGTGTCGCTGTCCAAATTAAAACTGTCCTGTGATCGCATCGAGCGCGTATTTATATCGGAACAGCCGCTTTCCAGCATTTTCGAGTAATAACTAGAATCTTATAGAGGTATTTGAACCTTATGTTTTTAGTTGTACATTCCAGAATGGGTTTATCGACCTTTCGCGAACCGGAATTCCACGAATAGCGGCCGTCTCACCGATACACGCGTCACGAACTCGGGCGGCAAGATGAAACGATGCGCCCCCCTCCTATTTTTTTTTGATGGTAAACAATTTTCTCGGATCCGGTTACAAGTTATTTCATTCGAAGGAGTACGTCAAGACTATCTATGCGTTTTAAGATTATAGTCGTGCGATGCCTGGAAGCCTAGAAATCTAGGGCTAAAGTTTGGCCCTAGTTCCGTCGTAACAATATTAAGTAGCACTGATTGGCTTAATTAGTTGATATTATGTTTCAACAACATATAAAATATAATCAAATGAATTGAATACAACAGCGGTGGTGACCTCCGATGAATACTTCCGATTAAAAAGTTTCGGAACCGAAGTCGGAACCGGAGGTGTAATATCAATCGGAAGTTCCGACTTATCGGAGACAGAGTCGAAACTCCGTAACATCCCTGTTAGCGACTACAATACACGAGTATATAACCCAGTGCTTGGCATTGCGAGCCGTGCCAAATCTTTACTGTTATACGCCATTTTACAGCTAAAACTCTTTTATTATGTATCATTCCTTTTTAGCATTCCATTTCACATCCGTTTTTTTTAAACTCCTATTATGCCCCCTGATCCGTTTAGCGCGCAGCTGCAGAGTCTTTGATTCCCAGAAGAAGCTAATTACAGGTGTTAGTAAGAAGAATTATTAGTCAGTGCCCACTGAGTAAGTACCTACTATAATAATATTTACTAACAATTACACACATTGACCTAGTCCCAAATTAAGCTTTCGCTTGTACTATGGGTACTAGACAAAGAGATACATACTTAAATACATATATACAACCATGACTCGTAACAAACTCATATGCTCATCACAGAAAAGTTTACCACTACCGGGACTCGAACCCAAGACCTTAGCATCGTAAGTAGGGTCACTACAAACTGCGCTATCAGGCCGTCATATATACTATAGACAGCAGATTCTGCGAATGTAGCGAGCGCGGCGCTCTCAACCGGGCAGGATGTCCTTGCCCGGCCCTGACACCGCCTCCGTCTGGACAGACCCCTTCGACACCAAGGGCGTAGAACGCGCCTCGGTGCGCTGGTAGGTCCGTCTACCGACTACGGCAGAGCGTGCACCCCGCGTTAGCCAGCCCCGTGAAGCCGGGGGAGTGAAGGAACTGAGGAGGGGAGGGGGGAATGCGTTTGACGTATAGAAACTTTAATAAAAAACCCCAATTTTGTAGGAACTTGAACTAGGAGCGGTGACCAGCCAGCGATACTAGACCCCTCTTGAAATCTTCCTAATCTTGAATTATTCTTGCAGGGTTCCTTGCCGAAGATTTCTTGCTGACTTCTTGAACTGTTTCTTTCTTGAGGTGCTTCCTTTCTTGAGTTGTTTCCTTTCTTGAGTTGCTTCCTTTCTTGATGCGATCTTGAGACTGCCCCTGCTGTACTCGAAAATTGGCCCGTTTATAAATAGTCGAGCACTACTTTATCGAGGCACCCTATACAATTGTACCCCTTTTGCTGGCATTTTCACTTCACCGCTCCCAGTTTTCTTTATTTATTTCTCCAAATATACAAGTTATTACAATGTTACGTATCTTAAACTATTCTTCACATAAAGACCTACATATTCATATAAGATACATAACCCTTACTTATCTACTTTTCTTTATATAATGCAAAATAGTCCTATTTTACAAGCGATTTCTGTCTACTCGCACACAAAAAGTTAAATATCTTTTACACTACTTAATATACAGGCATGTAATATGTTTCCCTATAATATTCATTAATTTATCTTTAAAATTACATATCACATTATTTACCTATCCTATGTATTTTCATTGTACGATCCTTTCTTTTACAACAAAATAATTCACATCGAAATATTGGAATAAACACTAAAATCGAAATATCTCGAAAACTACTGATCGTACAACGAACTATGACCTATGAAAATACTTCTTATAAAGAATCCTACCCTAATACACTATTTTCAAAATGCTTACACCTAGGTACTAAGAGATACACTAGGCCTTATGGGCGATCTAGTGTGTTAGAGCGGGACGGAGATATCTCGCTTACTCCGTGGATATACACGCGTCGCCGACAGCGAAAGAGCGGGTGAAACGCCTAAACAACTCCTGTGTGAATGTGACTTTTTACTGGTCAAACGTAACCGTATCCTGGGCCATCCTATGCTACACCCAGGAGAGGTTCCAGCTCTCTCCGCCAATAAAGTACAATAATTCTTCAAAACTCGATGACTGGAGAAAGCTTTAGATGTAATATGGCGATCACAATACATCGGTGTATCGATAAAACTCGGTATCATAATAAAACGGTATGTTATGAGGCGGGAATTGGATCGTCGGGATCCAACATTCTTTGCCACCTTTTAGAGTGAAAAAGATACTAGGGTAGATGGAATATCAAGGTGATAATAGTGCAATAACGTACGAGGGATTCATTAGCATGGATCCTAGAAGAAGAGTGGTCTTTTAAATAAAACTGACAAAACAACAGCTAGGTACTGATTGCAAAAATAAATACAATATCCCTTTTTTTGTTTGCTTATGTTGTTTTATATCTTGAATAATCTATCCTTCTGCTTTTTATGTTGTGTCAAATAAATGCATTTTCTTTCTTTTTTACTTACTTAAAGGAAATTCTATTTCACATCACATGTTTTGTACTATTTTCATAGCAACTTTAGGAATCTCTAGTCTAGTTTATATGTCTATGGTTCTTATCATGTTATCCCTTTCACTCGTTAAGATAACAGGTATAACGCCGTCTCACAATTAATTATATAGCATAATAGCAGCTACTTGTAATAAAATGTACAGTATAATGTTGATTGCGTCCAATTAATTTTCGGAATTTCGATTTTCCTTCGTATTTTAGTGTACCCAAGCCTCCAGAAGAAATAATTATGGGTAATTACGACCGGATTTCAACCGTGGACAATTCTTTGAACTCAAGTGCTATTGTTTCATGATTTCTTTGTACAAAGCGGCTTTTGTATTATTCTTGTAATGATTTCGTCTTTGTTTACGTATTTGTTTTGATGGAAGCTTTCGATTCATACCATATTGCGTAGTTTTGCTTGATAATGCTGCTAGAATTATGGATTATTGCAAAAGGAACCATTGGATTCTGGCAGTCATGACTCCTCAGCGGCATACAATAATTTAATTTTAGATGGAAAATACTTTAGAACTTACTTGCTTGTCAGATGATAAAATAAATAAAATTTTTACAAATTTTAATAATAGTATCACAGGTTGATTATAAATATTTTGTTTTAAAAATCACTCGCTTTTCCATTTATGACTCAAAAAATAAGAAACTTGAAAATAAAATACAATGTGTTGTACCATATTAGAAAGTACATAAAGTACTGTAGTTTTTTTTTTAAATAATGAGATATACGAAGTCACCGGGTGCCGAGGAAGATGGCCCGGTTTTGTCCTTGGCACACGGCAGGCGGGAGAAGCAACACCCCCGGGGTTGTAGTCGGTGCAGCTTCGACACATCGGGGGCAACCCATCTAGCCTTCTGAAGTCCATTTAGGGATTTTAAAGATATTGCCTATTTAATTTTAACATATTTTTGGAATAAGTCATAATAGTACAAAATTTTTGCTTATAATGTAACAATATAAATCGTAAGTTGCAAATGGTAGGAACTAAGGTTGTTAGGAATTAAATTTACAAGTATTTGTTGTAAATTACCTATCTACAATTTATCAAAAAAATATTGAAAACAGTGGAAAAATCGATAAAACTTAAATTAATAATTCAATTCAATTTAAAATTAATCTTTCTTTCTTTCTTCTAATCTTTGGGAAATAAATGCGGACATATCTTTTGTCACACTTCAAAAAATACAATAAATAGCTATAATAAATGTGGAACGAAAACAATTGCTGGTTGCTTTGCACAGCTCAAAGTTTGTACACTGGCTGTGCTGATGAAAGCCGGTCTCGGCGTGTTCGTGACAGGATCAGGAAGCTAATAAACCTTTTATTTGTATTGGTGTAATTGTTTAGCAACTCAGTGTGAAGCGATTGCTCTGTGCATTCGCTACTACTGCGCAGAAGGGATGGAAGAATAAATATTTACACTTATCTCTATTGATTTTAGCAGCGATTAGCGTTTTCCAATTAAACTAGGTGCCGTAAATCCTATTAGATTTGTGAACAGCTAATAGTGAGCCCGTTTACATAGGTTCCATTATTTGCATTTATATTGAAGCCAGCTAAAGCGGGTTTCGATAAGCTATTTGTGTACTGATTTGAAACCTTGATGCGAACAGTATTGCCAAGCTTGTTATAAATACAGTATTCTAAAATATCCCAAAAATTATATAAATAACACTAAAAATTTCTGCAAAATATTTTAAAAATACTACAGTTTAATTTGTTATGACCTATATTGAAAATCGTAAAATCAAATATTAAGTTAGTATTTTTTCTACAAAATATATAACTGGGTTCTCGATTTATAAAATAATTTATAAAAAGTTTTTAAACTGAATGTGAAACCTAACATATATATATATATATATATATATATATATACGGTAACTTACATCCCGGCTAGGACTAAGAAGTTCTCTAATTTTTTTTTTACGTTGGCTCGACATAGTGACTACAGAGTACCTGATGGTAAGTACAGTGTAGTCCAAAAACGAAAGCGACTATCAAAGGATAAAAATCCATTGATAGTCTACATCGTCATGTCGGCCCACATATACCACGGCTGAAGGTCTCTAGGTATATGATCTACTGGATATACACAAGCTGATCCCGAAACGCGACAAGCCGAAACTGGTCACAATGACGGGCTTTACACCCATGTACTGTGGTCGCGACCCAGACGGGCACCGACGCCCTACCACCTCGCTACTGCTCGTTTAGCACCACCCAGGAGTCACGTGGAGGGAAACTAGGGTAAAGCCTACGGACGCGAGTAGCTTCGACTCCCAAAAAAAATTAATAATAATAATAATAATTCTAATTCTTTTGTCGTATCGTTGGACTATGGAATAGTCTTCCGGCGAGTGTGCTCACACCGTCCTATGATAGGGGATCTTTCAAGCGTAGCGTGAAGAAATATTTGTGCAGGCCGGCATGATTGCTGCGACTAGCGTTGAGTTTTACTTAACTGTTGATAGTCGTCGACGTTTTTTAACTGCACCCAGTTTACCATCAGACGTGGCGTAGTCACTGTGTCGATTTAGAATAAAAAAAGTGTATTCACCGGCATTTGAACTCAGATCCATTTGTGTAGCCGCGCATGGTATCCGGTGCCTAATCCACTAGACCGCCACAGCGGCAAAAGAAAGCTTAAAATAATCGAGTGCCAGTAATTACTAGAAGCTTTATTTTTTTATGATATACAGGCGGACGCTTGCCCTCAATCACACCTGGTGGAAGGTGAAGATGAAGGCGATCTTTCGGAATGAAACGAGATACCTTAGTAACTAAATTTATTTACACTGGTATGCCTGTCCATCGCGACCAGTAATGCAACTGATCTTCGTTTTCAGGCATTAGACATTACATTTTTTTTTTCAGATGTCATGCTTGCTTACCCGAAAAATCCATATTAAAGCCCCTGAATTTCGGTAGAAAAATGTAAATTGGTATTACTGAATACGAAGCAATTGGATGTTATCTTTAAGTCTACAAATGTTTGATGAAAGATCCTTGACGCGTAATGAAAAAATGATGAGTGTATTTTTACGATGTTTGCACGTCATGCTATATTCACAGCGCGAAGGTAGTCGTTATATTATATTTTAGCCATGGTTTGTTTAGAAGAGGTTCGCAGGTAATGTTTAGTGAAGATTGATCGCGCTTGCTCGTAAAATACCGATATATTCAAGGTTTTATTATAACTAACATCTGCCCGCGGTTTCCTCTGCACTTGGGAATGTATAGACTGGAATATATTGATAGGTATGACACGGCTATGATTTAAAATGGGTAAAGGTGCTCTTCCGAATGGACTAACTATCAAACAAATTACCAAAAAATATATAACACAAAGGATGGACATCTACCTACACCATTCATTTAGAAAAATGTGACACGCGTGACCTCAGTTTTAATTAAAGAGCTGTTTGTCTGTAGAATGTCGAGCCGGGAAAGGTCTATAAACGATTGTGGAATATCCTGGAAAATATATACATAAGGTGCACAGATCTTATTTAATTCTTTTTCGTATACACTTTTGTACTACTTTACTATTGTTAGTATTCTATTAGTGTTTAACTCTATCCTTTAACTTGATTTTTGTTTCATTGAATGTTTTGTGGAAGCTTTGCTACCTTGTGTCTCTTCTTTATGTATTTCTTTATTTACACGCTGCTATGATTTCCTAATTATTATTTGTTTAGTCACCAACATCTTAAGAATGACATAAATAATAATAATAATATATAGTCACGCTATTTGCCGTACGGTGTAAGCAGTGATACCTTAGTAACTGTATCCTCTTTTGGGCTTATATGTCGAGCCCAAAGTCACCCGTAGTTTTTAATTTACTTACAGATAAAATTTTTACATGGCATGATGTAAATAATCGTTCGTATTACATTGATCAGGGTGTATTTAAGATTCTGCCCGATCAATCAAAATCAAATAAAAGCTTTACAAGGCAGAGAATATATACTTAATTTACAAGAAGTGTGTTCTCTCAAACGTTTTCTACAAAATACGTGAGAGCCAATGCACTGTGAGTGTAAATAAACGTGAAATGTCTAGTCTTGAATTTAAAGGAAAATCTATCGTAGATAAGATTGTGGGCGGATAAAATGCGTCATGAACCGATGTTGGACCGTACGCCCACGATATGCTTATATAACGCGAAGGCTCCACGGTTGCTTCGGATCGGTACGATTTTGTCCAATTTATTATATTTTTTATAATATTCACCTAAACGAGACACTGTAAAAGACGTTTTTTTATTACAAACTGGCATGACCTTAACATCACCTGATGTTAAATGATGATGAGGGCGATGATGAAGCGCGCTCATCCAATAAGTATCTATTCACTCGACATTTGAACATTCCCATGTCGTGAGATGCTGGAAAAATCAGACGCAGGAAGCGAATTCCACTCCTTAGCGGTTCGCAGCAAGGGGAGGCGAATGGCTCCGTGTGAGCAGCTGGAATATCAACCACGTGATTACGCTGCATCTGATGCTATGCACAGGCCACAGACAGAGTAGTCTAAAGATCGATTGCAGGTATCAAAAACAGGCTAATTGCGAGTTAGGCTCACACACTGACAGTTTAATACAAATTTGAAACGTATGTAAACAGTTTTCATTGAATTGACTTGACTAACTTCTACTGTTCACACTTTTCTTGGCCTACAAAATAATGATACTCATGTGAAACTAAGTTCATAGAGGGAACTAGGAGATAGCTAAGCGAACGTACACAGACAGAAACGATAGGACAGAAAAAAAAATAGTGACTTCAGTCTACCTAAAGATAAACACAAAAATATGTCGACAACCGCTGCCGAATTTTTTTCAGTAGGGTTTTCCAAGTCGCTGGCGAGCAGTCGTTGACGCCTCAATCGAACGAAACATGTTTGATTTTCTGTAAATATTCATGTTTCCATTGGTGTTTTATCAATAACTAGCTGTGCTCGCGACTTCGTTTGCGTGAGAATACTTATGATAATAATTATTTCAAGCTAAAGTCCGCAGTATAAATGCCATCTATCGTTTCTTATATGCGTTCAATAACACAGCAAGCAACACAGCAAGTCATATTTTTATTAAATATATAATATTACATATATTTTAGTCAGAACATCTGAATAATTATTTAATATCTTCTTTTTTCCAATAAATGATTGGTGTGGTTTTTTTAACCGACAACGATTTTATCTATGAACCGATAGAAATTATCTGTATATTAATGATAATAATGTATATGATATGAGTATGTAATATACTTATATATTTGTGTTCTTGTATATGTGTATTTTCATTTATGATATATATTCATCTATGATACTTTGAATTTGGCCTCTAATGCTGTGTATCTGTATTATATTGATGCCTTCCTTGCTGTTCTCTGCGCGTCGACGCAATAAATGGGTGTCAGCTGAAAATCAGCGCTGGGTGGCTCGGCTGGTTACTTAGCATTTGCTGAGCTGACTTCCCTTTGGCGCATCACCACAACACATATGCTTTTGTCCTTTTCTGTTTTTATTAACATACTCTGATGTGTTGTATGTTATGTTGTGTGCCAAATTAATGTTATTATTATTATTTATTTTAAATAAAAACATCATATGTTAAAGACGACTTTCTACAATATATTAATGAACACTATGACCGGTGGTCGTGCGTGTGGTGGTAGTAAGACAAGGATTTTGGCGTTTTACTGTTTATTTGCACTTTAAGGCACACCGAACTGCGACGCACACGCACGTACCTTAGCCTCGGGTCTCGGTAGTCGACTGCTTTAGCTAGAGCATCCCTTGCGCGCGCGCACCCCTTACCCCTCGCGTCCCGTATCACCCTTACGACCCTTAAGACGTGCACGTATCGGGCGGCATCTACATGCTATAACACTGCATCTAAATCGATTAAGCTGTATCTAAAAACAGCGGGCACAAACGCGTACTAACATATGTTTATTGAGTAACAATTCCGATACATTTTTACTAACCTACATCAGGCAAGTGATTTTTTTTGTAAAGTAGTATATATACGTTCTCAAATAACTTTGTATCTAGTGTTGCAATAATAGAAAATCCTAACAGCAAATAACACTAATTAGCTATTATAGATATAAATAATAATTATTAAATACTAAATATTGAATAAATGAAATGCGGACGCGCGGTATTAGGCCTTGCTATCGTCACTACTTCGCGTGATATTAAAAAAAATATAGAAAACAAAAACATTCAATCATTTAGCTTCACTATTTAGTTTACTTTCATATATAAACAACCTATCACCGAAAATTCATTAGAAAAATATTAACCATCGGAGTTCACGTGTTCCCTAGTGGAGATTCTGACTTGGCAAATGTGGTGTAAGACGACCTGCGGCTAATGGATGGCTTAAAATCGCTGGCAACAGTTGGATGAGAAACATTGAAGATTGGGCTCAGTGTCAATGCATTGGCCTTTGTCCAAGAGTGGACACTGGACGTGTGCGGACGGATTATACAGAGGATATTCAGAATTCGATTGTAATTGCAAATGTGGAAAATAAGTGATATCTTGATATTTTAACTAAAACTAAGTAAATTATACAAAACTACACCCGTGAATTGATGAATAAAAAGTATTTATTATGTTGGTATTTTGTCTGTCTTAAGCCAGGATAAAGTATGAAGGAAACACGAGTCAATACCGTCTTACCTACAATTACTTAAAAGTATAGCATGTAGGCGTAACCCGATACGCTCTTGTCGCCCTAAGGGTCATTAGGGTGTTGCGAGACGTGCGGGGTAAGAGGATGCGCGCGCGCACGGGACGCTTAGAAGTTAGTCGACTACCGAGACCCAAGGCGGGAGTACGTGCGTGTACGTCGCAGTTCGGTGTGCCTTAAAGTGAAAATAAACTGTAAAACGCCAAATTCGTATCTTACTATAACCACACCCACGACCACCGGCCATAAAAGGAAATTTATCTATTTACCAATGATTCGTGCGCGACACGCGTTACGATGTCAACATTTTTTACGGATCAATTCTTATTTGTTTATCAATTTTTCTTTATGATTTATTAAGGAATATAATGACATTATTATTCAATACAAAAAGGAACAAATTATTTCATCCTGAAACATCTCCATTGTTTACAAAATCACCAGTTGAAAGAAGCATTGTGTAAAGGATACTTTTTGATCGTCCCTAAGACATAATGAAAAATGTACCCTGAGAAGGACGGAGGTATATACAATATGTCTTTATCCCTTTCTATGCGATTGAAAGCTTGATTTGACGGTATAAGATTTATAGCGAGTCGCGAAATGTGTTTTCGTCTATCGTATATACTTTTGAGGTTTTATTGGGCTGTAAAACACGGTGGTCAGTTTTGAGGCTTGCAATAAAACTATTTCCATTGTCAGACGATGTTCTGGTTTTCTGCCGTATACTATTTTAGGGAATCCAAACATAACAATGATAGAAAATGATATATAGACTGCGGTAGTCTAGCGAATAAGGGACCGTTACGAAAATTGCCGCAGGTTCGTATACCGAATCGTACCTCCAGGTTTTTTTTAAATAAAGTCCGGGTTTAGGCACCACGTGCTGACCAGTGAAGAAAAACAGCATGAGGAAACCTGAATGGCATTGAATATAAATGTCATGTGTACTTGTGCTGTGAGAATGACGATCAGCTGTGCTACTGGTCACTTTGGGCAAGATAGATAAGCGCAAAATGGATACTGCTACTAATATATATGTGCTCTATCCGAAAGAGATATAGCATATTATTATTTCGTACTCTTCTTCCAATTATGATTACTAGTGGTCGCCCATTGGTCGAAATTCGACCATAATTCAATTCTCGGCCATATTTCCGCGATCTTATGACCTGGGAGTCTTTAAGAAAAGAGTGAATAGGCATTTGCTAGGCGATCGCGTTTCATCATCGAACTCATCTTCACTTTCCACCAGGTGTGATTGAGGTCAAGCGTTCGTCTATAAATAATAATAAAAAATAATTATGAACATTATTAAGATTATATCGTCAAAAACTAAATTTACTTCTATTATCACAGATTTCGCCAAGGCTACTATTATTATGTATCCGTGAATTGAATCCCTTCTTCTATGTCTCTTACTTAAGTATTAAGGAAGATATACTGAAAACTGAAACTACATGACATGATACCAAACCGCGGCAGTCCTGAGTAAGAGTTTGATGGAGGGGCTTAGTTGAAATACGGATCATGATACATGTGGATCTATAAGCAAAAGGTAGGCACAGCCAGTTTCTCGGATCACTTCGAATTATATATACAATTACTTAGCAACTAATTTGTAGTGAACTATCTGAGGCGTTTGTTTGCGTCAATAAAATGGAAGGAGATGTAATGTAGCTCTGTGATGCAATAAAGACGTTATGTTTTTATGTGCACGAGTTAATTATAACTTTACGGCTTGCGATAAAATGTCTGTCTTATTATTTTTCGCATGGTATCATCCCCACATATTGTAAGCTAGGAGTTCTAAATGATTTAAATACCATTATACACGATTTTTACGTTTTTTTTTAAATTTTAGTCTTTCAGTTAATTAGGTCCTGGATTAACACGCCATTCCCATATATGTGTATTTGATTTCTGCAAGCCTAACGCTAGATGGCGTTAATCAGTACTCCACTGACACAATCGCGTATAATTTCATTTATGGTCTGTCATGTCCGCAATATCATGTAGACTTGGCATCCTGAACTGCATGCAACGGTTTTCACGCCGGACCAATTGTACCTGTTGTATGAAGCCCAGGTCAGGCCTTGCTTTGAATATTTTCACATCTTTGTAATGATTCTGCTCAGTACTTACTTGATGGCCTGGATATGTTGCAGCGTAGGGCTGTCCGCTTTGTGAACGGTCCTGACGTGACTAAGCAACTAGAACCGCTCCAGTTGCGAAAAAAAATTACCTCACTAAACGTTTTCTACCGTCTGTATCACGGCAAGTGTTCTAAAGAGTTATTTAACCTTGTTCCACCCTCTCCCTTCCTGAATAGAATCACGCGCACGGGCTTACAGAGTCACCACTATACGGTATCTCACATCCCGGCTAAGACTTAGAAGTTCTCTAATTCTTTTGTCGTGTACTTGGGCTGTGTTGTGGTCTTCTGACGAGCGTGTTCCAGCCATCTTATAATATGGAATCCTTTAAGCGTAGCGTGAAGAGATATTTGTGTAGGCCGGCATGATCGCTGTGACTACTGACGGGTTTTTCTTAACTGCCGATTGTCGTTGACGTTTTTTAGACTCTACCATTCTTTACCATCAAGTGTGGTGCGCTCATTGTGTCGAGTCAGGATAAAAAGAAACAGATCCTGTGAATTTGGACATTACCAGCTTTAAGGCAACAAGTTTACTGATAATTTATTGCCTGAATGTCAGTATAAATTAATGTATATTATGGCGTGCTTAGATAAATGACGAAGTAAATTAGTTTAATCCTTCATTCTCGCGTTTTTTAAACATTTTGCAACTTTAATATTAAATAAAACTAATTTAACTTTAGTCCGGCTAGGACTAAGAATGTCCGAGCGGCGCGCGATGTTGTTTATTTTTCGAATTTACGCGTGTTGGTTGACCGGGAAAGGTCTTCACAACTAAACCGGGCGGGTGGGCGAACACTGAGGGTGCTCAGCCGGCAATTTATGGGTTGGGTGGCAATGCAAGGTCACCCCTGTGGGTACGAACCTCCACTTGGCCTGCCAGCCAAAAAATACGAAATCTAACGGTGATCTACTAGCGTTTCGGAAGCGACTGCCTTGAGAAGAAACTCAAGGCTGCGTCGGAGTGGAACTGCGTCTTTTAGACGATAGTAGACGGATCTAACCTTAATGTGTCATCATTAGTCTTAATGTGTGATCAATAGATCTCGACATATTTAACGAAACTCTATACAAATTAAAAAAAAGATGTTATTTGAGAAGATTGTTCCATAGATTATTGTTTTTTTTTTCTGTTATAAAAATTTTCTGATTACAGTAGTTTATATCTTTTTGTGTTACTCGTATTTTTATTTTTCTTTTCTTCTGTGCATGTAGTCTACACTTATAAATATAGTCGCATTTATAATGTATCCTCTTCATGTTCTTATATAGTTTGTATGTGTTAATGTAGTCTATGTAAGTGTACTTATAAATAAATAAATGTCGTCGTCGGCGCCGCCAGCGACGCCGGTGTCGTGGTATGTATCTAGTGCATGAGTGTACCTCACTGTTTTAGGATCAAAGGCGCGCGATGTATTCCCGCGTGCCACTCTACAACACAGATGTATGAGAGGGGTGGCTTTTTACACCACCCCTTCCCAAAGGAGTAGAGGCTTACTTAAGGCCACACGCCTGGCCGTCGAGGATGAGACTCCAGTCGTGCCCTCAATGGCGGTAGGTGGGAAGTGGAACACCTGGGGATTTTAGTCGGTGCAAGTCCGACGCACCGGGAGGCAGCCCACACCTGGGTTACCAAAAAAGGACCGAGAACTTCTCTAATTCTTTTCCCGTGTCGTTGGGCTGTGGAATGATTTTCCGGCGAGTGTGTTCCCACCGTACTATGATATAGGGTCCTTTAAACGTAACGTGAAGAGATATTTACACGCGCTACAAATATCAATGGTTTTTTATTTACTGTTGAAAGAAAGAAAAGAAAGAAAGAAAAAGTTTATTGAGCCAAAAGGAAACAACACACAACAAACATATTTATATAAAAACAACAATGAAATAATAATACATAACATCACATCATGTATCCAGTGTGCTGCTACCCGTCTCAAAGAGCACTCGGCTCAGCGTGTGCTGGGCGACGCTGCACGCGCCAGCCAGCGCTGATTGACAGCCGACGCTCAGGGGGAACGATTGCGCGGACGTCACGGTGCTATTTAAATATTAGAACCAAATATACAAAAACATACCTTATAAGTTATAACGTACAACAAACAAGTATGACAATAAATACATAGAATACTTTTAAGTAGCATAGAAAAATGTAGAATACTAAATAAAATATAATAGAGATAGGGTAGATTGATAATAAAATACATTTACATAGATACAGGCTGTTCCATAAAATATCAAGTCAAATTACAGAAATATCTAAAGTTACTTTTTCGTATTTAATTTGAGATTCAAGCAAATATTTTTTTAATTTATTTTTAAAAGCATAAATACTCAACGAAGATCTTATAGGTGGAGGTATATTGTTCCAGCATTTACTTGCATTGTATTTGAAACTACCTTTAAAAGCAGTTGATAGTCGCTATCGTTTTTTGGACTGCACCATGATTGCCGTCAGGCTTGGTTTGATCACAGTGGGGAGTCAGGATAAAAAAAAATCACCTGTACCAAAGTAGTACATAGTATACAGTGTTTTCACTTCCCTGTGAGCTGCCAAATGATTACACGGCTACTGGCAAACGGTTTACATTGCGTGCCCGCTGGCTGCCTGTCACATACACGTTGATACCGGCTTACTTCAGCACAGCCAGTGGACAAATTCAGGGTTGGGCAATACGTCTGATAATTATTTTCATTCCACATTTATATATCAATTTATTGTATTGGTCAAGGCGTGACATGAGATGTGACCACATTTACGTTCCTAAGTTTATTTTTAATGTTAAATTCAATTTAATCGTTAAATTTCAGTTTTATTGACTTAATCTACAACCTGACACATAGTACAATATATTCAAAAAACGACAGTCAGTATCACAGGAAGAAAATCCATTGATACATAAGCTGTTTCCCGGAATGATCTTCACACTTGACTACTGTGGTCACTACCCAGTTCGGGCAATCGTCCTAGCAGCACAAAAAGAAGATAGAGGATAAATAAAAATTGATAGAAGTACAGTTACCAGAATTTTTTAAGCATCCGTAATCAGAAATGTCTTATCATAAACTTTTAGATCCCAGTTTCCTAAGACAATATTCTCCTGACAAACAAATAAACAATCATAAACGCACGAATGACCCGCCAAGAGGCAATTCGTAATGTTGTTATGCAAATCTATTCCCCTATATTAAAGTTACAACTATTTAATTCTATTCTAACGATAACGTTATATCTAATGTTTATATATAGCGTAGTTGACTTACCATAAGAATGAATATAAAATGGCCCATTAATAAATACTATATATCTATATTTCTTTTTGTTTGTATCTCTGGGTGTTTCCAGAAAAAGTACGGACCTAGACACCACGTGCTCACTGGTGAAGAACAATGTCGTGAGGAAACGTCCATAGGATCTAATGAGAATGTCATATGGAGCCGTGGGAACAGCGATCGGCTGCGCTACTCTGCTCGTGTTGCACAAATTGGCCTCAAAGTATCTTTGCTTACACCGAAAGGGATATATGGTGATGATATACTATTTTTATTAAATAAGTACATACTATTATTATTAAGCAAAATTCGAAAAGTAATAAAAGAAACCTTTTCAGGCACTCACAATTTGAGATATTCAATTTGTTTTGAGAAACCTGCCAGAATATGTTCTCTAACTTTAAATCTCGGAGCAATAAACTACGTTATTAAATACCGAAATTAAACTAGTTCCATTATCTGCGTCTATATTAGTTTTTACAGGACCTCATACCATCATACCCCTGAGAGAAAGCGTGCCTGGCAGCCCATTCCGAATTAATGTGAGGAAAGAATTTTTCGAGAAATCGGTTATGGTTGGCAATTCCTGTATCATCTATACTAATATTATAAAGCTGAAAAGTTTGTTTGTTTGTTTGTTTGAACGCGCTAATCTCAGGAATTACTGGTTCGAATCGAAAAATTATTTTTGTGTTGAATAGACCATTTATCGAGGAAGGCTTTAGACTATATAACATCGCGATGCAACTATTAGGAGCGAAGAAATAATGGAAAATGTGAAAAAAAACGGGGAAAATTATTCATCCTTGAGCGCTTCCATTGCGTGCGCTGCGAAAACGGTTCAAGATACCAAAAATATATGTATGAAAGAATTATTCCTCTTGAAATGATCTAAAAAAATGTCCCAGACAGTATATGTCTATCTTTTAAGATTAACTCACTAGAACCGTTTTTATGGTAATAAAATTTGGTCGAAATTGATGCATTATTTGTTAAGAGTTGTATCAACGTAATAATATTAACCTTTATCCAAATAAATGTTGTTGATTAAGAGTATTTAATTGTGAACAAAATTGTCTTTGACATCACTTAATTTTAAATGAACATCTTAAAAGATATTACAATTTTAAAATAAATAACTAACTAAAATGCGCAAAATAACTATTCCACGCGGACGAAGGCGCGGACACAGCTAATCACATATACCAGAACATAAAGCTCTCATAGTATATAAACAATAAAACACCTGTCTTGTTTTATACAACACAGATACAATACAGTTAGTTACAATACAGTAGATATAGATACAGTAAGTTACAATACAGATAGTAACTCACATCACGGCTAGGATTTAGAAGGTCCCCAACTCTTAGATTTGCAGGGTCGTTGGGTTGTGGAATGTTCCCACCGTCTTAGATATGTGGTCCTTTAAATGAAACGTGAAGAGATACTTAGGCAGGCCGGTATGATCGCTGCGACTGTCGATAGGTTTTTCTTTACTATTGATAGTTCTGTCATTTTTGGGCTGCCGAGGAAGACGGCTCAGCCATACTCTTGGCACTCAGCAGACGGGAGAAGGAACACCACGGGAGCTTTAGTCGGTGCAAGTCCGACACACTGGGGGGCGGCCCTCACTGCCCCCTGAAGGTCCGATAGGGAGTTCTCCCGGGTTACCAAAAAAAGGTGTGAGAAGTGTCACTGTGCTGAGTTAGAATAAAAAAAAGTGTCGCATCTGTCGTGTCCCGGTATCTATGAGATTGACACTAGTGTCGGGATTTTTTTTATCGATATTACGCCCGTTACTGCCACCCCTAGCCCCGGCGCTCGTGCCGCACGGTCTGATGAATATCTACTTTATTTTATACATAAAGAGTAACAAGATTTTAGCTTCCTAACTATTTAACTAGGCTACTAGTAAGCCAGAAGTTTGTCTCAAGAAAAAAAAATAAACTGAGAAACAGTACAATTTACAACGAGAATAAAATAACGAGTACCTCTGGAAAAACTCAGAGGGATTCAAACCTAGGACCAGACGTGCTGCCGCGCGTGGAAACCGATCTATTGGTAAATAGAATCGATGGCATTTATATCATGTATACCACAGATTTCAGCTGGAAATAATAATTATCATAACAAAAGTTCTCCTCACTCGCGGAGGAAGCCGCGGGTACAGCTAGTATTTAATATATTGCAAACAATTACTACACAATAATGAATGATTAA
Organism: Automeris io; assembly: GCA_036320925.1. Taxonomy (NCBI): domain Eukaryota; kingdom Metazoa; phylum Arthropoda; class Insecta; order Lepidoptera; family Saturniidae; genus Automeris; species Automeris io. Next base: position 937,576 of record JAUDJH010000008.1, read on the forward strand.
CACTACAATGAATTCTAATTGCCTTGTGGGCTTTTCGACTCGCTGGATCTACATCTTCATAATTCCGGCCCTCAAGTTTGCGTGCTTAGATGTATAATCTAAGGAACTGGATGTACACAAGATCAGTGGTCAATAACGCACGGAATCCGAACCAAATCCGGGAAAAATACGGATTAAAAAAACTTGCGCTGATCTATATCGTTTTACGCAATGCCTTCGATCTCAATCCGTCGAAATACAGATCTAGGATAAATAAAGGATTATATAAATTAATATATTTAAATAAAATAATACATTGTTACACTATATCTCTTACGGGGTGAGCAGAGATACATTAGTACGTTAGAGATCCTTAAATAAAATACAGAAATAATTAGCCGGGCAGTAGGTTGAGGAAGTCTGCTGCCCGGATGAGAGGGAGTTGGTGCACGGTGTCCAGCGCATCGGCTGGGAGAGAGGTTTTGGAGGGGTGAGCTTATTCCTACCCCTCCCAGAGAGGTAGCCTCAACGAGGCTTCTTGTTATCCAGTCGTCTGGACGAATTTGGTTTCCCAGGCCCGGGTGGAGCAATCAGAGGGACACCCTGGGAGTTTTTAGACAATAACAGTTTGACACACCGGGGTCGCTGCCCTCACAGCGTTCCTGATGAACCTATGCAGGGTTTTCCACCGGGATACAAAAAAAAATACAGAAATAATAATGTGGCTTTGCTGATCTAGTGGTTAAAGCACCGTTATCCATGCGCAACTCGAGTAGTTCTAGGTTCGTATCTTGCATACGTTTGGGTTATTTTATATTAAGTACCACATGCTCACCTGTGGAAAAAACCATAGAATACCAGCATGGCATCTAATAAAAATGTAATGTGTACTAGTGCTGTAAAAACGGAGATCAGCTGCTGCACTAGTCACATTGCGCACTCAAAGTAGATATAACCATTTTTTTTTGGTGTCTCGGGGGAAAATCCTGCATAGGGACCATCAGGGCTGCTGTGGCGGCAACAACCCCGGTGTCTCAGACTCCTACTGTCTAAAAACCCCCAGGGTGTCCCTCTAATTGCTCCACCCGGGCCTGGGAAACCAAATTCATCCAGACGCCCGAAAAGCGAAATGCCTTGCCGAGGCTGCCTCTCTGGGAGGTGTAGGGGTAAGAGCCCACCCTTCCAACACATATCTCACAGGCGGCGCGCCGGACTCTGCACATCGCCACCCTCTCATCCGGACATCAGATTCCCTCAAGTATACTGCCCGGAAAGTAGATATAACCATTAATGTATCTCTGCTCAGTCCGAAAGGAATACAACATGAAAATATTATTATTATAAGAAATATGAACACCGTGCCGAATTACATTACAATTTCTCCCGAACTAATCCCATCGTCTTCTGCGCTTCTCATATACAACTCTTATATTGGTCGTACGCTGTGTTTGGGCACAGGGCATGGGTATAAAAAAGGTACTTGAGATTCCCTTCCGTCTCCCTACATTCACATTCCACGCTCGGTCCTTAACGGTGATACATGTGTACGCACGGCGGTATCGCTACACTTATCATCGGCGGCGAACTCGGTCACACTACGGAATAGTCAGTTGCTTTGGACAATACGGCGGAACATCTAATTAATTGTATACGGTGATGCGGAGCTGCAGTAGCCTGTCCTCATCATCCAGTTTCCAGGTAAGTGCCTTTTGAATATTACATTGTCACTGTGCCTGAACGAACTCTTTGTTCCCTAATTCTCTACGTGGAAATCCAGACCAGCGACGCTCTCCGGCGGCTACATAAACTTTTTAATTTCCCTCGGTCTCCTCCGCTATCCTGCGCTATTCGGATAGCACACGCTGAGTTGTTCCACTCCAATACAGCCTGTAATTTCTTTTAACGATTCTGCTTGAGGTAGTCACTTCTGAAACCCTAGTAAATCACTGTTAGGTTTATTTCCCTGGCTAGCCGCCCAAGTCAAGGTTCATACCAACAGGGGTGCCCTTGCGTTGCCACCTAACCTGTAAATTAGCTAGCTGAGCAACTTCAGTGCTTGCCTTCTAAGTCCGATAAAGTTACAAGGCCTTTCTTGTCCAACAACTTATTGTCTTGTTAAAAAATCGTAGGCAGAGCGTAAGCATTCACACAAATAGTACTTTTACTACTTCAGTCTGTCAATATTCTGACCCAAATCAGACGATTAGAAATGACGGAGTGCGTAGATGCCGTTACTTTATCTTGTTTATTTTTAATCTGTTGTAATAGGCGTTCAGATCGTTCAATAATAAAAAAAGTTATAAATTTTTCAAAAGTAATTACGATGCATTTTGCCTCTCCTATTAATTCATTTTACAGCCAATTTTTTTTCAGTTAATTGATTACATTTTTAATAAAACCAATTTTCAGAATATTTAACTCTAGAAGCAAATTAATCAAATTACTCTGAACTCCAAAATTCAATTAGAATATCAGTAGAATTTAATTTACAATATTCACATCTCAACTTTGTCCCAGAGAATCTTAAAATCATTTTTCATTTATTAAATTTTTTAATAAAACTTAAATTAATTATTAAAGAAATCCAATTATATGGATTGGAATGACACCCCGCGCCTGTGGGCGACAGTTTTCTATTTATATCGACACTGATTGTCTTACCCTAGCAGCCTTACTGCCGTCTCTTACAACATTTTTTCGATGTGACGTTTAATGTTTTTTTTTGCAACCGGACGAGATGGGGAGAACTTAAGATTGAGGGTTGAGTTGTAACACAAGGGCCCCCTGTGGGTACCAACATCGACTTGCGAGGCCGAGAAGAATCTAATGGTGATCTACTAGCGTTTCGGAAGCGACTATCTTGAGAGGAAACGCCGAGAGAAATTCAAGGCTGCGTCGGAGTGCAACTGCGCCTCGGAGCATAAATGAACCGGATACTTAGCGACAGTGGACTGAACCATCCTTCTTCTAAGGCGTCGCCGGCCACGCCAGGTCTTGGTATGTGTCTAGCCCATTAGTGTACCTAAGCCGCCGTGTGTGTAAGCCGTGGTGGCTGCCGGCAGAATAGAATAGCACCCCCCTCTTCCTGCTGAGGTGTCGTAAAAGGCGACTAAGGTATCTCTTGAACACCGCAATTCAACCAGGTGTTCAGAGAAGGAAAACTCGACCAAACCTGCATCCCGCTCCCTCCCGATCGTACTGGTTCTCCATTCCATCGGGCCCGAGGGAGCTCGGACGAGAGAGTGCTTTTCTGGCTGCGCGTCCAGTTATGCACTTAAATATCTCCTGCGCAATTGACTGTTTCCGAAAACTGGACCTCGAATTTCTTAACCGGTGTTGAAACAGTCGCCGTGGCCGAAACCGGCTAGGACATCATCATCATCAGTGTACCTAACTGTTTTTTGGTTCGACGATGAAATACTGCATTTAGGTTTATGATCAGAAACAGTAAAAACTAATTATAGTTTTGGAAAATAACTTCTTCTTGTTAGTTAATTACCCGTCCGACTCTAGCTGGGTTTTATTTATTTATAAGTACACTTACATAGACTACATTAACACATAAAACTATATAAGACATGAACAGGATAAATTATAAATGCGACTATATTTAAAAGTGTAGACTACATGCACAGAAGGAAAGAATAATAAAAATACGAGTAACACAATAAGAAATAAACTAATCTAATTAGAAAAATTTATAACAGAAATAAAAACAAAAAAAGCAAAAAAAAAACAATAATCTATGCAACAATTCTCTCTAATAACATCCTTTTTTTAAATTTGTAAATACTTTCGTTAAATATGTATAATTGTATAACTTTGTCATTCTGCATAGGGGTGCATTTAAAAAAAAATCTTTATTTACCCAGGGAGGCTGCCTACCCATGCATAGGAAGGTGTCTCTGCCTATCACAGAACTCGGCAGACAAGCACGAACACCCTATTTTAGTTGCACTTTCGGTGGCGCTGATGGTCAAAAAGGAATCCCCTAAGTCGTAAAGGAATAGGTTCCTATTAAGCAGCACCATGTCAGCACAGCCAGTACTCCTATAGAAGACCATAATATAGCTAGAGTACGAGATTACAATATTAATGTTACAGTTTAATCATGAATATATTAAATTTGTCTTATCAAATTTTCAATTCACTGCCAAAATTACATTACTGTTCAATGCAAATAACACAAAGTCACCGAGTAATTCCATTGGCTCAAGTTTAATATCGAGTTAGATTTAATATAATCTAGTAACTTCTAGAAACTAGATTATTTTTCAGTACAATTTGCTTTAATACGTAAGCTAAGTAAAATAAAATACGTTCATATTTTTTCATATTAGGCACACACAAAGCCGTTGTTTCAATATAATGTAACACAGGTGTTTTTATAGACGAGGGAGATATTCGTGGAAAGATATATATATATATATCGGATTTAGTCCAGACATCAGGAAGGACACTTAAATTTGGCAACACAGAAATTTAATTAAAAAAATCTGTCACTTACGAAATTAACTGATAAATTAAAGACAAATTAAATAATTATATGTAAAGGTTGGTACAGAACGCAATAAGGGTGGTTACACAAGGCGGTAGTGGCTGCCAGAGACATGTTTTTTGCACCCACCGCAATAAAGACAGTACTAATTGTTAGAGACAATATTTCACGTCCAATATCAGGGCAGTACTCTCGAAGTTCCGTAGTAAATAATACGTCTACCGTCACATATTTTGTTTTATACCATTGAGGGCGTCCAGCGGCCAACACATTACACAATGATAACAAACAGTCAAACAGGTATACCTGCTGTCGCGAGCACTGCTCTATGTTGATGGATGTTCAATAAAAGACCGTACTGTCGAACCATGATATATTGAAATTTAAAATATAATTACAATTTTGTACAACGCAACAATTGTGTGTTGTAATTCTATGTGAGCGCCATCTAGTTGAGTACACATATACTAACTGATTAAGTTAACTTATAACTGTTTTAAACAACTGCATTAATGTGCTTGATTGATGAGAATTTGATTCTAATTCTTAATATGTAAAAATAGTAATATCTTAATATTTCATTTAAATAAATAAATTATTGTAAACACACAATATTTAAGGACAATTTCACACAAAAAATAATGAATAACAATAATAATTAATAATTAATTATGAAGTAGACATTTTGCCTGACCTAAGCCGGGATAAAATACTAAGGGAAAATGAGTCAAAATCTGTTTACTTAAAATTACTCCTTTAAATTGAAATATCCGCGCCTATGGTTGTTTTATGGACGGGAGAGGGTGGTAAGGCTATTTTCATTTAAATTTGAACAACGGGTAAAATAATAGCCAAGAGAAATTAGCTAGTATTTGAAAACTACTAATAAATAATGCAAATAAACAAAAATACAAACAATTGCATTGTGCAATACATTATGCGTGGCAGTGTATAGAACGGTTTTGGTGACCACTTTCATATACGGGAGTTTTTTTTTTTTTACACTGGCTTGACATAGTGACTACAGAGTACCTGATGGTAACTACAGTGTAGTCCAAAAACGAAAGCGACTCTCAAAGGATGAAAATCCATTGATAGTCTACATCGTCATGTCGGCCCACATATACCACGACTGAAGGTCTCTAGGTATATGAGCTGCTGGATATGCACAAGCTGATCCCGAAACGCGACAAGCCGAAACTGGTCACTATGACGGGCTTTACACCCATGCACTGTGGTCGCGATCCAGACGGGCACCGGCGCCCTACCACCTCGCTGCTGCTCGTTTAGCACCACCCAGGAGTCACGTGTAGGGAAACTAGGGTAAAGCCTACGGACGCGTGCAGCTTCGACTCCCAAAACACTTCAATGAACAATGATTGACACTTGAGTAAGCTTGAGAAGTATGAAAGTAGAATTAACGCATTGGAGATGTGAACTTTTCGGTCCATATGTAGTAGCTTCCGAATCGCGTTAGGGACGAATAGATATGTAGAACGATTGGTTTGAAAGATAGTGTCATCGATAACATGCGCAAAGCGTGCTTCGATATTTCGAGCAGGTGGTGAGGATTAATGATGAAACGATGACGAAAAGGTATACAATATGAATGTGAGTGGAAGCAAGAGCCGAGGCCGCCCGCGAATTGCTTAGACAGAGCAAATAAAGACAATTCTGATGGAGAGCAATGCCAAAAATACGCGGAATCGGCGAGAGTGTATAAAGGGATTAATTAATGTTAAGAAAGCGAAAGAAGTATGCGAGAACAGTAGTGTCCCATTCTCTATCCCTGCACCTAACAGGGATTCGGTATGATATAAGATAGCTACCAATAAAAAAACTTTATATAAATCAAATTGACTTAGCCCATAAACCATATCGACGAAAATGTTTCAAAGAACTTTTTCTTTGTAATAGCCTCAGAAAGAATAATAGATAAACTATGATAAAATACGATAAGCTAAACGAGGAGAGGAGGAAACTTCAAAAAAACTAACGTCAAACGAGGCAAAAATAATCTTTCATCTTTGAGTAGATGATATAAAAGGTTCTCTCGGATGAGCCTGCTTCGAGTTTACAAGGTAGTTAGATTTTTTTTATACTCTTCGAATGTTTACGCACTACATCAGATTTGAATGCGTAAATACACAAACTTTTTTTGTATTTGTTTTTTATCAACTATGAAAATAAAAAAAACGAACGTTCTTTATAATTATTCATTTTTAGGTTATTTAAATAGATAAGTAAAATGTATTTTAATTGAAATCTTTGGAAACTAGAATAAATGAACAGCTAGATTCCATTTTATAATACTAATATAGAGATAAAATTATTAATGTAACTACAGTTCGTCATCGAACTGTGCATAATAAAAGCGATGGAGACGTGTCCTCAACCGGGAAAATTTCCATCGCACTTTGAACATTTCTAGATTTATTCGAATCAGCTTGGTAAGATGGAAAATGAAACGCGATATCCCACGATCTAAGATTCCTATCTACGATATTAGAATTTTAAAATTGTACCTATGTTTTATAATGATTACATGTCATCATGCTATATCCTTGACTGTATGAGCAGAGATACATTAGTAGCTGTATCCACATTGCGCTTGTATATCATGCCCTTGGGTGAACATGAGACACATGACACACATGACATTTCTTTTAGATACCATCCGGGTAACTCCGTACATTTGTCTTATACAGGTTCGAAGAAGTAACTACACCGCACCTGACGGAATGTAAAGTGTAGATGTGTATGACAGCGACAAATATAACAAATCGAACACCATGAAAATCGGTCAAGCCGCTCTCGAGTTATAAATGTTAGGACAAACCCGACCTTGTTATATATATATAATAAAAAATACAAAAGAAAAGATACATACACCAGCAAAAGTTCCACAAAATAAAAATCAAGCTAGGGAACACAAAACAATAAAATAAAACTAAGAACTTAAAGAAAAACCATAACAATAAAGAAAAAAATAAAATTTAAACTGACATTTTTTTATTACCATTCTTCTAAAGGAAATAAGTTGAAGAAAGTGAGGTACTTACCAGTTTTTTTATATCTAGAGATAACAGAAAGAATTGTCGTTTCAAAAATGACTCTGGATAAAAGTTAAAAAGCGCTTGAGTAAGTCTAGAAGGGTCGTAAAGGTTCGTACAGGGTATAAACGAACCAGTCTTCTCAGTTTAAGAGTCAATAGCCCATCCCACTCTACAGCACTTTGCGTTTTAGGGTGTTTACACACTCCACCCATATATGGAAAGGCACGGTATAATTTTTTTACAGCGCTGTCACTGTTACACTCCGTCAAACTATTATCGTCCACAATAAGTTGTGTGTGCACAGCATCCGATGCGAATCCGAGAAAACACGGGACTTTGGGACGCCAAAGTAACCATAGAACTATGTAAAGATCTGATACACAATATAAAACACAACTCAGAAGGAATGGTTAACAAAATTAGAAAACAACAAAAGCAAATGCCCTGTGTTATGATGATACGACAAAAGGAGAAACCAGCTCAGCAAATGCTAAGTGACCAGCTGAGCCACCCAGCGCTGATTTTCAGCTGACACCCATTAATTGAGTCAACGCGCAGAGAACAGCGAGGAAGAGATTAATAGCAGTGACGTGCGTAGGGTATGTGGACAGGGTAAGCAGAATTCGCGTAATTAGTTTGTTTGTTTGGGGGTCAAAGCTGCTCACGCCCGTAGGCTTTACCCTAGTTTCCCTACAGGTGACTCCTGGGCGGTGCTAAACGAGCAGCAGCGAGGTGGTAGGGCGTGGGTGCCCGTCTGGATCGCGACCACAATGCATGGGTGTAAAGCCCGTCATAGTGACCAGTTCCGGGTTGCCGTGTTTCGGGATCAGCTTGTGTATATCCAGTAGCTCATATACTTAGAGACCTTCAGTTGTGGTATATGTGGGCCGACATGACGATGTAGACTATCAGTGGATTTTCATCCTTTGATAGTCGCTTCGTTTTTGGACTACACTGTACTTACCATCAGGCACTCTGTAGTCACTATGTCCAGCCAGTGTAAAAAAAAAACATAGAATATTATACTATGATAGTAAATATTATATTGCTTTCATAGAAAAGATAGGTGGCGTGAATATAGAATATATTTTAATATAAATGGTTCCTTTTTTTGTTTAACTTTAAGGAATTTAGTCAAGACTTATTTATCATCAGGGCATGCAGTGCTTCCATGTATCTATGGAATGAAGACTACTGATTAATAGAGTATAGATACACAAAGCATAAGCCGTGGTAGCTGCCAGCAGAATAGAATAGCACCCCCCTCTTCTTGCTGAGGTGTCGTAAAAGGCGACTAAGGTATCTCTTTAACACCGCAATTCAACCAGGTATTTAGAGAAGGAAAACTCGACCAAACCTGCATCCTGCTCCCTCCCGATCGTACTGGTTCTCCTTTCCATCGGGCCTGAGGGAGCTCGGACGAGAGAGTGCTTTTCTGGCCGCGCGTCCAGTTATGCACTTAAATATCTCCTGCGCAATTGACTGCTTCCGGAAACTGGACCTCGAATTGCTTAACCGGTGTTGAAACAGTCGCCGTGGCCGAAACCGGCTACGACATCATCATCATCATAGATACACAGCTCCGGAGCAATGAGATCTTACATCACTGAGCGTTTTCTACCGTCTGTATCATGGCGAGTGTTCTAAAGAGTTGTTTAACCCTGTTCCGCCCTCTCCCTTCCTGAATAGAGCCACGCGCGCGGGTTTACGGTGTCCCAGGTATTCGGTATCTCACATCCCGGCCAGGAGTCAGCAGTTCTACAACTCTTGCCTTTGCCATGTCATAGGGCTGTGGAATAGCCTTCCGGCGAGCGTGTTCCCACCGTCCTATGATATGGGATCCTTTAAGCGTAGCGTGAAGAGATATTTGTGCAGGCCGGCACGATCGCCGTGACTAAAGATGGGTTTTTCTTTACTGTTGATAACCATTGTCGTATTTTGGACTGCACCATGCTTACCATCAATTTTGCGTCTATCTATATTAGATTTAAAATTTATATTACTAGCTTTTGCCCGCGGCTTCGCTCGCGTTAAGAAGTATTATTATTATTTAGGTATAGTTTATGCGGCTTCACTTTTGTTTAGCGTGTGTAAAAAATTAGGGCCTACAAAACTTCTTTGTACACAATATTCTTAACGAATCTGTCATAAGGCGCTAAAACTATCAAGCTATTGGGTGAACTTACTCGTGAGCAAGCAGCATAAAACTGTCCATGAGACAAGCACTTTTCGCCCTCAAACGAAATAAGCAGGATTTCTTTGATAGCTGTTGCTTGATCGTTCTTTGCAGTAAGTATGGCACGCTCACATAACCATTCAATAGGCTTGTCATGTATATGAATACTGTCTGGATAAACTTTAGACAGCAATTCTCAAAATCTAAGAAGATTTATATAAACTTTCATCCCCTATTTTATCCCCTTAGGGGTAGAATTTATCAAAATCCTTTTTTAACGGACGCCTACGTCATAGTAGCTATATGCCTGCCAAATTTCAACCCGATCCGTCCATTGATTTGGGCTGTGTATTGATAGATCACTATGTCAGTCAGTCAGTCAGTCACCTTTGAGTTATTTATTTAGCAACACAAGTGCATCATCATCAAAATAATTTCATGAAAATCAGCGCTACAGGCTTCCTCTGCGGCTTTACGCTGATGAAGGTCCCATTTTCGCCATGTTTATATGTTTTGGATTTTCTTTTATTTCTGTGTGTTATTTGTGTTGCTGTATTATACATTTCTGTTTTTTTTTGGTTTGTGGCGAAATAAGTAGATTTTCATTTCATTTCATCATAGCCGGTACGAATCTCAATCTAGGCGGCCAGCAAGGGCTAGAACCTAATAGTGTAGTAGCGTAACACTCTTTACTCACCCTTTTCTACACATAACACACCTATACACAACACGTCTGTATATTTTTATATATTTTTGTAATTACTTGTATTCTCTGTAATGGTGGGGCGCTGACGTCTGCCATACAGTCTCACGACTAATGCAGGCGTTAACGTAAAGTATTATATAATGTAAAATTTTTGAGTCAATAAAAATTATTATTATTATTATTTGGAAAGCGACTACTTTGAGAAGAAACTCCGAAAGATACTGTGTAGTGGAACTGAGCACTCCTCATCTATACACTCGGGCAACGCCGGGTCACCACACCTAGTAATTTATAGTCTAAATAATTTCCGCTGCTATGTTGACACTATGTCGGATGTATCCATCATTTGTCACCGTGTTCAACGCTGAGCACGTCTACTCCGAATTTTGTATCGCGAGCTTTATAATGATAAATACATAATAATAAAATATCGACACGCCATATCTCTTTCAGGGTGCGTAGAGATGTGTGTGCCCAACGTGATCAACCAGACAGTATAAAAAAAACTAGCTGTGTCCGCAACTTCGTCCGCGTGGAATAGTTATTTTGGGCATTTTAGTTATTTATTTTATAATTGTAATATCTTCTAAGATGTTCATTGAAATTAAGTGATGTCAAAGACAATTTTGTTCACAATTAAATACTCTTAATCAACAACACAATTATTTGGATAAAGATTAATATTATTACATTGATACAACTCTTATCAAATAATGCATCAATTTCGACCAAATTTGATTACCATAAAAACGGTTCTAGTAAGTTAATCTTAAAAGATAGACATATACTGTCTGGGACATTTTTTTAGATCATTTTAAGAGGAATAACTCTGTCATACATATATTTTTGGTATCTTGAACCGTTGTCGCAGCGCACGCAATGGAAGCCCTCAAGGATGAATAATTTTCCCCATTTTTTTCACATTTCCATTATTTCTTCGCTCCTAATAGTTGCATCGTGATGTTATATAGCCTAAAGCCTTCCTCGATAAATGGTCTATTCAACACAAAAAGAATTTTCCGATTCGAACCAGTAATTCCTGAGATTAACGCGTTCAAACAAACAAACAAACAAACAAACTCTTCAGCTTTATAATATTAGTATAGATTCACATGAATTCTTACAAGAAACTAAAATATGTAGCCAAAATAGTCAAATCCTCTGGGACAATAACGACCCTCATCTAAATTATATTCGATTGAGGAAAATTGGAAGGGCCGGGAATTCCGAATCTGTGCAATACGTGATATTTAAAGATTTATTGAGACTGTTTATGTAGTGGCATCTGAATATCGAAAAAACATTTTTAGTTATCTTTTTGTGTAGCGACTCGCTTTTTTGTGTGTAGCCTGTTGAGTTTCGGTGTCAGTTTGTGTATATCCAATTGTTCATATATCTTGAACCCTTCCGTCGTGGTATATGGCGACTGTCAACGGATTTTCTTCTCTGAGCGATCGAGTTGTCGAACGAGCATAAAAAGTGTCATCGATTGCAGAGTTTTTTTACACTGGCTCGACATAGTGACTACAGAGTACCAAAGAAAGAAAGAAAGAAAGAAAATGTTTTATTAACAGCAGCCGTATAACCATATAACAAACATTGAACAATAGAACACACATAAAAGACCAAAAACATGAAAAAGAAAAACCAACCAAACAATACATAAAAAAAGGTTTAGGCCGCCGCCAATAAGGGCCACCAAATGGTAAGTACAGTGTAGTCCAAAAACGAAAGCGACTATCAAATGACTAAGTTCCATTGATAGTCTACATCGTCATGTCGGCCCGGCCCACATATACCGCGACTGAAGGTCTCTAGGTATATGAGCTACTGGATATACACAAGCTGATCCCGAAACACGACAAGCCGAAACTGGTCACTATGACGGGCTTTACACCCATGTACTGTGGTCGCGATCCAGACGGGCACCGACGCCCTACCACCTCGCAAAAAATTAAGCAAACAACAGCAAAGTTAAAACAAAGCTGTCATTATAGCGGATGGCAGATACATAAAATTTAAAATAAATTGAAAGTTAATCTAGTATGATAGAATATAATCTATTTAATTTACAGTTTAAGTAGCCTTAGTGGTCTAGCTAATTAGGGGCTAGTATCCGCGCGTGGAAACGTGAATAAAAGTAGGTTCAAATCCCGGAACGTACATCTGGGTTATTCCAGAATAAGTACGGATCTAGGCATCACATTTTCACCGGTGGAGAAAATATTATGAGGAAACCCGCATAGCATCGGATAAATATGTCATTGGACGCTACTGTGCCACCGGTCCCGGCTAGACGGAGAGAAGGAGCACCCTGGGGGCTTTAGTCGGTGCAAGTGCGACACACCGGGGGGCGACCCTCATCGCCCTCTGAGGTCCGTCAGGGAAATCCCCCGGGCTACAAAAAAAAGGATAGATATGCCATGTGTGCTAGTGCTGTGAGAATGGCGATCAGCTGCGCTACTGGTTAGGTTGGGCACGATATATAAACGCAAAGTAGCTACAGCCACTAATGCTCACGCCGTAATGGATATAGCGTGTCGATATATTATTATTTAGAACCTTCAGCCACTACTATCAATCAATTTCGAATAATTGTTTGTTTCCGTATTTAAAGAGAAAAATATGGTTGTATTTCAATGGCTTCCCAAATATGTACCTTCGTTTACGATGCTTTAGGTGGAATATTTATCCTAAAACTGTTCTCGTGGTAGGTAACAAGGGCGATATGTCTATATAGTTGACAGCGATGACAGTAATATTAATGGGATCTGGTGTACGAAGACAACCTTCGCTGTATACCGTGTGAGGGAAATTTCAATTCCCACCCCTAGTACATATATAATAGATATCGTGAAATTTATGTATTTTTATGACATTATAAATAATAAAATACTACGCACTGATGATGATGATGTCCTAGCCGGTTTCGGCCACGGCGACTGTTTCAACACCAGTTAAGAAAATCGAGGTCCAGTTTACGGAAACAGTCAATTGCGCAGGAGATATTTAAGTGCATAACTGGACGCGCTGCCAGAAAAGCACTCTATCGTCCGAGCTCCCTCGGGCCCGATGGAATGGAGAACCAGTACGATCGGGAGGGAGCAGGATGCAGGTTTGATCGAGTTTTCCTTCTCTGAACACCTGGTTGAATTGCGGTGTTAAAGAGATACCTTAGTCGCCTTTTACGACACCTCAGCAAGAAGAGGGGGGGCTATTCTATTCTGCCGGCAGCCACCACGGCTTACACGCACTACGCACTACTAAAGGTACATAGGGCTAAATACATTTATATTTTGACAAAATACATAAAAAAACTCCTATATGTATCCACAGACCTTTTGTCATAATATTAATTTGTACTGTCTTCACAAAGTTAATACATTACACCTGGAAAGTAAGTACTCTGTGAAAGTACAGTATAAAATTCTATTTAATTGTAGAGGCTTAATTGGACCTAACCGGTGCTATGAATGTGACATTGGTATTGTTTGAATACTGCATTTCGAGACATATGCGTTTCTGTGTGAATATTGTACACTCTCCTCGATTAATAAATGGATTGTTCGCCAACACCGGCATCTTATAACCCAACGCTTGAAACAGTACAGAATGATAGATACGGCAAAAGTTTGAAGACCTGTTATTTAGTACTGGGTTGATCAGTGACGTGCATTGGGTATTTAGACAGGGTAAGCAGATTGACATAATTAATGTGAATATTATATTACTTTCACAGGAAAGATAGATGGCGTGAACATAGAATAGATATAAAGAAAGAAAAAAAGAAAACGTTTTATTAGCAGCAGCCAGACAGAAGTGACAACATGCTACAATAAAATACATGAAAAACAAAAAAAAAATAAACATAAAAATAAATAAAAAAATCAGAAACAATACACAAGAAAATCTAGGCCGCTGCCGATAAGGGCCCTGTCTCAGCTTGTGCTACAGAGCACTAGACTCTGCAGCGCTGGTATTCTGACAGGACCTTACGGACGACACAGCTACTTCACCGGCACAGCTCTACATATACAAAGAAATAAAGGAATATAAATGATATATGATATGAATATGAATATAAAGGGTTCCTTTTTTTGATTAAACTAAAGCAATTTATTCCAGACTTATTTATCGTAAGGACATACAATGCTTTAATGCATCTATGGAATGAACGCTACTGGAGTTGATACGGGCAGATTAGTAATAGCTTAAAAGGAGCATCCTGTAGCATAATGCCGGGATTTTACGACCGAGTGAAGGTAAAGCATCCATTAAACAATACGACGCTATATGCCGTTATACGCGTGGAGAATAATTAACATTTTTATTAAACCATTATCATTACGCATTAGCGAAACGTAATATACAATTTTTTAAACCATAACATGCGACGTTGGCCTAAACCTGGCCAGAGGGGTGGTGTAAAAAGCCACCACGCGCTCGCCTTGAAAGAAAGAAAGAAAGAAAGATAACGTATTATTAACAGCAGCCATATAAAAGTAACTACATTGTACAATAAAACACACATAAAATACAAAAAACATAAAAAAACAACCAAACAATACATAAAAAGTCTAGGCCGCCGCCAATAAGGGCCCTGTCTCAGCTTGTGCTACAGAGCACTAGACTCTGCAGCGCTGGTATTCTGACAGGACCTTACGGACGACACAGCCCCTACACTGGGACAGCTCTACATATACAGTTATACAAATATTAAGATCATTTTACATAATAAAATACGGAGAAGACAACCAATCAACAAAACACAATAAGCACAAAAGAAAACAGAAAAAACTATCCTTCATAACCAATATACACCTTTAATCTTTGTCATCCAAACCTTTTACTAAACTATAAAAATAAATACTATATATTATACCCTAAAAAAAAAACAGATCCACGCACATCCATATATTAATTTTGTTCGCATAAAAGATATTTTTTAAATTTAATTTTAAACGTTGTCCAAGACTGTACGGAATCACGGATAGATGGCGGTATATCGATCCAGCATTTCGATGCCGCAAGCCTGAACGATTCCCGGAATGCAGTAGTTTTATGTTGCTGTATAATAAATATATTTTTTTACACGCTCTACTGGGATACTTGGTATAGTCCCTAGCCTATAACAGTTTTGAGTAGAGGTAAAAAAGCATTTTAGTTGAAATAATACCAAATAACACACAAGCCATTTGAAAATTTCGTCTCGCTTCCATTTTCAGTAGCTTAGAATTTTTAAGAAAGGTGTTACATGACATCGAGCAGGGATATGAAAGCAAAAACTCGCTGGTTTTTTTTTTTTGTTCTACTTAAAAGACACGGATCATAAACAATGTCACAGTAATTCAATTTGAGAGAACGAGAGTTTCACATAGCTGTATCATAAGATCTTCATTAATATAGGGTCTGATTTTGTGTAGCATCTTCAGTCTGAAAAAACAGTTTTTTACACATTCAATAATATGTTTTTGAGGGGTCTTCAGTCTTTGAGGGGTGCACTGGAACACATCATGTACTGCTCACACCAGGAAATGTTGAGCAACACACTGCCGCAAGTGCGGCCTTGTCACGCCTTGGCCTCAAGTCCTTACGACGTCGTAGTCTGGTAAGGCGGGTGATGGTTGGAAGGACGAAGAAGAAAATTGTTTCTTCCCTCATTACGCTGCCTCTTTTACTGTTAATTTCCCCCGGGATACAAAAAAAAAGTAGTATACATATATATGAAACTAAATAAATATTTCACGAGTGCAATGTATATTAACTTTTTTTTTTTATACTGGCTTGACATAGTGACTACAGAGTACCTGATGGTAAGTACAATGTAGTCAAAAAACGAAAGCGACTATCAAAGGATAAATATCCATTGATAGTCTACATCGTCATGTCGGCCCACATATACACTGAAGGTCTCTAGGTATATGAGCCACTGGATATACACAAGCTGATCCCGAAACGCGACAAGCCGGAACTGGTTACTATGACGGGCTTTACACCCATGTACTGTGGTCGCGATCCAGACGGGCACCGACGCCCTACCACCTCGCTGCTGCTCGTTTAGCACCACCCAGAAGTCACGTGTAGGGAAACTAGGGTAAAGCCTACGGACGCGAGCAGCTTCGACTCCTAAAGTTACCAACAAATATGCATAATATATTTTAATGACTGAATATAGTATATTTATCATAGTAATCGTTAATAACAAAGATTATACAAATAAAACACAATGGAAATATTAATTTAATCGGAAAAAAAATATACACGATAGCGCCATCTATCTATTATTATTAAAACTATATTTAAATAGGTATCATTAAACAATACACGTGTATCTGTACGCTCTTGTGACCGCTAATCTCAGAAACGGCTAAACCGATTTGAAAATAGTTTTCATTAATAAATTGTGCAAAGCTTCACTTAACATTTTGTAGTAGTTTTAATGTAAACGGTTTATTTAAAAAAAAATCAGTTTGAATAAACACGTCAGTTTTTTATACGAGAAATAATAGTTCAGGTGATTAGGGTGAAAAACATATAATAATATATTTTTAATAAAATTATATAGCTCGCTGTCACTGTGTATGTGTGGAAGTTATATGTGATAAACTATTATTAAGGGCCCCTTTCTAAATACCATAGAACCAAAAGAATGATTATGATAATGTATGCTGGGATGTTTTTAGCACTCCAATATTAAAGGCTGTTTAATTTATCCCGAATAAATGTTCTCTACTTTCATATAAAAAAATTATAAGAAAATACTAACGATACAGATTGTCGAGTATTATAAATGATTAGTACAAAATCTATATCTATTTGATTGAATGATTTAAAAAATGATATCTATATATAATTGCTCTTACAATAAAGTATATAAAAAAAATCAATGGCATTTATATCATTTATGTAAAGATTTAAAATAATGATAATCACAACATAAGTAATTCCACGCGAACAAAGTCACGGGCTCAGCTAATTATATATCATTTAAATGAATTTAGTATTAACGCGTGACCATCAACTTTCATTTTAGTTTAAAAGCATGAATAACGCTAGGGATAATGTTGGAAAACTACTATAAATGTTACATTTAACTGTACTTTGTATACTTTATCATGCTTAAAGGTGAAATTCTGTATCTTATCTACCTTCATTTTTTAACCTTAGGGCTTTAATTGACTTTTTATATTTTTGTCTGGCTGTGAAGACCTTGTAGATAAGAGATTGGTATCCATGCGGTGCAATGCGAGCATTCGCAGCTTTGTTTCCCGTCTCATACCACGGGTTTTTCCACATTACGTACGGCTTAGGAAGGAAATTGTGAAGTCAATGTACTTTTTAGGATATCTGAAGTTCAATATGCTTGTGGTGTGCAATACACTGAAAATATATACGTCACGCGAATTGTATTTCCATTAACAAATTAATAAACGATGGAGTCGTGATAAAACTGCCTTTTGATTTACTCATCACCACAAAAACATTGTGAGAAAACACGAATGTATTTAACAGAAATATCATGTGTACTCTTGCTGTGAGAACGGATATCAGCTGAGCTACTCATCACTATACGACATATAAGCCAATAATGTATCTTTTGCTCATCCTGAAAGGGATATGGCGTGACAATACATTTTTTAGCTCCGTTTCTGGTCTCATTAAGCACAACAAAAACAAAAAGTATTCACTTTAGCGTAAGAACCGGATAAAGCTGGTTAACAACTAAATTTTATTTACAGAGAAAAAATGTTAGAACTTAAGGTGATGACGCAAGATCCTAGCAAATTCATTAGCTAAAAGCCAATAACTTGTGCCAGTAAGTCGATATTTACCTAGATATTAAGATCATTATCAACGACATATTCCAGACGTGTACACAATAGGTTACTTAGTCTAGAATTAATTCTATATGTGTACTACGTTTAGGTAATACGGAGATATTGTGACTAGAAAAAAAAAATGCGAAAAATAATCGAAGAATGTTTTCTATTTGGGTATTCCACAATAGCCTTCAACTCTTCATTATCAACTTGAGTCTCAGGCCGTCCACGGGGCTAGTTCTGCAGGTCGAAATTTCCAGATCGAAAACGTTGGAACCAAAAACGAACTGTGTTTTCTTTTGCAACACGACCGCCATACACATCATTCACCCTTCGAGTTGTTTCCGCAGCACTAGTGCCACGGCGGAACTCGTACTCGTAAATAATGCGATATTTTAAGTTTTCCATTTTGTAAAATGAGTGCCGCAAACAGAAAAAAAAAACAGAAGAAAAAAACAAATGAATGACGATCATCGAAGCACAAATACATGAGTCTATAGCTGTACAAATTTGAATTTGGAATTCCTTACCAAAGAGGAGAAATTTGTGATTAAAGTGGCCAGTACGAAAAACGCCAATTTCATATGTAAGGACCTAATATATAGTCAAGCTATTGTTACGTAAATAAGTCTTATTTATTAGGAATGTCTATATAAAGTCTATGAATATTGTCCATCTCCACTAACATATTTACTGTTTTAAAACACATAGCTGTTATAATTATACTTAATCTAATGTAATCCATCCTTAATCTGGAAAATTCAAATAAATGTGTGTGTAATATTCGAACCAACGACCATTTGCATGCATACCGGTCTCTTATCAACTTGACCACTACAGCCACTACACTTATATACTGGATATACTAAAATTTGTTAATATTGAAATATATAAAATGTGTTTGGGAGTGATTATATCGTCGATAATGATGTCGCATTCGATGGGACGTGTGAAGGCCAGTGTGGATTCGATGCTAGCCCGGAACGTACTGTTTGAGTTTCTCTTTTAAAAAAAAAAACTGTAACAAATTTGTGTGAAATGTGCTGACATCCAAGATACAGGGTGTCCTAGTTTGGGTGTCAGCTGATTTTTAATGTGCTGCCTTGTAGTTGTTTGTCGAATAATTTTTTTTTTTCACAGGCTTCAGTCTTACCCCGCAGATGTGCACGCAGGTGCGTTAGCGGCAAAACTCTTAGCAATTGTTTTGCACTTAACAATTGGTCACCGCCACAGATTGAATATTGCGTTCTTGTTAAAAAAGAAGTCTTTCACTTTACAAACTCTTGACAAAGACACAATAACAATACACAAGTTTGTGTACCTGCTTAGTGATTTTTTGTTACTGTTCATGTGTGTGTACGGATCGAATACGTATTCATTTATCTTTCCTTGTGTGCAAGCAGTCTACATTTTTAAATGTAGTCGCATTTGTAATGCATCTTGTTCATGTCTTATATATTTATGTATGTGTGTGGTATCTATCACTAATACATTTTGTAGTCGATTTATTTATTGTATGTAATAGTTTATTTTAGTATCACTTGTATTTATTATTTAAGCTATATGTATTTTGTTGTTTATCGATAATTCTTATAAGATGTAACACGACCGGGGCCCTTCACGAAAGCCAGCGCTGCAGACTTCCTCTGTGGCTTTAGTCTGATGAAGGGCCCATTTTCGCCATGTTTATATGTTTTGTATTTTCTTTTGTTTTTGTGTGTTGTTTGTATGGCTGCATATAAATTTCTGTTTTTTTTTTGTTGATTTTTGGCGAAATAAATACTTTTTCATTTCATTTCATTTTTTTTTGGTAATATAGACTATGCAAACGCTGGAATTGTGGCTGCTCAAGGTGAGGGCACTGAGTGACCAGTTAGCTACCCTGAGAAGTAGATGGAGCATTGTGACGTGCTCTGCCGAAGTATAGAGGAAGCAGCGTCTACCTCCGTAATCGTGTCTGACAGGCGCGGCGTGGATGCGGTGAATTGATACAAGACCCGCAATCTTTGGGAGTCGAAGCTGCTCGCGTCCGTAGGCTTTACCCTAGTTTCCCTACACGTGACTCCTGGGTGGTGCTAGACGAGCAGCAGCGAGGTGGTAGGGCGTCGGTGCCCGTCTGGATCGCGACCACAGTACATGGGTGTGAAGCCCGTCATAGTGACCAGTTTCGGCTTGTCGCGTTTCGGGATCAACTTGTGTATATCCAGTAGCTCAAATACCTAGAGACCTTCAGTCGCGGTATATGTGGGCCGACATGACGATGTAGACTATCAATGGATTTCATCCTTTGATAGTCGCTTTCGTTTTTAGACTACACTGTACTTACCATCAGGTACTCTGTAGTCACTATGTCGAGCCAGTGTAAAAAAAAATCTCCACTAATTCAGAGAAGTAGTCACTTTGAGATTTTTAGCTAAAACAAGTCCGCAACACCTCGGCTGCCAGGCCCGTGTACAGCCAGAAACATCTTTTGAGAATTTTCCCAAGTAAAAACAACTATGTAAATGTGTTAATATATAAATGTTTAACAAGAAGCTAGGTTTTATAATTCTTATCCAGGAGTGAGCGGTGCGCGATGTGTTCCCACGCAAAGCTCCAGGTACAATGAGGTGAACGAAGGCTGGTCTTTTACACCAATCCACGCAAATACAGAAGAGAGGAAACTTGCAAAAAGCCCGTCAACGACGAGTGCTGAGGAAGCTGGTACGGCCGTACTCTTGGCCCCGGCAGACGGATCGGAGGAACACCGGAGTGGTTTTAGTCAGTAAGAGTCCCAGGTCTGACCGAGTCACACCGGGACGCCACCCTCACGGCGCCATGACGGTCTATAAAAAGGTTTTATAATTTCTAACATATTTAAATAAAAAATATTTCAACTATGTTTAAGATAGTTAATTAAATTACAAAGGAATTTCTTTCTTCCCTAAAGCTCTTCTAAAGCTAAAATAAGATCGTTTACTCTATTATACGGCGCGGAATCCCTTTCGGTACAAGATAAACACACGCTCTGCTCCATTTAGAAATGAAAAACAAAGTTACGTTAAAGCGTTTGTAACACATGTATTTCGCAAACGATAAAAGCCAGGCAATCTAGATCCTTTTTGTCTGCAAAGCCTTAATATATAATAATAAACCTAAAAACTCCACTAAATAGGATTTCAAGGATATGGGATTTCATATACCAACACTAAATATTATAAAACAAAATCCTCTCTCGCGTTTTTCTCTCTGTTCGCGATAAACTCAAAAACTACTGAACGGATTTTCGAATCGAACGAATAACATATCAGCACGCTATTTCCCTTTCGAGGTAAACACAGATACATTAGTGGCTGTGTCCAATTCGCGCTTATATATCGCAGTCACCGTGACCAGTAGCGCAGCTTATCGGCGTACTTAGGGCATTGCCACGTGACATTTCTATTATTTAGATGCTATGCGAGTTTCCTTACAATATTTTCCTATGCCGGTGAGCATGTAGTGCGTAATTCCATACTTTACCTGGAAAAACTGAGAGCTGTATGCTGAAATATGAAACTAACACCTCTCGCGTTACTGCGAATGGATACTGCTCCCTTATCCACTAATCCCAACAAAATATATCTTATAATAACTGACTGTGCCACTATTTTTTTTTATTCTTACTCGACACAGTGACTGCACCATACCTGATGGTAAGTATGGTGCAGTCCAAAAAAACGCTAACGACTATCGATAGGCAAGAAAAACCCATCGGTAGTCGCAGCGATGATGCCGGCCTGCACAAATATCTCTTCACGTTACGCTTAAAGGATCCCATATCATAGGATGGTGGGAACACTCTCGCTGGAAGACCATTCCACACCCCAACGACATGGCAAAAGAAGGAGGTAGAGAACTTCTTAGTCCTAGCCGGGATGTGAGAAACCGTATAGCTGTGACACCGCAAACCCGCACGCGTGGGGCTATTCAGGAAAGGAGAGGGTGGAACAACGTTTTAATTTAAACCTTCCTTTAAATTAAAACGTTTTTTTCTAATAAGTCCAAGAGGTTCTATCTCGTAGTAACATTGTAACCCTCCATTTTTTTCAATGTAAGTGAATATTTTTTGCCTAGATCAAATTTCAAGGGATGTGCTACTCGTGAAAGGTTTTTAAGTTCCCTGATCCAATTAATCGTTAGCTGTCAAACACAAAGGTCACGTTCAAAGCGGCTAAATTGCCCTTTCATTAAAATTATGACTTAAGGCACATCGCACGTGGGCGGGTAGTCGTATTTTATTTATTATCTTAGTATTCCCAATTAAATATCTTTTGTGATTGATAATGTTAAGCTACGTCCACAACTGCGGCATTTCACCGTGACGATAGTCAAGTCATGCCAGGAACTGTGACTGTCAAGAACCCTTGAATACAAAGTTACTGGTAAAGGCGTGGTATCTTAAAGGTGATACAGGTACATCAAGACTCCTTTAACTTCAACTTTTGTCCTACGACTTCTGCCAAAACGTAATACATTCTAAGATGCTATTTATTTTTGTCTTAGTGGGGCATTCTATCAACCGTTAGCAGTCTCATAAACAGCAATATTACAACTTTTATTCATTTGATTCTGGCGTAGGTATGTTGCAGACAGCTGAGTGCCTAATACCACCCTCCCCGCCGCCACCTACTAGATACCCTATATCCTTGGTATCTCACGGACCACCGCAGTGCCTTGAGGAAATATGATGTAAAGTTATGAAAATTAGAACTGCTTATTTAATTTTGTTGACTTAGAAAAAGTCTTACAACAGAAGTCCTTTTGTGGTTGACATTCCTGCTGCTCGCACTAAGCGATTTGCCTCCTCTTTTTTGCTGCGTACCGCGAAGGAGTGGAACTCGCTTACTGCGTCGGTGTTCCAGCATCTTATGACATGGGAATCTTCAAACGTCGAGTGAATCGGTATTCGCTGGGTGAGCGCGCTCGATCGTCAGCCTCATCATCTCTTTCCAGCAGTTGAGATTGAGGTCAAGCGCAAGCCTGTATGTAATAAAAAAAAATCGTCAGTCTTGATACATCGAAGTCACCCTTAAAAGGTTATGCGTAAGTTACCAGTAATCCCGTAAACACAAGTTCTTATCAATTTTGTAACTTCTTCACCTGTATCAGGTACAGCTGCATTCGGATGTAAAATACTATAATATTATCATCTTTGGGATGGCTCCGCTAAATATCAGGTGGCTGCTCTGGACTCAATCGTAGAGCTCGTAGACTTATGGGCGGTGACTCTTTAACTAAACCTAAAATGCAGAAAGAACATGGAGCATCGACGCAAAGTCGGGAGTCGAAGCTGCTCGCGTCCGTAGCCTTTACCCTAGTTTCCCTACACGTGACTCCTGGGTGGCGCTAAACGAGCAGCAGCGAGGTGGTAGGGCGTCGGTGCCCGTCTGGATCGCGACCACAGTACATGGGTGTAAAGCCCGTCATAGTGTCCAGTTTCGGCTTGTCGCGTTTCGGCATCAGCTTGTGTATATCCAGTAACTCATATACCTAGAGACCTTCAGTCGTGGTATATGTGGGCCGACATGACGAGGTAGACTATCAATGAATTTCATCCTTTGATAGTCGCTTTCGTTTTTGGACTACAATTTACTTACCATCAGGTACTTTGTAGTCACTATGTCGAGCCAGTGTAAAAAAAAAAGTCGCCTGCCTCGCAGTTTTTACTGATTGTACAATGGAAAGTGTTCTCAAGAGCCACATTCTTTAATTTCACCAGCGCCATTCTATCATCAAACCACTAGTCGCAGTGTCTGATACCATCCGTATGTGGTGGAAGTTCCTTATATCCGCACAAAAAAATTGGTTTTTATTCATCATGTGAACAGCAAAGGAATAAAATATGCCTCCGGCGACTGTATGTTCACGATCTTAGAAGCCTTACAGAGAAGAGTGCAAAGGCATTTGTTGGGCGGACGTGATCCATCGTCGAAATCATCTCCACTTCCCATCAGGTGTGATTGAGATTAAGAAAACACCTATGCATCATGAAAAAGAGCGTAAAATCTAGGGTTATGATCTAATATTACATCATGCACTATTTATGATCCGAATCAATATAATATGAATCTTAGAGATCATTACAACACACATAATTAGTTATTAAATGAATTATTTCATAACACACTGAACTGCCATAAACCTCTTTATAAATTAAAATTCTAATTCTAAATATATATAACTCAAAGGTGACTGACTGACTGACTGACCGACATAGTGATCTATCAACGCACAGTCGAAACCACTGGACGGATCGGACTGAAATTTGTCATGCAGGTTAGATGTTATGACGTAGGCATCCGCTAAGAAAGGATTTTGATGAATTCCACCCCAAGGGGATAAAATAGGGGATGAAAGTTTGTATAAATCTTCTCAGATTTTCGAATATAATATAATATAATAATAGCTTGATAGTTTTACCGCCTAATGACAGATTAGGCCCTATTTTTTTATACACGCTAAACAAAATAAAGCTGCAAAAACTATACCTAATTAATAGTAATCATTCTTAACGCGAGCGAAGCCGCGGGCAAATGCTAGTATCATATAAGTTGCTGTGTGCTCCCGTTAATTTTTTTCAAGCTCCCTTTAGATTAACTATTCTTGGTTCTTGTTCCTCTGTTCCACGCCTCTGTTGACATTAATACAGGCAGTGGCACTTGCGGGAGGAGGCGTATTGTGGAACGCCCACCAGCAAGTGGGACAGGATCACAATCATCAACTTACCGTAGCTCGCTGCTGGATAGGTCTATGTCCAGCAGTGGGCTATGGTAGGTCGATGATCGTGATAGTCTTTCGATAGTATTTTCGTGTATTAAAATAACTGGCATCACCAATAAACAAGAAAAGTGAACAAACAAAAAATATACGGAAGCAATCAAGTGTCAAAACATTTCAGAGCAACTGGCCTTAACAAAGGATGACCGATTTTATAGAAAAAAAGATGTCATTTATAATAATCGACGTCACTCAAGCTTGCGGAAGGAAAATTTTGAGTAATTTATCTTTTATTTCAATCAAAATAGGATGAAAGAGACTTTCAATATAATGTTTTTATATTCTCACAAGATTCAGAGCAAAGTCACTGCAAAACGAAATATCCGAAATTTATCTAGGCTCATGTTTTAACGAAATCGGATCGGATTAAGTGCGTAAGAGCGTTTACACGCTGCCCAACTCCTACTTGCCTTGAGCTTCTTTTGGCGTTTCTTCTCAAGGTAGTCACTTTCAAAACACTAGTAGATCGGCGTTAGATTTTTTGCATAATTGCTCAAGTCGAGGTTCGTACCCACAGAGGTGCCCATAACTTGCTGGCTGAGCGCTCACCTTGAGCACTCACTCTTTTCTCCCGGTAATATTGTCAGACCTTTACCAGTCAACAGCAAATTGTACTACCATAAAAAAAAACAGATTGCCTCCGATCCAAATCCATAAAAATACGTTCCGAAATAAACGTAAAATTATTTTTATGCTAGTTTACGCTCAACATTCGTCATCCGATTTCTGTCCGTGATTCGTTATGCTCAGTCAGGGATCAGAATATTGTCAGACTCAAGTAGCCATAATACTATTTGTGTGGGCGCTCGCGTACTACGTCCGAATGAAATCTAAGTTGTATCCGAGAAGCAAGGCAGACATTTTCTACCGCCTGTATCATGGCGGATGTTCTGAAGAGTTATTTAACCTTGTTCCACCCTACTCTCTCGTTTCTCCCTCTTCCATAACAGAACCAGGCGCGCGTATTTTACGTAGCCACAACTGTACGGTATCTCATTTCCCGGCTAGGACTAAGGAATTCTCTCTTACTGCAGCCGAGTAGTTCGGTCTTCTAGTAAGAGTGATCCACAGACCTATGATATGGGGGTCCTTGTAACGAAGCATGAAGAGATATTTGTACAGACCTGAATGTAACTATCGATACTTCTTTTTACTGCTGATTTTCGCTGTCGTTTTTGCATTGCACCGTGCTGACCATCAGATTTGTGGTCACAGTACGGAGTCATAATAAATAAAAAAAACATACTTTAGGCTAGGAGGTATAGTAATTTGACTCGTCGTGGTGTAACATATCTGAATTGAGATTTTTTAAATCATTTTTTCCGTTTTTTTTTTGCGTGATTTCCTACATCTGTATTTTGACGTCAGCCGTGGTGGCTGCCGGCAGAATAGAATAGCACCCCCCTCTTCTTGCTGAGGTGTCGTAAAAGGCGACTAAGGTATCTCTTTAACACCGCAATTCAACCAGGTGTTCAGAGAAGGAAAACTCGACCAAACCTTCATCCCGCTCCCTCCCGATCATACTGGTTCTCCTTCCCATTGGGCCTGAGGGAGCTCGGACGAGAGAGTGCTTCTCTGGCTGCGCGTCCAGTTGTGCATTTAAATATCTCCTGCGCAATTGACTGTTTCCGAAAACTGGGCCTTGATTTTTTTAATCAGCGTTGAAACAGTCGTCGTGGCCGAATCCGGCTAGGACATCACCATCATCATTTTGACGTATTCTAATTGAACGCAGTGCACAAAGTAACAGGTGGCTGCAGGTTCGATGTGGTAGGGCGACTGCACAAACTGGGTTGTCACCACGGTACATAAGTGTAAAGACTGTCATAGTGACTCACTTCGGCCTGTTGCGTTTCGGAATCAGCTTGTGTATATCCAGTTGGTCATATACCTAAAGATCTTTCGTCGTGGTATATGTACTTTCCACTGTACTACCCATAAAGAGCAATGTTGTTTCTAAAGCCCATATAAAAAAAAAACATTCTAATTTGATCCGAGATTTTTAATTTCGTATTTTCACGGGTCCAGGCGCAGTGCGTACTTGTTTTTGTAGTACATATTTATATAGAAACAACGGCGCGCGAATCCATCTCGCTCTTGGCCGGCTTTTACATAATGAGATAGGAACTATCGAATGCGAATACTAGATAAAGCAATATATTCATTATTGTTATCGTATGTTGACGTGGATTATTATTTATTAACGAAACATGGCTTTATGTGAGAAAAGCCGACAGCGATGATTGTTAAGGCTGGTTTACATGATCATGTTTTTGGAACGAAGTTACTTAATGCGCGTTGCGAAGGGGACTAGACGGAAAAAGTTAAGACTTAAATTTGTACCGACACTTTTTGTTATGGCTTTGACGCGGCTTTACTTGTCCAGCGGAGAGTGGGAAGGTGGCGTCCGGCGGAGAGTGGGGGGGTGGGATCCAGTGAAGAGTGAGGAGGGGATGGCGACAAGCGGAATTTGATTTAAGAATAAACAATAATCAACAACAAAATATAATACTACCATCGATGCAGTTTTTTCAAGATATTTCAATAAAATAGAATCCCAAACATATGTTGCCTACTTTAGTTACCGCAAGCCAATTATTACTAAAATTAGCCTACTGATTAAGTTTATATTACATTATATTTGTTAACTAGCTGTCCCGGCAGACCTTGTTCTGCCCTATTTCTCTAAAACAAAGTCACATTGTTTTTTTTTTAATGTTAACAGCTATTGGCCTGTCGGCTGTTTTTTGAAAATTGTTTGAAGGAACCTGGCCTTAATGCTATATGTATAAAAATTGACAAATATTGACATTAATATTTATACGTCACTCAATAATTGTTTTGCCTTCCCGGAACCCGTCCACTAACATTTAAACTTTATGCTATGGTGTTAAAGTTCAAATTGACTTATAACAAATCTTTTGTATGAGAATATAGAAAAGTGTTGTTTTTAGACTTTTTCAGATAATTTTTTAAAATCTTCTCTCTGTTATAACCTTCCCCAGACTTCAACAAACACAACAAAAAAGAAATCAGTCAAATCGATTCAGCCGTGCTCGAGTTTCGCGGTTATCAAGACACTATAGCTGATCCGGCAAACATTGTTTTGCTATGTAAGGTTTTGTAATATCTTCTAAGATGTTCATTGAAATTAAGTGACGTCAAAGACAATTTTGTTCACAATTAAATACTCTTAATCAACAACACATTTATTTGGATAAAGATTAATATTATTACGTTGATACAACTCTTAACAAATAATCCATTAATTTCGACCAAATTTGTTTACCATAAAAACGGTTCTAGTGACTTAATCTTAAAAGATAGACATATACTGTCGCGGACATTTTTTTAGATCATTTCAAGAGGAATAATTCTTTCTTACATATATTTTTGTTATCTTGAACCATTTTTGCAGCGCACGCAATGGAAGCCCTCAAGGATGAATAATTTTGCCCGTTTTTTTCACATTTACCATTATTTCTTCGCTCCTAATAATTGCATCGTGATGTTATATAGCCTAAAGCCTTCCTCGATAAATGGTCTATTCCACTCAAAAAGAATTTTTCCATTCGAACCAGTAGTTCCTGAGATTAGCGCGTTCAAACAAACAAACAAACAAACAAACAAACAAACTCTTCAGCTTTATAATATTAGTATAGATAATAAAAATTGTATTATTATATCTTAAAAGAAATAAAATTTTATTACAATTCCTTCACTAATTAATCGAAAGGAACTTCGTTTCATCCGGGTGTCCCTTGACACCTCTCATCTTTTTGTAAATGTTAGTGCAGTCTACATATATTCTTATTAACAGAAATTTGAAATTGTTATTATGTTTCATCATTACAGTAAAATGGCTGAACCGGTTTCGATGAATTTTATTATAGAAATATAAAAATGCAAAAATAAACTCGAAGGGATTTCAATAGGGGATGGTTTTTAAAAACTGTCTCTAGTGTAGTGTGATTTAGGCACTACATACTCATCGACGAAGAAAAACATCGTGAGGAATCCCACATGGCATCTAAGGGATGACGTTGGGGACGACATACAGGCGTAAATTTGATACAACCACTAGTAGATCTCTGCTCAAACTGAAAGGGATATAGTGTGACGATATATACTTAATCCATTATTAGCTTAACTAATGACGTTTGTGTGTGGTTTCTATATATTTTCTAATTCCGCAGCAGTTACATCAATAGTACAATAAAAGACATTGAATATTCTTCAACTACCCACACCATAACGCTTCGTGCGCATAATGATCCGCAGTGCTACGTGCGATTTGTGGCAGATAAGCTCTGTAAGAACTTTTCCTAAGTGACTTTGCAGTTATCGACGAAAGTTACTGACTTAAAATCCTAGCTCCAGACTTTACAAAGCTTCATAGGAACGTTGCGAAGTAAAACTGGAAAAAGGATTACAGTATGCTTCCGTAGTAAAGGAGAAATTTAGTGTAAAGCTCAAGGGCCTTTTTTTGGTGGCCCAGTGGAAATACTTATGGACCATCAGGACAGCGGTGATGGCCGCTATTCAGGTTTTTTTTTACACTGGCTCTGCATAGTGACTACAGAATACCTGATGGTAAGTACAGTGTAGTCCAAAAACTAAAGCGACTATCAAAGGATGAAAATCCATTGATAGTCTACATCGTCATGTCGGCTCACATATACCACATCTAGGTATATGAGCTACTGGATATACACAAGCTGATCCCGAAACGCGACAAGCCGAAACTGGTCACAATGACGGGCTTTACACCCATGTACTGTGGTCGCGATCCAGACGGGCACCGACGCCCTACCACCTCGCTGCTGCTTGTTTAGCACCACCCAGGAGTCACGTGTAGGGAAACTAGGGTAAAGCCTACGGACGCAAGCAGCTTCGACTCCCTATATCTGTCAGGTATGTCTTACCGGCATGAACCGAACACTCGCCATGATACAAACGGTAGAAAACGCTCAGTGTGGCAACATCTCTACGCAACTGGAGCGGTTCGCCTTCTCTCTTCCATAAACAATTAACATACACGTTTATACACACACACTAAGTCACATACACAAAGTACACAATCACACTACACATATCACATATAAATTTTACTAGCTTAATAACTTTTTATTTCATAACAATTATTTGAATCGCATTTAATGCTCTCATATAACCTTGTTACACAAATCATCTTGGTTAATCCGATTTTTTGTACGTTTTCCTGTATTAAATTATAAAATTATATACTGTAGATTTGTGAATAAATAAATAAAATAAATAAATAAAAGAACCACGCGGGGGGGGGGGTTGGTTACAGAGTCACGGCTATACATTAACTCACATCCCGGCTAAAACTAAGACGTTCTCTAACTCTTATATTAGCCGAGTTGTTGAGCCGGGGAATGGTCTTCCGGCGAGCGTGTTCCCATCGCCTAGCCCTGTGGTATTGACAGTGGCGTCCATTCCATAGATGCATGGAAGCATTGCATGCCCTGACAACATATAAGTCTTGACTAAATTCCTTAAAGTTAAAAAAAGGAACCATTTATATTATAATCTATTCTATTATATATTCATACCACATGTCTTTTCTATGAAAGCAATACAATATTTACTATCATAATATAATATTAAAATTAATTACGCTATTTTGCCTACCCAGTCCAATTACCCTATGCACGTCACTGGGTATTGAGTCCTTCATACGAAGCGTAAAGAGACATTCACATCCATGCAGGCCGGCTATCGATTGTTTTTCTTTACTATTTATAATTGTAGTTATTTTCTGGAGTACACCATGAATGTTGTCAGGTGTGGTGTGATCACAATACCCAGTCAGAATACCCAGTCAGACGTCAGGTCATCCAAAATAAATTCTTGCGTAAAGCAGTGGGTGCCCCGCTGTACATGCGCAACATAGATCTCCATGACGACCTTAAGCTGGAAACCCTCGCCAGTTTCATGCAAAATGCATCTCGTCGATATTTCGACAAGGCACAGCATCACCCTAATCCTTTAGTCCGCAGTGCTTGCGATTACACACCGAAAAGCGGCATCGCGCGCAAACTACGCCGCCCGCGTCATGTCCTATTGGATCCCGTCGATTCAATTACCGCGGCCTTTGCGACCGCCGAACCTATCAACAACGAGGTATACACAAGCACTCGTCACATTCCGAGACACCGGCTTCGTCGGCGCCGCCGACGACGACGATTAAGGATAGGTGCGTCAACTGTTGTTTAAATAACGCAGTTTCACTCCGACGCAGCCTTGAGTTTCTTTTGGCGTTTCTTCTCAAGGTAGTCGCTTTCGAAATGCTGGTAGATCACCGGTAGGTTCATTTTTCAACTGGCCGGCCGCCCAAGTCGAGGTCCATACCCACAGGGGTGCCCTTGCATAGCCGCCCAACCCATAAATTTCGCTGGCTGAGCGCCCTCTGCGTTCGCCCACCAAGCCCGGTTTTGTTGTGAAGGTCTTTCCCAGGCCACAAATGTAGGACATGCCGAAAAAAAAAAAAACAGTCAGAAAACCCAGTCAGAATACCCAGTCAGTTTTTGGGAGTCGAAGTTGCTCGCATCCATAGGCTTTACCCTAGTTTCCCTACACGTGACTCCTGGGTGGTGCTAAACGAGCAGCTGCGAGGTGGTAGGGCGTCGGTGCCCGTCTGGATCGCGACCACAGTACATGGGTGTAAAGCCCGTCATAGTGACCAGTTTCGGCTTGTCGCGTTTCGGGATCAGCGTGTGTATTTCCAGCAGCTCATATACCTAGATGTGGTATATGTGGGCCGACATGACGATGTAGACTACCAATGCATTTTCATCCTTTGATAGTCGCTTTCGTTTTTGGACTACACTGTACTTACCATCAGGCACTCTGTAGTCACTATGTCGAGCCAGTGTAAAAAAAAAGAATAACAAAAAAACGTTCACAAATTTAAGAATAGTCTCTAATAGAGAAAACAGTATAGAGGCTCTGAGTCCTGAGTTTAGACTTGTACCTTCATAAAACATCAACGAAACTGAAAGCTCGCAAAGTTTTTACCAATTTTTCATGGCGTCAGGATCGTAACTCGAACCATCGTCCGCGATAGCGACCCCTAGAGCCAAATTTATATTTAAATTGAATTATTAGTTTTATTAAGATGAGAATAAACAAGATAACTCAAATGCAGACAGCAAGTTGACGCGCAAAATTCAAGTTGAACCCTGGATAAAATACCGTAGTTAATTAAACTAAAGTTATATTGTTTCGAGGTATTTTTAAGTTGCCATTATGTAAAGATGAATTTAGTAAAGTATAAAATGTAACAAAATCGTAGAATAAAATAATACCAAGAAAGAACATACAACCAACAAAATAAATGATGTCAGCTGAAAATCAGTGCTCGGTGGCTCAGCCGATCACAAGGCATTTGCTTTTGTTGTTTTCTACCTAGATTAACCTTTTTTTCTGTTTTGTATGTTTGGCGTGATGGGAATAGGCTACATATGTTATGTTGTGTGCCAACTAAATGCTTTTTTTCATTCGTAATAGATTATCTTATATTTCTTAATTCCATGACAAAAACATCCTCTGTCATCTTCTCATCGATTCATTAGGAAATACTTAGAAATAAAAGTTCTATATATTGGTTCTCGAAAAGTCGCGTGATGTTACAAGACGCGCGAGCGCACGGTCGAAGGATGCCAGTTATTGGGCGTCAGTCCAGGCTTACCGCTAAGAGAGAAAATACTCTCTACAAATATCATTTCTCGCTTACGAAGCGAAATATTCACTACCTTTGACAACTTAAGACGTGGTAACGATATAAATGATACTTTTGAGTTAGCTTTTAAAACTTTTAAGATATATTATTTAGCAGCTACGTTGGTTGATGTGCTGGTCGGCAGCCGCTGATATCCGGCGCTCGGGGAACGCGCCCCGCCTTGTTCCCCCTGGTTATGAGCCTGCTTTTATCTCAACTATGTTCCAGTCGATATATTTTCTTCCTGCTATAAAATTGGATCCTTTGAAAGAAGTGTTAGACCGGCACAATCATGTTAACACTTAACGATCAGTCTTGTTTCTTGACAGCTGCAGTTGGTTTTTGGACTGAACTACGCTTAATATCATATGCAACGTAGTCACTTTGCCGAGCTAGTGTAAATCAAATATTCAGGTATAAATTAATTTAGATTTTTTACATTATGGTGTTTTTCAAAGTAGCAATGTAGTATAGAATATACTTCTTGGTCTTTGATGAAATTGATCATGAGCAGGACAGTAGACTTGAGATACATTTGAAGGGGTGGGCTTTTTACACCCACCCTTCCCAGAGATGAAGCCTGAACAGACTATTGGTTCTCCGGGCGTTTGGACCACCCAGACCCGGGTGGAGTGATTGTAAGGACTCCCCGGGGGTTTTTAGTCAGTAGAAGTCTGACACACCGGGGTCGCTGCCCTCACAGCGTCCCTGACGGTCCTATTCAAGATTTTCCACCGGGACACCAAGAAAAGTTGATCATGGATATACTGTAAAAAATTATCATCAGGTGTACCATACGCCAGTATTCTGAAAAAGCTTTAACAATTTCGAAGAAAATTGAAGCAAAAAAAAACTTACCTCCGCATGTACTGGAACTTGATGACGATGAAGATCAACAGCGTGTTGGCTGATAAGGAAGCGGTCAGCACCACCACATAGAGCACAATGATGACCACATCAGCTCGGTAGAACACATCCAAGTCGAGATGTGGCAACTCGGGGATTCCCTCGTCCGTGCCATTCCACGGCAGGAACGTTGCATTCTCTAACGACATTATCACTGCTTTATAACTTAGTTATCACTTAATTGTCATTTTCACTAACGACTGTGTACATTTAAGATTGTCTTAAAAAAAATTAAGCGTTCACAAGTGAACCATAATTTTTTAACTGTAGTCAATCACTGGTTAACTAAATAACAATTATAGCATGTAGACGCCGCCCGATACGTGTTTGTGTGAAACGCCCTAAAGGTCGTTAGGGTGTTACGGGACGCGCGGGGTAAGGGGTGCGCGCGCGCAGGGGATACTCTAGCTAAAGCAGTTGACTACTGAGACCCAAGGCTAGAGTACATGCGTGTGCGTTGCAGTTCGGTGTGCCTTAAACTGCAAATAATTCTACCACCACACCCACGACCACCGGTTATACAATTCTTTATACTGTTTGGTATTCGTCCAAGTTTATATGAATGACTAGCTGACCCGGCAAAGTTTATTCTGCCATATAAATAATATTACTAATATATCGTCACACTATATCTCTTTCGGGGTGAGCAAAGAAATTTTAGTGAATGTATCCTCTTTGCACTTATGTATCGAACAAATAACTCAAACTGGGATAATCCTAATTGCACTACGAAGTATGGTTAGCCTAATGAAAATCTTTTTATATTTTTTATTACAGTGACATATAATTACAAACTAGTGGATAATGATTACGGTTATTAACAATAGATTCTCATCACTTCTTGAACGCTGGTGTTTTAGCACGTTCGCAACTATGTCACCCATATCTGGATAACGCTATCCTTGTTGAAGTTAATTGGTTATTTAAAAGAAATTTAATGGAATAAGCACGTTATGTAGTAAATATTTTTATGATATATGTATATAAAAATATGCACTTTATACAATACCTTTTATTAATTTATATAGGACTAGCTTATGCCTGCACCTTCGCTCGCGTTAAGAAGTATTATTATTAATTAGGTATAGTTAATGCGGCTTCACTTTTGTTTAGCTTGTGTAAAAAATTAGGGCCTACAAAACTTCTTTGTACACAATATTCTTAACCAATCTGTCAATCTGTGTAATTTGTATTTCATCCCTCATTTTATCCCCTTGGGGGTGGAATTAATCAAAATCCTTTCTTAGCGGATGCCTATGTCATAACATCTACCTGCATGCCAAATTTCAGCCCTATCCGTCCAATGGTTTGGGCTCTGCGTTGATAGATCACTATGTCAGTCAGTCAGTCGGTCACCTTTGAGTTATATATATTTAGATAATGTATTACATTATACTGTGACACATGGTTTTCGTTAAAATACTCTTAACACATTTGAGGTAAGAAACAAAATTTTTTGCAATGGATCCAAGAATATAATTTCACAATGTATTCATAATATTCGAGTTCCATTGTTTATATTCCTTGTTTACGCGGATATGGGCTCCGTTAGAAACGGTCGACGAACGTGTTAAACAGTCTGCAAAGTTGGAATGTAAAGAATTTTGCTATATTACGAGTTAATTTTAATATTAAACAATGAAATATACAAGTATTAGAAACCGGTGTCGGCTATAGCCCATTCCTTCAACGCTGTAAAATTTTGTTAACATAAACACACCGGAAGCTTTGATGTGTGCCAAAGCTCATGATTCATGGCTCGTAAAACATTCAACGATCGAAATCACATTTCACAAGACACTAAAACTGTATGTAATCTTTTAAAATGATTCTATTATTATTATTTATCTTTTTGGGAGTCGAAGCTGCTCGCGTCCGTAGGCTTCACCCTAGTTTCTCTACACGTGACTCCTGGGTGGTGCTAAACGAGCAGCAGCGAGGTGGTAGGGCGTCGGTGCCCGCCTGGATCGCGACCACAGTACTTGGGTGTAGAGCCCGTCACAGTGACCAGTTCCGGCTTGTCGCGTTTCGGGATCAGCCTGTGTATATCCAGTAGCTCATATACTTAGAGACCTTCAGTCGTGGTATATATGGGCCGACATGACGATGTAGACTATCAATGGATTTTCATCCTTTGATAGTCGCTTTCGTTTTTGGACTACACTGTACTTACCATCAGGTACTCTGTAGTCACTATGTGGAGCCAGTGTAAAAAAAAAATTAAAACGCAATTTAAAGTTAGCTTTTCTAAATGCCCTAAACCTAGACGGTGAGTTTGTGTTCTACGCACTGCCTGGTAAAGATAATCTGAGGTTTAAGCTCTTTATGCCAAGACGGCGTGTGATACCAGGCAGTACTCTCGCTGGGTTGTGGGTGGAATAGAGATCCCTAGGCTTGGCTTGCCGTAAGTAGAGGCACGGCGCAAGGCTGCTGCTCTCACTATGACTCTGAAGACCATACAGGATACTCCACAGATTAAAAAAAGCACTAAAATATAGCATAGAGTATCAGAATACGGGTTTTAATTTAAATAAAGGTTTAGATCGTTTGAAAAGCTGTTCTTACAAATAGCTAATTTCTTTTATTGCTATTTTGATAATAATAATATATCATCACGCTATATACCTTTCGGGGTGAACAGAGGTACATTTTTAGTTGTAACAACTTTGCAGTTATATGTCATGCAAAAGTAACTAGTTGCGCAACTGATCGCCGCTCTCACAGATCTAGTACACATGACATTTCTATTAGATGCCGCGCAGGTTTACCAGCGATGTTAAGAATATGGCGCCTAAATCCCTACTTGATCTAGAAAAACTATCTATAAATAGAATCTAATATCTTTACCGAGAAACGCTTTCACGGATTGGACAAGATTTTTATAGTATAGTGTATATCTATGTTTCACTTCGACTTAAATCTATGCTTATGTCAAAAACAGTCTTTTAATAAGATCAAATGAGTTTCCACAAGATAAAACGAAAGCCTCGCGATGGCGGAAAGTTTCATTACGCCTTATACGAAATTATTTTATAGACGTGGGAGATATTTTAGGATACAATGATTTGTAACTTCTAGCAACTAATTAAAATGAATAAAACTAATTAAATATATGTAGGATGGATGTTATTGTGTGAAATATTATTATGTATGAAGTAGTAAATGCGTAGATCGGAACGTATGTGGGTGAAAGACAGGAAAGATAGAAAGAGAGAGAGGATAAACGGTTTTTTTTCGATGCGAGTGCTCTGTAATTTTAAGACGACAAAAAAGTGTTAAGACGAAAAAGTATTTTTAAAAGTGCAATAAAGAAGTTTATACAGTTTATTTTGCTATTAATTTATCTGAAGATCCCCAAAACTACATATATGTATTATATTCCCTAACAAATCATAAAGGGAAAATGATGAACAAATGAGAATTGTTACGTAAAAAGTTTCAACATCAGACCGCGTATGGCGCGTGATTAATTGGTAAGTAGATAAGTTTCCTTTTATATAATTTTGGATAAATAGGTAGTGACTTGTTTTCCCTTCGCACTGTATCCTGGCTAAAAACAGGCGAAATACCTACCTAATTGTCTCTAAATATTGACTATAATTTGCTTTGTTTTAAAGGAAATATTAAGATATCACTATTTTAGCTGTTGTTCGAATCCCAGCAAACAAACCGCTCTGGGGTTTTCCAGGTTAGGTACGGATTTGAAATGTTCACTGTTGAAGGAAAACATTGTGAGGGAATCCGCATAGCTTCTAATAGAAATCTCACGAGTAAGTTTAACAAAAAGGGCGATCAGTTGCGCTACTGGTCATGATGAGCACGGCCTATAAGTGTAAAGTGGATACAGGCAGTAATGTATCTCTGCCCACCCTAAAAGGAATACAGCGTGATGATATGCTATTATTATAATTACTAGGCCGTGGTGGCTGCCGGCGGAATAGAATAGCACCCCCCTCTTCTTGCTGAGGTGTCGTAAAAGGTGACTGAGGTATCTCTTGAACACCGCAATTCAACCAGGTGTTCAGAGAAGGAAAACTCGACCAAACCTGCATCCCGCTCGCTCCCGATCGTACTGGTTCTCCATTCCATCAGACTTGAGGGAGCTCGGATGAGAGAGTGCTTTTCTGGCTGCGCGTCCAGCTATGCACTTAAATATCTCCTGCGCAATTGACTGTTTCCGTAAACTGGACCTCGATTTTCTTAATCGGTGTTGAAACAGTCGCCGTGGTCGAATCCGGCTAGGATATCATCATTATAATTACTATTTGTAATTAAAATCGAATGCAGGATATACTTCCTGAACAGTGACCACACCGCGTCAGATGATAAGCATGATGCAGTCAAAAAAACAACTGCAACTACTAACACTAGAGAATAACAATCGATAGTCGCAATAATTATGCCGGCCTGCACTAATATCTCCTTTTTTTTTTGTTCCCCCGGTGGATATCCCTACGGACCGTCAGGGGACCAGTGAGGGCCGCTCCCCCGATGTGTTGGACCTGCCCCGACTAAAACCACCGGGGTGTTCTTTCTCCCGTCTGCTGGATGCTAAGGGCAAAGCCCAGCCATCTTCCTCGGCATCCGGCTGCACTAATATCTCCTAACACTTCGTTTAAAGGATTTAATATCATAAGACTGTGGAAAGATACTTGTTACGACTTGATACTAGAGATGCCACGAATATTCGGCAACTATTCGGTATTCGGCCTATTCGGCTACTTTTTTTGCTATTCGGTTATTCGGCCGAATAATACGTACTATTCGGCCGAATACCGAATACCAAATCATGTAAAAAAGACACGTTATATAACTCAAAATTATGTATTTATTTCCAAATTACAACACTTTAGTAATTAAAATTGATCAGTGGTAAGTTGTGAAATAATATAAATGTTTTTATTATTATTATTATTATTTGTGATGGATAAAAACAAGCTTTTCAACATTTTTTGGTAGCAAACGATTACGCTTTTCGTCGTAAATGTTACCAGCCTCAGATAATAACCTCTCACTAAACACGCTACTTCCAGGAATATTCGGCGGCCGAATATTCGGCGCTTCGGCCGACAGCGTTGCCGAATATTCGGTATTCGGTCAATTCACTATTCGTGGCATCACTACTTGATACTCCCTCCTTTCCTTTCCCTTCACTAAGAATTGAATCAGGGAAACATGCGCCGCGCACATCACCAGCGCCGGCGCATTCAAATCAAAAACCTTGAAACGAACGGTCAGCTGAAAAAGCGTGGTGTGGTGGAACGCGGTGCCGCAAGCCTCATCACCACCAAATCCCAGGAAGTACCTTATCCTTTAATTCAAAAATGGCTGACTGACTGACAAAGTGATCTATCAACGCACAGCCCAAACCACTGGACGGATCGGGCTGAAATTTGGCATGCAGGTAGATGTTATGGCGTAGGCATCCGCTAAGAAAGAATTTTGACGAATTCCACCCCCAAGGGGATAAAATAGGGGATGAAAGTTTGTATAAATCTTCTCAGATTTTCGAATATAATATAATATAATAATAGCTTGATAGTTTTACCGCCTAATGACAGATTAGGCCCTAATTTTTTACACACACTAAGCAAAAGTAAAGCTACAAAAACTATATCTAATTAATTATAATACTTCTTAACGCGAGCGAAGCCGCGGGCAAAAGCTAGACAAATTATTAAAAAAAACCGTAGTTCAATTTATAACAATACTCGTCGGAAGAGCATTCCAGAGCTCTACTCGGCTGCTGTAAGGGTTAGAGAACTTCTTAGTCCTTGCCGGGATGTCAGTTACCGTATGGCTGTGATCCCGCAAGCCAGCGCGCGTAATTCTTTTATAGAAAGAAGAGGATAGAACAAGGTTAAATAACTCTTCAGAACACTCGCCCTGATACATTCCCTGTGTATGTTTAAGTCTGTGAAATTTCTAATGAGAATATGGTGCGTTCGTGTGAATTGCAACGGAGAGTATGTGAGATTTATAATCGCGATAACAAACTGCAGTAAAAACAGCATTCATGAAAGTTAATGTCCGCGCCTTTGCTTTAAATATATGCTTAAAAAACACTTTCAAACTGTATATTTTTTAAAGGCTATTATACGAATCATTTCGCTTAAAATAAACTATTATATCGCTCAACGTGGCACGAGGGATAACGCAAATATACCGGAACGTAAAAAGATCAATAGAAGTATTTATTTGAAACAATAAACTGTATCGAAACGTGCGAACCAAGCGGGCGAAGGAATAAAAACGGTGTAACACTGAAAACCGATGTTTCGCGTGTTTAATTTGTCGCATTATAGATTTCTCAAGCTGAATTTCGTACACGCCACTTTGATTTTACTTTGCCTTTTCTCAAACATTACAAATTAAATTATTTCATTAATATCAAAGTATATGCTAAGTCAGTGGCATAGTTCAGAGGATTAGGACGGGGTTTTTATAGCATACTGTATATAAAAATTACTTTTTGCTTTTCATTATTCTAAGTCAACAAGAAGTATTCTATAGGTTTTAATTTCCTTGCTAAAACGTAAAATAGATGACATAAACGACAACATCTTTTCTCTGCGTTGTCTAAGAAATTAAATAGTGAACCTAAGAATTTGATATGACATTTCCAAAGTTTCATAAGATAAAAGACCTCCTTTAAGAATTTAGTTTCGATTTAAAAGTGTAAAACTCTAAATATCAACAAAAAATTTAACGTGGTCCGTAACACCAACAATCAGAATTGAATAATGCAAGAAATGGGGATATCATCTGTTACACCGTTTATGTTTTCTTCCGCAGTTTCATTCGGCCTTTAATGTATCTCATGTCAGATGCGCGGAGTTCTTTTTAGTCAATTTACTATCGCCTTCGGTTATATAGTGTTGTATATTATTTGGTTGTATTTATTATTCACCTCTTCGCGAGAATGTATTATAACCTTTGCTTTAAGACATTGAACTATTTAAAGTACTGATACTAATTTTGAATATACTAATCTTTTTTTTTTTTGTCCTGACTTTACACAGTGATCACACCACGCACGGAGCAGTCCAAAAAACGACAATGATTATCAATAATAAAGAAAAACCACTGGGCAGCTGGAGCGATCCCACAAATATCTCTTCACGCTACGCTTAAAGGATCTCATATCATACAATGGTGGGAACACGCTCGCCGGAAGACCATTCTACAGCACAAAAACACGGTAAAACTAAGAGTTAGAGAACTTCTTGTCCTAGCTGGAATGTAACTTACTGTGTAGTTGATCATACAATAGCTTACTAACCAATAACTGGATACCTCTTATATTTAGTTATCTAAATTTGTTTTTTCATTCTATATACATTTATTTTTGTATGTATTTGTATATTAACAATAATAATGGTATGTGTGTGTTATATACTTATATATCTGTGAGTATTTTGATACTAAATTTGCAGTGGCTTGGGAAAGGCGTTAAGCTGCGCTAATGGTCACGTTGGGCATGTTACACAAGCGCAAAGTGTATGCCACTATCTCTGCTCATCCCGAGAGGGATTTAGCGTGACTATAAATTATTTTTATTGAAAATTAACTTGATAATCTTAGCCTGGAAGTTGCAAGTTGCAGCAGAAAATGGAACAAGAATCGATTCTCTAAAGAAAAGCCGTAATGACATCGAGCCTTACGTCATCCTTACTGCAGGATTTTCATTAGAGACGCTTTGTACGTGAATTAAGGAACATAAAGAAACCGCACACGCCAAAAGTGAAGCTAAAATTAGAAGAACATGCAATTACATAGCTCTGTAGCGAGTTGACGCGTCGTAGTATGATTTTTTTTACACTGGCTCGACATTGTGACTACAGAGTACCTGATGGTAAGTATAGTGTAGTCCAAAAACGAAAGCGACTATCAAAGGATAAATATCCATTGATAGTCTACATCGTCATGTCGGCCCGCATATACCATGACTGAAGGTCTCTAGGTATATGAGCTACTGGATATACACAAGCTGATCCCGAAACGCGACAAGCCGAAACTGGTCACTATGACGGGCTTTACAGCCATGTAGTGTGGTCGCGATCCAGACTGGCACCGACGCCCTACCAACTCGTTGCTGCTCGTTTAGCATCACCCAGGAGTCACGTCTAGGGAAACCAGGGTAAAGCCTACGGACGCGAGCAGCTTCGACTCCCAAAAGCAGCTTCGACTCCCAAAAGCAGCTTCGACTCCCAAAAGCAGCATCGACTCCCAAAAGCAACTTCGACTCCCAAATGTGTATGTCATTAGGAGCGGCGGGTTCTTTACACCAACCTCTCCTGGAGAGGAAACCTTAACAGACTATTTGCTTCTTGAGCAACTGGACAAGACTGGTTCCCCAGGCCTGGGTGAAGTGATTGGAAGGACACCCCGGGGGTTTTAGTAGTGGGGAGTCTGACATACCGGGGTCACTGCCCTCACAGCAACCTTTATGATCCTAAGTAGGATGTACCCCCGGGCTTAAAAAAATAGCGTACAAATATCTGTAAACGTCTCCAGATTCTAAATTACTTATTACATAGTTTTCATATTCGCCACACATGTTGAATTGGTTTACATATGCTGAGTGTTAGGTTCGGGCGAAATGAAGAAAAACTTTGGTTGTAGGATAAAGTTTGCTAAGATATTGGCCTGTATATGTTGGTCTTTAATGGATGTACAAAGAAATTCTTTAGGTTTATATTATAATTAGCCAATAAGCGCTTTCCTTCCCTTTTCCACTATATATGTGGAATACAAGGGAATAAAATAGTGCCTCCCTCTTCATCATACTGAGGTGTTGTAGAGCGTAAGAGCCGAACAAGGTTTTTTTTACTGGGGAAAATCGAAAATCGTCATAGGACCGTCTCAGCCGCACAGGGGGGTTGCGCGACCGAGGTGTTTCGGACTTGTACCGACTAAAAACCCCAAGGTGACTACTTCTGCGCATTGGCGGGGACCGCGGGACCTGTAATCAATTCGCCGCAGGAACAAACTGTACAGCAGTAGCGTTTATTCCATAGATGCATGCAACCATTGCATGCCCTCATAATATATACATAAGTCTTTTTTTTTACACTGGCTCGACATAGTGACTACAGAGTACCTGATGGTAAGTACAGTGTAGTCCAAAAACGAAAGCGACTAACAAAGGATGAAAATCCATTGATAGTCTACATCGTCATGTCGGCCAACATATACCACGACTGAAGGTCTCTAGGTATATGAGCTACTGGATATACACAAGCTGATCCCGAAACGCGACAAGCCGAAACTGGTCACTATGACGGGCTTTACACCCATGTACTGTGGTAGCGATCCAGACGGGCACCAACGCCCTACCACCTCGCTGCTGCTCGTTTAGCACCACCCAGGATTCACGTGTAGGGAAACTAGAGTAAAGCCTACGGACGCGAGCAGCTTCGACTCCCAAAAATAAAATAAATCTGAAATAAATTGCTTAAAATTAAACAAAAAAAGGACCATTTATATTCATATCTATTCTAAATTCACGCCGTTTATCTTTCCTATAAAGGAAATATAATATTTACAGTCATAATATAATAAAAATGAATTACGCGAATTCTGCCTACCCTGTCGAAATACCCTAGGCACGTCACTGGTGTGCAGCAGGCCCAGACAAGTGATCTGAGTTACATGTCCAAACCCCTTCCAATGGATTAGGTTTATAGAATTAGAAACTCGCTTTGATCTGTCGCGTTTCGAGATCAGTTTTTATATACGACTAGCTGTCCCGGCAGACCTTGTTCTGCCCTATTTCTCTAAAACAAAATCACATTGTTTTTTTTAAATGTTAATAGCTTCTCCGTCAGATTTTATTCTGCCAAAACCTATTGGCCTGTCGGCTGTTTTTTAAAAATTATTTGAAGGAACCTGGCCTTAATGCTATGTATAAAAATTGACAAATTTTGACATTAATATTTATACGTCACTCAATAATTGTTTTGCCTTCCACCTCCACTAACATTTAAACTTTATGGTATGGTGTTAAAGTTCAAATTGACTTTTAAATATTATTACGAATTTTTTGTATGAGAATATAGAAAAGTGGTGTTTTTAGACTTTTTCAGACAATTTTTTTAATTTTTCCCCGTAATAACCTTCCCGAGTCTTCAACAAACACAACAAAAAAGAAATCAGCCAAATCGGTTCAGCCGTTCTCGAGTTTCGCGCTTATACACATTTAACGATTCATTTTTATATTATAGACAATACGTTGACTGTTTGACTATGTTGTTTGATTTGCTATCAGACATAGCGCAGTTTGTAGCGACCCTACTTACGATGCTAAGGTCCTGGGTTCGAGTCCCGGTATTGGTAAACTTTTCTGCGATGAACAGGTAATTATTTATTTAAGTATCTATCTCTTTGTCTAGAACCCATAGTATAAGCGCAAGATTAATTTGGGACTATGTCAATGTGTGTAATTGTTAGTAAATATTATTACATATATTATTATATTATATACCTAGAGACCTTCCGTCGTGGTATATATGGGCAGACATAGCGATGGCGACTGTCAACAGGTTCTCATCCCTTAACAGTCATTTTCGTTCTAGGATTACACTTTACTTTCCGTCAGATGCAACAGTCGATCTGGTATAAAAAAATACTGGTTGTAAGAAAAATTATTACCTATTATTTTAGTTATTTTCTCTTTGCCAGAATTTGCTTAATAAAAATCTTTATAACTTGAAAAACATTTTTAATTATTGTATTATTTATTTTTAATTCCAGTGACAGTGCCTCGTGG
Organism: Automeris io; assembly: GCA_036320925.1. Classification (NCBI taxonomy): domain Eukaryota; kingdom Metazoa; phylum Arthropoda; class Insecta; order Lepidoptera; family Saturniidae; genus Automeris; species Automeris io. The sequence continues at coordinate 982,033 of JAUDJH010000008.1, forward strand.
CATTGTTTTTTTTTCCAACGATTTAATGTAATCCTCAATATCATCTTTACAAACAAATACTACTTGTTTCACTGTACCAGCTTCCCTTTTGTACTTTAACAGCACGCCGCTATCTAAGAATCTGATTAATTTAATATAATTATGAAGGTTTTTTTTTGTTGTTAATTTCATATGAATTAATTACGAGCATCGATGTAAATTCGCTTGTCTCGAAGTCTTCTACCGCTCGCAAAATGGAGAGTGTACTCCAGGGCTACTTAGTCTATTTCCACCAGCATAATTTCATTATATAGTCACAAGGCGTCGTGTCTAATTGCATCCGTACGTAATCAAAGTTACTTATGTCCGTATGAAAAGATTCGTTTCTACATTCATCATGCGAACAGCTAAGGAATGAAATATGCTTCGAGTGAGCATATTTCTACGATCTTATGACTCGGGAGCCTTTAAGAGAAGAGTTAATAGTTATTTGTTGGGCGGTTGCGGCCCATAGTCTGACTCATAATCAGGGAAGTGGTGAGGGCTACTTCCCCCGGTGTGTCGGACCTGCCTCGACTAAAACCACCGGGGTGCCAGCACTGCCTCTCCTCGCCTTCGCCGAGCCTGGGAATCCGGATACTTCCGAGGGCTCGGCGAGCGTTGGCCTTGGGCAGGCATCCTCTCTTGGAGGGGGAATTTAAACCCCCTCACTGCCACTCTGTGGGAACGGCGTGTGGGCACACACACGCCGGTCCTTCCTCTCTGCACCGGACGGGGACGCCCTCAACGTCACCCGCCCAGCCTGTGTCAGGAGGGGAGCGCCTCGCGCTGGGCTGACTCATATTCATCCTCCACCAGGTTTGATTGAAGTCAAGCAACCGCATGTCAATAATAATAAAAGTGAACTTGTTAAACAAAATTTTCTTATTTTTCTTTATTTTTTAGAAACCCTGCATTATTTTATAACCCAAGATTGTTTTATTTGACTCTTATTATATATATTTTGGGTTTATTAGTGAGGAGGCTTTTGTCCTCATTCATCATAGTGACCACACCACGTCTGATGGTAAGCTTGGTGCTGTCCAAAAAACGACTGCATCTATAAGCAGTCAAGAAAAACATATCGATAGTCGCAGTGATCATGCCGGCCTGCACAAATATCTCTTCACGCTTCGTTTAAAGGAGCCAATATTATCGGACGGTAGGAACACAATCGCTGGAAGACCATTCCAAAGGTCAAGATCTCGGCTATAGTAAGAGACTTTAAATCCATTATAATTTCATTAGTAATTCTGCTAACCACAATAAAAATACGACGACATGATTAGTATTAAACGTTTATTTGTGAATCTAGGCACCACATGCTCACCAGTGAAGAAAAGTATCGTGAGGAATCCCGCATGACATCTAATAGAAATGTCATGTGTACTAGTGCTGAGAAAACAGCTATCAGCTGCGCTATAGTTCACGTTGGGCACTACATGACCGCAAATTGGATACATCCACATAGCCTCTGCTCACACCGAAAGGGATACGGCGTGACGATATACTATTATTAAATGTTTATTTAAAACGTATGGATAAGTGCATCAATCTATAAACAAATTCCATTCACATTCATAATTTTATACACAAACTTTTTATTGACGCAAAGTTTCGAGCATTAAAATGTTATTTTTTAAACTACCGTTGAGATGATACGTCACCGCTTGCTAATTTAAACAGAACTAAAATAAACACGACCGTTTGCAACACTTATTGTATCGTAAAACTTCCTTCAGGTCACGACAGCGACAATGTACCGAGCGCCGCGAAAACCTACGAGATACTGAAGCTCGCGCTTTGAACTTGTAGGAGCTTTGACTAGCGCGTTTTTAGTATTTCGAGCTTTTCGTTTCCCTTAGCTTAATTTTTTTCTTGTGAAAAACTTGCTGGCTTATACATATATCATTTTTTATCTTATATATAAAAATGAATCGCTAAATGTCTTGATAAGCGCGAAACTCGAGAACGGCTGAACCGATTTAGCTGATTTCTTTTTTATTGCGTTTGATGAAGTCTGGGGAAGGTTATTACGGAGAGAAAAAATTTAAAAATTGACTGAAAAAGTCTAAAAACAACACTTTTCTATATTCTCATACAAAAAATTCGTAATAATATTTAAAAGTCAATTTGAACTTTAACACCGTACCATAAAGTTTAAATGTTAGTGGACGGGTTCCGGGAAGGCAAAACAATGATTGAGTGACGTATAAATATTAATGTCAGTATTTGTCAATTTTTATGCATATAGCATCAAGGCCAGGTTCCTTCAAACAATTTTCAAAAAACAGCCGACAGGCCAATAGGTTTTGGCAGAATAAAATATGACGGGGAAGCTATTAGGATTAAAAAAAACAATGTGACTTTGTTTTAGAGAAATAGGGCAGAATAAGGTCTGCCGGGACAGCTATTTATATAATGCTATATTTCTCCCTAAAAATGTAAAAAATTAAACCAAAATAGCACATATAAGTTAATATCCCACGTCGACACAGCCTTGCGTCAACTCCGATTTAATTTTGAATCCACTGCGAAGTAGCTTTGAATTTCTTTCGGCGTATCTTCTCGGTCGTGTAAAGACCGGCATAGGGACTTGTTTCGACCCATCTCGTTTAGGGATCAGTTTGTGTATATCCAGTTGTTCATATACTGAGACCTTCAGTCGTGGTACAAATGCGCACATGACGACGGAGACTATCACTGGATTTCCGTCTTTTGAAAGTCGCTTTCGTTTTTGAACTGCATTGTACTTACCATCAGGTACTTTGTAGTGACTTTGTCGAAGTAATTAAAAAGGTAGTCGCTTAAGAAACGTTAGTAAATATCCATGAGGCTCTTTCTTTTGCTGTCTTGACAATTCGAGCTCACCTCTTTCACCCCATGAAACTTCATGGGGTAAAGGCCCTCCGAGGCTAAAAGCATTTCATCCCGCATAAAAAAAGAAATGAAATATAACTTTATACAAACATATGTATATACTTCGGAGTACTGAATAGTCTAAAGGAAAATTCATGTACGACCGGTTCGGAAAGCTGAATCTACCGAGAAGATATGACAACAAACTCTGGTAGTTGTTGTTTTCAATATAATAAGGTACAAATACAGAAAGGTTAATATTTCGCGTGAAAAAAAATGTAGACATTATGACCACGCATTCTTATCTTTTAAACAGTCTTCGATAGAATAATATTCCTTTTCAGTAATGGTCTTTTAAGATTTTATAAATCTAAATGGTGAGAGATCTTTAGTTATTTAAGTAATTTTAAAATTGGTTTTCTTATTTTTATTTTGACGCGTATAATTTATAATTGTAGGTTCCAATTTAGCCTCTGTCATTGTAGTTTGTACCAGATTAAGTGCGCATTTTCGCTCCACATGCAGTCGCTGGCGGCACTCTTACCACCCCCCCCTCGCAAAATTTGGAAAAGGCCCAAGGAGGGCCAGACGTCGCGGGGCGCTGAGGCTTAGTGGCCCAGCTAAGCCCTTGGCTCCGGCAGACAGGAAGAGGATCACCCCGGGGGTTTTAGCCGGTGTGAGTCCTAACACACAGGGGGCAGCCCTTACGGTCCATGAAGGATTTCTCCCGAGTTACCAAAAAAAGACACGACATACAGTATATTTTAAAACTCCGTCTGATCTGTGAAAGCGTTACTCGGTATTATTATTAGCCTCTATTTAGGTAATCCGTTTCAGTTACACATAAAAAAATCCTAATAAAATAAAAATTCATGAAATGGAGAAACCTTTCATTGCTACGCTGGGAGCAAATAAAAGGAAAAAAAGAAAAGCAAAGGAGCATGCTAGTAGGACACGTTAAAACGGTCATCGTTTATCAATTATACCGTTTCATTAGGCTTTACACTGATTTTTGACAGTAATCCGAGATTAGGTAGCAAATAAAATAATTCAATTTCTACAATTTTATTTGAAAATAACTTTTGAATGTTCAAGACTAATATAATTTTCTGATATATTATATTTTGGTAATATTATTGTGCCCCCAATATGCCTCTTTCGTGTTGGACAGAGTTTTAAATCATACTGTAAAAGCGCAAAGTGCAAATAAAGGCATTGCATTGCGCTACCACTAAGCGTCACGTAAATGTAAAATGTATATGTTAATATTTGTGTTTTTATTTTTATGTTATTGGAATTTTAATTGTAGTATGCACGTATTCTGTTCCTTCCTTTTTTTTATCATTAATTTGTAAATTATTTGTTTTTTTTTTATATATTTTTTAATTTTGGTGCATGATACGGTACAGCCTTCACCGGTTGAAATATTTGCATTTAAATATTTATCAAAACTTATCATTGTTTTATTTTTAAATAATGTATCGGCCACTGGCTGTCCTATAAATGAAAATATAAATAATTACATATACACAATATATCTCTGCTTTCGAGCTGAAAGCGTAGTAGCATGACAATATATTTTATTGAATTTAAAATTATCCTCGATTATTTATGATTAATGACGAAATCCATATAAACTGGGGAATAAAACTTTTGTAACACGGAGTGGAAGCCTAAAAAACGGTATATTTTTAACAATCTAAATTAGTACTTACTTATTCACTCTACGGATTCTCACAATTGCAAAAGTTTACGACATTCCCTTTGTTAGGAGACCAGAAGAAAGTCCTGAAATTGAATATAAAGCTTGATTATATTTTTGTAATAAGAAATATTTATGAGGACATTTGCTTCATAGCTCGACGTCGGTAGAGATATCATTTGAAAACAATCATTTTCACATCAGCCGTAGTACGCTCACTGCTGGATGTGTCCAGCCTCCTAGAGATATCCAGAACGACCGGTAGAAAGCGACTTGAATCCAGAGTGCCTCTGCGACCTGGATCGGGTCCTCTATCCACAGTGCAAATGAACGTCCCACACTGCGTTTGCCAGTACGCGGTCTTCATTCGAGAACTTTCCTGCCCCATCGTCCATCCTCTCTCCGAGCTGTGTCCTGCCCATAGCCACTTCAACTTGCTAATTCTCTAGGCTACTTTTTTTCCACTGGCTCGACATAGTGACTACAGAGTATCTGATGGTAAGTAAAGATGGTAAGTCCAAAAACGAAAGCGACTATCAAAGGATGACAATCCGTTGATAGTCTACATCGCCATGTCGGCCAACATATACCGCGACTGAAGGTCTCTAGGTATATGAGCTACTGGATATACACAAGCTGATCCCGAAACGCGACAAGCCGAAATTGGTCACTAATGTAATGTGGTCGCGATCCAGACGGGCACCGACGCCCTACCACCTCGCTGCTGCTCGTTTAGCACCACCCAGGAGTCACGTGTAGGGAAACTAGGGTAAAGCCTACGGACGCGAGCAGCTTCGACTCCCCACGACCGACTTCGACTTTCGTGACTCTAAGGATCTCTTCATTTCTGATTCAGTCACAAAGAAAACCACCCAGCATAATCATCTCCATAGCTCACTAGGTGACATTCTAATGAGCTTTCTAAGGAGACCCTTTGGAATAGGACACGTTTCTGCAACGCATGCCATCACTAGCAAATTTTTAAAGGCGGTAGAGCGACTGCCCAATATAGGTCGTGACCACAATACACAAGTGTAAAGACCGTCACAGTGACTCGCATCTGCCTGTCGCGTTTCAGGGTCAATTTATGTATATCCAGCTGTTTATATATCTAGAGACCTTGCTTCGTGGTTTATGCGGGTTGACATAGCGATGGCCTCTGGCAACGGATCTTCGCCTCTTAGCACTCCTTGTTGTTCTTGGACCACACTGGACTATCCATCAGGGGCAATTTAGTCGCTTTATTCAGCCAGTATAAAAAAACACGAATTTCGTTTTTTATTTATTTGATTGAAAACAGCGAAACGGGAAACATGTATATTTCCGGGAGCAATTACACGAGTTCAGGTTCGTATTTGTGACTAAAGCTGATATTTATAGATGTTATTTTGACTTTGCTTAACCTTTACTAAAACACTACAAATAATTATTCAATTAAAATAAACATAAATACACTACTCACAACAATTAAGGGAGCAACAAATAAATCAAAAATAATTCCTGATTTTTGATTTGTTGTGACTCAGTGAAAAATAATTATATTTTAAATCTAAAAAAGGGTCTCAAAACTTTAAAACCACAGATTTATGATCTATTGGTTAAAAAAAAATTAAAGCTAGATTTTTGTGGTAAAAAATTCAAAATTTCAGTCTTTTTATTTCGGTCTACGGGCATGGAAAGTTTTGTTCTCACGAGTATACCTGATATTTCTATTAGATACCATGCGGGCTTCCTCACGATATTTTCCTTCACCGAAAATCTAAATCTTATTTAATCTCGTATTGACATTATCCAGTTTTAACTACTACCAACTTTAAATCATCATTCGCACTTCAATTATAGCATTTTTTACAAATGTTAACTAAATTAATAATTAATTAAATTAAATAATTAATAAAATAATTAATTAATTGTTTAATTTGTTGGTGCAAGCCGCCATTTGTTTTGGCTTTTGCGAAACTGGGTGCTACTTTCCGTTAAATCATTTCTTTTACACAGGCCCGGCAAGTTACTACATTGCATCTGATGGTAAGTACATTGTAGTCAACACGAAAGCGCCTATCAAAGACATCAACATGCCGGCCCACATATACCGCGACTGAATGTCTCCAGGTATATGAATTATTGCATGTAATCAAGCTGGTCCCGAACCCCGGAAAGCCAAAGCGAGTCACTATGACGGTCTTTACACTCGTGTACTGTGGGCACGACCCAGTTCGAGCAACAATCCTACCGCCATAAAAAAAATTCAATGTCAAATACCTACTTCACTGGTACTTTGATAATGCTTACCAAAGCTACAGATTATAAATACGGCCCTGCAAAACTCATTAGTACCGGTAACCGTAAAATAATTCTCTCGTTCATCTCATGCCCCTTCGCTACTTTTAAACCGTACAAACGGCTGTAGGTGTAAAATATTACCAGCTGCTGTGTATACGCGCAACACGACAGTAAATTGTAATTCACAAACGAAGAAAACAATAAGGCATTACATGATAAAGTGAATATTCTGCAAAAAAAAAAATTTTTTTTGCAACTATGTATTTGTAATCTTATATTGCTGAATGGGTATGTAGCTAGAGTTTAAATGATTTATCTCAGTTTAACATGCTCCATATTGGGGACGACCTCTCGCTGCCGGCGGTGGTGATAGCCATGGTCGGCAGCGAAGAGACAAGCAGGAAGTTTCATCCTTCTGCCAGGCTGTGATGAAGCAGAAGAAGGCCGCCGAAAGGGTCAGATAGCGAGCATCTTCTCTGGCTATTCAGCAGCCAAGGCACCGTCGCCAGAGCGAGCGCGACATTCCCCGGTGACAATAGCCGGGCAGTAGACTTGAGGGAGTCTGCTGCCCGGATGAGAGGGAGGCGGTGCACGGTGTCCGGCGCATCGCCTGGGAGAGAGATTTTCGAGGAGTGAGCTTTACTCCTTCCCCTCCCAGAGAGGTAGCCTCAACAAGGCTCCTTTTTCCCTGGGCGTCTGGATTAATTTGGCTTCCCAAGCACAGGTGGAACAATCAGAGGGACACCCCGGGGGTTTTTAGTCAGTAGTAGTCTGACATACCGGGGTCGCTGCCCTCACAGCGTCTCTGATGGTCCTATGCAGGATTTTACCCCAGGATACAAAAAAAAAGATTAACATGCTATTATTAGTTAACAATTGTCAGTTCCCTCGGCTGTAGGTCCTTTCTGGTCTGACTCTCGAGATCATCGCATAAATCGTAAACGTGTAAATAAGAAAGTCGAATAGCATCATGTCGCTTTATGTTTTAGCAGAAAAACACTAGTTACGAACTAAAGATTTAATACAGTAGTTAGTTTACAGGTTTCTTTATGGGTCGTGGGTGTATGGCCTAGGGTGTGTTCTAGCAGTCTCTCGTTTCGTTCGTACTCCCCTGATGTGGATGTGGCAATCGGCTCCGGAATAGGTAACTGCTCATCAATAGCAGCTCATCGTAGATTAAATGTGGGTACTCGGTAACTCGGCTTTCGTTCAGTTCGTAGATTCTTCAGCCTGTACACTGATTCGTACCGTGGTTCGTAGGGTGATTCCCGTTATTTCGGGATCAAATCACTATACTTATCGTGTGCTTGGCTTATCGATACGCCTCGAACATCGACTATTGATATAGTTCTCTTATAATTATGTTGTTTAAAATATCAATTTGTAACAACGTTACAATCACTTTCAGACCGACTATTATATTGTATAAAGGGTCATTCAGCATTTAGTGTTAATTTAATTTCAAACTGTTCATACATAAAAAGTTATGTTCATTGTTATAGTTAATATAAGAAACAAATTAAAATAATAATTATCATAATAAAAGTGCTGCTTTCGCGCTTTCCCTAATTTCAATTGAAAATATTTTGATTGAATTTAGTCTTACGGCATTTGTTTAAAAACTTTAGGTAAATTACGAATTCTGTGGTTAACATAATTTTGTTTTTCAATGAGGTTAAATATTGGAGAAGATACGTATGTAGGAAACATCTTTCGAATATGTGTTTTACTTTTAATATATCGTCACGCTATATCCCTTACGAGGTGCCCAGAGCTGCATTAGTGGCTGTATCCATTTTATGATATGTCGAGCCCAACGTGACCAGTAGCGCAGCTGTCGTCGTTCTCACAGCATTAGTACAGATGATTTTTCTATTATATGATATCGTCACAAAATTTTCCTTCCAGTGAAGGAAAACTTTGCTGGTGCTAAGTCCATACTTAATCTGAAAGAAACTAGATTACATTCCGGGATTTGAACCTACGAGCATTAGCGTCGTCGCGGGATACCGGTCTCTTATCCCCTAGGCCAGCCATCAAGGTTCCTCTGGTAACAAAAATATGTAACAAATAATTAATGTTTAAAAAAGACTTCGAAATATCCTATCGGGACGCGCGGCGCGTCCGTCAATTTTCAATCAGTCAAACACACCTAATTTATTGTTCATTCGAGGGCTACGTGACACTCATTGTTTATGTCGGAAAATTTTCTATAGAGCTGTAAATATAGGTAAATAAATTAGATTAAATTAATTTGCTGTAGAGCTGTAAACTCTCAAATATTTTTTCATCTATTTAATATTATACCGGTTTTTGAGAAACAAGTTTATTACCTATATGTAGTGATAACGCCTGTTTACGCCTTTTATTATTTATATTATTTCTTATTTTTATTTATAGCTAGCAAACCCGGCGAACTTCGTTTCGCCACCAGATGGCTTCGTTTTGGTTTTTAGTTAGCGTTTGAAAGAACGTGCGCATAATAAATGTCACATGAAATTAACTGAGCAGAGTACAATGAGTAGCTGTCAAACAATGTATAACGCATCGGCGCCGTCTACTTAAAATACTGGTGCAATCTGCTCCACCACCATGCAAAACCGTATTGGTTTGTGAAAAATGATTTTCCCCGTTATCCTGCTTTTCTGTTGAAATTTTTCCTGAATTTTGCTTACTATAAATCTCATGGAGCCCGAGACCTTTCCAATGAATGCAAAACCGTGGAAATCGGTTCATGCGTTCTGGAGTTATAGCGTCAGGAAGGAAACCAGAGTTATTTTTATATTTTATAATATTTTCATATATATCATTTTATATATCAATATTATTTTACACTACCAACACTCGCTCCATTTTTTATCCTCTAACCTACCTCATCCGTTACCTTTCTGGATTCGAACACTTCGTAAAAACTATAAACGTGCTTGCTTCGAAATCTCTTTAAAACGCTATAACGCTGTACTCTACAATTGGTGAAAATTCTAACACTCTACTTAACCCATCAACGCGTGAAATTGTGGTGTATAACGTCTGAATCAGCGCCGTGGACCGGGGTTGATATCCAAGAGGGTTCGTTCCCGGGTTTCCTTCTCAAGACACACGCACCAACGCCGGTATGTCAATAATACTGATGTAGGTGATGTCGTATTGAAACGATATAAACTTTTATTCATAGCAAAGAATCTAACTACGTATTTACTAAATAAACTAGTTATTTTAAAAAAAACTTGGTTACCGAAATTATGGTTGTTTTGTAACTAATGTAGAATCATGTGTAACATATTGTACACTTCACTTTATTTCCTTTAAGTACTTAAAGGAAATTAAATTCAATTTGAAATTAATGTAACATATAACAGCATCCAACGTTGAGTAATCCCAATTTATGTTGTCATGTAAAGGTGATATATAAAATACAAAGATAACAGAACGTGACATGTGCCTATCAAATATAATAACTATTAGTTTTTGTATTTATTTTTGATGAATTTGTACCTAATTAAAGGTTAACAGGTTTCCATAAAAAAGCTAAAAATTGCTTAACAAATAAACATACTCGTAAATTCGCTTATATTTCTAACGCATATTGTTTTTTATTGCTGGCTGAGCAATGAAATTGCTGGCTCAGCTCCCTCAATGTTCGCCCACCCATCCCGTTTAGTTGTGAAGACCTTTCCCGGTTAATCCACGCGCGTCATTTCGAAAAAAAAGCCTACATTTTTGGCTATTAAATAGAAACACCCCCAGATAGATAAATTCACGTCGATCTTTCTAATTGTAACTAATAAAATATCTTCTTTAATACCAATAAATATACCTTAGAAGTACAGTCGCAACAAAAAGTACTGTCAGGTAAAATATATCTGAATTTTGTTTATATCTTATTTGTTAAACAAAGTTGATTAAGCCATTGCCTTAACACTAAAAGTTTTTTTTTATGGAAACTGACCTCATTACGCTAGCTATTAAGCTCAGGACAGTTGAAAAACTAAATACAACTATTAAAAAACAGGATACTATTCGTCGAAAGTTTCCGAGATCATACTGGCTTGCTTGAAAGTCTTTTCACGCTCCTTTTAAGACCCCAATGTTATAGGAAAAAGGGAATACACCGGCTGGCAGATCATTACATATCATTATGTGACATGGCAGAGGTAAAAATTTGCAACTTTAGAATTTTTTTTTAACTGACTCAAAAAAGTGACTACAGCGCACTGGATATAAAGTACAATGTAATCCATCGACAACAACTACTAATAGAAGAGAGCCCACTGGCAGTCGCCATTGTCGTATTAACCCACATACACCACGAGTGAAGGTCTCTAGGAATATAAACAAGTTAAGGTACACAAAGAAATTCTGAATCGTGACAGGACGAAGCTAGTCACAGGCTAGGAACGGTGTTTTCACTTATGTACTGTGGTCACAACTCAGTTCGGGCAATCACCCTACTATTTCAAAAAGCCATGGCGGTAGGCACAGACATCTAAATTCTTTTTTTATACTGTCTCGGAATATGGGCTGATGTTAAAACCATTCAGTCCAAAAAGCAACAACGATTATCAGCAGTAAAGAAAAACTTGTAGATACTCGCAGCAATCATGCTGACCTGCACAAATATCTCTTCACATTTCGTTTAAAGGACCCATTGTCTTAAGATGTTGGGTACCTCGCCGGAAAACTATTCCACAGCTTAATGATTCGACAAAAGTAAGAGTTAGAGAACTTTTAGTCCTAGCCGAGACTAAATCCATGCGAGTGGTTCTATTACGTAAGGGAGAGGGTGGAACAAGGATAAATAACTCTTCAGAACACTCACCGTGATACAGATGGTAGAAAACGCTTAGTGAGACAATATCTGTATTATTTAGATTTTATGTAGTCAAATGGTTTGTGTTAGCGACTGTACAAGGCAAGTTGTCACGTAAGATATTGCAAACATGATTAAGCCTTCATTTTATGATGATGAGCCGTGATCTGCGAGATTGTTTCGTACGACGTCGTAAACGTGTTGGGTACTCCAAATTTACGTTCAGACGATCTCCTAAATTAAGCTATAAGACCTTGCTTGCTATACATACGAATATATATCAAAAATACTTGGTTTTGTACTCGGAAACGTCAAATCATTCAGACATCCCTGGACTTCAATAGACTTTAACACTTTTGTCAGAAGCGTTCTGGAGTACTGTATGGCTTACTTTTTTTTTATTTCCCGGGAGAATATCCTGCATAAGACCATCGGGACGCTGTGAAGGCAGCGACCCCGGTGTGTCAGACTCCTACTGACTAAAAACCCCCGGGGTGTCCCTCTGATTTCTCCACCTGGGCCTGGGAAGCCAAATTCGTCCAGACTCCCAGGGACAAAAAGCCTTGTTGAGGCTACCTCTCTGGGGGAGCGGTGGGAGTAAAGACATACGTTCTATAATCTACATCAACTACGGATAGAAAAGCTTCAGAAAAGGTTCGTAAGACAACTTTCTTTTTCAAAATCGTTTCGGGATCAGCTTGTGCATATCCAGTAGCTCATATACCTAGAGACCTTCAGTCGCGGTATTTGCGGGCCGACATGACGATGTAGACTATCAATGGATTTTCATCCTTTGATAGTCGCTTTCGTTTTTGGACTACACTGTACTTACCATCAGGTACTCTGTAGTCACTACGTCGAGCCAGTGTAAACAAAAAAAAAAATACCAAAAAAAAGTACCGTAAAAGGTATATTGTATAGAACATTGCAGCCGGATCCTCCTCAAATACCATGGTGTACAAACAGCAATATGAAAAGAGATCTCGTTGTGATGGCGCATAGACTTCGCTCTGGTCACATACCACTTAACAAGTTCAACCATCTGATGGGGAGAGCTGAATCCTCTTCATGCTCAGTCTGCGGAACCCTAGAGGATGTTTTACATCTTCTGGTCGAGTGTGACCGGAGCGAGACTATGAGAGCGGACATGATGAGTAAGCATCGTATAAATCCCTTCGACGTTGGCAGGTTCCATGGAATACTGGCCGCACCCACGTGTGATGCGGCTAGATCCCTGTTCATGTTGTTGTTAAAAATTTTAGCAGAATAATTTAGTGTAGTGTTATTATTTATGTATATTTATTTTAGTGAACTTCTTTTAGCTAAACAGGGCTGGCGTAATCACATGTCTGATTAAAGCCCTAACCAAATTATAGAATAAAAAAAAATACATTTATTAGAATATAAAAATATTATATAATATATTGTAAACGTATTAATAGTTGATAAATACATAATTTGGGAATAAAAGGAGCTTTTCAATGGAAGTAAGAAAGGAGCTCGTCGTCCACAATCCACATTTTTTTTAAATTATTTATAGACGAACGCTTGACCTCAATTACACCTGGTGGAAGGTGAAGATGAGTTCGATGATGATACGCGATCGCCTATCAAACGCTTATTCACTCTTCTCTTAAAGACTCCCAGGTCATAAGATCGTGGAAATATGGCCGCTGGAAGCATATTCCACTCCTTAGCCGTTCGCATGATGAATGTAGAAGCGAATCTTCTCGTGCGGATATAAGGAACTTCCACCACATACGGATGGTATCCGACACGATGTCTTGTGGTTTTGTGGTGGAATGGGGCTGGTGGAGTCAAAGAATGTAGCTCCTGAGAACACTCTCCATCGTGCAACCGGTAAAAGACCGAGAGGCAAGCTACTCTACGCCACATCCAGTGACGTGCATAGAGTATTTGGTCAGGGTAGGCAGATTCACATAATTAATGTGAATATTATATAATGATAGAAAATATTATATTACCTTCACAGGGAAGATAGATGGCCTGAAAATAGAATAGATATGAATATAAAGGGTTCCTTTCTTTGTTTAAATTAAAGCAATTTATACCAGAGTTATTTATCGTAAGGGCAAGCATTGCTTTTATGCATCTATGGAATGAATGCTACTGGCCACATCTATCTATCGCCACAGTGGCTACTTACCCTCAAGGGTATCGTTAACATGATTGCCGACAAAAGTAAAAAAAAACACGGATGTCTTTTACATCATCAACATATCATTAGAGTTCTCTGATTACATAAAAATATGTAACAGGAAAAAATGTTTGAGAAAGACTGCGAATCATATCATTGGGTCACGCGGCACGTCTGTCAATTTTCACTGACTTTTTTTGTAACGTAGTACCAGCGAAGATTATTAACACGTTTCGCGGTTACATCACACAAATATGGATGACGCTTTTCTTGTTAAAATTAACAGGATTTTTAGTTATATTTTTAAAAGGAATTTGAAAGAATAAGCATTTATATGTAAATATAATGTATGTTCACAACATATGACCGGTGGTCGTGGGTGTGGTGGTAGGAAGACATGGATTTTGGCGTTTTACTGTTGATATGCACTTTACGGCACACCGAACTGCGACGCACACGCACGTACTCTAGCCTCGGGTCTCGGTAGACTGAATTAGCAAGCATCCCGTGCGCGCGCGCATCCTCTTACCCCGTGCGTCCCGTAACACCCTAACGACTCTTAGGGCGTTTTAACACAAGCACGTATCGGGTGGCATCTACATCCTATAAGCATTAAAATATTTAAAATATCCACATTATACTACCTTTTATTAATTTATATAATGTCACATGTTTTTCGTTTAAACACTCTAAACACATTTGAGGTTACTCGGGCCGGGATAAGTTATTGACTTATGCCGTTGCACAAACGCACCGTCGTAGGCGGGATAATTAAAAAAAAGGTTTGCGATAATTTGAGACAATTAGTTATGGTACTTACCGGCTGGCAGCGGTAGTCAGGTTCAATGGTCACTCACTCTGTATGTATTTCAATGCATACGACGACGAGACGAGAGGGACGAGAGGGTGCTTTTCTGCCTGCGCGTCCAGTTATACACTTAAATATCTCCTGCGCAATTGACTGTTTCCGAAAACTGGATCTCGAATTTCTTAACCGGTGTTGAAACAGTCGCCGTAGCCGAAACCGGTTAGGACATCATCATCATCATCATCATCATTTCAATGCGTATGATGTGGAGTGTGGTGTTTGAGGACTTGCGATGTTTGTAGCTTTTTTTTTCAGCGTGTCCTACGTTGGTGGCCTTTTTTTTTGTTCTGGTAAACCGGGGGAAATCCTCAGGGGGTGGTGAGGTCCACCCCCCGGTATGCCGGACTTTTACCGACTAAAACCCCCGGGGTGCTTCTCCACTCGCGTCTGCACCAGCCCCCGGGCACAGCGAGGACCTCCAAGAGGGCTGGCGCGCGATCCGCCCTGTGGGCTTCTCCACAATCGGGAGGAAGAAACCTCTACCAACACCTAGTGGTGCGCGGAAGCACACACGACACCACTGGAGCTTGAAAGTCAGGCAACGGCCCCCTCAGGCTCCTTTCGAGTGGCCTGGGAAAGACCTTCACAACAAAACCGGGATGTGTGTAGCGAGTCAGGATAATTATTATAAGCGATTGTAACGGAGAAAAGAATGCGATGCGACGTTGTAAGATTTAAGCGAGAACTGTTAAAAAAGATGTGAATGTGTACGCCAGATGGCGTTTGGGTTTAGATGCGTGTACATTTTATTGTTTTTTATGTTCTGGTGTTGCGCCTTTTGGCGTGACTAGAGGTGAAGAATAAAAGTGTTAGCGATAAATCAAAGATATTAATAAAATCATAATACTCGAATTACATTGCTTATATATCATCATTTTATGTTACGGAGTACCGAGAGTTGGATTAAGGAGCCTGCGAGAAACGTGAAAATGTCTGAAACTTGAAACATGAGAACGTTTTTATGAATAAAAATATTTCGATAAAAACACACACGTGACTCCTGAGTGGTGCTAAACGAGCAGCAGCGATGTGGTAGGGCGCCGGTGCCCGTCTGGATCGCGACCACAGTACATGGGTGTAAAGCCCGTCATAGTGACCAGTTTCGGCTTGTCGCGTTTCGGGATCAGCTTGTGTATATCCAGTAGCTCATATACCTAGAGACCTTCAGTCGTGGTATATGTGGGCCGACATGACGATGTAGACTATCAATGGATTTTCATCCTTTGATAGTCGCTTTCGTTTTTGGACTACATTGTACTTACCATCAGGCACTCTGTAGTCACTATGTCGAGCCAGTGTAAAAAAAAAAACAATTGGAAATTGCCTATGATTGACATTTCTTTAAATACACCGGAATGCGATGCCAATTAGTAAAATCATCTAGAACCTGTACCTGTGGTGACCTAGGTAGGGGATAATGGACCGGTTTCGATCCGCGACTACGTGAATAGTCGCAGGTTTGTATCCCGGCATGTACCTTTGTGTTTTTTTTTGGATTAAGTACGGATTTAAGCACCATATGCTTATCGATGAAGGAAAACATCGTGAGGGAATCTGCATGGCATGTGATAGAAACGTCATGTGTGAGAGCCCTGAGAACAGCGATCAGTTATGCTAGTGATCACGCTGAGCACGACATATAAGTGCAAAGTGGATAGAGACACTAATATATCTCCACTCACCCTAAAAGCGATATAGCGTGACATAAAATTACATCATTATTTTTTATTTCTATCTATCGCTGATTCTTTATAAGGATAAGCAGAGAGAACGGAACGCCACTTCTCTCTATTCTTGCAAACTTCTTTCGCTTCCTTAACATTCATTAGTTTCCTCATGCGGTCTCGTCGATCCCGCGTGCTTTAGCCTGCGTAGGTACGTCTCGGCCTCGGCTCTTGCTTCCGCTCGCAATTATATTGTATAACTTTTTTGTCATCCCTTCATCATTAATCCCCTTCACGTGCTCGAACCATCGAAGAATACTTTTGTGCATGACATCAATCAGCAACGTTCACTCCATAGATGCATGAAAACATTGCATGCCCTTACGATAAATACACCTGAAATAAATTGCTATAATTTGAACAATAACAGGAACCCTTTATATTGAAATCTATTCTATTTTCACGCTATCTATCTTCCCTATGAAAGTAATGTATATTTATTATCATTATATAATATTCACATTAGTTATGTGAAACTGCCTACCCTGTCTAAATACCCTATGCACGTCACTGCTATAAAAGACACTATCTTTCAAACCAACCATTCTACGTATTTTTTGGTTCCTAACGCGCTCCGCAAGCGTTACTCCGCATATAGAACGCAGAGATCGCATCTCCACTGCATATTAATTCTACTTTCACGCTTCTCCTGGCATACCTAAACCTTGCTGCTGTACAACAAAGTGGGCATCACAACCGCTCTATACACTGCTACTCCTGCTACTTGCGTAATGTGTTTTTATTTGTAAACCTTACAAAAAAAGGAAATCCTTGCTATAAGTTAAATTGTACTCAGTAGAGGGTATTTTCATGAATAAAATCGTATTTACATAAGAAAATATTCCACACGTAAGCTGTATTGAAATCCTCGACTGTATCTTTCATAACTCCAGAAGCTGTAACGTAAATTCTTTGATAAAAATTGTTTTGTTCGCTCGGTTGAGTTACGTCGGTCGCATTGAAGCTTACCTCTGCGACCAATATGAATTGAGCTACAAAATATACAATCTTGAATTTGCAGAAAGCTACAGATACAGATACAGGATGTCCCGTAACACGTACTCCAAAGCTAGTAGAGATATAAAGGTTAGATTTATAATTCACTGTAAGCAAGATTCTATATTTAGCAGATATTGCGTTTGAAGTGTTGAGTGACGACCCAAAGTGGGTCGTGACTGAAGTACACAAATGTAAAGACCATCATAGTGACTCGCTTTGGCCCATCGCGTTTTGAATCAGCTCATATAGGTCCGGATTTTTATATACCTAGAGACCATCAGTCGTGGTGTATGTGAAGCAATATAGCCATGGCGACTATCAATTGATCTTCGTGTTTTAATACTAGATATCGTCTTTGGACTGCACAGTACTTATAATTAAGTACACTATCATGACCTTTACATGAAGCCAGAAGAAAAGGGATATTTGAAGAATCCAGAATTATTTTATTTTTGAACTTTTTTTAATATTTACGTAGATTTAAAACGTAATCATCATCAACTTACCCTTATCCACTGCTGGACATAGAGTTTCCCTGATTACGCCATTGAGACAGGTCTTCCGCTCTGTCGCGGGCAGTAGACTTGAAGGAATTTGCTGACGGGTGAGAGTTCGAAGGGCAGAAGTTTCGAAGGGATGGGTCTTTTACACACACTTCCTCCCTACGACGAACCCTTAACAAAGATGTTCGCTCCCCGGCCTTCTGGACGAATTCGGATTCCCAGGCCCGGGTGGAGCGATTAGAAGGACACTCCGAGGGGTTTTTAGTAAGAAGGAGTCTGACACACCGGGGTCCCTGCCCTCACAGCGTCCTTGATGATCCTATGCAGGAATTTACCTAAAAAAGATTCGCTTCTACATTTATCATGCGAACGGCTAAGGAGTGGAATATGCTTCCAGCGGCCATATTTCCGCGATCTTATGACCTGGGAGTCTTTAAGAGAAGAGTGAATAGGCATTTGCTAGGCGATCGCGTTTCATCATCGAACTCACCTTCACCTTCCACCAGGTGTGATTGAGGTCAAGCGTTCGTCTATAAATTATAAAAAAAGGTCACAAAAAAAACAGTACCCTGCTCTCTACATAGACGCCTCGTGAGGCGGTCCACCCCGTTCTTAAAAATTGGTTGGATCCACCGCACAGCACGCTCATCTATTGTATGACCTATGCAGCATTGTTTGAGAGCCTATAAAAGAGACGTAAGAAACTATTTAATTGATAAACGGTGCTTGGGATCAATATGGGTCAAGGCCCTTTTGACGATTATACCTACTAGTATGATTTTATGCTTTTCTTTTTCTTTGTTTGCAAACTGTGCACGCGTCTAACATTACCATGTAAATTTTACCTAAATTGAATCTAAAAACGATAGTAACGCCTTCATGGGTAGAACAGTGTTTTTATAACACGCTGTATAGTAATCAACGATTAAATAATCAAATTACTATGTTCTAGAGTAATTAGTAATATAATACAATTTCTGATTAGGGCTAGCAATTAATTCAACATGCTTAAACAAACAGCGGCTCTCAATTATTTTAAATTGAGGTTATATTAACTTAACAAAATATAATTAATCCATTAATTATGAAACTTAATTCTTTAATATTATTTTAGAAACTAAGCTATTGGAATCTTACATTTAATGATTATGATGAAAAAAAGAAATATCATTTATTTGGCACACAACACAACATGACCTGGGAGTCTTTAAGAGAAGAGTGAATAGGCATTTGCTGGGCGAACGTGTTTCATCATCGAACTCATCCTCACCTTCAACCAGATGTGATTGAGGTCAAGCGTTCGTCTATAAATAATAAAAAAAAACATACAACTCAGAAAGACAGGTTAATCATGATAGAAAACTACAACAGCAAAACCTTGTGCCGTGATGCGCCTAAAGGAAGTCAGCTCAGTAAATACTAAGTGACTAGCTGAGCCAGCCCGCGCAGATCTTCATCTGACATCATTTACACAGATTCAACCACTAATGTATCTCTGCGCACCCTGAAAATAATGTAGCGTGGCTATATATTATTATTTTCTAATAGAAAAGCGATGAAAATTAAATTACACATGATATTTATATAAGTTTTGGGAGTCGAAGCTGCTCGCGTCCGTAGGCTTCCTATCCTAGTTTCCCTACACGTAACTCCTGGGTGGTGCTAAACGAGCAGCAGCGAGGTGGTAGGGCGTCGGCGCCCGTCTGGAGCGCGACCACAGTACATGGGTGTAAAGCCCGTCATAGTGACCAGTTTCGGCTTGTCGCGTTTCGGGATCAGCTTGTGTATATCCAGTAGCTCATATACCTAGAGACCTTCAGTCGCGGTATATGCGGGCCGACATGACGATGTAGACTATCAATGGATTTTAATCCTTTGATAGTCGCTTTCGTTTTTGGACTACACTGTACTTACTATCAGGAACTCTGTAGTCACTATGTTGAGCTAGTGTAAAAAAAAAACTAAGCCGTCACAGTCACAATTTCGCTTATAACTTTATTATTTTCAATGCTACCACTAAAATTAACTGATCCAAAGCTGTGAAGAATTTAATTTACCACGAAGTGACTGTACAAATTTACTGTACGACGAATAGTTTACCAGATAAACTATAAAAAGCATCTGCACCCCTTTTTAAACGATGTCGGCCGCGCGACAAGGGTTGAGATCCCACAGACTTGGATTAAACTCTACATAAACCGAAAGACCTCTAAAAGTTAAATTGCATCGATATCAAATATGTAGTAAAGTAACATTTTAATGGACTAAACATTCTTGGTAAATGTTGCAACTAAAATATAATGATGATGATGATGGTGTCCTAGCCGGTTTCGGCCACGGCGACTGTTTCAACACCGGTTAAGAAATTCGAGGTCCAGTTTTCGGAAACAGTCAATTGCGCAGGAGATATTTAAGTGCATAACTGGACGCGCAGTCAGAAAAGCCCTCTCTCGTCTGAGCTCCCTCAGGCCCGATGGAATGGAGAACCAGTACGATCGGGAGGGAGCGGGATGCAGGTTTGGTCGAGTTTTCCTTCTCTGAACACCTGGTTGAATTGCGGTGTTAAACAGATACCTTAGTCGCCTTTTACGACACCTCAGCAAAAAGAGGGGGGTGCTATTCTATTCTGCCGGCAGCCACCATGGCTTAAATGATGATAATATTGACTATTTGAGTGTACGAAGTTTACCAGTTCGGTTAGTTTCTTCGAATTTCTTAGTTCTATAATAGTGGATAAGCCAGCATGGGGCTTATTAAGAGATTAAATCGGTCGCGAATTATGAGGCCCTTTTAGGATGTCGAGGCGGTGAGCTATATATGTCAGGAGCTCTCGCGAGTTCGAGCGCCTCGCTCATTAATTATTCCAACCTCCCTCGAAAGTCGCTGATTAATTATTTCTCACACGACGGGTTGACTCATTAACGAATAAAAAAATCATGTATGATTAAGGAATAATGATTACGAATACATTTTGTGAACGATAATCATTAATCTGATTGCATTTTGCACATCTATGTTTGAGGTACTAATATATCCTCAATTGCACACAAATTTATGACTTTATTTTTTAGAAAGGTTTTAATTATTAGGCTCTTTGAATGTTGCAGGTTATTCTTAGAAGTTCTAGGGATTTTCGACGTATAACTTCTAAAATGTTGCTTTTTAATGCCTTAGTCAGAAGTAATTTGGAATATAATTCGATCATATGGAATCCTATATACGACATACATAATGAGCGTGTGGCATACTCACTATCCATTTATTTATTTCTGTCTTTAACATTATCTATTTTCTAATTCTTTTCACTATACTAACCTATAACTAACAACTATTTTAAATAACATTATTATATCTTCACTTATTTATCTAAGTAATTTTATTAACACATTTCGTACTAACATACTTGATATTTAATCTTTAATATCGTGTCGTGCGATGGAAACGGCGCTAAGCCAGAGAGCCGCGGGATACCGGGCGCGCGCGGGGGGATTGTACATGTACACGCGACGCGAGCGCCCGCGCGCCCGGCAAACAGTCTCGATATCTCATTCGACGCACCTCCACGCACCACTCGCTCGCTATTCATAGTTTTCGCCCGCATTGTTATTTTCGTGTTTGTTATTTATATTATTGTGTCGTGAACTTTATTTCTACTTGAACTATCATACTTGTGCTTCATTATTCCTTCTGGACTTTATACTGTGCTTCATTAAACGTCTATCAACTTGCTGTCTGGACTTCTTCATTTCATTCTTCATCAACTCATCTATCACGCTATCCTGTGCTTTAATCTACGGTAGGTCTACTTTCTTCTTCCTGCATACCTACCACGCTAAAAGCGCATTGAAAAAGTACAGAAACCATTAATTACAAATATCTGCATAAAACACCACGTAGCGCCCTATAGTAGCAGCTATGAGGATTGCGCAGTATGCGCGGCCGCGGGTCTTCCCGCTGGCCACCGAGTCGACGGCGAAGCCTACGCCGCCGCGCGACAGCCCATACGGGCTAAAAGGAGAGGCAATGCCAAAGTCACCACTGCGGAGACCAACACAGAGCCACCGAGGCCTCCCGATCATCCGGGGACCTCGCAGGGAGTGCCGGGTGGATCATCTGAGGGGATGACCACTTAGGCTATACTCCAATGGTGTGTGCGTGTTCCCACGCACCATTTGGCGATGAAGAGGCGATGAACTCCACCCACTTCTCCCATTCCTAGGTGATGCCTGCCGACACACCCTGCGAAAGGAGGAACACCCCGGTGGTTTTAATCAGTAGGAGTCTGACACACCGGGGCGGCCCTCACGGCTGCCCTGAAGGTCCAATAGGATTTCCACCGGGTCAACAAAAAAAAAGTAGCTACGAGGATAGACTAACTATTTTAAATTGTCACTCACTGCAAGCCAGGCGCTCTATTCATGAAATAATGTTTCAGTACAAAATTGTTAATGACAATAGGTCGATAATATGGTCATATAATTGGAGTGGTACACTGTAAATGTATAAGGCATGTTTTCTATTATTATACATTGAATGTGTATACACTCTGTTTGAGAGCCTATTAAAATAAATATATTTATTTATTTATTTATAAGTACACTTACATAGACTACATTGACACATAAAAACTATATAAAACATGAACAAGATACATTATAAATGCGACTATATTTATGTATAAGTAGCTGTCCCGGCAGACCTTGTTCTGCCCTATTTCTCTAAAACAAAGTCACCTTGTTTTTTTTAATGTTAATAACTTCCCCATCGGCTGTTTTTTGAAAATTGTTTGAAGGAACCTGGCCTTAATGCTATATGTACAAAAATTGACAAATATTGACTTCAATATTTATACGTCACTCAATAATTGTTTTGCCTTCCCGGAACCCGTCCACTAACATTTAAACTTTATAGTATGGTGTTAAAGTTCAAATTGACTTATAACAAATCTTTTGTATGAGAATATAGAAAACTGGTGTTTTTAGACTTTTCCAGACAATTTTTTAAATTTTTCTCTCCGTAATAACCATCCCCAGACTTCAAAAAACACAACAAAAAAGAAATCAGCCAAATCGGTTCAGCCGTTCTCGAGTTTCGCGCTTATCAAGACATTTTGCGATTCATTTTTATATTATAGATTATCACAGGTTAGCAAAATTAAAATTACGATTAAATGTTGTAATCGTTAATCATTAATCTGATGACATTTTGACCTTATATGTGTATAGATGGGTAACGAAGATTCCCTTGAGAAGTCTTACAGATAAAAGTGCTTACGGATACAGAAATATAGGTTCTTGTCACGTTCCGCTATTTTTATAACTAAATGTATTTCGAGGGATATTCGAACGCTCCCAGAGCAGCCGAGAGTGCTTAAGCTACGTGCGATTTCGAGGAGATTGTTAGCGCTCTGTGAAAGTTCGGTAGAGTGTGAATAAACTAAGTTCTCTTATCTCCACAGAGTATAATTTGTACGTTTGTAAAGAAAATGTTCTATTCGCAATTTCGATTACGATACAAGTGTGTTAAATTTTCGTCAGAGACGTGGCCAAACTATGCACGAGCCGCAAACGAGAGCAATATGTAAGTTAAATCTACAATTGTCAAAATAAACACGAGTGTTTTTTTTTTTGTTATCCTGGTCTGGTATTGTCTGGGAAGTCAAATTCGTCCAGACGCCCAGGGAACAAAAGGCCTTGTTGAAGCTATACCTCTGGGGGAAGGGTGGGAGTAAAAATCCACCTCTCCAAAACCTCTCTCTCAGGCGGCGCGCCGGACACAGTTCACCGCCTCCCTCACATCCGGAAACACGTGTGTCTTACGACGTTGTTCAACACACTATATAAGAAATAGACACAGTTTAAACTTTAAACGAGTCTTATACGCAAATTAATTTACTTTTAAATCCTTCCTATTTTCCTCGTTTATAAAATCATCTGTATAATTGTTGATCATTTGTTGGTTGATCATTTCACATGTACATTCTAAATGTTTTATTAACTTATTTTGAATACCTTTGAGAAAACTCTTTTTTTACTGTGCTACTAATGTATTACTATTCCTCACCAGGCTCGGATTTAGGAGGGGTTGTAGCCAGGGAACGTGTCCACGGCGCCCAATTCCAGAAGCGGCATACCAGCACATCACCCAGCCTCTCTGGATATATTTAAAAATTGGGTTAACTTCTCCAAATGATATATGCTGAAAAATTATACAAGCCTTTGTTTAGACGTTGTAAAAGTTAATTCAAAAGTCTCATAAAATATCGCTACCACGTCTTAAGTTAAGCAAGGACAAAGGTCGTGTTTCCGATTTTTTTTATACACAAATATTACATCAGGCTTCGTTTAAAGGACCCAATATCATAGGACGGGGGAACACGCTCGCTGGAAGAGCATTCCGCAACTCAATAACTCTGCAAAAGTTACGGTTAAAGAAATTTTTGGTCTAAGCCGGAATATGAGTTACCGCATAGCCGTCACTCCGTAACCCGCTTGGTTCTTTTATGGAGGGAGAGGCTGTAACATGGTTCAATAACTCTTCAGAACGCTTGCCATGTTACAGACGGTACTAAATGCTGAGTGTGGCAATATATCTGCGCAATACATTGCTTCGTATGCGATAAATGATACATATTTATAAAATTGTAGAGGATAAATTTCATGATTCGCAGCTGTTTCCCACAAAAGGAATATGCAATTCACGAGAGGTTATTCTATTAAACTATTTTTTTCTTATTTATTTATTCACAATCATTGAACAGCAAATACAATCAATTTACATACGGTACAGTTAACAAGCTGTGCCAATTACACAATGATAGTATTTAAAAAAAAAATCTTCAAAGAAAATAGCAGTAAGCTCGCAACAATAAAAAATAAATGTGTGTGTGTTTGTTATGGCAAGGTGAGTGATAGGAAGCTGTTATATAATATATATACATATATATATTGTGTGTGTAAGCTATGTTAAATGAACATGAAAATTATCAGTCATTTTGCATATCTATAAATATATATGTAACTTTCGTTAGTAATAAACATTGATTAATGGTAAAATAACATATTAATAAATTTACTAGAGTTCGGTTCAGCTGAAACATGTTACGGTTGATTCATTGCGCAGTAAAAGTCCATCGGTGGGCGATTAGTTGAATGGAGGATATTTTTAAACGTACTCACGCGGGCGCAAGTATCAATAGCTTCCGTTTCGCGTTATAACATTACTAGATATTTACGTAATCATATTTTGTCTATATCATTCTCTTGCAACGAAATTATATAGCAAGGTCCAACTAAAATTATCAATATTAAAAGAAGAATACAATTCAATAAGCTAACCCGATGTAATTGAGGAATTACAGGTCTTTTCGGATACTATTCCACAAGGCATGATAACTAAAGTTTTCCAAACGTTCTATCAGCTATGACGTACGGAGTTGAGACGTGAACACTAACAATTGGGCTAGTCCACCAGTTTAAGGTTGGTCAGCGTGCTATGATGCGGGCTATATTGAGCATTATGACCGGTGGTCCTGGGTGTGGTGGTAGAAATATACGGATTTTGGTGTTTTACTGTTTATTTGCACTTTAAGGCACACCGAACTGCGACGCACACGCACGTACTCTAGCCTCTGGTCTCGGTAGTCGACTCCTTAGCTAGAGCATCCCGTGCGCGCGCACACCCCTTACCCCGTGCGTCCCGTAACACCCTAACGACCCTTAGGGCGTTTTAACGCAAGCACGTATCGGGCGGCGTCTACATGCTATAGCATCTCTTTAAAGGATGAAATCCGAAATAAGGTTATCCGTCAGAGAATCAAAGTTGTCGGCATAGTTCTCCGTATTAGCGAGCTGATGTGACAGACCCTATATACCGAAGAACCGATGGTCGTTAAAGCAGGCGGGTTCTTCAATGGAGATCGGCAGGTGTAGCGTGGAACGCCCCCTAGCAAGGTGGAGGCACGTTCTACGAATGATGACCAGTGTTCCGTATTCGTTTTTATGTGCGGGTAACTTTCGACTGCTCTGGCAACACCGTACGGGTTGTCAATTGAGTTTTGCTCTCGCTCGACCGATCCGCCGAGTAACGACATAAACATACAAATATTTATAAACTCAACAATAATCCGATTCCAAAGTGTATAAGTGTGCTTGGAAGATCCTCAAAGACACCAGTATCCTGGAGGAGAAGCAGGGGCCCCTGAGGAGTTGGCAAAAGGATTGGATGAGAAGAGTCGAAGGCCGGGCTCAATGGAACTTGTTGGGTGGGGCCTATATCCAGCAATGGACTAGGATGGGCTGACGATAATGATGATGACAATTCAATAACACATTGTCCCCTCTTCCTTCTCTCCAGAATATGTCACTTGCTGTGCGTGACAGCCTTAGTATATTATGTACTAGCTGATCCGGCAAACGTTGTTTTGCTATATAAGGTTTTGTAATATCTTCTAAGATGTTCATTGAAATTAAGTGATGTCAAAGACAATTTTGTTCACAATTAAATACTCTTAATCATCAACACATTTATTTGGATAAAGATTAATATTATTACGTTGATACAACTCTTAACAGATAATGCATTAATTTCGACCAAATTTGTTTACCATAAAAACGGTTCTAGTGACTTAATCTTAAAAGATAGACATACAATAAAAATTGCTGTTTCTTATTAACATTTTCATAGTACTGTGAGAAAGCGATTACCTGAGCTACTGGTCGCGTAGTCCACGACATTTAAGCGCAAAGTGGATAAAACCACTATTGTATGTCTGCACACATAGCGTGATAGCGTGAAGATATGTTATTTATTATATCTTAAATTTGATCCCATTTTAATATGGTGCAGGATTGATACATGTCTTCGAAAGTATAAGCCAGAACTTTTGAATTGACAACAGCATAATCCATTTCCCTCTACATCTCCCTCGTGTGTAGACAGATGTTGAGAATCGAGACTGTTTCCAAGCGTATATAAGGTTTTTTTTTTTGATAGCCCGGGGGATATTGTTGACGGACCTCAGGGAGCTTTTTGGTTGTCGGACTTGCACCGACTTAAACCCCCGGGGTCACACAACCCAACACAACACAACACAACACAACACAACACAACACAACACAACACAACACAACTCAACCCAACACAACACAACCTAACTTGGGCAAATAAAAGCTGTTGTTCACAAAGTGTTGGATATATCAGAAACCGTTATCCTCCAGTGAACATTGTACAGTGAACAAATTAAATTAAATTTGCTGCAGGGTTGTTTTTGTGTTAATTTCTATTTTACTTAATTTAATGTAAATGTAAAATAAAAAACCTTTTAGTAATAAATTTAAATGTACATTTAGTTTTAAATTTAATAATTTAATCATATTTTTTTTAACTAAATTTTAAAAAATGTCTTCTACAAATTAAGTAGCACTGATTGTTTGATTAATTGATATTATGTTTCAACAACATATAAAGTAAAATCAAATGAATTGACTGCAACAGTGGTGGTGACCTCCGATGAATACCTCCGATTAAAAAGTTTCGGAACCGAAGTCGGAACCGAAGGTGTAATAACGATCGGCAGTTCCGACTTATCGGAGTCGGAGTCGAAGCTCCGTAACATCCCTGGTTTGTATCATGGTGAGTGTTCTGAAGAGTTGTATAACTTCATTCCATCCTCTCCCTTTCATAACAAGACCACGTGAGCTGGATTGCAATGCCACAGTTTAACGGTAACTTAAATTATAGCTAGAACTAGGATGTTCTCTAACTCTTACCTTATCGGCCCATTAGATTGTGGAAAGAGCTTCTGGCGACCATGTCCCCTTCGTTCCTTATACTAAACGTGAATAGGTATTTGTGTAGGCTGGCATGACCGCGACAACTGTCGGCAAGTGGATTATATTATACTTTTCATCAGGTGTGGTGCAGTCACTGTGCCGAATCACAATAAAAAAGAATATAATTTCTTTGTCAAAATATAAAAATTCTTAGAAATATGTTAAGAAATCTGTACTTATCCTGAAAAATAATATTGAGCGGGATAATGTATTATTATAATACAGTAAATTGTAATGTAAACTTATTCTATAAAGAATGTAAAAAAAAACAAACAACAAGCAATTTTCTTTTCTAAGAAATATCTATTCACCAAACCTCTATAGACCTTTGTGAATATTTACTTTGTTCGCGATATTGAATAAAAAGTTACCGGAAAATCTCAAATTGCCTTTCAAATCAACCTTTTTTTTTTAATAAAAACTTTTTGAACTTTTAAGTTTTAATAAAAAATATATCTTTTGTTTTAATTACAAATATATCCGACCGTTTAATATATATATTTATAGCCTATCTATATTTACAGAACGCTATGAAAACCCTAAAAATTTTTGAGGTGGTAGGGTGATTGCCCGAATTGGATCGTGACCACAGTACATAAATATAAAGACCATCATAGTGACTCGCTTCGGCGTGTCGCGTTTCGGGATCAGCTTATGTATATCCAGTTACTCATATACCTAGAGACCTTCAGTCGCGGTATATGTGGGCCGACATGCCGACGGAGACTATCAATGGATTCTCATTCTTTGATGGTCGCTTTCGTTTCTGGACAACACTGTACTCACCATCAGGTGAACTGTAGTCACTTTGTCGAGCCAGTGTAAAAAAAAGTGCACCGAGCAACCGTTGTTGACCTAACGATCTCATAGAGCAGTACGCGCGACCTTAATATATTCGTAATCATAGATGGGCAAAATGTAATCAGATTAATGAAAATGATTACGATTACATTTTACCTTTTTTACCATTAATATGACTGCATTTTGTTCATCTATATTTTAAACACTACAGAATCCCAGATGGCATACACATTTATGATTTCTTATTAAGAAGAAGGAAGGGTTAGAAGGGTTTTAAGTAAATGGATTTAATCATGATTACTGAGCATGAAAATTAATATTACGACTACATTTTGTAATCGTTAATCATTAGTCAGATTACATTTTGCCAGTTGACGAATGTTGCTCACAATAATTGAGAGTAGCCCATCATACCTTTTATTTCCAATCAAAAAGATAAATACCAATTTCCGCAATACTTACTTTAAAATCGACAGATTTTCTAAACAACCATTCAACCTCAACTCCTTAGGAGTGTAATATCAAAAAACGGATTCTATCTAGACATTAATAATAATCTAGGGTGGCAACCCTATTCGTGCGTGTACCTAGGAATTCTCATGCAATCTCGAGGATTCGCAGCTTATTTTTAGATATAAAAAACTAAATGTTTCATAAAATAGCTCTATTTTTAAGCATCGGGTCGTGCACAAGACAGGCGTCGTAAGTGCGCATGCACCAAGATTGCACCCAGTGTACCGAATAATGTGGTCGTATTCATAGTCTCATATTTTCAACCTCCGACACAAAAAGAGGATATTATAAATTTAACGTCTTTATCTGTATTTTGTGTTTGTATAAGGCATTGTGAGCCCTGAACAGACGACCAGATTTAGATTTAGTTTTTTTAAAACACTTTTTTTATAATATTGAGTTTTTTTACTCTGGATACAAATCCTTTTCAACTCGTAGTATGTATTTTTAGTATTCAGTAGTCTTTGATTGAAGTCAACAACTCAAATGACTCCCATTCAACCTCGCTCCATCAGAAGAATCAACGATTCCCTGCAACACTCTACCTTCCGGGTATCCTACCACCGTCCAAACCCATAACACCAGTCCAGACAACAAGACAAACACATCCAGAAGACCAACACAACGACAAATCAGCACTCTTTCGATAGACGAAACAGAGCCATGTGCAGTCGCCTTCAAAGCTTGGACGTCAATCGATTTGTTTAAAAGATGACGTGATCAAGGGTATTCTTAGCTGTATGACCGGTGGTCGTGGGTGTGGTGGTAGAAAGACACGGATTTTGGCGTTTTTCTGTTTATTTGCACTGTAAGGCATACCGAAATGCAACGCACATGCACGTACTCTAGCCTTGGGTCTCGGTAGTCGACTACCGTCTTAGTTTTTAATAGTTTTACTACCACCACACCCACGACCACCGGCCATAGCTGCTATTAAATAAAATTGGTTGAGCTGTTTGAAAAACATCAACTTTGTTCTAGTTGTAGATGCAATATAAACAATTATGTGGTTTTAATCGATTCAAAATTTAGTATCTTGTAATTTCAACGATATTATAAGAACATAACCTACAACGACGTAGCCTAGACCTGATGCTGCAGCAACGCCTGGAAGCAACAGGATACTTAACTCTTAAGTAACTAACAGCAGAAGTGTCGTACTCGAGTCCATTGGAATGCTCTCAATAAATAGTTTATAGATTTTTTATAAACGAATATATACCATATGTATGTCGGAGAGAGAGCGTTTTTAACTGTTATTAATTGAAACGTCGGGTTTAGTACCTGGACGGAATCAGAGATGGCGCTGCGATCGTAATCAACTATTCAATTTGGTATAAAATGGAAACTAGTCATTTTCGCAGGCATTCAAATTCGGACGGTCGTAGCGATCGCACGTATCTCAGAGATCGTCGCGTTTCCTTTGTAAAATGCGTGATGAAAACCGCGCACGTGCCGCCCTGACAGGCTGTACCCCGTCATGTATATTATAAGGCATTATTGGCTGGATCTATTTTGCGCTTGTATGTATTATCCAACCTGACCAGTGGTGCAGCTGATCGCCGTTCTCATAGCACTAGTACACATGACATTTCTATTAGATATCATGCGGGTTTCCTCATGGAGTTTTCCTTCACCGGTGAGCATGTAGTGCCTAAGCCCATATGGAATATATTTAATACTTTCTACGAGCATTATTGCTCTGGTTACAAAATCGGTCGCCAGACATATAGACTATGAATATGGGTCAGCAGTCCAAGAAATGTCTTATTACCCTCTGGTTGAAATCGTGTGCACTTGGAGAAATATTAATATCAAGGCTTTTTTTTCTTTAGAATTTAAAGATGCACAAAATTTCTCATCTGTGAGTAATGCTTTTTTTTATTAATTACAGGCTCCCACTTAATCACAATCTCACCTGCTGTAAAGTGATGATGAGGCCGACGATGGAGCGCGCTCGCCCAGCAAATACCGATTCACTCGACGTTTGAAGATTCCCATGTCATAAGGTGCTGGAAGCACCGACGCAGGAAGCGAGTTCCACTCCTTCGCGGTTCGCAGCAAAAAGGAGGAGGCGAATCGCTTTGTGTGAGCAGCTGGAATGTCAACCACAAAAGGGTGCAAACCTGCACGGCGTCTCGTCAATGTATGGTAGAAGGGGGAGGGTGGAACTAAATCATATATTTTGGGAGTCGAAGTTGCTCGCGTCCGTAGGCTTTACCCTAGTTTCCCTACACGTGACTCCTGGGTGGTGCTAAACGAGCAGCAGCGAGGTGGTAGGGCGTCGGTGCCCGTCTCGATCGCGACCACAGTACATGGGTGTAAAGCTCGTTATAGTGACCAGTTTCGGCTTGTCGCGTTTCGGGATCAGCTTGTGTATATCCAGTAGCTCATATACCTAGAGACCTTCAGTCGTGGTATATGTGGGCCGACATGACGATGTAGACTATCAATGGATTTTCATCTTTTGATAGTTGCTTTTGTTCTTGGACTACACTGTACTTACCATCAGGTACTCTGTAGTCACTATGTCGAGCCAGTGTAAAAAAAAAATTCAACTCAGCCGCATACTCTCCAGAGTAGTCTATAGTAAACCGAAAGGCAAGCCACCATACTTTTACCCCCTTCTTGCTTCTTGATTTATAAACATAATATTAAAATGTATACTCTGGAGTGTGTACGGCTGAGTTGTACAATTTAATTGCCCCTTCCCTCTTTAACTTAAATTCACTACGCGCCGTGCATATTTTTTTTTACACTGGCTCGACATAGTGACTACTGAGTTCCTGATGGTAAGTATAATGTAGTCCAAAAACGAAAGCGACTATCAAAGGATGAAAATCCATTGATAGTCTACATCGTCATGTCAGCCCGCATATACCCCGACTGAAGGTCTCTAGGTATATGAGTTACTGGATATACGCAAGCTGATCCCGAAACGCGACAAGCCGAAACTGGTCAAAACTGAACTGAACTGAACTGGTGAACTGGAACAACTGGTGGTGTTATATAAGGGTCTTATATCATTAGGCTATATCCACTTTGAGCTTATATGTCATGCCGTGTGAGCAGTAGCGCAACTGATCACCATTCTCAAAGCACTAATTCATATAACATTTCTATTAGATGACATGCGGGTTTCATCTCGAGGAAGGTTGAGAATAACAAAAACAATAAAAAACAAAATATCCTTTAATATAATTCAAAATACATTATATCAACAAGAAATTTCTATACTATTCAACATTCTCAGGCAACATTACAAACACATTGGCGTCCTAGACACTACTTTGTCACGAATTGTGGGTAGTTTACGAGTCTACATTTGGCATTTACGATCCGAGATCGAAGCGGGGTTGTTGATTTCTATACAAGGAGTATGTTTATTTACAAGTCAATCTTTTTAACCTGAGGGTTATTCAAGGAATCTTCGTTGCGATTATTTTCCTTGAGCAAAGAGTGAATATATATTGAATAATTAAGAAAAGTATAGAAGAACATTCTAGGACAATACGCACGGATAATGTGAAACAACTAGTTTTTCTCTCACTCTGTACAATTAGGTACAATTAGTCCTACTTAGTCATAGTTTAGGTGTCAGCTGATTTTAGTGTGCTGCTTTATAATTGTTTTTTCTAATAAATAATTTAATTACTTGGCACAAAAACGACCCAAAAACTATAATTTCATTAAAAAACGGGAGACCACGACGAGTCAAATCGTTGTTTTATACTGTTGTATTTACGAAGAAATTATTGGCTTTACTTCTGGAGCGTGTGGGGTTTTTGAAATTCTTCGAGGCAGGGTAAATACTTCTGTCTGCTACCCCTGCCCCTACTAGTCCTTTTACCTTTGTTTTTTAATTAATGTAAAAATTAATCTAAAAAATGTTTAGAATACAATTTTCAGAGATTCTGTGCTCAACGACTTTGTGAAAAACGATCTTTGACTTTGCATAACCTAAGCCGTGGGTAACGGTATCTTACGAGACTTTTGAGTTATCTTTTAAAAAAGTCAAAACTAAGGCTTGTACTTTTCCGGCTATTTTTATGCAGAATTTAGCCCGATTTTTTTTAAATGCAGCGAGTACGCTGGATGACGTGTTCCTCTGCCTCCTTTCGTATTTGCACCCGGGGACGCAGCTTCCAATAGATCCAGGACAGTTATTCTGCGGCCTTATTCACTAATAAAATGATTAATCGTTTTAAGTCAAATCTACAATAATATTAAAAACACAGCTACTCATTTTTAAAGCAATTCAAGTCATGAGATTAAGTCGAATATTGACAGTATACTTTTTGTTTGAGTCAGTGGAAATTTTCATGGACCGTCAGACCTCAGATAGCAGTGGAAAACTGAAACCACCGGGGTGTTCCTCCTCCCGTCTGCCGGACGCTGAGGGTAAGACAGAGCCAGGTTCCCCCAGTCAGTATAATTCCTGGCCGGTATAAATCTAACTGTTATATGAACTCTCACAAAAAACCAGAGTGAATTTCATTTTTATATTTTCTAAAAAAAATCTCAATTATTTTTTCGTATCAACATTTAAACGAAAAAGTAAATTTCACATACAGACGAAACGAACAAAAGTCTGTCTAAAACAGGTACACAATTATATTTTTCCCACTGTCGGAATTTCGCTGTAAACGTTTTTAGTGTTCCGTAGCTCAAAAGGAAACATGGAAGCCCCTTTGTTATCCGCCTGTTTATCAAGGATCTTTTTCTCGAGATCTCGACTATTTGTAGTTAATATAAAATGCTCATAAAAAACATCGTAAGGAATCCCGCTTGGCATCTAATAGAATTGGCATGTGAACTAATGCTGTGACAACGGCGATCAGCTGCGCAATTGGGCACGTTGTGCACGACATTTTTTTTTATACACTGGCTCGACATAGTGACTACAGAGTACCTGATGGTAAGTGCAGTGTAGTCCAAAAACGAAAGTGACCGTCTAAGTATGACAAATCCAATGATAGTCTACATCGTCATGTCGGCCTACATATACCCCAACTGAAGGTCTCTAGGTATATGAGCTACTGGATATACACAAGCTGATCCCGAAACGCGACAAGCCGAAACTGGTCACTATGACGGGCTTTACACCCATGCACTGTGGTCGCGATCCAGACGGGCACCGACGCCCTACCACCTCGCTGCTGCTCGTTTAGCACCACCCAGGAGTCACGTGTAGGGAAACTAGGGTAAAGCCTACGGACGCGAGCAGCTTCGAATCCCAAAAACATACATAGAAATAACATAACAAATAACATATAAGCGCAAAGTGAATACAGCCACTAATGTATCTCTAATCACTCCGAAAGGGATATAGCATGATGATATATTATTATTATAAAAATACTCCACTTTACAGTCGCTTGTAGCTCTGAAAGTTTCTAAATCAACACAATCAATAGACAAAAAATACAGCCATTTATTTCGCAAAATATACTTTTTTATATACAAGGAAATAAAAACCTATAGAGCACTTAGTGTTATACTGTGAAATTTGTCGAGAAACGATGAATAAATTTGAAAACCATAGCCACAAAACTTTTTTTTTGGTTGTATAAATTTCTAGCAACAAGCGTGTAAGGAACTCTGGACGCGCGAGTCCGATTCGCACTTGGCTAGTTGTTTCTCTATCGCCGCCAGCATAATTTCCCTAAAACGATATACTTTGAGAAACAGTGTTTTCAGAAGGTTACATTGACACAGACTAACGAACTTGTTCGCGAGATCGACTTTGCAACATAGAATCATGAAATATATAGAAACCACATACACGTACTAAATGTGGAGACAACAATATGTTCTTATGTTAACGCACTGTGATCTCCTAATTTTAATTACATTTAACCGACTCTTTGTCAAAAATTAAAATGCAAAGCATCGAGCATCGACGTAGAGTTGCCTGCCTCGCGGTCTTTTTTCTCGCGGAACTACATTTTTTGATTCCACCACAAAACCACTAGACATCGTGTCGGATACCATCCGCATGTGGTGGATGTTCCTTATATCCGCACGAGAAGATTCGCTTCTATATTCATCATGCGAACAGCTAAGGAGTGGAGTATGCTACCAGCGGCCATATTTCCGCGATCTTATGACCTGGGAGTCTTTAAAAGAAGAGTGAATAGGCATTTGTTAGGCGGACGCGGTTCATCATCGGACTCATCTTCATCTTCCACCAGGTGTGATTGAGGTCAAGCGTTCGCCTATAAGTTATAAAAAAAAAGACCCGTTTATGTTTCGTACTTGTGTCAAGAAAGGGTGGCGAGGTTTGGTGAGGTGGTAGGGTTTCGGTGCCCGTTTGGATCGCGACCACAGTACATGGGTTTAAAGCCCGCCATAGTGACCAGTTTCGGCCTGTCGCGTTTCGGGATCAGCTTGTGTATATCCAGTAGCTCGTATACTTATACACCTTCAGTCGTGGTATATGCGGGCCGACATGACGATGTAGACTATCAATGAATTTTCATCCTTTGATAGTCGCTTTCGTTTTTGGACTACATTGTACTTACCATCAGGTACTGTGTAGTCACTATGTCGAGCCGGTATAAAATTAAAAACTTAAATAAAAAACTATAGAACAAATTGAGCATGGATGAATGAGCTTGCGAAAATAATTTTTACGACGGGACTAGGATGAAACTTGAACCCTAGACTAGACTTATAGGTATATAGGCAATGATTTTAAAACACCAAGATTGTATCAAGATGCTCTTTGGAATGGATTAACTGCCAAACAAATCGTCAATGATGATTGAACATCAAAGGATCGCCGCCTACCTGCGTCATTAATTCAGTGAAACGAGGCGCACATGCCCTTAATTTTAATTATACAGTTATTTAGCTATGGAATGTCGAGCCACAAAAGATCAATAAGTGATTCTGTAAAATCCGGGTAAATACATAAGGATAACAGATCTCTCTAGATCTTTCTAGAAAGAGTTGGAGGCTTAACGCCCCGTTATAATTACTGGGTGGATCCGACCGCAAGACACTTTTTGGTTGGAAGCGACACAAGCGATATTTCCAAGTAGCCGAATACAACTTTGGCGGACATACTGGATTACTGAGACTACTGAGATTGTGTATTGTTTCTACGTGCGAATATTCGACTGGCTTTTTGACTGGTCTACGTACGAGAACTCTCTGCGATTGGAGTTTAATGGCCAAACTTCAGGAACTTTAATCGACTGGTTTCTAGAATCTTCAGCGATTAGACATCAGGATCATTCGACGAATGCGCTTCCAGAAGTTTCTGTGACGGCGTGCTAGTATCTCACCCTTTCTGCAATGAATTAATCGATTTTGTCGACACCAGCGTCTTATTACCCCTCGCTAGTAGCACTATGTTACTTAACGTTTATCCACGCATTACGTACTAGCTCATTCTTCTATATATATATTAATTCCCTGCTCTACAAGTAAACTTCTTGAATCCGCCGCTATTGTACAACCAATTACTTGCAAAGTTCGACAAACAACGCGCCTCTACAAAATTAAATTCCAATCTAAATTATACTATTGAATTTGCAATATCGGTCCTAGAATTGGTTCAATCAATATTGCCACTTAATTATCTTAATTAGGTACTAATTGTATTTAATGAGTTTACATTTACTGTAGTTGAATATATATAAATTTTGTATAAGGAATTGTTATTTTCAGGTCGTAGCGTGGTAACATGGACGCTACTATACTCCTACCGCTTATAAATAGGTATAGATAGCATGAATAACATCACAACTCTATATGTTACCCTATAAATAGGGAAAAACACCAGCGTTGTATCATAGTTACGGTCATATTGCAATCGGATTGACATTCAAGCTTTGAATACGAGCGAGCAGTTTTATACTCTATTACGTTCATTTCGTTGCTGGTTTGTCGATGCTGTGGCATTCTGGACGTGCTGTTTTTATTTTTTGAGTTAGTGTTAGATCTGGACAACGGCAAGATGCCCGGATAGCAAAATACTGCGGTGAATTGGTGATTTTCGTTATGACGTGGCGTCTCTTGGGTCATCAGTTTTGACGTCAGCAGAAACTACTGAATATTGAAAATACTAACAACCTGTGTCTAGAAATACTGTACAAATGAAGAAAAATTCCAATAAAACAATGTGTGCATGAATAAATTCCAGGACTAGAGTTTCACTTCGAGAAAGTTTTAACGAATTCACATTATGTAGGTAAATACACAAGGTCATCATTTTTGGCGAGTAGTTATGTTCATAGTGTTAATACTAGAATATATGTTAGATACCATGCGGGTATCCACATGATGTTTTCCTTCCCATGTGACCAGATGCCTTAATACGTACTTAATCTGGAAAACCCCAGATGATGCAATTAGGTATAATGGACATGAACTTTTGGCGATTCAAACCATCCAAGAGACCGATAAAAATAGAAAAAATTGTAAAGGCACAAATTATAATTTAATTTCTTTTTCTAAACTTCACCTTCGACATTATTTATCGGTAAAATGATATGAAATTAAATGAAAATCAAACAATATTAATATTAAACTATAAATAGAAACATTAAAGCTAATATGAAAAGAGCGACTCTAAGTTTAGATTCTAAAGCTGAGGCTGAGACGGCACTCTGACTTTAGTCATACTTAACTTAAATATTAATTGGTATCAGTGTTATAATAAATCACCGCGAGGTTTAGCGCCTCCGTCTTCATTATACTGAGGTGTCGTAAGAGCGTAAGAGCCTTCTACGGTATATAGCGTGCCGCATTGCACGCAGATCAGGCCTCAGGTCAGGCCTTGCATGGAATATTGTTCGCATCTTTGGGACGGTTCTGCCCAGTACTTACTTGATGCCCTGGACAGGTTGCAGCGGAGGGCTGTCCGCGTTGTGAATGATCCGGAAGTGACTAAACATCTTGAACCGCTTCAACTGCGCAGAGATGTTGCCTCACTGAGCGTTTCCTACCGTCTGTATCATGGCGAGTGTTCTGAGGAGTTGTTTAACCTTGTTCAACCCTCTCCCTTCCTGAATAGAACCACGCGCGGGGGTTTGCGGTGTCACAGCTATGCGGTATCTCACATCCCGGCCAGGACAAAGAAGTTCTCTAACTCCTTCTTTTGCCGTGTCGCTGGGCTGTGGAATGGTCTTCCGGCGAGCGTGTTCCCACCATCCTATGATATGGGATCTTTTAAACGTAGCGTGAAGAGATATTTGTGCAGGCTGGCATGATCGCTGCGACTACCGATGGGTTTTTTGTTACCTTTCGATAGTCGTTGGCGTTTTTTGGACTACACCATGCTTACCATCAGGTATGGCGCAGTCACTGTGTCAAGTCGGTATAAAAAAAAAGATAGCTGTTGCACGCACCTATTCTGCACATAGCGCACACCCGCCAACCTGCATTGGACAGGCGTGCTGAGTTACATGCCCAATCCCTTCCCATGGAGTCCACAAATATCCTGGATAAAGGGGAAGGGAGACCTGTGTTCTATTGTATAACGAAACTGGATGATAATAATATCAAACAAATTTTAAGTCACCGATTTAGTCAATTAGGCTCTGCAAATACTTAGTCCATACTCAAATTCTACAATATATTCAGTGTTTTGTTAATGACAATCTTGTTTTCTGGACAAAGTATAAAAAATCAAAGTACTGGTTAGAAATCTCAGCCTCAGTAAAAAATTCTTTCAAACTCAAGTCACTATCGCCCAAAAAGTCAATTTGCGCTATAAAAGTTATTTTAAAGTTGTCATTATTTAGTTAAGCTCTTTATAAAAGCAAGCGCCTAATACGCCATACATCATTTTTTCCCAAGCAAGTCATTCAGTAAATCCTGATTACTCATATTGGCATCATCGAGCAAATTGTTCCGGGAATTTTGTCTCCCAGAGACAGAACGCTTCCTTGTGGGAACTGCTTGAAGCACCTGTTCTGTTAATGCGTTAAAATTATTGTTCAACTCCTTTAAAGCGGCTTCCGAAACCTCACCTTTGGCATTCACAAACGCATTCAACTGATCTACAGCTTGGAGCTGTTCTACCAGTTTATCACTTTCGATCCTAGAATGATTAAATTTCTTCACATGTTTGTCTATAACCTTACTACTCTTTTCTATATCTTGTATGATATCCTTGCAATATTTATCAATTGGTTTACTAACTAATTTTCTGTCTAAAACACTATTCTCTCTTTTAAGTTTAACACCTTCATTAACATTTTTTAAAGCATTCATTTCAACTAATGTCATAGTTTCATCCGTTTCTACATTTTCAAAAAATGATACATTAGAATTTCTCCGTCCTCTAGACTTAGGTCGTTCTGGTTCATTAGTTTCTACGATTTCTTCTTCAATAGATTCTTCGGTAGACTTTCTCCTTAACGCACTCGTTTTTCTTGACATCGGTTCATCGGTGTTCTTTATTTTATTCATCAAATCAGATTTCATACTTTCTATTTTCTTCTGAACTTCCTCTGGAGTTGAATTTCGTGCGTCAACTTCTTTATCAAAGATTGCCAAGTCTGCCATTCCATCTTGAACTGTTTTAGCCAGTTCCATGATATCATCAGATCCCTTGGAACTAGTTCTCGTTTGGTTGGATGACGATCGAGTACCGGTGGAGTTAGTTCTACTCCTGGCATACCGTGATCTAGGTTCTATAGATGATGAGACCTCTTCATCATGAGATAGAGCGCTGCTTAAGCTACGTGAGTTTTCGCACAGTTTCGCCAAGATGTTTTGATCCACCTTTAACAATAATAGATAATTATACACAAACACTACATAAAAATAAAGTGGTAAGTTACAGCAACAGATCACGGTGATATTTATTTATTAATTGAAGGTATTTTATCAAAAAAGAAAGAAAGGACAAGAAAACAAAGGTATGGGGTATAGCGGTAAGAAGGGGAGAAAGTAAGGATAGGGAGAGAACGAAAAAGGGGAGGAAGGGAAAAGAGGAAAGAAGGACAAGAAAGGAGAGTAATTGTTGTTCCTTGTATGAAATAGAATGAAGACACGTTTATTAATTGATTATTATTTGACTAATTTTATTACGCACTTAAAAATAAATAACAGAAAAGCCTCATAGGGCAAATATTATGTTTTTGGCTAAGTTGATGACATATTTAACATTATTGAAAATTGAATTGATGAATGTAGAAAGCGTATGTTTCTGATGCCTTGTCTAAAATTGTAGATAATTTTGCTCTATTTATTGTAGCAGATATTTTTGCTGTCGACTCCTCCACATATCGGGAGAGACAAAGCCTCTCTACCACCGCCTAGTGGTGCGTGGGAACACGCACGCCACCTATGGAGCTTTCAGGTCAAGCAACGGCCCCCTCAGGCTCGTTGCCCGACGCATCCCTTGAGGCGAAATTTATTCAGCAGCAACGGAGGTGCCTGCTCTGGATAGTCCTCTTTTGGCACAGGCTCTATCGCCTCCTTGTTTGGGAGTCATCTGACTATAATGTACCTCTTACAAACTGTTTTTTGAATAAATAATTTATTATTATTTTCTTAACATTTATCTAAAACTTACAGATGCAAAAACCAAAAATATTTTTTTTTTAGATTGTTGTTAACATATTTATGGTAAAATCCACGAGGAACAAGCAATATCGTCAATATTATACGTGTCCCAATCAAGTTCGATCGATTGCAACTTCTATCAGTTGTATCCCGTCGGGAAGTAATCTCGACAAACCAATTTTACTTTCAAAATAACGGAAACCATTCCGACCGAAATTATACCTCCTCGGATCGGAAACAAATTGGATTAAAGCGAAGACGATTTGTAATATACAATTTCAAATTCGAACTTTCGATTTCTCACGTAAATTATAAGCAATAGTAATTGTTTTTCAAAGTTATAAATTATTTTAATAAAATATAATTACAAATTTAATTACAAACGCGCAATTTTCACGTCTATCGCGGTTTCCGCTCAATGTTTTCTTCACTTGTAAACATGAGGTTTCTAAACCCGTACTTAGTCTAGAAACCCCCAGAAGCACGTGTCGGGATTCAAGCCCACGACCAGTCGTGGTTCATATGGATACTGGTCCCTTATCCACTAAGCCACCGCAGCAATAATTATTATAACTTATTCTTATAATAATTAATTAAAAATACTCACTTGCAATCTTTCATCGTTGTTCCTAGTGATAAATGTATCATGTATTTTCGTCTTGCTTCCAGGTCGCAGAGCGTTTGCTACGGGCGATACAGCCTTTGTGGGTGATTTGACTGTTCGACTAGCTGCTGTACTGAGCATTTTCTCCTTCATCTACATTGAAACGAGGAATTATTTTCGTAATTTTACCAAAATATATTTTAGAAATATTGCCTTACTAAGCGTTTTCTCCAGTCTATGACCGGTGGTCGTGGGTGTGGTGGTAGAAAGACAAGGATTTTGGTGTTTCATTGTTTATTTGCACTTTAAGGCACACCGAACTGCGACGCACGCGCACGTATTCTAGCCTTGGCTCTCGGTAGTCGAAGACTTAGCAAGCATCCCGTGCGCGCGCGCATCCTCTTACCCCGTGCGTCCCGTAACACCCTATCGACTCTTAGGGCGTGTAACACATGCACGTATCGGGCGGCGTCTACATGCTATAAGTCTTTATTACGGCGAGATTCGCGTATGATCTTAGGTTCGAATCCCAGCACATACCTCAGACTTTTTTCAGATAAAGTACCGATTTAGACGCCACATGATAACCAGTGAAGAAAAATATCGTGAAAAGACCCAATGGCATCTCGTACAAATATCTTGTGAATGTACCCTGGGAAAGTTGTTGGCTGCGCTACTAGTCGATACAGTCTCTAATGTGTCTCTGCTCACCCCAAAAGGGATGTAACGTGACGATGTATCTAAATATATATAACTCATAGGTGACTGACTGACTGACTGACATAGTGATCTATCAACGCACAGCCCAAACCACTGGACGGATCGGGCATTTAGCATACAGGTAGATGTTATGACGTAGCCATCCGCTAAGAAAGGATTTTGATCAATTCTACCACCAAGGGGATAAATTCTACCCTCCAGGGGATAAAATGGGGGATGAAAGTTTGTATGAAACTTAGTTAATTTTAAACCGATCGGGCTTAGACTTTACATGAATAAAGCTATAATAGTATGACGTAGGCATCCGTTAAGAAAGGATTTTGATAAATTCGTCCCCTAAGGGGATAAAATGGAGGATGAAAGTTTGTATAAATCTTTTTAGATTATCGACTGATTGAACTGAAATTAAAGATTGGAGCTACTATGATGAAGACGTCCGCTAGAATACGATTTTGATATCTAAATATATATAACTTAAAGGTGACTGACTGACTGACTGACATAGTGATCTATCAACGCACAGCCCAAACCACTGGGCGGATCGGACTGAAATTTGGCATGTAGGTAGGTGAAGTCTACTTTGCCATGACAATAAACAAGTTTCATGGGCAAACTCTCAAAGTTGTGGGTATTGACTTGAAAGAACATTGCTTCTCTCAGGGACAGTTTTATGTTGCTTGCTCACGAGTAAGTACACCCAATAGCTTGATAGTTTTAGCGCCTTATGACAGATTCGTTAAGAATATTGTATACAAAGAAGTTTTGTAGGCCCTAATTTTTTACACACGCTAAACAAAAGTAAAGCCGCAAAAACTATATCTAATGAATAATAATACTTCTTAACGCGAGCGAAGTCGCGGGCAAATGCTAGTTAGTAATAAATTCATAATCAAGCTTTGAGTAGCGAGAAACATTCCAAAAACTTTGCAGTTCCAAAGTTTCAAACTATTACTGATTTAGATCATTTTAAAGTTTGAAGGATCTGCTAACTTTAGGTAATATTTTAAAAGCCTTCCCTGCTTTTTAGTATACATAATTTCCTTGAAATTTCCTTAAACGAATCTGCCTAAAAATTTCAATCTTGATCCTGGCA
Organism: Automeris io; assembly: GCA_036320925.1. Lineage (NCBI taxonomy): Eukaryota > Metazoa > Arthropoda > Insecta > Lepidoptera > Saturniidae > Automeris > Automeris io. The sequence goes on from JAUDJH010000008.1 coordinate 1,025,047, forward strand.
CATACATTTTTTAATGAATAGATCAAAGCACTTTTGATAAAATAAATCCTGCTTGCATTAAAGTCATGGTGCTGTTTTTCTCCGAAATTTTAATATTAACAAAATAGATGAAACAATTGTAAAAAAAATATATGTATAATATAGTAACGATTTTCCTTAACACGTTCGTCACCCAGTGCGATTCGTTTGTGTTTTACACGAGACCCGAATCCGACTCTCTGTACGTAATGATGTAAACAAGCGAGGTATAAACATAGATAGACAAAATGTTATCAGATTAATGAAAATTATTAATGATTACATTTTACGTTTTTTACCATTAATATGACTGCATTTTGCTCATTTATGTTTTAAACACTACAAAATCCCAGATTGTATACACATTTATGATTTCTTAATGTTTTAAATGGATTTAATCATGATTACAGAGAAATAAATTTAAAATTAAGACCACATTTTGTAATCGTTAATCATTAATTAGATTACAATTTGCCCATCTTTGGGTATAAACAATGTGACTCGAGTATTATGATCATATCATGATATTATTATCTTCAATTTATCGCGAAGAATTTTGTTCTTCACCTCAAATGTATTTAGAATGTTTTAGCGAAAAACATGCGTCATAGTATAATGTAATATTCGTATGTTACCATATATAAATTAATAAAAGGTATTATATGATATGAATATTTTTGGAATTTTTTATGTCTTTCAAAAATCCTATTCACTTCAATAAGAAAATCGTCAACCATAATTTGGTAACTGGCGACGAAAGTGTTACGATATAATTGATTCACAAACCTCAATAATAGTCGATAGTTTATCAGCATTGCTGATGGCTAAATCCAAGTCATGTCTCGTATCTTTGTGTTTGCTGATCTCGTGTTGGAGCTGATGTTTGAAATTCTTCGCTTCGAGAGCGATGCGGCGCTGCAACATGGTTATCGTCTCGTTCTGTCGATTCACTACCGCGGAGAGCTCGGTCACTTGCGCTTGAAGTTTTTCGCGTTCGAGCAAATTTCTAGACACAAAATAACATTAACTTTTTTTACACTGTCAGTTGAATCTCGTCTCTTGGAGGTCGCTGTCGTTCTCAGACTACGTCGTGCTTTGCCTCAGGTGTGATATAATAACTTCGTGGAATTAGTTTAAAAAGACAGGCTCGACAGCCCCAGATCTTGAATTTTTTCGAGGCGCAGCAAAAACTATTGTCAATCAACCCCCTGAACGATAATCAGCTACGCTACTAGTCACGTTACGTATGAAATAAATTATAATATGAGCGCAAAGTGGATACAAGTAATATTATGTCTCTGCTCACTCCGAAAGACATATAGCGTGATGATATACGGTATTTTGTGTTCGAATTTAAACTTTGTATAGTCTCTTACCTATCTTTACTAAGTTGCAACAAGTGTTGGTGCTCGTCTCTCAACTGCTGCAGCTGCGCATCTCTCTCCTTCAGCTTCTGAACGACCTCCTTGTACAGCAGCCTCAGTTGCTTGTGCTTGCTTTGCTGGATCCTCATTTCTTCATTATGAGAGTTCAGCACTTGCGGCAGCTCAGCGTTAGAATTTTCATACCTTTAAATATTTATGTTTATTTTGGGAGTCGAAGCTGCTCGCGTCCGTAGGCTTTACCCTAGTTTCCCTACACGTGACTCCTGAGTGGTGCCAAACGAGCAGCAGCGAGGTGGTAGGGCGTCGGTGCCCGTCTGGATCGCGACCACAGTACATGGGTGTAAAGCCCGTCATAGTGACCAGTTTCGGCTTGTCGCGTTTCGGGATCAGCTTGTGTATATCCGGTAGCTCATTTACCTAGAGACCTGCAGTCGTGGTGTATGTGGGCCGGCATGACGATGTAGACTATCAATGGATTTTCATCCTTTGATAGTCGCTTTCGTTTTTGGACTACACTATAGTTACCATCAGGAACTCTGTAGTCACTATGTCGAGCCAGTGTAAAAAAAAATACATCTCTTATATTTTGAAAAATTCTTACATTAAATTAAATTTTTAATCTCCGACGCAAAATGATAGCTTACATTTTTTAAGCGTATATCTTGGCATTTTTACATCTGTATTAGTCACGCCAAACGGCGTAACCCTAGATCATTAAAATTAATAATGTAAACGCACCGAATCCCCAACGCCACCTGGCGAAAATTCATTCACTTACTTACTTCTTAACGTTCTCGCATTTTAAATCAAACTCCGCATCGCATTCTTTTAAAACTACACATCGCATCGCATCCTTTTTTCTACATTACAATCGCATTAATAATTACGTTCAAACTCGCAACACACACAAATCCTCACAAACACCATACTCCACCTATTCGCATACAAACATACAAAGTGAGTGTTTTGTGAAGTGCCCAAATACCGCTGCCTACGGTATGTACTTGATTTGTCTCAAAATTATCGCAATCTTCTTTATTATAAATTATCCCGCCTACGAGGGTGCATTTTGTGCAACGGCATAAGTCCAAGCCTTATCCCGGCCCGCGTATGTATGTAGCATCATAGCTCCTAAGTGGATAAACCAGTTCATGGGCGACGGCCTTATCAGAGCTGGGAGGAGACATAAATGGGCAGGCTAGGCCGAATGACGGCAGCAGAAACGAACGGAATTTACAAGTTTGAGACAAAGTTATTTGTGACGGACTTTTCTCCGACACCTGTTTTTTTATTGTGATATCAATTAGCCAGTTGACCAAGAACAATATATAAAAAGGGTTCTGGTTAGTGCCGGATGTGACGAGGAAATATAAATAAAGTGGATGAACCAATTTCGATTCGGTTTTTAGTATTGAAAAGTTGTTTTGTCGAGGAAATTCTTAGCTATGTTTGAAAAATCTGAAATACTATTTGAAAGTAATCAGCACTTTTCTCTTCACACTTAGTAGTTGTTGAAGGAATATAGACAAATTCTACTGGTTTTCTAGGCTGTAATCTAATCTTGAGATATTTATAGTGGCCGGCGTGACTAAATTTTACATTCACCGCTATCGATGATACTATCTTTCAAACCAATATATCTCGTATCTCCTCGTTCCTAACGCGATCCGAAAGCGTTACTCCGCATATAGAATGTAGAGATGGCATCTCCACTGCATTAATTCTACTTTCAGGCTTCTTCTGGCATACCCAGGCCTGAATGCCGTACATCAAAGTGGAAACCAGAGCGTTAAGAACTAAGAGCGTTATTATTTTAGCAAGTTTGAGGAATTCCTAACTCACCTTTGTAATGCAATCTCCTGCTTCTTCTGGATGGCCCGGAGCAGTCGGTTCTCATTGCTTAGCTCCTATAAATATTGTATAATTACTAAATCAGATTGATACAGCGATTCAGCTAACACATCGTTCAATAAGTCCCGGGACTAGCGTAGAGATGGCGCTAATAATGCTAGGTATATGATGATGTCCTAGCCGCATTCGGCCACGGCGACTGTTTCAACACCGATTAAGAAAATCGAGGTCCAGTTTTCGGAAACAGTCAATTGCGCAGGAGATATTTAAGTGCGTAACTGGACGCGCTGCCAGAAAAGCACTCTCTCGTCCGTACTCCCTCAGGCCCGATGGAATGGAGAACCAGTACGATCGGGAGGGAGCGGGATGCAGGTTTGGTCGAGTTTTCCTTCTCTGAACACCTGGTTGAATTGCGGTGTTAAAGAGATACCTTAGTCGCCTTTTACGACGCCTCAGCAAGAAGAGGGGAGTGCTATTCTATTCTGCCGGCAGCCACCACGGCTAGGTATATACCAAGGTTCAGAAGTACCAACATTTAAATGAGATGTGTCAAAATTTGATGTAATTTGAAACATAACCAAGAAAGCTATAGTGGTTAAAGTGACGCTACCTTTGCAATCGTGAAAAAATGGACCAAAACGAGTTTCGATTGTTGATAAAACATTATTTTCTAATAGGAAAAAACACTGTTCAAGCTCAACAATGGCATGAAAAACGTTATCCGGACTCTACTCCGTCGAAAACAATGACAAAAAAATGAGGCAGTAACTCTAAAAATAAATAAAAATAAAATGTTGTTGCATAGTTAGTCCCGGGACTTATTGAACCATGTGTTATGTCGAGTTTGAAATTAACAAGTTGATTTAGCGAACACAAATTTCACCGTTGCAAATTTATAATAGGATCAATTTCCGTGGTAGACATCATTAAAATTTTATGATTTTCACTAAGATGCAGCCCCGGTTTTGGAAAATATTCGAGGATGAACGAAAACTACTGTTTATTGCCCTCTACAAGTGTGCCCTCTACAAATGTAAACATCGTTTATTACATAAGAAGTTACTTATTTACGAAAAACTACCTTTGACAGCAACTTAAGAAGTAGTAACGATATCTTATGAGACTTCGGAATTAGCTTTTAAAGGGTTGTACAAATTTTCAGCCAATTTCTTATGAAGACGTTGGCCCATTTCTTTAAATATATTTAGTGATGCCGGCTAATGTGCTTGTCTACCGCCACTATAATTTGGCACCCGGGCCCTGGGCCTCGGTTTGCTCCTACTAGATCCGGGCCTGCTGCAATGTTCTAAGTTATGATGCGTGATAAACTGGAGCTTTGAAGTTTCGAAGTATAAATGGCAATACGAAATACAAACTACACGAAGACATTGAAACTTTGATCAGTTAACTACATACAGTTATTGAACTAATTTAATGAAAGCCAAAAAAATGCCAACACAATTTTTTTTAAAATTTTTATTTTATTTAGGGGCTTTTATTCAGGCGAATATATCAGCCCCATTGTACTCTAACCTATTTCTTTACATCCTAGGGGAGGCGCGGATGAGCAAGCGTCACCAGCTGGCACAGCATTCTGACTTCACTGGACAAAGGATTGGCCAAAATGCCGCGCCATGCTCCAATATTTTGTTAATTTTAAACTTGCTCATCAGCGACTCCCTTTGTGTCTCGTTCCGGGCACACACCATCAGCAAGTTATGGACATCTTCAATCCAACACAATTTTAAAACTGTCTGCTTTATATTGTTACCACATAATTAAAGTGTAGGTACACGAAATGTGCTTATTGTATGTTGTTTGAATTAATACATTTTTGCAATGCATTTGTAAATGGCGTTCTTTCGTTAAAAATATTCTAACGCTAATTGCCTGTAAGTAATAGCTATAACAATCAGTAGAAACTTTTACAGTAATCCATTGTTCTAATCAATGGTTGTTGTAGCATTTGGCGACCAGATGTTTGCTTCGCAGGTCACCGTACAACAGAGAATCTAGTGCACCGTGCCTTCGACGAGTATCTACTGAGCTTTATCGAGTTCAACAGTGTGTGGAATTAATTCCGAACAATATAATTACACCAAAGAAATTAGATACGATATATAACCCCCAGAGAGATAGCTTCAAAAAGGCCTTTTGTTCCCTGGGCGTCTGGACGAATTTGGCTTCCCAGGCCCGGGTGGAGCAATCAGAGGGACACCCCGGGGGTTTTTAGTCAGTAGGAGTATGACACACCGGGGTCGCTGCCCTCACAGCGTCCCTGATGGTCCTATGCAGGATTTTCACCCCGGGATACCAAAAAAAAAGATACGATATATAAAAGCATAATCAAGGAAATAATCATATTAAAAGCGTTACAGTCACTTGCATTGGGCAGTCGCGTTTCGGGATCAGCTTGTGTATATCCAGTAGCTCATATACCTAGAGACCTTCAGTCGTGGTATATGTGGGCCGACATGACGATGTAGACTATCAATAGATTTTCATCCTTTGATAGTCGCTTTCGTTTTTGGACTGCACTGTACTTAACATCAGGTACTCTGTAGTCACTATGTCGAGCCAGTGTAAAAATAAAAAAATCCAACTCTCTTCTTTTTTAACATTGGCAGGACTTGACACCAAAAGAAATAAAATGGTCTGATAGCCAACCTGCAAGTGATAATGGGCATCAGACAGCTGGTTCTGCAGTTGCTTCACTCTATGTGTCTTGGCTGATAAAACTCGTTGAGTGACATATTTGTCTCCAGATTTAGATCCTAGCGAATGGTTGGACATGTTCAAAACCAATGGATTTAACCGCTTCCTCTTAGTCAGTAGGCTGAGACGTGAGTTGCTGCTGTAGACGGTCTCTAAGGACTCTTTCCTGCAACAATATACTGCGAAAGTGCGCAAAGGACCTTTTAATTAACAATTTTGACAAGGCTTCAGTACATGCTTGACTATCACAGCCTTAAAGGATGGTTCCGAATGTATTCAATACTTAAAGGTGCGACCAGATGTAACATTTCGTCGTAACAAAATTCCGAGACCGGGCTGTTATGGAAAAATGTCACCAAGTCTGGGCGTAGCCTAGCTCTTCTGATTACAGTTCTTCCAACATATTTCTATATTAGGTAGTATTTCATTAACTACCTTCAAGATATACTACTCTTACTTGTATAGTGCTATTTTATAAACAAGGAAGATATTTCAGGAAAAAATCATTTATACCGTCTTTGAACTAATAAAAATGTAAATAACAATAATCTCTAACAAATTATAAAGGCTGAGGAACAATTGAGAATTTATCCGTAAAAAGTGTGGCGCAGGATTGAATGGCATGTTGCTAAAGTTCCTTTTACGTAATTTTAGCGAAACAGGTATTAACTTATTTTCCCTTCGCACTTTATTTTGGCTTAGTATAAGCAAAATACCTAGTTATTAATTGTTATTCATTCATTCGTGTGTGTAATTGTCTCTAAATAAGTTGACTATAATTTACTTTGTTTAAAGGAAATATTAAAATATCACTATTTTTACTTATTTGGAATTAAAGGCGAATACTGAATATTTCCCTCGTTTATAAAATTAGCCTAATGTATCCATAAAAATATATTTATATCCAATATAGGTTTGAGTATTACTTAAAAAATGGATAGTTACTTTGAAGAATTTCAACTAAAGAAATATACAACTATGTATATTATTTTGAGCCAAAACTTTGGCTGAAAAGTAAGCATATTTTATGATCACACCTTCAGCACGGAGCTGTTTCCTGTGAAACACTTGGCAACGAGGCCTGCCGTAGTCCAAGGATTAAAGCAAAAGCCTGTCTGTATTAAAAAAACATTTGCTTCTCTGTCGGATAACCTCGCAAGAAAATAGCGGATCTCTAATTAGCAAACGGAATGAAGTCAAAATACCAGTTTACCTTATTTCTTTTCTCCTATCCTCAGGCACTAGACTCAATACAGACATTCTTCGCTCACATATACAAACCCATTATATATCTACAAAACAGATATAGGCTTCAAAATAAGCCTTTACTAAATTCTACGTCAGATCAAAAAATTATAACTGTTGTGATTGATATTTCCATGGCAACTAGAAATGAATTAATTTCGAATTGAAATGTCATTGCTGGCTGATTTTTTACAATAATCACACTTAACTTAAATCTCACCTGATGAAAAGTAACGAAGCCAACGAACTCTGGGACAGGTTTAATAGGAAAATAATAAGTTTGCAATCATTCAATATCTTTATCTTCCTATTTAGAACATCTAGAATTATATGTACAGGGTGATTTTATACACAACGAAGATATTTAACGACACAATATCATATATAATTCATATATATTATATAGTATTTGTATCTTCTTGTAATTAATTAAAATGTAAGCAACTATACTCCCTAAAAATCAAGAGGAAAAATTGATGAACAAATGAGAATTGATCCGTAAAAAGTTTGGACACCGTAGCGCGAATGGCGCACGATTGAATCGTAAGTAGATAAAGTGCTTTTTACGTAATTTTAGGTAAACAGGCATTGATTCGTATTCCTTTCGCACTGTAAGCTGGCTAGGCAAATACCTACCTACTTAATAATTCCTTGTTATTCCTTCATGTGTATAATTATCTCTAAATATGATGACTATTATTAACTTTGTTTTAATTAAAATATAAAGATATCACTATTTTTAAATATTTAGAATTAGAATCGAATGCTGAATATCCTCCCTGAACGTCTCCCTCGTCTGTAAAAACGTTTTCTTAATTCCGACTCGGCATAGAGCCTAATCTGTACCTGACGTAAAATACAACGCAATTCAGATGCCGAATATGCAAGCCTATACAAATATCTCTTCAAGCATTGCTTAAAAAACCCAATAAAGTTTTTTTTATATTGACTCGATAAAGTGACCACTTTCCACTTGATGAAAAGTACAGTGGAACTAAAAAGACTGCAACTACCAAGGGACGAAAATCTGTTGACAGTTGCCAACGTCATGCCAGCTTACACATACCACGACAGGTCTCTAGGTATATGAACAACTAGACATGCTCGGATCCGGTAAGGTGACAGGCCGAAGCGAGTCACTACGACGGTCTTTACACTTGTGTAGTGTGGTCACGGCCCAGTTCGGGCAATCCCTCCACCATCACTATGATGATCTTAACCTTCTTTTTTGTATGCTGCGATTTATTTATACCAGAAATAAAACATAAGCGCAAAGTGGATACAACCATTAATCTATCTCTGCTCAAAACGGAAGGGATACAGAGTGACAATGTGTTATTATTATTTTAGAAATAAAACAAGATATAGTAAAATAATATTCTTATTCAACATATGTACACATTAATCAACATATTATATACATAAATAATTCTTTATACAGGGTCTTCGGTAACAACGCATATCCTCTTAAGGATGACTTTGGTTTATCAAGACTGAATAATTTTCCCATACGAAAAAAAAAAAACAATGCAGTTTTAATCTTCTTGATTACATATAAACTTTCCTCAAGCAGCGGCGCCAATACAAGAGCGATCCTATTTGCGGCTTGCGGCGAGGTAGCCGGGAGCGGACACTTAGCTTACTGTGACATACCTACGCCAGAATCGAATTTATAAAAGTTGAGATACAGTTATTTACGAGACAAAGCTAACAAGTTATAGAAATCCCTTTAACACTATAAAATAATAATTTCTTAGGATTTGTTACTAGTTTTGATGTACCCAAGTCACCTGAGGTTATGCGTTAGTTACCAGTGACCTCGTATATTCTTGTCGTCCCCAAACGCATTGTTTACAAACCCCAACACAAGTTCCTCAGTGACCCTGTACTGAATACACTGACAGATTTACCCATTGTCTTGACGTTTACTTTAATAACCACGCATCAGTAACTTTAATATAAAAAAAAAAATTAAAACAAAAAACGCTATAACATTTTAAACGAAGGTTTAAACATATTTACCTGAAAACAATGTTCGAGGTCTATTTATTAACATATAAATTTTGTTTTGCTAGTAACAAAATGAGTTCTGTTATAAACAATTTTTAATAATTTTTGCTAGTAACAAAACTAATTTTACTAGGAACAAAACGAGCTTTGCTCTTACTGAAAACAATTTTGATAGTAACATTAAATAGTTTGGTCAATTACGAAGTAAGTTTCGCTATAAAGAGGTTTTTGTTTGTAACAAAATTAGTTTTGCTAGTAATAAAACTATCTTCGTTGATAACGAAACGAATTTTGCTAGTAACAAAGCGATATTTGTTAATAAAAAAACGAGATTTGCCAATACTGTATCCAGTTTTGCTAATAACAAAATGAGTTTTACTAGCAATAAAACAAGTTTTGTTAATCACAACTGAAGGAAATCTGCAAATTCAAACAGCAGTGATCCCTTTCGGTAGCGAGTCCCTGGTCTGTTTCTCCCACAGCCGGGCATAGAGGGACTGCGGGTCCCTGATGAGGTCCTCGTGCCTGCCGCGCTCGGAGATGGAGCCGCCCTGCAGCACCAGGATCTCGTCGGCGTCGGCCACGGTGGCCAGGCGGTGCGCGATGCAGATAGACGTGCGGCCCGACGTCGCCGCTTTCAGCGCTTGCAGGATCGCCTGCGGTACGCAATGCATTGCATTCTTCAACCAAATCACCATTAAAATATCTTTATTGTTTCAGAAATACTCATAAAGTTTTAATAATAATCTATTAAATTAAAAAAAGTCCGGTTTTCCTTCCTGACGCTATAACTCCAGAACGCACGAACCGATTTCCACGGGTTTGCATTCGTTGGAAAGGTCTCGGGCTCCGTGAGGTTTATAGCAAACAAAATTCAGGAAAATTTTCAACAGAAAAGCAGGAAAACGGGGAAAATCATTTTTCACATACAGCGTCATCTCCGATACATAGCATGTACTACAAACCAATATGGTTTTGCACGGTGGTGGAGCAGATCGCACCAGTATTTTAAGTAGATGGCGCCGATGCATTATACATTGTTTGACAGCTGCTCATTGTACTCTGCTCAGTTAATTTCATGTGACATTTATTATGCGCACGTTCTTTCAAACGCTAACTAAAAACCAAAACAAAGCCATCTGGTGGCGAAACGAAGTTCGCCGGGTTTGCTAGTTATAAATAAAAATAAGAAATAATATATTTGCTAGTATTATATAAAATCACGATATATCCCTTTCAGGCTGAGCGAAGATACATTTAGTGGCTATATCCACTTTGCTCTTATATGTCGTGCCCAACGTGACCACTAGCGCAGCTGATCGGCGTTTTCAAGACAGATGACATTTCTGTTAGATGCCCTGCATGGGAGTTTCCTCATCGATGAGCATGTGGTGTATAAATCCATACATGCACTGGAAAACCCAGAGGTACCTGCCGGGATTCGAACAAACGTACATTCGCATCAAACATATTCAGTATACAAACTCAAGAAAAATAAATCGATATACTTTCAAAATCGATTTTTGTTTCAGCCTTACATATCTATAGGTGTCGAACCAAACGAAAATATCACATGCGTAGTGTTTTAATTTTATTTTATCCACTGCTGCTTTGGAATATAAAAACATCGCCATTTTTTTTTAATGAATAGCGAAAGTGTCGTTTGTTAAATGTGCTTTTGATTTTTAGGGCAATTTTCGGTCATGTCCTTTGTATGCAATCTGAGATTTGTCAGTGATTTAAAGCGATTTAAAATTAATGAAGTCTTTGTGAGACTGGGCGCAGGTAATGTATGATTGTTATGTACAAAAGAGATAAAATATTTATTATTTTCGAAGAATCTTATTAGCATCTACTGAGTTTTAACTGTGTATCGCTAAATATTATATAAGAAAGATCCCGCCGCGTCTAGTGTATCTGTTCTAGATAAACTCAAAAACTGCTGAATAGATTTTCATGCGGTTATTTCACCAATAAGGGCGGCTTGCATTAACGAATTAATCTAGCTTAAGTTTGTATAAAACGCGAATTAATTGAATTGGTTTGATTCCATCTTAATGATGATTTCAGTTTAAGAGTTGTTATAACTAGATTTTGATTTAGACAATAAGTACAGATCAGCGTTAAATAGCATTTTATATAATTCTAAACTAGATTTAATTTGTTAGTGCAAGCCGCCCTAAATATAGTAATAATAAACATGAAAGATGATTAGGTGTATATTTTATTAAGGTTTCGTGTAAACTAGTGATGCCACGAATAGTGAATTGGCCGAATACCGAATATTCGGCAACGCTGTCGGCCGAAGCGCCGAATATTCGGCATGGAATACATGCTTGTCGGGGGCGCGTTAGCTGGATTAAGGCAAGTTGCAACCTGTTTTCCTCGTTGCGTTGGCGCGGCCAGCAAAGACAATACAATACCCAATACAAACGAAAAACAATACCCAAACCTTTCGAAATTTGCTAAAGTTTATCTTTCTTCTCCTGGAAGTAGCGTGTTTAGTGAGAGGTTATTTTCTGAGGCTGGTAGCATTTACGATGAAAAGCGTAATCGTTTGCAACCAAAAAATGCTGAAAAGCTTATTTTCATCCATCACAACTTACCACTGATCAATTTTAATTACTTGAAGTGTTGTAATTTGGAAATAAATACATAATTTTGAGTAATATAACATGTCTTTTTTACATGATTTGGTATTCGGCCGAATAGTACGTACTATATATACCGAATAGCAAAATAAGTGGCCGAATAGGCCGAATACCGAATAGTTGCCGAATATTCGTGGCATCTCTAGTGTAAACCGGTGGATATGTGATAATAGAGGCTTGGCGGGAGCGGCACTCACGTGCTCGGTGAGCGAGTCCAGGCTGGAGGTGGCCTCGTCGAAGACGATGATCGGCGAATCCTTGAGGATGGCGCGCGCCACCGCCACTCGCTGCTTCTCCCCGCCCGACAGCTTCAGGCCGCGCTCCCCGACCTGCGTCTCGTAGCCCTGCGCGCCGACACCCCGACCCGACACGGTATCAGTAAATAACATTGTTCAGGTACCACAGTACACAAGTGCAAAGACCGTCATAGTTATTGAAGACCAGGGCAGGGTTCATTTCTTACTGTGGTTAATTTATTAAAAGTCACTTTACGGAATCAACATATTGTTACGAGTGCGGGGTATTAAAATGCCGGTTGTGACGGACAATCAATTTATTAATAGAGGAGAGTACACAAAATCAACACGTAGCCACAGAAATGTCGTGAAACGCAGCTGTCGAACGATCGCGATGTTAAATCGTCGAAGAGTCCAGAAGCACGTCGATAAACGCTCTCGAAGATCCGTCGTCAAAAGTCCAGTCGCAGAAAGTTCTCGAAGTCCAGTATCAAAAATCCAGTCGAAATAATCGCACGTAGAAACACTATACAGTCGCAGTATGATCGCAAAAGTCCTTGAAGATCGCTTCGTAATATCGCACTGTATCGCTGTCCAAATTAGAACTGTCCTGTGATCGCATCGAGCGCGTATTTATATCGGAACAGCCGCTTTCCAGCATTTTCGAGTAATAACTAGAATCTTATAGAGGTATTTGAACCTTATGTTTTTAGTTGTAAATTCCAGAATGGGTTCATCGACCTTTCGCGAACCGGAATTCCACGAACAGCGGCCGTCTCACCGATATACGCGTCACGAACTCGGGCGGCAAAAGATGAAACGATGCGCCCCCCTCCGATGTTTTCGATGGTAAACAATTTTCTCCGATCCGGTTGCAAGTTATTTCATTCGAAGGAGTACGTCAAGACTATCTATGCGTTTTAAGATTATAGTCGTGCGATGCCTGGAAGCCTAGAAATCTAGGGCTAAAGTTTGGCCCTAGTTCCGTCGTAACAATATATTTACAGTTAAATCACAATTACAATAGTTACAATACTCTGTTATGTCTATAACGCGGCAATACGGTGCGCGGGCGGCGGCAGACTACTAGTCCCGCCACGGGATGCGAGCGGGCGCGTTCCCGGACTACTCTAGGGATTTTCTGCCGTCAACAAGTCACTCGCTTCGATACCACTGTGTACTTCCATTTATCCAAATGCCTAAAAACTTTTAGTTGTGGTATATGTATGCAGGCATGACGACAACCGTTTCAATGGATTCTCGTCTTGTGGTAATCGTGGACATTATTTCTTCTGACTGGGCTTTCCATTAAATACGCTGTAGTCACTTTAAGAAGCTAGGATATAAACCCAGGGCAAAATCTTTCATAGGATTTCCAGGCCCGCCAGACTTTTATTGCCTAAAAAGTATTACATTGTGGCCGATAAAGCAAAGGTGTAGTTCAAGATAGATAAAGACTACCACTGGACGCGAATTTGTTGACAATCATATCAGCCCAGAGCGACTGAACGTCTCCAGGTTTTCAGAAAACACGAAAGGCTGGAGTCAGTCACTGTGGCGACCTTTGCACTTATGTACTGAAGTCACGACTTAGTTCGGGCAGTAACCCTACCACTTCAAGATATCAGGGATACCTCTTCTCGCTGCACGCCGAACCTGGGGTTCGAGAATGTTCTTACGGCTAGACGTATTTTTTTTAAGAAACCCAGGGAACAATCTTACATAGGACCGTCAGAGCATTCGTGAGAAAAGCGGTCCTGGAACACCAGCCTCCTACTGGCTACAAACCCCAGGTCCCTTAACTCAATGCTAGCCGGGCTTGGCGAACCTCATTTCTCCAACGACCCAGCGCTAAAACCCAATCTTAAGCAACTATATCAATTTTATTCCTGATACCGAAAGGATATCATCGTCCTATATCTTTGTTACCCAGTGACGTGCATAGAGTATTTGGACAGGGTAAGCAGATTCACATAATTAATGTGAATATTATATAATGATAATAAATATTATATTACTCTCATAGGGAAGATAGATGGCGTGAAAATAGAATAGATTTCAATATAATGGGTTCTTTTTTTGTTAACATTAAAGCAATTTATTCCAGGATAATTTATCGTTAAGGGCATGCAATGCTTTCATGCATCTATGAAGTGACCGCTACTGTTGTTACCTTTTTTTTTTGTTAACCCGGTGGAAATCCCTACGGACCGTCAGGGGAAGTGGTGGGGGCCACATCCCCCGGTGTGTCGGACCTGCCCCGACTAAAACCACTGGGGTGCCAGCACTGCCCTCTCTTCGCCTTCGCCGAGCCTGGGAATCCGAATACTTCCAACGGCTCGGCGTGCGTTGGCCTTTGGGCAGGCCTCCTCTCGTGGAGGGGGATTTAAACCCCTCGCCTCACATACGCCGACCCTTCCTCTCTGCACTGGACGGGGACGCCCTCAACGTCACCCGCCCAGCCTGTGTCAGGAGGGGAGCTCGTCGCGCTGGGAGTCCTGCGCGAACTGCTCGCTTCTCCCGAGCCGCCTTGTTCTGCGGCGGCGCCGAGGGTTGCGGGGATTGGCGATGTGCCTCTCCCGCTCCGCCGCTTCTTTCACACTACTGTTGTTACCTTCATATCTAGACCATTTTGTTGCTTTTAAATACTGGGTCGACCAAGTGACAACACTTCACCTGATGGGAAGTACAATGTAATTTATTTTGTGAACTGGAACATCCCGGACGAAAGGCCTCTCGGTATATGAACAACTGGATATGCACGAACTGATTCCAAAGATGTGCTGAAGTGTACCCAGTAGCGTTCATTACATACATGCATGAAAGCATTGCATGCCCTTACGATAAATAAGTCCAGAATAAATTGCTTTAATTTGAACAAAAATAAGGAACCCTTTATATTAATATCTATTCTAGTTTCAAGCCATCTATCTTCCCTGTGAGAGTAATATAATATTTACTATAATTATATAATATTCCCATTATGTGAATATGCCTACCCTGACCAAATACTCTATGCGCGTCACTGAGTGTACCGTAGTCATGACTCAGATCGGGCATTTATCCTATCAGCTCAAGACATCAGGGTTATTCCTATTATTACTGGCCAGCTTCGTCCTACTGCAGGGCAAAAGCCTCCCTTCCCTTTTCCAGTATATTTGTGGGATCCACGAGAAGGGGTTCAGACACTGTGACCCAGCACACAACGTCCAATGCGGTTTGGCGGGTGCGCACCACATGCAAAGAAGTCGTATGCAGCAGCAACTCTGATGATAGAGAGGGAGGTAGAGTCGAGGACGAACCTTGGGCCAGGTGACGACGGAGGCGTGCAGCTCGGCGAGGCGGCTGGCGTTGTACACGTCCTCAGTGGCCTTGCTCAGGTCGCCGTAGTGCAGATTGTGGAATATCGTGTCGTGAAACAGCACGCAGTCCTGGAAACACATCCACCTTTACTTTTTTTAAAATCATATATATATATGCGTGGTAGGTATGGTGGTGGATAGTTGACCTACCTTGCACTAAAGCGCAGGATAGCGTGATAGATGAGTTGATGAAGAATGAAATGAAGAAGTCCAGACAGCAAGTTGATAGACGTTTAATGAAGCACAGTACAAAGTCCAGAAGGAATAATGAAGCACAAGTATGATAGTTCAAGTAGAGATAAAGTTCACGACACAATAATATAAATAACAAACACAAAAATAACAATGCGGGCGCAAACTATAAATAGCGAGCGAGTGGTGCGTGGAGGTGCGTCGAATGAGATATCGAGACTATTGTATCGGGTGCGCGGCGGCGAAGCGCTCGCGTCGCGCGCGCCCGCGCAATCCCCCCGCGCACGCCGGTACACAGTGATTCTCAACCTTAGAGCCATTGTATGTTAATATAAAAAGTATTGATAAAATTACTTATATAAATAAGTGAAGATATAATGATGTTATTTAAAATAGTTGTTAGTTATAGATTAGTATAGTATAAAGAAGTAGAAAATAGATAACGTTAAGTACAGAAATAAATAAATAGATAGATAGCATGCCACACATATATATATATATAAATCTCCTGTCACGATGTTTGTCCGCGATGGAGTCCTAAACTATTAAACCGATATTAATGAAATTTACACACCACGTGAAGTTTGATCTGATTTAAAAGATAGGATAGTTTTCATTTCAATTCATAGTCGCAATATTATTTTATTGCAAATTATTTGTTTATTATTTAGCAGTCATAATTTACAGTTAGCTCCAACCGATTCTAAAAGATGGCGCTATCCGTTGACTGGATTGAGTAATTATTCAAAAACCAGTCACAGCAAAGCGTGGCTGGTCTGCTATAATTTATATGGCAGAACAACGTTTGCCGAATCAGCTAGTATATATATATATATATATATATATGTAAACGAAGCGTGTGACACTTCATTTAAATAAAGTTTATTTAACGCGTATGATCTATGAACGTATCCGAACTCACTTTACTTTATGGAACTGTTGGCGACATTGATTCGATGACATTAAGTTTGGAGGTTACGTTAACACACAGTAAACAAAACAGTTACAAAACATAGTAAACAATTTAAATATAAAATTATCCATAATCCGTAATATTAGCTTTAAATGTTGTTTCTCTCTCTACAGGTAAGTTTGTAATTAGGCGTATTTGTTAAAATTGTAAAATAAATTTGTTTAATTAATAAATTTCTCTCTCTACAGAGCAACTCACTTAAGCTAGTTTTTATATAAAATATCGAAGGATCATTACATATATATTAATTAAAGAGGCTTTAGTGCATCCTTGATGAGTATGCCAGCCTCGTAAGGTATATCATGTAGTTGTAAACCGCTTGTTATCTATACTAATATTATAAAGCTGAAGAGTTTGTTTGTTTGTTTGTTTGTTTGTTTGTTTGTTTGAACGCGCTAATCTCAGGAACTACTGGTTCGAATTGAAAAATTCTTTTTGAGTGGAATAGACCATTTATCGAGGAAGGCTTTAGGCTATATAACATCACGATGCAATTATTAGGAGCGAAGAAATAATGGAAAATGTGAAAAAAACGGGCAAAATTATTCATCCTTGAGGGCTTCCATTGCGTGCGCTGCAAAAACGGTTCAAGATACCAAAAATATATGTATAAAAGAATTATTCCTCTTGAAATGATCTAAAAAAATGTCCACGACAGTATATGTTTATCTTTTAAGATAAAGTCACTAGAACCGTTTTTATGGTAAACAAATTTGGTCGAAATTACTGCATTATTTGTTAAGAGTTGTATCAACGTAATAATATTAATCTTTATCCAAATAAATGTGTTGTTGATTAAGAGTATTTAATTGTGAACAAAATTGTCTTTGACATCACTTAATTTCAATGAACATCTTAGAAGTTATTACAAAACCTTACATAGCAAAACAACGTTTGCCGGATCAGCTATAGTGTCTTGATAACCGCGAAACTCGAGAACGGCTGAACCGATTTGACTGATTTCTTTTTTGTTGTGTTTGTTGAAGTCTGGGGAAGGTTATAACAGAGAGAAGATTTTAAAAAATTATCTGAAAAAGTCTAAAAACAACACTTTTCTATATTCTCATACAAAAGATTTGTTATAAGTCAATTTGAACTTTAACACCATAGCATAAAGTTTAAATGTTAGTGGACGGGTTCCGGGAAGGCAAAACAATAATTGATTGACGTATAAATATTAATGTCAATATTTGTCAATTTTTATACATATAGCATTAAGGCCAGGTTCCTTCAAACAATTTTCAAAAAACAGCCGACAGGCCAATAGCTATTAACATTAAAAAAAACAATGTGACTTTGTTTTAGAGAAATAGGGCAGAACAAGGTCTGCCGGGACAGCTAGTATGGTGATAATTGCTTAAATCTGTATGTAGTGGCTGGTCACCGCTTGAGAGGCTTGTGAATCAAAAGACAGTTTTAGCGTGAATTTTCTTATTACTTATTTGGCGCGTGTTATATATAATGCGCATAACCTAGATGTCATGCATTGTATGTCGTGTACAAAAAAATAAACCTACGTTGTATTAAATGCATAAAACTTCCATTAACATTACTTAGCATATACGTCTCCACGTATATGTTTATTTTTTGCGTTAACCGTTGTTGGTTTTCCTAATACAATGTTAACTCATGTGGTACTTCGCCAGCCTGGAGAGAGGAGTCTTCTCCTTAACTGGTTATTGTGATCACATTCCCGAAGCATATGCTAAATGCCATCATCCACCTTGCAGCGCTGACAAAGTAGAAAAGTGTCCTTATTTATAAGAAAATAGTAAGTATCTAAAGGAATACGTCCGGATCGAATGTTAGTACTTAAATGCAGATATATGAAGGAAAAAAGAAGGGCGGAAGAAGGAAGAAAATGAAAAAGACAGAAGATATATATAAAACCGAACGTACCTGGGGCACAACGGCTATGGCCCTCCGCAGGCTGGCCAGGTCCAAGTTTCTGATATTTTGTCCCGCTATGAGTATGTCTCCTGACTGCGGCTCGAAGAACCTGTACAGCAGCCGCACCATTGTCGATTTCCTGTAAAAAAAAAACGTCAAGTACAAGTCTAACTCGCACACCCAGAATTCGGTACAAACTTGTTAGTACAAATTTATAGTTACAAATTTTTGTGATACGGCTTCAAAATGGTTTCGGATCTTTCTTCATTTCTTCAATTTCTAGATTCCTCTTTTTTGGGGACAATTCTGCATACTACCATCAGGGCAGCCGTGAGAGCAGCGCTAATGTGCCAGACTCCTACAGGCTACAAACACTCGGAGTCAGCTCTGCTCGCTGCAAGCTGAACACGGGGATCCATATTCTTCCATCAGCCCGGTAATAATTTTTTATTACCGTATTTATTATATTTTTATGAAGGAAGACTCAAAAGATTCCTTTGAGAAAATATAAAATTAGCAGTAAAATCCGTTTCTTTTAATTGCGTTAATATAGAAGTATGCTTTTTCATTCAGAATTACAACGGACTTGTGGTAGAGACCTCACCACTCGTCAGAAGTGTGTCAATCAGAAGTCAATTTTAGCGTGAATCTGTTTATTTATTTGGCGCGCGTTTTATATAATTCACAAGACCTAAATATTGCAGCGCATTGAACTTCAAATAACCTTACAAATACATAGATTCCGGTAGCACCTTCGCTTTAATTTGAGACCTCTACGTTATCCTGAGAAAAAATTCAGACAGAAAAACTATATGCCTTTGAACTTGAGATCTTAAAAAAAATCTTACCCCGACCCAGAGCCGCCGACTATACCAATCTTCTTTCCGGCGGGGATGCTGAAGCTTAAGTTGTTGAAAATGGGCTTCCCATTGATATACTTGAAGCTCACATTCTTGAACTCTATCGTGGCTGTCTTCGCGTCTACCTGCAGCGGAGGTGCTTTGTCTTTCTCCTAGATGAAAAAAATATAGATAGACTAGCTGACCCGGCGAACTTCGTAACGCCTAGCAGTCACTAAATAAAAATAAAATGTGGATTAAAGGTGTATTGGGGTATATTGTCTTTTCTGTATTCTATTATGTAAAATGATCTTAATATTTGTATAACTATATATATATATAGGGCTGTCCCGGTGAAGTGGCTGTGTCGTCCGTAAGGTCCTGTCAGAATACCAGCGCTGCAGAGTCCAGTGCTCTGTAGCACAAGCTGAGACAGGACCCTTATTAGCAGCGGCCTAGACTTTTTTTATGTATTGTTTGGTTGTTTTTTTTAATGTTTTTTGTATTTTATGTGTATTTTATTGTACAATGTAGTTACTTTTATATGGCTGCTGTTAATAAAACGTTTTCTTTCTTTCTTTCTTTTTCACTAAATGCTGTGTTTACTTTTATCTAAACCTGTTACGACTTGTTATTCCTTTCCATATATTCTCCTCAGGAATAATCGATTCGTGCAAACATACGCCGCGTGCGTCACTAGCGCCGGCGGAAAATAGACGCAACGACGTATTAGTCGATAAAACGTGGCGTGGTTGAAGCCGATACCGCAAGCCTGCCCATCACCAAGCCCCAGTAAGTATCTTATCCCCAAAATCAAGTCGGCCAACACTTTACACAACAGAAATCAAATTAAAATTTAAAAAAAAGTCTTAATTCAATTTACAACAAAACCTACTCCTCCTCTCCTTTTTTTTTGTTAACCCGGTAGAAATCCCTACGGACCGTCAGGGGAAGTGGTGAGGGCCACTCCCCCCGGTGTGTCGGACCTGCCCCGACTAAAACTGCCGGGTTGCCAGCACTGCCCTCTCTTCGCCTTCGCCAAGCCTGGGAATCCGAATACTTCCGTCGACTCCTCCTCTCCTACTTCTCAAACCCCTTCCGCTCTCCTTCCTTCTTAATATTCTATACACGTGGTGTTGTGAATTTGTGCGTTTGCTTTCCATACTGCCGAGGAAGGTGCAAGAAGGTACATACCGATGATTTAAGTTTGTAAAAGTCAGGCACACCGGTGCCTTTGGCTCCACCACAGTCCTAACAGTGCGTGCGTATTTCCTCCGGGTAACGGAAGAAGGGATGTACGCGGGCCGGGATAAGCCTTAACTTATGCCGTTGCAAAAAATGCACTCTCGTAGGCGGGATGATTTATAATAAAGAAGATTGCGATAATTTGAGACAAATCAAGTACTTACCGAGCAGCGGTATTCCAGGCACTTTACAACCACTCACTATGTATGTATTTTAATGCGAATGTGGAGTATGGGTTTGAGCAGTTGTGTTGTGTGTTGCGAGTGTGAAAAGATTAATATGCGATTATAATGGAGAAGAATGCGATGCGATGTTTTAGTTTAAAAAGAATGCGATGCGGAGTTTGGTTTTAATGCGAGAACGTTAAGAAAGTAAGACTGAAGAATGAATGTTCGCCAGGTGGCGTTGGGGATTCGGTGTGTTTACATTATTAGTTTTTTTGATGTTCTGGAGTTGCGCCTTTTGGCGTGACTAGGATGTTTCCTGTAAGTCAAGGGATACCTTGATCCTGGACTGGACGGTCATGAGCGTGAACATGGTCTGCATGTCGATGAGCGCCTGCCGCACCTCGCGGTACACCGAGCCCAGGAACCCCAGCGGGATGGACAGCTGGAACAGCAGCCCGTTCACCATCACCAGGTCGCCGACCGTCATGTTGCCTGGACGAGACGCACTTTTATTATTGACACGACCTTATACTGTTTGAGAAATAAAAGTAATAAAGTTATTTATTAGACAAACAATTACAAGCAGCACATTAAAAATCAGCTGACACCCAAACCTGTATCTTGGATGTCAGCATAGTTCACACAATTTGTTACAGTTTATTACCGCTGCGTAGCTCCAATCTTAACTCAAAACAATACAAAAATAATATTATATGCTAAACAATAGACAAAAACAATAGAAATAGAACAAAAAACAAAAAAAATAGAAACTGAATAACAATTTCAAAAGAATGTTAATGCTAAAGCCCAAACACATCAATTCCTGCAACAGTTCCTCAGTATCATTATATTTTAAATTCGACAACCAGTCTCTCAGCTTCATCTTACATTCGAATTTAGATAAGTTCAAGATATTTAATTCAACGTTTATGTGACGCACACAACGATTGCGCTTTGAGACATTTCTGTAGGGGCGTGCTAATACTGTACTCTCTTCGATCAATAAATGGATTGTTCAACAAAACCCACGTCTTATTACCCGGACTCGTAACAATATTTTTATGCCTATATAACATGTATAACAAATGTTTTTGTAATATCGATAATCTGTTTTATATATTCGGATTCTATAGAAGTTTTTAGAAAAAAAAAAATTGTTTATTACTTTTTGTATTTGATTTCTTTATGTAGTTAATTAGCTTTCCTTCATTGTTTTTTTTTTTACACTGGCTCGACATAGTGACTCCAGAGTACCTGATGGTCAGCACAGTGTAGTCCAAAAACGAAAGCGACTATCAAAGGATGAATATCTTTTGATAGTCTACATCGTCATGTCGGCCCACATATACCGCGACTGGAGGTCTCTAGGTATATGAGCTACTGGATATACACAAGCTGATCCCGAAACGCGACAAGTCGAAGCTGGTCACTATGACGGGCTTCACACCCATGTACTGTGGTTGCGACCCAGACGGGCACCGACGCCCTACCGCCTCGCTGCTGCTCGTTTGGCACCACCCAGGAGTCACGTGTAGGGAAATTAGGGTAAAGCCTACGGACGCGAGCAGCTTCGACTCCTATTGTTTTGCGTCCTTTAGCGTGATATATTTTTTATTGTTGCATGTTTTCCTAAAAATATTAAAAATAACTGTAGAATAAAGGTTACCTTTGACGATCTCATTGGCAGCCATGATCATGATGAGACTCAGGCCTCCGCTAAATATCGCGTGCTGCCCGAAGTTCAGCAAGGCGAGACTGGACGCGGTCTTCAGGGACGCGTCTTCGTACTTCTTCAAACTGATGTCGTACTTCTCCAGCTCATATTTCTCGTTGTTAAAATACTACAATGTAAAATAGTAATTTTTTTATTGAAAAAACTTAGAAAATCTTGGAAGGTAGCCGTTGGATTCTGGCAAGTCGGAATCTTCAAACCTAGTTGCGATTACTAAGTCGCACTATACCGCTCCGTACGCGGTGGCATGCTTAAAGACATTTTAAGAGCTATCTCCGTTAAAATTACAAATAAATACAAAACTGATGATGATGATGATGTCCTAACCGGGTTCGGCCACGGCAACTATTTCAACACCGATTAAGAAAATCGAGGTTCAGTTTACGGAAACAGTCAATTGCGCAGGAGATATTTAAGTGCATAGCTGGTAGCGCTGCCAGAAAAGCACTCTCTCGTCCGAGCTCCCTCAGGCCCGATGGAATGGAGAACCAGTACGATCGGGAGGGAGCGGGATGCAGGTTTGGTCGAATTTTCCTTCTCTGAACACCTGGTTGAATTGCGGTGTTAAAGAGATACTTTAGTCGCCTTTTACGACACCTCGGCAAGAAGAGGAGGGTGCTATTCTATTCTGCCGGCAGCCACCACGGCTAACAAACAAATACAAAACTAATAACGATAAAAAGTGGTATTATGCTGTAGATATAAGTTAGCATTAAGTTAAGGCAGTAAATAAACAACAGTGTCACTAAGCAGACGTCTTATTCATTTGAAACCCACCACATTACAGTACCATCAAGTTATAGTCGGCCCATGCAGACCAAAAAACGACAAGAATTACCAACAGTTAAGAAAAACCTATCGATAGTCGCAACAATCATGCCGGCCTGCACTGATACCTACGCTACGCTTAAAGGAGTTATATCATAGGAATTATTTTATCGATAGGAATGCGTGCCCATAATATATGTAACTTTTTTTTCTCGCAGGATATTCACTCCTTTGTGTATATCCATATTTGTATGTCATTATGTTGTGCAAAGCAACTAGCAGAGTTTCTTGCTATCTCTTTTCAGTACATTCTGAATTTCGAACGAGTAATTGATTCATTTTCTTTTGACTATTCATAAGAGGTTTAAAGTAGATTATAGCATGTAGACGCCGTACGATACGTAATTGTCGCCATAAGGGTCATTAGGGTGTTACGAGACGTGCGGGGTAAGAGGATGCGCGCGCGCATGGAATGCTTGCGAGGCAGTCGACTGCCGAGACGCAAGGCCAGAGTACGTGCGTGTACGTCGCAGTTCGATGTGCCGTAAAGTGCAAATAAACAGTAAAACGCCAAAATCCGAGTCTTTCTACAACCACACCCACGACCACCGGTCATAAGATCTATTTTAATACAAACTCAGCTATGTCAGATCCCCTCACTAGAACATGTAACTCAACTATGTCAGATTTCTTTAAAAAACGTATCGCCACTATTCCGGATTCTTTCAATAACTTAACTGAAGCATGCCAATTCCCTCAACTGCGTTACTCAATTACATCCTACTTCCACAACTGCGCTACTCAATTATACTAGATTCCTTCAACTACGCCAGATTTGGTCGTCAAATTAAATATCTCAAATAAGCGTGTCATTATGAATGATCCTGATGAGACTAAGCATCTTGAACCGCTTCAGTTGCGCAGAGATGTTGCCTCACTGAGCGTTTTCTACCGTCTGTATCATG
Organism: Automeris io; assembly: GCA_036320925.1. Taxonomy (NCBI): domain Eukaryota; kingdom Metazoa; phylum Arthropoda; class Insecta; order Lepidoptera; family Saturniidae; genus Automeris; species Automeris io. The sequence continues at coordinate 1,049,291 of JAUDJH010000008.1, forward strand.
GCGAGCGTTCTGAAGAGTTGTTTGACCTTGTTCCACCCTCTCCCTTCCTGAATACAACCACGCGCGCGGGTTTGCGGAGTCACAGCTATACGGTATCTCACATCCCGGCTAGGACTAAGAAGTTCTCTAACTCCTTCTTTTGCCGTGTCGTTGGGCTGTGGAATGATCTTCCGGCGAGCGTGTTCCCACCGTCCTATGATATGGGGTCTTTTAAACGTGGCGTGATGAGACATTTGTGCAGGCCGGCATGATCGCCGTGACTACCGTTGGGTTTTTCTTGCCTGTCGATAGTCGTTGGCGTTTTTTGTACTGCACCATGCTTACCATCAGGTATGGTACAGTCATTGTGTCGAGTCGGTATAAAAAAGAAAAAGCTAGATATTATCAAAAGGTAGCTCCACTTTTTCAGATCCCTTCAACGGTGTAACTGAACTATGCCAGATTCCCATAACTTTGCCAGATATATTAGTAATAACCATAGATGGGCAAAATGTAATCAGATTAATGAAAATGATTAACGATTACATTTTACGTTTTTTACCATTAATATGGTTGCATTTTGCTCTTCTATTTTTTAAACACTACAGAATCCCAGATTGTATACATATTTATGATTTCTTAATGTTTTAAATGGATTTAATCATGATTACAGAGCAAGAAAATTACAATTACGACTACATTTTGTAATCGTTCATCATTAAGCAGATTACATTCTGCCCATCTCTGGTAATAACGTACCTTCACAGTTTCGTAATTGATGAGCGAATCAATCGCTTTGTTACCCGCCTCATTCTCGGCTCTGTTCATATAAACGCGGAACTTCGTCCGCCATTGTGTTATGGCTAACGTGAACACGGCGTAAACTCCCACGCAGCTGAACGCCAACCCTATAATTATAATTATCACATCACTTACATACATAACTTACTTACATTATTTTGGGAGTCGAAGCTGCTCGCGTCCGTAGGCTTTACCCTAGTTTCCCTACACGTGACTCCTGGGTGGTGCTAAACGAGCAGCAGCGAGGTGGTAGGGCGTCGGTGCCCGTCTGGATCGCGACCACAGTACACGGGTGCGAAGCCCGTCACAGTGACCAGTTTCGGCTTGTCGCGTTTCGGGATCAGCTTGTGTATATCCAGTAGCTCATATACCTAGGGACCTTCAGTCGTGGTATATGCGGGCTGACATGACGATGTAGACTATCAATGGATTTTCACCCTTTGATAGTCACTTTCGTTTTTGGACTACATTGTACTCTGTAGTCACTATGTCGAGCCAATGAAAAAAAAAACAACTACTTATTAATAGTTAAACAGAGATGCACAATAGGTCTAAAAACGACTATTTTCTCGCCTTACTAAATTGGAAATTATTGACGTACAAAATTCTTAAAAACGGGTTTCAAATCGTCTTAAAAAGGTTTAGGAATAAGCGAAAAAAATGCCCACCATTTAAATGTATCGAAGTCCCCGTCAAATTTGATTTACTGGCTTTGCATGAAATGTTGACATAATATGTACTATTTTCAATTTTGTTTTAAGTTATAGGTCTCTGACAGTTGGACAATGTGCCGAACGCTCTAACTTTTTTTTTTTTTTGAAGCGGACTGCTACTTATTGCCGGGACAGGCATTTACAGTTCAACCGGGTTTAGGGGGCGAGAACAGAGGATGCTCCGCCAGCGAGTTTATGAGTTGGATGGCAATGCAAGGGCACCCCTGTGGATACGAACCTCGACTTGAACCGCCAGCCAAATAAAAATACTAACCCTACGGGTGATCTACTAGCGCTTCGGAAGCGACTACCTTGAGGAGAAACGCCGAAAGAAACTCAAGGCTGCGTCCGAGTGGAGCGCTCTAACTTGACTCTGGCTGAGATTTATAGCCGCCACTTTGATTTAGCCTAGACTTGACCGGCGTAATTGTGGCACCTTAATCAGCACTTAATCTAGAAAACCCCAGAGATACGTGCCGGGATATGTCATGAGCACTCGGGTCGCCGTGTATGAATACCGGTTCCTTATTCACTGAACTACCACAGCTATTTTCTTAATTTTAATAGAAAGCACTATTCGAGGATGTGTTTCTTAAATATTTTATTTGACTTAAATGATAGAAGTCTCACCAGCAAAAGCTAGTCCTCCCTTCAAGCCCAGTATGGTTGACACCAGTGTGAGTTCGAAAATTGTTGGCACTACGTTGAATATCATCGCGGAGAGTACGAAGTTTATTGCTCGGGAACCTCTGTCAATAGTCTGTGATTTAAAAAAATCTATTATACTCTGTTCATTTTACGAAGTCCTACATGACTGGCAAAAAAATAGGTTATAGCATGTAGGCGTAACCCGATACGCTCTTGTCGCCCTGAGGGTCGTTAGGGTGTTGCGGGACGTGCGGGGTGGGAGGATGCGCGTGCGCACGGGACGCTTAGAAGTTAGTCGACTACCGAGACCCAAGGCGGGAGTACGTGCGTGTACGTCGCAGTTCGGTGTGCCTTAAAGTGCAAATAAACTGTAAAACGCCAAATTCGTATCTTACTATAACCACACCCACGACCACCGGTCATAAGGTTGGTTTTGTGTGGAAAATAATTATTTAGTGCGGCTTGCACTAACAAATTAAGTCTAGTTTAAGCTTTTATAGACGCTAATTAATCGAAATACATTAATTCCATCTTAATGATGATTTGATTTTTAGAGTTGTTACAACTGGGTTTTTATTCAGTGCAAGACCATAAGCACAGTTCAGCGCTCTAAATAACATTTTATGTAAGTCTAAACCAGACTTAATTTGCTAGTGCAAGCCGCTCTTAAAGTTTTATTTCGATTATAGTTTGTTTTAACAGTGATTTAGTACCTCAATCGATAAATATTTATTTGCAGTATTCATATTAAACATGGAAATTAACGTTCAAAGAATTGTTATAAAGGACTTCATAAATTGAACTAGGTATAGTCGACGACAAAATATTATATCAAAAGACTATATGTAAGGGTGACAAAGAAAAAGAGAAGTTTTCAAGGTGGTAAGGCGATTGCTAAGAGTCATTGGCACAGTCCTTTTTTTGTTAACCGTGGGGAAATCCCCAACGGACCTTCAGGGGGCAGTGAGGGCCGCCCCCAGTGTGTCGGACTTGCACCGACTAAAACCCCCGGGGTGTTCCTTCTCCCGCTGCCGAGTGCCAAGGGCAAGGCTGAGCCATCTTCCTCGGCACCCGGCGACGTCTAGCCTTCTGCAGGTCCCGCTTTATTTGCAGGGGGTGGTTAAATAGTCGCCACCCCCCGCGTACACATAACACATTTGACAGGGAGAGTGTTGTAAGTGCCACCCTCCCCTCATCTCCTTTATTTGTCATTGGAGCGGTGTGCGGGAACGCATCGCACACCGCTCACGCCTGGATCTGGGCGACGCGCTCCCTCAAGCACGCCACCCGGCGTATGTCCTGTTACGGAGGAAGGCCTCTGGCGAAGGCCCTCCTATGGCCGTGGCCACAGTCCACAGATGTAAAGACCTTAGTGAGTCATATAGTGATCAGGTTGTTTTTTCGACAGAACAATACACTTTTACTAACATTTTTTTTTACAGATGCAATTTTTTATCTCAATCATCCATGGTAGAAGGCGAAGATGAGCGTTGTGACGCTTTCTGTCGAAATGTACCGTGTAGTATCGTGGTTGACGGCTTCTCCTCCCGAAATTGTGCCCAGTGGGCGCAGCGCCACAGTCCCCGTTAATGCGCAAAGTAAGTCACCTTAGGGTTTCTAACGGTATAATTCCAATACCCTTCGGCCGACACCCCCGTGTGCGGCCGGGAAGGTCATATGAAGATTCTCGCAAGTAAAAAAAGTCATTATACATTCACAGAAATAGTGATGTTCAATATAAAGCTATGTGAGAGTTATATCCTTCCTTCTCAGACATGTGCGTGAGGAAAATAATTTAGTATGTTTTGAGTAGGATGGATATGAGTTTACCTTAGAAAGTGCCCCGGTCTGCCTGCCCAGGTGAAAGCTCAAGTCCAAGTTGTGCAGATGCATGAAGACGTTGCAGGCCAGCCGGCGGATGGAGTGCTGCGCGACTTTAGCGAAGACCGCGTTTCGGAGCTCGTTGAAACCCGCTGCTGTCGCGCGGGCCATGCCGTCTGAAAACGGTTTTCAACGCTGGTTATGTTGGATGGCAAGAAGGTGGTTGGTCTGTCTGATTGCGACAAACCCAAAAGCTACTAACTGATTTTCGGATAATCACCTGAGGCGAAAGCCTCTATCACCTGTGGGAGGCTTGTCAATCAGAAGGCAATCTTAATGTGAATCCCCTTTATTATTTATTTGTCGCGCGTTTTATATAATCCACATGACTTAGATATCACAGTGCATTGAATTTCAAATAATCTTATAAGTGCAAGAACTCTTGTAGATTCATAAGAAAGAGTCAAGTGTGTAATAAGGTGTTTTTGTAAATTGATTGGAGTATAACGATAATTGATCAAACTGTTGGAAAATATCAAGCCATCTGGGATTTTCTTCAAAAAGCTGCTTAAAACCCTTAAAATATTAGGTCCTTACATATAAAATTGGCGTTTTGTATGGGAGGAACAAAAAGTCGAATATTTTTTAATATAATATATTTAATTAATCAAAGTATGAACCATTATTTTCTATGCACTTTTGCCATCTCATAGGTAGTTCATTGATCCCTTTACTAAAAAAACCAGTCGGACGGGAATCAATAAAATCTTTGAAGGCGATTTGGACTACCCCATCGGAGTTGAATTTTTTCCCTTGCAAGAAGTTATCCAAATTTCGAAAAAAATGGTAATCTGTTGGAGCAAGGTCCGGGGAGTACGGAGGATGTCTTAGACTTTCCAATTGAAGCTCTTCTAATTTAGTAGCCGTCTGTTGCGCAGTGTGTGGTCTAGCGTTGTCGTGAAGCAGCAGTGGTGTGGAGCGATTGACCAGCCTAGGTTGTTTAGCCGCTAGCTTTTCCATCATGGTTTGCAATTGCTGACAATAGACATCAGCCGTAATACTCTGGCCAGATTTGAGAAAACTGTAATGAACAATACCGGCACTAGTCCACCAAACGCTTACAAGTAACTTTTTTGGGGTTAATTTTCGCTTGGGGCAGGATTTGGCTGGCTGGCCAGGATCCAACCATTGCGCTGAGCGCTTCCGATTATCGTAAAGAACTCATTTTTCATCACAGGTAATGATTCGGTTTAAAATACCTTCATTATTGTGCCGGTTTAGTAATGTAACGCAGCAGGCGACGCGCGTTTGCCGGTTTGCTTCAGTCAATTCGTGAGGTACCCACCTTTCAAGCTTTTTAATCTTCCCAATTTGCTTCAAGTGAATTAAAACAGTTTTATCACTAACATCGCAGCCTGCAGCTAACTCGGACGTGGTTTGCGATGGATCCGCTTCCACAATAGCCTTCAACTCTTCATTATCAACTTGAGTCTCAGGCCGTCACGGGGCTTGTTCTGCAGGTCGAAATTTCCAGAACGAAAACGTTGGAACCAAACACGAACTGTGTTTTCTTTTGCAACACGACCGCCATACACATCATTCACCCTTCGAGTTGTTTCCGCAGCACTAGTGCCACGGCGGAACTCGTACTCGTAAATAATGCGATATTTTAAGTTTTCCATTTTGTAAAATGAGTGACGCAAACAGAAAAAAACAGAAGAAAAAAACAAATGAATGACGATCATCGAAGCACATGAGTCTATAGCTGTACAAATTTGAATTTGGAATTCCTTACCAAAGAGGAGAAATTTATGATTAAAGTGGCCAGTACGAAAATCGCCAATTTCATATGTAAGGACCTAATATACCATAGGGGAGGAGGACTGAGCAGTGGACTAGGATGGGCTGATTTTGATGATGTAACATAGAAACATTTCTAGATCTTGCCAATATTGATCAACCTGAAAAACTTACATCCCAAAAGTAAACTGAAGGCTGCTGTACTCAATGCTTGAGGAACCGTCGCCATGCCCAGCAGAGCGTCCCCGGCCGGAGTCGCCAAGCCTTGGTTAACCTCGTCCACTGCATACTTGAACAGGAACGGCACGGATACGTTCATCACTTTCGCACCAAACAGGAGTGACAGGGACAGCATCACACGATCTCGTATCGCAGCATTGTCCTGTAAAAAACAACAGATCTTTTTATTCTGACTCGACACAGTGACTGCACCGTACCTGATGGAAAGTAAAATGATATCCAAAAATCTAGCAAGACTATAGAGAGACAACCACCTGCCAATAGCCGCCGTGATCATGCTGGCATAAACAGATATCTCTTTATGCTTCCCTTAGAAACCTAACACCATAGGACAATGGGAGCATACAAGGCGGAAGAACATTCCACAATCCAATGACCCGACAAAAATAAGAGTTAGAGAACTTTTTAGATCTAGCTGAAATAGAAGAAACCGTAAAAGTGTGGCGCCGCAACCCAGGGTACGTGGTATTGTTATGAAAGGCCGAGGGGGAAATGACGTTATATAACTCTAAAAACACAAAAGATGTCAAACATCTGAAAAAAAGTCATTGCTTATATTTTTTGGATTATCCTTTTTATTGGGAATTTAATAAATATTTATACTTGTCTTATAATAGTATTTTTGTTAAGATTTTCAGTAGTTTATCTCCTTTAAGATAATTATTGTGGTGCATCATCTAGTCTACAGCCTTTGTGCTTTTGGCTTACTCTTCGTGTTCGATCGAAAACTTAAATTTCGACTAAAAAAACAACATTCGGTAACACTTTTAACAGGCCGAAATTTAAGCTAAAGGCTTGTGAAGGATGAGCCGACAGTGATGATGTGGTGCCTCAATCGCTTGTGGGAGGCTTGCGAATCAGAAGGTAGTGTTAGCGTTAATTCTCTTTATTATTTATTTGGTGCGTGTTTTATGTAGTTCGCGTGACCTAGATATCGAATGCATTGTCTCCACCACAAAATTATTGTGTTTTGAAATATCTGCGTTATTTTATAAAGTCACCCTGTGTAAGATTTCTTATTTAAATTAAAACATTTACATTGGACTAACCTTTGGCCAAATGTACGCCATCATGCCCCTTATCATATCTGTCCCAGACACCGGCTTGGCATCCCCCAGATTTATATCTTCACGGGATAAAACAGAGGCACCTGGGTGAAAACAGTCTCTTTTTTGGATTCCTAGGAAGATAAAGGGACATATCAGGAATTTCTCAAGGAATTAAGGGGATGGGGTAAGAAAAGCAGGGATTTCATGCTAGGAAGGGAAAGACTGCATTCCAACCAAGTATTAGTAACAAAACAAAATTAGGAACTAAATTCTGCAAATAATTATTTATAGCTTGTGAGCTGATGTATAACATTAATCCATTCCTGCTGGCATAGGTCACTAGTGGTACATTGGTGACTGGTCTATCCGACAGCATCCACCATTAGACGTAAAAAGAATAAAATATATTTAAAGAGTGTACTTTTTTCTAATACATAGGAAAACAAATGCAAATAAAATCAATTAACACAATCGTCACCCAGTGCAATTCACTTGTATTTCTCGGGAGGCTTATAATCTGACTCTCAATACTTCATAATGTAAATAAACGATATATAAACAAAGTAACTTGGATATTATGATTATATTATGATATTATCATCTTCAATTTATCACACTGGATTTTGTTCTTTGCCTCAAATGTGTTTAGAGTGTTTTAACGGAAAACATAGATCATAATATAATATGTTCTTTATATTTAAATTAATAAAAGGTATTGTATAATTTTTAGGATTTTAATGTTTATATCCTATATTAACATACTTGTATAAGCACTCATTCCATTAAATTCCTTTTAAAAATCATTTTAACTTCAACAAGGAAAGTGTCACCCATATTTAGCTGACCTGGCAATGAAAGTGTTAAAACTATTAAAAGAGCTTAAATATATACATATATTACTTAGTGCTGTTTTTTACATTTAAAAAATACCAAATATTAGTAAAATTGCCTTTAAATTTCATATGGCAGGTTTCATCAGAGACTATGACTTGAATATAATTGCATAGTGCTTTCTAGAAATTTATATTGAATGTGTATGCCCTGATATACAAGTTTTGAAGCAAAGAACTAGAGAAAGCCATTTTCTCTATCTTCATAAAAATGATTTCATAATAAGAATTTTATTTCAGAATTATAAGTTTTTACACAACATTTACACACAACATAAATACTAAAGTAGACAAGCCTCTTCACTCAAAAGTGCATTAAAGACCCATCCATTTTCTCAGCCAAAACACTCATGATTCCATTGGAACTGTCTCTCAAGCTCCACAGCATAAAAGCAGATCACCAATGCATGATTGCAAAAAAATCACTACAGAACTTATGCAACCCTAACAGCACCCTGAATGCATTGATTTGCATCTGATGCCGACATAATTAGAAGAAACTAGCATAGAGTGATATGAGATTAGTCTCAACAGCCCTGCCCAGGAAAACAAACTAAAAGTTACAGAGCAGTCAGATACCGAGCACTGCAATTTGGACTGCCAGCAGGAACATAATGACTATATATGTGCACAAAAAAAGACATGACACATAAGCTCAAACAGTAGAGATATTAAACAAAGACAATAACAACTATTCTAAGAATTGTACTTATGATAATCTTTAAAAGGATTTATATACAGTGTCTATTATTTACAATAGATAGGACTAGTACATTCTGAGTAGCATAATAACAATGACTTTAATACTAATATATCCCTTTCGAGGTGAACAGAGGTACATTGGTGACTGTATCCACTTTAAGCTACTTTCCAGTTGATAGTCATTCTCACTTTCACATGACATTTCTATTAAATGCCAAGCAGATTCCCTCACAATTTTTTCCTTTACCATTGAGTATGTCGAACCTATGACCTAATGGTCATAATAATGTTTTGCTACACATGGAATACTGAATGCATAGGCCGCAACATATACGCTTAAAGCAGATACAGCCAGTAATGTATCTTTGCTTACATGGTAAGGGATATAGAGTCTTGATATATTATTATCTTTTCCGTTCTCAGTATGTTTTTGACTTTTATGTATATTAATCAAATGCTTTAGTAACATAACATTTCTTCAATATTTTGTTAAGATTTGAAAAATGATGTAATATATCATTGAAAACAAGTGACTAAATATTGAAATGAAAGCATAACACAGCACTAAATGGAATAACAACAAAATTAAATTTACTTGTTCAAAAATAAATATAAAACTTGCCAAATAAGATTTGAATTAAGGATTCCTAGCATATAATGTTTTATGATGTTCATTCATAGCAAGTATTTCTATATAAAGGTTGTAATACATTATCCCTAACTAATTAATATTTCTGTTGTACTGAAATTTCTTTTGTAATGTTGGCAGAGTAAGTACCAATTAGGGAAATCTTTATCACAATTGCTAATAGTTTTATTTACATTACCCAAGGTTATAACTGAAAGATTATATAAGTTTCTCAAAAATATGCATAAAAAATAGTAAGTATTTGATATATACTGTAAAATAATATGTATTTTATATTTGAATCATTGTAGCATTTGGACCAAGGCATTTATTAGCTTACCAACTGGTATTTTTCCTGTTTTTGGTTTGTTTGCTAAGACGGCGGCTAAAACATTTTTCGCTGAATCCTGGCCCCCTGCCGTACTGTTTGCAGGTTGAGTAGAGTAATACTAAAACATAGAGGGCATCTTATACACTTTTCCTTATTAATAATTCCAGAAAATTACAAATTTAGTCATCATAGACACGAAATGTAATTCTAAAACTCACTCTGAAATAACCGGCAGCCGCGCATTGTGTACATGTAATATTCCACTGAGGTTTATTCAATATTACTGTTTTACAATTTGAGAATGACTTAATTAATTTTACATGATTTTTTATTATTTTATCAAATCTTCTGTTTGATAACAGTGTAGCCGCCATGGTAGTAAATTTGATTTTTTACTTTGACATTTGTTATTGTATTGTCAGCCCATTCCATATTTATCCCTAAAAATTCTTCGGACTATATATCGAAAAAAAAACCATGGAATATTATATGAGACACCAAAGTTAATTTTTAAGTGTTAAATCGTAAATCAAGCGCTTATTCATTTTTTATTTCTTCTGAGAAAAACATATAATATCACTATAATCATATAAGATATATCAATATAAGATTCATAGAATATGTACGTAAAACAGTGTATAGCACACTATTTCCAAAATGTATTGTCAGTATTATAGTGAGCTTTATATTATGACATATTCACTAAACCTTTTAGTGTACTTCTTCCCATATTTGATGTAATGAACTATGTGTTAAGTAAATTTTTTTTTTTAATAATGCATAGACGAACGCTTGACCTCAATCACACCTGGTGGAAGGTGAAGATGAGTTCGATGATGAAACGCGATCGCCTAGCAAATGCCTATTCACTCATCTCTTAAAGACTCCCAGGTCGTAAGATCGCGGAAATATGGCCGCTGGAAGCATATTCCACTCCCTAGCCGTTCGCATGATAAATGTAGAAGCGAATCTTTTCGTGCAAATATAAGGAACATCCACCACATACGGATGGTATCCGACACGATGTCTAGTGGTTTTGTGGGGAATGGGGCTGGTGGAATCAAAGAATGAAATTATCTCTAGTAAACACAGAACTCCTAAATTTCGAGGTAAAATGGCTAAGTTGAAAGCATTGATATAATCATCCCCTTTTTTATAAAACAACACAATAATAACAATACAATACACAGATATAAAATTCTTTATTATTTAGTACATATTATAAACATAGCACATAATGATACTCAATTATTTGTTACATGAACTAAACTTAAATGATTTATACTGGTGTATACTGACGGGGGACACAGAATGGTGCCCTGTTGCGGGGATTGATGTCCGGAGACACGTTTTGCGTGTGTATCAACAATGTCCGACAGTCATTATGACAACTCTACAAGCGTTGATTACATTATTTTTGGTTGATATCTTTACATACTAGGTTTCAGTAAATTAACTTTGAGCTTCACCCAAACTATTCCTACGTACACATACAAAAAAGGATGTTACATCTTACATTTCTTAGCGCTTACTGGAACTTTAGAGAAGGGAGTTAGTGAATAGCTTTCAACGATTTTGTACATGCTGTACAAAATGCGATGATGTGTTAATCGGCACTGTACATCTGCGGATGACTTGTGCTGCGGTATTTGTCGGAGGTGTGCGCTGCGGTGACACTGATTTGTGCTACCTTTGTGTCCCCACAACGGAGATGTGCTGCAGTATCATTTCGTTAACAAATCGCATTAAATGATGTACTTGCTTAGGTATATAGTTTGATGTGTGGTGTGTGTATGTTTTAAGTATGGCCGTACGAGGCAAAACCAAATTTATAGCGCTAGACTTATACCAACAATTACGATCATAGGTGATGAAGTAGACGATGGTTTTGGTCCGAATGATGCTGGAGCCTATATGTCGCGTTATGGCGGCGTCTCGGCACCAGCATCCACTCTGCATTTAGGTGAAGCAACATCCACAGCGCCCTAAGAAGGTTACGAGGTCGCTCGTGGCGTTACCGTCGTGCCTGCGGCTGCTAACCCAAACTTGGGCTATGTAATAAAGTTAGTTTTAAGACAACAATATCATATGTCGATAATTTATAAACCTTCTCCCGCAAATACACGCTTGCTAAGTCGATTGTGTTTTCGTGGTGCTCCCCAAAATTCCTAATATCCTGGACATAAATTTCTCTGGGGATGAAGATTCATGTGACCTAAGTATGTATGCGTGACTTTTGGACTTTGCGCAGCTAATGATTGCACTCGTTGTTTGAAACGGCACCGAATTTTATAATCGATCATTTTGACCTACAAAAAGACAGTTGGGACTTATGTGTTGACCAAATTGAACAATATTTTATAGTGAATTAAGTGAAACAGAGTCTAAAAGTGCCTACTTTAATTAAATCCATACTGGCACCAACATTTTGAAAAAATTAGTTGGGTTATTTACGTTGGAGCAAAAAGGAGAAAAAGTTAAAATTAATTTACAATTTCAAAGCACTATGTTAGAGTTTGGGGCTGAGTAAAAAATTAATGAGTGCTAAACCAAATCGCATAAGGTAATTCGCGTTAATTATAAAATAACAATAAAATATATCATCACGCTATATCGCTTTCGGGATGAGCAGAGGTGCATAGTGGCTGTTTCCACTTTGCGTTTATATGTTGTGCCCAACGTGACCACCACTAGTAATTACAATAATGAATAAACTTATTCATTTGCAACAGCAGTCAATGAGCTAATCTATAACGCACAACAATTTTCAATCTACTTTATACAATCACTGTTTTAGATTACTTGATTCGATTGAATCGTAATTGTGGCTTGATTTGGCGCACTTCAATTCCATTCTAGTCGACACCGAGTAACCTAACTATTGTATTGATTACAACTTACAAGTACATCGTTTATGATGTATTTTATTGTTGACTAAAGAAACAATATCAATGCACCTCATTCATATTAGAGTAGGCAAGACAATGAATTCGTTTTATATATGAAGCATGGGAGATTTTATTATAGCTATATTTATGATGTCCAAAATCATAGGTTTAATTATTTTATCGGCGGGACATTTTGTTGTTGCCCGGGAGAGGCCTCTACAACTTCACCAGGCCTGAGAAGTTGAACATTTAAGGTGCTCTGACTGTAATTTATTGGTTTGGTGGCAATGCAAGGACACTCTTGTGGATAAAAACATTGATATGGGTAACTAGTCATTAAAAAAAACGAATCTAATGGTGATCTACGTTTCTGAAGCGACTACCTTAAGAAGATATGCCGAAAGAAACTAAAGGTTGCATCCGAGTGAATGTAATTCTTTATTTCATAGCATGTTTTATAAAGCGCGAATTTTTCACTAATTATTAAATTAATAATTGTTGGATAAATATTGAATATACAAAGGTTATGAAACTAAAACAAGCATCACAATCTAACATTTAATAAATTTCTCCAAGATACTAACATGCTGACACATAAGAGATACACAATTATTTAAAATAATACATTCCTTTCCTTTATTTTCTAACTTAGTTAATAATTGCTTGACAAAACATAATTTATTTTTAACAAGTGGTTTAACTATTTCATTTAAACTGCTATCATTTGAGCAAATCGCTGCTGAATAAATTAATTTACTAACATTCATGTTCTTATTGTAGTAATATTTTACAATCATTAATAAACCATAGAGATTAAAACTGAGACCTTTTATATCAATATATAAATCTTTGTTTAATCCATGACTGGATATAAAATTAATTTGTTCTTGAGATAACTTTAACGAGTTTACTTCTAAAAATGATTTTACATTATCAAATGTAAATGTTACACAGTCCAATTCATTATATGGTAAAAAGAATCCATATTCTGTAATTAATTTTAAATTATGACTATCACCATAACAAATAAATATTTGTGTATAGGAATCAAAATTATTTTTTGTATAAATTGAAAATGATAAACCCACTAACAGATCCTCATTTAAATTATCTATGTTTAACTTCTCTATATTCTTACTAACTAATAATTTAGTCTCATTTCTAGCATTTGGATTATGATTTATCATGTCTAAATATGGGCATAATGATATCTTAGTATTATCATTAATAATATTTAAAATAGATTCTTGAATATTTTTATCATCTATAATATTAGACAAATCCATGTACACACATCTTGTGTTAACCGTAAAATAGGCCCACTCATAAATTAACAAGGTAAATGATTCTCTAAAACTCTGCACATGGACCTCTTTACTTAAACTATTTTTTAATATTTCTAAAAATATTATATATGAACTTTCTATAACTTCCTTTTGTTTTTCAACAATAGATAAAATATCAGGATCAATGTAACGTTTCAATTCGTTTGGCAGAAAATACGGCACAGTGTATTCTTTAGGTAAATTTTCCAAGTAAATATACCATTTTGTATCTGTACATTGTAATTTTAAAAAACTCAAATAAAATGCCATTAATGACTGGAATGATACTGCCTGCTTGTGATCAACTAAGCAGCGTGTAATGTTATCTAAAAATATACTACAAAAAGGTTTATCCATTAAAATTGTAATAACATTAATAGTTAAATTAAGGGGTAAAGTAATGAGTTCTTCTCCGGGTCGTATCTTCTTTTTCGTTAAAACGCCTCGTCCTGTGTCATCAAATACAGCTAAAACTAATTTCTTATTACGTCGCACACCGTTTTTAACCAACCAGGAATTTAATATAATTAGTTCTTCACTGGCTTCACACGCGCAATAATTTCTTGATTTTTTTCGACATCTCTTTCGTTTTGTACGGCCCATTATTACCGTATAAATGAATCTTTATAATATAATTTTATTCGATTAAATGATATATAAATCAGTCTTACTGTATTACTAAAACATATATTTAATGTTACCATGTGATAAGTGATATTGTTGAATATTTAATGTTTATTTTGGATCTGAAAATTGCCTTGTGGTTTGACATTTTAATCTAGTGTGACCATTGTCATTGTTCTAAATTTATCTGTTAATTCGATAATATTTCCAAATTTTGGAAGCACAATACGCTAACCCCTATAGATTTATCATGAATATTCTTCTTTAAAATAAATCGAACATTGCCATTTCATATTTTAAAACTGTTTACTAACCCATGGACAGAATTGTAAAATTGAAAATATCAGTAATTTCTTCGTTAATTTTCTTATCAATTAAATCAACAACTTTTATTTAGAACATATTTTATGTTATATAATAACAAAATTTAGTAAGACAATAGATATATTATATAATAACATAACATATATTACTCAAGAATAGGGCATTTGAAATTTCAATTACATTTCAATTTTAAGCTAGTAGTTTTAGTTTCAAAATAATTATGAACAATTACCGCTACCAATGTGCTTTGTGACAAACGCTTTATGTTCATTTTTACGTTAGTATATAATTTTCTGCACCATTTTACGATTATACCAGTTATTTTTTAAAGTGAATAGCAATCCTTAGTGGTTATTTATACATTGAGTAAAATTGTAAACATAGACCGTACATATTTACATTACCATTTCATAGGATACGTAATTAATGTGTATTAGTAAATATGAAAGAGAGTTAATAGTAAACATATACTTTTAAATTCGGAAAGACAAGTAATGTAGGATTTCTAGTTTCCTGTATATTAGGTAACTGTTCAGAAATTGACAACACTATGTTTGGAATTCACTGTAGTTTTTGGTTTAATTTGAAAAGACAAAGACTTAAAAATTATATAGCCACACATGAGTGATCAAAAGCTATAATTAGTTATAAAGAAAATAAATTGGGTATATTATTATTATAATTTAATAAGCCGTATTTATGTTATGACTCTAATATAAAATATGTTTTATTTGTATTCTAATTATTACTAATTCAAATAAATGAACATCGGAAAGAAGTAGTAATTTTGTTTTGTGATCTCTTATCTTTCTCCTGTAGTTCTGCAATGTTTACTTACAATTGTAAGCAAAAAAAAACAACGATTGTTTGATGAAAAATAAAATATTTCAGACATGGCTTTTTGGTACAAGTCTTTGCCTTACATACAAAGGACAAAATAAAATACGGCGATTGCTTAGGATTTGAAATAAGTTTGCAACGTATTTTTTAAGAAAATCTTTTAACGTAGATTTTACAATTGAAACGGTAGCATGTGCCCTATTTCATAATCTATACGAATCATTTGAGGTGCAGGTTTTCTCTGAATGGTGTTATTCATTTGCCATAGTAATTAACAATAAAATATATTGTTAATCACAATAGCAAGATGTCTCAACAGCAAACGAAAAATTGCATTACGCTCCGAGGTTCAGCACAAATAATATGCGAGTATTTAAGTAAGTTTTAAATACAATGTTTGTAACTAAGCTATTACAGTAATCTCCAAATATATAAACAGTATTTAGTTTACTGCAAGATACCAGAATATAATACTCAATTTGATAATAATATTTATTTATTTTAGAATTTGCCATAAATTCTGTACTATTTCAAAGAGGATTATACCCTCCTGAGACGTTCAAAGCAGAACAGCAGTACGGACTAACCTTACTATTGTCTCAAGATGATAAGATCAAAAGTTTTTTAACAAATCTTCTTGCACAAAGTGAAGGTACGTGTAATCATGATTACATGATCTTATTATTTCATAATTCTTGATATTTTTGATGAAAATACCGCCTTACATTAACGTAGTTTAATAACAATAATTTTTGTAACTAGCTATTAAATGCAGAAAAATAGTTTTAACTTAAAAACTCTGGATATTTTGTAAGAGATTCAACCAATTTTAGTATTTTTCTAATTTGATATATTTAATCATGTATCACAATAGTATAGACGTTAATAATGTATAATTAATAGTTACATTATAATAACAATATTATTCTTGTAATCATATATTAGAAAAAAAAAATGTGATAATTTGACTATAATATGGTAATGAATTAAATTTTAAATTTCATGATACAATATGTGTATGTGTTCGACATTCCTTATATCTGTACAAAAAGAATTGCTTTTACATTGA
The DNA here is from genome assembly GCA_036320925.1 of Automeris io. Classification (NCBI taxonomy): domain Eukaryota; kingdom Metazoa; phylum Arthropoda; class Insecta; order Lepidoptera; family Saturniidae; genus Automeris; species Automeris io. The sequence continues at coordinate 1,065,963 of JAUDJH010000008.1, forward strand.
TCATACAAACAGCTAAGGAGTGGAAAACTTCTAGCAACCATATCTCCATGATGTTATAACTTGAGAGTCTTTAAGAGAAGAATGAATAGGCATTTATTGGGAAGATGCGGTTCATCGTCAGACTCATCTTCACCTATGACCAGGTGTGATTGAGGTCAAGTGTCCACCTATATATTATAAAAAAAACATTAATTGATTTTCAGAATGGATCATCAATAAGAAAGTCAGTAAATTATCTCTTATTATCTTAAATTTTGCCAACAAAGAAGTCCTAGAGTGCTGGGAGTTCAACGTTCAGTATGAAGATGGAGATATTGCATTATCCAAGGAGAAAAACGAAACAGTTGGTTCAAAGGACCTCAAGAAGATACAGCAAGAAATCAGAGATGTTATGCTGCAGGTAGCGGCGACAATATCCTATTTACCATATTTAGATTGTAGATGCACTTTTGATGTTATTGTTCATGCAAACAAGGACTGTGATGTACCGGAAAAGTGGTGTGAAGCAAAACCGGTGGAGATTGCTAATGCTCAAAATGTGAAGTTGAAAGCATTTTCTACAAGCTTGCATAAAATGGAGACTGTAGTTAGTTATAAGCTTGTTGAATAATTTATTTTTTTAATTATGATTTTTCTTTTCATAAGTAGGGGATGCAATCTTGCAGAAGATAGCTAGATAAATCTAAAAATATCAATAAATATATCTATGCAGTCAAATGTAAAACTTCAGTTTTATAAGATGTAAATTATAGAAGTCAAACAATGAGTTCTATTCTTTATTGAGGAAAGATTGAAATACTTTGTTGAAAATTCAATTAAATTCAATAAAATTTCAATGCTAATTCTCAATATGCAATTTGTGATAAGACAAAAATTATTGATTTGTTAACATTTATAAAATTATCTTCAAAATTTAAATTATAATCATTTATAGAAACACTCTTTATTTATAAAGATGCTTTTAAACACCAAAGAATCATTAATTTGCGTGTAAAAATAATCAATTAATGATTCAATCAATTCAGTCTTTATTTTTAATTCTACTTAAGAGACTTTTCAGTGTAAATAGTGTTAAAAACTATTTTAAAAAGTTATTTTTTAAACTATCTTCATGTTTCTATTTAAGTTTTTAATTATTATTAAAATAGTGAACATATTTCAATCTTTATTCAGTTTATCACAGATTGCTGGTATGTAGTTTAAGATTGCATTCCCTGATCACAGTTCATGAATTTTACCCACCGTTTAATTGATATAATCTAGAATCAAAATAACAATTGTATGTGGTATTCAATTTTTTTTTAACTGAATATTAGTTCTTTGATTTTTCCTATTTAATGGGAAAATATAGATGTCACTAGTAGACATGACAAATATCAATTTATTATTTGTTTACTGCATGATTATCATATTTCATTTTAATACAAAACTTTGGCAGCTTTAAATCTTGTTTGATAACTATGAACATTAATGTCATTATTAATCAGTCCTTATAGTAATGACATTATCAATCTGTTGATATAGTAATGCCATTATCGATTTGTTATTATAGAAGATCTATCATTAATCCTTCATTATCGTAAATCCATTATCGATTTGTTGTTATAGTAATTTCATTATCAATTTAAAAATGCCTTGACCTGCATAGGAACAAAATCCATTTCACCTGTTTTTTTAATATTATAATGCATCCCCTATGAGTACATACAGTGTATACTAAGAATTTTGTAAAAATATTATCTCATAGTACTTGTGTTTTTCGCAAAAGTCCTTTATGATCGCTTGAGTTATCGCTCTATATCGCATTCCAAATTAGATCTGAACTTATGACGGCAGAGAGCCGGTATATTATAAATATCAGAACGGCTGCCCGCTGGCGTTTTCGAGAAACATCTAGAACCTAATAGAGATTTTTGGGCCAAATTTTTTTACTTGTAAATTAGAGAGTCGGTTTATTGACCTTTCGCAAATATGAATTTCACAAATAACAGCTGTCTAATGAATATTCAGGTCACGACTAGTGATGAAAATGCCCGGGAATTTTCCCAAAGTGCCCAGCACTTCCGCGAACATTTCGTAAATTCCCGGGAATATTCCCCATACAAGTTTTGGGCACTTTGGGAAAATTCCCGGGCATTTTCATCACTAGTCACGACCTCGGGCGACCGGAGCAAATGGATACCGGTCCTTTGACTTTAACCGACGTTCAATAATTGTTTCTTATCTGGTTGGAAGTTACATTATTCGAAGCGGTATTTCAAGACAATCTATGCGTTTTAAAATCATAGTCGTGTGATGTCTAGAAGCCTAGAAATCTAGGGTTAAAGTTTGGCCCTACGTCTGTAGTAACCAATGTCTTGTTATCCTTTCATCATTCATCCTTTTCACGCGCCTGAACCATTAAAGCATACTTTTGTGCATGCTATCGATTAGAGTTTTTCTAACGTGTGCTTTGATGTTTTTTTTGTGAATTAATTTTCGCTCAGTATTGTAAATAGATAAGGGTAACTATTGATAGTTTATATGTTGTTGCAACGTCACTTACATGCAGAGATGGGCAAAATGTAATCTGATTAATGATGAACGATTACAAAATGTAGTCGTAATTTTAATTTTCTTGCTCTGTAATCATGAATAAATCCATTTAAAACATTAAGAAATCATAAATGTGTATACAGTCTGAGAGTCCTTAGTGTTTAAACCATAAATGAGCAAAATGCAGTCATATTAATAGTAAAAACGTAAAATGTAATCGTTAATCATTTTCATTAATCTGATTACATTTTGTCCATCTATGCTTATATGTAGTTCTAAGTAGCTTTTGTAAATTTCTGTTTTATATTTTGAGATACTTAATTTTAACTCTGCTATTAAATGAGGTTTTTCAATTGCTTTTTTCTTTATTTTGCTATTAAGCTGTCCATTTCAAGAATTTCCTGTCCAAAATTGTAATCTGTATTATGGCTAAGAAATTTGTCCTGTTTAAAATAAAATAATTCGTATTAAAGAAGAAATTCAGAACTACGTAAATAATAATGATTCGCGAATAATGTCACGCTATATCCCTTTCGGAGTGAGCAGAGATAAGTTAGTGGCTGTATCTACTTTGCGCTAATATGTCGCGTCGTGACTATTAGAGCAGCTGATCGCATTTCTCACAGCACTAGTACATACAATAGTTCTATTATATGTCAAGCGGGTTTTCACACTGCTTTCCCACGCCGGTGAGCACGTGGTGGTCAATACGTGAAAACATCAAGTGTCAGTCGCGACTCGAACCTACGATCGTTCGAGCGACAGCTCATGGATATGAATAGCCCGGATTAGAGGGAGGAGGGAGGCAAACAGGCGTCCATGACCGGGCACCAACGTCCAGGGGCGGCAGATGAGGACATTACCGATCATGCCCACTAAATAACATAGCTAAAAAAGTGGACCAACCTCTCCATACCAAATTGGCTGAAAAGTATACGCTTTTGGTTTTGACGTTTATATTTTATTTTACGTAATTGGGTGTACCCAACAGTGGCGTTTATCTCATACAAACATAACAGCAATGCTTGTCCTACGCTCTACGAGTTTCTAATATTATGAATATTAATCAATCAATAATAAATTCGCAATTTCTAAGAATATATTTTACGCCATCTATCGATCATCGCGAAAGTATTAAAATAGATCATTTACTCCTGACATTAGAACATGGAGCAACGAACCCAGGCGCTGTGCGTCGTAGGCGCGCTCTGTGGCGAAAAGCAGAACTAACATGCTTTTTATTTCATACAAAATGTGTAGGTACCTAACCGCACAACTACTAGGAACCATTGCGTTTCGTATAGGAGCAGGGCAAGCACATTTTTGAATAAAAAAAGGTGATTTTACAATGTTGCATAAAAGTGAATTAAAAATATATGACTTTTTAAATATTAAAATTTGATTTTGTGTCGTTTATTAAATTTGAAAAATGAAGAAGCATTTACAAACAATTTACGTAATGAAACAGTTATGACAGTTCGCCATATTGTATATTTGTTCTTGGCGAACTGAGTCGTATAGTTTTTTTTTATAACTTATAGGAGAACGCTTGACCTCAATCACACCTGGTGGAAGGTGAAGATGAGTCCGATGATGAACCGCGTCCGCCTAGCAAATGCCTATTCACTCTTCTTTTAAAGACTCCCAGGTCATAAGATCGCGGAAATATGCTCGCTGGTAGCATATTCCACTCCTTAGCTGTTCGCATGATGAATGTAGAAGCGAATCTTCTCGTGCGGATATAAGGAACATCCACCACATACGGATGGTATCCGACACGATGTCTTGTGGTTTAGTGGTGGAATGGGGCTGGTGGAATCAAAGAATGTAGTTCCTGAGAACACTCTCCACCGTGCAACCGGTAAAGGACCGCGAGGCAGGCAACTCTACGTCGATGCTCTGCATTTTAATTTTATCAGAAGATGTAGTATCAGAAGTGATAATATCACTTTTAACAAAATCTTAGTAATAATAAAAGTATTGTATTTAATTTGAGAGGTATATTTTATCTGTGCCACTTAAATGAATAATTATTTACTTACAGTTTGTAGTTAAAACGTTCCCTCCGGCACGTACCATTAATGGTACATTGAGGACTGTTCCATTGGTTGGCGTGTACCATTTATGGTATATACACAATTGTCCCATCGGGTGGCGTGTACCATTAATGGTACAATGAAAGAAATCAATTTAATTTGTATTTTTTGCTAATAAAAAGAAAAAAGTTAGCAAATGAACGCAGGCATAGTCGGCAGAAGCACTTAATGAGAAATATGCGATTACGTGCAAACGGCCGATGAGATAAATTTGATTTTACAGAGCCGTCAGATGCCGAAGACGGAATTCAGCCGCCGGCGGGGGATCATGTTAAATAAGCATTAAACAAAAAACAATTCTTACTGAAGATTGCCGTCTTTGGCACCAATTCAAAAATCACATTTTTTTATAGGTACATGTATTTTTATATTATATCAAACAAGCACATAGTGTTCAATATATTGAATCTTTTATATCATTATATCAAAAATAAAATAAAGTAATTTTACACCATCTTTTCTATACAACTAAATAGTCAATTGTTGCTGTTATGTTTTCGCGAATATACCGCTTGTGTGTAAAATTTTGCTCTAAACATTTTTCATTGGGTAAATCCATATAATTGAGAAACAAAGGTGAGAACTGGTGGTGGAGAGGCGGTTGGCAATGGTTGTTGCCCCTTAGAAAAAATTTAAGATCCAGGACTGCGAATACCAAAAAAAGATTCTTTTTTTTCTATTATTTATTATAACAAAGCACTTATATATATTGATTAATAGCTACAATAAATAACAAATAATTAGGAAATAATACTGTACAACTGTTTTTATTTTGTAACCCGGGGTAAAATACTGCACTCGCTGTATGGCCAGGCCCAGTGTGTCAAACACCTACTCACTTAAACCCCTTTAATTGCTCTACCCGGTCCTGGAAATCCAAATTCATCCAGACGCCTGGGGAACACTGTACGACTGTTGATTTAACTTAAGTATAATTTTTATCTTATGCGAACATTCTAGAATGTTTTACCAATAAGTATTGTAATATATATTACCTGTTGATTTTGTACTAATTAATCTGAAGACTGCCTTTGTGATTTGATTCCCAAAATTAGAATGACAAAAAAAACCTATTGTAAGTTTGCTATAGTTTTTATATATGAGTATTGTGAAAAACACGACTATGGTTAATTTTTAACACTTTCGCCGCCATGTCGCTCGTGTCTGGATTAGTGATGAAAATGCCCGGGAATTTTCCCAAAGTGCCCAAAACTTCCTAGAACATTTCGTAAATTCCCGGGAATAGTCCCAAGGAAGGTTTAGGCACTTTGGGAAAATTCCCGGGCATTTTCATCACTAGTCTGGATGACGCTAATCTTGTTGGAGTTCATATGATTATTACAATGAATTTAATGGAATAAGCACTTATATGTAAATATAGTATGTACAACATTAAACTACTAAAAATGTTCATATTATACAATACTTTTTATGAATTTATATAGGATAACATATTACATTATACTATGACGTATGTTTTTTACATTGTTTATATTCCTGCATATCGCTTATTTACGCGGATTTGGGCCCCGTGAGAAACAAACGAATCGCGCTGGGCGACGAACGTGTTACAAATATCTCGTACAGTTTTGCTCAGTACAAGTAATTGGCTATATTTATATCCGTTTCCCTTTAGGACACAATAAAATATGAAAAGATACTTTTTATAAATGCCAAGCAATAAGTGAAGATTTGAACTTGCTTTTTATGATTTAGTTTGGTATAAACGCAATATCTGCACAAGCAATTATAATTGTTTTAATTATACGGTACAAAGGGGTTACCACAACTAACGTGGTTTCTCTGCTGATCTAAAATAATATAACGTAGCGTTTTCATATTTTTCTATAAAATCACTATGACTGGTTTCAATTCTTTGTTACACCTTTCAAATCGGTGTAATATATTTGTCCTTATCATATATTTTTAATCGTTGGTTTCCATATCACCGACAATTATTATAAAATAATTATAATATTTAATTATTATTTTACAATACATAGGAATGCTTCATAATTTCTACCAATTATATAAATTAATAACCAAATCAACTCTTAGAGCGGCTTGTACTAAAGTAAATCTAGTTTGTGTAAAACGCAATTTAATTGAAGCGGTTTAATTCGATCTCAATGTTGATTTTAAGCAACAGTTAAAACTGAATGTTTCCGTGCAAAACAATAAGGACAGTTTAAGGTTAAATAGTGTTTTGTATAAATCTAGATTAGATTGAGTTTGCCGATGCAAGTCGCCCTCAAAACTTTTTTTAGTTAAAGGTCAGTTTTGAGACACGAATAAAAATCACACATCCTGTTTGATAGACACCTACATTTGATAATTTCTACTTTATATTTACTTTTAAGTAAAATATTAAAAAAAAGTTTACATATAAATATCTTCGATTGAAGGCACAAAAATAGCGTCCGTCAAGTTGGATTAAGCCGCAATAAAATTGAAAAAAATAAAGCCGCACATCCTATTTCAAAAGCCCATACATTTTATAATATTTTTTTTACATTTATTTTAATTAAAGGCACTGAAATACTAGTTGTCCAGTTAGTAAAAAAAGCCGTGCATCCTATGTGATAGATACCTACATTTATAATTTCTTTTTTACAATTACTTTTTACTTTAAAGCAAAAAAATACAAAATAATTTACATATAAATATCTTCAACTGAAGGCACAAAAATACCAAATGTCAAGTTAAAAAGTCTATTTGACATTTATATTATTTATCACTAACATCCTTTTTTTTAATAACCGAAATGGCTAAGTGAGATGGTGATGTTTGGGTGCTAATGTCCGCCATTTATAGTCAAATGTGTCAAAAATTCATCTTGAATTCTTCTATTGGGATCCTTTCGTCACCAAAGCCGATCCCCTTTACCTGCAAATCGTTTTTTTTTTTATTAATAAAAGAAAACTGTATACAATTGTACGTATGATTGAATGTATGTAATGAAACAAATTTTAAATGCTATCTATTTAAAGTAATATATAATGACTACCTACTAAAGTTTACAAATTATGAAAGGTCATTCTGGTTTGTTATAGACGCCGTAGTTTCTTTATGCAACTATTAAAATGATTGCAAGCCCTCCTAAGTTCCTTGTATTTTTTACTTTATCGGGACTTATACGCAAAAAATATCAAGAATGAAAGGGCGTTAATCAAGCAAATACACTCTTTTGATGGAGACAACAGGGCTCTACACTCTGTCCAATTAACTTGTAACTAGGTGCCAAAAGTAAAGTAAACTTGTTGCTAAGTCACGGTAAAGAATTTTAACATTTAAATCGTGACTGCTTAAACTTTTAAAATATTTTTTTTACTTATGATTATGGAAAAAATGCGATAAGATGGTATTATGGTGCGCCTCTAGCAAAAATTTCATTTCTTGCAAAAATCCATATCCTCCTCATGTATTTGCAATATTTTTTTCTATTTGTCACATGCCATAGACAAATGTTTTGTTCTTGTGTTCGCAAAACTTTGCGAGAAAGAGAAACTAAACGTAAATAAATAAGAAAGAAAGACTGGTAGATGTTTTGCGAAACAAGAAATATTTGCTGTTGACAACCCATTACGCAAACGTCAGTTTAACCAATAGCATAATTGAAACAACATGCTTGCACCCCTCATACTATCAAACAGTCTGTCTTTGTCGTTATAAAATAACCTTCATGATAGAAAATTTGTTTCATTATATTTATAAAAATGCATGCATTTGGATGCCTACGAGTTATTGTTATCTCACAACAAATAATGTGAAGTGTCTTTATCCATAAAATCATGCGTTAAAAATGCAATTTTATTAGTTCTGCGTTAGCAAAGATAAAAGCATTAGTGAGATATAAGAACGGTCATGTGCCATACAAATGAAAAAATGTTTTATTTAATTTAGAATGTTGAAAAAATAGACAAAAACATTTATCCATTTGTGAAAATGAGTGCGGAGTAATTTTAGTGCACGACAATAAATAATCGGAAAATACGTACCATTTTTTTATAGGAGTGTCCACAGACAATATGATTTTTTAGGGTATAAGGATAGTGCAAGTTAAAAAGAAAACAAATTATCGCTTCTCTTTGTTAATTCCAACACTCATTCTTTTATTGTGATTTTGGTACAACCCTTAAAATCGATTTAAACGTATAATCGATGCAAAACGTAGCTATGAGCTATAATATTTGTTGTGAGAATACAAAACCATAGCTGCGGTATGGTAACGCCATTTGTAATAAACTAATTATTTTTTTACTTGGCAACATTTTAATTTAAAAAAATATTCGCACTCAGAGTTGCTTAAAAATTTAATAAAATTAGGAGGGGAAAATGACATTACCTCACCTTTACTAATAATGTCGAAATATCCTCGTATTATTAAAATAAATAATCATTTACAAAAAAGACAGTATTGTAAACTAAAATACAACAAATAAATTTTTCAAAGCTTTGGACCAGTTATAAAAAAAATATTGTGTATCGTTTCGGTCCCAATGTAAAATTGTGTTATATTAAATCCGTTGTATATTTTAAATTGTTATAATTCGTTATAAATAGGCTTACCATAATTATGAAGTATTAAACCAGGACATGAGTGGGAGACGGAACAGAGCTAAAGGAAGATAATAAGAATGCACTTCATTTTTTTTTTATTTAAAAAACAGACAAATAAATCTTTTGGGCATTTTATTACTAAAAAGTTTGCTCTATTTTAAACCAGAATAATTAAATGACGCGTTACTAAAATCTAAAAACGTCTGTAGATGTAAATATATTCCAGAAATACATAATCACCAAAAAATATTAAAAGAGGGATCATCAAATTGAAATAAATAGATACTATACGGGGATATTAAAAGAGGGATCATCAAATTGAAATAAATCTATACTAATATTATAAAGCTGAAGAGTTTGTTTGTTTGTTTGTTTGAACGCGCTAATCTCAGGAACTATTGGTTCGAATTCAAAAATTATTTTTGAGTTGAATAGACCATTTATCGAGGAAGGCTTTAGGCTATATAATATCATGATGCAACTATCAGGAGCGAAGAAATAATGGAAAATGTGAAAAAAACGGGGAAAATTAATCATCCTTGAGGGCTTCCATTGCGTGCGCTGCAAAAACGGTTCAAGATACCAAAAATATATGTATGAAAGAATTATTCCTCTTAAAATGATCTAAAAAAATGTCCGTAACAGTATATGTCTATCTTTTAAGATTAAGTCACTAGAACCGTTTTTATGGTAAACAAATTTGGTCGAAATCAATGCATTATTTGTTAAGAGTTGTATCAACGTAATAATATTAATCTTTATCCAAATAAATGTGTTGTTGATTAAGAGTATTTAATTGTGAACAAAATTGTCTTTGACATCACTTAATTTCAATGAACATCTTAGAAGATATTACAAAACCTTATATAGCAAAACAACGTTTGCCGGATCAGCTAGTAGATACTATACGGGGATGTTAATTGGGGTAAAATAGTATGCTGTAGGCTAGGATCACTGACGTGCGCCAGGACGCGTAAGGGCGCCTAGCCGATGCCCGTAGCCGGCGCATTCGCGAGTTGAACATTATCCCGATGGTTTTAGTTTGTAAGAATCCGGCACACTGGTGCAGCTGCCCTCACTGCAGCTCTAATGGTCCATGAGGATTTCGATTGGATAATCAAAAAAAAAAAGGCTGAGATCTGTCTTAAACTAGAAAAATCCCATTCAATCCGGAACGTATGGTAAGCCTAGTTATAAAAGAGCGTAGGGCTTTCTAAAACTATATAAATAACTTGTTTCTATTACAATTTGTCTAATAATGAACATCCACAACCATTCGTCATAGATCCACACACAAAAAATATATATTTATAATATTTTATAAATTAATTTATTTATGCCTACCTAGCTAATAATTAAAACTGCATTATGACTAGGTGCTGTGTGACGGACATAAAAAAAAAACTGGTTCCTAATGTATGATCAAATATAGGTTTTATAAAAAAATGAAAAAAAAACACGTGGGTAATTCAGTTTTTGGAATAATAATGCTAGTATTTTTCAAATAGTTATTTTAAAATATTTTACAACAATTTAGTAGTTTTTGTATATTATAGCGCTAATGTTTGCGAAAAGTTAATTTTTGTTTTTATTAATATTATATAAACCCCCTTACCCTAATAGATATGTACATAACTTTAAGTCTCTTCATCAGAATATAAAATATTAATTAATATTGATCACGCCTTAAAGTTAATAACAATATAATAAACCGCGATATTACAAATATGTTTCAAATATTTACAACTTTAAATATATAGACAGAGAGGATATTTTCAAATTTTCAACTATTTCTGTTGCTTAAGACCTGTTTAATGAAATGTTTTATATTTTCTTTAAATATTATGCAGTTAAAAATTACAAAATTATGAAAAATTTTCAGTCCAATAAATGTTGATAAGTTTTTGTAAACATTTTTTTCCGAACCCTTATAATTTAAAATTGTCACTATTTATATGTAAAATAATCGAAACAATTTATCTATAAATTCGTTTTCGCTATAAAGACTGCCTTTAAATACTAAAAAGGCAGTGTAAGTCAAAATTTAATCGTAAAAAGATGTATCGTAATGAATCTATTTAAAATAAGGATTAAAAAAACAGTTGTCTTTCAGCTAAAATCGCTAGTACTGGAATTTAATGATATTAATAACTATATGAGGCATTTGTTCTGTATAAATGCATTTTTGTCAATAATTTAAAGCTTTATAAAACGTTATCAATTCGTAGTAAAAAAAGTCTAAACAAACGCGAGGAAAGTACCAAGAATAATTTGAAATCACTAGATTTTCTCATCGTTGGAGAAAGGTAGGATTCATAACTATTTATATATTTACAAAGGTCAATAGATGACCAAGTCCTAGGCAAGTCAGGCCTATAAATGCGACTAAATTCGGTGTTGCTACAATCGGCAATTTTCCTAAAATTGCCGCAAGTTCGTAAACGCTGAGTGGAGTGTGAAAATCGAATCGCCACTTAGGAACCGATGATCGTACAAATTTTATAAACAGCAAATTTTACTTTACATATCAAAGTAAAATTGGTATAAAATCGAGACCATTAAAATTGAATTTAAAAAAAATTGTGTAACAGGGCGATTATTCCTTGCGTCCGACCTCAAACCGGGTAAAAACGGGTCGAAAGAAACTGAGACCGAATACGGCTATTACTTTGTGAACTGTATCTGATCTCAAACCATCAAAATACAGGCCTAGGAAACCATGCAACCCGGAAACAACAAAAAATGTAATTTATGACCGGTGGTCGAAGGTGTGGTTGTAGAAAGACACGGATTTTGGCGTTTTACTGTTTATTTGCACTTTAAGGCACACCGAACTGCGACGCACACGTACGTACTCTCGCCTTGCTTCTCGGTAGTCGACTGTATTAGCAAGCATCCCGTGCGCGCGCGCATCCTCTTACCCCATGCGTCCCATAACACCCTAACGAGCTTTAGGGCGTTTAACACATGTACGTATTGGGCGGCGTCTACATGCTATAAATTAAATATATTTTATACGGGTACCGCGCGGAGTCACATTACTAGTCCTCCTAACCCACATTTCACCCTGCTTCTCAGGTTCAATATTCAGCATCAGAGAATAATATATGACAGATGTAGCGCATAAGCTACGGTACAAATAATTCTACGGATATTTCGGAAAGAATTTTCCCGGATTGACATCGGATGTAGTGTGTAAACGCCCTGTGTAAAAAATATTGAAAAACGATCGTCACAGTCCAGCTAGCAGCGTGTTTACACGTAATTGTCGCGGGATACATTTAAATATAAAATTGGAACGAGGTGGGGTGGGCTGCCGGCGCATCAGCCATTAGCAGTAGTAAGTGATGGAAAGGCCCAGTTTACATGTGTACGAATGGGACATACTACTTCTGTTCGGGACATCCTTCGTTTCACAGCGCTGTCCTGTAAACCCATCTGGACATCTGAAAAAAAAACGACAAAAAGAATTACTTTGTATGACGTTTACAGAAAACATACAAGCCAACAACTATATTACATCAAAAAATACACATCAATTTGTAAAGGTAATTTTAACTTAATATACGTATAATAAATGTGTTCTTCAGCTATCTATAAGTATATAATATTATCTAGATGATAAATTGAGAGCTATATCTACCGCTTTACAGAAGATTTCGCTTGCGCGATATAGGTTAGTAAAAATGTATCCGAATATACACACATCTATGCGCGTTTGTGTCCACTAATCACAAAAAGGGCTTAACTGGTTTAAATACAGTTTTTCACTAATGTATTGTGGAAAGTCGCTCGTAACATTTAGTATTCATCTTATTTCTGTTGGCGTTTTATACGCCTTATTGTAAATAAAACAGCTGTTACGATAAACAGTACTTATTTAAATTAAATTATAATAGTTTTTACAATCACACGCAGGTATTCACTTGGAAAGTTACGAATAGAAGGATTGACATTTATGATGACATTTGATTGACGTTTTATTTAGGTTGTGTTCATAATTCCATCAATTTCAATCAGTCAATAAAACACGTCGATATTTTTTTGGAAAAAAGGTATAAAATAATTGTTCAGGAGATTTGGCTGAAATATGTATAATTTTCTACTTTGAATACAATTGTGTTGTTCAAATTGTACAAAAACCAACCGATGGCATCTATAATTTCTATAATCTATATTTATACAAAGATTTTAGTTTGAAATATCCGTTATCATAAAAAAATGTACTTTCAACAGAAACGAAGTCGCAGGCTTCTTCTAGCTGTTAGCATATAATAAGTAACTTTTTTATAAAGAAATTACCATCTGTACTAATATTATAAAGCTGAAGAGTTTGTTTGTTTGTTTGTTAGTTTGAACGCGCTAATCTCAGGAACTACTGGTTCGAATTGAAAAATTATTTTTGTGTTGAATAGACCATTTATCGAGGAAGGCTTTAGGCTATATAACATCACGATGCAACTATTAGGAGCGAAGAAATAATGGAAAATGTGAAAAAAAAACGGGGAAAATTATTCATCCCTACACGTGACTCCTGGGTGGTGCTAAACGAGCAGCAGCGAGGCGGTAGGGCGTCGGTGCCCGTCTGGATCGCGACCACAGTACATGGGTGTAAAGCCCGTCATAGTGACCAGTTTCGGCTTGTCGCGTTTCGGGATCAGCTTGCGTATATCCAGTAGCTCATATACCTAGAGACTTTCAGTCGTGGTATATGTGGGCCGACATGACGATGTAGACTATCAATGGATTTTCATCCTTTGATAGCCGCTTTCGTTTTCGGACTACACTTTACTTACCATCAGGTACTCTGTAGTCACTATGTCGAGCCAGTGTAAAAAAAACATACTCACCGGAGAAGGAAAACATCATGAGGAAACCCACATGGTATCTAATAGAAACGTCGCACTGCTGGCCTCGTTGAGCACGACACATAAACGCAAAATGGATATATCCACTAATGTATCTATGCTCACCCCTAAAGGTATATTATCTGACGATACATCTATACTATAATATTATAAAGCTGAAGAGTTTGTTTGTTTGAACGCGCTAATCTCAGTAACTACTGGTTCGAATTGAAAAATTATTTTTGTGTTGAATAGACTATTTATCGAGGAAGGCTTTAGGCTATATAACATCACGATGCAACTATTAGAAGCGAAGAAATAATGAAAAATGTGAAAAAAAACGGGGAAAATTATTCATCCTTGAGTGCTTCCATTGCGTGCGCTGCGAAAACGGTTCAAGATACCAAAAATATATGTATGAAAGAATTATTTCTCTTGAAATGATCTAAAAATATGTCCGCGACAGTATATGTCTATCTTTTAAGATTAACTCACTAGAACCGTTTTTATGGTAATCAAATTGTTCGAAATTAATGCATTATTTGTTAAGAGTTGTATCAACGTAATAATATTAATCTTTATCCAAATAAATGTGTTGTTGATTAAGAGTATTTAATTGTGAACAAAATTTAATTGTGAAATCACTTAATTTCAATGAACATCTTAGAAGATATTACAATAACTTGTATAGCAAAACGACGTTTGCCGGATCAGCTAGTAACAAATAAAAATAGAGAACAAATGAAAAGTTTTAAAAAGTTGCGAATTATGGACATAGACCAGTAAACGCTGGTTTAGTAAACCACAGTTATATGGTGCGCCTTTTATTTCTGACTCAACATAGTAGCCACACACACAATTGAAAAAACGACGAAGTCTATCAACATTTAATAAATACCTATCGATACTCGTAGTGACTATGTGAAAGAGATATTTGTGCTATCTGGCATCTGCTTGCACAAATATCTCTTAACATTTCATTTAAAGGACGGGGGAACAGGCTCGCGGGAGACCATTCCACCGATGCGAAGTACCACTCTATGTATTTACGCGAAAAGCCGTCTAATGTACGTAACTAAGCAGCGCTGTCAGGCGGCGTTAAACTCGCAATCGTTATCACATCGATCGCGATCGCATCACGACCTTTCAGCCAGTGGCGAACTGCAAGTCCCAGAATCTGAAGTATGCCTTTTGGTACTTCTAAAGTAAAAGTGGAAGGTGGAGGAATGAATATACCTACTTGCAAGCTTGCTCCTGAACTATTTCGAAGAACAAGCACGTACCGCCATTGAGGCAGTACGATGAAGGGTCGGGCAGAGGACACGGAGACCCCATCGTCGCTGTAAACAAAAAATATGTAATCAGTTATTAGGCAGATTAAATCTGGATTTAATGAAGAGTAATTTTTGGCATAGTCTTAATAATTGACGTAGAGTTGGCTGTCTTTTGATTCTATAGACTTGACATTGACATTGAGATATTGACTTGACTCCACAATATTTAGTGGTTTTGTTCTGCATAACTTTGTAAAAATGTAAATATCATTTATCGCTTAGGAAGCGAAATATTCACGAAAAACGTTCTTTAACCTTTCAAAACTTAAGATGCGGTAACGAAAGCTCATGATATATTATTCAACTGATATATTGGGTGACGTGCTATAATATATTGGGTAACTAGTCACACTGTTTAAGTGACGCCAGCTCTAAGCCCCATCTTCAGTGAGCATGTCACAGCCTGATTATTACCATCGATTAATGCCGATGCTGACATGGAAAACAATAGCTGATATACAATACCGTTTAATGAACCCTCGTATGGGTAAATAAACGCTATGAAAACACTATTATTGATTGTAACTGATCACCCTGATTTGATTATAGTATTGTTTACAATTTCGTGGAAACTTAATCGTTCCCAAGTGCATACGCACTACGGTATAAAACACAACAATGATATCCATACGGCATCAGTAATAAAATCGATTATGTTTGTAAACCGCTTCTGGGAAAGCTGGAACTAATGGCACAGCGTGTAGTATCAGAGAATTCATGCTAGAGGATTTTTCATGCTATAAAATGGCAAGCATGCTGACTTTCAATTGAAAGTGTAACTAACTCCCCCGGATTGAAAGTTTTTGAAGGAAGGTTGACGAAAGTTATGCAAGAGGTCCGGGAAGTAAACATAAGCAAGTTTGCTGCTCGGGTGAGACAGGCTGTGTACCGCGTACTGTCTGATAGAGAGGTTATAAGGGGTGGGCTTTTTACACTAATCTATCCCTGAAATGGAACCTGAGAGAGGCTATTCGCTCACCAGATTCTTGGAGGAATAGCCCAAACTTGGTGGCAGCAATTTGAGGAACACCCTGGGGTTTTTAACCAATAGGAGATGACACCGGGGCGCCGTCTTCACTGGTCTCTTGACGGTCCTATGCAGTATATTTCAATATAAAGCGTTCAAAAGTTCGAAGTCCAGAAAGATAGACTGACTATTATGATGATCTTGGAAGAATATAGCAGGATGCACTCCATAGCACTAAGGACAGGGACGAGTGGCTTCTTTCCGGGTTGGTTAGGCGAATTTAAATGACTTACTCGTATCAGGTGGCATGGTTGCCGGCGATATAACGCTAATATTCGCCGTGGCGATGGCAGGTGGTCCTATTGCCCCCTGAGCTCTGCACTCGTAGGTGGCTGAGTCTTCATTTCTCGCGTGCCTTATAACTAAAACCGAGCGCCTTCTGAAATTAACAATACCAAACGTGTGACCAAACACATCCAGACCGCTTGAGTGGTTTTTTTTACACTGGCTCGACATAGTGACTACAGGGTACCTGATGGTAAGTACAGTGTAGTCCAAAAACGAAAGCGACTATCGAAGGATGAAAATCCATTGATAGTCTACATCGTCATGTCGGCAAAATCTTAACTTAAGCCAATATATTATTGGTATAGCGATACCATACGAAACTGGTACAATTTCGAAGCTAATCGGACTCAACAAAATTAAGGGTTAAGAACTTCGTGGTCTATTAGCCGGGATATGAGTTACCGTATATACGTGATTCCCTAAACCCAAGTGCGTGGTTTTTTTTATGTAAGGGAGCGGTTGGAACAAGGGTAAATAGCTCTTCAAAATATTCGTCGTGATACAGACGGTACAAACCTCTTAGTGATGCAATACCTCTGCGCCACTGAAGCAGTTCAAGATGCTTGGAGTTGATTGTCATTTTCTACTCAAACCTTGATATTCCTAATTAGTGACACGTTACAAGGTGGTCCTATATAACATTTCTCTACCAAACCACTTAAATTATCAAGTCACTATGTTTTGGTTAATCATACAGTAATTGGAGTCGAAATTGCTGTTAATATTCGCCATTTTTTGCAAACTGTAGTACAAGTCAGTTTTAAATAGCTAAATTTACATAATTATGAAGTCATCAACTAAATAACGGAGTTCATTAATGCTTTGACTCTGCAAAAAAGATTTAGATCTTCGTTTCGGTACGCACGTATTAAAATCCGAAGCTTAACACGCTCGTGATCGTCGTAACATATCTGGGTTACGCTCGTCTTCTTGAAGTTGATAGGATATTTAGTTGGATTTTTAAAAGGAATTTAATAGACTAAGCACTGATATGTAAATATGGGATATACAACATTAAAATACTAAAAATTTTGCCATTTTACAATACCGTTTATTAATTTATATCGGATAACATATTACTTTGTTTTTTTTTTTAAACTGATTCGACACAGTGACTGCACCATACCTGATGGTAAGCATGGTGCAGTCCAAAAAACGCCAACGACTATCGAAAGGTAAGAAAAACCAGTAGTCGCAGCGATCATGCTGGCCTGCACAAATATCTCTGCACGCTACGGTTAAAGGATCCCATATCATAGGATTTTCGGAACGCACTCGTCGAAAGACCATTCCACAGCCCAACGACACGGCAAAAGGAGTTAGAGAACTTCTTAGTCCTAGCCGGGATGTGAGTTACCGTATAGCTGTGACACCGCAAACCCGCGCGCGTGGATTTATTCAGGAAGGGAGAGGGCGGAATAAGGTTAAACAACTCTTCAGAACACTCGTCATGATACAGACAAAACTGCTATGTATACTATATATGTATTGTACTATGTCGCATGTTGTAAAAAAACTAGTTGCCACCATAGGCGAAATTGCGAGCAGAGACTAGTAAATTAAGAAACGGCAAAAACATCACAAGAGTATTTACACCACTATCGTCTTGGGAGCGTGTTTAACGATCTATAAAATTGCCATTTACGCTAGAAATTACTCATCACAGTTATCTTGTTTCTCGGACCGTCCAGCGCCTTTGTTTAAAGGGCATTGGAACTGTTATTGCTTGGCAATAACTACAGATATGCTCAGTCATAGACATACAATAGATTGCACAAGTGTTATAATCGAAAAGCTCCATGATTCTGTTCAAATGTTCCTTCTTCGGCTACTGTAATGTCCCGAAGTTTTGGTATAGTCTGAAGGTCTCTAACAAGGGCCGATATTAAATGAGCAGTTTTGGTAAGTTGCGAGGTAATTTTTAGCATCTCTGGAAGCTTTTATACAGTTACTAAAGCACTTACGTCGCTGAAGCTACTCAATCTGGAACACCGACGCAGAGTGGCCTGCATTTTGGTTTTCTATAAGCTACACCCTGGAGAGTGTCCGGCTCAGTTGTACAATTTAATTCCCCCCTCTCCCTTTTTTACTATAAGTTGACAATACGTCGTGCGGGATTGCATCCTTATGTAGTTGATATTCTTATTGCTTGTACGAGGCTATTCGTCTTCTCTTTTCTGCGTACTATCAAGGAGTGGAATTCGCTTCCTGCGTCTGTTTTCCCGCATGACATGGGAATCTTTAAATAACAGGTGAGTCAGTCAGTAGATGAGCACGCTCCATCATCGTCCTCATCATCACTTTCTATCAGCTGAGATTGAAATCAGGCGCAACCCTATCTGTATTTAAAAACGGAATAAAACGTTTACCTTAGAAGTTTTTATTTAGCTTTAAGTCAGTTTTGAAGTAAATTTCTTAGGTTTTTTTTAAAACGTTCGGTCAAAGGTCATGGTAATAGTCGATTAATCGGTTTCGGCTTTACTTATTAATCGACTTTCAGCCACACACAAGCAATTATCTATTAGAATACAATAATTGTTGTAGCTGTTTAAAAATACGTAAACCTTGTACAGATGGTGCAAATGGGTAAGAGTAACTTTCAGGGAAAAGCCAACAGAAGAATACAGCAGGCTTAGGCAGCTTTTGGCAAATGACATTGAGTCTTTCCGTCACAAGTCTGAAGACGAAAGTCTACAACCCGGGCGTTCTAGCTGTAATGGAGTTGAGACGTGAACACTCACGGTACGGCTAGTCCACAAATTTAAAGCCTTTCAGCGCGATATGGAACATGCTATGCTCGGTGTTTCCCTGAAGGACAGAATTATTCCTAAGTAGAGATCGCACCTTGGTAAGTGGAATGGAATACGCTCTCTGGCTAAGTTGAGCGACAATTTGCGCAAAGTGACAGACAATTGTAGGATCAGAAAAATCGAAGATCGAGCTCAGCGTCGAACCTTAGGAGATGCATATATTCAGAACTGGACGGAAGCTGATTGGTGATGATACAATAACTGGTCGGTAGTTGAAATGTTTTACAAATGAAGCCGCACATTCGACGTCTTTTTAAATAGTCTATGGCTCGGTCAATGACAGGCTGTCTGCACCCGTGATTAGTGTTTGTAATCAGCGCTAATTAAGAGCTTGTAGGGCTGCTGTATTCAGTATCTTTGTGATCGCAATTATGTAATAAGCACTGAGCTTTTTCTCTCTTATGCTGGGATGTTAACCTGGAGTACCCATCCTTAAGCTATTCTTTTATTTCCCAATATTAACGAATTCAGGATCGACATTTAAATTAGGCAGTTAGATAAATTATTCACTTATCTGAGATTCTTTTGAGTCTATAGAAATACAATATTATATTATACATTCTAAATCGAAGAATATTTGTTACTGGCTGTGGAGGTTTAGTGGATAAGCTTCCGGTATTCAGACGCGTCAACAGCTGTGTGGCGAGTGCTTTCCCAGTCGTATTACTCCGTCATCGGCTCACTTCGAGCCTTCCGAGTACATTACACATAGTTTCTAAAGCTGCCATTCTCGTGAACATCTGTGTCGCTCAACACGTGAGCACGCTGCGAGCCTTACTCAGCTACTGTCGCAAGACTGCACACTACTTCCACCGTCTTTACGCCGTAGCTAGAATGTTCTAGCCTGGACACCAACTGACTCATCGAGTCCTTTTGTAGGAGCTGCCTTTCCGTAACTTACCTATACAGGCCTTACCAACTTATACAACAATCCTGTACCACACATACTTGCAGCGTCAACCTCCCCTCCCCTACAGAGTCGATGGCTTATAATTGAACAATCTGGAGTTAAATCACACTGCTCTAAGCCTGAGCACAGCTACTCTAACGTATCTATTGTTACAAATTTGTATAGAGCGCAATGGTATTGCATCAGCCCTAATAAACCTATGATTTCTGAACCACATGCCTCATCCGTTCGCTGTAACATTTGAACTGAACGTTCATACACACACGTGAACTAGTTTACGATAAAGATCAACACAAAGCGAGTCAAATAGGTCGTCACATCAATCGTTACGAATCAATTACTGCATCGGACTGCACACTGTCTTTGGACCTACATTTGCTGATGCTTATTCATCTGTCTATCTGTCGATTTGCATTAATTTCTATTTATGAACAATTACAACGACAACAGCCCTATGAGTAACTATTTGAGTCCAATTACATGGTACATAATTATAGTTTTTCCTATAATAATTGTTATACCTTATTAAATACTTCTCTTTAACTGTTTTGTAATCAATTCATGAATACACCTCTGTTATTTGGAATCCTAATTGCAATGCTCATATGAGGTGACGGGAAAAGGAACAAATATTTTATTTATTTATTTGTTTTTTATTTTATTATATAAAGTGCTGAATAATGGATACGGCTGTAATTTCTTACTCTATATATTTCGTTTTAAATGTTTTAGATTGAGCGCGATGCAATACTTTATTTGATGTATATCTATGTCATAAAAAAATCTAGGTATGTCGGCGATATACATATCTATATGCAGATCGTGTCATAGCCAAAATAAGTTCTACTGTTATTTTTTTTAATTAATTTATAGGCGAACGCTTGACCTCAATCACACCCGGTGGAAGGTGAAGATGAGTCCGATGATGAACCGCGTCCACCCAACAAATGCCTATTCACTCTTCTTTTAAAGACTCCCAAGTGATAATACCGCGGATATATGGCCGCCGGAAGCATATTCCACTCCTTAGCCGTTCGCATGATGAATGTAAAAGCGAATATACCATATTGATATTTTCAACGGCACCTTTGCTGGTTTCAAAGGACAAGCGAGAGTAGTTCGCAAATCAGTCATAATAAACAGATATTAGCATTTTGAGTGGTACAGCACGTGTGGCTGGCATTGCCCATCAATTCATTTAACCAATAACTTGACCGAATGTTCTTTCTTTCAATATCAAAATAATATTCATACCGTTTAACCCTTATGTTCCAAGGATGTCTAATAGAAACTAATCGTGCGTTCAAAAACTGAGAAATTACCTAAATATTCATATAAAAATATTAAGTTTGCGCTAAAAACTTATGGCAATAGGTTTTGTAAATTCTGATGTATCTCCACAGGTATACTATCAAGAAAAGGGTTAACATTGCTTTTTCTTTTTTACTATTGTTATTGTTTTTATTATCTTATCAGTCTGCTTCAATTGTATATCCAGTGTATACTATGAAAATTATATTGTATTAAAATTATTGTTTGTTTTCCTTGTACTTGTAATAAATAAATAATTTCTACCATTACACTGGAGCGCAGGGCAGTTCAAAAACCCACCGCAACTATAGATAAACTGGATACTATTCTCCAATTCGCCCAGCACACGCTGAACCGAGTGCTCTTTGAGATGGGTAGCAGCACACTGGATACATGATATAGTGTTATGTATTCTTTCATTGTTGTTTTTATATAAATATGTTTGTTGTCTGTTGTTTCCTTTGCCTCAATAAACTTTTTCTTTCTTTCTTTCTTTCAATAATCTCCGTGATCATGCAAAACTATTCAAAAGTATCTTCGCACTAAAAGAACTCTATAATATAAAAGGAAGGAACACAGTAGCCGGAAGATCATTCCACAAGCTAATGACATGACACAGGAAAGAATAGGAATACTTTTCAGTGCGTTTTCAGATGCGAGTAAAAATTGTGGATTCCCTAACTAGTTTGTGTTATTCTTTTGTAGAAGGGAGAAGGTGGAATCAGGTTATGGAAAAGTTCAGATCTTCACGTCATAGGATATTTTCCTCTCCAAAATTTTATAATTATTCACAAATATGTATGTAACCATAGATGGGCAAAATGTAATCAGATTAATGAAAATGATTAACGATTACACTTTATTTCGCTCATTTATGTTTTAAACAGTACAAAATCCCAGATTGTATACACATTTATGATTTTTTAATGTATTAAATGAATTTAATCACGATTACAGAGCAAGAAAATGAAAATTACGACTACATTTTGTAATCGTTCATCATTAATCAGATTACATTTTGCCCATCTCTGTATGTGACGCCTCGGTAAGTGTAATGTGGGACGCCCTGTGCCTAAGTGGAGTGACGATTTGTGAAAAGTTGCAGGCGATTGTTAGATTAGAAAAGCCAAAGATCGGGCTCAGGGGCCGACCTTGGAAAAGACCTATGGCCAGCAGTGGACGGATACGGATTTATGGTAATGTACCTGTAATTTTGCACCCGGAATCTCCTCAAGGCGATGTCGGCGACGGGCCTGCCGTCCTTGTACCAAGTGATCCTGGGCGGTGGCCGGGCGCTGGCCTTGCACTCCAGCCGCGCCCGGCTCCCCCGCACCGCCTGCACCGACTGCATCGGCTCCACGCGCGCTGGACTACCTGTAACATGCAAACATTAAGCAAGAAAGAAAAATATTGATATGTCATATGAAAGAAAACAGGAGAATTGCTTAAACAAGCTAAGGTATCAATGATGTGAGCAAGAGAAGTTCAGCGCATGCTCTGTTATGGAACGTGAGACCTCCTATCTAACGGGTGGGCCCAGGCCCACCCAGGGCATAAAGCGGTAGACTGCAGGGCAGAGTCCAAATAATTGTATTGTATGTATAATATTAATATTTTTAGTATTTTGATATTGTATATCCTATATTTACATATAAGTGTACATTCCATAAAATTCCTTTTAAAATCAAATTAAAAATCCTATTAACTTGAACAAGATAAGCGTAACCCATATTTGGGGGACCTAGAGACGAACGTGTTAAAAATAATACAAAATCTGTACAAAATTCAATGACTGAGTGATGTTTTCATAAAATTGATTGACAGTTATAGAAATTGATTGATAGTTATGACAGTCAATCACTCAATCAATTGTAACGCATGACTATTGAATGAAAACACATGCGCACATCGAAAGAAAAGCTCTTAAAAGCAAAATAAGTGTTGAACAGTAAAAATACCAATTGCGTGTTGTTAATGTAAATAAGAGGGTATAAAAGATTCCCGAGGAGCGACGCAGTCTCATATTGCACCACTTTCAGAGATAAAACGAGTCGCCACCAAAAGTCGCAGACTAAAAATAAATCGCTTTCATTAGGCCAACGGCCTTATTATCCCGGGTGACGAGTAACATATGCAAAGGCCCCAAATAAAACAGTATTATCTAAAAGTATGGCCATCGCTCTGCGACGGGAAAAAAATTGGCCCACGTCTCAGGGCGTAGAGAGAAGAAAAACTACGTCAATATATCAGCTGTTATATTTTAGCGAGTTTACGCACTATATTCGAACATAGTCTGTAAAATACGTTCCGAAGTAGCAATAGAACTATTTCTATTGTAGCTTACGCACTCATCCTTTATCTGATTTTTATCCGGATTTTTAACGGATGTCATTCTCTTATTCGGATCAAAATTGGTAATATCCAATACTAAACGCCATAAAGAATACCATTCATGGATATTCTTTACATCCGCACGAAGTTATTCGCTTCTACATTTATCATGTGAACAGCTAAGGAGTGGAATATGCATGCATGTGAATATGCGAGGATATTTCCACATATGCGGGCATACTTTCACGATCTTATGACTTGGGAGCCATTAAGAGAAGAGTGCATTTGTTCAGCAGACGCGGCCCATCCTCGGACTTATCTTCATCTTTCATTTCTTTCAGGTGTGATTGTGCTCAAGCGTTCGCTTGTAATCTTAAAAAAGAATTTTAATATTTCTATTAAAATAAAGTAAATTATAGTAAAAATAGTTATTTACAAATAATTACATACATGAATGAATCATGTATCAGTGATTAAATAGGCATATTGCCTGTCGTAAATCAGGATAAAGTACGAAGGGAAAACGAGTCAATATATGTTTACCTAAAATTACGTAAAAGGACCTTTATCCACTTACCCATCAATCCTACACCACACGCGCTACGGTGTCCGCACTATTTACGGATAAATTCTCATTTGTTCATCAATATATGTATAATTAAATTTTGTTAGGAAATACAGGTATTTACTTTTTTATTAGTTGCAAGAAGGTACAAATTATTATATCCTGAAATATCTCCCTCGCCTACAAAATCAACCTGTATATATATATTTTATTACCGAGTTATACAGTTTCCTAGATATCTGTATTTCGACGGATTGATTTCGTAGGCACATAGATGGGCAAAATGTAATCAGATTAATGAAAATGATTAACGATTACATTTTACGTTATTTACCATTAATACGACTGCATTTTGCTCATTTACGTTTTAAACACTATAAACTCCCAGATTGTATACACATTTATGATTTTTTAATGTTTTAAATGGATATATTCATGATTACAGAGCAAGAAAATTAAAATTACTACCAAATTTTGTAATCGTTCATCATTTATCAGATTACATTTTGCCCATCTTTGCGTAGGCAATGCGTAAAATAATTACCGAAATTAATCCGATGTTTTTTAGAACCGTATTTTCACGGGTTTGTATCGGACGCAGAGTGTGGCGGAACTTATGAACATATAGTTCGATGCCAGAATGGTTGCGAAAGTGACAGACGCATATTTTTTATATCGTTTGTGAGTGGACGTGATGAGATTTTTATAGGAAGTTGCAGAGGAAATCTCAATTCGTGTTCAACATGCTAATGATAGGGGACAAGCTTCCTTTCCGAGCAAGTTTTTAGTCCATAATTATCTTCTACAACGGATCTATCCGCTGTGAAAGCTTGTCCTATATTACGGTGACAGAAAAAATATTTTTTCGCCAGAAAATCTAGCGATAAAATTTACCAGTTAATTCCTTTTATAATCAATCCAGGAATTATTTAGTTATACCGAACATGACCTTTATACAGATTTAATTAAAAAGGTACCTTCATTTAGCCAAGATATCATTTAAGAACACTATCTGAGGTGGTAGGCCGATTGCTCCAGCTGTCACACATGTTGATCACAGTACACAAGTCTAAAGACCGTCATAGAGACTCGCTTCGGATTATCGCATTTCGCCCATTTTGTGTATACCCAGTAGTTCATGTACGTAGAAACCTTCCGTCGTGTTACATGTCGGGCGTCACAGCGATGGCAACTGTCGACGGATTTTCGCCTCTTGGCAGTCAGTGCCGATCTTTGGCTTTACTGTACCATGTCACGCTATATCTTTTTCGGGGTGAGCAGAGGTACATCAGTGGCTGTACAACTTTGTGCTTATATGTCATACTCAAAGTGATCAGTAGCGCAGCTGATCGACGGGATTTGAATTTTACTAACCTACAATGCGAAACTCTCAAACGATTTGTCATCCAGATAATCTATACTAATATTATAAAGCTGAAGAGTTTGTTTGTTTGTTTGAACGCGCTAATCTCAGGAACTACTGGTTCTAATTGAAAAATTCTTTTTGAGTTGAATAGACCATTTATCGAGGAAGGCTTTAGGCTATATAACATCACGATGCAATTATTAGAAGCGAATAAATAATGGAAAATATGAAAAAAACGGGGAAAATTATTCATCCTTGAGGGCTTCCATTGCGTGCGCTGCAAAAACGGTTCAAGATACCAAAAATATATGTAAGAAAGAATTATTCCTCTTGAAATGATCTAAAAAAATGTCTGCGACAGTATATGTCTATCTTTTAAGATTAAGTCACTAGAACCGTTTTTATGGTAAACAAATTTGGTCGAAATTAATGCATTATTTGTTAAGAGTTGTATCAACGTAATAATATTAATCTTTATCCAAATAAATGTGTTGTTGATTAAGAGTATGTAATTGTGAACAAAATTGTCTTTAACATCACTTAATTTCAATGAACATCTTAGAAGATATTACAAAACCTTATATAGCAAAACAACGTTTGCCGGATCAGCTAGTATTATATAGATTATTAAGGAAAGGATTTCGTATATGTAATTATTAAAGATTAGAAAATATAATCCTAATCGTTCAGCAACAATCTGATTACATTTTGCCCACATATGCTAGACATAAATAGATTTCGGTTCCTCTGAGCGTCGGCTGACAATCAGCGCTGGCTGGCGCGTGCAGCGTCGCCCAGCACACGCTGAGCCGAGTGCTCTTTGAGATTGGTAGCAGCACACAGGATACATGATGTGATGTTATGTATTCTTTCATTGTAGTTTTTATATAAATATGTTTGTGTGTTGTTTCCTTTGCCTCAATAAACTTTTTCTTTCTTTCTTTTTCTTTTTAGCGGGCGCGGCGCGACGGGGCTGTGGCGAATTGATTACAGGACCCGCAGTCCCCGCCAATGCACAGAAGTAGTCACCTTGGGGTTTTTAGTCGGTACCAGCCGACACATCTCGGCTGCGCAACCCCCCTGTGCAGCCGAGGCGGTGCTGTGAGGATTTTCCCCAAGTAAAAAAAAAGAAGATAAATAGATTTATATTTATTGAACATACAACTGTAAAGGGTGAAAATAAATTAATTGTCAACTCATCATCGCAATTTACGGTTATTTTTAACATTTTCAAAAATAACAGGACCAATAAATGTTTTAAGGCATAAGAATAAAAATATTTTTGGCGCAAGGAACTAAATGTTATAACTTATTGTATAATACCGATAAAATTCCAAACATTCGGAACATGGTTTTATGAATGAAGTGTGTGGGTGAGTGGAATTTGAATGGATGACGTCACTTTTAGGAGGCGCCTGAGATATTCACTGCCTTGTACAAATAAAATTATACACAAAATATTTGCTGGTGTGGGTAACATAATATATACTATGCAGAATGTGCCGTGGTGGTTGCCGGCAGAATAG
Source organism: Automeris io (assembly GCA_036320925.1). Lineage (NCBI taxonomy): Eukaryota > Metazoa > Arthropoda > Insecta > Lepidoptera > Saturniidae > Automeris > Automeris io. Next base: position 1,093,469 of record JAUDJH010000008.1, read on the forward strand.
AATAGCACCCTCCTCTTCTTGCTGAGGTGTCGTAAAAGGCGACTAAGGTATCTCTTTAACACCGCAATTCAACTATGTGTTCAGAGAAGGAAAACTCGATCAAACCTGCATCCCGCGCTCTCCCGATCGTACTGGTTCTCCATTCCATCGGGTCTGAGGGATCTCGGACGAGAGAGTGCTTCTCTGGCAGCGCGTCCAGCTATGCACTTAAATATCTCCTGCGCAATTGACTGTTTCCATGAACTGGACCTCGATTTTCTTAATCGGTGTTGAAACAGTCGCCGTGGCCGAATCCGGCTGGGACATCATCATCATTACTATGCAGAAAAGGTTAACAGAAGTTGTGTTGGTCATGCACGTAGCTGATTAAATAACGCGCTGATAGATTGTAGATTTTAGGCATTTATTACAAGCACAAAGACAGCCCGGTGTTGCTAGCGCGGACACATAATTACACAATATGTTTGTCTCCGACAAAAGTTTTACACACTTAATGTAATGTAAACATATTTACTGTTCAAAGCACGATATCTAGGTTCAGCGCATTGTATATAATGAACGACAAATAAATAATAAATGGGGTTTGAAGTAATAACTGCCTATGAATCACTAAACTCCTCTAGCGGTAGAGACAAGCCTCCCACAAGCGGTGGAGCCTCGTTCCGCCTGCCTCCACAGTTGGTGACAGCAGAGCTGGAGTCTCATCCTCCACATTGGTAACGCCCTACATGACCCCACATTGATGACTCCACATTAGAATATACAAATAAAGCAGACTAATAAGATAAATAAGCAAAAAAGGATAGAACAATGTTAAATGAATTTCGCTGCTAGCTGTGGTGATATCTATGATTGACAGTGAGGGGGCTTGGCAAAGCGTCGCGTCCTCCTACGGGACTGTGATGGAACAGAAGGAGGCTGCTGGGAGGGGGAGGGAGCGTACAACAACCATGGATATTCCTGGCTAAGGCTCCGTCACAAGAGAGACGTGTTCGCGTGCGACCAGCGCATCATCCCACCGTGACACTAGATGAACTGTACACTTGAGAGAGTATGCTGCCCGAGAGATGGATTTTGAGGGGTGGGATTTTTACCCCCTAGAGATAATGCTTTTTTTTAAATTGACTCGACACAGTGACTGCTCCATACCTGATAGTAAGCATGGTGCAGTAGAAAAAACGCTAACGACTATAGAAAGGTAATAAAAAAACCCATCGGTAGTAGCAGCGATCATGCCAGCCTGCACAAATATCTCTTCACGCTACGCTTAAAGGGGTTACATATCATAGGACGGTGGAAACACGCTCGCCGGAAGATCATTCCACAGTTCAATGACACGGCAAAAGAAGGAGTTAGAGAACTTCTTAGTCCTGGCTGTGATGTGACACCGCAAACCCGCGCGCGTGGTTCTATTCAGGAAGGGAGAGGGTGGAATAAGGTTAAACAAGTCTTCAGAACACTCGCCATGATACAGACGGTAGAATACGCTCAATGAGGCAACATTTCTACGCAACTGAAGCGGTTCAAAATGGTCTACGACTGAAGGTCTCTAGGTATATGAGTTACTGGATATACACAAGCTAATCCCGAAACACGACAAGCCAAAGCGAGTCACTATGGCGATCTTTACACTCATGTATACATGACTCAGCTGGGGCAATCAAAATTTTATGCATGAATTTCTGGTATGCTTATAAATGTGTGATGTTTATTTGCGTGTACTTGGCAAATCGAACCAGGAGTGATTCAAAAAGCAGTGACCCCTAACAGATGGCCATCTGTCAGCACAGTCGTCATCCCAACCTTCAGCAAGAAGACAATTCGTTATTTGTTTTGTTCACTCTAATAGCGTATATTTTTGTCTTTCTTATAATCTATCACACAATTTGTAAGTGGCACGAAAACAATATAAATCTCACTTTAATTTATTTAGGACGATTCAAAATCTTTTATTTAAATAAGATTTGGATAATACTTTTAGTCTAGTCTTTTAAATTCCATAGCTCTTTTACAAAAAATCTTTACATGAGACTCAGTATTCATCGATACAATACCTAACTAATGACATCTTAGAATTATTATCAGCATTGAAATAATTAAAATCGAATTGCTAAAAAACCTCCATCAATGACTTCTCACGCAAAATCCTCCCTTTGTGTATAAATGCTTACTACATTATGTTGAAAAGATCGTCTAATTGAGTTTCTTGCCGGTTCTTCTCGATAGATTCTGCTTTCCGAACCAAAATTCATTTAAATTTAAATTCATTTTACTTTTTTTGACGATTCAAAAGCTGGGAAGTTGGCCTATTTGAATAATGTTTTTGATTTGATTTAGATTTTTTCTAGTAATCTACTAGTAAATTTACTTTCTAGAATATAATTAAAATGATATTTATTTAATAATCTATTAGTTACATGTAGTCTTTTTAATTTATTTTTACTTATACTTTTGCTCATATATTTTTACTATAGTATCTATCACTAATACATTTTGTAGTCGATTTATTTATTGTATGTAATAGTTTATTTTAGTATCACTTGTATTTATTATTTAAGCTATATGTATTTTGTTGTTTATCGATAATTCTTATAGGATGTAGCACGACCGGGGCCCTTCACGAAAATCAGCGCTGCAGACTTCCTCTGTGGCTTTAGGCTGACGAAGGTTCCATTCTCGCCATGTTTATATGTTCTGTATTTTCTTTTGTTTTTGTGTGTTGTTTGCAATGCGACATTTAATTTTCTGTTTTTTTTTTGTATGTTTGTGGCGAAATAAATACTTTTTCATTTTTTCATTTTCACTGTTTTCCATAAGATGTGATGTTTGTTCGATCAGATTTGTTCATAGCGCTTAGACTAAGTCGATCTGGTATGACACTAGTTGAAAAATGTGAACCGTGTGGGAATTAACATCATGACATATATTTTGCACTTTTTTCTACCTTTTTTGGACAGCATACTTTCCTGTTGTTTGGGAAAGGCACAACTTCACCGGGCGTGAGAGGCGAATACTTATGTGTTTAGCCAGCAAGTTGTGGGTGGGTGGCAGCGCAAGGGCACCCCTGTGGGTACCGTCCTTGACTTGGGCGGCCAGCCGGGGAAAGCACCTAACGGTGATCTACTAGCGTTTCGGAAGCGACTACCTTGAGAAGAAACGCCGAAAGAAATTTGACTTTGTGTAAGTTCTCTGAACATATATGTGCATATGATTGGCTGATTTAAAAATTATAATCAAGAACATCAACAGAAGGTAAGATTTTTGACAATAATCAATGATCGGCAGACCCTTTTAGTGGATTCGTAAAGTGACCCTCTTGATCCGATTTATCGGCAGTATAAAACGCCCACCAATCCGTAAATCTGGCTGAGAATGCAATGCAGTGAATTGTCAATCGTCTCACAGACCCTCGTTATCGACTCCAAGTGTGAGTCACTTGGCTTGTGGCCAGCGCGACTCACCTGCCGGTTGGGTTTCCGCTCGGGATGTCTCGTCTATTTTTAATGTGAGGATTTTTCGATTGGCCGCGCCGTTGTCGACGAACTGATTGAGTATTTACCCTTTAAGCCGATGCTAGATTGATCTCTAAATACCGGTTGCAGTTTCTTTTATACACGAAGTTAGAAATATCAGTAAAAATGCAGATCAGGAAGACGGAACTGTTATAAATGATGTCAGTTGGATCTATAAATACTGGTAATGATTTCCTTCGTACGAAAAATGAAAAATGGAAATAGAAATATAAGAAGAAGGAATGAATGATCCTGAAAAGAGAATGTATACAGCATTATTGATGTGATTACTGTGATGGTGGGTAATACAGTATGGTAAAAGAAATCAAACAGCCATTGTAAGCCTTCTCTAACTAAATCTGATGTAAAAGCTAAGAATAAAAAAATATATAAAATAAAATATAAAGTCAGAAAAACACGCTACCCTTCTGTATGAGAACCGTGGCCTCGCTTGGCATTTACCTACAGAACTAAGTTACTACAATATATTAGAGAGAGGTACCAACAAATATAGTTCTGTTCCAGACAGGTTTAAAACAAAACGTTCTCATATAAGTGATTTGTATCTTTATGAGAATAATCTCTTTAAAATGAGAAAAATAGTATTTATAAATAAATGACCTGATTTTTAGAAAACGATTACTTTTATTATTCTGAGTTAAGCTAGAATAAGTTAAAAGGGGATTGTCCGGAAGGAAGAGGATGACGCTGTATCTCTGGCCCTGGTCAGACGGGAAGAAGGAACACCCCGGGGGTTTTAGTCGGTGCAAGTCCGACACACAGGGGGGCAGCCCTCACCACCCCCTGAGGTCCGTTAGGGATTTCCCCCGGGCTATCAAAAAAAAAAGGATTGTCCGTCTGGATGAATTTGGCTTCCCAGACCCAGGTGGAGCAATCAGAGGGACACCCCGGGGGTTTTTAGTCAGTAGGAGTCTGACACACCGGGGTCGCTGCCCTCACAGCGTCCCTGATGATCCTATGCAGGATATTACCCCGGGATACAAAAAAAAAAATTAAGAGATTGTTAGTTTTTGATAAATATAATAAAAAATTGTTTAAAAAATCTGATTTGACTCGGTTGATTATCATGTGTCTTATACCTAAATAATATCCTTTTTTTACTCTTGCTCCATAAATTGACTGGAGTGCAGCTGATGGTAACTACACTGTAGCCCAAAAACGGAAGAAAGGACGGAAATTCACTGACAGTCTCTGTCGTCATGTCGCCTCACATATACCACGACTGAAGGTATATAATACTCAAGGTAGATTTTTTTGAATATAATTTGCTGGACGCACACAAGCTGATCCCGAAACGAGATGGCCTGAAGCATGTCACACTTATGTACTGTCACCTGCTACCACCTTAAAATACGGTGTAACTGAAACTGACTCAGATTATAAGGACTCAAAATTCCGTTGATACATATCGTATCATACCTAGTGATGAAAATGCCCGGGAATTTTCCTAAAGTGCCCAGCACTTCCGCGAACATTTCGTAAATTCCCGGGAATATTCCCCATACAAGTTTTGGGCACTTTGGGAAAATTCCCGGGCATTTTCATCACTAATCATACCGAGAGCGACAGTGTTATTATAACCCTAATGCATAATTTCTACAGTTAAGAGTTTAAAAGCGATGTAATAATACACATTTTACGAGCAAGTATAATGAAAACATGTTTTTAAAACAGCATCAACCATTAAATTTAAAAGTTTTAAAATTTTTCACTTCATTTTCACATCCACTTTTCACATTCACTTTTACTCAATCTTGAACTTTTCTTGGGAAATGTCTTGATGTTTTTAAACCTTCAGTTTCGGCTGAAAGCTGTGGGGATATCCGATAAATCCTTTTGCTTGATCTGGTTCCACATGTTTTAAACGATAATGACATCGCCACGCTATACCCCTTTCGGGGTGTACAGAGATACATTAATAACTGTTATTCACTTTTCGCTTGTATGTCGTGCCCTATTTCACCCTCAGCGCAGCGGATCGCCATTCACATGACATTTCTATTAGACGCCATGCGAGCATGTGGAGCCTAATTTTTTATTTAATTTGGTAAATATCCAGAGGTAATTGCGGGGATTTAAACCAGGTTTTTTTCAACTATTGCATAAAATAATGAGGTACAAACAAATACACAAAGATTAAAGAAATGACGTTAGTATTTCTTTGCCTAATTCGGATAGCGTCAATAAACCCTGACGACACATCCACGCCTCTCCAAAACAAACATAATTTGCAACATCGCGTCATTCATTCATGGAGCATTCTCCTGTGACGGTGGTTGTGTGGGCTGTGCATCGTCAAGGCTATTCGAGCCTTCATCACCTCCATTCAATTCTAAATACGGGCCATTTAGGAGTAAAACGACGTTCAATCACATGCCCGAAGCGTTTGTGGGTGAGTTTTGGCACGCGTTGCTCGTCTAGGTTGCTGACCAGTTGATTAGAGATTGCTTGTGGCGTCAGTCGTCTGGATTATGACGACGTAGCTATCGTTTTACGCGAGCACATTTACTGTAGCACTTTCATATATGTATGTATGTATTGATAGCTTCCAGATGTCTTTAGGTGTTGTATTGTATAGGCGAATATTGAGTCCTTTTTTGTGGTAGCCTGTGGGAAATCCTCGTGGACCGTCAGGACGCCGAGACCGGTGGCCTGGTGTGCTAAACTCTAGCTGACTAAAAAGCCCGGGGTGAGCACCTTGCCTTCGAAGCCAAGGGCACGGACACATCGACTTCCTGGGCTCCGGTGACGTTTGGCCTTACACAGGTCTCTATATATTTTCGGAGGGTGTTTTATAGAGACACCCCTCACTAAACATGCAAGGGGTTAAAAGCCTCACTTGCAACTATGTATTGCCATTGGAGCAATGCGCAGAAATACATCGCGCACTGTTCACGCCAAGATATGTAAACAGCGCACCCTCTCAAGTTCCTAGGGGCTTCATTCGGTTAAGGACGAAAGTCTCTAATGAAGGCCCTGCTACGACGACCTGTACTAAAGGGGCAGCGGACAGGGAAGTCAAGGTTGGCTATCGCCTCCCTTTTCGTCGTCTCCTAGCATAGTCTTCTCGCAGGAGAGAACTGCCTACCATACCCCATCGCTGCCCACAATCGCGTGAAGGAACGATGGCAGCGATCAAGCACGCTGGTGTATATAGCGACCCACAGAAGTACAATTAACTGTTTAAAGCTTGTAATTAGGTAATATTAATTTGTACGGAACACCCTGTATGTATATGTATTTTATAATCTATCTTTTCTATTTTTCGTATTCTTCATATGTGGCATATTACATTAATAATATTCTATGTATTTATTGTAATATCAATTTATTATATTGATGGTCGCATTTTTTATATCCCACTATATGGAGTGTAATAGAGCTTGTTTTTTTTTAATCTTCAATTTTGATGTATGCACTATAAAAACAGGTATTTCTATTTTAGGTTGGAAATAAAAAATACATATTTCCACAATTTCATAAAGTCAAGTCCCAAGAGGTATTGGAGTTTGAAAGTTTGTACTAAAATCTGACAATGCTCACTACATTACGAAATAGTTTCCACAAATCTTAAATTTAAATAATCATTGTGGTCAAATTAAGCCACTTTATTTAATACACGTTTTATAGAAGCTTAAACTAGGTTTAATTTGTTGATGCAAACCGCTCCTTACATTTATTATACACAAAAAAGTTTCGGCAACTAATTGATGTTTTACACGCATATTATGTAGTAATTTATATATTTTATTTATATTACTAAACTTCCGCTATTGTCTCGTTATTTCACAGGATTTTATAAGTAAATAATTGCAGCATGTGTTTGAAGATTGAAAATAATTATTAGTACAACGACCTTGTTTCTATGCGGCTTTTGAGGGTACATCGAGAAGCAACAAAATTCATTTAATTGTCGTTGGCTGTGAATTTTTTGGTATAATATATTATTTTATTATTATAAGTAATTAAGATGACGTGCTTAGAATCATGCCGAATATCTTGTATAATTAACACAGCTGTATAATTCATTACAATTTTCAAGGCTTAAAAAAATGCCTGGTTGTAGGTTTCACAGTTTTTTATCGGTTGCACAATGAGGAGCGTTCACGGACCCTAAGTACTTTAATTCCACCAGAACCATTTCATCATGATACCATTACACATCGTGTCGGATACCATCCGTATGTGATGGATGTTTCTCGTATCCGCGCGAAGAGATTCGCTTTTAGATTCCTCATGCGAACAGAAGGCGTGGAATATGCTTCCAGTGAACACATTTACAGGATCTTATGGCTTAGGAGACTTTAAGAGAAGAGTGAATAGGAATTTGTTGGGCGGACCCAGTCCATTGTCAAACTCATCTTGACTTCCACCAGGTGTGATTAACTTTAAGCGTTCGCCTATAAATAATTAAAAAAAAAAACATAATCTTGTTTCTGTGACGTAAATATATCAATAAATGTTACAGGGTTTAAGAAAAATTGCGATAGAATAAAATTAACATGAATACGAAAACAGATAAATACGTTGTTTCACTTTTTGCCGCGTTTTTTATTCCAGATGAGTTGCATCTATTTTTTAATTCTATATTTCGAGGTGCGAATCAACTAAGGACTAGTTATGCAAAGGTAATGTAGAAATATTATGTTTTTATAAGGTTTAACGAATTAAGTTACACATTTAAACATAAATGAAAGAAAGCGGAATTTAGGAAATTGAAAATTTTAGTTAGTTCCTCAATGAATAGGCAAAAGGCTTTTTTATACTGGTTCGACAAAATGTTATCAAAAGTAAAAAAAAAACTTAATTCCAGTTCGCTATTTCTACCCTAATAAAATTAGATTTAATAATAACATTATTTGAACAATAACAAATTGTGGAAAATGTACAAAAAGGCTTTTCTGGATTAATTTTGGTATTCGATACTAGATGGCGTTGAGCGAACTACAAATGGATGCACATATAGGACTAGTACTCGGTGACGCGAGTTTTCGCAAGTTCGTATTCTGGCGCGTATATCTGGATTAATCCAGATTAAGTACTCCTTAAAGTTTTCAAGGGATTTAATCATGATTACAGAGCAACAAAATTGAAATTACGACTACATTTACAAATCAAATCATTCAAATCATCAACAAATTACATTTTTCCCATCTCTGGGTGAGGAACAAAAATCTCTGCGATAAATCTAAGATAAAAATATACATAATATTCGTGTTACATTTTTTATATTTCTGCCTATCCCTTGTTTAAGCGGATTTGGACCCCGTGAGAAACAAACGAATCGCATTGCCCGTCGAACCTGTTAAATGTATATACATAATTTTGTGCGTAGATAATTTATAATATACAAACGTGTTATATTTCTGGAAATTTGTTTATAATGATAATAAAAATGCGAGTTAATTTGAAGAGCAGCAAAATTCTAATATTAACAAAGATTCTTTTACACATATGTAAAAACCTGAGAATTGCGTTAACTGTTATCGAGTTATTTGTTAGCAGGGAGACGTCTTCATTGAAACCGTTGGTGGTCGATTGCATGTGCGTCGTAAAACTTTTACTACCCTCGCGTAATCTCCTCGAGGACGAAAACCACTCTATCATAATCAAATGAGTCTATTTAATCTCTTTGTTTACTTCTTCGTTTACTCAGCATAGTACATAGTATCGCAATATTTTTTTATTATTATTGACGTTTTAAAATTATGTAGCCATAGCACCAACTATCTATCTATCAAGCCGCTGAATCCTTATTGAGGTAGGCAGAGAGAACGGAACGCTACTTCTATATATTTTTGCAAATCTCTTTCGCTTCCTTAACATTCATTGGTCCTTTCATGAACTCTCTCCTAGTCCACGTACATTTTTTTTAAATAATTTATAGACGAACGCTTGACCTCAATCACACCTGGTGGAAGGTGAAGATGAGTTCATTGATGAAACGCGATCGCCTAGCAAATGCCTATTCACTCTTCTCTTAAAGACTCCCAGGTCATAAGATCGCGGAAATATGGCCGCTGGAAGCATATTCCACTCCCTAGCCGTTCGCATGATGAATGTAGAAGCAGACATTAGATGTTACCCTTCATCAGATCTGTTTTTATTTGGTCTACGTAGGTAATTCTTGGTCGGCTTCGTCTCTTACTTCCACTCACATTCATATTATGTATCTTTATTGTCGTCTTCCTTTATCATTCATCCTCAAAATATGTATTCTTTATTATGTTATTTAGAGTTTCGAATATTTTTTTGCTAAATCGTTCTGTGATAAATTCACTGTGGCGGTCTCGTGGACCAGTGACCGGTACCTATTCGCTGCTATTCGAATGTTCATAGGTTCGAATACCGGCACCTGCATCTGGATTTTTCTAGATTAAGTATGGATTTAGGTCCCATGAAGGAAAACAACGTGAGAAAATCCGCATGGGATATAATATAAATGTCACGTGCACTCATACTGTGAAATCGGCGATCAGCTGCGCTTCTGGTCACGTTGGAGACGACATATAAGCATAGTACAATCGCCCTTAGTCTCACATATATACTCGCATTAAAACAGTATTGGCGTCTGTCGCATCCAACGAAACGACGCCTTTAAAGTGACTCACTGCGGTCCGGGCAGGTGTAAGTGAGGGCGCTCGTAATAACTTTTCCTTTTCGCAATCGCAGGTGCCAAATCTGCTGCGATTTTTCCCCGATCTCATTGTCTAAGAGTGTGACATGCTTGAAATTTATTTATTAATATAATTAAATAGGTTTTCCTTTAAAAATATTTAAGTACAGACGCACGATTGCTTTTTAACAAACTATTTAAAGAATATAATGGCTGTGGATAGTGGCTTTGTGGATAATGGGACGGTTTCTATCGGCAACGCGAACAATCGTAGGTTAGAATCTCGACACGTATCTCTGCGGGTTTTCGAGATTACGTAAACATTTAGACACACACAACACACACAGAAACAATAACAAGAACAATGTCAAACTTAAAATATATCTATATACTTGTCCATAGCCAAATACCCTTTTTTTGGTAACCCAGGGGAAATCCTCATGGATCGTCAGAGGGCAGTGAGAGCCGCCCCCCGATATGCCGGCCTCCTATCGACTAAAACCCCTGGGGTGCTCCTACAGTCGCGTATACACCAGCCCCTGGGTACGCCGAGGACTTCCAATAGCCAAATACCCCTTATATAGAGTGGACATTGTTGGTATAACAGAAAAATGACCAAGGTTGGTTTTATAAGGTTTGGAAGCAAATACGGCAGCGGGATACCGAGGCAGCCGGCAAGATATGTTGGAGATGCGAACATCTCTTGCTCCCTGACTACGATTGGCACAGATACTCCGGCAAGACTTTATCACTGTCGTTTAAAGGATTATGTTGTTTTGGGAAATAACCCGACTCGATTGAGGTCGTTGCGCTTCACTAAAAGCGATTAAAACCGACCGCGTGGGTGGCAATTACTCGATACTGATTTTGCGATAAAAATTAAGAGTTTTCTTAATTATTAATAATGTATCGTCAAGCTATATCCCTTTAAGGGTGAGCATAGATACATTAGTGGATGTATCCATTTTGCATTTACGTGTTGTGCCCAACGTGACCAGTAGCATAGCTGATCGTCGTTCGCACATCACTAGTACACATGACATTTCTATTAGATATCATGCGAATTTCCTCGCAATGTTTCCTTTCACCGGTAAGTGTGAAAAACCCTGATTTTCGTGCCGGTATTCGACCCTTTAACCATTCGCGTCGCCGCACATGGATGCCAATCTCTTATCTACTGGGCCACCACACCTACAAGCGTATTTTAATTACTCAGCGAGTTATTTCAATTTAAGCGCGTAGTGGATACAGTAATTGATATATCTTTGCTCAACACGAAAAGGATATAGCGTCACGATAAATTATCATTATTATTTTACAAATTAACACACTTTAACCTTTCGCGTTTTGCATTCGTTATAATTACCTTAACGGACTTATGCGCGAATTAACTTACTTTTAATTATGGCTCGACGTTTCGAACTGGTTACACAGTTCACGATCACAAATGGACTAAAATTATCAAGAACAAAGGACGGTAGAGGAAGTAACTACCCGCCCCCGACAAAAACCCCGCGGCACGCGGTAACCAGGTCTAAACGTCGAGCCATTACTAAAAGTAAGTTAATTCGCGCATAAGTACGTCAAGGTATTTATAATTTTATAAATGATTAATATCTGCCGTCCAGTGGCGTGCATCCCATAGAAATATAAGAAATAATTATCTTATAATACTTGGACAATCAATATATTTTTACTAGCTAGTTTCGTCCCAGTGCAGGGCAAGAGCCTCCCTTCCCTTTTTTCTCTATATTTGTGCAATCCATGAAAAGGTGCTTCGACATTTAACCCTGGACAAAATATCCAATACGGGTTGATGAGTGTGCATTATATGTGCATAGAAGATGCATGCAGCAGCTTAGATGCCAGCAGTATATCTTGGTTGGCTCTTACTCTCTTACACTCACACACACACACACACACACACACACACACACACACATAAGAATATTCCACAAAACAGGAATTAATATTTCCTGTAAAGTTACTTTTTTTGAGTACCGACTTATTAGCACGTAGCCATCGAAATATATTAGGTCCTTACATATGAAATTGGCGTTTTGTATGGGAGGAACAAAAGTCTAATATTTTTTAATATAATATATTTAATTAATCAAAGTATGAACCATTATTTTCTATGCACTTTTGCCATCTCATAGGTAGTTCATTGATCCCTTTACTAAAAAAACCAGTCGGACGGGAATCAATAAAATCTTTGAAGGCGATTTGGACTGCCCCATCGGAGTTGAATTTTTTCCCTTGCAAGAAGTTATCCAAATTTCGAAAAAAATGGTAATCTGTTAGAGCAAGGTCCGGAGAGTACGGAGGATGTCTTATACTTTCCAATTGAAGCTCTTCTAATTTAGTAGCCGTCTGTTGCGCAGTGTGTGGTCTAGCGTTGTCGTGAAGCAGCAGTGGCGTGGAGCGATTGACCAGCCTAGGTTGTTTAGCTGCTAGCTTTTCCATCATGGTTTGCAATTGCTGACAATAGACATCAGCCGTAATAGTCTGGCCAGATTTGAGAAAACTGTAATGAACAATACCGGCACTAGTCCACCAAACGCTAACAAGTAACTTTTTTGGGGTTAATTTTCGCTTGGGGCAGGATTTGGCTGGCTGGCCAGGATCCAACCATTGCGCTGAGCGCTTCCGATTATCGTAAAGAACCCATTTTTCATGACAGGTAATGATTCGGTTTAAAATACCTTCATTATTGTGCCGGTTTAGTAATGTAACGCAGCAGTCGACGCGCGTTTGCCGGTTTGCTTCAGTCAATTCGTGAGGTACCCACCTTTCAAGCTTTTTAATCTTCCCAATTTGCTTCAAGTGAATTAAAACAGTTTTATCACTAACATCGCAGCCTGCAGCTAACTCGGACGTGGTTTGCGATGGATCCGCTTCCACAATAGCCTTCAACTCTTCATTATCAACTTGAGTCTCAGGCCGTCCACGGGGCTTGTTCTGCAGGTCGAAATTTCCAGAACGAAAACGTTGGAACCAAAAACGAACTGTGTTTTCTTTTGCAACACGACCGCCATACACATCATTCACCCTTCGAGTTGTTTCCGCAGCACTAGTGCCACGGCGGAACTCGTACTCGTAAATAATGCGATATTTTAAGTTTTCCATTTTGTAAAATGAGTGACGCAAACAGAAAAAAACAGAAGAAAAAAACAAATGAATGACGATCATCGAAGCACAAATACATGAGTCTATAGCTGTACAAATGTGAATTTGGAATTCCTTACTAAAGAGGAGAAATTTGTGATTAAAGTGGCCAGTACGAAAAACGCCAATTTCATATGTAAGGACCTAATACAATTCACAAAATTTACACACGCGTTAATGTCACACCTATTAATGATATCGAGGTGGCTTCATACTGATCGTCCCACAGTATTTGATTATCTCATCGATACGAGAGAAAACATATGTCTCCACTCACCCCAAAATAGTTATAGCATGATGATATTAAAAATGACCAATCGATATTTATAGCAATAATAAATATTTAACTACACAAACACGGGAATAAAACGACACAGTTGCGCTCCGAGTTTGTTTACGCTCGGGAGAGGAAAAAAGTACGTAGTACACACAGGGGCAGGGTGCGGGGCGTGGGGGACGGGGCACGCGGAGGAATCCTACGCTACGGCGGCCGATGGGCTGGTATTGCCAACTACAGGCCAAGGTATTACCCTTAACGATTTTTTTTTATATTTTCAGGACAATAAATAGCAATATATAAACATTAAAATACACGAAATAAAGATCAAGCTAAGGGATACAAAATAATAAGAGAAAATTAATCAACTAACAACATAAAGAAAAACAAATACAACAAAGATTATCATAAAATTTTAGATTAGCACTTTTTTTTCACCATTCTTCTAAAGGAGTAAGTTATTCAAATTCAAATTCATAATTTGTGTATAAAGGATCTCTTATCTCCTATCGCTGTGCTATTAGAAATCTGTATTCGAATTTCACTTTGTTTATACGGAAATTTGCTTTGTAGTACATGTTACGCTTTAACGTAATTGGAGTGGTGCACTGTATATGGCATGATATCTATTGTTATTTTTGCATGTATACACTCTGTTTGAAAGCATATTAAAATAAAATAAAATAAAGGAGTCAATTGTACAGATAATTGGAATTTTGACATTGTAAAAACATTTGTTATACATATTAATGGCACGAAAATAAAAGTTTTTCGGATTTTTTTCATAAATTGGCAAATTTAAAACACCTATCGGTCTTGTTCAGAGAAGTGGGTATAAAAGAAATTTGGTTGCAAATATGAAAAATAGACTGGCATTTAATAAATTTCTAGTCTTTTTATATTAAAAAAAAAACGAATTTTAGTAAGAATGGACTGGCAATAATCAAACAGTTCCTTAAGGATATTACCTTTTTTGTGTTGTTTCTATGAATATCGTTCCTCTTTTATTTTTTGGAAGTTAATTATAATATCCCTTTTCAATTTATTACAAACTTATATTATATATCAATTAATGTGCAAGTGTGGGAACATTCATATCTTCTTATGTATCCCTCGGTTAATTATTTTCTTTAAAAAAAACAAAAACAAAATAAAAGTCGTATTCTTTTAAGGCCGCAATAATTACTCTTTTACGCATGAAAATTCCTCAATTTAAGGGTAAAATTCCTATGTGGATATCACTGCGATGGGTCCCTTTTTACCTCCATCGGGTTTCCTTTTGACTCGAACGTTTAGTTTTTACGTCTGAGCCCGATTTGGCGTTGCAACTCCATAAACAGTTACTTGCGCGGCTACCCCGCTGAATTGTTTTTAAATGATCGTGCAACGATGGGATACGCCGTGCGGCAATTTACGGTGCATCCTTTGAGAGATTTCTTGAAGGACTGTGTCACAAATAAGTAAAGTAACACTTCAAATATGAAATTTATATAATATTTTATCATCTATTTGGGATGTTTGTATGAAATTAATATTCAGCGTTTAGTTATGTGTGGTGTAAACAGAAAATTATGTTTCAATAAAATGTCTCATTTCGAACAACACATAAAATATTGATAATAAAAATATATGGTTACGCTATATCCCTTACAGGGATGAGCAAAGATACATAAGTGGCTGTATTCACTTTTGCGATTATATGTTGTGCCCAAGGTGACCAGTAGCGCAGCTAATTGCCGTTTTCAGAGTACTTACACATGACAATTCTATTAAATGTTATACTGGTTTCCTCAAGATATTACCTTCACCGTTGAGCATTTGGTGACTAAATCCGTATGTAATCTGGATAAATCCAGATGTGACCAGTCTATTACCCACAAGACCACCGCAGCCATTGATAAAATATATATAATAAGATCTAGGATCTTTTGTACAAGACCTAGGTCAGGTCATGCATGGAATATTGTTCGCATCTCTGGAATGGTACCGCACAGCGCCTCCTTGGCGTCCTGGATAGGTTGCAACGCAGTGCTGTCCTCATCAATCAATGAGAATGATCCTGACGTTTCTAAGCATCTTGATTTGTTTCAGCTGTGCAAGGACATAGCCTCGCTGAGTGTATTTACCGTTTACTTCATGGCGAATGCTTTGAGTACCTGGAGAACCTCATTTCACTTTTCCCTTTTATAATAAAACCATACGGGATGTGTGTCGCAACCACAGTTTTATCGTTACTTACAGAAGTCTTGCTTGCCTTGCTGAGTGTATTTACCGTTTACTTCATGGCGAATGCTTTGAGTAGCTGGAGAACCTCATTTCACTTTTCCCTTTTATAATAAAACCATACGGGATGTGTGTCGCAACCACAGTTTTACCGTTACTTACAGAAGTCTTGCTTGCCTTGCTGAGTGTATTTACCGTTTACTTCATGGCGAATGCTTTGAGTAGCTGGAGAACCTCATTTCACTTTTCCCTTTTATAATAAAACCATACGGGAAGTGTGTCGCAACCACAGTTTTATCGTTACTTACAGAAGTCTTGCTTGCCTTGCTGAGTGTATTTACCGTTTACTTCATGGCGAATGCTTTGAGTAGCTGGAGAACCTCATTTCACTTTTCCCTTTTATAATAAAACCATACGGGATGTGTATCGCAACCACAGTTTTACCGTTACTTACAGAAGTCTTGCTTGCCTTGCTGAGTGTATTTACCGTTTACTTCATGGCGAATGCTTTGAGTAGCTGGAGAACCTCATTTCACTTTTCCCTTTTATAATAAAACCATACGGGAAGTGTGTCGCAACCACAGTTTTATCGTTACTTACAGAAGTCTTGCTTGCCTTGCTGAGTGTATTTACCGTTTATTTCATGGCGAATGCTTTGAGTAGCTGGAGAAACTCATTTCACTTTTCCCTTTTATAATAAAACCATACGGGATGTGTGTCGCAACCACAGTTTTATCGTTACTTACAGAAGTCTTGCTTGCCTTGCTGAGTGTATTTACCGTTTACTTCATGGCGAATGCTTTGAGTAGCTGGAGAAACTCATTTCACTTTTCCCTTTTATAATAAAACCATACGGGATGTGTGTCGCAACCACAGTTTTATCGTTACTTATAGAAGTAAGAGCGTACATGCTACTTTTTTTAATAGTCCACACTTACTAAAACACATTCGAAAAGAGCGCACCATTGTAAGCAGTATGGCGTGTAATCGGCAAATAAATACGATCTTTTGTTCATCCCCACAAGGCGAGGGAACGATGAGCTCGCGATCGCATCACAGCTGAGCCGGCAGACCGTCTATACGTGGCTCCGTATTTTTTACAAGTATGTAGCAATTTTCCTTGTTTTATTTATATCATTAAACGCATTTTACCTGATATTTTATTCGCGTTGTTTAACTTTAACTTAAAATAGAGTATAATGTAATAGAAATTACCCTAGAGTTTGCCTCGTACAGTTTATTAACGACGTATACATACATATATCGAGTGCTCGATCAGCATATTTGTTGCCTTTTCTCAAAAAAAAAAGAGTACTTTAAAGGGACTTTTTCGCGAAGAAAAATATTGAGGCTTTACTTCCGAACTACATTTCATAATATATTATTATAAACCAGTTTCCTCTCTCAGCAGGGCAAACGCCTCCCTTTTTTTTCCAATATATTTATGGAATCCATGGAAAGATCCCTGTTAGAACATTTAACCCAGCAGGCGTATCCAATGCGGGTTGGCGGGCGACACCTATGCAGGGAATGTGCATCCAGCAACAGTCGGCATGCAATTCGGAATGCTGTAGAAAATAATCAGCTCTTACGCTCCTACGATACCTCAGTATGATGAAGAGGGAGGCTCTATTCTATTCTACCGGTAAACCTGCTTTTCATTCGCATTTCATATATTAGTTAATATTTTATACTATAGCATGTAGACGTAACCCGATACGGAGTTGTCGCCCTAAGGGTCGTTAGGGTGCTACGAGAC
This sequence comes from Automeris io, assembly GCA_036320925.1. NCBI lineage: Eukaryota > Metazoa > Arthropoda > Insecta > Lepidoptera > Saturniidae > Automeris > Automeris io. The sequence goes on from JAUDJH010000008.1 coordinate 1,111,045, forward strand.
GTGCGGGGTAAGAGGATGCGCGCGCGCACGGCTCTAGCAAGTTAGTCGACTACCGAGACCCAAGGCGGGAGTACGTGCGTGTACGTCGCAGTTCGGTGTGCCTTAAAGTGCAAATAAACTGTAAAACGCCAAATTCGTATCTTACTATAACCACACCCACGACCACCGGTCATATCTGGCGCCCCACGTTGGGCATAAGATACGAATTTGGGGTTTTACAGTTTATTTGCACTTTAAGGCACACCGAACTGCGACGTACTCCCGCCTTGGGTCTCGGTAGTCGACTAACTTCTAAGCGTCCCGTGCGCGCGCGCATCCTCTTACCCCGCACGTCTCGTAACACCTTAACGACCCTTAGGGCGACAAGACCGTATCGGGTTACGCCTACATGCTATATATAATACACTAGCTGTCCCGGCAGACCTTGTTCTGCCCTATTTCTCTAAAACAAAGTCATATTGTTTTTTTTAATGTTAATAGCCTCCCCGTCAGATTTTTTTGAAAATTGTTTGAAAGAACCTGGCCTTAATGCTATATGTATAAAAATTGACAAATATTGACATTAATATTTATACGTCACTCAATTGTTTTGTCTACCCGGAACTCGTCCACTGACATTTAAACTTTATGGTATGGTGTTAAAGTTCAAATTGACTTTTAAATATTATTACGAATTTTTTGTATGAGAATATAGAAAAGTGTTGTTTTTAGACTTTTTCAGACAATTTTTTTAATTTTTCTGTCCGTAATAACCTTCCCCAGACTTCAACAAACACAACAAAAAAGAAATCAGTCAAATCGGTTTAGTCGTTCTCGAGTTTCGCGCTTATCAAGACATAGCTGATCCGGCAAACGTAGTTTTGCTATATAAGTTATTGTAATATCTTCTATGATGTTCATTGAAATTAAGTGATGTCAAAGACAATTTTGTTCATAATTAAATACTCTTAATCAACAAAGCATTTATTTGGATAAAGATTAATATTATTACGTTGATACAACTCTTAACAAATAATGCATTAATTTCGACCAAATTTGTTTACCATAAAAACGGTTCTAGTGACTTTATCTTAAAAGATAAACATATACTGTCGCGGACATTTTTTTAGATCATCTCAAGAGGAATAATTCTTTCTTACATATATTTTTGGTATCTTGAACCGTTTTTGCAGCGCACGCAATGGAAGCCCTCAAGGATGAAAAATTTTGCCCGTTTTTTTCACATTTTCCATTATTTCTTCGCTTCTAATAATTGCATCGTGATGTTATATAGCCTATAGCCTTCCTCGATAAATGGTCTATTCAACTCAAAAAGAATTTTTCAATTTGAACCAGTAGTTCCAGAGATTAGCGCGTTCAAACAAACAAACAAACAAACAAACAAACAAACAAACAAACTCTTCAGCTTTATAATATTAGTATAGATATATTTCCTAAAACTCCCGTAAATGGTTTCTTTTGAGATCTAACCTACTCCAGGAAGGGCCAGCTATGAACTTGGTGATCATCCTCACATCTCTTTGTCACACAGTTTTTTTTTTTGTTATTGATCTAGGTTTCCATCTGGTTGCAATAGCCTTGGAAAGGAGCAAACTGGAGCACTGCATGGATCGTCCGAAATGGAAAAATACTTCCTCCACCACCACCTTCATTAATTGAGGAGAATAGCGAATAGAGAATAGTGCGTGAATGCTAGCGCTTGCACAAACGCACTCTCTTACTCTTATAAGACGGGAAACCGTGACAACTAGAGAGAGGCAGAAGGCAGAAGTCTGGTAACTGATAACTAACCCCTATCAGCACACGAAGCTTTTTATATGAATAAAATCAGTAATACAGTATACAAACGCGAAAGATTGAAATAAATTACAAAGATCCTTCTTAGCAACAACGTTTGGCCAGCAACGGAATCAAAAAGAATAAATAAACGTAATTATAACACAAAATCACAATTTTTAAACATTAACGGACGTCTAGTTTTATAAATACCAAGATTATACATTCAACGTTATTTCACTGAAATAAACTCATTTATATTTTATCGTTGTTTTAATAGACTGTTATAATATTTTCGGCAACTATTAGTCAGGTCTAAAATGAGATTATTTGGCGGAAAATTAGCGTGTGACGTTGGCGTGTAAAAGAAAATTGCGGAAATTAAAAGCCGTTGGCATGGGATTAAGGTTTCGTCCTTAAGGTAATACACCGTACGACGCGGCAGACGGCTTTTCTATGCAGTATTAATTTATATGAGATCGATTCCGACATACAACTGAATTTGTCGCGCGTCATGTCGCAGTATTGGAATAAAGATTTCTTAATACAAATATAAAACTATAAATACTTCAACGGGTCTTGTATTATGTTGCGTATGAGACACGTTAAAGTATTAATAATGAGTACAAAACTCGAAGGTTTAAAATGTGTTATTTATGCAAAAATAAATATAAAATATTCTTATAGTACTTAAATATGTTTCTAAATAAACATACAATTTCAACTATCTATAGCGTGATTATCTACTGTTTTTCATTATTTTATACCTTTTCTGTGTCGTATTAGAAAATGCTACAGACCAAATAAACATTTATAGAAGAAAATGAACCATCCATGTTCATTTAAATAAACAAAAAAAAATCTAGCTTTACTCTTGTCCGCGCATTTTCAACTAGATTATCGTTCCGAATATATATTTTTCTAAATATAATTAATTAATAATAATATATCGACGCGGTATATCCCTTGCGTCGTGAGCAGGGATGTATTAGTGGTTGTATCCATTTTAGCTTTTTATGTCGTGCTAAACGCGCCCAGTGGCGCAGATGATCGCCATTCTCTCAATCAGAGATGGGCAAAATGTAATCTGATTAATGATTAAAGATTACAAAATGCACTCGTAATTTTAATTTTCTTGCTTAGTAATCATGATTAAATCCATTTAAAACGTTAAGAAATTTTAAATGTGTATGGAATCTGGGATTCTGTAGTGTTTAAAACATAAATGAGCAAAATGCAGTCATATTAATGGTATAAAAACGTAAAATGTAATCGTAATAACTTTTATTAATCGGATTATATTTTACCCATCTATTCACTCAACACTAGCACATATGATATGTCTATGGATGCCATGTTCCTCGCGATCTCTTCCTTCACCGGCGAGCACGCGGTGCCTAAATTCGTGCTTAATCTAAAAAAACCGGAGGTAGAGGAAGCTTTCACCTTCCACCAGGTTGGTAGAACTCAAGCGCCAGTCTGTACATAATAAAAAAATAATAAACCCATCACCCTCATGGTAGTCTTATAATGGATTTCTGGATAAAAAGGAGTCACTATTATTTAATACGTTGAGTCTAATGTCGGTCCCCAGGGATCGACAGTTATGACCGGTGGTCGTGGGTGTGGTTGTAGAAAGACAAGAATTTTGGCGTTTTACTGTTTATTTGCACTTTAAGACACACCGAACTGCAACGCACACACACGTACTCTAGCCTTGGGTCTCGGTAGTCGACTGAATTAGCTAGAGCATCCCGTGCGCGCGCGCACCCCTTACCCCGCGCGTCCTGTAACACCCTAACGACCCTTAGGGCGTTTCAACACAAGCACGTATCGGGCGGCGTCTACATGCTATACAGTAAACTTGTTTTTGGGGCCTCAGTATCTAAGTATATTCAAAGTTTACTTTGCTTGGTATATTTCGTTTCTAAGTGATCACTGGAGGCTCGAACAAAAGTCCTAAAAGAGTAAAGTAAGTAAGTAGTAGATCTCGTAAATTATGTTTTAGAATTACAGGCGCACACTTGACCTCAATCACACCTGGTGGAAGGTGAAGATGAGTCCGGCATTAGACCGCCTCCTCCCAACAAATGCCTATTCACTTTTCTCTTAAAGACTTCCAGGTCGTAAGATCGTGGAAATATGCTCGTTGGAAGCATATTCCACTCCTTAGCTGTTCGCATTATGAATGTAGAAACAAATCTTGATGTTAGAAGATTTGAATATTCCCAATTGCTCGCTCGTTGGCAGCTAAACGAAAAGCAGAGCAATATCAATGCCGGGTACAACGTCTTCATAATTCTATAGTTGTAAGTTGCGCCTGATTGCAGTTAATTGTGACCTTGCTGGAACCCTAAAATAGTCCTGTGCGTGTTTCCTACGACCTCTAAGCAAAAGTCATCGAACCTTCGATCGTTTCCTAAATCGGTTAACGGCCCGGGAGTTGCCGCCGGCAGTGACAGTCTGGAATTTCATAATTTGCTGTTTTATTACGTGCTAACTCTCACTGGGCCTTCGTATTTAATAATAATACTTCATCACGCTATAGCCTTTTTAAGGCGAGCAGAGATTCATTAGTGGCTGTATCCAAATTATGCTTATATGATGTGCCAATGTCACAGTACCGACATATTGCTTTCGCCTACCTATGCCTATAGTCACCAGCTAAAAAACTCCGCCTATATACAATGGATGATTTATATTTTATTTATCCGTAGTATTTTTATTCTGAAAATCATTTTGAGCCAAAATGTAGGCACTGAATGCTAAAAACTCCGCGTGTTTGTTGTGCGAACTTTCAGCACGAAGCTCTGCTTTTCCTGCAAAACACTTTGCATTGAGAAAGGGTTAATTAATGCAAAAAATCATATGACTCAGGACAGTCACGCGATTGTCTTCTGCTTCTCAAAAATGTCAGGAATCCAAAGTCTTTATGCCCGAATTCGCTACCACCTGAACCCACTGTCAGATAAAAATTTAATTTGCCTACGCCCGAGGCAATCTCACACTGATGCACCCAAATTCCTTCATATGTTATATACCTTGCACCACTGTTAGATTCAACAGAAAGGAATTTATATTAATTAATTAAGCAATTGAAGAATTTCTTTCTTGAGCTAAATATTTCAGGTGCCTCCATTTTATTTAATGCAAGATACTTTTCTCGAATTTAAAATGAATTATGTTAATAAAACTTTCTTATTCGACAACCTTTTTATACTTAGGCATTTATCAAAGCTATTTAAGTAATCCCAGCAGTCGAGAAGCTCGCAAAATTTATAAATTTATTTACAATAGTTTAGTGGAACCTTAAAGTGTCTCTATCTGCTATAGTGTGTCTATAACACTTAGTGTAATGTTTATATTTTTATTTTTTATATCTTTATTTATGATGTAGCACGATAGGGCTGGCATGACTGCATGCGGCAGTCAAATGCCCTTTAAATAAATTGATAAAATAAACCTTTTTATTTTATTATTTCTTCCTTGAAGAAAATTCTCATAGGACCGTCTCAGCTGTTTAGGGGGGTTTCGTGACCGAGTTGAGTCGAACTTGTTAAGAGCCAAGGTGACTGCTTTTGCGCGTTGGCGGAGAAGGTGAGATCAAAAAGGAAAAAGTAGCTGTGGTAGCTTAGTAGATTAGGGATCAGTAATCATGTGCGGTAACACGAAAGGTTGTAGATTCGAATCGCGACACATTAATGTGGGTTTTCTAGACTAAGTACCACCGGTGAAGAAAACATCGTGAGGAGACCCGCATGGCATGTAATAGAAATGTCATGTACTAGGTCTGTGAGAACGGCGATCAGCTGCGCTACTGGTCACGCTGAGCACGACATATAAGCGCAAAATGGATACAGCCATTAATGTATCTCTGCTCACCTCGAAAGGGATATAGCGTAATGATACGTCATTATTTTCACAGTATGATATGCTTAAGGCGTTGCGCAACAACTGGAAGAAGATAGAGTTTGATGTTACCAAAGCCACGAGGATCGTACGGTCAGCGTGTGCTGACCTACCCTCATTCCTTCTTTTTCTATTTCTCATACCACATATGCCGTCAACTTATCCGCATCTTCTATTGGCGCCACTAGAGGGTATAAGTAAAGAAGGTTACGTATTAACTTAACAATAGGGCGACAAAGAATATATGTAAATATCTAAACAGATTCAGATATCAGAACACAAAAATGTAGCCCAGTGTCGACATAGGAGGGCCCAGAGCACAAAAGGTCGGCTCATATCAAAAACAAGCAAGCATTTCCAAAGCAAACGCTGTCGATTGTTACAGAAATGTGTTTGGAGAAGAATCGATGACTTTAAAGCGGCCGGCCATTTGTTTTGAATCGGATTGGGTATATTACTCTACACCGAGTTAAGGAACAGAATTCTTTTGCCCTATTTTTTGTTTATGCGCTCCGTTTAACGTATCTCTGGACACCGCGAAAGGGATATAGCGGGATGATTATTATTTATGAGCTTATCACTGGTACTGACCGTATGTGACCCTGCAAAAGACAGCGTATAGTGCTTTTTTTTATTATTCTCTTTATTTTTTACTTTTAAATGTGTACATTATACGAAAATACCTAACATATGTCAATGGTGCAATTGATCCGAGTGGGCCAGAAGCTTCATCAGATAGTGCGCTGGTCTTCCGGAGAGCATGTTCTTACCGTTCTATGATGTTAGGCCCTTTAGGCGTAGCATAAGAGATATTTGTGCCGGATCACTGCAACTATCTATAGGTTGTTTTTACTGTTGATTGTTGTTTTTTTTTTTTGGACTCCACCATGCTACATATTACACCATAAGACGTGATATGGTAAAAAAAAAGTAGTTTAGTTCAATTTAGATTCTATTAATCAACAGAATTGAAGTAAATATATTTCTTAAATATCCAAGAACGCTTATTTAATGCTTTTTATGCTTCTACTAGCTTTTGCCCGTGGCTTCGCTCGCCTTAAGAAGTATTATTATTAATTTGATATAGTTTTTGTGGCTTTACTTTTGTTTAGTGTGTGTAAAAAATTAGGGCTTAATCTGTCATTAGGCGCTAAAACTATCAAGCTATTATATTATATTATAGTCGAAAATCTGAGAAGATTTATACAAACTACCACTTACTACTTACTTTACTTATATTCCTTACTGGGTGGGGGTTTTTTTAATTCTGTCTCGACACAGTGACTGCACCACACCTGATAGTAAGCATGATGCAGTCCAAAAAAGCGCCAACGACTATCGACAGGCAAGAACAAACAAATCGGTAGTCGCAGCGATCATGCCGGCCTGCACAAATATCTCTTCACGCTACGTTTAAAGGATCCCATACCATAGGATGGTGGGAACACGCTCGCTGGAAGACCATTCCGCAGTTCAACGACACGGCAAAAGAAGGAGTTAGAGAACCTCGTAGACCTAGCCTGGATGTGAGATACCGTACAGCTGTGACACCGCAAACCCGCGCGCGTGGTTCTATTCAGGAAGGGAGGGGTGGAACAAGGTTAAACAACTCTTCAGAACATGGCGAGTGTTAATACAGACGGTAGAAAACACTTAATGAGGCAACATCTCTACGCAATTGGAGCGATTCAAGATGTTCAGAAAGGTCTGGATCGCTCACTATGCGGACAGCCCTACGCTGTAACCTATCCAGGGCATCAGGCTAGTACTGGGCAGACCCATCCCAGAGATGCGAACAGTATTCCATACAAGGCCTGACCTGGGCCTTATACAATAGATACAAAAGATCAGGTGTGAAAAACCGTCGCACCTTGTTCAGGATACCAAGTCTACGTGAAGTCGAGGAGATGACTGTCCCTATGTGATCCCTGAGATTGAGTTCACCTTTGAGTTATATATATTTAGATAGGATGCACGCCACTGCATGAATGAGTACATTGAGTATACAATCATTTTAGTTCTGAAAAGCTTTTGATTTAGAATTTTGTACATTTTCAAGCTAGGATGTATTCCGGCCCTTAAGTGATACGAAAGGTAAGAGAATATGAGAAACACTTGCGACCACATCGGAGCGGAATGAAAGCGCCGGCTGCATACAAATGAATTGGTGAACCAAGAGCCAGCACGCACCACGCGGCCCACTTGTGGGTTAAAGGTGGAATGAGCTATTACTTTAATCGCGACCTGCATGCCTGTTTTAATGTCTTCGCGTTACATTGTAACTAGAGGAGGCAAAGTACGTGAAATCACTGTTGATTTTACAGTGATAAATTACTATCACTTAGATCGAGACAGAGACAGCATTATTACAAAACTAGGCTAGAAAGAGATAAAATGAATAGCACATATATAAACAAAAGTAATATAGACTTCATATACAAATATATATGGGAGTTTGGGAGTCGAAGCTGCTCGCGTCCGTAGGCTTTACCCTAGTTTCCCTACACGTGACTCCTGGGTGGTGCTAAACGAGCAGCAGCGAGGTGGCAGGGCGTCGGTGCCCGTCTGGATCGCGACCACAGTACACGGGTGTGAAGTCCGTCATAGTGACCAGTTTCGGCTTGTCGCGTTTCGGGATCAGCTTGTGTATATCCAGTAGCTCATATACCTAGAGACCTTCAGTCGTGGTATATGTGGGCCGACATGACGATCTAGACTATCAATGGATTTTCATCTTTTGATAGTCGCTTTCGTTTTTGGACTACACTGTACTTACCATCAGGTACTCTGTAATCACTATGTCGAGCCAGTGAAAAAAAAAATATATATATGAAAATGAACGTCATACATCATAAGATTAATCTGTAAACATGAAATATCAAGATATATAAAGGGAAAAAGTGTATTTCAAAGAGAACTGAACTCAGCACTATATTCCAAGGAGTTTAGGAAAACACCAGTAAATATATATCATAGTATGTTATATTAACACTTTTTTTCGTCAGCCGGGGGAAATATTCATGGACCGGCGACGTGAGTGTGGCACCCCGGTGTATCAGACTATTAAAAAAGCCCCTAAAGGCCCCAGGGTGTTCCTTCTCCCGTCTACTGGAGTTATTAAATTAAGACGTTATTTGGTATCGATATTAAGTTGTATTTAGATTAGCCTTTTTAGTTTAAGAAAGACAAAATCTGAAAAATATAAAAATTAATTAAATGGGCAAAACATACATGGTAACACTGGGTGCGCGCGTAGCTGGTAAGCAAAGGAAAAAAAAAGAAAAAGATCATGCTAGTAGGTCATGACTTTCAAAAGGATCATGACACCCGCTGATCTCAAGCACCGTTTATTAATAAAAATCATTTCATTATTATTTAAACTAATTTTTGTAAGTTATCCGAGCATAGATTGCGTATAATAATTTAATTTCTTCACGAATAAAATAATTTTCCAACGTATTTTGGTAATTTTATCGTGTCCCTAATATTCCGCTTTCAGGTCGGATAGGCATCCACCTCCCTACGCCTAAAGAGTGGGTCGCTTGCAATCTTAAAATCTGGAGGTAGATCGCAAGCGATTCATGTTAAAGTGCCCCCGATAATGGTTAATTTATTCGTTTTGAGGTACGGAACCCTAAAAATGTAAAATAACAAAGCAGCAGACAGATCAAACAAATTCGAAATAACAGACTACACACAACTTATTTTTACAAGAAACCAAAACACTGGAACGAAAGTCATAAAACTGTTTTGAAAGGAGCAATCATTTCTAATAATTTTCTCGACCTAGATGTAACTATTTTAGTTCGTTGACTTAACATTACATCGAATTTTTCGAAGTATTCGTCGTTAGTCACCGTTTTCATGCCGGCCTGCTCAAATATACCTACATGCTTCGTTTGAAAAAAAAAACATATCATAGGACAGTAGAAACATGCTCGCCGAAGACCGTTCCACAGCCCAATGACTTCGCAAAAGTAAGAGTAAGAAAATTTCTTAGTCCTTACCGGGACGAGTTACCGTATAGCCGTGACTCCGTAAACCCGCGTGCGTGTTTCTGCTATGGAAGGGAGAGGGTGGGACAAGATCTAAAAACTCTTCAGAATATTCGCCGTGATACGAACGACAGAAAACGCTCAGTGAGGCAATATCTCTGCGCAACTGGAGCGGTTCAAGATGCAATTTCCTGCCATGTTGACGTAGCGCTGATTGTAACGAGCTCATAGGTTTATTTTTTCACGAATTTAGATCAAAGCCGATCAAAATCGATCCTCTTTTTCTAGGCTTGCAGTTTCACAAATCGGTTAAAAGACGTACCGGTCCTTACTTCGCATATCTAGAGGTGATCCTCCACGCTATAAATGGTTTTCCACGCTCTAAATTACGTTTCGCATTTAAACTTGTTGTTCAGACTTCAAATGATTTTCTGCATTCAAAATTGTTCTCCGCATTAAAATTGGTTTCTCACATTCACTCTAAATTTAAGAAATGTACATAAAATTTTAAACTGCTTTCATTAAATAGGGCAGTTCGTACCAATAAATTAAACATTATATATGTATATTTATTCACTATCATTAGACAGTGCTTATAAATATATGTAGGATGGATGTTACTGTGTGAAATATTATTATGCATGAAATAGTAAATGCGTAGAACGGGACATGAAATGAAGGAAGGATAGAATGAGAGAGAGAGGATAAACGTTTTTTTTTTGACGCGAGCGCTCCAAAAGTTTAACACGCAAAATTACCTTTATAAAGTAAAATAAAGTCGTTTAAAAAAAAATGGTCTGAAGATCCCCAAAACTACATATATTACATACGGCACAGTTTTATATGTCATGCCAATGACACATTGATAATGTGACAATATGAGTGATTGTGTTTCTATGTTTCTTAAATTTAATTTTAAGTTATATTAAACGCTATTAAGCGTTGAATTGTGATTATTGTCTGGTACGGAGACATTATCAAGGTTTAGCAAATTTTAAGCTTAAACTGTTTTATGTAAGCTTAAATTAGATTTAATTTTTCGTACAAGCCATCCTAACGTATTTACTAGTTCAGCAAAGTGACTATATTTTCTATATCTGACGTTAAGCAAGGCGCAGTCCAAAAACCGACGGCAACTGTCAAGAAACAGGAGATTTTTCGTCGACAGTCGCCGTGCTCATGCCGGCCTGCTCAAGTTCAGTCTCTTCAAGATTCTATTAAAAGACCTAATATTATAGGGGGACGGGAATGCATCGACTAGAAGATGGTTCTACAGGCTCTTGAATTTGAGGCGATTTTTTTTAAATAATGATAATGGTAAAATATCGTCACGTTATATTCCTTACGGGGTGAGTTTTTTCAATTCTGACTCGACACAGTAACTACATCATACCTGATGGTAAGCATGGTGCAGTCCAAAAAACGCAACCGACTATCGACAGGCAAGAAAATCCCATCGGTAGTCGCAGCGATCATGCCGGCCTGCACAAATATCTTTTCACGCTACGCTTAAAGGATCTCATATCATAGGATGGTGGGAACACACTCGCTGGAAGACCATTCCACAGCCCAACGACACGGCAAAAGAAGGAGTTAGAGAACTTCTTAGTCCTAGCCGGATGTGAGATACCGTACAGCTTCGACACCGCAAGCCCGCGCGCGTGGTTCTATTCAGGAAGGGAGAGGGTGGAACAAGGTTGAACACCTCTTCAGAACACTCGCCATGATACAGACGGTAGAAAACGCTCAGTAGAGTTGTATTAGGGGTTGTATTCAGTATGATGATGACAGATGATCAGTAGCGCAGTAGCAATCTTACAGTATTAGTACCAGGGATGTTACGGAGCTTCGACTCCGACTCCGATAAGTCGGAACTTCCGATCGTTATTACACCTTCGGTTCCGACTTCGGTTCCGAAACTTTTTAATCGGAGGTATTCATCGGAGGTCACCACCACTATTGCAGTCAATTCATTTGATTTTACTTTATATGTTGTTGAAACATAATATCAATTAATCAAACAATCAGTGCTACTTAATTTGTAGAAGACATTTTTTTAAATTTAGATTAAAAAATATGATTAAATTATTAAATTTAAAACTAAATGTACATTTAAATTTATTACTAAAAGGTTTTTTTATTTTACATTTACATTAAATTAAGTAAAATAGAAATTAACACAAAAACAACCCTGCAGCAAATTTGATTTAAGAGGGAGATGTAGAGGAAAATGGATTATGCTGTTGTCAATTCAAAAGTTCTGGCTTATACTTTCGAAGACGTGTATCAATCCTGCACCATATGAAAATGGGAACAAATTTAAGATATAATAAATAACATATCTTCACGCTATCACGCTATGTGAGCAGACATACAATAGTGGTTTTATCCACTTTGCGCTTAAATGTCGTGGACTACGCGACCAGTAGCTCAGGTAATCGCTTTCTCACAGTACTATGAAAATGTTAATAAGAAACAGCAATTTTTATTGTCAGTGTATTTATAAATTTATCACTTTCTAATTAAAAAGGTTCACTGAATAATGTTTTTATTTGTCCCTTAATAAAACTATTTTATTCTGCCGTCACTTGTGACTGACATTGCCTCCGACTCCGATTCCGACTCCGAATCCGACTCCGATAAATCAAATTTAAAAACTCCGGCTCCGACTTCGGTTCCGATAAAACTGCCTCCGTTACATCCCTAATTAGTACATATAACATTAATATTAGATGCCATGTGGGTTTCCCCAGCATGTTTTCCTCCACCGGTCGGCAAGCAGTACTTAAATCTGTACTTAGGAAAAATACAAATGTACGTGCCGGGATTCGAATCGAATTTCTACGAGTGCATACCGGGTTCTTATTCACTGGGCCACCACAGCTTTAAGTAATATTAATAAAACAATTGACCCTTTAAGGCAAAACGGCGTAACCCGAAAAAGCGAACTTTCGCCTCCCACGGTTTTTTGCGAGTCCGCTTGTTTTTGCGCGACGGTCGCGGGCATTTTTGGAATTCAGGCATTTACATAAATGCCCGCGCTTCTTTGTTCAGCCGCTAAGGCGCCGCGGAGCCCGCCAGCCCTGCGCTCCGTTCGTAAATGGTTAAGCCGTGTACGTATTGTGTTTGTTTTCTGTTTTTGCGCCGCCTTTCGAAAGTTCGGTACAGTTGTCTCTTAATGTTCCCTTTATTGTTTTTTTTTGTTATTAAGAATTCATTACGTTAATTTATTGTCATAGACATATGCGTAAGGAGGCTGTCAAGCTAGGGTGGTTTATATGTGGTGAGAATAAAAGTGTTTGGAAAAGTGTTTAGGTGGTAGGGCGTTTGCCTGAACTATGTCGTGACCAGTAGCGTTCATTCCATAGATGCATGAAAGCATTGCATACCCTGACGATAAATAAGTCTGGAATAAATTACTTAAAGTTAAACAAAAAAGTAACCATTTCTATTCATTATTTTATTCATATTTATTCTATATATTTACGCCATCTATCTTTCCTATGTGTGTAATATAATATTTACTATCATAATATAATAATAATAATAAAATAAATATTATTGAATAAATTAATATTCAAATTAATTACGTGAATTCTGCTTACCCTGCCCAAATATCCTATGCACGTCACTGGTCGTGACCACAATATACAAATGTAAAGCCCGTCATAGTGACTCGTTTCGGGAAACGCGACAGGCCCAAGCGAGTCGCTGTGACGGTCTTTACACTTGTGTACTATGGTCACTATCCAGTTCCGGCAATAGGCCCACCACCTCAAAAAGTGGAAGCAAAAGTACCTTACAGCAGAGGTCGCTCTAGTCGTAAAAGTTTCATCAAAAAAGGGCCTCAATCTTCCGAGCTCAGGCGCCATCTTTCCCTGACCTTCGACACTCCATTTCGGCATCAAAATATAAAAAAAACATGCCGATATTAAGGTAACAAAAGGCTTCATAATTCGCGCATCGATTCACAATTCTGCTCGATTTTAGCTTTTCCTACATAGAGAATAGAGTGTAAACCCTGGCAGATAAGATTCCAAATTTTGGTAATGAGATTCTGACAGTTCGGTGCGGCAAAGACGCCGACTGTCAGGAGCCGGCGCCAGAATCGAACCCGGTGTAAATAAAACAAGGGAAATGTTAGATTTATGATGCTCGATATTGCCACACTTCGTATATGGTTGCAAATATTTTAACGATCGCATTGAAATACTGTAAATTGCTGTGGCGTGCATCCCATAAAAGCATAAAAAAGTATCACCTTGTTATACTTAAATATTTATGATATATAACGAATGATAATAAGATATAGCCTTGCTATATCTCTTACGGGGTGAGCAGAGATATATTCGTGGTTGTATCCAATTTGCGCTTATGTGTTCTATCCAACGTGACTAATGGTAACGCAGATGATCGAACTCCCGGGTAATCATTGCAATCACTATCGAGTCATTATAAAAAATATACTTCTGTAAATACTGTGGTTACTATGTGTGGTATACTAATGAAAATATTAAACGAGTTGTACGAATACAAATTAAATACCTGAAGAGACAGATATTTAGGAAAAGAATATTTTTGTATTACGACGTTATCCTCCTGGAGCGTCGATGAAAACAGGATAGTAACAGCGGATACAGCTCTAGTATAGTAGTAGAAATATATTTACAACATCGTAAGTAATAAAATCAGGGGCAGACCGCGTTGAGTCACCGCGCGTCTCATGCAGAATGATGTCCGTGTCCACAACACGTTGGCAACGCTGCGCTGATCGGATTCATCGCAGGGTAACTGTCCATTCATTGACCCTTGTATTTTTTTGTAATTTGTGCATAATTTAAGAAATTCGGGTTTGGAGCTTACTTTTTATTACAAACAGGTTAAACACTCTATCTCACCCGATGGAAGATGTTGATGAGGCTGATGATAGAGCATTTAACCAACAAATAGCGATTCAATCGTCGTAGGATGTTCGAAAAACACACGCAGAAAGGTTTTTTTTTTTTTCGTTTTTGGGTAATCGGAGGAACTCGTTATGAGCCATCAGAGGGCGGTGAGGGCCACGCCCCGATGTGTTGGACTCGTACAGACTAAAACCCCAGGGATGCTCTTTCTCCCGTCTGCCGGGGCCAAGAGCAAGGCTGTGGCAGCATCCTCAGCACCCGGCGAATTTAACAGACTCTGAAGAAATAATCAATTTATCTGTATTCTAAATTATGTAATTTTTAAATCTATTACAAGGTGCATTCATGTAAAAATAAAATTATGTGAAAAAATAATTAGAACTTTAAGCATTATAAAACCATTTAAAATCGTTGAAATTTCAAAAAATAATCATTATTATAATGAAGTGGATTTTAGAAAAGCTATAAAGTTTTTTGAAATTTAATAGATTTTATGCCAAAATTCGATGTGGCCAACTAAAAAAAGGCGTAAAATTACATTTTACAATGATTTTGAAATATATTTTATTTCATGGTCAAACATTGTGACTTTTACCCCGTTGGCAACGGACAACCTACAAATTATCCGCATTATATGCAAACGTACGTTATGTAAAAATAACACGAAATCACATAATACTCGCATTAATCATTAGACAGTTTATATTGCGTCTAAAATCAGTTTTTCTAAGAGAATAGCAAACAAAATATTCTTTAAAATGAAATCGGTGCGTGGCACGAATCTTGAGTGATAAATTACTTATTGAAACCACCATACTCTTTGTAGCATTGCTACGAAATCTAAGAATAATGTATTTATTTTCAGATGTATTGTTTTTTTTTAATTCTGACTCGACATAATTTCTGCATCGTACTCATTGGAAAGTATAAAGCAATTGAAAAATGGAGTACGCTGTCCAGAGACAGCCTCCTGCCTATACTTGAAGTGACAATACCGACCTACACAAGTATCTCTTCACGCTTCGCTTAGAACGCAATATCGTAGGATGAAGAGTATATACTCGCCAGAAGACCATTCTACAATCCAACAACCCAATAAATGTATAAGCGCAAATTGGATTTAGCCACCAGTATTTCTCTGCTGACACTATATGGGACACAGCGAGACGATATATTAATAATAAATCTATCGTCCATTTAAGAAATATACTTTTATTTTTTGGTAGCCCGGGGGTATATCCTGCATAGAACCATTAGGGCCGCCGTGGGTCAGCGACCCCGGTGTTTTAGACTCCTACTGACTAAAAACCCCCGAGGTGTCCTTCCAATCACTCCACCCGGGCCTGAGGAATCAGATTCGTCCAGTTGCCTGGGGGAGCTAATAGCCTTTTCAGGCGTTCTCTTTGGGAGAGCTGGGCCTTTAAACCTTTCTTACGCCCGGCGCGTCACCTCCCATTCATCCAGGCAACAGACCCCCTCAAAACTATTACCCGGATTAAAGAAATACTATAATTCAATATACCAAATCGCTCGTTTCTATAAAAAAATCCCTCACTCACTACGTTACGATGAAACAATTGTAAATTTTAGGTTAAATATACAAAACAATTTCGGAGTTGAGTTTTTGTATGTATTAATACAAACACGAGATCAAACAATCGGTCTGATTTACTCTTGATCGATAGCAGAGTCCGACTCCTTCGATACGATGATTTGTGGAGGGAGAGCACTAGCCCGTGGAATTAACAGATATAAAGAAACCACACAAGTGTCAAAAGATAAAGTAAGAAATGGAGTAACACTGCATATTAAACATTATAATCAGTTGGCGGCTTTGGACTCGACTGATCGTAGAGCTCGTAGACTTATTGGCGACGACTCTTTGACAAAAATTAAAATGCAGAGCATCGAGCATCGACGTAGAGTTGCCTGCCTCGCGGTCTTTTACCGGTTGCACGGTGGAGAGTGTTCTCAGGAACTACATTCTTTGATTCCACCAGCCCCATTCCACCACAAAACCACTAAACCTCGTGTCGGATACCATCCGTATGCGGTGGATGTTTCTTATATCCGCACGAAAAGATTCGCTTCTACATTTATCATGCGAACGGCTAAGGAGTGGAATATGCTTCCAGCGGCCATATTTCCGCGATCTTATGACCTGGGAGTCTTTAAGAGAAGAGTGAATAGGCATTTGCTAGGCGATCGCGTTTCATCATCAAGCTCATCTTCACCTTCCACCAGGTGTGATTGAGGTCAAGCGTTCGTCTATAAATAATAATAATAAAAAACATTAAATTGCAATAATATAGTTCTTAGATTTTATCTTTCCATCTGTAAATGGGGGTAATCTGTGTCCGAGCGAAATAAATTTCTGCTCATACCTGCTAAATAAAAAAACGTCACGCACCCTTTTCTGTCCCTGTAAGAAGGATTTTTTTCAATTGGTATTTCACAATGAATGTTTTGACCAGTAGCATGAATTTCAGAATTTTTTGTTCTTTTTTTTTACTTGGGGAAAATCCTCATAGGACCGTCTCAGCCGCACAGGGGGGTTGCGCGACCGAGGTGTGTCGGACTTGTACCGACTAAAAACCCCAAGGTGACTACTTCTGCGCATTGGCGGGGACTGCGGGTCCTGTAATCAATTCGCCACAGCCCCGTCGCGCCGCGCCCGCTGGGCACAAACTCGGGGGAAGATGATACCTTCCCCGATACTGCTCATTGTATTTAGGCAGAGCACGTCACAATGCCCTGCCAACTTCTCGAGGGTCGCTAAACCAGTTGCTCAGGGCCCCCACCCTGAGTAGCCACGACCCCAAAGACATCAGCCAACTGGTCGTGGATCGACCGATCGGCTGAGATTTTTTTGTTCTAGATTATCCTTCGCGCGTTTTGTTCTAGATTATCCTTTTAAGTGTTTCGTATTTCCATGTTTCCATCTTAAACAGTTGCAAGTTCATTCTAAGCTTTATTGAAAAAAATGTTTGAAATCGAAGGGATAGTTTCAGACTATCGTATCACTTACAACATTATCAGACTATCTTATTCCACTGTTGGATATAAGCCTCTTCTAATAAACGCTACTGAGTCCGGGCACTAGCTTTTCTTATCCAGTTATTTCTGACATACACAAGCAGTTTCTCCAAGTCCGGTACGTAAAGGAAAATCTTAAACTAAAAAACACTTTTTCTCTCTATAATATAATTATATACAATTTTATTCCTTTTAAAAATTACGAAGAAACGTATTTAAAAAAGTAATATTCTTAAACTGCATTATTTTATACCAAAACTCTATTTGAGAGAAGTTTAAAACAGCTCAGCGGTTTACTTCATTGACACGAAAAAAAGAAGAAAAAACATTAAAATTTGTTGACCTAATAAATCTTAAAATAAAAATCTCAACGTAACGCTGCGGTATCCTCTTGTAAGTAGGTACATTCGGCGAAAAAAATCAATTGCGCAACAAAATAATAAATATTCATTCATAAACACTTCTATTCCGAGTCGAATACGAATACTCCGGCATATACCGTCAAATACCGCTTCGGTCACAACTCCAGACGGGTTATTTTTAGAAATTCCAACTTTTTTTCGTCTCCATGAATGTATTTTTGGTTGCAAAATACTGTTCGGAGCATTCGCCGATAAACATGAACCGGGGAAGCTTTTGTAGAGTTTTACGGCCGTTATCATAGCGGAGCATTGTGAAAAGCGACTATAAACATGAAAACAAATTTTTTTACACTGTTCCTTTCATCTCAACGTCTATTTATCAAATAAAAGAGTGGGCAGGAGTAATAAAATGTCATACATTAATTCCAAAAATGTCCACTTGCGCTTGGGGCGATTTATCAGTAGCTTATGGGACGTCTTTACATTTATCTAATTTCATTAACGGTCCACTCTAGTCCACTGCTGGACAAGCTTTTCCTAACAAGCGCCATTGAGGCAAATCTGCTCATTCTATCCTTTCAGGTCATCTTCCGTGGGCCATCGTTCCCCGCTATGCTTGCAGATTCATGATCTCAATTAAAAAAACTCGCCTGCTCCAAGAACCATCGTTTCTTTGACATATGGGTCCTTTTTTTGGTAACCCGGAAAATTCTTCATAAGAATATCAGAGCTAAAGAACCCCGGGATGTTCTTATAATCGCTCCACCCGGGCCTGGGAAATTAAATTCATCCAAACGCTCAGGGAGCGAAAAGCCTTGCTCTGCCATTTCTTCTTGTTAATACGGAGGGCTATGTCGATAACTTTGATTGTCTTTGGTTCAAGACAAATTTAGTTAGAAGTTAAATAATTTCCTAGTAACAAATTTGATCCTATTTATATTATTTATATAGTTTCTAATGTGGAAGTTTAAAAAAATCTGAAGCACAACAAGCCAATGAGACTTCCTAAGGTTGAAATTTATAGACTCGAGTTTCTCTATACTTAAACTTTGCTCAAACATTACAAATTATATTATTTAATTGATCCAAACCTTATGGTTAATCATTTTTCGTCAACTTAGACTGGATTTACCTATAATGAGGCTATACTAAAGTCCTTATAATATATTTAATTTATTGCTAAAGACGAACTTATTTTGTAAGTAATAATACCATCAACCATCAATAAATCTCAAACTTGGAGACTATTTCCGCGCATTATTTTACGTTTTCAAATGTAAAATAGTTTAGTTTTTTTATTAACGACTTTACCGGATTGTTTGTGAATGAGACGTACAAATTATAGATATTTAACGGGTTTTATGCGCGAAATAACTTATTTTTAATTATTACTCGAAGTTTTGACCTCGTTAAACAACTCATAGTCACGAGCAGACACGTAGAAACCTACAATTTGACATTTTAAGATATTGAAATCCTTTAAAAAATCATATTCAAAATACACCTTTTAACTAAAAAGACGTGTGAAATTTTGTTTAAATAAAAAACGAATCGTATAAATAAACTTGGTCATTAAAAATGCACAACTATTAATATTTCCAAAATAAAAACTTGCTTACACAGTTAAATGTCAAAATGACATGTTTATTACCCTTTGCGAAACGAAAGTTTGTTCTTAATTCAAAATTACGTTGACAGCCAGTCGCGGGTCCCTGTCATCGGTTACGGTAAACGGTAGCACTTTGACATTTCATAACAACATCGGCAGAATTTATTTTCTCGACTGTACCGATTTGGGCGTGACCCAGTTTTTTTATATGACGCTGATTTTCAGAAAGGTGACGGAGATGCGAGTTATTAGATCACTTTGAATACTCTAAAGTTTTTTTTTAACTAGCGTGTACGCGTGGTTTTGTCTGCAGTGGTATAGGTTGAACGCAATTATCGTGGTTTTAAAATAATAATCGTCATGCTATATCACCTTCGGAGTGAGCAGGGGTACATTAGTGGCTGTATTTTGTGTGTGTGGCGTTTATATGTCATGCCCATCGTGACCAGTAGCGCAGCTGAACGTAATCCTTACACCACTAGTGTATAGTGACTACAGAGTACCTGATGGTAAGTACAGTGTAGTTCAAAAACGAAAGCGACTATCAAAGGATGAAAATCCATTGATAGTCTACATCGTCATGTCGGCCCACATATACCACGACTGAAGGTCTCCAGGTATATGAGCTACTGGATATACACAAGCTGATCCCGAAACGCGACAAGCCGAAACTGGTCACTATGACGGGCTTTACACCCATGTACTGTGGTCGCGATCCAGACGGGCACCGGCGCCCTACCACCTCGCTGCTGCTCGTTACTGTGTTATGAATCTAATAATCACTTCCAAAGTATTGATGAAGTGTCAGCGCATCGCATCCGTGATAACTAGCCGTAAGTAGAGGAGTCCGGTGTAATTCCCTCGCCTAAGTTGGTGAAGTGGTAGCGATAGTAAATCCGGGTACGGCCGGGCGGCGCGTGTCAATAAACTTGTCTGGGCGGGCGCCGCTGGAAATAGCGCGCGAGACGGCCGCGGCGGGGCGCCTACCGTCGGCAAAAACATCATTCACTTCTTCTAGCCTTTTTTTATGTTCCTAAACGTTTTATTCTAACGCCGAGTTTATATACGCTGCTTTGGCTTTGCTTAGCCTTTATTTTTTTAATACTGACACGGGAGCGGCCACACACGCCTGATAATAAGCATGGTGTAGTCCAAAAATGATAACAACTATCAACAGTATAAAAACCTATCAACAGTCGCAGCGATCATGCCGGCCTGCACAAATATCTCTTCACGTTACGCTTAAAGGATCCCATATCATAGGACGGTGGGAACACGCTCGCCGGAAGACCATTCCACAGCCCAACGACACGGCAAAAGAAGGAGTTAGAAAACCTCTTAGTCCTAGCCGGGATATGAATAGCAGTATACTCGTAACTGTGACTCCATTCTACTCCGACGCAGCCTGGAGTTTCTTTCGGCGTTTCTTTTCAAGGTAGTCACTTCCGAAGCGCTAGTAGATCACCCGTAGGATTAGTATTTTTATTTGGCTGGCGGGCCAAGTCGAGGATCGTACCCACAGGGGTGCCCTTGCATTGCCACCCAACCTATAAACTCGCTGGATGAGCACCTTCTGTGCTCGCCCCCTAAGCCCGGTTGAACTGTAAATGCCTGTCCCGGCACTCAGGGGTTAGTCCGCTTCAAAAAAAAAAAAAAACAGTGACTCCATACGCGCGGTCGTGTTTCGACTATGAAAGGAAGATGGTGTAACACAGAACTAAGACATTAAAAAATATATTGAAAAAATGTTCAAACTCAGTTGCAGTACCCGTGTCAGAGGCCGTCAGCTTAAGCTATGTGCCAGTCGATCGAACAACATCCCACAAAAGCACTTGCTAAGCAGCAGGATTGTCAGAGCGAAGAATGATCTCCCAGAAGACTTAATCTCAGCTCTAAATGTAAACCAATTTAAAAATCGCCTGGACAAATACTAGCTCAATCACAAAACTAAAGAGAAAAATTGAAATAGCAGGATGCCGGTACTTACCAGTTGTTACAACTGTTGGCCTGATTATCAATAAATAAAAATAACATTATTTAATTAATATCAAAGTACATAGTAAGTTACAAAGTTTCTTAACTTGCACTTGGTTCTGTGAATACCTTGGCTTTACTCAAGTCACCGGGCAATAGACTTGAGGGAGTCTGCTGCTCGAAGGAGAGGGTTGCGGCGCGTAGTGTACGGCATACCGCTTATGAGACAGGTTTGAAGGGGTCTTTACACCCATCCCCCACAAAGAGGAAGCTGTAACGTTATTCGCTTCCCGGACGACTGGACGAAGTTCGTTTTCCAAGCCTGGCCAGATTAGAGGGGACACCCTGGGGGTTTTTGGTCAGTAGAAGTCTGACACACCAGTGTCGCTGCCCTCCTTGATCCTATGCAACTTTTTTTTTTTACCTTGATGATTCTATGCAGGATTATCCCCCGGGTTACAAAAAAAAAAGTTCCTATTGTACATTCAATTGCCTGACCCTATGAAAGGGATATAGCATAATGATATAAGTTAGCATATTAATAACTTATTAAGGAAAAATATAATAAGTTAATATATAACTTGCTGACCGTACTCACTTCATATTCTTTTTCCCATAGCGCGCATTTTCGAATTGAGACATTACATGTTTTCACATACAACTGTGCTCAGAGTGCGTATTCCATTACGTTATTAATAACCCTAACTGTCTTATTACAAAACATTATTTAATTTTAGCACCGGTTTAAACCATTGTAAAGATTCGTTATAGATACATACGTTGGGCAAGATATACAAGCGCTAAGAGGATAAAGCTAATATATCATTGTTCAGCCCGAAAGCCCATAAATTGTTATCCTTATCTGCCTGTTCAGTAAAAATTGTGAAATGATCATAATGTCCGTCATAGTGACTCGCTGCAGTCTGCCGCTTTCGGGATCATCTTAAGAGGGTCCAGTTGTTTATATATTCATCATTATATGTTCATACATTCTTGCATTGTCGCAGTTTTCGCAAAAAACTTCCATCAGAAGTTTGTTCTGTGTCTCATCGCTGGGTCCCGGTCGGCCTCGGCCCTTACTCCCACTCACGATTATTGAATATATGATACAGTTCGAATTTCGAGTCTCTTATTCTGATAATTTCCAGATTTTAAGTCAATATATTTATTAAATGTTAATGTTAATTGTGCGTAGTATAAGGCAATGTTTTTTTGCTTTTATAGAGTGCACGCTACTGAGTCTTTTATACTGGTTTCATAAACTAAATACACCGCTTCTGTTGGAATTTAAACAGTAGTCCAAGTACGGCAAGGACTGTCAAGGAACAGTAATCCATTGAAAATCGCTCCACATATACCAAGAGAAAAAGTTGCTATGTTTGACACCGGGGTCACGTCTAATAGGTACAGAGCTTAATGAACTAAGTTAATTAATGCTAACCGGTGTGAAGCAGTTTTAACCGGCAGCCATTGTTGGTGATTCTATTCCCACGTACTTTTGCATCGACACTAAAATCAAGAATGCTGTAACCTACAAAATCGACATTTTCATTGTGGCTAAAAAATTTATTTTTTATAAAATCGTAACTTTTGTATCTTTGAACTTCGCGAACGCCAAGTTTCAGAACTGTCTCTCAAATTTAAAGACGCTTTTAAACATTAATTTGAATCATGAATCGTAGTGTAAATTTATTCTAAATTACTGTTTAAAAGCGTTTGAAAAATTAAGAAGAATTTCTGTAACTCCAATTCTACAAATCTATTACCAAAGTCATATTAAATTTCAATTTTTCTGATTAGATTAGATTAGTTTTTTTTGTGTTACTCGTATTTTTATTTTTCTTTCTTTCTGTGCATGTAGTCTACATTTTTAAATATAGTCGCATTTATAATGTATCTTGTTCATGTCTTATATAATTTTTATGTGTTAATGTAGATTGTGTAAGTGTACTTATAAATAAAAAAATAAAGGTAAATAGTTTTTCAATGATTTACAGGCGGGTGCATGACTTCAGCCTTGCCTGGTGAAAAGCGCAGATGAATCCGACGATAGACTGCGTCTTCGCAGCAAATGCCTATTCACATTGGCTGGTGGGATTAGAGAATGTAGCTCTCAAGAACACTTTTCATTGAGCTATCGGTAAAAGACCACGAGGCAAGCGACTTCGATTCTCGATGTACTGCATTTTAGCCTCAGACAAAAAGTCTATTAACTTTATGGTCAACTAAGCATAGAGTGGTTAATATTTTTATTCTATTTTTTGTAATACATAATCTTTTTAACCAGGGTAGTATGCATAAATCCTAAACTACTACAGATATCTTTGCTAGCCCCGAAAGAGATACAGCTGTGTCAAGTTCAGTGCGTGCATAGGCTATTTGGACAGGGTAGGCAGAATTCGCATAATTAATTTGTATTATGACCGGTGGTCGTGGGTGTGGTGGTAGGAAGACACGGATTTTAGCGTTTTACTGTTTATTTGCACTTTAACACCGAACTGCGACGCACACGCACGTACTTTAGCCTTGGATCTCGGTAGTCGACTGCCTAGCTAGAGCATCCCTTGCGCGCGCACACCCCTTACCCTGCGCGTCCCGTAACACCCTAACGACCTTTAGGGCGTTTAACACAAAGACGTATCGGGCGGCGACTACATGCTATAGTATATTATATTATGATAGTAAATATTATATTGCTTTCATAGGAAAGATAGACGGCGTTAATATAGAATAGATATGAATATAAATGGTCCCCTTGTTATCCAGACTTATTTATCATAAGGGCATGCAATGCTTGCATGCGCCTATGGAATGAACGCTACT
Organism: Automeris io; assembly: GCA_036320925.1. Classification (NCBI taxonomy): domain Eukaryota; kingdom Metazoa; phylum Arthropoda; class Insecta; order Lepidoptera; family Saturniidae; genus Automeris; species Automeris io. The sequence continues at coordinate 1,135,433 of JAUDJH010000008.1, forward strand.
GGTCAAGTTTATTAGTTATGCTAAAGAATGTTAAGTCTACCCTTTTCTCTGCACTAAAGGTGTCGTGTACCATTTCCTACGACATAGAAATAGCGTAAATGCTGGCAGAGCTCGTCTAGCCTTGACCTATCTCCTCGCCACTAATTATTGCCAATGGAGTTTAAAAAACATCCATTGAAACAAACACGGTAAATATAGATTGCGTTTGTTTCACGTTGAAATTCGTTTTGCAGACGTTTACTCAGATCCGCGCGAAAAGTGTTCGTGATACATTAAAACCAGAATCGGAGGCCCTGGCACGAATATTTGGTATAATGTGGTTGCAGTGGGGCTATGATTGCCTGGTGGACAAGGGGTATCCATGTGTGGCAACGAGAATGCTCGTTGGTTCGTATCCCGGCACGTACATTTAGGTTTTTTCAGATTAAGTACTCGAAAATGTAAACTTTATAACGCCATTAGGTATTGTTTGGCTATGATTGCCTGGTAGACAAGGGGTATCCATGTGTGGCAACGATATTGATCGTCGGTTCGTATCCCGGCATATACATCTGATTTTTTTTAGATTAAGTACTTGAAAATGTAAACTCTATCTATAACGCCATTATGTGTTTTATTTTCTACAGACGAATATCGATCCTCGCAGAATAAGCATAAACTATTAACTAAATAGATTCATCTCAGTAGATTCTTCCTTCTGAATCGGTGGTACTTTCATTTTCTTCTGACAATTCAAAAGTGTGTCGCATGTGTAAATTTGTAACTTTTCACGAGGGACAAAAGATTATTTTATATTAATACAAATCGCATTAAAATCTCTATTGATTTTAATATTTTTAACACAAAATTTATTTTAAGCGTTAGGTAAATATCCTGTAATGTTTGTTATATAATTTTTTTAAGCATAAGCAATTATTTAAAAAAAAAGGTATTCAACCTTACTAGGTCAGTTTTGCGCATAAATAATTGTACTAAGATATAGATACAGCAATACATTTTCCAGGAATAAAGTTTGATGTAATTTTAAACGAAAGTTTATCAATAACAAATAGCGATGCATATATTTATATATGCTCAATGGATTATTAAAGTTTTAGCCGAATTCTTTCAAGAATTTTAGAAACACAGTGACGTATATTGACATATGTCAAACTTAAGCGTATATACACTTTAGTTACGACGAAGCTCTATGCTTTCGCATAAATTTGAAAATTCGTGAGATCCGACCTTTTGCAACTCCATACCTTTGGATTTATAAGAGATAAAAAAACATTTCCCCTGCCTTTCCTAGAAGGCTATAAAGAGTTCAAAAATTATATGCATAAACACATACTCTTACTTATATCGTCACGCCATATCCCTTTCGGGCTGAGCAGAAATACATTAGTGCCTGTATCCATTTTGCGGTGATATATCGTGCCCAACGTGACCAGTAGCGCAGCTGATCGCCGTGCTCACAGCACTAATACACGTGACATTTCTATTACATATCATGAGGGTGTCCTCGTGATCTTTTTCATATCTTTTTCTTCTGGAAAATCCCACAGGTACATGTCGGGATACAAATCTACAACCATTTGCGTTTCCTTGTCTGGATACCGGTCCTTTATCCACTGTGCCACCACAGCTACAATTATGTACATCTATAAAAAAAACCGTTTTGTCGGAACCGCACATCCGACCTTATGGAACTCATATCGAGAATACATTCTTGTAGACTGGACATCTGAGACGCTTGAATAGCCTTGTTTACAATACTCAACGGATAAATTGCGGGGACATGCTGACTGGAAGATCGGATGTCGGAGGTATATACAGAACGTAGATATGCAGAAATTATGCCCTACATGGAAAAAGGACATAACTATAGAATCCCAACTTTTCGGGAGCGTCAGAAATCAGGTTTGCGGACAAATCTTAAGTAATCTTCGCAGATATCGCGGTGATTTGGTAAAACCTACAAGATATTCAATGAGCACTATGACCTTCAAGGTTTTCAAAAAATGTGCAAACTCAGTAGCACCCATGTCAGAAGCCATCAGCTGAAACTATGTACCAGTCATAGATGGGCAAAATGTAATCAGATTAATAAAAATGATTAACGATTACATTTTCGTTTTTTAACATTAATATGACTGAATTTTGCTCATTTATGTTTTAAACATTACAAAATCTCAGATTGTATACACATTTATCATTTCTCAATGTTTTAAATGGATTTAATCGTGATTACAGAGCAAGAAAATTAAAACTACGACTACATTTTGTAATCGTTCATCATTAATCAGATTACATTTTGCCCATCTCTGGTACCAGTCGATCACACAATGGACCTCACCAATTCCATAACGGTCCATTAGGACTTCAACCGGATTAAAAAAGATAGTTGTCTTTCGATAGTCGTACCCGGTTTTCGGATTGGACTGGACTGTCCCTCAGGTATGGCGCAGTCATTGTGCCGAGCCAGGAAAACGAATGTCAAGTCATTAGGACCGAAATTTCATCAAAGTTCAGCGACCTCCCGCGCGCTCATTTAATGCCTATCGTAAACTAGTCTCGGGGAGACTGATTAAAAGCGTAATTCCCTTTAACGGCCGCCACTGACGCTCGTGTATTTTTGTTTGTGTTACGCCAATTGTGTAAATCTCCCTGTGTCTAACAACGCTCGGCGTAATGGGACTTCCTTTTGATGCGTTTTAATTTGCGTGTGGTTTAATGAATTGTGTTCTCGATGTTTACGATTCTCGGTGATAAATAAACCAGGTTTTAGTTTGGCCGGCGGGACTGCGAGCTTGTTGACTCATTCCTTCAAAATATTTACGTCGTTTTTTGTATGTTTAGTGAACAGAGTGTCTGTCTTTATTCTTGTGAATGTTTTTACTGACCTACTCTAATAACATAGATTTACTAAAGACAGATTCTGTCCAAGGTCAGTTTCAAAATCAATATCAATCTCAAGGGGGACCTACAATATTAAAGTAAAATCTAAATTGATGAAATACCGCAGAGATCGCGGTGATTTGGTGGAAACCTACGAGATTATATGGGCATTATGGTCGTGTAGGTTTTGACAAAATGTTCAAACTCAGTATTAGCATACATCTCAAAGGCCATCAGCTAAATATATGTACCACTCGATCAAACGACAAATCCACACAAGCACATTCTAAACAACAAGATTCTCAGAGCCTGGAATGTTCTCCCAAAAGAGGTAGTCTGAGCTCTAAATGTGAACAAATTTAAATATCGCTTGGACAAATACTATAATCACAAAGAAAAATATTAATAAAAAGTTAAAAACAGTTATAAATTGTTTCAACTATTTACATGATAATAAATAAACATTAAAAGGCGATGGAGAGAAATGCAGTGAACATACTCAAACTGAAAATAATGTAATGAATAGTCCTATTGCATGTAATTACAAATCATCATTACAATGAATTTACCACAGGTTCGGAAACAGGATCTACCGTGAAGAGCCAGCAAGAAGCTCTGGGAGTTGCTCTTTTCAAAAGCTTGTTTCTTAGATACAAATGCTTTTGACAGTACTGATACTGGAAAGAGATATTCTTACATTTATACGCGTTACACTAACGACAGTAGGTTGATCAACCTTACGCTCTCACGTAGAATGGAACGAAGAAAGAGGCTTTCCTCCACAGGACATGACCTCTAAACCGCGCGCACTTGCAGGAGTGCGCCGCAACACATAGGTACGGCTTGGAGAAGGCCAGACATCGCCGGGTGCTGAAGAAGTTGGCAAACCGTTACTCTTGGCTCCGGCAGATAAGTAGAAGAAAACCTCGATGGTTTTCGTCAGTAAGAGTATGACACACCGGGATCGCTGCCCTCACAGCAGCCCTGAAAGTCCAATGTTGGACTTTCCCCCAGGTCACAAAAAGGGTGATGTACTCGTCAGCTACCCCTAGAATTTGGCACCTGGAGATTGTGCCCCGGCTTGCCCCCCCCAGATCCGGGACTGCGTCAGCACGATTGATCAGATCTGTATGACGTTTGATTTATGAACGCAGATGGGAACACATGCTGTAGCGAACCTCTAAAACAGCACGACCTAGATCAAGCCTATCCACCCGAGTATTGCCAAGTCAGTACTAGTCAGTCTGTAGTCTCAATCAATGTCCATGTTGGTAAACTAATATTAATATATCATCACACCATAAACGCTTTCGGCGTGAGCAGTGATACATTAGTAGCTGTCTACACTTCGCGCTTATCTATCGTAACCTGTTACCCCAGCTGATCGGTGGTCTCAAATCACTTATACATGACATTTCTATTATTTTTTAATTTTTACACGGGCTCGGCATAGTGACTACAGTGCTCCGATAGTAAGTACAGTGTAGTCCAAAAACGAAAGCGACTATCAAAGGACGAAAATCCATTGATAGTCTCCGTCGTCATGTTGGCCCGCATATACCACGACTGAAGTTCTCTAGGTATTGAGTTATTGTGTATACGCAAGCCGATCCCGAAACGCGACAGGCCAAATCGAGTCACTATGACTATAGTACAGTGGTCATGATCCAGTTTAGGCAGTCGCCCTACCACCACAAAAGATTTCTATAAGATGCCATGCGGGATTCCTCATGATGTTTTGATTGACCGGTGAGCATGTCATATCTAAATCCGTACTTCATATTTTCACTAAGCCCCACAAGCACAAATATATTATAACAATCAATATGAAAAATATATTATTATCAGCATCTCAACAGCAATACTCATTTAAAAGCGAATAAAGACTCCATTTCACTCAAAACGCTCGAGTTTAATCGGTCTGAATACAGGATATCATAATTGTATTTATATCGTGAAACGATCTGTCTGATTTATGGTTAATCTATGGCGTCAGGTGCTTTGAATGTTGGATTGGTTAGCATTAACTATAAAATGTTTATTACTAGTTTTATAACTATATTTTACGTGTAAAGGTATGAGGTTTAGGATGAAATGTTATGATGCAAAACGATTATGAGCCAGTTATAATGGAGGTTATTTATTTGAGATGTTTGGGATTAGTTCACATCCTGGCTAGAAGTAAAGATGACCGTCGGGTTTATCCAGACGCGGCTCGGTTGCTGCGAGCCAGCTATGGTGGCTAGGTCACGAGATATAGCTTTGTATTTATTTGTATGCAATGGCGACAGATGTAGGCATAATAGCCGTGAGATTGGAATCTTCTCGTGATAAATGAGGTTCCGCAGTTATAAAAGTTAAGAAATATGCATGTGATTTACGTTGTTCTAAATACAACAGATTTTTGAACCACTCGAAATAAGGTGGTTTTTGTAAATAAAGCACAGATTTTTTCGTGTAGTGTGCTGACCAACTTGATTTTAAAGATACGGTACTTACTGGGATTTTGTGAGGGGCGGGCTTACGGTACCGCGTTCAACCCAGCACGCAAAATATAGGTCGGTTCTTCGATGTGAGTGTTTTAAATGCGCCGGCGCCTAGCTAGGGCTGCGTAAATTTGGACGCTTCGATGCTTAGTGAGGGGAACGGGTGGAAAGGAGCAACAAGTCGTAAAAGTCATTTTTGATATGTTATCGCAAATATTTGTATTAGAGTCGCTATCGTGTTGATGTAACCATTTATAGTGGTGGTAATGAGCTCCTAGATTCATATAATTACAGATTTGGATCAACATGGTTTTAGTCGTTAGAGGCCTTTACAACTCCACCGGGTAAAGGGGCTAGCACTTAGGTGTTTTGCCAGCAAGTTATGGGTTAGGTGACAACGCAAGGGCACACGTGTAGGTTCGAACCAGAGATGGGCAAAATGTAATCTGATTAATGATCAACGTTTACAAAATGTAGTCCTAATTTTAATTTTCTTGCACTCTAATCATGATCCATTTAAAACATTAAAAAATCATAAATGTGTATGCAATCTGGGATTCTGTAGTGTTTAAAACATAAATGAGTTAAATGCAGTCATATTAATAGTAAAAAACTTAAAATGTAATCGTTAATCATTTTCATTAATCTGATTACATTTTGCCCATCTATGGTTCGAACCTACACCATAACTCCGTCGCATCCTTTATATGGCTGTCCCCGGTTAGTGCAAAAGTCTGACTACTTTTCATCATCTGTTGTGCTAATGATAACCTAGTCTACCGAGGACTCTGGCAGGCGGCAAGGCATTGTGAAAGGATTAGGGTGATGATAAGGGTCAGTTATCAGTTTCCAGACACTGCATCCTACTTTGTTTCGATAAGGTTAAGAGAAGCTTGGAGGAAAGGGTGCGTTTGTTCAAGCGCTAGCATCATTCACACACTAAATATATCCTGCGCAATTGACTATTTCTTATATGGAAATGTCGCTAAGACCGAAATCGGTCAGGATTTCATCTTAATCCCCAGATCCCAATAACCCCAGATCATTAAAATTAATAATGTAAACGCACTCAATCCCCAACGCCACCTGGCGTACATCATTCACTTCTTAACGTTCTCGCATTTCAACCTACAAACATCGCATCGCATCCTCTTTTCATTATAATCGCATCTAATAATCCTTTCAAACTCGCAACACACACACAAATCCTCACAAACACCATACTCCACATATGCACTCAGATACACATACAGTGTGTGATTTTATGAAGTGCCTGAATAGCGCTGCCTACGGTAAGTACTTTTCTCATAGTCTCAAATTATCGCAATTTTCTTTATTATAAAAATCATTCCTCCTACGAGGGTGCATTTGTTCAACGGCATAAGTCAACTACTTATCCCGGAGCGTGCAATCATCATAGTAGCCAAGCTCGATGCCACGATGTTATCACAGTTTGATCACACACGTGTAATTATAACGCGGAACTTACGCAGATGTTACCAGATGTTTTAGATCCTGCTTACTTTGTGTTTATCAATGGAATCATAAAAAAACGTACCACGTGTTTCAATATATCACCACCTTCTTAATTGAGCGACAGAAATGAATGATATTGCCACATAAATCCCATGATATCCCAGTAAGGATGTGAACACTTACGGTTCAACTAGATTAGTTTAAACACAGTGGTAGAAAATACAACAAAATATTTAAATTTACTGAAAGTTTTAACCGGCCCTGGTTGGGGGTTGCACCCAAAATATTTGCGTATTGCGTATTTGTTTTTTGTATTAAGCCGTGGTGGATGCCGGCAGAATAGAATAGCACCCCCCTCTTCTTGCTGAGGTGTCGTAAAAGGCGACTAAGGTATCTCCTTAACACCGCAATTCAACCAGGTGTTTAGAGAAGGGAAAACTCGACCAAACCTGCATCCTGCTCCCTCCCGATCGTACTGGTTCTCCTTTCCATCGGGCCTGAGGGAGCTCGTACGAGAGAGTGCTTTTCTGGCTGCGCATCCAGTTATGCACTTAAATATCTCCTGCGCAATTGACTGTTTCCGGAAACAGGACCTCGAATTTCTTAACCGGTGTTGAAACAGTCGCCGTGGCCGAAACCGGCTAGGACATCATCACATTTGCGTATTATTTATATTTCACTGATAAGAGGTCGAATGGATTACGGTTGCTATTTCTATGGTAGTAGTCCGAAAACTCATCTTTTCAAATTGGATCGAGTACAAAATCAAGCCTTGAGAATCATCGGAGGATTTATTAGAAGTTCACCAATACACGTCATGGAAAGCGAATTGTGCATTCCACCACTGCATTTAAGACGATACTGCTTAACCTGTAAATACTATGTTAAAGCTAAATCTTTGCTTCATAACCAAAGTATTAAATTCCTTTCAGACCTTAGTGGTCTTATTAATAGTACTTCATATTGGAACAGAAAAACAAAACCGCTACTTGTGAGAGCATATGATGAAACCAAAAACACGATGTTATGTGTGAATTGAAATTAAATAGATTGGATGTTGGTATGTGTTCCGTATTTGAATAAGTGTGCGGACAACTTCGATTATGCTCTGGTAACACCGTACGGGTTGTCAATTGAGTTTTGCTCTCGCTCGAACCGATCCGCCGAGTAACGACATAAACATACAAATATAGATAAAATTCAACAAAATATCCGATTCCAAAGTGTATAAGTGTACTTGGAAGATCCTCAAAGACACCAGTGTCCTGGAGGAGAAGCAGGGGCCCCTGAGGAGTTGGCACGCTGGTGATCACGGTAAGTGAAACTCTTTAGGCCGCCCGTGCCACTTGCGGAGCTATCGAAGTACCGTACAGTATGTTCCATAGCATTTTGGCGGTGCCCACTAAAGCAACTGCCGAAATGCTATGGAAACTGTATGAGAGGTAAGGTATGAAAGGTTTTATTTCTATATATTAGGCTACGATGGGGCTGATATGATTAAGTTAAAAGTCCCTAATAAAAAAAAAAATAGATTAGTTTATGGTGATTTTGTTACCCGGATGAGCCGAAAGCGGTGCCATTGAGTCTTAGGCATCGCCAAAGTAGGTTCCTGGGGGGTGGGCTCCTAACCTCTCCCAGAGATGGAGTCAGAAAGAGGCATTTCGCTCGCGGAGGTGTTGGAGGAGTACCGATTCCCAGGTCTGACTCGTAGTAAGTTGAGAAGTGCTGCAAAGGTTTTATCCAGCAAGAGTCTGGCACATGGGGGGCATACCCTCACTGTTTCTCTAAGTCTTATATACGTTTGTACCCGGGTTACAAAAAGTCCATCAGCTGATAGTCGCTCGAAGTGTGATGGAATGAACTATGTAAGGAGTCTCTATAAGATAAAATCAGAAGTGGGATTCTTCGATACAGAGCCAGGGTTTTTAACATAACTTTTAGCATAGTGAACCAACCACGCTTGATGGTAAGCATGTTGCAGTCCAAAACAACAGTACAGTCAACAGTAAAAAAAATCTTGTTGGCTAGTGATGTGCAAGCTACGTATCTATAGATATCGGCACTAATTTCGGTCTCGAGTGTTTTGTTGAGAGGCGCGATCGATAAGCTGAATCGTCGATACAACTCGAATATAATTTTAAACTGTTATGAACGACTCACTAAATGAGTTGTTTATTTATTTCAGATTAGATTGCTCGAGTATGATTGACTGAGAATTTTTCTTCACACAATTTTTTATGCGCTAATTAGCTTCTGTTAATAGATAAACTTGTAACAGTATTGAAACTTCAATTTTAAGCCTTAATAATATAATTAATCACCTTTTTTAATACTTAAAATATATTACTGTTTAAAAAAAAAATACTAAAACCGTTATCTACCGCAATACAATGTCTTGTATTGTTCAAACTACAATAGTAAATGTATTTTGAGTAATAAAATTAGCTCAAGTTAGTTTGGATCATGAGTCCCCTATCTTGAATTCCAAGACATTTTTGACCGTAGATTAAATTGTTCTTTTGGATTTCGGTGCTTTCCATCAATACTTAACCGAGCCCGGGAGTGCCCAGGCACTGTTAATTCACACATTTGTTAAAAAATTTTTAGAAATTAGAACTTAAATTTGTATGTTTACGGGGCTGACATGACTGCGTAGTGAAAAGCCTTTTTTTCTCAAGAATAAAAAAAATGTTCTTTGAAATTGCATAATTTTAAATCCAAAATATCATACTACTTAAATATCTAAATGCATCGTACGATCCTTCAAAACAAAATAAACAAAAACTGATCAGTTAAATATCTATTGGTACTGCAAACAAAACCCAGATAAAGACACTTGCATACGTATGTATAAAAACTAGTAGAACTGTGTAGAATCCGTCTGTTAGGATTTGCGTTAATAAAGTGCGAATAATGAACAGTTTGAAATAATGCGTCCGCTCCCGTGCCCATGATCAAAGTGCGTATCTTTCCACCGAGCTAACTCGGCGTGAAAAGAGAAATAAATAAATGATCGTTGCTAAATCGAACTCTGTTGCTAAAATCATTCTCATCGGCTTAATCATATTTAACTTACTCATCTAGCAAAAATTTAAATAATCCGAACAGCCTCGATCTTGAAATTTTGTTTGCAAATAGTGCTCTTTTTTCTTCCACTATACTAATATGATTTACGTTTGTAAACTCCCTTACATTCACGTAGAACGTGATATCAGGAATGCAATAACAAAACGAATCAGTTTTAATTACAATTAACCATTAGTACATTTTTGTGTGCGTAAACAAACGTCGAAAAGAATTTTAATTACTTTTCATAACAGACAATTTTTGCTAAAGAATTCCACAGACTTTAACCACTTTTTATGTGAACTGTACGAAAAATATAAAGAAATAAAAAAAATGTTAGACTGTAAAAAGTTTAATCTTATTGCTTACGAAGAAAAACACTAAATTGTCTTATGTAGTGATTTTGACCTATTTGAAACAAATTTATTAGACACGGTTTAAATATTGTAACTAGTTTGAAACAATTCGTTTTCTTAAACTGGTTAATTGAAATGTATCAGGTAATTTTTAAAACTTATTAACATAGAAACAATTATTGATGTTATACAATTATTTTCGAGATTTTTAAATTATAAGCATAATGGCAGATAATGGTATGAAAATGTAGTATATAGAAATAGGATTTTTTTTATATAACACAGAAGAACAGTTAACTCAAGGTAGAAAACTTCAAAACCATATATCCTGTGTTGTGATGATGCGCCAAAGGGAAGTCAGCTCAGCGTATGCTAGGTGATCAGCTGAGCCTATCAGAGACGTACCATCCCCTGTCTAATATAAGAGGTAGTCGGATGGAAGAGATAGGTAATAATAATATGCACGACGATTTTAAGACAGGATTTACTTATGACGATGGTTTGTGTAACGAAATCAAAAGGTCTAGCCATAATTAAAAATAAATATTTTCGAGCATAAGACCTGTTAAAGTATTTATAATAAGGATTATATTAACTGTCAAAATTTTTTATTATATATAAGCAAAGGCTTGATCTCAATCACACCTGGTGGAAGGTGAAGCTTGTTTAAGAAAAAACTACAGTTTCTTATAATTGTTTAATGATTTCCATGTAAATATATTGAATCATGTTTATTAGGCTTATATAATGAGTCCCTTTACAAGAACTGGCCCCTCTAGATAAAAAAAAGTATTTATTTAATTATCGAAACAAATGGTATCGATATTCTTCTTGTTCTTTCTTTAATGGCAACGCGCAAGCACGATTTTGCCAATGTCATGTGAGTAGGAGATTGGTCGGTAAAATAAATTAAAAATATGTGAAAGTATATTTCTTTCGCAGATCCAGATCAGGTTATCTAAAATTAAATGGACAACATAAATAAAATAAAGATCAGTCCACCACCAAATAAGTATTAGTTACACTAGTGTAGATTTTAAAGTTTTATTTTGTTAATATTAATGTATTTTGATAATAGGTCTAAAACGGAAGATTCTGAAAGGGATAGGAGACATTAATCTTGTACAAAGAGGAATGGAGGGAGGTAAAATATCATATAAAGAGTATCTGTATTTAGAGCAATTAAACAAGTGATCTGGAGTGCCGTCCTCCAAACAACATTTTTTTTTATATATAATTTATAGACGAACGCTTGACCTCAATCACACCTGGTGGAAGGTGAAGATGAGTCCGATGATGAACCGCGTCCGCCTAACAAATGCCTATTCACTCTTCTTTTAAAGACTCACAGGTCATAAGATCGCGGGAATATGGCCGCTGGTAGCATATTCCACTCCTTAGCCGTTCGCATGATAAATGTAGAAGCGAATCTTTTCGTGTGAATATAAGGAACATCCACCACATACGGATGGTATCCGACACGATGTCTAGTGGTTTTGTGGTGGTATGGGGCTGGTGGAATCAAAGAACATTGAACATTGTATCGATATTCAGTTTATCGATAACGGGCAAGCCGGGCAGGTGTCACGTTACGGTCCTCCAGCCTGCGTAGCGCCGCGCGCACGGCTGTGACTGGATGGCGGGCGTTTTTTCGCGCCACCGGAAACGGCTGACTGTGTGCCAGCCGCCCGGCACTAATCACCCCGGTTAGGGTTGCCACACACCGAAAAACATATCGAGGGGTGAAAGGCTAAATGGTGTAACACTAGATTGCCCAGAGCAGTCATTTTGACTGTTTTCAAAGTTTAGTTATATATAAAAAATATATATTAATAAGAAACCAATTTTTTAAAATATTATGACTTTTTATATATTATCTTATAGCATTTATGAATAGTTGTACTTACCTCGCCTCTCTCTTTATTCCCTATATACGTATGTGCTATACATATATTCAGTGTTTCTTGTGTTAAGGGTCATTTTTTGGTGATATAGTAATATATATATTTGGAATCGGTAAAAACCGCTGATTCCGAAAATATATATATATTACTAGATCACCAAAAACTGTCGCTTAAACCAAATAGCCGTTCACCCCACGATATATATTAACATACTTTGACGGCGTGATAACGCAGTTTATAGTGACCTTACTAACAATAGTCCTGGGTTCGAGTTCCGGTACTGGTAAACTACACTGTGATAAGCAGATTAATTTGTTGCATGCCATATATGTATATAATTACGTATATATTTCTCTAGAACTCATAGTAAAAGGCTAAGTTAAGTCTAAGATCAAGCCATTGTTCGTATTATTATTATTATTCGTATATCATATCGTTATATATATCGTCACACTATATTCCTTAAGGGGTGAGCAGAGATACATTAATTACAAAATTATACAATATTTTTTATAAAGCCGATCAAATCTTTTGTATCCAGGGTATACAAAATAGCATCGAAAACATTGTTGGTTAAAAGTAATGTCCAGAACTTATTAATATTATTTTAAATATCAGCCGTGTAATAATTGGCAACCCTACGTGGCGCTTGCACTAATGACTGCACAAATGTTCCTACAACTTGTAAACGCATCTTACACAGCACCGCATTTTGCTAGAAATAAACGATTTGTTTCGATATAAATGACAATATTGTTACTAAAACCACTACTACAGTTAAATCAGTGACGTGTACAGGATCTTTGGACAGGGTAGGCAGAAGAAATATATACGGCGTCAATATAAAATAGATATGAATATAAATGGTACCTTTTTTTGTTTAACTTTAAGCAATTTATTCCAGACTTATTTATCATAAGGGCATGCAATGCTTGTATGCATCTATGGAATGAATGCTACTGAGATAAATCATCGGCCAATCGGAGAATTTGTAATACAGTAGCTTGTTTATAATGCAGATAAAATTATACTATCTCGCATTTAGAATTTTAATATGATAGTCTTTACTTTACTATAAACTAGCATTATATATTAATTATTGTACATGCTGTGGTGCCCTATAATTGTGGGGGCATTTATATGTTCTATTTTGTGTACCATGGTTATTTTTCTTCTTATTAAGGTCACCCTTGTTGGGTACCCAATTATGTAAAATATATAAATTATGAAGTCAAAAATACTTTTAAAAAGTGATCTAAACTAGGAATCATAAAAATACGAGCGTTTTCTACCGTCTGTATCATGACGAGCGTTCTGAAGAGTTGTTTAACCTTGTTCCGGTTATCCGGTTATACGGTATCTCACATCCCGGCTGGGACTAAGAAGTTCTCTAACTCCTTCTTTTGTCGTGTCGTTGGGCTGTGGAATGGTCTTCCAGCGAGCGTGTTCCCACCATCCTATGATATGTGGGATCCTTTAAGCGGAGCGTGAAGAGATATTTGTGCAGGCCGGCATGATCGCCGTGACTACCGATGGGTTTTTCTTGCCTATCGATAGTCGTTGGCGTTTTTTGGCTGCACCATGCTTACCATCAGGTATGGTGCAGTCACTGTGTCGATTCAAGATAATAATTAAAAATAAATACTTTAAAAAAGCCTTAGTTTAGAGAAACATTCGAACTTGGCGAAGCTCGAAAAGTAAATGAGCAATTTGAAATAATTAATTGAGAATTTTAAAAATGTTTTATAATTTAACTGCCCATTAGTACGGCTAAGTACGTGGAATCCCACGCGACTGTTGATATAATTGATATGAATTTATAATTTCATTCACACACTGTTATAACTAATGGGCAATTAATGCCAGAACTGAATAACTCGTTCACAATTAAACCTATAAAAATTATTTACGAATAATAAGACAAACAAAAGACCCATTATTAGGGACGCCACGATCTTGGCCGTCTTAATCGGGAGAAGAAAGGGAGATAGAATAAACCGGAGCGCAGCCTGGGATATTGAAATTTTTCAATGTGGGGTAAAAGCTTCGAGTACTCTTTGGCTACCCTAATCAGTTATTTAGTCAATAATACGGAATAATCTAATGAGAAATGGTTACAGCAGAATATTTAGAGATGATAGTAATATGTCTTCACGATATATCCCTTTCGGGATAAACAGAAACATATATATATATATATATATATTTATAATTTATAGACGAACGCTTGACCTCAATCACACCGGGTGGAAGGTGAAGATGAGTTCGATGATGAAACGCGATTGCCTAGCAAATGCCTATTCACTCTTCTCTTAAAGACTCCCAGGTCATAAGATCGCGGAAATATGGCCGCTGGAAGCATATTCCACTCCTTAGCCGTTCGCATGATGAATGTAGAAGCGAATCTTTTCCTGCGGATATAAGGAACATCCACCACATACGGACGGTATCCGACACGATGTCTTGTGGTTTTGTAGTGGAATGGGGCTGGTGGAATCAAAGAATGTAGTTCCTGAGAACACTCTCCACCGTGCAACCGGTAAAAGACCGCGAGGCAGGCTATTCTACGTCGATGCTCAATGCTGTGCATTCTAATTTTTGTCAAAAAGTCGCCACCAATAAGTCTACGAGCTCTACGATCAATCGAGTCCAAAGCCGCCAACTGGTATTTAGCGGACCCGTCCCAAAGATGACAACAGTACTCGACACCCGACCGCACCTGTGCCTGATACAGGTTAAGAAGTTGCGAAGGTGAGAAGAATCGTATGACCTTAAAAAGGATACCCAATTTTTTAGCAGCTGTTTTCGCTCTGAACTCTGTCGACCGCCCGAAGTTCAAATCAGTCGACAGCTCCAAACCGAGGAGCTCAAGACTATCAGTCATTGGCAAGGAAACACGCTGGAAGGTGGGATTAGTAACTGTATCCATTTTGCACTTACATGTCGTGCCCAACGTGACCAGTAGCGCAGCTGACCGTAGTTTTCACAGCACCAATGCACATGACGTTTCTCAGATGCTATGCGGGTTTCCACAGTTTTCCTTTACCGGTAAGCATGTAGCGCTTAAATATCTACGTAATCTGGAACACTTCAGAGATTTTTTTTGTATCCCGGGGGAAAATCCTGCATAGGACCATCAGGGACGCTGTGAGGGCAGCGACCCCGGTGTGTCAAACTCCTATTAACTAAAAACCCCAGCGGCGTCCCTCTGATTGCTCCACCCGGCCCTGGGAAGCCAAATTCATCCACACGCCCAATGATCAAGAAACCTTGTTGAGGCTACCTCTTTGGGTGGGGATGCAGTAAAGCTCACCCCTCCAAAACCTCTCTCCCAGGCGATGCGTCCGCATGCAGGACATCACGCACCGCCTCTCTCTCAAACACTTCAGAGATACGTGTCGAGATTCTAACCAACGATCGTTCGCGTTGCAGATGGAAACCGGTCCATTATCCACGAAGCCACTATCCACAGCCATTATATATCGTTTAAATAGTTTGATAAAAAGCAATCGTGCGTCTGTACTTAAATATTGTATGGCCTTGAGGCCTGGGTATGTCAGAAAAAGCATGAAGATAGAATTAATGCAGTAGAGATGAGATCTTTTCGTTCTATGTGCGGAGTAACTCACGGATCACATTAAGAACGAAGAGATACGTAGAGTGGGTGGTTCGAGCACTTGGGAGAGGATGAATAATGAAGAATGATGTAAAAGAAATACAACAAGACTGCGAGTGGAAGTAATCTGAGGCTGACCGAGACTTATCTACACAGATCAAATCAAATGAGATCTGATGGAGGGGAATTTCAAAAGTACGCGCAATCGACGAGAATGTATTAAGGGACTAATGAATGTTAAGAACCTCTGCTTACCCCAACTGGTTTCCGCGTGATGATAGATAGATATGGTCAGCCGTAAAAAGCCGTGGAAAAGCTATTTCCACAGTTTCCTTCGAGCACGTGGTTAGAGGAACGCGTTAAATGTATTGCGTAAGAGTAGATACATTTCAGTCGTTAAGATAATAAATCAGGCGGGCCGTTACGCTCCTCTATAGATACAGTCAAAGTGGGGATATATCCGCAATCAGCGGTGGGCAGGTTGAAGACTATCGTCTCAAATTGACGGTATTGGCAAAAATCGTTCAATGATATGACGTCATTCTACGCTCCATTTACGACTCTCTCTGTCAGTGCCCGTCTCAAATTAAACTTCGGAATATCTAAAATAAATATATAAATCGAATAAAGCTGTATGTCTTAAGCTGCAATAATATATGACAGTTTTCCTGCATAAACTTTTAAAGGAGTATTTGTTGCGCTGTTAGTAATGCCAGTTTATTGTTCTTGACAATTTTTGTATTCTTATAAGAGTTGGCAAAATTAATTTATCATAAATCTATAGCTCGATCCCGCGGCTTAATTTATGTTATTATCTGAGATGAGCAAAATGTAATTATATTAATGATTGAAAATGTAATCATAATCGTTTTTCGTCAAACTTATCACGCACACAAATGCACTCACCCACTCATACACTCACACAACAATCACTATACGATACGGGGACGAACCATACATTAAAAAAAAATGTATGTGTAACTTAGTTATTGGCATTTTAGATTTTTATTTTATTTTCTATTTTGTATATAATTTTCTTATAAAGTGCTGTGAAGTTACTATTAAATAAATAAAACGCGGCCGAAGCGAGTCACTATGACGGTATTTACACTTGTATACTGTGGTCACGATCTAGTTCGGGCAATCACCCTACCAGCTTAGAATGTAACGAGACCAGTTAGGAAGACCGCATAAGTCATAATATCTGTTCAGTGGAATGAAAATGCGAACTCTTTTCTTTATTTACCAGGAGAAAATCCATGACAGGAATTCCCGGTCGACATGAGGGTAATAGCCCGGATTGTGGCAAACTCCTCCTTATCAAATACGCCTGGGTGCTCCGCTCCTATCGTGCGCCAGTGGGAGCCAATCACGGTAACGGCCAAGTCACGGTACCAACACGCGGACGGCCTCAAATTATGGTGGATGGCTGAAGCTGAAAAACTCTAAAAAACCATCGTAATAGGCAGCGTGGGGAAGCACTCACACCCTGCCTCCCTCACTCATGGTACTTGAGGAAGTCCAATGCCAATAAGTGATATAGACTATTTTAATAATAACAGTGAATAATGAACATAAAATTATACTTTCAATATTTAATTCGGTACAAATAAACCAAAATTTTTCAACTAATTGACAGATAGAGGCTCGCTTGTATTTTTTTCTATATATGACATTTAATAAACTTTGATATTCATTAACGCGTAACGTATCGTAAAATATATTTAAAAGCTTCATTTTTTGAATTTGCAATGTACTTTCATCTTAGGTGACACACTGATCTCGAATTTATAGTTTATATTTTTATACTAGCTATACTCGCGACTTCGATCGTGTAAAAGTAGTACTTTTCTAATAATAATAATCTTATGATGAGTATGCACACTTGACCTCAATCAAACCTAGTGGAAGGTGAAGACAAGTCCGACGATGGATGCGTTCGCCCAACAAATGCCTATTCACTCTTCTCTTAAAGGCTCCTAAGTCATAAGTTCGTGGAAATATGCTCACTGGAAGCATATTCCACTCCTTAGCTGATCGCATGACGAATGTAGAAGCGATACTCTTTAAGCGGATATAAGAAACGTCCACTACATACGGATGGTATCCGACATGGAGTCTGGTGGTTTATGATGAAATGGGGCTGGTGGAACTAGAGAATGAAGACCCTGAGAACACTCTTCATTGTGCAACCAGTAAAAGACTGCGAAGCAGGCGGCTTTACGTCGATATTTGATGTTCTGCATTTTAGTTTCCATGAAATAGTTATTCCATCTACGCTCTTAAATAAAAAGCGTGATGATTTACCTCTTGACTGGCCGTGAACCGAATGTAATAATGATCAACATTGGTAAACAGAACACTTTCTCGGTAATCGTAAAGAATTTATATCAAATAAATACTCCGTTGGATTGTTACTTAATACCATTTCGCTTTCCGGATCGACTAACTCCGGAGTGTAGGCCGCAGACTAAATAAGCTTTGAACAAACACTTTTAAATACCGTTTACTATATCTGTACACGGTTATATATAACAATAAACATATTGTCATCCTATATCTTATCTACACTTTCTTTTTCGACTTCAGTATCACGGCAAGTGTTCTGAAGTTTTTTTTTTTTAATTTTTATTAATACAATCCTGTGACCATTTATTTCGTCACATCCTTACATTCCAGTGTCCAATAATTAGTTTCCTTTTTTTTACACTGGCTCGACATAGTGACTACAGAGTTCCTGATGGTAAGTACAGTGTAGTCCAAAACGAAAGCGACTATCAAAGGATGAAAATCCATTGATAGTCTACATCGTCATGTCGGCTCGCATATACCATGACTGAAGGTCTCTAGGTATATGAGCTACTGGATATACACAAGCTGATCCCGAAACGCGACAAGCCGAAACTGGTCACTATGACGGGCTGTACACCCATGTACCGTGGTCGCGATCCAGACGGGCACCGACGCCCTACCACATCGCGGCTGCTCGTTCAGCACCACCCGGGAGTCACGTGTAGGGAAACTAGGGTAAAGCCTACGGACGCGAGCAGCTTCGACTCCCAAAATAATAACAGATATATAGATTTTGAGGTGGTGTATAATCGTTTGAACTGGGTCGTCAGCGTGCTGATCATCCTCGTGACCCGCATCTGCCTGT
The DNA here is from genome assembly GCA_036320925.1 of Automeris io. Taxonomy (NCBI): domain Eukaryota; kingdom Metazoa; phylum Arthropoda; class Insecta; order Lepidoptera; family Saturniidae; genus Automeris; species Automeris io. The sequence goes on from JAUDJH010000008.1 coordinate 1,154,374, forward strand.
CGCGTTTCGGGATCAGCTCATGTACGTCCAGTAACTCATATACTTAGAGATCTTCAGTAGAAGTAAGCTTATGTGGGCTGAAATGATGACGGTTGTCAATGGATTTTCGTCTTTACATAGTTCGCTTTTGATTTTGGATTACATTGTACTTTCTATCAGGTTTCCTGTAATCATTTTGTGGAATCAGTATAAAACCAGCATATTATTCATGTATCTTATGTGATTTTATCTATCTCGAAAAGCTTTCAGCTCAATGTGTGCTGGTAGACGTTATTAAACGATTTCCAGCGCTTATATATTATTAGTATTTCTGTATAAGCATTCATATAATCCATTTTATCCCTTTTCTTGGTTTAAATAAACTAGTATCATGAGTTAAGATATGTATATTCCATCAAAATCTATGTAAATAGCCGAATAATAAAAACAAAAGATAATTTCCCACAAAAATTGGCCGCTGTGTTTAACATTCCCACAGAGTTTATTGACTGATCGTCAAAGAGATCTGATGGTTACATCTAACACACGCTAGATACACACTCAATGTGCCTAAACCTAAAACTAAAAAACTTGACATATAAAAGAGAAATAATTCTTAATAAACAAACACTGTAAATCTAGACAATAGATGTCACGAAAATTGAACTATCAAAACTTAAAACTCGACAGAATGAGAAAATAAAGGTTATATACTTTATCTTTGAAGGAATTACAGTTAATAAGTTCATTTAGTATATATTACAACACATCTTGTTTATCCTTACTCGGCGTAGTGACGTCATCACACCTGATGGTAATTATGGTGATGTCTAAAAAACTGATACAACTATTATGAGTAAAGAAAAGCAATCCATAGGCGCAGTGATTATGTGATGATCAGTGGCTTGCACTCATATCTTCACGATTTCTTTAAAAGACGTTATAACATAGAACGAAGCGACCACAGCCAGAAGACCATTCCACAGCTCAGACTCGAAAAAATCAAAAGCTAGAGAACTTTTTAGTCCTAGCTGTGATATGAGTTATCTTAAAACTAGATTTACTAATCCAGTCAAAATGACTGGTCTAATTATTTTTCTTAGAACTTTGCTTTTCTCTAATAATTTTTCATTCTGAAAAATAACATGTCTTTTACTAATACAAGATATTGATAGATAATATAATTAATTTTATTTATAACAAAGCAAAATAAACCATGTTGTACCTATTTCTAAAATAGATATAAATAGTTTGCCGATAGATCTAGTGCTAAACAAAAATTAATAGTTATATGCAAATTCAACATTATCTTAGGGAACAGCTAAAGCTACTCCACTGAAAGATTGTATTCTGTGACTCTGGTGTGTTAATAATCACAAAATTTTCATTTACAAATTCCTAGGTCTGTAATAACTACATGCAGACCATATAAATATATATTCTGGATGGAGATCAAACCTACAACCAGAGACGGGCAAAATGTAATCTGATTAATGATGAACGATTACAAAATGTAGTTGTAATTTTAGTTTTGTTGCTCTGTAATCATGATTAAATAATATACTAATATTATAAAGCTGAAGAGTTTGTTTGTTTGTTTGTTTGAACGCGCTAATCTCAGGAACTACTGGTTCGAATTGAAAAATTCTTTTTGAGTTGAATAGACCATTTATCAAGGAAGGCTTTAGGCTGTATAACATCACGATGCAACTATTAGAAGCAAAGAAATAATGGAAAATGTGAAAAAAACGGGGAAAATTATTCATCCTTGAGGGCTTCCATTGCGTGCGCTGCAAAAATGGTTCAAGATACCAAAAATATATGTAAGAAAGAATTATTCCTCTTGAAATGATCTAAAAAAATACGACAGTATATGTCTATCTTTTAAGATTAAGTCACTAGAACCGTTTTTATGGTAAACAAATTTGGTCGAAATTAATGCATTATCTGTTAAGAGTTGTATCAACGTAATAATATTAATCTTTATCCAAATAAATATGTTGTTGATTAAGATTATTTAATTGTGAACAAAATTGTCTTTGACATCACTTAATTTCAATGAACATCTTAGAAGATATTACAAAACCTTATATAGCAAAACTACGTTTGTCGGATCAGCTAGTCCATACATAAAATTGAGAAATAATAAATGTGTATGCAATCTGGGATTCTGTAGTGTTTAAAATATACATGAGCAAAATGCATTAATACTAATGGTTAAAAACGTAAAATGTATTCGTAATCATTTTTATTAATCTGATTACATTTTGCCCATCCATGGCTACAACTCATAGAACGTATATATTCCAAGTTAATAGCTTAGCCACTGCCCAACTCGTGTTCTCAGTTATAGTTACTCTAGTATTAATCTAAATCTTGGTGGTAAAGGTATACATTACAGATTAAAAATCAGAAAAAAATAGCAACAAAACATGTCAGTGTTACATGTAGTCTATTTAATTTATTTTTACTTATACTTTTTCTCTTATTTTTAGGTATACATATATTTTTACTATAGTATCTATCACTAATACACTTTGTAGACGATTTATTTATTGTATGTAATAGTTTATTTTAGTATCACTCGTATTTATTTTGTATTTATTATTTAAGCTATATGTATTTTTATTGTTTATTGATTATTCTTATAAGATGTAACACGACCGGGGCCCTTCACGAAAATCAGCGCTGCAGACTTCCTCTGTGGCTTTAGACTGATGAAGGTCCCATTTTCGCCATGTTTATATGTTTTGTATTTTCTTTTGTTTTTGTGTGATGTTTGTATTGCTGCATTTAAATTTGTTGTATAGTTGTTGTGTAATTTTTGTTGATTTGTGGCGAAATAAATACATTTTCTTTCTTTCTTTCTTTCAGTGAAGAAATACTAAACCTGTTAATAAATCAACAGGTGTTACTTGCCGTAATGGAGAAGATAACGTTGAAACTAATGTTATTAAGCTTAAAAGTGATTCAGAAGTATTTGATGCTGAGCAGGAATGAGTTACTGATGAAATCAATCGAGTGTAGAGTACAGATCGACAGCATGTCAACACCGAACACGTTAGTCAGAGGGCACGTATCGCTGATGAGTTGTTGCTTATATTATTAGAATACATTCGTGGTGTTCTTGTTGGATGCGTCGGGTATTTATAGTAAGTGCGAGAGTTGCTTCATTATGCCAGATGTACAGGGGTTTTCCTATGAATATCGTTTATGATTATTGAAAATCTGGACTACTTGTGTGCATCCAGCGATAATCACCTTCATACTGTTTATTGACTCGAGATAATTGTATAAAGTTTATTGGCAATTTCGCACATAACGTGCACATTTGACTGATTGCAAAATTAGTTCAATCTAATGGGGTTAGTTTTCTTCAAAGCGGTCACCTTCGTTTAGAATTTTATCTAAGACTGGGTCCATTATATAAGGATAGTGAAGATAAAGAAGTATTAAATGACTAATAAACGAGCGATTAAAAAATATTTCTAGAATATCGTAATACATTTGAGTCCATGTTTTAAAATATAATGTATAAAGATTTCTTGTAAACTTCGAAATTATTAATACTATTGATATTAAGTCCAATTAAGACGTAGATTAAGATTAACTTTATAAGGGCGGCTTGTACTAACGAATTAATCTAGTTTAAGCTTGTATAAAACGCTTATTGATTGAATTGGTTTGATTCCATCTTAATGATGATTTCAGTTTAAGTGTTGTTACAACTAGATTTTGATTTAGTGCAAGACAATAAGTACAGAGCAGCGCTAAATGGCATTTTATATAACTCTAAACTAGATTTAATTTGTTATTGCAAGCCGCCCTTCGTGTAAAGCAACTATAAAACTAGTTTTGGTTTCATTTATAACATTATCATTTTTTAAATGTTTACTCCTTGAATTTAGACATCGTATCACATAATCGATATTTAAACTGTTGTTAAATTTCACTAGAAGAAAAAAATATGCAAAATATTAGGAAGGAATAGAAGCATTATCAATAATAAGAAGAACACAAGACTAGTCTGACCGAATGCAGCTGCTAACTATATCTAATAAGAATAAAGCAGACGGAAGCTGAGAAAACATAACTGAAGGTTCATAAGTAATGCTTAAAACTATATCTCACTTTCAACATGATTTCAACTTTAAAATACGTAGATTTTAAACTATGATAAGCTTTACGCAAAGATAATTTATGAGTTAGCTATTGCAAAATAATATACACTTAGTCGAAGCTTCTTAAACAAGCAAGATACAGATTTTAAAGCACAAAATCAAGAACTTGTTAAGGCATAAGGGAAGTAGGTGTTAAAGGGATAACACTTTTAAAGATTTCTTTGAATATTGGCGATCGCTTATCGAACAATAAGGAAAGGAGTGACTAATATTTTGCAATAACATCGAAATAGACCGCCTGACACCTCCAACTCGCGCGTTTGTTTTACTGGCAGCTTCACAGAATGTTGGCGCCGGTAACACGCTTCTTAGAACTTGGCGATACTCAGTGGTACTCGCCAGTTTTACTCATCCGTTGTTACAATAACTCAGACGATTCAACCTTAATATAAGTTGAGATCAGAGATGGGAAAAATGTAATCTGATTAATTATGAACTATTACAAAATGTAGTCGTAATTTTAATTTTCTTGCTCTGTAATCATGATTAAACCCATTTAAAACATTAAGAAATCATAAATGTGTATACAATCTGGGATTTTGTAGTGTTTAAAATATAAATGAGCAAAATGCAGTCATATTAATGGTAAAATACGTAAAATGTAATCGTTAATCATTTTCATTACTCTGATAACATTTTGCCCATCTATGGTTGAGATCACAAGTGCCATTATTGAATCAACTTAGCACAGAAATCAAACACCTCGTGTGACCTACATCTTATTCCAATCATTGCCGCTATGGAACCGAATCATATACTGTTGTAGCAGATTGAGGAGGCGTTAGAGTGACAACATTATAAACTGGAGCAGTGTCATTCAAGCAATATTGTTTCATTTAGCTTGCAGCACTGTTGTTGTCCTTAAATACGTTTTTTTTTAATTTACAGAGAGAGGCTTGACCCTAATTACACCTGGTGGAAGGTGAAGATGAGTCCGACGATGGACCAAGTCCGCCCAACAAAGGCCAATTCACTATTCTCGTAAAGGCTTCCAAGTCAATATGATCGTGGAAATATGCTCACTGGCAGCATATTCACCTCCTTAGCTGATCGCATGATGAATGTAGAAGTGTATCTTTTCGTGCAAATAATTGGATTTGGTCTAGTGTTTTTATGAGGAAATAGAGCTGGTAGAATTAGAGAATGTGTCTAATTATTTAATAACATTTTGAAGTTTGGCGTAGATTTTTTCCTTTTTTTCTATGTTACGTTTCTTAATAAAAATTGACAGAATAGAATAGAAATTTCATGATTTAAAAAATGATAATATAATGTATGAGTTCTATACGATAAGCCTAAAAGCTGAAAGCTTAAGTGACCGGCATTGAGAAATCTAAAGCAAGAAATCTCTTCCCAAAGCGTGCCATTATTTTGCTTTATGCGTATCAGTTCGTAACGTAAAAACAAAAGGAATGCTCTTGAAATAATTATAATTGAGGCTCTTTGGACTTAACGGCTTAGTCTTGCCATATTTCAGGATACATATAATAAATAACAATGCAGGTTGAATCCACATTCAATATCTTAGCAATCTCCCTTTATAAATCAAAATATTTTTTTTTACATTAAATACTACTACGTCTGTAAGATCCTTCGTCACTTTAAATATAGAGTTGTTTATGTAGATTCTAGAAAACTCTACAGCATTGACATTTAAAAATGTCGATGTCTGTAATTCATTTAAAGACAGTACATCAATTGACGAAGTAAGGGATAATTTCCATCATCGATAGCCGCCCATATCTGGGTGAAGGCGACTGAATAAGTCAATGGGTCAACATCACACCGTTTATACTCCCCAGACGTCAACTTTACTAGCTATTTATCATGTCAGCTAAGTAATGAGCCATGGAATGATTCATACCTACAGTGTATCTTACTTGAAAGCGTATGTTTTGATTAAAAACGATCAATGTTATTGTCAAATTAAAATACGTCAAAAGCAGAGCAAATCTTTAAACCAGATCATAAGAATAAATAAGCAAACGTTTCATCTTAAACTGAATCATATTGTGCAACAAATATTGATTCACACTTTTCCAGAAGACTCTCAGCTTCAAATCTTAATAATATGTAAAGAAAACAATTACCGGAAGGAAATTCTATCCATTTGCCGTATACCAAATATTAAAAACCGAATCGGTATGTACAAACAGGTGGAATTCCAGCTAACTAAATTTCTAGCTTGCATCTCGGTGTTTTCTTTAGAGAATTTTGACTTTTATTAAGCAACATTTGTATCCATTTTGATTAAACCACTCTTATTACATTCTTGAATACTCGTGAAGATTTCCTTAAACTATAATGTAATGATAGTTTGATCATTATCATTTAATCTCTCTATTGTTGTTATACTCAACAACTACCGAAGGCAAAATATTTTTTAAACAATTCTAAGTTTACTTCTACTCAATAATAAAAAAGTAAACATGTTCTCTTTGAGCAACATTTCCTAGCTTTAGTAATTAGGATACTTTTCCTACAGTTTCTATTATATTTCCACTTTGTACAAGTCTATAAAAGATAATAAATAGCATCTGAGATAATTTGCTAAAGTCGAAATTTTTTAGAGCAATCGATCGCGTAAATCACTGGAAAAATTGTTTTGTTTAGAATCTAATGAGAAGTCGGTTCAACATCAAACCGCCCGCCGATACGTCTTCATTAAAATTATCTATTACCTTAAGAAGCTTAGGAGCTATTACGCACACGAATCTGGCCCAGTCTGCGAGCGTAAATAAAATATGGAAGAATTTTATCAATAGAGGGCAAATTTGGACACAAAATTATGAGTTCGGTTATTGGTGGTTCATTACCTAACTTACCATAGTGATGTTTAAAAATATTACCAGATTAGAATTGACTTGTATATCGTAGATACCTATAAATAAATTTAGTAATTTTCAAGTATTAAAGATAAGTTGAAATGCGTCTGTAAAAGAACATACAAAAGCGTCATGAAAATACTTTATCGTGGCTATTCAAGCTCCAAAATTATTTGCGATTTTGAATATATGATAATTCCTAAAGATGCCATGGAATGTCTGCTTGTGCAGAGCAGAGTGGATTATGGTCCCGTGTGAGGTGTCCTTTATAGAGAACCAACCAGATTAAAGCCTCAACGAATGATTTGGTTAATGAGTACGTCAATTATGCATCAGGTCAAGACAAATAATGAGCTGTAGTTCTATGCATCAGCAAACGACATATCTGATCTCGACTACTCAGCTAAGAGCAAGTGAACAAGACAAATACAAGCCTACCCACAGAAACGACGAGCTACCTACATTATGAGCATGCCTTTTTTTTAACCCGGGGGAAATCCCTAACGGACCTCAGGAGGCGATGAGGATTGCCCCCCGGTGTGTCAGACTTGCACCGACTAAAACCCCCGGGGTGTTCCTTCTCCTGCCTTCCGAGTGCCAAGGGCAAGGCTGAGCCATCTTCCTCGGCACCCGGCGACGTCTAGCCTTCTGCAAGCCCCGCCTAAGTAGGCGGCGGCTTGGCAGGGGGTGGTTAAATAATCGCCACCCCAGCGTACACCTAACACATTTAGCGGGGAGAGTGGCGTAAAGTGCCACCCTCCTATCATAATGTTGAGCATGCCTAAGAAGGCATATACTTGGTGTGATGGGATTAGCTCGCTCATCTGCCATCACATCGAATGAAGTCCTATCTCATGATTTACCGCTCTCAAGCATATCCTTTCTTATTTCGCATTTCGATTTCGTGCAAGCGTATCCACACCGCTTTTGGCACAATTTTCGAAATCAGTAAAGGTCTAATGCTTCTGTATTTTATTACCGTTCATTTAGCACAGTCTAGACGCGGTTTAGATGCAAAACGCCTACTTCTAGTACGGTTTCTATATGTTTCACTTTTAAAATTAGGCTGATCAATGTGTAATATAAACAACGGGTCAACGCATCGCCGGCCTCCGATTCTGCGAACGCTCTAACGTTCAATTTTGTTTTTCACTTTTCTTTACGCTCGCGAATGCGAGGGTACTTATTGTTCTACAATTGTTTAGTGTGTACATTTATACCGTATAGCTTATGTAACTCAGCATTGCTCAGATGATCTCTACGCTTTAAATTAATAACATTAATATGTATTTTTAAAAATATCTTTATTCTTCACTAGCTGACCTAAACTCAGTTAAGTGTAATTGAACATTAGCAGGTACATTAACTTAATTATTTTGTCACGTTTCAAATTAGTATGTTCTCGAATGGGAGTTTATCTACTTTATTAAAAAAGAAATAACCTCATTTAAGATTTTTTAAAGCTCTCTAAATTAAAAAGGTTTGAGTATACATAGTTCACATATGATAGAAATGAAATAATATATTATATTTTATCTCATTCTCTCGCAGGTCTAAGATTCTATGGATCTATGTGTTTGTCTCTTTATAAAGACGTTTTTTCATTCCATAGAATATAATTAAAAATAATAATTTAGTTGTTTCACTTAACAACCTGTCTTTTATTAAGAGGATTTTATTATTGCAGTCTATTATTGCAGTCTATTATTGCTGTTTTTGTTTATATTTATCGATCATAATACATAAGACTACATAACTACAGACGAATTTATATGTGTACAGTAAATAAATAACGATCAATAAATTATTCGTTTTAATACAGCTTTTCGAAACGTTCCCACGCTTTGTTTCAGCTGTTAAAATCAATCAGACGCACGAATTTCGCCTGCGTTGCATCAGGCGTGATGCGCTGACGCATGTTTTCAAATTCTATCTATAGGTATTGAAACAAATCAAATAAAGATGTTCATAACCTTCCTTAAATCAGCAGTACAAAACTAATTATCAACGACATCAAGTCCACAGTGTAGTTTAAAATTTAAAATTACCTTGTCAATATCATATTCCGTTTCTATAATTCTCTTAGTTAAAAATAACACTACGGGTCCATAAACATTTATAATTTACCGATAAGTTATTCTAACTCGAGTTGGCGAATAATTCTTTATATAATTACTTCTGTTTGTTTACTTTGAAATCATCTAATATCATCCAATTTACTACTCTGTTAAAAGTAAAATTAATGACTATTTCACAGTTATTAACATCTAAAAGCTTAATTATTATGGAATCATCATCAAACCATATCATTTTATTATTTATAACATTACGAACCTCATTTTTTTTATAAAATAAATAGCAAAGGGCCAACTATGATACCCTGTGGTACACCCTTTTTATGTGTTCCCGTATTTCATCATGATTGTTTCATGGTGCTTTATGCATGTTTTTTTATTGTTTCCAACATTACCCTTCTTCTAAACCCACATTCCTCAAAGATAAGCGTCGTGAATCCCGTAAGGTAAAGTATCGGATACAATTTCAAGACAAGACAGGATATCTAAAATTAGCTAGAACATGAATTTACTTTCCGGACATCTAGACTTCAGAAATGTCTAGACTAAACAATCCTTCCCTATGTTGACTGGATTACGCGTAAACAAATATCATACTCATCCGCAGGGTTGATGCTGAGAAGGTAACTTAAATGAAATAAGTTTTGTATGAAAACTGGAAATTTTTAAATACTAATATATTATCATTCTAAATCCGTTTCGGAATAAGAAACACGCTAGTGTTTGTGCCCACTTTACGCTTTTATATCGTGACAAATGCGACCAGTAGCAAAGCTGATTGCTGATCTCGGAGCATAGAATATATTTCTATTAGATGACATGCGGGTTTTCTCATGATATTTGCCTTCACCGGTTATCATATGGTTTCTAAATCTGCACTTAATCTAGAAAAATCCAGAAGTACGTAATTGGCTTTGAACCTGCGACCATCTCTTCACCCTAAATAGAGATAATTATTAAATAAACTCTTTGCTTGTAGTAATGTACCCGGATTCATGGGAAAATATGCGTATAATTCAAACAATTTATTGATAATTCCCGATAATATGTTCAAAGCGATTAGAAAAGACAAACAGTTCTTATTTATGTACAAGATTTATGTGTTAATGTTAACTAGAATGTCTATATACAGGGGATCGATTGGATCGAGCGTGTTTGGTCTAAAGCACAAGCTGAAGCGATTATAAATCAGCGCACTTTCAATAAAAATTACGTCTAACAAGTTTTTTTAAAAAAGAAACAAGTTGCCCGATAGTTAATGTTACATATGATACACAAAGGAAAAGTAAAAATGTGAAAATGAATTTATTTCGCCACAAGCCTACAAAAAACCAGAAATTTAAATACAGCAACACAAACAAAACATATAAACATGGCAAAAATAGGACCTTCATCAGCCTAGAGCCACAGAGGAAGCCTGCAGCGCTGATTTTCGTGAAGGGTCCCGGTCTTGTTACATCTAATTAGAAATATCTATAAGCAATAAAAAACATAATAAATGGAATAGCAACTATTAGTAGTCACTAAAATTATGACTAAAAAAGTCGTGTTTGATATTGAGGCTATACTGAATTATTATTAGACTTCTAAGTAATATAAAAAGAAAAAGCTTTGTTCTTCGTGAGTCAAAATTGAAAAAGAAGACAAGAGTAAAAATGTATACGAAAACAACAATAAAGGATTTAGGAGTAATAAAAAAAGGAGAATAATAAATAGTATCGTGCCATGTTTTTCTGTTAGTTTTCTTTATTATGGTCCAGGAATAGAAAATATGTAGGTGCTGTAAAATGTAAAAAGAAACTGCTTAAGAATACTGAACAAATACAAATATAAAAAAAGCTCTAGAAAATCAAGGGAAATAATTGAATCAAAACTAAAATATCTAAAATCAAAATAAAAATCTCTATAATATCACACATAAAACTGACGGAAGAGACTGTGTTTCCTGTGGTACACCTACATAAAACTTGACTCAGCTCTACTACAATCCAAAACCTGACCGCACTTGCTAAATAACTTAAAATCTTGATCACACTTCATTTTTACATTTTTCCGACGGGACGAAGTTATCTGTAATCCTTTACGTTACAACTCCACTAGTTCAGAGGGGCAAGTACCCAGGGGATTCAGATAGCGAATTTTTCGAACTGTTGATAAAGCAGTCCAGTGGATTCGTACTTCGGTTTGAGCGGCTACTGTGGAGAAGATAACTGATATTACATTTAGCGTTTCAGCAACTAATTTGAGAAAAAAACACTGAAAGAAACTCAAGGCTGCGTTGGAGTGGTAAGGCTTCACAAGAAAAAACTACGCACTCTATTTGCACAGGTCAGACACTATGTTTTTGTTTGCATTGTAGTTAACGGATTATTCCGCTATCCGCTTGTGACTTAGCGGCTAGTGCAGCCGAGGTCGCCCTTACGTATTAGGCATTGACTAGACTATGCGACGCGTGTGTGCAATGAGCCCCACTGAGCTACAACCGTAACATATTTGTCCCTCGCATCTGTATTTACTTGTAATCCGCTGCCTCAGGCCGCGAGTTATATATGCTACTTTGATTTTGCTTAAACTTTGCTTAGAAAATAAGTTCCCTTTTATAAAAAAAATCACTATTAGTACATATTATAAAACAATATAAAGATAAGCTCAGAAATAATGAACGGATTTTCATATGGTTTTAACTACAAAATAATTTGATTTATAAAAATGGTTGTCGTGCATGATTTGTTAAGGTTTTGTGTAAATTGGTTGAAATATGACGATAAATTGCCTACATAAATGCCATGCCCATCAGGGTTCATAGTTGTAACTAATAAAAAAAAATGTCTGAAATGTCGGAAGTCGAATCGCCTTAGAGCTTTCATCGCAAACGCTGCCGAATCCCTTTGAGATACAACAATATAATGTATGATGGGATTATTCCTCTCTTATAAGTCTACAGAAAAGTTTTAGATAGCATATATTTCTCTTTTAAGAATAGATTGATATATACATTGTCACTTAAAAAAAACACATAATGCGGCATATGGAAAATTATTTAGACTAATTTTATCGCAAATTAAATAAAAGTAAGCAAAAATAAATTCAACCGCGAGTATAAAATAAATACTTTAATGATTTATGCGCGAAATAACTTACTGTTAATTGCTTCTCCGTTTGTGACCAGAGATCTGTGTAATGAGGTCGAATCGTTGAGCTTTAATTAAAACGTAAGTTAATTCGGCATTAGACCTGCCAAAGTGTTTATAATGAGTACAAAACGCGAAAGTATAAAACATAGATGGGCAAAATGTAATCCGATTAATAAAAATGATTAACGATTACATTTTACGTTTTTTACCATTAATATGACTGCATTTTGCTCATTTATGTTTTAAACACTACAAACTCCCAGATTTTATACACATTTATCATTTCTTAATGTTTTAAATGGATTTTGTCATGATTACAGAGCAAGAAAATTAAAATTACGACTAAATTTTGTAATCGTTCATCATTAATCAGATTACATTTTGTCCATCTCTGGTATAAAATGTGTTATTCAAGCGCGGGTTTCATTATTATAAAAAGGAAGGAAGACGCCTTTGCCCTGCAATGGGACGAAATTAGCTAATATTAATAAAATTAATTATATGTTTAAATATAACAAGATAATGCTTTTAATGTTTTTATGGGATGCATTCCGCTGATAAATCACAGCTTTGTTGCTAACGTCTGATGTCACCATTGCCGTGTTCTATAACTATTGATGATGTCGTTAACATACCTCACTGATGATGAAAATACCTTGTTTATTTATGGTTACTTTCAATTAATACATGGCTTTTAGATATATATCGAAGGGTAACACATTAAACTTTCCCGTTTTGTACTCATTATATATACGAGTTTTTTTTAATTCCAGGGAGCAACCCTGCATAGGACCATCAGGGACGCTGTGAGGGCAGCAACCCCGGTGTGTCATATTCCTACTGACTAAAACCCCCGGGGTGTCCCCCTGATTGCTCCACCCGGGCCTAGGAAGCTAGGAAGATTACCTCTCTCGGAGGGGAAGGAGTAAAGCCCACCCCTCCAAAACCTCTCTCCCAGGTGATGCTCTGGACATCGTGCACCGCCTCCCTCTCATCCAGGCAGCAGACTCCCTCAAGTCTACTGCCCGGATTATATATACGAGTACTTTAACGAGTCTCATGTGCGAAATTACCTAATATTAACCTGACCTGTGTGACCAGGTCAAAACATCGAGCGATAAGTAAAAATAAGTTAATTCACGTATACAACCTTATAAAATATTTATAATATAAAAGGGTAATCTAGTAAAAAATACGCGTATGGTACGTGAGGCAATATATTTTTTATCCTGACTAGACATAGAGATCACACCTTATGGTAAGCAAAGTGCGGTTAAAAAATGATTATGATTATCAAGCCGTGGTGGCTGCCGGCAGAATAGAATGGCACCCCCCTCTTCTTGCTGAGGTGTCGTAAAAGGCGACTAAGGTATCTCTTGAACACCGCAATTCAACCAGGTGTTCAGAGAAGGGAAAACTCGACCAAACCTGCATCCTGCTCCCTCCCGATCGTACTGGTTCTCCTTTCTATCGGGCCTGAGGGAGCTCGGACGAGAGAGTGCTTTTCTGGCTGCGCGTCCAGTTATGCACTTAAATATCTCCTGCGCAATTAACTGTTTCTGAAAACTGGACCTCGAATTTCTTAACCGGTGTTGAAACAGTCGCCGTGGCCGAAACCGGCTAGGACATCATCATGATTATCAATAGTGAAGAAATACCTAGCGATAGTCGCAGAGATCATGCCAGCCTGCACAAACATCTCTTCCCGTTCGTTTAAAGTATCCAATATCATAGGACGGTGGAATGCGTTTGACGAAAGAGCATTCCACAGCTCAACGACTTTGCAAAAGTAAAAGTTAGATGACTTCTTAGTCTCACCCGGAAGATAAGTTACCGTATAGTCGTAACTCCACAAACCTAGTTGGTTTTTGGAAGGGAAACAGTGAAACCAGGTTAAATAACTCTTCAGAACACTCGCCTTGATACAGACGGTAGAAAACGCTAATAGTATTCCATGCAGGGTCTGACCTGCGCCTTATACAATAGGTGGAGTTGATTCGGCGTGAAAACCCTTCGCACTCTTTTCAGGATACCAACTCTACGTGATATTTTGGAGACAATAGACTCCATATGACCCCAATATGACATATAAAACGAAGCAGAAAACAAAGTCAGATTCGTAAATAACTGAAAAGATAAAGATAAAATTATCAAGCCTGTACCTCATAAATGAAGTTGTTGTATTGAACAATTAATATACGATAATTTCACTCTATTTTTCATCGTAAATATAATGGATGCTAATGATAGCCCACGCGGGACATTGCGTAAGGTCCGAGCGATCTCCAAACTGATTTCGGTAAAATTTACCACGTGCAAATGTCGAGGGCGTTGTTTGGTACAAGCCATAAGTATACCGCGATTAATGATTCAGATAAATTTTTATGTTTATTTAATAGTACTTATATATTTTATACATAATATATTGAAATGATAATTGAAAATTCATATTTTTAAATATGTTAGTAATAATACGGAGTCGGAAGTATCCGGATTCCCAGGCTCGGCGAAAGCGAAGAGAGGGCAGTGCTGGCACCCCGGTGGGCTTAGTCGGGGCAGGTCCGACACACCGGAGGGAGTGGCCCTCACCACTTCCCCTGATGGTCCGTAGGGATTTCCACCAGTTAACAAAAAAAAAAAAGTAATAATACGGAACTACGAGAAAATATCAATTTTTTTTAGATTATGATATAAGCTTCTTAGGATATAGTGCATGGGATAAGATATACATAGAAGTATAATGTAATACAAAATGCACGTATATAATTTAAGCAACATATTTTCTATGGATTTTTTAACTTTCTATTTTTTTTATACTTGTTGATAAAGACGCCCCCAACTCGCTTCAAATCAATAAAACATTTTTTTTTTCTATTAATGAACATGTTTATTGCTACACTTTTAGCTTATGTATATGTTTTATTTTATATTTTCAAATTTTATGATATTATGATGTATGTATTTTGCTTTCATTTTTATATTATGGTTAAATATATCTTATATCTTATGTCATACTATTGTTAAATTCATATTTAATAATTAATTATTAGTGTTTGAGCAATTTTGTACACTAATAATATAGGTATATTTAGGTAAATTAACTTTTTTTAAATAAAATAACATCACAAGTTATTATTGTTTATTTTCCGGTAATCGCTTGTGCGTTGGACTAACCGAATGCTCTCGATTTATTTGACATTTAAAATTAATTGGAGGGTGCGGTCGCAATAAGAGAAAATGTCGACCGTTGTAATGTCAAAGAAAGTTTTCGGTATTGTCACTGAAAGTGCCGACAAATTCATTAAAATGACAATAATTGACATGTACATATATATATATATATATATATAGCAAGATATAATTCTGGAATTATGTTATTTGATATAGAAACTGAGCTATCGATATATCTAGATTTTTTTTTATAATTTATAGACGAACGCTTGACCTCAATCACACCTGGTGGAAGGTGAAGATGAGTTCGATGATGAAACGCGATCGCCTAACAAATGCTTATTCACTCTTCTCTTAAAGACTCCCAGGTCATAAGATCGCGGAAATATAGCCGTATTGGCCAGCTAAAGTAGCAGTGGGCTGGCCATACATGCCGAAGAAATGATGATTGGTAAGGCCAATAGTCGTAGGTTCGAATCCCGGCACGTACTTCTGGTTTTTTCAAGATTACTTACGGATTTAGACCCCGCATACTTTCCGGTAAAGGAAAGCATCGTGAGGAAGCCCGCTTGGTATCTAATTGTAATGTCATGCAACGTTGGGCACGGCATATAAATGCAAAGTGAATACATCCTCTAATGTATCTCTGCTCACCTTGTAAGGAATATAGCGTGCCGATATTAATTGATGATCGTTGGTACAAGCGGGTTCTTGAATGGAGACCGCGAATTGTCAAAAAGTGTAAGTCACATCAAGACGCGTCGCTTTAGATACAAATTAAAATAAATATCCTGTGACCATAGATGGGCAAAATGTAATCAGATTAATAAAAATGATTACGATTACATTTTACGTGTTTTACCATTTATATGACTGAATTTTGCTCAGTTATGTTTTAAACTCTATAAAATCTCAGATTGTATACACATTTAAGATTTCTTAATGTTTTAAATGGATTTAATGATGATTACAGAGCAAGAAGTCGAAGCTGCTTGCGTCCGTAGGCTTTACCCTAGTTTCCCTACACGTGACTCCTGGGTGGTGCTAAACGAGCAGCAGCGAGGTGGTAGGGCGCCGGTGCCCGTCTGGATCGCGACCACAGTACATGGGTGTAAAGCCCGTCATAGTGACCAGTTTCGGCTTGTCGCGTTTCGGGATCAGCTTGTGTATATCCAGTAGCTCATATACCTAGAGACCTTCAGTCGTGGTATATGTGGGCCGACTTGACGATGTAGACTATCAATGGATTTTCGTCCTTTGATAGTCGCATTCGTTTTTGGACTACACTGTACTTACCAGCAGGTCTGTAGTCAATATGTAGTGCCAGTGTAAAAAAAAAAGAAGAAAATTAATAGTACGACTACATTTTGTAATCGTTCATCATTAATCAGATTACATTTTGCCCATCTCTGTCCGTGACAAACAGCACATGCTATATAAGTTACAATTATCTTAATTGACTTCGAAATTATTATCATCTAGAACACGGCGCACACATTATTTATGTTATTTATTGTCTCTTAGCAAGTGATTTGTAAAAAATCGTGTTTCATTAAGCTCAATATGGTTCGGAATCACCATAGGAATAGCCTTTGCGTTTCCGATCACTTCCAAATAACCTTTGAATTCAATAAAATATAGTTAAATATTGACAGCTTGGCATTTGCTTTGCATTTTCAATATTGGCAATGTTTTCAAGGTTTTAAATGTGCCTGATAAACAAGTACCAGATTTTAAGCCAAATTATGGCAGATAGCCTGACTGCTTAGTAAGTGGCTATAGTAAAAATAGCTATTTTTGCTGTCGACCTTGAAGAAGAAGAAGAAAAGGCCAGCCAAATGCAAGTTACATTCGCGACCGACGGTCCGGTACAAATACTCGTAAATAATGAAAGCTCTGACGAAAGGATAAACTTGATTGAGTGTTAACTTTTCCGTTGGAAAACTGTTCTCTACATAATCGATAAGTTCGCAGAAAGTTGACCTACCACAAAAACATTTACGATTTCCGGATTCCTCTGTATTCTTTTTTTTTTTTAATAAAAAGCGTTACAACTTACCGAACATGATAAAAACTCATCGGGAAGTACCCCATATACAGTGACGTGCATAGGATATTTGGATAAGATAGGCAGAATTCACCTAATTAATTTGAATATTATATTATCATAGTAAATACTATATTGCTTTTATAGGAAAGATAGATGGTGTGAATGTAGGATAGATATAAATATAAATGGTTCCTTTTTTTGTTAAACTTTAAGCTATTTATTCCAGACTTATCTATCGTAAGGGCATACAATGCTTTCATGCATCTATGAAATGAACGCTACTGCCCATACCAATAATCAACAGATAAAGGTACATGAAAAGACACTTCTTATATAGCATATCTTTGCCACAGACTGTTAAGGATTGGCGTCAAACCTTAATGGGACATTCCGTTTGTAGAAGACAAAGGAGTTTTTCCATTTGTAAAATTGATTTGTTGACATATCGTTTAAATGCATTTATTGATAGATTAATAACTACAATTCTACAACTGGGCACCCTATTATGGAATCGCTAAATACAAATACAAGCGACTTACTTATGACAATCTTACAACATTAATTAAATTCTATATAGGGCAAAAGTTCTTTATATATCCTTTAAGGTCGGCAGATAAGGAAGCTGAATGTTATTGACTAACCGAATGTGGCTTATTAATCGGATATCGGCATAGTCTTCAACCGTAGCCGAATCTTCCAAACTGTTTAGTTTACAACCATACAGCATCCTGTGCTTTGTAAAGCACAAGTTCCTCTGCACACGGAGTCCCTATCTCTAGGCTGGGTCTCTTGCTTACCAGCCGAATACTTGTGACTCCGAGCAACGCTGGGTTATTCGTATTGGAAATTATCACGACCTAACAATCGGTTTGGAACCCCAAAATCTTCACCGTGATGTCCCGTCTCTTTGTGTGTTCTATCGTTTGTATGATGGAGAGTGCTCTGATGAACTATTCAATCTAATACCTTCAGTGGAATTTCAAACGGTTGCCATTCGCCATTAAAAGGAGACATAAATAATATGAATTGTTAAAATGGTCAAACGACCGCTCTAGGTAGGATTAAGCCGTACCGAGTCACTATAACGGTTTTGATGTTTCTTTATATTCACTCGTATATCGTGAACAACTAATCTACGAATTACCAAATTAATATTAATAATTAAACTGAAACGAACAATTCGCGCGCTCATTTAACATCATCCGAAGTCATAATAAACTTGACTTACGTAAGAAGCGAGATATTATTTTAGGTTCAGAGACCGTGTGGCCGCGGCGAGTTAAATACCCACCTAATTGCTTAGTCGGTAAAGTTAATTTTGCAATACCTTCTGGCCTGCCGCTTGTGTCCTTGCGAAGTAAGCGGAGCGTCACATGTCTCGTATCACTTAGCAATGCGCTTAGGACATGAACATTTTGGGGTGGTACAGTCTCAGGTGCGGAGAGATTAGATATCTAGTTTATTTTGTTACTTAATTTAGTTTAGTGGATTAGAAGTCAGAAGAGAAGATGAATGAAGAAATAATGATAAAAATACCAGAGGTACATCTACATAAAACAAAGAAAGATGATTCCGATGAAAGGTAAGGTCAGGAGTATGCAAAATTGGCGATAGTTCATGAAAAAACAATAGACTATAAGGAAGTATTTTAAAAGAGGATTCCAAGGGCAATATTGCAGTATTCTTTCTATGACCTGAAGTTCATAGAAAGAATTCATATTGAAATAAGGAATCTTTATGTTGATAAACATATAAATAAAATCCTAACTGCGACTATTTAGTATATTTAGAAGCAATAATAAAATATCCACCGTTTTTGTCAAATGAGATATATCTTATACTAAGGGTTACAAATATAAATCATTTCACTTATCCACTTAATGTAGAATAGGGACTACTAAGGAGATAAAGGACTAGGTACATCTCTGTTTCTAACAAACAGATTTCAAGAAAACTTGTAATATTATAATTTAGTATTGTTTTATTAATATAATTTCATTTACAGTAACTGTCGTAATTGAGAAAAAATCGTTAAGAGATAAAATTAAGAACAACTGAATGTTAAATGCTAAAATATACAAAATGGATACAAACTCCAGGAAACCTAAATTTCAATTATAAAGCAACTTATCATGAAATAGATTGGTCAGCATTTCTGAAAGGATTGAGCATAAAGCACTAGTTGAAAGAGATCTTGTATCTGCAAACACAGTTGATTCTGATAATCGGATTTAGCACAGTGGCTTACAAATCAAACGTTCTAGTACCAATGAACTGGAGGAGTGTAATAAAGTTCATTATCGTGATTGAAGTGTGAATGAATAAATTTGTAGCCCTTGTAACGGTTCGCGCGACCGCTCCAAGTATTCGTGGCGACTGCCACGTCAGCAAAAACCTGGAGTTACCATATTTGCCAGCGAATATTGCTTGTACCACGTCGGCGATCACGGTCGCCTTGGTTTATCAAATGACGTTTATGTACGAAACGTGATAATCATTCCGAACTTTTGCATTCCTCAACTGAGATCTTTTTTTATCTAGAAGAGCTTCATGCCTGACATGATTTTTGATAAAGTAAATTTGAAGTTGATTATTAAATGCTCGTATATTATAGAGGAAATATCAATTAACTCTTGGTCTTAAAATGTGTATATACGATAGAAATGAGAAAAGACTACAAGAATGAATTCAGTTTTCCTTAGCTTACTGCAGGAAATTCTTTCATTTTATAACATAAAAGCTTTCTAGTAACGGCTGAATAAATATTTATTTAGTGAGTGTACTTTATCGTTGACCTCATCATCAGTTACCCTTTGAGGCAGAAATCAAGCATAATCCTGGCAGTAATAAAAAAACCGTTATGTTGATTTTTTTTAAGATATCCAATGCGTTCATTACTTTTTAGGTAAGCAACAATCAAATGTTTCAAACATTTGCCAAATTCGCCCCAAATTAGACATATCCTAAATTTAAATTGTCCTCGGAAGGTATTAACGTCCTATTTGCTGAAATTTACATTAGATACTATGACATTAAGACTAAGGAATCAGTGTATTGACAGGAATAGGTTCACTAGGCGATGTTTACAACCATTATTAAGATACTAGACATAGGTATTAGAAGAAATTAGTTTGTAAGTGACAACACTCTACAATAACAATGGTTTAGGTTATAAAGATAGATTTAATTCGTAAATATAGATTGTAGTTTAGTTTTTTATGTATACCGTTCTTTTGAGTAACATTTAAAACAAAAATAAACTACAAAATTTTAATTATTATTGCCTCACTAAAAAAAATCTGTTTTGTCATTCACGTTGTTTGAGCCTAGACGTATACGCTAAAATTTCAATCTAATTACACAAGTCTATCATCACTGAGGATTAGAATAATTAATGTGAAGTAGATATGAGTTGATAGAACATATGGGTTCGGGGTCGAGGCCAATTCAATTTATTTCCAAAACTAAGCGTGAAGACGATTTGGGTCTGGTGTAAACAAAATTTTAAAACAACGTCATCTGTAAAGCAGACGTGCATTGTAGAGTGAGTGTAAGTATTTCTGTATAGAATATCATATTATTGTTGTTTTTATTGTCGTTAATATTATTTACAACGAATCTGACAACAATAGGCACAATTCCATATAGAGTAAGTACAATTAGTATGCTAATGTTGTGCACTGGGCTTAGATATTTTGATTTCTTTAGAAAATTATATCATTAGGTCAGTTAAATTATTTAATGATATAAATAGTGTGTTTATTAAAGTTTTATTAAAGGCAAGCACAGACAAATAGGTTGCTAAGGGTAAGTGGCTATAATATGTCGTTTTATTTTAGAGAATTTTCGATTTACATATGTCAAACAATATATTTCTATCTAACATTTCAATGGGAATGTTTAAATAAAGTTATTTTGAGTTTGAGTTTATTGTATTCATTTGGTGTGATGTGTATTGTGGTAAATATATTAAATGATAAAGTAATTGTAAAAGTAAATGGTATGGTAAAGGGATTTTAAAGCACTATTCCTTAAATGTAGGAAGATCATTACATTTACAATCTCTGTAAATTTTGACAATGCGTAAAAACTTCTTTCGTGTTAGAAACCGTTTTATAACTGCGAAAACATTAGATCATGCAGTTTTTTCAAGTCTAGACGTAGCAAAAAAGGCTAAGACAAATAGCTCGAGCGTTGTCAATTGAAACTGATGGGTGAATTGTTTTTACACTCCCACGGCAATCAACTGCTTTGTTTTACAGCAGCGTTTATCTCCACGACTTTTATTTCGCTTAATTTCCTCGTCGATTGGTGAATGGATTGTTTCTGTTCTTTGGTTATTTGTTATCATTCATCATCTTACTGCGTTTGGCTCTCTTTTCTTTACATTCATTATCAACATCTTAAGCTATATCTATTAAATTATAGTTCTCAATAACTTGTTCATTTTAAACTTTGTCTGAAGTGTCAACGTTGTCTACTTACATGATTATTGCAGTCTTTGATTCTTTGGAAATTGATATCCCTGGGGACATAATATCTCTGAAATCAGTCATCGTTCCTTACTGGCATCGTTGTAAATTATAGATAGTATAATTTAAAGCGGAATTAACAAGGATGTTGCTGGTAGCAACCATAAAATCTGGTTTGTACTTGTAAGGAGCATATAGCAATGATACGCAACAGTACACCCAATCTCGACAACACTTTAACTTCTGTACTTTGACTGCTTTTTACAAACATCTTTTTGGCGCTGAGACCTAACCTCCCAAGGTGATTTTGGAGACTAACTGAAACCAAGCCATTGGTAGAAATTAAAATGGAGATTATTTCCACAGATGCCACCTCTCACACGTCGGTGACTTTGTGAGCCCGATTTTTTAATGATTTACAGGCGGACACTTAAACTCAATCGAACCTGGTGAAATCTGAGGATGAGCTTGACGATGCATCGCATCTGCCCAACAAATGGCTTTTCACTCTTCTCTTAAAAGCTCCTAAGTCATAAGATCTTAGAAATATGCTCGCTGAAAGTATATTCTACCCCTTAGCTATTCGCACGATGAATGTAGAAGCGAATCTCTTCGTACGGATATAAGGAACATCCACTACATATGGATGGTATCAGTTGTTTTATGATGAAATGGAGCTGGTGAAATTAGAGAATATAGCTCCTGATAACACTCTCCATTGTGCGACTGTAAAAAACTGCGAGGCAGGCGACTCGCATTCATAGATGGGCAAAATGTAATCAGATTAATAAAAATGATTAACGATTACATTTTACGTTTTTAACCATTAATATAACTGCATTTTGATCATTTATGTTTTAAACACTACAAAATCCTAGATCGTATACACATTTATGATTTCTTAATGCTTTAAATGGATTTAATCATGATTACATAGCAAGAAAATTAAAATTACGTCTACATTTTGTAATCGTTCATCATTAATCAGATTACATTTTGCCTATCTCTGCTTGCATTATAGTTTCAGCCAAAGAGCTATCGACTTCCTCTTTTCCTGTTTCAGATTTTACAAGGTTCTCATCACATGGTATCAGTGAACAAGTCTATCAGCACGATACCGAGTTTAAAAAAATAACGTGGGGAGTATTGAGACGTTTTCAAAACCGTATTAAAGTACGAATTTCCTTGCAAAATCGTCTATTTGAATTTTTCCCAGACTAACATTACAACAAATTCGTTTTCCAGACTCTTTGAACACGCCGCGGATACTGTATTCAACTATTAAATTTAATTATATTCCTCCTTTATTACTCCTAATTACGTTTGTTATAATTCACCGCAAAAGATAAGTCTATAATTAATTCCGGTATATTGTCGAAAAATATTTTAAACAGCAATTGTAGATTGCTTAATTTTAATAAACGCCTTGAATTTCGTCAAAGATTTGTATTTTTGAGAAATCCTTCTTTAGTGGCGTTGAACCTGGCTGAAAAAACCTTCTTAACATAACATTACAGAGAAAAATATAGGCAGTTATACTAGGAAATATATCAACGGATGCAGCGTTAACAATATTGATTTGCAGCAAACAAAACGTCTGGTTTATACAGATCTTAAACCGCTCCGTGACGCAGGGATATTGCCACACTGAGCGTTTTCTACCGTCTGTATCACGGTGAGTGTTCTGAAGAGTTATTTAACCTTTTTCCATCTTCTCGCGCGGGTTTACGGAGTCATATCTATACGTGAACTCACATTCCGGCTAGGACTAAGAAATTCTGTAACTCTTTGTCATGTCGTTGGACCGTGGAATGGTCTTCTGGCGAGCGCGTTCCCACCGTCCAATGATATGGATCCTTTAAGCGTAGCTTGAAGAGGTATTTGTGCAGGCCAGCATGATCGCTGCGATTACCGATGAGTTTTTCTTAACTATCGATAGTCGTTGTCGTTTTTTTGGACTGCACCCATGCTTATTATCAGGTGTGATGTAGTCACTGAGTCCAATTAAGAGAAAAAAGGTGACTTTATAGACGAGTGAGATATTCAGGGAGGATATTTAGCATACGATTCTAATTCTAAACAGAGATGGGCAAAATGTAATCTGATTAATGATTAACGATTACAAAATGTAGCTGTAATTTTAATTTTCTTAATCTGTAATCATAATTAAATCCACTTAATAACATTAAGAAGTCATAGATGTATATGTAATCTGGGATTCCGTAGTGTTTAAAACATAGATGAGCAAAATACAGTCATATAGTAAAAAACGCAAAATTTAATCGTAATAATTTTTATTAATCTGATTACATTTTGCCCATCTATGATTCTAAATATGCAAAAAAGTAAAATTTTTATAATGATATTTTGGTAAGGTCTATTCGGGGTGGGCAGAGATATATCACTGGCTGTAATAACTTTGCGCATATGATGATGATGTCGTAGCCGGTTTCGGCCACGGCGACCGTTTCAACACCGGTTAAGAAATTCGAGTTCCAGTTTCCGGAAACAGTCAATTGCGCAGGAGATATTTAAATGCACAACTGGACGCGCAGCCAGAAAAGCACTCTCTCGTCCGAGCTCCCTCAGGCTCATAGAAAGGAGAACCAGTACGATCGGGAGGGAGTAGGATGTAGGTTTGGTCGAGTTTTCTCTGAACACCTGGTTGAATTGCGCTGTTAAAGAGATACCTTAGTCGCCTTTTACGACATCGCGGCAAGAAGAGGGGGGTGCTATTCTATTCTGCCGGCAGCCGCCACGGCTTATGCTTTGCGCATATATGACGTGACTAGAAGCACAGCTGATCACCGTTCTCACCACACTAGTATACATCACATTTGTATTACATGCTAAGCGAATTTCCTCACGATATTTTCCTTCACCGCTGAGCTCGTGGTGCCAAAGCCCGCACGTAATATAAAAAGTTACGTGCCAGGATTCAAGCCTGCGATCATTCGCGTTGCCGCGCATGGAGACCCATTACCCATTAGACCATCGAAGCCACTATAAAATAAAATGGATTTGTTATCAACTACAATATTATAACATACTAGCTTTTGCCCGCGGTTTCGCTCGCGTTAAGAACTATTATTATTAATTAGATATAGTTTTTGTGGCTTTACTTTTGTTTAGCGTGTGTAAAAAATTAAATCTGTCATTAGGCGCTAAAACTATCAATTATATTATATTATATTATAGTCGAAAATCAGAGAAGATTTATACAAACTTTCATCCCCTATTTTATCCCCTTATAGGTAGAATTTATCAAAATCCTTTTTTAGCGGATGGTTACGTCATAGCACCTACCTCTATGCCAAATTTCAGGCCGATCCGTCCAGTGGTTTGGGCTGTGCGTTGATAGATCACTATGTCAGTCAGTCAGTCAGTCACCTTTGAGTTATATATATTTAGATTATTGCTTACCCATACTACAAGCAATATGTCAAAAGACGCCCGAAAGTGGTTAATAAATATTCTCGCTGGATGATTGGAAGAATATGCATCGCCAGGCCCGGGTAGCGGCGAGCTAAGGTAATTGGAGTCCGATACACTAGAGCCGTTGACCTCACAGCTTCCACTGACGAACCTATACAGGATTTCCCCTCCGTGTTGCCCAAAAAAGTTGCAAATAAGGGGTGTCTCAGAATGTTTTTCGTTTTTGAATTGACCAATACGCGCCGATCGCTGGTAGCAGGGGGAGGGGAGTGGTCTCAAACGCTTGGCCGGCTTGTTAAGTTTAGTAGCCATGAATCGTTTCACAGGACCGCAGCGCGCGTTTTGCGTGCGAGCGTTTTATAATTTTCGGCTTCATCAAGAGTCTAATGGTAATCATAAAGAAAATCATGTAGTATATGTGTAATAGTGACTACTATTTCAGCTAGAACTAAGAAGTTCCCTAACTCTTACCTTTGTCTGATCAATGGATAATAGAACAGTTTACCGACGAGCGAGTTCCCTTTGTCCTACGATATTGTGTTCTTTAAAGGAAGCGTGAAGAAACGTTCGTGCTGGCCGGCATGGTCGCGTCGACTATCGGCAAGTCATTGGATGTCGATAGCCGCACTGAGTTTTTGGATTGCATAGTACTCTCCATTAAAACAATGTATATTGGGCTTGTTAATGTCTCATTGACGTGTGCGAAACTAATAATATACAATCGCTCACATTGTTGTCTATTTATATGTCTCAAGTTATATAATTTAAATTTAAGACGTCCACTTGCGCTATTGGTCTCGTTGAGAGGGACGTACAAGCAAACAGTGTATCTCTGATCATCCCGGAAAGGATACAGCGTGAATTTACAATCATTGGTCTCTGACCTTCATAGCGTCACCGCGCGACGATGACTCTCCGTACGCACCCCACGAGCGAACAATGATCCCCGGTCTATTAGATAGGCCTTGTAATTAACGCGCACATCCGCACTCGCCCATGGCTCGATTCGATGCCCGGGTCGGTTAACTGCACCGGTCGCTTATTGTTGCACGAATTTCAATGCCTTTTTTGCTGTCGTTACTTCCATATACAGAGTGTTCCTATTTGATAATATTACAAAGGCTCTGGTCAGAAAAAACAGCATATATTAATGGCTGTATCCACTTTGCGTTAATATATTTTTTATAAATACCTGACAGATACTTGACGATAGTCGCAAATATCATGCCAGTCTGCACAAATATCTCTTCACGCTTCGCTTAAAGAACCTTATATTACAGGATTTTGGAAACACACTTGCCTGGAGATTATTCCACAGTTAAAATGACCTGATAATTGTAAAAGTTAGAGATTTTGGTTCTGGTCGAAATAGAAGTTACCGTAAAACTGTGGCACCGCAACCCAGCGCGTGTGGTTCTTTTATGAAAGAGAGATGAAGGAAGAAATGAATGACTACGTAAAATCTTTATGAGACCATATTAAGTCTAAAACAAGTATAATGCTTACTTTATTGAGTAAAAAATAGTAATCGAGATCGGTGCGCCCACAACGGAGATATATAGAGGAAAACTATAGATTTTGCTGTTGCCTTTAAGGCGTTAAGGCTTATCTGCGAAGACCTTTATCAGAACTACACCATATTTAAACATGATACACTTTATAATAAACCCTATCCAACTAAAAAATAATTGTTCAAATTAGTTTATGAAAAGCGAAGTAATCGGTGGACATACATACTCGTACATTCTCCAATAAACACACATCACATAGTCACATTAAGCTGATATTGGCTCTTTAGGTTGTGTATAGCTTGTATTGTCGGTATTGGTTATTAGTTAGTGTAACTGTTACGACTTGTCTTAATCCTTTGCATCTATTCCCCTCCCTAACAATCGATACGTGCAAGCACACCCCGCGCGCATCACTAGCGCCGGCGCATTCTATCAAAAACAGCAAAAAGGTCGGCCTAGGCAGCGTGGTGTGGCTTCACCACCAAATCCCAGTAAGTGGCTTATCCTTAAATTCAATTCGGTCAACATCCTACTTAAAAATAAGCAATTATAGAAAAAAATCTTAGTTCAGTATACAACAGTAACATTGCTTCTTCTATTTTTTATTGTTGTTTTTTTTTATCTTATTAATCTGCTTCGATGATATATTCCAACATAATGTGAAAACTTTATTGATTATCTTTAGTATATTGTTTTAAATGTACTATAATAAATGCTTGTTTTCCTATTAATAAATAAATACAGGGCCGCCTTCTTTTTGAAATCGGTTAAAAATGCTCATTGTATTGTTGAACACCCTGTGAATGATCAAATGAATGAAAGAACAGTTACCATTAACAAGCATAATGAAATAAGTGTTATAAAAAGCGTCTAATTATAATAAAAAATGTAGAGACAACATCGCCGGTGCATAGTAAAACATAATCTTAGGTTATGTTATTATTAAACAGGATAGTGGGCTCGCTGGAGCGAGGCGAGTGGACGGGCGAGCGGGCGAGCGCCAGCGGCGAGCCGGAACGACGCTCCTGCCTTGATCAAAATTAAAATATCACGCTGTAGGTACAATGCAATTGTTATTACGTAATACCGTCGTAGTTTCGTGTTATTTTTGAACATTGCCGGGCGGTGGCGTAGTGGAAAAAGTGACCTGGACACATGCTCGACGACGCGAATGGTTGTGAGTTCGAATCCCCTCGCATCTGGGTTTTTGTACATAAGTACTCATTTAGACATCACATGCTCACTGATGAAGGAAAACGTCATGTCATGTGTACTAGTGCTGTGAGAATAGCGATCAGTTACGCTACTGGTCACATTGGTCACTAAGACCACCGGGGTGCTAACTCTGTCCTCTCTTCACCTTCGCCAGGCCTGGGTGTCTGTATACTTCCTATGGACAGGGCGAACGACTGGCCAGGGCAGGCCTCAGGCCCAGGGGTCAGTTTTTACCCCCTCACTACCTCTCAATTAGGCTTCGTGTGGGCACTCACAGTGGGAGGGGAGCGCGCATCAGTTACTGTATCCTGAAATATCTCCCGCGTATAAAAAACCACACTGAATAATTGTCAAGATATATAGATATCTGAAGGACTATAATTTGTAACTGCAGTTAAAAGTGGTTAAAAGGTATGGAATTAATAAAACAGCATATAAGATAGAAATCAAGGCACACTCGGTAGTAGTTACGGCTTGTTACCTTTGACGGTAAAATAGTTTAATGCAAAATAGGCGCAAAGCGTATAGATCAAACATTACGGACAGATTTACTATGATATATGTGTAATTGAAGCAAAACCGATTTTAACAAAGGATTAAAGACAGACGGTATCCAGATAGGTAAACACGTTGCTAAGAGTCGAGCCAAAAGCGTAAACACGACCGGTGGCGCCACACTTTCATCCAAAACTGTCTATTTGTGGATACATAACACACTTCATATACAAACTGTAACATCATTAACCAGCAATCTGAGATACCCTAATTCATAGGCATACAATAGACTGCCCATATCTTGGAATTAAAATATCTGTATTTCTTTTTTCTTTTTTTTTGTGTTACATTTTGTGTTACTTGGAATCAGTCACAGTTACGTTTAAAGTTGTTACTTATACATTCTACAATATTATCCTTTTGTGTTGTGTCTATATATGTATGTATATGTTTTTTCTTTTTTTGGAATTTTATTATTATTCTTTAATGTAAACTAGCTTTATATATTAATCACTGTGCATGCTGCGGTGCCCTATAATTGTGGGGGCATTTATATGTTCTATTTAAGTACCATGATCCTTTTGTTTTCTTGTCTAATGTTACCATATTGGGCACTCTATTGTGTAAAATAAATAAATAAAAGAAGCGATTCTGAATCCTAGACGCAAAAAAATTGTTATTATAAAATTAGTAGCTGCGTTGGACTTTTTTTTTGTAACCTGGGGGAAATCCCTGACGGACCTCAGGGGGCGATGAGGGTCGCTCCCCGGTGTGTCGGACTTGCACCGACTAAAACCCTCGGGGTGCTCCTTCTCTCCGTCTAGCCGGGACCGGAGGCACAGCAGCGTCCACTTCTCCGGCCCGCGACGACGTCTGGCCTATACGGTAGGCCTCACCACTGTGTTTACGAGGGGCTAAGTAAAGGGCCACCCATCGCTCTCCTCATAAATAGTCTTGGAGCGGTGTGCGGGAACACGTCACACACCGCTCTCGCCTGGATAAGTTGGGCGACGCGCTCCCTCAAGCGGATCTAATGATCTCGACATATTTAACGAAAGTATTTACAAATTTAAAAAAAAAAGGATGTTATTAGAGAGGATTGTTGCATAGATTATTGTTTTCTTTTCTTTTTTCGTTTTTATTTCTGTTATAATTTTTTTTAATTAGATTAGTTTATTTCTTTTTGTGTTACTCGTATTTTTATTTTTCTTTTCTTCTGTGCATGTAGTCTACACTTGTAAATGTAGTCGCATTTATAATGTATCCTGTTCATGTCTTATATAGTTTTATGTGTTAATGTAGACTGTGTAAGTGTACTTATAAATAAATAAATGCGCCAAATCTCATACTTGTGCTTAATTAAAATAACATCAAGGATATTGATGCTGATTTGAGGTCATAGGTAAATAAAATTTAAATATCTGCCGGCGAAATAAAGAATAACAATAGATTAGAAAAGATGGATGATAGATATTCTTCATTCGTACATATTTTATGATTAACAGGTGGACACTTGACCACAACCACATTTGGTAGAAGGTGAAGATATGAGTCCGACAAGGATCCGCCTAACAAATGCCTATTCTCATTTCTCTTAAAGGCTCAAGACAAGATCGTGTAAATATGGTCGCTGGAAGTATATTCCACTCCTTAGCTTTTCGCACGATTAATGTAGAAGCAAAGCTTTTGGTGTGGATATAAGGTACGTCCATCACATATGGTTGGTATACGGTGGTGTCTAGTAGTTTTATGATGACTTAGGGCTGGTGGAATTAGAAGAATGTCGCTCTTAAGAACACTGTGCCACCGGTAAAAGACTCTGATTCAGACAAATTTACGTCGTACTGGTATGTTATAAGAAATGAAAGTACTGGTAGAAATGTTATTTGAAACTTCGTAAGATTAGCCGAATCGTGTTTGCATCGTATATCAAAATCAAAACAAACTCGTAATAAATCGTTTTGTAATTTATGCAAAGAATTTACGGAGTCTTGAAGTGTTTTATAAAAAATGTTTTTTCGGTCAAATCAATTCGCAAGCGCGCCGGTATCGGTATTTAGATTTTGAGCTTCTTGAATATGAATTAGACAAATTTATGCAAAGCTCTAATTGATTTTATTATATGGGAAAGTTCTATCAATTAATTTGGGTGACATTTAGAAGTTTTAAAAATTAATGATACAAATTATTTCGGTTAAACACGAGTCATTGAACATGGCTTGTGGTACATTCTTTTATTTAATTTAGAAAACTGGTGAATATGTTGTGATTAAGTGAAATATGGCCGAGTAAAGACATAAATATAATATTATAGTTATCTATTGTAATAAATACAATATGCAACACTGCAAACAACAAACAATATAACGAATTGACGTCTAAACTTTGAACGCGAGTGGTTGTGTCCTCTATTTTGCTCATCCGAGAGTTTTTTTTCTTACACTGGTTTGACATAGTGACTACAGAGTACCTGATGGTAAGTACAGTGTAGTCCACAAACGAAAGCGACTATCAAAGGATGAAAATCCATTGATAGTCTACATCGCCATGTCGGCCCACATATACCGCGACTGAAGGTCTCTAGGTATATGAGCTACTGGATATACACAAGTTGATCCTGGAACGCGACAGGCGAAAGCGAGTCACTATGACGGGCTTTACACTTGTGTACTGTGGTCGCGATCCAGACGGGCAAAAAAAAAATTGCGAAATTCAACAAACTGATTAATGAATGTTAAGCAAATAAAACAGCTTTGCAATCCCTATCTGTCATAGATGGGTAAATGTAATCAGATTAATAAAAATGATTAACGATTACATTTTACGTTTTTTACCATTAATATGACTGCATTTTGCTCATTTATGCTTTAAACACTACAGAATCCCAAATTGTATACACATTTATCATTTCTTAATGTTTTTTTTTTATTCTATTTATTTATGGGACTTTTACGTGTGTACGTATGTCAGCCCCATCGTATCCTAATACAGAAATACCTAACATATGACATATGGGGCCATTGATCTGAACAGGCCAGGCGCCTCATCAGATAATAGTTCTGGTAAGATTTTGTTAAACATCCCGACGTCAAGTCTGTTCAGACTAGTGATGAAAATGCCCGGGAATTTTCCCAAAGTGCCCAAAACTTGTATGGGGAATATTCCCGGGAATTAACGAAATGTTCGCGGAAGTGCTGGGCACTTTGGGAAAATTCCCGGGCATTTTCATCACTAGTTCAGACCAAACTCTTAATGTTTTAAATGGATTTAATCACGATTACAGAGCAAGAAAATTAAAATTACGACTACATTTTGTAATCGTTCATCATTAATCAGATTACATTTTGTCCATCTCTGCTATCTGCCTATTCCAATATGAAATCAGCACGATGATAGAGATGAGGTGATAGTACTATTGCAAACAAAACCACGGTTATAAGCTAACATGTGAATTATGTCAGGAAATGGCACCTAGCTAAATTAAATAGCGTCATCTGTCAAAACATCACGGATGAAGACTATCATCCCAAATTGACGGCATTGGCAAAAATCGTTCAATGAGATGACGTCATTCCACGCTCCAGTTACGACTTGTCGGTGCCCGTCTGAGATGAAACTTAATCGAATAAAGTCGTAAGTGTCTCTTAAGCTACAATAATGAACGACATTTTTCCTCCATAAACTTTTTAAGGCAGTTTGATTTGTTGCGCTGTTACTGATGCCAGTTTATTGTTTTTGGCACTTCTTGTCTTTATTAGGGTTGGCAAAATCGATTTATCATAAACTTAGCTTCATCCCGCAACTTTATCAATGTTATTACCAAAAATGGAAAAAATGTAATCAAATTAACCATTATTGATTACTAAATAGTATAATCGTAATTTTAATTTTGCTATTTATGCGATTGAAGAGTTACTAGTGTTTAAAACAGATGGGTAAAATGTAATCAGATTAATGCTGCGAACAGTAATCGAAATCGTTTTTCATTAATCTGATTACATTTTGCCCATCTCAATGGGTATTATGTACCATAGATTAACTGACTTGCTGTTTATTTTTAGATACAGGATGATTAAAAGCTAAAATGATTAATAAAGGTCAGCGCGTTTATCCAATGCCGGTTGGCGAGTGTGCGCTATATGCAGAGAAGGTGCATGCAGCAGCTTAGATGCCAGCAATCTACGTACAATTCAGCATACTGTATACATTGATCGGCTTTTATGACACCTCAGTATCATGAAGAGGGATGTACTATACCATTCCGATGGTAAACCCAATGATTAATGATTCATTGGTCATTAAAATCTAAAAAATATTGGGAGTCGAAGCTGCTCGCGTCCGTAGGCTTTACCCTAGTTTCCCTACACGTGACTCGTGGGTGGTGCTAACCAAACAGCAGTCAGGTGGTAGGGCGTCAGCGCTCGTTTGGATCGCGCCCACAGTACGTAAAGCCCGTCATAGTGACCAGTTTCGGCTTGTCGCGTTTCGGGATCAGCTAGTGTATATCCAGTAGCTCATATACCTAGAGACCTTCAGTCGTGGTATATGTGGGCCGACATGACGATGTAGACTATCAATGGATTTTCATCCTTTGATAGTCGCTTTCGTTTTTGGACTACACTGTACTTACCATCAGGTACTCTGTAGTCACTATGTCGAGCCAGTGTAAAAAAAATATCTTGTTTTAAAAGAGCTCTCCGCAACTGGGTGTGGTGTCTTAATACATATTAAGGATGAAAAAGTTAAACTTTAAGTTCATACATACAATTTATTATTCGATTGTTCATACACAATTGCTTTGAAATTCATTATGAGGTGAGCAGAGATAAATTAGAGGTAGTATTAACTTTGCGTTTATATGTCGAGCCCTGCGTGGACCAGCAGCGCAGCTGATCGCCGTGCTCACAGCACTAGTACACATGACATTTCTATTACATGCCATGCGGTCCCATTCTTCACGATGTTTTACTTCTCCGGTGAGCAAGCGGTGCCAAATCCGTACGTAATCTAGAAACCGAGAGGAACCTTTTTTTTTCTTAACCCGGTGGAAATCCCTACGGACTGTCAGGGGAAGTGGTGAGGGCCACTCCCCCCGGTGTGTCGGGCCTGCCCCGACTAAAACCACAGTGCCAGCACTGCCCTCTCTTCGCTTTCGCCGAGCCTGGGAATCCGGATACCGACGCGCACCGAGAGGTACCTACCGGGATTCAACCTACGATCATAGCAGCGCTAGGAAACCGGTCCCTTATCCACTAGGACACCAGAGTCACTTCATTTTAAAATATTTATAGTTCATTAGGAAATTAATTAATTAAATAGGTTATATAATTAGGCAACCCTATTTTTTTCAAATCTCTCAGTAAAAGTGTCAATGTATTTTTATCGTTTTTATCGACTATAATCTGAATTGATGAAATTGAAAACGGTTGATTGAAAATGGCGATTCTTCCAATATTTACTTTATTATGGCCGCCTTTGCGCTTCAGTAGGTACTTTCCAACTTAATCTCAGATGTCTTTGCTGCCCAGATGAGAGGGAGGTGGAGCGCAATGTCCGGTGCACCGCCCGTATGATATGTTTGGAAGGAGTGGGCTCTGTAAACTCACCCCTCTCAAAGATAAAGCCTAAACAGGCTGTTTTATCCCCGGACGTCTGGAAGAATCTGGATTCCTAGGCCCGGGTGGAGTGATTGGAAGGATATCCCGGCGGTTTTTGACCAGTAGGAGTCTAACACATCAGGGTCGCTGCCCTCACAGCGGCCTTGATGGCACTATGTAAGATTTTACCACGGGTGATTAAAAAAAAGCTTCATAATTAATTCCGCGGAAAGAGAGGGGGAGGAAAATGAATACAATCGAGATTCGGCGGCCCAGATACCGTCGCAGGAGGGATGACTGCGTGCGCAATGAGCGAGACATCCCTCCGGGACTTTGATCGGGCAGTTAATTTAGGGGTGTCTGCTGCCCAGATAAGGCAAAGGGGGTATGTATGTGTACTGCGCTCCGTCTGATGGATAGATTTTGAATAGTGAGAGGAGTACTGATACCCAGGCCTGGCTAGCAGCGAATTGACACCCCGGGGGGTTTTACTCAATAGGAGTCTAACAAACAGTCTTATACAGGATTTTCCACTGAGTTACTTAAAAGGGTACATAATTAAATTATCCTTGTTCTTACAAATAACGTCTAGTTGTAGTATCTAACGCTATAATGTGTAAATGCCTTGAGAACGGTGATCAGATGCGCTGCTGGTCACTTTGGGGCACAACTAGTGATGAAAATGCCCGGGAATTTTCCCAAAGTGCCCAAAACTTCTATGGGGAATATTCCCGGGAATTTACGAAATGTTCGCGGAAGTGCTGGGCACTTTGGGAAAATTCCCGGGAATTTACGAAATGTTCGCGGAAGTGCTGGGCACTTTGGGAAAATTCCCGGGCATTTTCATCACTAGGCACAACATATAAACGCACAGTGGTTACAGCCACTAATTTATCTCTGCTGACCCCATAAGGGGTAAAGCTTGGCGATATATTATATTTATTATTATTTTTATAATACTTAAGATACGATAGTAAAGCCTGAAGAGTTCTTATTAGTACTCCTACTGCACTCTCTTTTTTTTTGTGACCCGTGAGAAATCCCTAACGGACCTCAGGGGGCGATGAGGGTTGCCCCCCGGTGTGTCGGACTTGCACCGACTAAAACCCCCGGGGTGTTCCGTCTACCGCCTGCCGAGTGCCAAGGGCAAGGCTGAGCCATCTTCCTCGGCACCCGGTATCTACTGCATTCCCTGCCAGTACTCTTGCCTTTATTTCTTATCGATTAATCTAATTAAAAAAAATGACTGCACTAATTTTAGAAATTTTGTGCTCTGCAATTTGTTAAAAAACATTTATCACGTAGAAAACGAAATATTCACAATAAATAACTTTTGACCTTGGATAATTTAAGACGTGGTGACGATATTTTATGAGACTTTTAAATTAACTTTTAAAACGTCATGACAAAGGCTTGTAAAACTTGCAAACCTATTTTTTATGCAATAATTCCTGTTTTTTAGATATGTTCTTTAGTGGGTACGCCGGGTGATGTGTTCGTCTTCCGTCCCTGTAATTTGCCGGCTCCTGAATCCTATGACACTAATATGATATGATACTAATCCAAGTACAGTTTTGATTTTTCGTTAATCTTTATTTTATAGATTTAAATTTGATTTTGTGTTTATTAAAATATTCTCAGATATGCTTAGAGCTTTTTCATTAACCGCTTCTATATCACAAGTCATCTAAATATCAGATATCATTTTCGAAAGTGTCACCGTTTTAATTTCTCCCATTGCGAATTTGTTTGCTGTTGGAAATTGAGAAATCGGTTTAACAGAAATTATAACAGAGTCTTCAGAAAAAAACAGTTGTAGCTATACATTGCAAATATACATCAAATGGTATCGTAGAATCAGTTTCATTATGCAGTTCTTTTGTAGTACTTTTGTTATCTGTTTCATTATTCTGTATTATATTTACATAAGTTCTCTTAGTATTTTTTGATACATTATTATAAAACGAATACGAAATTTACTAGTTTCGTATTTAAATAAGTTTATTAGATTAATAATTCGGTAAAAACTGATAACATTATTTCCATTCATTCCCAGCGCCATCAGAGAGAATAGACAAAGTAAGTTACGATCAGAATCACTATTAGAAATATGAAATTACGTTCTCACGATTTGTCGATTTTATTGTATATATAGATAAATTTTGTATTTATCTACTGGCATTATCGATGATCAGATATTGTTTCGTGTTAAGTTAAGCTCATTACTTCAGTTAGATTTATGAAATGAACTTCTTAATTAATATGTTTTATTATATTAATGCATTTAAACATCTATATTTATCAACATTGACTCGCTTCACGCAAGCCGCCATCAAAATAAACCACGAAATGAGTTTAAATGTTATGAAATAGAAACATCGGCGTTACGCGTTCGTAAATAACTTTCGATTATCTCACAGCCATCGGGTCTAGCTTTAACAAAGCTCAACTAATTCCTTCGCCAGCTGTTCGTTTGTGAGGGGTGCATAATGAGTCGATCCAAACCGTTCGCAATGACTACCAAGCTTTGGCTACTCGCTATTTCTAAGGGAGCCAATAGACCGTAAGTTTATTACACTGGCTCGTCATACTGATTACCTAATAGATTGAAAAAACAATGCGGTCTATGAAAGGCAGCCACCAAGGGATGAGAATACACTGATAGTTACCTTCCTCATAGCAGCAAGATATACCACGACACAAGGTACTAGATATATGATGATAAAAACCTGACCGTAATCGTCTTTGGTGACGTTTCCAAATCACATCAAGAAGCTGCAGCCCCAGTCGGCTAAGGCGAGCTCGCTGATGAAGATTGCGCGGGATTTACTAGGTGCGTGAAAGCTAGGGGTTGCACAAACGCACCCTCTCGTCCTAGCCCTTCCTAACCTAATAGGACGGGGATCCGACACATCTAGAGAGAGGCAGTATGGGAACTGATAACTGGCCCCTATCAGCACCATAGGCCTTTCACAATGCCGTGTTGCCTTACCAGAATCGTCGGGCAAACTAGGCTACCATTAGCAAGACAGATGATGAAGAAGTAAGCAGACTTTTGCACTAAACGAGGAGTCATCATAACAACTTGCGCGATAAAACAACGTGCAAGCCCCATCAAACAAACTTAAAAGAAAATAAATACACCAGAAAGCTTCGAAAAAGTAACTTTCGATCAACGATGACGCTAACAGAAAATTATGAAATGTATGGGATTGACGTTTTCGAAATATCGCGTCATCATGTATGTCAATTCCATACATTTTGCACATTTCCATTAACGTTATAGCTAATCGATATAATATTATCTAAGCCTCCAGTGAAGAATACAAGATTGAATACAACGGATGAAAATCCATTAATTGTCTCCATCGTCATCCTAGTTAGATATATCACAGTAAAGGGCCTCTAGGTATATGAAAACCTGGTCAGGTATAAAGATAATTTTAGAGCAAATAATTCCCATAAAAGACATTGAACAAAATAGAATTAGATCAGCGATAATGCTTATAGAAAATGTATGTGATTGACGCTTTTGAAATATCACGTTATTTCGATATTTCTAATCCATACATTGACATATTCAATACATCGAATGTTATTTTTGATTAAGCCGTTGCAGGCTACATTTATGACAATTTTTTTTTAAATTTGAAATTCATTCTGCGGGCCGCAACACAGCTATCGGTAGATTTAAAGCGGTACGCCGACCCTGCTTGATTGCCCCTGCATTAGATGATGGGTTTCACTTTAGTTTTATGAACTGTATAAAGTGATTCAGTGATGATCAATATAAGATCATCAGTCTCAAGCATTTAAATGTATGAAATGACTGTTGAGAGTTTGATGGTTTGATCGCGTAATGCGAGCCTAAAACGAATGTAATAACCACTTGTTGGAAGGTACACCTGCCTCGTCTATTACACCGTTTGGGTCTTTTATTTGTGTTGACTGGATAGTTAATACGACTTAAAGGGCATGCATTGATCACATGGAATATCGACAGCTCAGTGATGCCAACTTTTACCCTAAATTTAGGGGGATATTTAGGAATATGAAATCTGCTATTTTGAGGTAAAATCGAATGATTTCAGCCCTAGTAGGCCAATTTATACGTGCATTATGGTTGCAAGTAAGTTTTAGAGATTATAAATAATATTTTACATTTATTTTGATTACATTTTATTTTAAATCCATTTTTTTTGTTAAATCTTCTACTTTTTGATTAAAATACTAATTCAACGTGCATTTTTGTTTATCAGTTACAATTTAGTTTAGCGACGCAGCAACGTGTAAATCATTTTCCGGAGTGTCTACGTGATTTTAGGGAGATTTTTGTCCGCAGTTGGCAACACTGTCAGAGCAATAGGGTTGGTGAGACAGACCTTTTCGCAGACGCCGCCGGCGATGTTCCATGTGACCGCACCACTAATAATCACTAGCACTCACTGTAGCCGGGTTTGTAGACCGCACGGATCCTCTTTATCAACTTGCCGGTCCTCTTCAGAGGCGGGCCCAGCGCTACGGCCGAGTGTGCACGCCTCTCCGCAAACACGATATAGTTCCGCCTATTCTTCAGGGGTACTTCGAAGCGGGATGAGCAGTCTGGCTGGCTCGTGGGCAGCTTGAGCCTGATGACTGAATCCTCGCGCGGCCAGTGGCCTTGGGGCCGCAGCACGCGTTTGACCTGGACGGTGGCAGCGTCGGGGGCCAGGGACTGCACGCGCGCTTCGAAAGCGGCCGGGGCGCGGTAGGCCCGCCAGGCGACGTCGCCGCGCTCGCAGTAGAGCCGGCGTGGCGCCGCGAGCACGCCGCTCAGCCAAAGCGGCCACAGCAAGGCACAGCACACCGCCGCGCGCCACCCAGCCCTCATCGCGCCATGGCAGCGCTCGTCGCTCGCTCCCTCGACGCGCTATGTCGCTCGGTCGGCGGTCGGCGCGCGACTGGACCGCGCTGACGCTGCCGCCTGCCGCCTGCCGCCTGACTCACTCGCCCAC
Source organism: Automeris io (assembly GCA_036320925.1). Lineage (NCBI taxonomy): Eukaryota > Metazoa > Arthropoda > Insecta > Lepidoptera > Saturniidae > Automeris > Automeris io. The sequence goes on from JAUDJH010000008.1 coordinate 1,193,508, forward strand.
ACCGAAATAGTCGCGCCGCGCGACTCACGCTAGGGTTGCCACTTGCCACTTGCCACCTGCCCTCGACCATTCGTTAAGATGCTAACACACGTGCTCATTCTTTTCCTATCCTACTAATATTAAAAATACGTTTGTATATTTTTTCAGTTTTCACGTCAAAAAGGGTGAACCGATTTTCATGAATATCACTACAGTTTCATGACATTAGTCTGGTTTTAGGGCCCTTATTGATTAATTGTAGCTATGGTGGCGTAGTGGATAACGAACCGGTTTCCATGTGCAGCATTGAGAATGGTGATAGGTTTGAATGCCGGCACACGCACTTGTGGGTTTTTCCAGATTACTTACGCTCCATATATTCACCGGTGAAGGAAAGCGTCGTGAGGAACCCTACATGGCATCTTATAGAAGTGAGAATGCCCTGAGAACGGCGATCGGTTGCACTACTAGTCACTTTGGACACGATATATAAGCGCAAAGTGGTACAGCCACGAATGTATCTCTACTCACCTCGAAAGGGTAATTACGTGACGTTATATTACTATTATTAATTATAGTAATGTATTTACTTTTATACTTACACATGCGCATGCGCATTGATATTATTACTATTAAAATTATTTTCATTAGTAACATGTTCTAAAAATAAATAGTAACTTTGACAGTAAAAAAAATCCAATTTATTTAAGCTATGGATGTATCTTACAACTTTTTTACTTGCTAAATTATTTAACTCCCACACTCCCCCACCACAATCCTCTAAAATATTTTAGTAATATTCAAATTTTTGATATTATATAATCATCTTGACTGACGGTTTTTTCGTTGTACTTGTATGTAGGCATGTGATAGTATATTCTAGCAGAACCAATCTCTGATGCTTCTGTAATGCTATGACACAAGTGAATATAAACATTTAGTTTTTTTTGTATCGATTTCTTATTACTTTACTTCATTTTAGGTGAAGCTATAATTTGACTGGCAAGTTACTGGAACAAAGTCCCCTAAATAAATAAAGAATAGTGAAAAAGACAGTTATGTAGCTATTCTTTTTTATTATTATACATAATTTATCTCATATAGAAGTCACATCTACAAATCTAATTTATACTATATTTATTTGAATTTATATTACAAAGAGAGTTTTCAAAATAGAAGTTTATTATTTATTTTTTCTTAATTATTTTGATTTTACGAAGTTGGCCAAAGTATATTGTAAACGATATGTTCGCATTACACTGTTTTAAATAAAAAAAAATATATTAAGAAAAGTTTTTAATAAAATACAGAGAAATAAAAAATAGGTTCTTGAACCAATTCAACTGTTTTGAGAAAGTTATCGTACAGAACTGCATTATTTAAGGTAGCATAATAATAAGATTAAAAAAAAAATCTAAAAATTTCAAGTTTACCTGTTTTGAATCGTAGCAACCCTAATTACAACAGGCACGCGCGCGCTACCGCCTCTACAGTAGTAGCGTGCAATGCGTAGACGTATAAAAACAAATCCTGATTTATCCTAGAAAATAAAATATGTACAGTACAAGTATTTAAAATAATTAAAATTTATCAATCTTTTTTAACACAGGCTCGACTATAATGTACCTGATGGTAGGAGCAGTGTAATCCAAAAACAGCAGCGACTATCAAAGCACTATAATTCATTGACAGTATCCGTCCTCATGTCGGCTCACATATACCACGACTGCAGGTGTCTAGGTATATGAGCTACTGGATTTACACAAGCTGATCCTAAAAGGCGCCAGGCTGAAGAGAGTTACCATGACGGTCTTTACACAGCAACCTGGAAAGTTGAAGACAAACTTAGGTATTTTCGAAAGTATTTTATCGCATAAGGTATTTACAGAACTTTTTTTTTTATATAACCCGGTGGAAATCCCTAACGTACCTTCAGGAAGCGGTGAGTGCTGACCCCCGATGTGTCGAACATGCACCGAGTAAAACCTCTAGGGTATTCCCTCTCCTATCTGTCGAGTGCCAAGGGCAAGGCTGAGCCATCTTCCTCAGCACCTGGCGACGTCTGGCCTTCTACAGGCCCCATCTACTTGGTAAGGGTTGGTTAATTAGTTACCACCCCCGCGTACTCCTAACATATTGCCGGGGAGAGTGATGTAAAGTGCCACCCTTCCCTAATCTCAATGATTTGTCATTAGAGCGGTTTGCGGGAACACATCTCACACCACTCACACCTGGCCTGTAGCGAAAGCCCTTCTCAAGGTATTCACAGAACTAAGTTATTACAATATTACAGACAAACAAACAAATACGAGTATATAGTTTTGTGTATGTCAAGGTTCGTACAAAAATATTGCTTGTTTAAGTAAGTTTTTTTTATTATAATATTGTTTTCTGTGGCGGTTTGGTGGCCCAGTGGATAATTGATCGGTTTCCATACACGGCACGACAAATGGTCGTAGGTTCGAATCCCGGTATGTACCTATGGGTTTTTACCCAAATTATGTACAGTTTTAGGCACCACATACTCATGGGTAAGGAAAACATTGTAAGAAAATCCACATAGCATCTTATAGTCATACTCGTATGTAAGTGCCCTGAGAACGGCGATCAGATGCGCTACTGGTCACGTTGGGCATGACATATAAATGCAAAGTGGAAACATCTAATGTATCCCTGCTCACCGTATAAGGGATATCGCGTGGCGATATATTATTATTATAATATTGTTGTGTTTTGTAAATGACTCTATTCTTACGAAAATAAATTAATCCAACTTATTTTAGAAAACATTTAAATAAATTTAGCAAAAGCAAAAACAATCTTAAGGGATTTATCATTTTTATTACTGAATATTTTTATTTACTAAAATGTTGCATACATGTAAGTACATATTTTATTTATATTTATATAAACACTTACATTAATTCACACCATTGAAATTGCGCATTAAAATGAGGTAAAGAAATTCGTATTTTTAATTAATTAATAATTTGCTTAACATAAACTTAATTCGCCCTAAGTTGAAATTAAGTGTAGCAGGGTTCGCAACTTTACTCGTAGCATAGCGCCTACGCCGTAGCCGTAGACACGTAGCGTTGACCTTCACGTAGATACGACCTTGCTACGTACAATAGGCCAGACGCCAACAACCTTCTAAACCTCCGTTTTTCTTGACAGGAAAACAACCTCTTATCTTCTCTGCGCTGTGTTACAACACAAGTCTCTTTTTTGAAAAATCGTTTTTCCTTCTTATAAACACATTACATATATATTTGAAAGCTACAGATAGTCAAATAGAAATAATACTATAGATCAATAGACTAGAAATACTAGAAATCAAATAGAAAGAATACTAGTCCTTTAAGAACTGTGATCACTTGCGCATTTGGTCATGTTGGACACAACATTTAGGCGCCAAATGGATGTAGCTACTTATATATCTCTGCTGACTCCGAAAGGTATATAGCATGATGATATATTATTGTATTACTGATAGTGGATAGAGTAAGAACCTCAAGGAATAGCAGCCGAGAGGGTGCCATGGGGAAACTTTGCTCCTATAGTTATTCCTTCATACAACTAATTTGCATGTTTGTTCAATTTACATATAAAAAAGAAAACCCATCCATAATTAGTTTAAAAATGTCAAAACATGGCGTTGGTATACATATATTAAAAATATAGCCTTTGAAATAAAGATTTATATTTAAAATAGAGAAAAGTATTTTCTGCTATGAAATACAACCTTTGACGATTGAGATAATACAAACTGAGATGACAAGCACTGGAAGAACTCGTTGCGAGATGAGTTGATGACATGCATAAGATCACGAGTATAGCTTGAGCACGGAAAGCACAAATAAAATGGCTGTCAAATAATAGAGACGAAGTTTATACCAGAGATGGGTAAAATGTAATCTGATTAATGATTAACCATTAAAAAATGTAGTCGTAAATTTAAGTTTCATGCTCTGTAATCATGATTAAATCCATTTAAAACATTAAGAAATCATAAATGTGTATGCCATCTAGGATTCTGTAGTGTTTAAAACATAAATGAGCAAAATGCAGTCATATTAATGGTAAAACACGAAAAATGTAACCGAAACGATTTTTATTAATCTGATTACATTTTACCCATCTATGGTTTGTAATCGGTGTCAGTAAGCGGTTATGGCCATGACAATGAATTCCTAACAATCATAAATAAAAATATATATTTTTTTTAAATATTCAATATGCGAAAAGTAGTATCATTTTAACGTTTTCGTATACCACGTGGCACAGAATCTGTTCGCTATGAAATAGTAATGTAAGTCCTTGACAAACAAACAGCGAACCAAATGAGTGGCGTTGTGTTTTCGTTTTGAAATGAAACATGTCACACAGAAATGTAAAAGTGAATCGAATCGCTTTCGCATTATTGTGTGAAATTATCTGATACGATTTGCATAGGCTGGCATGATTGTGGCGGTCATTTCGGCTTGTCTCGCGATAGTCGTACTCTATTTCTGAACCGCACGATACTTTCCATCAGATGTGTAAACACTGTTCCGAGCTAGGATAAAATAAAAAGTGTAACCAAAAAAATGTTACACAAATTGAAGATTTAAAGATCCCACAGAACTAATTCTCTGGTCGTTTCCCACAGTTGTATGAATGGTCGAATGCGAGACCTAACGGTGTCCAATTTGCCCCGCATCCTGCCAAAAAGGTAAACATTATGGAAACGAGCGTATTTATCTCGACAGCTCTACTAGAGCAGGTAGGTCCTCCATTCATAAGAAATATGAATGACCGATTATTTAGGGACCCGTGGGATAATTATTTATTTGTATATAATAATTTCCGAGATTTAGATTATTTCAATGATTGATTATTTATATCGTCACGCTATACCCACGACAACCCTTTCTGGGTGAGCAGCGACACATTAGTGGCTGTATCCACTTTGCACTTAAATGCTCAATTTGATCGCCGTTCTCAGGACCCTTACATATGGCATTTCTAATGGATGCCATGTGGGTTTCCTCACGATACTTTTCTTCTCCAGTAAGCATATGGTAACTAAATTCGTATTTAGTCTGGAAAAACCAGAAGCATGTACTGGGAATCGAACTTACAATCATTCGTATCGCCGCATAACACTGATCCCTAATCTTCTAGGTCACCACTAAATGTAATGAGTTTTTATCTAAAATTTCGCGTTTCTAATAGAGCGTGTTCCCACCGTCTGATGATATAGGATCCATTAAGCATAGTGAGGGAGAGGCATAGGGGGAGAATGAAGTGAAACACTAGATACAGGTCACCACTAGTTTAATAATTGAACACATATAGCACGTTAAACCAATACTTGAATATCTCTTTTGTTTCTCTATCGTTTCGTCATGATCTACAATATGGCACCTTTGCCTTATATGCAGCCGCTGTGAACGAAACTATAACGCGATGCAATTTTGCACAGCGCCATTTACCGAACCGACATTCATCACGCTGTAGTCTGCTCACAGCAACTGACTAATGTTCTTTTACTCGAACACATAGCGTGAAGAGATGAATGTGCAGGCCGGCATGATCACTGAGACTACTGATGGATTTTTCCTTACTGTTGACTGTCCTCGCCGTGTTGTAGGCTGCATCATCAGGCTTGGGATGGTCACTGTGCCAAGTCAGGATAAAAAAAAGAGAAGAAAAACGACCATACAACATTCTATTCCGCGATCATCTCGAATAAAATCTTGAGTTGCAAAATGTTATCATTTAATATATCAAGGTTGATAGATTTTTCTCCCAGTGACAATAGCCGGGCAGTAGACTTGAGGGATTCTGCTGCCCGGTTGAGAGGGAGGCGGTGCACGGTGTCCGGCGCGCCGCCTGAGAGAGAGGCTTCGGAGGGGTGGCCTTTTACTCCTAACCCTCCCAGAGAGGTAGCCTCAACAAGGCCTTTTGTTCGCTAGGCGTCTGCACGAATTTGGTTTCCCAGGCCCGGGTGGAGCGATCGGAGGGACACCCCGGGGGTTTTTAGTCAGTAAGAGTCTAAGACACCGGGGTCGCTGCCCTCACAGCGGCCCTGATGGTCCTATGCAGGATTTTCCCCCGCGATATAAAAAAAAATAGATAGATTTCGATGTACAATTATACAGCCTTCATATTTTACACAAGGGTGGATTGTAATAGTATAAGCAATCAGTTTATTTCAAGTAACATCATTGTTCCACGACAAGTGTTAAATATGCGGAACCCGCATCGTTCAGCGCGGGTCTGCATGACCGATTTTAACAAAAAGCTTATCTAGCAGTAGCCCGAACTCTTTTTGTAATGTTACCGGGCGCATAGCTTTGAACTACGCACGTGCGTTGAGCCCAAAATTGGGACATTTAAGTTTTTTTTTACCCTTCTTTATTTATTTGCAGGTCTTTATAACCATAATATACCACTACGCTATGTCCTTACGAGGTGAGCAGAGATACATTAGTGGCTATACACTTTGCGAGTATATGTCGTGCCCAACGTGACCAGTAGCGCAGCCGATCGCCGTTCTCACAGCCCTAGTACGTATGACATTTTTAATAGATGCCATGCAAATTTTCTTAATATGTTTTTCTTCCCCGGGGAGCACGTAGTGCGTAAATCCGGAAGTAATCTAGGGAAACCTAGGGATACTGGCCGTGATTCGAACTTTTGATCATTTTTTTTATGAATTTATAGGCGAACGCTTGACCTCAATCATACATGGTGGAAGGTGAAGATGAGTCCGATGATGAACGGTGTCCGCAAATGCCTATTCACTCTTCTCTTAAAGACTCCCAGGTCATAAGATCGCGGAACTATGCTCGCTGGAAGCGTATTCTACTCCTTAGCCGTTCGCATGATGAATGTAGAAGATCATTCGAGCTGCCGCCCACGGAAACGGGTTCGTTACGCACAAGGCAGCCATAGCCGCCGCAAGTCTTTACTGAAAGTCTACCATACCTTTACTGTAACACCTATTTATTATATTGAACGGTTCTAATATTTTATTGGCCCTTCGGCGTCCGTGCGTTCAGTTCCATTGAGCGTCGGCTAACAACCAGCGCTCTATGGCGCGTACGGAGTCACTGTTACAATAAAGTCCTATAATAAACAATTGTGACATTAAAGACAATTGTTTCAGAGAATTGTCTCGCTTAAAACGAACACCATTCCCACGCCAACTAATTGCGCCCACGTGCCCGGTGACAAAAGATCAGGTCTTTTCAAACAGTTATTAAAAGGTAAATTTATGACTGTAAAGAATATTGTCAACTAAAGGTAATTGTGTATTTTTTTAGAGTCGCACAACATGGCAACTCATTCTTTATCTATTATCACGCCGAATTCCTATTGGGCTTCCATCCCTTTTGCTTCTATATTTGTAGAGTCCGTGGGAACTGTTTTGGACGCATAACCCAGCACGCTTGTCCAATGTAGGATTGCGGGTGTGCACTATATGCAGATAAGGTGTATGCAGAAGCAACCTGCGTGCAATTTGGCATGCTATATACCTTAGTTGGCTCTTACGCTCTTGCGATATCTCAGTATAATGAAAAGGAAGGTACTATTCCATTCTGCCGGTAAAGTCTACACTTTTTTATATTTTAAATTTATTATGATCCTTTATATGGTATGCATTTCAAATTCAAAATGATAAGGTATTGTAAATAAGATAAATAAAGATAATTAATATGAATATATCGTCACGTAATATTCTATTCGGAGTGAGCAGGTACATTAGTGGCTGTATCCAGTTTGTGTTTGTAATATAATGTTATTTAAAAAGAGGAGTAGTACCACTAAACTAAAACGACAAATAAAAGAAAAGAAAGAAAGAAAAAGTTTATTGAGGCAAAGGAAAAGACACACAACAAACATATTTATATAAAAACAACAATGAAAGAAGAAATGGGCAAAATGTAATCTGATTAATGATGAACGATTACAGAATGTAGTCGTAATTTTAATTTTCTTGCTCTGTAATCAGGATTAAATCCATTTAAAACATTAAGAAATCATATATGTGTATGCAATCTGGGATTCTGTAGCGTTTAAAGCATAAATGAGCAAAATGCAGTATACTAATGGTAAAAAACGTAAAATGAAATCGTTAATCATTTTTATTAATCTGATTACATTTTGCCCATCTATGAATGAATGAGTACATAACATCACATCATGTATCCTGTGTGCTGCTACCCATCTCAAAGAGCACTCAGCTCAGCGTGTGCTGGGCGACGCTGCACGCGCCAGCCAGCGCTGATTGCCAGCCGACGCTCAGAGGAACCGATCGCGCGGACTTCACGGTGCTAATTTAATATTATATCCGTTCCCTACAATAAACAAGTATGACAATAAATACATAGAATACTTTTAAGTAGTATACAAACATGTAGAATACTAAATAAAATATAATATAGATAGGGTAGATTAATAATAAAATACAAATACATACATACAGGCTGTTCCATAAAATATCAAGTAAAATTACAGAAATATCTAAAGTTGTTTTTCGTATTGAATTTGAGATTCAAGCAAATATTTTTTTAATTTATTTTTAAAAGCATAAATACAGAACGTAGATCTAATAGGTGAAGGTATATTGATCCAGCATTTACTTGCATTGTATTTGAAACTACCTCTAAAAGCAGCAATGCAATGACGAGGTATAGCAAGAACATGTCACTGTATAAAGAAAACTCGTAATTTTGCAAACTACAATGTAGGCATCACAGACTGTACTGTTTTTTTTTTGCTGTGCAATTCCAAGACATAGTCTTGCATTTAATTTTATTAGTCGGAGATCGGCATATATATTATAATTTGCGCAAATGCACAACAAATATTTTGTAATAACCGTTAATTTAAAAAACTGGCCGGGAAAACCCTGTGTACAACTTTACCGAGCTTAGAAGGAGCACTGAAGGTGCTCTGCCAGCGAATTATTGGGTTGGGTGGTAACCCTGTGGGTAGGAATCTCGCCTTGACTGGCCAGCCAGAAAAGAAACCTAAAGGTGATCTACCAGCGTTTCGGACGCGATTATCTTGAGAATAAACGCCGAAGACACTCAAGACCGCATTGGAGTGGATTTAGAAAAGTGTGAATTTGGTATTGTTTTATACGCAGCCTTAGCCACTTAATAGTTTTTTTTTTTGGATTACCTTTTTACACACTCGAGTACTTAAAATCCTTAAAATTGAAGAAAAAGATATTATCCACATAGAAATGCCACTCCATATGATAGACAAATACTGTCAATATATAATTCTTTCGGACTTCGTTGAAAGAACCCTTTTTTTGGTAATTCAGTATAAATCCTCAAAGATGTACGGGACTCTGACCCACTAAAATCACGGGGGTTTTCCTTTTTTCGTTTTCCTTTTTTCGTTTTCCGGGGCCAAGAGTAAGAGTTGGTAAGGACACGACCTTGCTAGCTTTCTCAGCTCCTGGCAACGTGCAGCCTTCTTCAGGCCTCACCTAAATTGTGTGAGGAAGGGATGACACAAAGTGCCATCCCCTTCCTCATCTCTATGAGTCTCTATCAGACCGGCTTGCAGGATCGCATCGCACTCCGCTATTGCCTGGAATTTGGGCGACGTATTCCCCCAAGTGGGTCGCTCGGCATTAATCCGTGATGAAAGAGGGCCTCTGGGGAAGATCTTCCTCCGTCGCCTTGTCTTGGCTTAGCGGTGAACGGGGTTGTTGGGTTGGCAATAGTCTCCCGATCCCTCTGCGCCGCCTCCTTCACCTTAAATACCTTCTTGCAAAAGGAAAATGCCGATTGGCATGGTCTATTGCACCACCCACCATCACCCTGTCGTTTAAAGAACCCAATTTCTGAAAAATAAATTGTGTTCTTCCTTTATTCTATAAAAATAAGCAGTAATTTTGATTTTAAAATACGATATAATCATCGGCAAAGTATCCATTTATTAGGTTGTCACAAAATCACGCAGATGGCCGCTACGTTGTGATGTCTTCATTATAAAAGGGTTCAGAAGGAATGACTAAATAAATTATAATGCCTCGCGAACTGCTTACATTTGGCGCGGGTGTAAAACAAGCGTAAGATGCTCTACTTGATACAAAAATATACAATATGAAACCAGTGATGTATAACCTTATATAGTTTTTAGGATGAGACGAAATACATTAACGGCTGTATGCATTTTTTTTTATTTACAGGATGCTGAGTAATTAAGCAACAACCCTGTTTGCCGTTGATCATTGGGGCATATTCACACTTTAACGCTTTACACAATCGCGAAAATGTGGCAAACGAGAGGTTCTATAGATAATTTTTGCCGCGCCCTTTGGCCGGATCGGATTTGGGCGAGGGCATGCCGGGTTCTGCGCCCTGAGCACCACATTCTAGCGGCAAAAGACGAGCATATCACCCAGGTAATGTCTAAAAAAGCGGGCCAACTACTCCATAAAAAATAGGCTGATTTTTTATACGCCTTTGTATTGAGGTTTTAAACGTGAACTCAAAACTTTCATAAAATATTTGTTACGGAAGTCAATCGGAAATTGTTAAGTTACCGAATTTTCAAAGTTTGTATTTTGTGAATATTTCGCATCTTATGCTATTTTTTCATTATTAATGTTATTCCATTTCTTTGATGTTGTAGAGAACAAAATGTCTAAAAATTGTGCTGCAAAAATTATTTCGATTGCATTGATCTATAAAATTGAGAAATAAAAGGGTAAAAATGCTGGCGGAGGAGATTAGATATAAGAACAGGTAGATATACACAAACTAATGCCGAAACTCTACAAGCCGAAGCGAGTCCTATGACCGTCTTTACACTTTTGTACTCTTGTCAAGACCCAGTTCGGGCAAACGCCCTACCATCAAAGGCGTTTTGTGCCACTGCCATAGTGACTCACTTTGGCATATCGCGTTCCGGGATCAGCTTGTGTACAACCAGTAATTACTCGTTTAATATGTGGGCCGACATGACGACGAAGACTATCAATGGATTTTATTTAGTTATTGTAGTGATATAATAGTCGAAGGTTTGAATCCCGGTACTTATCACTGGGTTTTTCCAAGCTTTCATACGGATTTAAGGATATATGGTCACCTGTGAAACTATCGTGAAGAAGCCCGCATGGCATCTGATAGAAATTTCAGGTGTATGCGCCTTTGAGATTGACAATCAGCTGCGCTACTGGTCATATTGGGCATGATATACAAGTGTAAAGTGAAAATGAAATGAAATGTATTTATTTCGCCATAACTTACAAAAAACTAATAATTTAAATACAGTAACACAAACAGTATACAGAAACAAAAGACAATACAAAAAAACATACAAACATGGCGAAAATGGGCCCTCCATCAGCTTAAAGCCACAGAGGAAGTCTGCAGCGCTGGTTTTCGTGAAGGGCCCCGGTCGTGTTACATCTTATTAGAATTATCAATAGACAATAAAAATAGAATAAATAGAATAACATATAGCTTAAATAACAAATATAAAATAAATACGAATGATACTAAAACTATACTATTTATTAGTTAAGCTATATGTATTTTGTTGTTTTTCGATAATTCTTATAAGATGTAACACGACCGGGGCCCTTCACGAAAATCAGCGCTGCAGACTTCCTCTGTGGCTTTAGGCTGATGAAGGTCCCATTTTCGCCATGTTAATATGTTCTGTATTTTCTTTTGTTTTTGGGTGTTGTTTGTAATGCTACATTTAAATTTCTGTTTTTTTTATGTATATTTGTGGCGAAATAAATACTTTTTCATTTTCATTTTCATAAAATAAACTATTAAATACAATAAGCAAATCGACTACAAATTCTATTAGTGATACTATAGTAAAAATAACTAAATATACCTAAAACAAGAGCAAAAATAAATGAAATATACTACTTGTAACTGATAAATTATAAAACAAACATCATTTTAATTATATTTTTGAAAGACAATTTAGATGTGGATATTTTAAGCGGTGGCGGCAAATTCTTGTAAGTGGATACAACTACTAGTGTTTCTCTTCTCACACCGTAATGGATATAGCGTGACTATATTATTGTTATAATAAATAAAATAGTATAGTGGAGCAACATTCGCAGCGCGCCCACCGGCGGCCACCCTGCGCGCTCGTCGCCGTTTCTCGTTAACTGTATAATTGTTTAAATTGTCATAATTTCACCCGCATAATGTTGCCACATAAATATTTATTTATCTCCGGTGCAGTGATAAGGGTAATTGCTGGTCATCGGGCCGCTTACTCGAATGATTTATTGCCATTTTGGGAGATATTTGGAATCTCTTTGTAAAGGTAATCGTCGGTACCTCGTAGCACCGACTCAGGATTGACTGCCGGGTTGCGAGTCGATACGCCGCTTGACAGCGCCACACAGTTCTCTTTATTGAACGCCTTTCAACATGACTGAATGCCGCCTTTATGAATACAAACAAGCAATAAATATTATTTTATGTCTAGAACTACTCCTCAAAACCACAATTTGATCGGAAAGGTACGTCTCACCAACCCAAAATCTTAATCAATTTATATCTTCTTTTGAAAATATAATATTTACTCACAATTGCACACATTGACCTAGTCCCAAATTAAGCTTTCGCTTGTACTATGGGTACTAGACAAAGAGATACATACTTCAATACATATATACAACCATGACTAGTCACAAATTAATCTGCTCATCACAGAAAAGCTTACCACTACCGGGACTCGAACCCAGGACCATCAGCATCGTAAGTAGGGTCACTACAAACAGCGCTATCAAGCCGTCAAAAATAAATATACTTAGTACATGTCTACCAATAACAAATGCTTGCTCTATAAGTTTCATGCTAACTATTGATTCACATTATTTTAGAATATTTTGTTATTTATTTATAAGAACACTTACATAGTCTACTTTAACACATAAAACTATATAAGACATAAACAAGATAAATTACAAATGCGACTATATTTAAAAATGAAGACTACTTGCACAGAAGAAAAGAAAAATAAAAATTCGATTAATACACGGATAGTAACAAAAACAAATATATTAATCAAATATTCAAAATATAAAAAAATAAAAAAGCCAACAAAAAATAATCTTTTCCACAATCTTCTCGAATAACATCCTTTTCATCGATATTATTATATACACAAGTATTCATATCTTTTTATTGAACATCTCGATGCCTGACAGCGCAGTTTGTATCGGACCCAGTTACAATGCAAGGGGGTTCGTGTTACGTTCGGTTTGATTATGGATTCGAGTCCCGGTAACGACAAACTTTTCTATGATGAGCTGATAAATTTTCCGCGTTTCATGTTTGTGTATATGTATTTAAGTATGTTATAGCATGCACTATGCGGACCCTCTGTCGCGGACGCCGTAATTGTTTGTACGGATCGCTTGCGCACCGTCCGCGGTGGACGGTAGGAGAATTAATGGGTATCTCGATCGATCGCGCGCTTTGTAATACGTCGCTCTCATCATTATTGTTATTTTATGGAGTTTGATTGTTTATTCATAAGTGAAGATGATGTCCTAGCCGGGTTCGGCCACGGCGACTGTTTCAACACCGATTAAGAAAATCGAGATCCAGTTTTCGGAAACAGCCAATTGCGCAGGAGATATTTAAGTGCATAGCTGGACGCGCAGCCAGAAAAGCACTCTCTCGTCCGAGCTCCCTCGGGCCCGATGGAATGGAAAACCAGTACGATCGGGAGAGAACGGGATGCAGTTTTGGTCGAGTTTTTCTTCTCTGAACACCTGGTTGAATTGCGGTGTTAAAGGGATACCTTAGTTGCCTTTTACGACACCGCGGCAAGTAGAGGGGGTTGCTATTCTATTCTGCCGGCAGCCACCACGGCTGATTCCCATTCATAAGTATTGGTGCAATAAATGTATCAGTGATGGTCTTCTCGTGTTTCCTGCCTTTTTGAACGTTATAATGTATGCTTTTGTCTATTACTCATAGTACAAGCGCAAGCTTAATTTAGTTAGGTCAATGTGCAGTTATCTGTATGCCTACCTCGTAACAAAGCTCGCAAGCAAGCGTGAATATACACAAGTATCGTATAATAACCCTCGGTACGGTGGAAACAGAACACCTATGTACGTATGTCGGCCGGCGAAGTATCGAGTTGGGTCGCGTTTGGTTTATTTCTCTCGCGGCTTGGAGTAAATATAACTCGCTTGTTGTGGGTAGCACGCGCCGGCCCCTACCAATTGACTATGTATCATATTTTTCACTTTTTCACTTTAATTTTTACTATATTTTGTATAATAATATCTAGTGGTTGTGTGTTGGCCTATTGTATAAAGGTTTTTTTCTCATTTATTTTTACAATGGCCCTCACAGTAAGAAGCGTGGACTTGTTTTGCAGTGACATTTAAAAATAATTGTAAAAATTACAAATACACATCACAAAGATCATAATATCAAGGTAATTGTTATTATAATTAATATTATAATAAAAAGGGTTATAGATCACTTGTCTCTCTATTAGTCCTTTAGTTTTGGTTTTAAACTTACGAGACACCCTGTACATATTTAATAATATATTAAAGTCGAGGTGCCCTTAAATAATTTAACTTCAGATTAATTATTTATAAATAGATGTAAGTGCTAAAGGGATCGGTCTCCATGCGCAGCAAACGGTAATTATTTCTTCTGATTAAATACAAATTTAGGCAACTCATGCTCACTGGTCGTGGGAAATACGTCTCTTTTAGGTCAGACCGGACATTTATTACACTCTCTATATATGTCATATTTACTTGTATTGGAAAAAAAAATTAAGTTTTATCAAAAATTATATTTTAATAGAACATCTAATGAAAAGGGAATTTGGTATAAGACGCTACAGTGCCAGCCTCCTCCTATTCCTTGGTTTGCTAATATTAATATAAGCAGATCCTGTGTAACTGTAGCATTTAGGTTAAGATCAGGTCACATTCCATCAAGGAAGTTTGGATATCTCATGAAACTGGTCGACTCACCGCTTTGTGAAACATGTGACAAAATTGACGATGTCCATCACTTCCTGATGGAATGAGACAAGTATAAGAAGGAAAGATCTGTCCTTGTAAATAGTTTAAACCTTAATTTATATAATATAGGCATGTTTCACAGCATTCTAGCGGAACCAACCTCTGGTGCCGCTGGAATGTTGTGGAACATGTATAAATAGTTTATAATTATTTTTTTGTTAGTTTTAATATTTCTTTGTATTTTTAGGTTAAGGTATGATGGGGCTGACATGTTCAAAAGAACAAAAGTCCCTTAAAAATAAAGAAAAAAAAAATCAAAAAGTGGCCCGGTGAGCTACCCAGTTCTGATTATCAGCTTACACCCATTTGTTGAGTCAACGCGCAGAAAACAGCAAGGAAGGGAACACTAGGGTATAGATACATGCATAAGAACATACATATACGTCAGCCATATATTTTGATATTCAAGTATAAATGCATATACAATACTTTTTTTACACTGGCGCGACATAGTGACTACACTTACCTGGTGGTAAGTACAGTGTAGTCCAAAAACGAAACAGACTATCAAAGGATCTGGGCTTAAAAAATACAAGGTGAGTTTTAAGTGAGGTAATCGAGAACGGTGGTAGGGGCAGTTCCTCACCTTATCATTGTGAGGGAGTGACGCTTTGCT
Source organism: Automeris io (assembly GCA_036320925.1). NCBI lineage: Eukaryota > Metazoa > Arthropoda > Insecta > Lepidoptera > Saturniidae > Automeris > Automeris io. The sequence goes on from JAUDJH010000008.1 coordinate 1,209,158, forward strand.
ATTCGTTACTCGAAGAGGGCTTAGTATTATTACACTACTATTTCAAGCTTATTTCAGTATGTATTGTAAACTACGCTGGCTGATTTTCCAAATCTTAACTACTTTTCTTATTTTACATACATTATTTTCTAAAATGCGACATCTTCGTTCTCTATGCAGAGTAATGCTTGCAGATCGTGTTAGGAACGGATACCTAGAATGGTTGGTTTGAAAGATAGTATCATTCACAGAATGCGCAAAAGCATGCTTCGATTGGTCGGGCACGTGGAGAGGATGAATGATGAAAGGATCACAAAAATGATATACAATGTGAATGTGAGTGGAAGTAAAAGCCGAGGCCGACCGAGATTTATTTACACAGATGAAATTAAGAAAGTTATGATGAAGGGCAATATCAAAAGTTCGCGGAATCAGCGAAAGCGTGAGAGGAGATTAATTAACGTTAAGGGAACGAAAGAGGTTGGCAAGAAAAGAAAGAAGTGCCGTTCCATTCTCACTGCCTACCTCAAAAAGAATGTGGCGTGATGATAGATAGATAAAATCTATATATATATACATATATGTAAATCAATTGCTGTTCGTTAGTCTCGCTAAAACTCGAGAATGCCTGAACCGATTTGGCTAATTTTGGTTTTGAATTAATTGTTGAAGTCCAGGGAAGGTTTAAAAGGTGAGTAAATGTGAAAGAAATACTAAGAATATAGTTAAAACAACAATTTCGTATTGCCATACAAACCACTCCGTCGCCAGCTGTCAAACATATGATGTCAATCAAAACAAAACAAAGGTATACCTTCAAGTTGATTAGAGGTTGCATGGCATTGATGAAAATTATAATTTATACGCCAAGTAATCAAACAAAAAATAACCCAAAAATCTCTCATAAGGCATTATAGTAAAAATATAATTACCTCAGATATGGCTTAAGTCTTTCAATGCAATTTTATTTCTATTAGACTGCGACAGGCCAATAACTTTTGGGAGAATGAAATCTGACAGGGCAGCTGTTAACATAAAAAAAACAATATAACTTTGTTTTAGAGAAATAAGGCAGAACAAGGTCTGCCGGGACAGCTAGTTCATAATAAATATATCCAGTTAATCATGTATTTAAAGACCTACCGTCGTGGTATTTCTGGGCCGACACAGGAATGGCGACTGTCAACGGATTGCCGTCCCTTATTGGTGGTATTTTTCATTCCTAAACTACTCTGTGCTTTCCATCAGGAGCAATGGAGTCACTTTGCAGAGCTAGTTTACAAAAACACAACGATTAATGTGTCTCTGATCACTCCAAATTAAACAAGACTTTTTTAAGGTTTAAAAATTCCCCTCGAAAATATTGCCTCGCTGTGTCTGACCTTGCAGAAGAACTCACTAATAAACATTCCGTCTAGGACTAAGAAGTTCTCTAACTTCTAATTTTGCCAAGTCATTGAGCTGTGGAATGCTCTCCCGGCGCGTGTTCTCACCTTCCTGTGCTTAAACAAAGCGTGAAGAGATATTTGTGCAGGTCGGCATGATCGCTGCGACTACCGAAAGTTTTTTCTATACTGGTGATAGTCGTTTTTTTTTTTTACTACTCAGTGGTTGTTATCTGGCGTGGAATGGTCACTACACCGAGTCAGTATGGAGAAAAGCGAAGAAGAAAAAAGAAGGAGAGCATAGCTTGATCTTGAAATGCGATAGGCCGAGGAATTTACTGAAATGAAATCTGTACTAATATTATAAAGCTGAAGAGTTTGTTTGTTTGTTTGAACGCGCTAATCTCAGGAACTACTGGTTCGAATTGAAAAATTATTTTTGAGTTGAATAGACCATTTATCGAGGAAGGCTTTAGGCTATATAACATCACGATGCAATTATTAGGAGCGAAGAAATAATGGAAAATGATAAAAAAACGGGGACAATTATTCATCCTTGAGGGCTTCCATTGCGTGCGCTGCAAAAATATATGTAAGAAAGAATGATTTCCTTTGAAATGATCTAAAAAAATGTCCGCGACAGTATATGTCTATCTTTTAAGATTAAGTCACTAGAACCGTTTTTATGGTAAACAAATTTGGTCGAAATTAATGCATTATTCGTTAAGAGTTGTATCAACGTAATAATATTAATATTTATCCAAATAAATGTGTTGTTGATTAAGAGTATTTAATAGTGAACAAAATTGTCTTTGACATCACTTAATTTCAATGAACATCTTAGAAGATATTACAAAACCTTATATAGCAAAACAACGTTTGCCGGATCAGCTAGTGAAATATAAATTTATTCAAATAGGCCTACTTCCAAGCACTTTTGAATCGTCAAAAAAAAGCAAAGTGAATCTACCACCGGTTCGGAAAGCAGAATCTACCGAGAAGAGCCGGGAAGAAACTCTGGTAGTTGCTCCTTTTAACATAATGAGGTACGATAACAGCTATAATATATAAAAGAATTGAATGCCCCACGAGAAAGATTGCATATATTAAGACCATATAATAGTCACCCATGTACTGTGGTCAGGGTCAGCTTGCATACGTTCAGGAACTCATATACCTAGAAACCTTCAATCCTGGTATACGCGAGCCAACATGACGACTGAAACTCAATCGATTTTCGTCCTATGATAGTCGCTCTTGTTTTTGGACTACACTGAACTTACCATCTAGGGCACTGTAGACACTTTACCAGTGTAAAAAAAAAACTGCTGTTCTACCGCCTCACGTGTACCACCACACGTTTGGCACCACTTTAGGCGCCTTGTTATCGAGGGTTAAACCCGTGGATTTGAGCAGAATCAACCCCCCATCAGGATATTAAAAGGTATAATAGCTCCTAATTAGAGTTAAGCATCAGGTTTTGCCTAATTAATTATAATTAAGGGGAATAATTAAAATGTATACAAATAAAGGCGTTGACACACGGGCGGGCGAAGTCTGCAAGCGACGCGTCGACTCAATTAAATATGTACTATCGACAACTGTGGAGAAGTCTTACTGGTATATTTTTTTGGAGCATAATTACTTTATTCATAAAAACAAGAAAAAAAAGAAATATATATCGTGAGGGAACTCACATGCCATATAACAAAAAGTCAACGCTAAAGTGTAAAATGTAGCCCTTTGAAAACGTAGATCAACTGCGTTATTGGTTACGTTGGGCATGATATGGATGTAGTGGATATAGTCATTAGTATATAACTGATAACCTCTAAAGGGATGTTCTGCGAAAATTTATTTTTATGGGAGTCTATGTCTCTAAAACTTTTTTTGTTAACATTTTTTTATTGATTTACAAGGGGACGCTTGACCTCAATGACATCTGGTGGACGGTGAAGATGAGTCCTACGATGGACCGCATTTGCCCAACAATCCACCTATACCCAGATATACTATATCTATTCACACTTCTCTTAAAGACTTCCAACTTATAAGATTGTAGAAATATGCTCATTGGACGTATATTTGTCTCTTTAGCTGTTTGCACGATGAATGTGGAAGCGAATCTTTTCGTGCGGATATAAGGAACAGCCACCATAAGCAGAGGGTATCCGACACGGTGTCTACAATATTAAATAGGACAAATCTAGAGAAAACATAAATAAAATAATAAGGAAAAAGGTGTACAATATAAGAAAGAGAGGCTAAATCATAGCGCTCATAGCTAAATCATAGCATAGGGATAGCGCTCTAGTGATTGCCAAGGGTTTTAGACTAATCTACAAATAATAACAGATGCAGTAAAGATATTTCAAAAAGTCAGTATAAAAAAATAAAATTTAAATTAATATCGTAGCGACTCTATGTAAGTCGCTATTCTGCAAAGCTTCAAACACACCTGTACATTGAATGATTACGGACTTTGGTAGCAAAATGTAAGGAATAATATCTTAAGACGTTATATTCGAAAATTCGGCGGGTGGCCCAGCGCCTTGTCGCCTCCGGGTTATCGGACAAAGCTGCGCGTCCACTGTTAAGCTATTCTATAGTTGTCTGTTGCTATAATCGCCTTAAAATATCCTTTGTGGGACGAATACTTAAATTAAATTTGTGTATTGTCGTCACGATCCAGTTCATACAATCGCCCTATATATCTAAACGCATAAATCTATGTACGCGGGCCGGGACAAGTATTGTACTTATGCCGTTCCACAAATGCACCCTCGTAGGCGGGATGATTTTTAAAAATAAAGATTTGCGATATTGAGACAAATTAGATAAGTACTTACCGGCCGGCAGCGGTATTCCGGCACTTCACAAAATCACTCACTTTGTATGTATTTGAATGTGTATGATTTTTTTTTTTACACTGGCTCGACATAGTGACTACAGAGTATCTGATGGTAAGTACAGTGTAGTCCAAAAACGAAAGCAACTATCAAAGGATGAAAATCCATTGATAGTCAACATCGTCATGTCGGCCCACATATACCACGATTGAAAGTCTCTAGGTATATGAGCTACTGGATATGCACAAGCTGATCCCGAAACGCGACAAGCCGAAACTGGTCACTATGGTGACTATGATGTGGAGTTTGGTGTGAGGATTTATGATATATATTAACGAGGTTAAAATAATTATTAGATGCGATTGTGATAGAAAAGGATGCGATGCGATGTTTTGGTTTTAAAAACGAAAACTGTTAAGTAAGAAGTGAATGATGTACGCCAGATGGCGTTGGGGATTAGGCGCGTTTACATTTTATTGTTTTGATGTTCTGGGGTTATGCCTTTTGGCGCGACTACTATGAGTTTAAGACTGCGAGAACATGAATACATTTAAAAATGAATACATTATACAGTTTCAAGTGAACTTGTGCCGCTTCTGAACTGCACATTTACAGATTTTTAGTCTATACATACTTAGACTTTAGACTATACATATAAGTGCATTCATCTTAAGCCAGTTTTAATTCATGAGCCCTCGAGAAGTTGGCAGGGCATTGTGATGTGCTCTGCCTAAATACAACGAGCAGTATTGGGGGGGGTATCATCTTCCTCCGAGTTTGTGCCCGTCGGGTGCGGCGCGACGGGGCTGTGGCGAATTGATTACAGGTCCCACAGTCCCCGCCAATGCGCAGAAGTAGTCACCTTGGGGTTTTTAGTCGGTACAAGTCCGACACACCTCGATCGCGCAACCCCCCTGTGCGGCTGAGACGGTCCTATGAGGATTTTCCCCAAGTAAAAAAAAAAGTTTTTATTCATGAATCAAAAAACTAAAATTCACCCCAGTCTTACGTTTACTCAGACTAACTAATAATCAGAATTTAGCAACAAGACCATCGCATAGCGTGCAGATTGACACAGGCTTAACCCATGGGAGGTCATGATAATTTAGAACGGCATTATTCGATTGATTCTGGAAATGATTCGTATCGATGTACAAAGATTTTTATACCGCTTGATAGTATATCGAGAGGAATAATCGAGAAATATGAGTGTATGATTAACTTTAACTCGATTCTTGAAATTAGGTCCTTTGAATTTATATAAGTTTTTAAAGTGAAATTACAGTATTTACATGATAGTTTTGCAACTATTAAATATGTAAAAAAAATAGGAAAATATCATGACGAACCTCGAATGCCATCTAATAGAAATGCCTTGCGTGCTAGTGCTGTGAGAACGGCGATCTTCTGCGCTACTAGTCACGTTGAGCACGACATATCTCTGCTCATCCCTAAATGGATATACCGTGACGATATTTAATTTTTTTTTGCTTTACACTGGATTGATATAAAGGACGTAAATTTATTGATAGTTTACATCGTCATGTCGGCCCACATATACCACGACTGAAGGTCTCTAGTTATATGAGTTACTGTATATACACAAGCTGATCCCATAACGCTACAGCCCAATGCGAGTCACTATGACGGTCTTTACACTCGCGTACTGTGGTCCAAAACACCATACATATATTAATATTATAAAAGTTAAATGACAGCTTAGAGATGGGCTTACAAAAACTAAAATATGTTTCTTGGCTTTTATCTGCACGTTTTATACTGAACTATACTTCCACATATTTTTTAATTCCATGCATATAATTTGACCTCCATATGGTGACTAAAAAATCACAATTGAATTTTATTATCAACGCTCCGGTGGCCCACTAACTTGAACGCTTATAAATCAAGCCAGTTTTAAGTTAATTAAAGAGGAATTCTTTGGATATTTCAAAGAAGATCCTTTAAGTCTGAACTAGGTCTTGTTATTATAAATCTTTTACTTGTTTTTTTGCAAACACGTACGTTAAGGCTTAGTAATTAAGAACTAAGTATTATTTTAAAATGTCGAGGCTATTATTTATAGATGTTGCTTTGAAATCAATACATATAATAAATCGGTCCTGAGCCACCTATATTTATTTATTTATAAGTACACTTACATAGACTACATTAACACATAAAAACTATAAAAAAAATGAACAGGATACATTATAAATGCGACTATATTTATAAGTGTAGACTACTTGCACAGAAGAAAAGAAAAATAAAAATACGAGTAACACAAAAAGATATAAACTACTGTAATCAGAAAATTTTATAACATAAATAAAAAAAATCAATAATCTATGGAATAATCTTCTCAAATAACATCCTTTTTTATATTTGTATATAGTTTCGTTAAATATGTCGAGATCAATAGATATAATGAATAATATAAGAGGATGCGCGCGCGCACGGAGTAAGAGGATGCGCGCGCGCACGGGATGCTTGCTAATTCAGTCGACTACCGAGACCCAAGCTTAGAGTACGTGCGTGTGCGTCGCAGTTCGGTGTGCTTTAAAGTTCAAATAAACAGTAAAACGTCGAAATCCGTGTCTTTATACAACCACACCCACGACCACCGGTCATAGCGTATTATTAACATAATTGTAGTTAATAGCAGCAGGTGGCCGGGCTTTTAACTCATCACGCTTCGAGTCTAACTCGTTACGCCGCTTGTCCTCAAATTCATAGACTCTGGACTTGACGGGTCTTCTCCAGTCCGTCCGAGAGAAAGCATTTTTCTCCCACTGCGATATATGGATTGGGTGACGACGCGAGGGCACCCCTATTGGTACGAACCTCGACTTGGCCGGCCAGCCAGGGAGATAGAATCTACGGGTAATCTACTAACATTTCTTGACAACTTCTTCAACATTCATCATTTCTTCAACAAATTGAGAAGAAACGCCGTAAGAAACTCAAGGCTGCGTCGGAGTGGATGAATAATCATTTGAGAGCTTCCATATATACCGTCTTATTGAAAAAAATTCGTTAGCGCGATGTAGGTTGGTAAAAATGTATCAGAATTGTTAATCAATATCGTATCGTATTGTTATGTTATTGTTAATACATATATCTGTACGCATTTGTGTCTGCTAATCTCAGAAACGACTAAACCGATTTAGTTGCAGTTTTCACTATTGTATTGTGGAAAGTAGCTTTTAACATTTTGTGTAAGTCTTATTTCAATTGTATTATAAAGAATAAAAAAAACAGTTTAAAAAAACTTGTCGATCATTTATTTGAAATATAAAAAGGTATAAAATAATTGTTGGGGTGATTTAACTGAAATACAGATAATATTATGCTTTTAATACAGTTTTAACTGATCGGTGTACATGGAAGAGATATATATATATATATATAATCGATTGTTAGTCCCATGCCTTAACAAACTGAGTCATCCCAAGGTCGTATAGTCTGACACTAAAGGTACGAACATTTTAAAAAGTTATAAAAAAATAAGCGGCGGCTGACATCCCAAAAAACTGCGTGGGAGCGTCAATGCATTGTAAATTGTAACATTATTGTTCGCAAACAGACCCGTGTCTGTCATTGTCCCATGTATATGCGTCTACAGGGGCGTGCAATGCACGTGAAAAAGGGAAGTCTTTTCAGTATAAATTTGCAGTTTACGTTCACAATGAATCTTTTTGTAAATCTATACTAATATTATAAAGCTGAAGAGTTTGTTTGTTTGTTTGTTTGTTTGTTTGAACGCGCTAATCTCTGGAACTACTGGTTCGAATTGAAAAATTCTTTTTGAATTGAATAGACCATTTATCGAGGAAGGCTATAGGCTATATAACATCACGATGCAATTATTAGAAGCGAAGAAATAATGGAAAATGTGAAAAAAACGGGCAAAATTTTTCATCCTTGAGGGCTTCCATTGCGTGCGCTGCAAAAACGGTTCAAGATACCAAAAATATATGTAAGAAAGAATTATTCCTCTTGAGATGATCTAAAAAAATGTCCGCGACAGTATATGTTTATCTTTTAAGATTAAGTCACTAGAACCGTTTTTATGGTAAACAAATTTGGTCGAAATTAATGCATTATTTGTTAAGAGTTGTATCAACGTAATAATATTAATCTTTATCCAAATAAATGCTTTGTTGATTAAGAGTATTTAATTATGAACAAAATTGTCTTTGACATCACTTAATTTCAATGAACATCATAGAAGATATTACAATAACTTATATAGCAAAACTACGTTTGCCGGATCAGCTGTCTTGATAAGCGCGAAACTCGAGAACGACTAAACCGAATTGACTGATTTCTTTTTTGTTGTGTTTGTTGAAGTCTGAGGAAGGTTATTACGGAGAGAAAAATTAAAATAATTCCCTGCAACTGTCTAAAAATAACACTTTTCTGTATTCTCATACAAAAAAATCGTTATAAGTCATTTTGAACTTTAACACCATACCATAAAGTTTAAATGTCAGTGGACGGGTTCCGGGAAGGCAAAACAATTATTGAGTGACGTATAAATATTAATGTCAATATTTGTCAATTTTTATACATATAGCATTAAGGCCAGGGTCCTTCAAACAAGTTTCAAAAAAATCTGACGGGGAGGCTATTAACATTAAAAAAAACAATATGACTTTGTTTTAGAGAAATAGGGCAGAACAAGGTCTGCTGGGACAGCTAGTATGACATAAATGTTTTGTTTTTAGCGAACAGCGGCGTTATTGGTCACATTAGGCACGTCACATCATTCCTGCCAGCAGTGGTGTCGGCCATGCTGGCAGGATATGACAACTGGAGGGCCGTGGTCTCCTTCTGTGAGGACGTCATGTCCTAGAAGGAGGCTGCAGAGCGAGAGCGGCAGAAGGTCACTCGAAGAAGGCGCCAGGGTGCCAGCAACCGCCCCGGTGGATCAGTTCCAGCCGATCGGTCGATGCACGACTGGTTGGCTGATGTGTTTGGAGTCGTAGCCGCTCAGGGTGGGAGCCCTGAGCGACTGGTTAGCGACCCTCGAGAAGTAAGCAGAGCATTATGACGTGCTCTGCCTAAATACAATGAGCAGTGTCGGGGATGATATCTTCCCCCGAGTTCGTGCCCACTGGGCGCGGCGCGACGGGGCTGCGGTGAATTGATTACAGGACCCGCAGTCCCCGCCAATGCGCAGAAGTAGTCACCTTGGGGTTTTTAGTCGGTACAAGTTTGACACACCTCGGCTGCGCAACCCCCCTGTGCAGCTGCGCCGGTCCTATGAGGATTTTCCCCAGTAAAAAAAAGGCACGTTACATCAGCGTAAAGTGGAAACAGCCATTAATGTATCTTTGCTCACCTTGTAAGGAATATAGATCTTTATACTAGCTCGACATTGCTTTTGATGAAAAGTACTACACTAGTCCAAGAACGATTACGGACGAAAATCCGTTGACAGTTGCCATCGCTATGCCGGCCCGCATATATGGTCATCATGTAGGCTACCTTTTTTGTGTATACTTTTTAATTTAAACCTTTTTATATTTAAGTTATATTTTGAAATAATCTGTCAATATGTTTAAAAAGGAAATTAGAATTTGATGAAGTGACGTTTTATGAAAAAAGATTTTTAGAATACGGTACGCAATATAGGAATTTGTTAGGCGGACGCGGTTCATCATCGGACTCATCTTCACCTTCCACCAGGTGTGATTGAGGTCAAGCATTCGCCTATAAGTTATAAAAAAAACGCTCTATAGTTATTAAGAAAACTGTATTTTTAATATTTTACAATTACCACTACTCATTGTAATTTTAATTGTGTTGACAATCTTCTTCCTCACGTGTGAACCCCACCTATACAATCATGTACCATCAGGCGCGGATCTAGGGCAAGACGGCATGAGACCTGAGTGCCAAATCGAGGGGTGGCAGACGAGGTCATCACCCAGTGTACTCACTGTATAATATAACTAAAAAGGGGATCATCTTCTCCCTTTATTTTAAGGGTTAACATAAAACTCGTAAGATCTCCCAGACGAACGTCTTGTCGACCATGATGGCAGGGCATGACAGCTGGAGAGCCTTCTATAAGAAGTTCATGTTCTAGAAGGAAATCTCAGTACGAAAGAAGCAGAGGGCTGAACCTCTATAAACGTATAAAAACGAAATAAATACTTTTTCAGATTATGTATTTTAGAAAATTGTAAAATAGAGTTCATAAAGGTTAAATATCTGTAACTCTACGGACGATACTTCCCGTTGCGGACGCAGCATTCGATACGCGCCTATTTTAATTGACACGCACTGGGTGACGCGGGCGGCCGTGACCCCAGCCACGCCTGCTCGACTATCCTAGATATACCTCTGTACGTCTGTCCATTACACTATTGTTCAATCTGTATTGTTTCAGGCTACGAAAAATCGATACTTTTCTCAATTTGATGTCTTAAAGTCTCAACCAGGTCGATATAATTTAAGTGATTTGTGATTTTCAAGAAAAAATTCTTAGTTAACGTTGTTGGCATATATTTATTTTAATTTACAACAAAAAAGACATTCATATTGTGAGCAAATTTTAGAACAGTATTTAAACATCATAGAAACATCAAATTTACGCTTATTGACAGTAAAACGTGTACAAATTCTAGATTACTTTGAACGAAGGAACTATTACGCGTTCACAAATTGTTTCCTTAAGTATAATAGTCTTCGAAAGTTACTTCTTATATCACAAATGATTCTTTATTTCCCTTAAATCATGAGTACATAACGGATAATTTCGTTGTAAATGATATTCTACTGCAGGAATCTTTTTTAAAATAATAATAATATATCGTCACACTATATCCCTTTCGAAATGAGGAGAGTGTGCGCTTATGTCGTACCTAATGTGACCAGCAGCGCAGCTGATTACCGTTCTCAGGGCAGTAACATATGATTTTTTTACATTAGATGCTATTCGGTTATACTCACGATTCCTTCCGAGATGAGCGTGTGGTCCCAAAAGCCTTAAACCTTAATCTGGAAAAAATCTAGATTTATGTGCAGGGATTCTAAATTATGACCATTCTCGTCGCAGCACATGAATACCGGTGCCTTGCCCACTCGGCCACATCAGGCACATCGTTTTTTAAATATACATATTATATTTCTAATTTCTAATCCGTTTGGTATAATTGATATTCTGAAATAGACATTTAATTATTGTGTAGCTTCCATGTTTCAAGAGTTTAGCAAAAGTTTATGTTAGAGGTTAAGCACGTTATGTTTAAGGAATTTTACAAGTTATCTTTAAATATGAACAATTGTAGTTTTTCTAAAAATGCTACCACTTCACCGCATTTTTTTTTTATAAATTAAGCAGGAAGCTTCGTAGATCTATTTTATTTGTATAATTCTAAATTAAAACTAATTTAAATACCACAGTTTTTTGGATAGAATTTTAAATACTTGTATAATTTACACCTAAAACTTCCTGAAACATTAACGTGTTTAGAATAGCTTCTTTTTAATACAAGGAAAAATTTAAACGAGCAAAATATTACATAAATGGAGATTATATACAAAATTGGACATAGTGTAGTGTGATTTATTTTACAGTGTTCGCAATAAAATATTTTAAGCAGTGAAAAGCAGTGACTTTTTCGTAAACAAAACGTAATTAATACCCAAGTCTAAGGTTAAAAAAAATATGCAAATGATTTAAATGTTTCTATTTCTATTCGTAACAATTCATTTCGGTCGTTTGTCGGGCCATGGTTGAACTTCGTGAGTGGTCACGCCCAGTAGCTTTGGCTCCTAGAAGTTTTGTATAATTCTATGAAACAATGTTATCCATATAGCTCATCGTATTAGCAAGCTGAAGTGGTAAGGAGCTAATCACATGTGTCAAAGAACCAATCACTGAGGATGCGAGTTTTTATGAGTAACAGCAAATCTGCAAGTTTAGTGGAAACTGAATTTTTGTAATGAAATTGTTGACAACACTAACGGTCTGCTGGTGATAATTCCAGGTTGAAAAAACATCAACTATCATGTGTCGAATGCGGGAAATAGTTCTGTCAATTATTGTAACAATCTAGAATAAATTACCTGATAAAGATGTTTCTTAACATCAAGGGCAACTTGCGTCAATAAATAACATTAAATTTAGGCTTGTATAAAACGCTATTTCATTGAAGGCTGTAGTGCGTGTCTTTTTTCTTAGCGGAAAGACCGAACTGACGCTTGGTAATGGACTCGACCATGCGCGCGTAAATATAATATCATCACGCGACTTTTCGAGAACCAATCAGACCTTGCGGGCGCTATTATTGCCTAGCAACCAATCCTACAAGGTTTAAATTTGACAATTGTTAAAACTGCATAATGCTTCCGAGTAAGAGATTAGGTACATTTTATCGCAAAATAGCGCTTTGTAAGAGGTGAAAGTTTTTTTTTTTTGGTGCAGACGGCCTTTAAGACAGAACTGTAGTTAGCGATTTAAATTTATAATAATTTTGATATCTATTAGGTAATGTACAAACTAGGTAATAGTTAAGAATCAAAAATGGTTACTTTCTCGGTTTATATCGTACGTTACCCAATTACATAAAACTAATTATACTATGTAAGTTTTCATTTAAAGGTTCGCTTCCAATGTCGGATACATTGCGAACGTACATTGGCGCCAATGTACGTTGACATTTATTTTACAACAAATCGGATGGCAGTAGAGCGAATCGGCTGTGACCTCTGCCGACGGCCACGCACCGCGGCGTTCGAGCCCAGATGCGACGAGTAGTATTGTTCATTATTGCAACAACAGACGTTTTCATAAATTGTTTAAACTTAACGGATAACACTGCTGTTAAAAACTAAAAAAGTATCACAACTGCCAACATTTCATTGATTTCACTGTCAAGCGCAAGAACACGTTTTTTTTTCTTTACTTGGGGAAAATCCTCATAGGACCGTCTCGGCCGCGAAGGGGGTGGCAGCCGGGTGTGCCGGACTTTTACCAGCTAAAAACCCCAAGGTGACTACTTCTGCGAATTAGTTGGGACTGCGGGTCCTGTAATCAATTCCCAATCAAGCCCCACTACGCCGCGCCTGACAGGCACAATCAGGGGGGGGGGGGGAGACGCCGCCTCCAAGAACACGTTTACAGCAACATACTATCTGTCAGACTATCCATTCTCAACATATATGTGCTACCAGCGCAATGACATGTATCGATGTCAGTTGTGAAAATTTCATAAGAGATGACGTTAACGTTCACTGTTTTTAAACTATCAATTACAAATTTTGAGCTTTACAGTTTGAGCCATAACGTTTATATTAATGAAGAACAGTTTATAGAAACTCTTGTTTGTGAAAAACATAACAGAATTTTTAATTATTTAAAAAAGCCGCTTGCGCCATCTCTAGCGGCGAGACGTACTAATTATCCGATAACATTAACGGCTGGAGCGAACGCACCGACCATAACGGGCATCTTGAATCTATGTGAAAGCAGATGACAGATTAGATGGTACATCTTTGTTTAATTTGTAACGTCAGACAAAATGTCAATTTTTGTTCGATGCTAAAGCTTATTAACCGGCTGTCGCTACAACCTTCGGCTGAAAAGGAAGTCGTAATGAAAAAATACAATGAGTTTAATATTTAAAAAATCGACAATTTGTTATAGATTTTATCAATTGTTTTGCGACTTATTAAAACACCATCGAGTCTACCTTCTCCTGGATATCGAAGGGCAGAAAGCACGCCAGCAATATCGTAACCTCACAAGTTACTGTTCTATAGACGCGTGCGATCCGAATGTCAATTTTTTGCTGTAGACTCTATAGTCTAGCCCTATGGCTTCGCCTGCAGCGGAGGACAAGTAGTCTGTGACTTCAGACTGGCGTCCCATAGAAGGCCACATGTATCCGAAAAAGAGCCCGCAAAGCCTCTCAGAAGGTCTCCATAGATCGGGTACGAGCCGGTGCAAAATACCCACTATCTATTCAATTGAGGGACAAAGACATCAATACTTTCCTCGAGGACCCAAGTCCCTTCAGTGTGAGCCCGAGATACTTGATGTACCGACCCGCCCTTTTTTTCAACACCATCTATCGTATCCACGAATCGTGTTGTTTCCTTGTTCGCGCAAGTTTGTTGAATCACAACGCCTCACACTTGTGAGACACTACCCAAAAGCTCAATTCGTGGATCTTGGATATGACCCTTGCCGCCCCAAGTTCGGTAAGCTCGATGATCCTGGCAAAGGATTCTTCGACGGTCAAAAAAGCGTGTTTTCTGCATAGCAAACGAGGTTGATACACCGCAAGACAGCGTCGTACGAGATATTCCATAAAAAGGGGCCCAGGACTAACCCTTGTGAGACCCCGCAGTAAATTTCCCTTCTAGCGCATTATTTACTGAATTATCATTCCATGTATTTCTTTATTATATAATAAGCCAGTACAGTCGATTGCAGGGTCTGCTACCCAGTGTAAAAGGTACAACGAGTTGTAAAGATCTCAGAGATGGCAATCGTCACGGTTGGCAGACTAGGGGGAAGTTCGCCATCAGATAAACAGCCATTATAAACAATGGCTCCTAATTTTCACTTGTTGCAAAAATTACATCCTTCAATATTGTTAAGTGGCCTAGAGGTTAAGGGATCGGTATCCATGCCTAGTAACACGAACGATCGTAAGTTCGAATCCAGGCACTTAAATACCGGTTTAGGCACCACATGGTCATCGGTGAAAAAAAACTTCATGAGAAAATCCAGATGCCATCTAATAGAAATGTATAAATGTCATGAGACAGTGATTCGCTGCGGTACTAGTCATGTTGGGCACGAAATATAAGCGCAAAGTGGATACAGCCACTAATGTAAATCTGCTCACCTCGAAAAGGATTTACCGTGATGATATGTTATTTTTATTTATGAAATGTATAAAGGTTTTATTTAAAATTCCTGTAAAATTAGCTTTAATTTTTATTAGATGAACCATTATGGAGTTTTTATGCAGTATGCACTAGGATCTGACTGTGGAAGATCTAGATTTACAGAATTTTTATTTATATTTTTTCTTAGGTATTTAATATAGTAAGTAATGGATATAAGCCGTGTTTAAGCCGTGGTGGCTGCCGGCAGAATAGAATAGAATCCACTCTTCTTGCTGAGGTGTCGTAAAAGGCGACTAAGGTATCTCTTTAACACCGCAATTCAACCAGGTGTTCAGAGAAGGAAAACTCGATCAAACCTGCATCCGGCTCCCTCCCGATCGTACTGGTTCTCCATTCCATCGGGCCCGAGAGAGCTCGGACGAGAGAGTGCTTCTCTGGCTGCGCGTCCAGTTATGCACTTAAATATCTCCTGCGCAATTGACTGTTTTCGAAAAGTGGCCCTCAATTTTCTTAATCGGCATTGAAACAGTCGCCGTGGCCGAAAACGGCTAGGATATCATCATCATCATCAATGGTTATAATATAATATTAAGTCTTCAAGAAAAATGTTTAAAGTTACAATACGATAAACTTAGCAAAATTCACATTTAATCCCGCCAATGTGACTTTTTATTTTAATAACTTATTCCAAACTTAAGGATAACTTAGTAAACGGTCGTTACACGGTATAATGTGTCTGAGCCGCCGTCTGCTTTTGATAAAAACGACCAAATAGACTCGTTTGATCAAAATTAATGACTGAATCGTAATAATTGCTCCATATTTCATTGTTTAACCTCACTTTATCAAATTTTTACTTACGTTACATCAAGACTCGTCTTTGTAAATGGATTTATTTAAATTATATCACGGAATGTGGGAACAGAGTGGAAATAACTATAATAACTGACTGTGGTATTCTTTTTTTTTACTTGGGGTAAACCCTCATTGGACCGTCCCGGCTACACATGGGGGATGGTAACTGGGGTGTGCCGGACCTTTACCGACTAAAAACCTCAAGTTGACCTCATCTGCACTAAGACGGAACTGTGGGCCCTGTAATCAATTGCTCCACAGCCCCGCCGTACACTGCATTTTTTAAGCTCTGTCTCGCAGGAAGGCATTAGCGGCAATACCTTTCCAAGGCTGTGGTATTTTAGTGGATAATTGACCAGTTTCCATGCGCGCCAACCCGAATGTTCATAGTTTCGAATCCTGGATCGTACCTCTGGGTTTTTCCAGATTACGTACTGATTTAGGCACCAGGTGCTCACCGGTGAAGGGAAAAATCGTGAGGAAACCCGCATGCCATGTAATAGAAATGTCATGTGTACTAGTGCTGTGAGAACGGCGATCAGCTGCGCTACTGGTCACGCTGGGCACCACATATAAGCGCAAGTGGATACAGCCGCTAATATATCTCTGCTCACCTCGAAAGGGATATAGCGTGGTATATATTATTTATTATTAATCATTATTCGGATGGATATCAGGCAGGATATAATTCCTGGCCAATTTCGGTCTTGGCGACGATTCCAAATCACATCAAAAGGCGTGGCCTGCAGCTCCAATCGGCGTTGGTGGGCTCGCTGATGAATATATTCGGAAACAGTCAATTGCGCAGGATATATTTGGTGCGTGTATTTTAGCGCTTGCATAAGCGCACCCCCCTCTTATCCAAACTCCTCTTAATCTAATGGGATATGAAATCAATACAATTAGGGAAAGGCAGGATTCAGTTTGAGTACAGATAACTAACTCCCACATAGGGCTCCTCAAGTTCACAAGACAACCTGACCTGGCTGGTGATGATTAAAAAAAAAAGAAAAAAAAACATCAATTATTAATTAATTTTTTCACTACTTAATTAGTTATTTAGTTTAATATTGTTTTTTAAATTAACAAAAAAAAAATGTAAAGGTCAGAGAAAAATAAAGGCTGTTTTTATTTTATTTATTTAACTAACTCCCACAACACCCTAGGTCTTTCACAATGCCTTGCTGCCTCGCCAGAATCGTCAGGTAGACTGCAGAGTTGATCGCTGATAGTCTAACAATCTTGATGTAGATCGATAGCACCTCAATTTTGCGCACACCTGGCTTATGACATAACCTGCCAAGACGTTTGTTGTTACCGTAAGGATAAATAAAAAATCAATACAGCACTTTCCCACGCCTGTACTCGTATGTGGTCGTAAAGTCGTCAAATTGGGCAAAGCGAGAATCGGCCGCACGCCCCGCGCCTCCCGCCCCCGCCCGCGACCACCAAGCGCCATTGTCCGCTGTCGTTCGACCAAGCAATTTACACTTGTGTGCGTGCTTATCCCAGCGTCTAAAGGGACACTGTTGCTTTCGATTTGTCGATTCGTATTTGTATGGCATAAAAAAAATATCAATTGCTTTTTTATGAATCCTCAAAAGACGTACCAATTTCGAACTTCCAGACTAAAATACCCCCTTAAACGATATAAACTACTTACCGCAACTCGAGCTATCAGTCTGAGTTCTGGTATTTTCTTAGTTTTATTAATACGAAAATTAATCATATAGATAGTCGTAGGAGCAGGCGGGTTCTTGAGTGAAGACCACGAATCGGCAGATATAATGTGGGACGCCCCCCAGCAAAAATTGTATGAGAATTGCCGTAGAATGCGCCCAATGGTACTTATTAGGAAAAACCTATGTCCAGCAGTGGATTTGGATGGGCTAATGATGAATCCACTAGGTGATCACAGCCACTAAAAATATCGAGAAAAAAAAAGTATCGATATCGCCCATTTCAATACTAAGCTAGAGAAATAATTACAGTTAAAAGTTGTAAGCGACACAATACAATGTATGTAATTTATTCAAGGCGCTCGGTGTCCCGCTAGGCGAGCTCTCCCGCTTACCCCCGCTCGCCGTGGGAACCGCGCATTTCGCGAGATTAATCCAATCCCGCTTTCTCTACTCTGCATGCTTTATTTGTCTCCGACAGGCACGAATCTTGAAATTTTTCAAGGCCGGACTAAATCTATTATAATTGTTCCATCCTAATTATCCTGTTCCTGTTGTAATTGGGAGTCGAAGCTGCTCGCGTCCGTAGGCTTTACCCTAGTTTCCCTACACGTGACTCCTGGGTGGTGCTAAACGAGCAGCAGCGAGGTGGTAGGGCGTCGGTGCCCGTCTGGATCGCGACCACAGTACATGGGTGTAAAGCCCGTCATAGTGACCAGTTTCGGCTTGTCGCGTTTCGGGATCAGCTTGTGTATATCCAGTAGCTCATATACCTAGAGACCTTCAGTCGTGGTATATGTGGGCCGACATGACGATGTCGACTATCAATGGATTTTCATCCTTTGATAGTCGCTTTCGTTTTTGGACTACATTGCACTTACCATCAGGTACTCTGTAGTCACTATGTCGAGCTAGTGTAAAAAAAACCTCTCCCTTCCTTAACCCTTTCAGACCTGGCGCACACAAATGTACACATAAAATATAAAACCTTATACCTACTTTGGTTAAGACGGATGTACACATTTGTACACAAAAAAAAAACAAATTTTTCTTAAAAATCTGACAACCAGGAGTTTTTTTATAATATTTTCCTTAGTCTTTTTACGCTACTCTAGCTTCAATTTCTTTTTTTTTAGATTCATTGGACGCAAAAAAATAATTCAGGTCTAAACGGGTTAATTAAACCACGCGCGCGGGCTTGCAGAGTCACAGCTTTACGGTATCTCACATCCCGGCTAGGACTAAGAAGTTCTCTAACTCTTACTGCAGCCGAGTCGCTGGGCTGTGGAATGGTCTGCCAGCGAGCGTGTTCCCACCGCCCTATGATATGGGGTTCTTTAAGTGTAGTGTGAAGAGATATTTGTGTAGGCCGGCATGATCGCTGCGACTACCGATGTGTTTTTTAACTTTAGTTAGTGGTTGCCGTTTTTTTACTGCGACATACTTACCATCAGTCGTGGTGTAGTCACTGAGTCCAGTCTCGATAAAAAAATTCTGTCACCCTCCCCTCTATAACTTTGCAAAAATTTCAATATCAATTATCGCATAAAAAGTTTTTTTTTCACTGTCTTGACAATGTCACTACAGTACACTTGATAGTAAGTACAGTGTAGTCAAAAAATGACAGAAACTATCATAGGACGAAACCTAATTAACAGTCTCGATCGTCATCTCGGCCCAAATACAACACGTCTGAAGGTATCTAGCTATATGAATCACTGGATGTATACAAGCTGATCCTGAAACGAAACAAGACGAACTGAGTCACAATGACGGCCTTTACACTTGTGTACTGTGGAAATATTCTAATAGAAATGTCCCGTGTAAGTACCTTGAGGACGGCGATCAGCTGCGCTACTGGCTACGTTGGGCACGACATATAACCGCAAAGTGGATACAGCCACTAATATATCTCTGTACACCCCGAAATGGTTATAGCGTGACGATATAATATTATTATTAATATTATTATTATTAGTGTAATATTATTTAGTGTTAGTATTATTAGCCGGCAGAATAGAATAGCATCCCCCTCTTCTTGCCGAGGTGTCGTAAAAGGCGACTAAGGTATCTCTTTAACACCGCAATTCAACCAGGTGTTCAGAGACGGAAAACTCGACCAAACCTGCATCCCGCTCCCTCCCGATCGTACGGGTTCTCCATTCCATCGGGCCCGAGGGAGCTCGGACGAGAGAGTGCTTCTCTGGCAGCGCGTCCAGCTATGCACTTAAATATCTCCTGCGCAATTGACTGTTTCCGAAAACTGGACAAAAATTTATTAATCGGTGTTGAAATAGTCGCCGTGGCCGAATTTCCGTTGCAAGCCGCACTTAGAATATAATATGTAAATAGGAGAGTAATGCACCAATGCGCAAGGCACCGCGGAATCGTATGCGCGATCCCATATGATAATGCCTGTAGTAATTATGGTCTCCTGTGACTCAGTTCGCGTATAGCGGAATGAAACAATCGCC
Source organism: Automeris io (assembly GCA_036320925.1). Taxonomy (NCBI): domain Eukaryota; kingdom Metazoa; phylum Arthropoda; class Insecta; order Lepidoptera; family Saturniidae; genus Automeris; species Automeris io. Next base: position 1,229,254 of record JAUDJH010000008.1, read on the forward strand.
CCGACGTAAAACTTCAAATGCTTGCTATTTAAAGTCGGCCCTTACACTACAGAAGTAAATACTGCATTCCCGACGTGCCTTTGCTCATGGTTCAACGCATAAGCTAGTAGCGGTTTTGAAGTCTGGTCAAAAAATCTTCGATCTAACGCAATGATTTCCACTATAGTACATACAGGTGAACCCTGAGTTTTACCTGAGTCTTATGGGAGACTCAAAGGGGTCTACATTAGCGTGAAAAAAGGGAGTTTACAACTTGTAAATGAGAGTCCACAAAATGTATCTGATTTTGTTATCAAAGAATAAAAAAGACTTGACTTTTCTTTGCTTTACCAGGAGAAAATCCTTATGGATCGTCATGGTCGTCATGAGGGCGGCGACCCTGGTGGGTTTGACTTTTACTGATTAAAAACTCTTGGGTACTCCTTTCGCTGTGTATCCGCTGGGTCGTGGGGGCGGGATTGTACTCTGCCATGGAACTGATGCGTGGGGGTCTATTTGGGCCACCTTAGAACAATGAGAGTGGGAAGGTCCCACCCGCTGATTAACTATTTTTATTTATAATATATGTAGGGTAGTCTTAAGTCATTGTATCGATATAGGTACATAAGCTCTGTCTCTCTGCGAATTCATGCGATTAAATACCTTTGAGTTTCATTGTGCTCCCGAAATCTTACAGTGTTCTGGACATTTATCTCACTATTTGGGGGATATGCGGGAGTACGCACACAACGCTATCCTCGTATACAAGTAATAGACTCCTTAAAATACCACTGCCTGCATTTATGTCACGGTGGGGGGATTCCCCAGATGGTGACGCGCAAAAGCTTTCCACTGGGGCCTAGTTCTCCGGCACCGACTGGCCAGAGTTGTAGTTGACTCTCTGGCCCGTTCGGCCCCCTCCTTTTCATATCATCTCCGAACTCACTGGCTACCCATAAGCCTTGCATATGGCTGCGTAGTTCTTAATTCGCGATTTTTTTTGTAAATTAGAACTAATAAATAAAAAAGGTACTACGGCGTCGCATCTGTAATTTCTATTAAAATCGCTTAACGCTTGTGACGTAGACAAGTACATAGAGGGCCAATGTGAGAATTTGCATCGAATAGAGCCGGGAACGACGCGCTGGCTCCGGGGCACGGTCTCGCATTACATCTGTTGTTTTTATTACTTTACCTGCGTGCGATGTAGATGATCTTTATTGGAAGAAAATCATTTATTTGTCACCTAACATATAACAAAGGAGAATAGGTTAACCATGGTACAAAACATTAAAAGCAAATACAATGTGTTGTGACGATACACTAAAACTAAATCAGCTCAGCAAATGCTAGGTGCCACTCAGTCCAAAAGCGGCAGAGGTGCTCATCCTCCAGCGTAAAGAACTGAATACTAAATAATATATCTAAAAAAATTAGGCCAATCTCTCCATGAAAAATTGGCTAAACAGATTACAAGCCTTTAATTTTGACGTTTTAAAGGTTAACTCCAAATTCTCCTCAAATTCCACGTCGTAAATTATGCAAAGAAAGCTTTTGAGTACAAAATCTCCAAAAATAGTGATTTAAATATTTTTAGTACAATTATACTATTGTATATAATTGAGAAACAACGGTAAAGGGACTTTGAGGGTTCAGACAAGTTGGTGACATGCTTCGGAATATTTCAAGACCCACAGCTGTTTACTTGCAGAACTGTGAAGGTAATATTGAAACATTATCGCTATATTAGACTACGATACGGCTACGGACCGTGAATTTTCAATACGATAGTTCTTTCGGCGATAAAGCCCCATCTCTGAGTATTCATTCGTTTTTTTATTTGTTTCACAAATCGAACATCACATAACTGCGAAACAAAAATAAAATTTAAGAAATAATACAAAAGGTTTTTCCTTAATAAAATTAAGTTAAATAGATAATACATATAGAAAAAAAGGAATGATAGTAAAAAAAGCGAAAAATATGTTGCATTTGTTACGCACTGCAAAATCTGTTTGGCTGAGGGTAAAGACAAGTGAAAAATGCCAAAATATTAACAATTACTATTAGCTAGAGAATATTAATTATAGCATTTTTTGGGAGTCGAAGCTGCTCGCGTCCGTATGCTTTACCCTAGTTTCCCTACACGTGACTCCTGGGTGGTGCTAAACGAGCAGCAGCGAGGTGGTAGGGCGTCGGTGCCCGTCTGGATCGCGACCACAGTACATGGGTGCAAAGCCCGTCATAGTGACCAGTTTCGGCTTGTCGCGTTTCGGGATCAGCTTGTGTATATCCAGTAGCACATATACCTAGAGACCTTCAGTCGTGGTATGTGTGGGCTGACATGACGATGTAGACTATCAATGGATTTTCATCCTTTGATGGTCACTTTTGTTTTTGGACTACACTGTACTTATCGTCAGGTACTCTGTAGTCACTATGCCAAGCCAGTGTAAAAAAAAACATTTTACTAAAAGGGGAGTCTTTACCAATATTTGTGTTATATTGGAATAGAAAGTCTACCACCTTGGCACTTGTTTTAAACAACAATGTAGGCGGCAATTTGTCAATAGCAACAGAAATCCTTGCCTATGATAAATTTTTCAACAATCTTACTACCTGCGAGTAAAAAAATTAGGCTTAACACAATATTCAAAACGTGACGTCCGCTTCATTGAGGGGATAATTCTAATATATAACTTGTAAAACGAGCATTAAAAATGACACGTTCTAAGTTATTGATGTGTCGGTGTTTCTAAGCATTTCGGACTTCGTCGGAAGTCACGTATCTGTCAGCTACTCGAGTGTGAATTTGCAGAAATGTGGTATAATTATTTAGGAAATATATATATTTTTATAGAAATTCGTATAATGTATGCAAAATGCTCAAACGGTTGATCGCGAGAACTATTTACTACACCTAAAAACTATGACTCTCAGCAGTAAAGAAAAACCTATCGATTGTCGCAGCGATTGTGCCAGCATTCACAAATATCTTTTCACACTTCGTTTCAAGGACCCAATATCAAAGGTCAGTAGGAAAAAGCTCACCAATTCCACAGATCAACGTCTTGACAAATGTAAAAGTTAAAAAACTACTTAATCCTAGCCGTGATATGATTTACCTTATAGCCGTGGCTCCATAAGCTATCTTGCGTGGTGCTCTTTTATAGAAGGTGAAGATGGTTTAAAGGCAATTTCTAGGCGCGTTATATTTGCGACCAGACAATTTTACATATAAATACAACGTAAAATACGTTCTCTAACGGTATTATGTAACATAGCCGCCATTAGCGAGCAGTTAATATGCCAGAATCTAACTTGTACCTTAAATAGGCAACTGTTATTTGTTCTATCTCTTTCCTACATGCAGTTTTGCCATCGTGCTATCTCGTTCTCAGTGATTTTAAGGTTTCTATATCTCTCCGTGAGATTTTAAAAAGTAAATAAGAGCGAATGTAATAAACTGTGGTCATATACGGTTGTGTATTGAAGGTAGGGGGTGCAAATTAATAGCAAATCTTAATCGAGGCTCGTTAAGCGCTCGGCGTCTGGGGGAAGGTCCGCGGAGGGCCTGCGGACCACCGCGCACGCGGCCGGCCGCTCTGTAATCTGAGTGTGTGCTCAGCTTTGTACGTGGGCATTTATTACTGTGCTTGCTATATTCAAAATTTCACCACTCAACACTTTTGAGTGTTCATCGTGCCTGCAGCTTCACCGCGTTGTGTGTTGTTGTGGATTCGATCTCCACGCGGAACAAATATTTATATGATCTACAGGTAGCTTTTTTTGGTCTAGTTATTCGTGGGTTTGAAGTTCATGCTTGTATACGCAATCAGGACAAAGAAGTATTTAAAAAAATCAAACTCACTTAGGCCTTTTTAATAATTTACAGGCGGCTCCTTGACCTTCACACTTAGTAGAAGGTAAAGATGAACTCGATGATGGACAGCATCTGCCCAACAAGTAACTATTTACTTTTCTCTTAAAGGCTCCCAAGACATAAGAAAGTGAAACTATGGTCGCTGGAAGCACATTCCACTCCTTGGCCGTTTGCATGATGAATGTAGAAGCGAATCTTTTCGTGCAGATATAAGGAACACCCACCACATACGGATGGTATCCGAGATGGTGTCGAGTAGCTTTATGATGAAATGTGACCGAAGAAATTAAAGAATGTAGTTCATGAGAACACTCTCCATTGTGAAACCGGTTAAAGACCGCGAGGCAGGCGATTTTAGCTGTGGTACTTTTTTTCATGGCATACAAGTAAAATAATCCTCATACACAGAAATAGTTCATTTTTGTGAAAATCAGGAGTAAATTAGTGAATATATGATTTAACAAACTGCAATCCGTCTACATTTTTTTTTGTATCTTAATTTGCGAGTAATATTCAAATGACAGTAATAAAGGCCCTTGCGTATCTTTTTCTTTATTTTGTTCGCGGTGTGCCTCCAAAATTGAGTTGTATGGCTTACGCGAATAATTTTTTTATGTTATTTTTTCGATTTTTACCTTTTATACGGACTCCCCGGCGGTCTGTAATCACTTGTTTACTTATTAACTTACAAAACGGTGATTGTACACGATTTGAACTTAAATTAAGTAATTATCATTCTGCGATGGCAACATTGTTGCAGAAGATTTACATGATATTCAAATACTTTTAGGATGTTATCAAGTCAAGTAGTTCCCGCTGTTTGCTTATTACTTCGACAATGTGACTGCACCACATCGATTATACAGAAACGGAAATCCGTAAAATAGAGAGTTCTATTTCTATAATAAACAATTTTTTTATTTCCAAAGGTTGACGGAATTCGTTTAATCTAAATCTTATATCTGAATCATCTTTTGGAAGTAGGTTCCTAATATCACTAGATTTTTGAAAGCAGTCATTTTTAAGTTTATATATTTATTTATATGCATACAAATATGCAAACTTCCTCTGTGGCTTTAAGCTAATGAAGGTTCCAGTTTCGCCATGTTTATATGTTTTTATATTTTTCTTTTGTTTCTGTATGTTATTCCTGTTACTGCTTTTAAATTTCTAGTTTTTGTTAGTTTGTGACGAAATAAATACATTTCATTTCATTTCGTATAATATTGTTACGCTATATCCCTTTCAGGTTCAGCAGCTATACATTAGTGGCTGTATTCACTTTGCATATCATATTTCATGCTCAACGTGACCAATTGCGCAGCCGATCGCCGTCCTCACAACATATATACGCATGACATTTTTATTATTTTTATTTATTTCACCTTGTTCCACCCCCTCCCTTCCTAAATACAACCACGTGAGCGGTCTTACGGTGTCACAGCTATACGGTATCTCACATCCCGGCTAGGACTAAGAGGTTCTCTAACTCCTTCTTTTGCCGTGTCGGTGGGCTGTGGAATGGTCTTCCGGCGAGCGTGTTCCCACCGTCCTATGATATGGGATCCTTTAAGCGTAGCGTGAAGAGATATTTGTGTAGGCTGGCATGATCGCTGCGACTACTGATGAGTTTTTCTTAATTGTTTATAGTCGTTGTCGCTTTTTGGCTGCACTATGCTTATCATCAGGTGTGGTGCGGTCACTGGGTCGAGTAAGAATAAAAAAAAAATTAGATGTTATGCGGGTTTCCTCACGATATTTTCCTTCACCGTTGTAAATTTGGTGTCTAAATCTATACTTAATCTAGAAAAGCCTCAGATACGCATTATTGTGCATGAATACCGGCTTATCCTATTGGGTCAAGCCGGTTCCACACTCCGGGAGCAACATTCTAGGGTCACCAGACGAGCACATCTTCCAACATATCACTTGAATATCTAAAAAAAAAATCGGCATCTCATAAAAATAGGCGGAAGAAATGAGCCTTTGTTCTGATGTTTCAAAAGTTAACTCAAAAGTCTCATAAGACATCGTTACCACGTTTTATGTTATGCATGGTTGAAGTGGGTTTTCGTGATTCCGGGCAGTAGACTTGAGGGAGTCTGCTGCCCGGATGAGAGGGAGGCGGTGCACGGTGTTTAGCAGGCCGTCTGAACGAGAGGTTTTGGAGGGGTGGGCTTTTACTCCTACCCCTCCCAGAAAGGTAGCCTCAACAAGGCCTTTTGTTCCCTGGGTGTCTGGACGAATTTGGTTTCCCAGGCCCGGGTAGAGCAATCAGAGGGACACCCCGGGGGTTTTTAGTCAATAAGAGTCAAACATACCGGGGTCGCTGCCCTCACGGCATCCTTAATGGTCCTATGCAGGATTTTCCTCCAGGACACAAAAAAAGGGTTTTCGTGATTATAACTTCCTAAGCGACGAACGGTGTTTATATTTTTAGAAAGTTGTAGAGTACAAATCGTATACATATTCTGCTGTAAATATTTCTTTACTGAACCAATCCATGTCACTGAGTTGTAAAGGTTAAATATTCTTACACACAGATAGCCTTATAGCGCAGTTTGTAGCGTCCCTACTTACAATGATAAGGTTTTGGGTTCTAGTGTCAGTAGTAGTAAATTTTTCTGTGATTAACAGATGGGTTTATCACGAATCATGGTTGTATATATGTATATCTTTGTCTAGTACCCATATTACAAGCACAAGCTTAAATTCGGACCGGGTCAATGGGTGTAATCATTAGTAAATATTATTATTCTTGGGGCGTGTAAAAGAACAGTTTTGCCCCGCTTCTAAAAATTTCAAGATCGGGGCTGTGCCTTAATAAATAAAACACTTATGAAAATTATTGAAAGTGGTCCTTCGTTGGTGGCATTTGTTGATATCCCCACCGCGTCGAGTCCACAGGATAATAAATCAACTGGGTGCTTAATTATTTTGATTAAAAACGAGCCGTTACAATATTTGCATCGCACGTTTCTGGACCACAACTTACAGATAATCGAAACGCCGTATTTTATATTGCCCGGATATTGAGGTTCAACAACTGTGATCATTAAAGGTGTGTTTCGGATTCCGGCAGACGCTGGTTTCGATCAGGCGAAGTATCAAGCTCGCAATCGGAATAACTAACAGCGATGCGCAGACGTTTACACCGAACGTATTTCTATATGAATGCATGAATGCAGACTAGAACCAAAGTTTGCCTTAAGATATGTTTGTGTTGAAGGCGATGATTAAATAATTTTACGTGTTTATACTATTTTTACATATTTTATTTATATTTGACAAACTAAAACAATAAACTTCTTCTAAATTAAAAAAATACAATATTACTATATATAGAAAAGAGGTGACAATTACAATAGGTTTTATGTCACTATTTAAAATAGTTATAAGTTAAACTTAATCATTTACGGTCAGTTAGTATATGTGTACTCAACTAGATGGCGCTCAGATAGAATTAGAACACATAATTGTTTTGTATCGTAAATTTGTAAATATATTGAGAATTTTATTATATCATGGTTCGGCAGTACGGTCTTTTATTTGAACATCCAGCAACATAGTGCAGTGCTCGCGACATCACAAACAAATAAGGTTTTAAACAGATATTTAATTGTGTAAGTATTCGCGTATCTTTACACTAAGTATCTTTTACACTTTTGTTTTCAGGAGAAAATCCATTATGGACCTTCAGAGGGTGGTGAGGGCCGTCGCCCCGGTGTGTCGGATTCTAACCGACAAAAAAAAACTCCTGGGTACTCCTTCATTCGCTTGTGATTTGTATTGTTGTGATATGTATTTGCTTGTCATTTTTTTTTGGTGACCCGGGAGAAAATCCTACATAGGACCATCAGGGTTGCTGTGAGGGCAGCAACTCCGATGTGTCAGAATCCTACTGGCTAAAAATCCCCGGGGTGTCCCTTTAATCACTCTCCCCAGGCCTGGGAAACCAAATTTGTCCAGTCGCCCGGGGAGCGAACTGCCTTATTCAGGCTTCCTCCCAGGGAGGGGTGGGTATAAAAAGCCCACGCCTTCGATACCCCTCTCTGAGGCGATGCGCTAGGCACTGCGCACCACCTCCCTCTCATCCGAATAGCAGACTCCCTTAAGTCTATTGCCCGGCTATATATCTTTTAAACTAAGTAAGGAAACTAAATGCGGTTTTCACCACCATTTACAAAAAAAGTATAATTGATGTTAATAAAGTATTAAGTATAAATAAATTATTAAATTATTGCGATCGGTTACAGTATTTACATGAATGGTTTAGAATGCGATCGAAGACGCAAGCATGATTTAGTTTTTCTCTTCAAAATTGTTAACAATATTTTTAAAACTCCTAGCATTTTATTATCTATAACATTTTCTGATCCTACTAGAGTAACCAGAGCATTTAGCCCGAGTTTACGGAGTCACCAGGACTATGCGTTTTTTTGAGGTGGTAGGGTGACTGCCCGAACTGGGTCGTGCAGAGTACACAGATGTAGAGACCGTCATAGCGACTCGCTTTGGTCTGTCGTTTTCAGGAACCGTTTGTATATATCCAGTTGTTCCTGTACCTTTTTCTCGGTAACTCGGTAGAAATACTGCAGACCGGCAGGGCAGCGGTGAAAGAAGGGGTCCTTGATGAACAATTTAAGCGTGCATATAACAAAAAAAATCACTTTTATGTAGAAAATCAAATATATTGTGTAAAACGTGTAAAACATAATAGTCGATTATTATAGTGACCCAGTTTGCGGCCATTATGGCTTTAAGTAGGTGAAGATAGAAATAGATACAAAGTATCTCGATTGACTGCAGTGGGTGGTCTTATAACTTTTTATAATAATAATACATCGTCACGCGATATCCCTTACGGGGTGAGCAAAGTATCTCTAATTCAGTCACAGGCATAGATGGGCAAAATGTAATCAGATTAATGAAAAACGTTTACGATTACATTTCGTCATTAATATGACTGCATTTTGCTCATCTATGTTTTAAACACTACGGAATCTTCAATCGCATACACATTTATGACTCCTTAATGTTTTCAAGGGATTTAATCATGATTACAGAGTAATAAGATTAAAATGACAATTTCATTTCGTAATCGTTAATCATTAATCTGATTACATATTTCTGGTCAAAGACACTAACGTATATGAGTGTATGTATCCACTTTGCGCTTATAAGTCGTGCTCAACGTGACCAGTAGCGTAACTAATCGCCTATCTCACGGCACAAGTACGCATGACATTTCTAAAAGATACGGTACATGATGTTTTTCTTCAAGTTGTTGAGTAAAAATATGTTCAAAGTATGTAATTTAACCCTTTATGGCGCAAGGTCGTTAAATTTGTTAATTTTGTAAAAACTAGGTGGTAAATAGTGTATAGTTAATGAAAATAACAATTATAAAAATATTAAAAATGTATCGTTTATAATTCTTAGAAACCTTGCATGTACTAGAAATGCAACATTAGATTAGTACTAAATCATTAAACTTTAAATTAGGAACAGATTATTAAAAAACATTCTCTTACCGTTTACTTACAAAAATTTCAACAGTCAAATATTAGTATTTCACCAAGAATACATTTTTCGTAAATGAAATTGAAAACCTGAAAACAGGCGTGTATTCGTTCAACACTACAATGAAACATCATTACCTACAAGTCTCGTCATCTAGTGAGCTGAATTGTCACTAAATCGTAAGAATGCTTTGTTGGTAACAACACCAACAAACACCAATGTATAACACCAAGCAAAGTAAGTCTGTCGGCATTTATTTTATTGTTACTTCTATTTGAGTGGTATGTTGCAGAAATACAACACGGCGCCATAAAGGGTTAAAACGCGATGTTGTACGCCACGCCACCAACGCCACCAGCGCCATCTAGCGACAAGTGGCTGATCTATCTTCAACCATCAAAATCCTTATATTGCACAGCTATGTTTAGGGCTAACGTAAAGCTGTCTATTTCTAAAATTAGGACGCGCTTGCTTAAAATAAACGAAGCGATCAAAGAGGGAGTTACGAACACGGAAGCGATGGATTGCGTATATATTTTATCGCCTCGACAACTTAAGGGCCATTTATTTTCAGAGATCCTGAAGATGATATGAGAAACCTCTTAACTTCAAAAATGCTAGATTTATTAATTGTATTTTGGACGGTGAAGTATAATCTAACCTACTTACAGATGGCGCTCTGATCGACTATGATTTGATTATTTTCTTTGACAAGCAGGTACACATTAAGACTAAGACGCGGTCCCCGTCCCAGGTGTCAAATTCTACGGGACCACATCACTTAGGGTACCCAGTGAATCCACTAACGAGAAAACACTAAATCCTTTTTTTTCTTTTGTATGATATTATGACGAGGTACTTGTGTGACTGACTGTGGAGCTCTTCCTTCTTCAATCAAACTCTTGCTATCACTTTAACTTATATATTTAGTAAACTATCAATAAATTTACATAATATTTCTCGTTGTTTTTATATTCTAATACTACGATTCTCTTTCAAAGCTCAAGACGCAACCTGTAAAACAATCAAATCCTTGTTCTGTTTCGAATTCAAACTATCATATATACATATATGTATGAAGAAATTAATATTATTGGAGAGGTTTGTCGACATATTAACACATTCGTCACCCAGCACGATTCGCTTGTGTTTCTCACGGGGCTCAAATCCGACTTTCAATACTTTGCAACATGAACAAGCGATATATAAACAATTTAACTCGAGTGTGATTGTGTTAAATTCGAGTTAATATTATTTGTACTATAAATAATGCGTTTGCCGCAAATAAAATGTTCCCAAAGAATCGAACAATTATTTTAAAACCTTTAAAAACTGCATTTTTAAACACAATAATGTATTTATAAAATAATATTAAAAAGTACTTATCCAGAACCTTACATATTAATTTTTAAGATTATCTTTTTACCTCGGTAGTTCACATTATAGCGTAATAAGTTTGTCAACAGTCAACTAACGCTTCATATAGGCTGCTCATAAAATGTTTTGATTTTTTTATATGAATACATTAATGATTTTCGGAATAATGATTAATTATTATATTTGCTATTGCCTCGTAAAAAGCTATTATTCACAATAACTTCGATAACCACAGATAAACGTTACGTTAAGTGATTAATAAAGATGGAATAATAATATTATTAACTCATTAAAATAAAGAAAATGTATTTAATAAAATATACACTTCTTTTAAATAACATTTAAAAGCTATTAATTAAAAGCTTATTAGTACTGCTATCTAGTGACAAAAACTCGAATTAATATTAAACTCAAAACATACAGTTTAAAATACCTCTAAATCCAAGTGGTGTTTTTTAAATGTACTAGATGGCGCTGTAACAAAATTTTTGTAATGTAACATTAAAAATAGTAAATTCCAAACTATAATATTCATTCAACTACCATATGAATGTAATTATTTTAATAAATATAACTGTGCAATTATTAGGCTTAAACAATTTCATAAAATTTTCTTAATACTCTGTAGAATTTAAAGTTCACTTATCTGACAACAGAGGGTACCACAATGCCCCTAAAATAATATTTTTTAATGTTTGTTTTTTTGACGTTATTTTCCAATATTATTTTAAAAGAACGAGTAGCAGTGCTTGGAGCGCTTTTATTGTACGCCAGTGAGGCTCGGGTATGTCAGAAAAAGCATGAAAATAAAATAAATGTAGTGGAGATGCGACCTCTTCGTTCTATATGCGGAGTAACGCTTGCGGATCGCGTTAGGAACGAAGAGATACGCAAATTTATTTTTATTTTTATTTATTTTACATAATAGGGTGCCCAACATGGGTAGCATTAGACAAGAAAACAAAAGGATCATGGTAATTAAATAGAACATATAAATGTCCCAACAATTATAGGGCACCACAGCATGCACAGTGATTAATATATAAAGCTAGTTTACATTAAAAAATAATAATAAAATTTCAAAAAAAGAAAAAACATGTAAATACATATATAGACACAACACAAAAGGATAATATTGTAGATTGTATAAGCAACAACTTTAAACGAAACTGTGACTGATTCCAAGTAACACCAAAAGTAACACAAAAAAAAGAAAAAAGAAATGCAGTCACTCTCTACACGCTGTTCTAAATGTTGAAAGAGAAACAGTCAGGTCCAAGTCACCGAGTCGCGAGAGTGCGCTGTACTGCCTGCAGATCCTTGGCATGGTAGAAAACTGTCCAAGATTAGTATTAAAGAAGGGTATAGAAAAAAAAATGGAAAGCTGTTTTGCGGGGCAAACGAGATGGAGCATTAATTTTTAGATTATTGATAAGTTCTGCACAATCTAGATATCCATTAAATATTTTAAATAAAAATATTAGGTCAGATATTTTCCTGCGACTAGCTAAAGATTGCATTTTATAAAAAACCAGCCTATCATGATAGCTCAAGATTTTATGCGCCACATTATCACCGTAGGAGAGATGGTAAACAAAACGTCGTAAATTATTGGGTTTGTATGACAGTGTCATCGACAGTATGCACAACAGCATTTTTCGATTGTTCGAACTCGTGGAGAAGATTAATCATGAAAGGATAACAAAAAAGATATACAATATGAATGTGAGTGGAAGCTAGAGCCGAGGCCGTCCGGGACTTACCTATGTAGACCTAATAAAAAGAGTTCAGATGGAGGGTAATTTAAAAATTACGCGGAATTGTCAAGAGTGCACGAAGGGACTATATAATGACAAGGAAGTGAAAGAGATTTGTAGAGAGAAGTAGCATCCAATTCCCTCTACCTATACTAATAGGGATTCAGCTTGATGGATGATAAAGAAAAAAATAGATTTTCGGGATTTTTTGGGAAATAATACCCCAAGATAAATAACTACCGAGTAATGGCGGATGACCACTGCTAGTGAATTATAGGATTGCGGCGATCACAGAATTATTTGCCTTTGAAAACGTTTTAAAATAATGATCATTTCAGTTTCAGAAGCAAGCTATATCCAGAATTCCTTAATTCCAAACTGGATAAACTATGAATTGTATCACTGGGGACCGCTTGCTCGTATTTATTTCAAAAGTGTAGATAAATATTGAGTGTGGATGATTCAGGACTCACCCGTAATGTGGTCTCGCTTCAGGATTGCTTTATGAGGGTTCCAATCAAGCGGCGACGCGGCGACTAACTGCCGTTCTCTGGAGAACCCTATAAAAGCGAGTTGCTTCAATCTTAGTTAACTTTAACTCCTTGTCTATATTCAGTCACACATCTCACTTATACTAACCCATAGCCTAATATTACAAATCAAATCACGGAGTGAAAAGCTTTTAACTCGATAACGACTTATATATTTTCGCAATGAAAAACTCTGCTCACATTTTTTTTTACTCTTGCTCGACATAGTGACTACAGAGTACCTGATGGTAAGTACAGTGTAGTCCAAATACGAAAGCGACTATCAAAGGATGATAATCCATTGATAGTCTACATCGTCATGTCGGCCCACATATACCACGACTGAAAGTCTCTAGGTATATGAGCTACTGGATATACACAAGCTGATCCCGAAACACGACAAGCCGAAACTGGTCATTGTGACGGGCTTTACTCCCATGTACTGTGGTGGCGATCCAGACGGGCACCGACGCCCTACCACCTCGCTGCTGCTCGTTTAGCACCACCCAGGAGTCACGTGTAGGGAAACTAGGGTAAAGCCTACGGACGCGATCAGCTTCGACTCCCATCACATGTTCACAGGAGAAGCAAAGCATCGTGAGGAAACCCGCATTGCGCCTAATAGAAATTTCATTTGTAAGTGCCCTGAGAAAAGCGATTAACTGCGCTACTGGTCACGTTGGGCACGACATATAAGTGCAAAGTGGATGCAGTCGCAATATATATCTCTGTTTACCACGAAATGGATATAGCGTGATGATATATTGTTATACATATTGAAATTGAATATCGTCAATAGATGTCGCTTAAAGCTAAAACCACTTTACACGTCGATATTTTTCTTTCTTGCCCCGTAAAGTAACAAAAGAGGACTTAACGGAAAATATACGTCGTCGAGTGTATTCAGTTAATATAATATTAGGTCCTTACATATGAAACTGGCGTTTTGTTATGGGCGGAACAAAAAGTCGAATATTTTTTAATATAATATATTTAATTAATCAAAGTATGAACAATTATTTTCTATGCACTTTTGCCATCTCATAGGTAGTTCATTGATCCCTTTACTAAAAAAACCAGTCGGACGGGAATCAATAAAATCTTTGAAGGCGATTTGGACTGCCCCATCGGAGTTGAATTTTTTCCCTTGCAAGAAGTTATCCAAATCTCGAAAAAAATGGTAATCTGTTGGAGCAAGGTCCGGGGAGTACGGAGGATGTCTTAGACTTTCCAATTGAAGCTCTTCTAATTTAGTAGCCGTCTGTTGCGCAGTGTGTGGTCTAGCGTTGTCGTGAAGCAGCAGTGGCGTGGAGCGATTGACCAGCCTAGGTTGTTTAGCCGCTAGCTTTTCCATCATGGTTTGCAATTGCTGACAATAGACATCAGCCGTAATAGTCTGGCCAGATTTGAGAAAACTGTAATGAACAATACCGGCACTAGTCCACCAAACGCTTACAAGTAACTTTTTTGGGGTTAATTTTCGCTTGGGGCAGGATTTGGCTGGCTGGCCAGGATCCAACCATTGCGCTGAGCGCTTCCGATTATCGTAAAGAACCCATTTTTCATCACAGGTAATGATTCGCTTTAAAATACCTTCATTATTGTGCCGGTTTAGTAATGTAACGCAGCAGTCGACGCGCGTTTGCCGGTTTGCTTCAGTCAATTCGTGAGGTACCCACCTTTCAAGCTTTTTAATCTTCCCAATTTGCTTCAAGTGAATTAAAACAGTTTTATCACTAACATCGCAGCCTGCAGCTAACTCGGACGTGGTTTGCGATGGATCCGCTTCCACAATAGCCTTCAACTCTTCATTATCAACTTGAGTCTCAGGTCGTCCACGGGGCTTGTTCTGCAGGTCGAAATTTCCGGAACGAAAACGTTGGAACCAAAAACGAACTGTGTTTTCTTTTGCAACACGACCGCCATACACATCATTCACCCTTCGAGTTGTTTCCGCAGCACTAGTGCCACGGCGGAACTCGTACTCGTAAATAATGCGATATTTTAAGTTTTCCATTTTGTAAAATGAGTGACGCAAACAGAAAAAAACAGAAGAAAAAAACAAATGAATGACGATCATCGAAGCACAAATACATGAGTCTATAGCTGTACAAATTTGAATTTGGAATTCCTTACCAAAGAGGAGAAATTTGTGATTAAATTGGCCAGTACGAAAAACGCCAATTTCATATGTAAGGACCTAATATTAAAGTATATAATATTGTCATTGCTGCTGTCATGCCGCCGATTTGATAACTACTTTTATTTCAGAAAAGAGAGCTGTTCTTTTGTTTTATACCGACTCGACACAGTGACTGCACCATACCTGATGGTAAGCATGGTGTAGTCCCAAAAACGCCAACGACTATCGACAGGCAAGAAAAACTCATCTGTAGTGTGGTGATCATGCCGGCCTGCATAAATATCTCTTCACGTTACGTTTAAAGGATCCCATATTATATGACGGTGGGAACACGCTCGCCGGAAAACCATTCCACAGCCCATCGACACGGCTAAAGAAGGAGTTAGAGAACTTCTTAGTCCTAGCCGGGATGTGAGATACCGTACAGCTGTGACACCGCAAACCCGCGCGCGTGGCTCTATTCAGGAAGGCAGAGGGCGGAACAAGGTTGAACAACTCTTCAGAACACTCGCCATGATATTGACGGTAGAACACGTTCAGTGAGGCAACATCTCTGCGCAACTGAAGCGGTTCCAGATGCTTAGTCGCGTCAGGATCATTGTTCACACACACACACACACTCAATGTTTTTCACAATGTTCGTGCGAAATATAATTTAAAGACTAGAGTTTTACTTACAGAAGACTTTATAGAATTTATTTAATAATTTACAGGCGGACCCTTGACCTCAATCACATCTGGTGGAAGGTGAAGATGAGTTCAATGATGAAGCGCATCCGCCCAACAAATGCCTATTCACTATTCTCTTAAAGGCTCTTAATTCATAAGAACGTTGAAATATGGACGCTGGGAGCATGTTCCAATTTTTAGCTGTTCGCATGATGGGGAAGCGAATATTTTCATGTGGATATACACAAAGATGGGCAAAATGTTATCTGATTAATGATTAACGATTACAAAATGTAGTGGTAATTTTAATGTTCTTGCTCTGTAATCATGATTAAATCCATTTAAAACTTTAAAAAATTATAAATGTGCAAAATGCAGTCATATTAATGGTAAAAAACGTAAAATGTAATCGTAATCGTTTTTATTAATCTGATTACATTTTGCCCATCTATGGATATACATAAGTAATATCATCCGGTATCTGGACTAAAATTGATAAACCCACCACTGCTAAATCTGTACATGGTATGATACGTGCCAGGATTCGAATCCACAACCGTTCACGCTGCCAAGCATGAATACCTGTACTTTATCCTCTAAGTTATTTCATCACACCTCACTACAACACCCCAGACACAGTTTTTTAAAATACGGCATGTTAGAAATTAACTATAGTTTAACAAAGCACAGTGCCACCCTCTCATATGAATCCGCAGCTCAATATTGGTTAATAAAATAATAATAATGAAAACTTGGCGACGAATTCAGCACCATAATGCGACGCTCTTCCTATTAAAACATGCGACAATTTACAGCGCACACTGGGAGCGCTCTTCGACATTTGGGGCAATATATCCACGTTGCTGACAAACTACCAATAAAGTCATTTTCAATTGTAAGTTAGTATAGTGCTTTAAAAAATGTAGTGGACTATGTGTTAGCTTTACGGCAGGCAAAATGGTGTTGGCCTGATAAGTGAATAGGCCTTTACATTTTCACCGAGCGAGAGAGGCGATTATTATGCTGTAGACTGCACTGTGCGAGCTATGGGTTGGGTGGTAACGCACGAGTACCCTATGGGTACGGACCTCGACTTGGATGGCCAGCCAGGAAAAGAATGTAAGGTGATGTACTAGCGTTTAGGAAGCGACTACCTTGAGTAGAAACGCCGAAAGAAATACAAGGCTGCGTTGCAGTAGAACTTGAAGTGGTGACGGCATCGGACCAATATATATCAGAATGGCCGCCTTCAAGCATATTGGAAAAAAATCTAGAATCTTATGGAATATTTGAGCCGTATGTTTTTACTCGTAAATTCGAGAGTTTGTTGACCTTTCGTGAATTGGAATTCGACAAATAACAGCGGTCTAATTAATATTCAGGTCACGACATCGGGCGGCCGGAGTAAATAGAGGTCGCTACTTTGACTTTTACCGACGTCCAATAACTGTGTTCGATCTGGTTGGAAGTTACTTTATTCGAGGCGGTACTTCAAGACAATCTATGCATTTTAGAATAATAATCGTGTGATGCTTAGAAGTCTAGAAATCTAGGATTAAAGTTTTACCCTAATTACGTCGTAACAATATCTTGCCTCATTTACTCTTCTCTTTCTTCACCTTTGGTAGTTATGGGTGACAGTAGCCACATTTCGTTAGGGTATTTGTTAACTTGTTCGCCACCTTTTAATAGAAAAGTTTTTATTATGCAGGTTGTAAATAAAACAACAGTTAGATATTTATTAAATTAAAATCAATTCGTTCCTGAGTACATTATTTGAGGTGGTAGGAAGATCGCCCTAACTGTGTACCAATTGCAGTACACAAGTGTAAAGACCGTCTTAATGAGTCGCTTTGGCCTGCCCTGTTTCCGGATCAGCTTGTGGACGTCCAGTAACTCATGTATCTAGAGCCCTTTAGTCGTGAGATATGTAGACCGACATGACGCCGGAGACTGTCAATGGATTTTCACTCTTAGATAGTCGCTGTCATTTTTGGATTACAATATACTTAGCATCAGGTGCACTGTAGTCACTTAAAGCCTTAGATTAGTAAGACAGATAAATTATTATTTAAGCTCAAAAGTTATAAGTTAAGTGTTAGTTTTTTTGGGAGTCGAAGCTGCTCGCGTCCGTAGGCTTTACCCTAGTTTCCCTACACGTGACTCCTGGGTGGTGCTAAACGAGCAGCAGCGAGGTGGTAGGGCGTCGGTGCCCGTCTGGATCGCGACCACAGTACATGGGTGTAAAGCCCGTCATAGTGACCAGTTTTGGCTTGTCGCGTTTCGGGATCAGCTCGTGTATATCCAGTAGCTCATATACCTAGAGACCTTCAGTCGTGGTATATGTGGGCCGACATGACGATGTAGACTATCAACGGATTTTCATCCTTTGATAGTCGCTTTCGTTTTTGGACTACATTGTACTTACCATCAGGTACTCTGTAGTCACTATGTCGAGCCAGTGTAAAAAAAAAAGAGTCTGTAAAACATAAATTTAGCGAATTACTGTGATTTACTGTAAATGAAAGAAAAATATCGAGTCACTAAATTAATGAATCCGTTTGCCTTTTGTTAAAATAACAAATTTTACAAATTGCAAGCTACATAACACAGTGTAACCTCCACCGCATTGTTGGAAAACGGGTGCCAAGAACAACGCGATAAACAATAAAAAAATAAAAACAATTTGGTTTTATCTTGTTTTGCTCTTCGTTTGGGGTTCCTCAGCTTTATGGTTCCGACTTATTGTATCGTTTAGTTAACTAGTTTTGTTTGTCGGTTGCTTTTTGGTTGTAGTTTATAATTATATCTCGCGAAATATAATTTACAAGACTTCCCATCTCGTTTATATAATGTCAGTGTTTTTTTTAAACATTCACAGACAGTCGCTTCACCTCAATCACGCCTGGTGGAAGATAAAGATGAGGCCGATGATGAATCGCTTTTGCCCAACAAATGCCTGTAAACGTTTTTT
The DNA here is from genome assembly GCA_036320925.1 of Automeris io. NCBI lineage: Eukaryota > Metazoa > Arthropoda > Insecta > Lepidoptera > Saturniidae > Automeris > Automeris io. The sequence goes on from JAUDJH010000008.1 coordinate 1,248,089, forward strand.
AAAGGTTTTTAAAGTAGAATTCTGAAAAGAAGAAAATAGGAAAAAACTCTGTTAGAAACATTTTTTTAATTGGATAAATCTATACAATTAAGAAATATCATAGCGAGTGTTCTGAAGAGCTATATAACCTTGTTCTACCCTCTCCCTTCCAAGTTCCATAGCAGTATCAAGCGCGCGGGTCTACGGAATCATAGCTTTCCGGTATCTCACATCCCGGCTAGGACTAAGAAGTTTTCGAACTCTGTTACCGTGTTGTTGGACTATGGAATGTTCTTCTGGCGAGTGTGTTCCCATCGTCTTATGATGTTGGTCTGTATAAGAGAATCGTGAAGACATTTTTGTGCCTGATGTTATGTATTATTATTTTATTGTTTTATCTAAACGTGTATTTCGTGTGTTGTTCCACTTTTTCTCAATAAAGGTTTTTCTTTAATAAATATATACATACATATAATCTCTTTAATAAATATATCATCTTTGCGAGGTGGTAGGGCGTCGGTGCCCGTCTGGATCGCGACCACAGTACATGGGTGTAAAGCCCGTCATAGTGACCAGTTTCGGCTTGTCGCGTTTCGGGATCAGCTTGTGTATATCCAGTGGCTCATATACCTAGAGACCTTCAGTCGTGGTATATGTGGGCCGACATGACGATGTAGACTATCAATGGATTTTCACCCTTTGATAGTCGCTTTCGTTTTTGGACTACACTGTACTTACCATCAGCTGCTCTGTAGTCACAATGTCGAGTCAGTGTAAAAAAAATATATTCTAGTGAAATGTACTTAGTAATATAATATTAGACAGAAATATGATATAATGCTTATTTGTTAGGGGAATTGGGTTATAATTTACCGAGTGTTTTTCTCGAATACTCAACAGTGCGAAACGTAAGCTTTCTTAGCGGTTTCTGGCTCATAATTCATTTGAATATGTAACAGGGCCTTGAATATAGATAATATTATATCAAAGGATAAATATTAAATGGTCTGGAACAGTCCGTCGCAGAAAAAAATGTTCTAAAAATATGTTGAAGTCAAAATCACGTAGCATTGATGCTAATTAAGGTGGTTAACTCTAATTGAGGTGGTAAGGCGATTGCAGGAACTGGGTTCGTTACCACAGTACATGTGTGTAAAGACTGTCATAGCGACTCGCTTTGGCCTGTCGCGTTTCAGGATTCATTTGCGTATACAGAATGATTTTATAAACGTAGGAAATATTTCAGCATACAATAATTTGTAAAACCTTCTTGTAACGAATTAAAATGTGAATAACTATATCTCCTAACAAATCGTAAAGAAACATCGAGGAACAAATGAGAATTGACAAATATCTATTTAAGTTTAAAGGACTTAATAACATAGGACGGTGAAAATACACTCGCCGGAAGAGCATTCCACAGCCCAACGACACGGCAAAAGTAAGAAATAGAGTACTGTAAATGGTTCTACTATGGAAGAGAGAGGGTGGAAGAAGGCCAAACAACTCCTCAGAACACTCGCCATAATACAGACGGTAGAAAACGCTCTATGGTGCATTATCTCTGCACATCTGGACCGATTCAAGATGCTTAGTATCTTCTGGATCATTCACACTGCGACCGGCCCTCAGCTGCAACCTATCCAGGGCTTCAAGTAAGTTCTGGGCAAAACCGTTCTAAAGATGCGAACAGTATGCCACGCATGGCCTGAACTGGGCCTTACACAATAGATTCATTTAATTGGGCGTGAAATACCGTCGGATTTCACAAATAAAGTGGGATAGAGGCGGAAGGTCTTTGCTGTGCAGTGGGACGAAACTGGCTAATAATAATGATAGTCAATCAGCATTTGTCTAATCATGGAGCTCGTAGATATCATCATCCAATGAGAAAACACTCTATCTACTGATTGACCATATAAAAAACGGATGATTTATCATTTTTATTGCGAAAAAAACATGTTTATGAGCATCTTAAGAGGGGAGAGTTCGAAACGAAAGCGTCCTTATTCCGGAGATACGTAGATATATTTTTATTAAAGTATTTTTATATTGTATTAATAACAATAATATATCGGTACGCTATTCCCTTTCGGGGTTAATAAAGATGCCTTAGTGTCTGTATTCATTTTACGTTTATATCTAGTGCCCAATGTGACCAGTAGAGCAGTAGAACGCTGTTCACACAGCACTAGTACACATGACATTTCTATAAGATGCCATGCGGGTTTTCTCACAATGTTTCCCTACATCGGCGACCATGCAGTGCCTCAGTCTGACCTTAATCCAGAAAAGACCCAGAGGTAGGTGCCGGGATGCGAACCGGTCCACTGGTGACCGCATTATATTTATAGTTATGTTTATACACACACACTAAGTCACATACACAAAGTACACAATCACACTACACATTCCATATATAACTTTTATATTATTATTTCATAATAATTATTTGAATCGCATTTATATCTCTTATATAACATTGTTATACAAATCATTTTGGTTAATCTAATTTTTTGCTTGTTTTCCTGTATTAATTAAATTATATACTGTAGATTTGTAAATAAATAAATAAATATTATTGTATACATGTATTATTATATTTCTTTTTTAAAAAGATTTCGTTTACATTACATTTATTGTAGATTCATGTTTCGTTTGACATACCCAGGCCAAGAAACCAAAATATACATACTTGGAAGGAATATAAAGAAAAATATGTTTGGATCTATTTTTATTTAAGTTATTACAATTATTTAATATCGATATCAACTTTTCATAATAATTTGCTTAATCTCCGAGTCAAAGTGTTATGTCATTGCTTGAATTCTCCGAACTGTCACTTAATATTGTGGCCAACGCAAAATATAATTATTACGGATTATAAATACATTGTTAAAATATTCAGAGGAATAATTAATATTTAATAATAATTATCTATATTACATGCACTATAATTAATTAAGTTTATCAGTGATATTTATTGCTGAGATTTCCCATTATTTTAAAAATTTATATTGAATTGTTTTTATTTGATCCAGAATAGTATCGCGTAGCTACAAAATAATCATCGGCCACTCATAGAGTCCTCGGGGGATTGTTTCGCAACTATTGCTGCGATATCGCTCCCGGAGCCCTGCCGAGGCTCCCCTTTATGCCCTTTATTAGCTTTATAAAGATATTTTCTTATATTCGATTTAAGATTTTTTGGAAGTCACACTCAAGTTTTATACGAACAACCTTTTATTGTACAAGTTCTTGAGACTGTGGCAGAGAGTATATATTTCTTGGAATAATTTTTAAATGTTAGATTTTGTTGTCTGATTAAATGCAGAATAAGGTATCCCGTTCTGCCCGGTTAAGAAAAACATCATGAATCCTGCACGGCATCTAATAGAATTGTCATGTGTACTAATGCTGTGTGTGAGCGGCGACCAGTTCTACTGATCTCGTTGTGTGCGACATATAAAACTGGATATCGCTCACCTCGGAAGGCATATAGCCTCACATGGTTTTAGGTGAATTGTGTTTGCATTCATTCTTCTGTTAAAGGCTCCCAGATTGTGGGAAAATAGACGCAGCAAGCGTATTCCTCTCCTTTGCTGTTCACATTACGAAGGGTGAAGCGAACTTTTGAGTACGGATTTGGGGAGTATCTACCACGGAAGGTAGCCCTCACGGCGTCTGGGATAGTGATGGAAAGGGGGTAATCGAATCAGAGAATGCTCCTAAGCGTGTGCCACAAGCTGCATTCTCGAAAAATAATTCGAGGCATACAACTTTAAGTTCTACTATATGTAAGAATATAATCACTTCATTCTTTTTGGGAGTCGAAGCTGCTCGCGTCCGTAGGCTGTACCCTAGTTTCCCTACACGTGACTCCTGGGTGGTGCTAAACGAGCAGCAGCGAGGTGGTAGGGCGTCGGTGCCCGTCTGGATCGCGACCACAGTGCATGGATGTATAGCCCGTTATAGTGACCAGTTACGGCTTGTCGCGTATCGGGATTAGCTTGTGTGTATCCAGTAGCTCATATACCTAGAGACCTTCAGTCGTGGTATATGTGGGCCGACATAGCGATGTAGACTATCAATGGATTTTCATCCTTTGATAGTCGCTTTCGTTTTTGGACTACACTGTACTTACCATCAGGTACTCTGTAGTCACTATGTCGAGCCAGTGTAAAAAAAAACTCTTGGCGAGTGTGTACCTTCACACTGTATGCTATAATATAAAACCTTTCCGATTCGTTATGGCGTTACTCGATATCAACATTGGATTCTATTTAGGTTTTCTTTTTAGTTAAATAGCAAAAAGAATGCGAATAAAATAAAATAAAAATTAATGAGGAAAACTTACATGGAAACACTGGGCGCGTGCATAGCTCGTGAACAAAGGAAAAAAGGAAAGCATAGGATCTTGCAAGTAGGTAATAATGTCAAAAAGATAATGATTCTTGGTGATTCCGAGCACCATTTATCAATTAGCCTTTGATTTATATGATTATTTCCTAATATATCTTGATAATGTTATAGTGTCCTTAATATGCCTCTTTCGGGTAGGACAGGGTTTTTAAAACTTATTGTATTTCCCAGTTCTATAGCTACGGTGATGAATATCGAATAATAGCGTAAGCCTTCGAATAAACGCATCGAAGGTGAATAGAAGAGCAATGCTGGAGCTTATCTTCTCTCTCGTATTCAGAAGGTGTTCTCGCTCGTAATTCTGAACAATATAGATGTTTAAGTGAGCGCTTAATATTTTATTAAGGCAAGATTCGCGGTCTTTGCGTTCTTCGTTAAGGGTTGTCAAACGCTTCTGTAATTTATGCAGTTGGCTAAAATTATCCCAATATATTTTTTTAAATTTTTTATGATGAAACTATAATTTTTTTCCTATATTTGTGCTGTTAGATTTTGCTTCTTGCTGAGTTACATGATTTCCTTCCGGGCAGTAGACTGGACGGAGTCTGCTGCCCGGATGAGAGGGAGGCGGTGCGCGGTGTCCGGCGCATCGCCTGGGAGAGAGGTTTTGGAGGGTGGGATTTATTACTCCTTCCCCTCCCAGAGAGGTAGCCTCAACAAGGCTTCTTGTTCCCTGGGCGTCTGGATGAATTTGGCTTCCCAGGTCCAGGTGAAGCAATCAGAGGGACGCCCCGGGGTTCTTAGTCAGTAGGAGTCTGACACGCCGGGGTCACTGCCCTCACAGCGTCCCTGATGGTCCTGTGCAGGATTTTCCTCTGGGATACAAATAAAAAACATGATTTCCTTGTAAAAAATAAAAAACACATCATTTCATTCCATTGAAGTTGGAAATATGCTTTTTTCAGAGCTGTAAAAGGTTTTAAACCAGAGTATGTGATTCTAATTTCAAATTCATTTCTTTACGTGCTCTTGAAAAAAATGGATCATGACAGTTTTACAAATAACGTCGATCAAACAAGTGATCGTATAAATATTCCTTTTTTTCCTTATTACGTACGGAATTCTGAAAGAGTTGAATTGTTTCAGTTTTATTGCGAGACAAACGCTGTTTATCGGATTTATATTTACAGTTTCCCCGCTCTTAAGAAATAGTGTGCCTTAAACACTGTCAGCGAATATTTCATGTTTACTGGCAATGCAAGGTTACCCTGTGGTTGTTAACCCCAGCTTAGCAGTAGATATGTCACAAAGATTTCAGAATTATTGTTGTCTCTACCTAACCACTAGATGGCGGTAGTTCCTCTTTGCAGAAAGACATACTCTGAAGATATTTAGCAAGAGGTCTACTTAAAACCGAAGGTTATTGTAAGTGCTCTTCTTGACATAGGCCTCTCCAGAGGCTGATCTTCAGCTGTTCTTATCAAATAATTGCAATTTTAATTTGCGCAAACTGTTTCTCCACCAAGCCAGAAGGCGTACTAAATTTTGTTCGCCGAGACGCGGTCTTCACTTCTACCCCCATCTTTTCTGTCCTTCATGACCAGCCCTCTGTCACCTGTAAGCAGAGATGGGCAAAATGTAATCAGATTAATGATTAACGATTACGATTACATTTTGTAATCATTAATCATGATTAATGATTAACGAAATTAATCAAAAAAAGTAATCATTTTTCGGTGATTAAGGATTATTAATCTTTAATCGGATTACAATTAATCATGATTACTTTTATGATTACTTTTCTGTTTGATACGTAAAATGTGCTGCCGACAGCAGAGCGGCGCTCGCCTTTTTTTATTTATAGTGTACGACTACTACTAGCTAAACTGGCGAACTGAGTGCCACCACATAGTTAGGTGTTAGGGCGATTACCCGAACTGGGTCGTGACCGCAGTACAATAGTGCAAAGACCGGCATAGTGACTCGCTTCGACCTGACTACTTTCAGGATCAGTTCGTACTCGGTGGACATTAAGTAAATCCAATGAAATCTAGTTAATCATTGATGCTTTTACCTTTGTTCTGAGTGATTCCTGGACTATTAGAACTGATTATCAAACTACCGTCCATATTTTACTGAAATACCGTCTCCAACCCGATAATCCACTCCCGCCTTCGGGATGGAGATAGAGAGACAGAGCAAGATAGCACAAAATTTTAATTGATCAGAACAAGACATCATTTTCTCAAATTTACACATGCTTCTATAGCGCAGAGCGTGACATCACCTTTCTTGGTTATCCGTCTCTCTCTACTGACTCGGTTTCGTCTTTGATGTAAACCGAGCCGCCGCACACGTTTGTATCGTATTTTGAATTTTAACTCATAATTTAAGTTGAAATACAGATCTTTTTTTTTTTCGGATAACTGACGTTCTACCTAATAACTTTGATTCTTACAATATATCAGCGGGACACATACATAGTTTTTTTCTCAGTTCGCTTAATTTTTTTTTTCGTGTTTGACTTCCATTTTCTTAGAGACTAAAGAATACGAGTATAGTACTCAGATTAAAAGAAGCAAATCGACATACGGGCACGCGCCATTTTTATCTCACTAAAAACGCTTTTTTGTTTACCAAATTATATATATTTTTTAATATATATACATATTATATTATAAAATATATAATATTATTATATAATAAATATATATATATTATATAATGTAATATGTATGTATATATATATATAATATTGTTTAATGAGTAATAAAAGTAAAAAATAGTAATTTCATTTTTCTGTTTTAAAAATTTAACTTTAACTTAAAGGATTGCACACAAAGTCTTTGGCCATTATCAGAAGTATTCTCCATCTCGAAGGTTGGCGTGGATTATCGGGTAGGAGCCGGTATTTCAGTAAAATATGGGCGGTACTTTGATAATCACTTCTAATAGTCCAGGAATCACTCAGAACAATAGTAAAACCATCTATGATCAGCTAGATTTCGTTGGATTTACTTAATAGCCACCGAGCACGAACTCATCCTGAAAGTAGTCAGGTCGAAGCAAGTCACTGTGCCAGTTTTTTCACTATTGTACTATGGTCACGACCCAATTTCGGCAATTAGCCTACCAACTCAAACGGCTGAAAGCACAAAAAATGGTCCTGAACGTAATCAGGTCGAAGCGAGTTACTATGAGTTCGTAGGTTTATTGGCCGTACAATGTCGTGACTCGTGACCACAGTACAGTACACACGTGAGCACACACGACGACACCACCCCACCCTCCGCTGGACGCCACCCCCCACTCTCCGCTGGACGCCACCCCCCCTCTCTGCTGGACGCCACCCCTCACTTTCTGCTAGACGACACCCCGACTCTCCGCTGGACGCCACCCCCCCACTCTCTGCTGGACGCCACCCCCCACTCTCCGCTGGATCCCCCCAATCTCCACTGGACGCCACCCCCCACTCTCAGCTAGACGCCACCCCCACTCTCCACTGGACGCCACCCCCCACTCTCCGCTGGAAGCCACCCCCCACTCTCCGCTGGAAGCCACCCCCCACTCTCCCCTGGACACCCCCCCCACCCTCCCCTGGACACCACCCCCACTATTAGACGGAAGTTTGGGGTCATATATAATTCAAATAAAATAACTTGAAAAATTAAATAAACGAGTATTTAAATCGGTCTCTCTCTCTCAGCCAGAACTCAAAAGTAATCATTCAATTAATCATGATTAATTGAATGATTACTGTAATCAAGATTAATGATTACCCATGTAATCATGATTAAAAGTAATCAGATTACAAGTAATCATGATTACATTCGTCATGATTACTTGTAATCTGATTATTAATCTGATTAAAAGTAATCATGATTACGCCCATCTATGCCTGTAAGCTATGAAGATAACTTTAGCACTCTGAGGGGTCACCTAATTTCAGAGAAACATCGAGAATAAAAAAAAAAATGAAAATGAAGAAGTATTTATTTCGCCACAAATCAACAAAGAACTAGAAATTTAAATGCAGCAATACAAACAACACACAAAAACAAAAGAAAATACAAAACATATAAACACGGCGAAAATGGGACCTTCATCAGACTAAAGCCACAGAGGAAGTCTGCAGCGCCGATTTTCGTGAAGGGCCCGTGTCGTGTTACATCTTATAAGAATTATCAATAAACAATAAAAATACATATAGCTTAAATAATAAATACAAAATAAATACGAGTGATAGTAAAATCAACTATTACATACAATAAACAAATCGACTACCAGATGTATAAGTGATAGATACTATAGTAAAAATATATGTACCTAAAAAAAGAGCAAAAGTATAAGTAAAAATAAATGAAATAGACTACGTGCAACTAATAGATATTTTTTTTCTTTATTTTTATGGGACGTTTGTTCTTTTGAACATGTCAGCCCCATCATACCTTAACCTAAAAATACAAAAAAATATTAAAACTAACAAAAAAATTATTATAAACTATTTATACATGTGCCACAACATTCCAGCGGCACCAGAGATTGGTTCCGCTAGAACGCTGTGAAACATGCCTACATTATATAAATTAAGGTTTAAACTATTTACAAGGACAGATCTTTCCTTCTCATACTTGTCACATTCCATCAGGAAGTGATGGACATAGTCAATTTAGTCACATGTTTCATAAAGCGGTGAGTCGACCAGTTTCATGAGATATCCAAACTTCCTTGATGGAATGTGACCTGATCTTAATCTAAATGCTGCAGTTACACAGGATCTGCTTATATTAATATTAGCAAACCAAGGAATAGGAGGAGGTTGGCACTGTAGCGTCTGAATATATTATTAATTCGTGATATCATTTTAGTATCACGGTATGACGTCAAGAGGTTTAATAGACAAAAAGTTTGTCACCTCCAAGTTGGACCTACCACTTTCTGACAACCCTAGGTCTCGAGCAGCGAGTCCGTTATCTCTATCACGTCTCTCAGCTCGCGACTTGCATATTCCTCGTTCTTAAACCTTATCGTTATATATAAATTAATTGCGCGGAACAGAGATTTCGGTGACACGCGACCGTGTTTCAATGTTTATCTTGGTTATTTGGCTAATTGATATGTTTTATTTTATTTCATTATATATAAACACGTGTATCGGCCTGTGCGATTAGTTTGTGTTTGTCACGTGACTCAAATCATACTCTCGGTACTCCGTCACGTAAACAAATGATATAAAAACAATGTAACTTAGGTATTATTTTATTTTTATATATCTCTAAATTTAGGCAAACGGGAAGTACCCCGCAGGTATTGATTCCTTTGAAAAAAAAAGACATAGATTATGACAGTAGCGTTCATTCCATAGATGCATAAAAGCACTGCATGCCCTTACAATAAATAAGTCTCGAATAAATTGCTTTAATGTATACAAAGAAAGAACCCTTTTTTTTTTTAATATTTATTATCATTATTTAATATTCACATTAATTATGTGAATTTGCCTATCCTGTCCACATACCCTATGCACGTCACTGGATTATGAAATATATTCCATAAGAGAACGTAAGTTTTAATTGTTTTAACATTGAAGTGTTGATTTATTTCAGAGCTATAAATAACATCAAAGCTGATTACTTGATATTAATTTCAACTTTATACCTCTACGCGATCTTGAAGAAAGGGCTTTAATACACAGACGGACAGACAACAAAGTGATCATATTTTTATTTATTATTATTTATTTTATTTATTCACAATCATTGAACAGAACATACAATCAATTTGCATACGGTACAGTTAACAAGATGTGTCAATTACACAATGATAATATTTAAAAAACAAAAAAAATCTTCAAAGAAAATAGCAGTAAGCTCGCAACAATAAGAAATAAATGTGTGTGTGTTTGTTATGGCAAGGTGAGTGATTTTTAGTCAGTTTCATCTTACTTCAGAGCAAAGACAGCCTGTATGTATGTATATGTATTTTATTATTAATCTACCCTATCTATATTATATTTTATTTAATATTCTACATTTTTGTATACTATATAAAAGTATTCTATGTATTTATTGTCATACTTGTTTATTGTACGATATAAGGTATGTTTTTGTATATCTGGTTAGGTTCTAATATTGAAATAGCTCCGTGACGTCCGTGCAATCGTTTCCCCTGAGCGTCGGCTGACAATCAGCGCTGGCTGGCGCGTGCAGCGTCGCCCAGCACATGCTGAGCTGAGTGCTCTTTGAGACGGGTGGCAGCACACAGGATACATGATGTGATGTTATGTATTCTTCATTGTTGTTTTTATATAAATATGTTTGTTGTGTGTTGTTTCCTTTGCCTCAATAAACTTTTTCTTTCTTTTTAAAAGATCTCCCTTCTCTGGTTCACCATTATTTATGGAATCCATGGAAAGAGTTTGGATATTTAACCGAGCGCGCTTGTCCAATGCGGGTTGGCGGATGTGCACTTTGGACAGAGAAGGTGCATGCAGCAATTTAGAGGTGTTACGAGGTCTACTACTGCGATTTAAACCCACGTGCTCGTTCTTTGGGTACGCTAGAGGTTTTGTATAAGCAAAGTGCACAAAATATGAATACATTTCCAGTGCTCTATCTGGTCCACCGAAGGAAGCTCGCTAAAATGCTTATAAGTTATAAACGGCTTGGAATTTTCCTGCGTGGTAGATTATTCGATAGTTTTTTTTCTTTTTTTTACACTGGCTCGACATAGTGACTACAGAGTACCAGTTGGTAAGTACAGTGTAGTCCAAAAACGAAAGCGACTATCAAAGGATGAAAATCCATTGATAGTCTACATCGTCATGTCAGCCCACATATACCGCGACTGAAGGTCTCTAGGTATATGAGCTACTGGACATACACAAGCTGGTCCCGAAACGCGACAAGCCGAAACTGGTCACTATGACGGTCTTTACACCCATGCACTGTGGTCGCGATCCAGACGGGCTCCGACGCCCTACCACCTCGTTGCTGCTCGTTTAGCACCACCCAGGAGTCACGTGTAGGGAAACTAGGGTAAAGCCTACGGACGCGAGCAACTTCGACTGCCAAAAATCGAAAAAATAGAAATCGATTGATCGATCGATTGTAGAATAGATTTATGAAAAAAATATTTTTTAGACCACTACACCTATTTCTTCTTTTAACCCAGCACGCATGCTCAGTGCGGGTTGGTGGGTGTGAATTATGTTCAGGAAAGGTGCATGCAGCAGCTAAAATACTAGCAATCTACGTGCAATTCATCTTTTTTTTTATTACATACAGGCTTGCCCTTGACCTCAATCTCACCTGCTGGAAAGTGATGATGAGGCCGAGGATGGAGCGCGCTCACCCAGCAAATACCGATTCACTCGACGTTTGAAGATTCCCATGTCATAAGACGCCGGAAACACTGACGCAGGAAGCGAGTTCCACTCCTCATCATGTGATATATCTTCTTAATTGGTTCTGAAAGTGATCCTATAAAAGTTCTTATTTCCTTTTACGGTATCCTATAAATAAATAAAGGCGGTCTTATCGTGTCCCATTTATACAAATACAATATTCGAAGACGCGAAGGTAGGTAGACAATAAATTCTCTGCGATAGTAGAAACGGAATCAGATTCGCTGTGTCGCCTCATATCTGTTCAACTTTGATGATAAATACCGCTCGAATTTACATAATTCGCGAGAGCTAGTTCACTTGGAGAGACGCAGGGGTGCCGCGGAAATTCCGTCTTGCATTCAAGAAATTAAATAGATACGCTATCTAACAATAAACATTATTTTTATAAGTTCTATCCATGTTTATGCATAAATAAATAATTTATTAGAAAAACAATTACAAAGCAACACATTAAAGTCAGCTGACACCCAAACTAGGACTACCTATATCTTGGATGTCAGCACATTTCACACAATTTGTTACATACAGTTAATAACCGCTGCGTAGCTCCAATTTTAACTCAAAACAATACAATAATAATATTACAATCAAAGTAAATAATAATTTCATAATAATGTTAAACCCCAAGTACATCTATTCCTGCAACAGTTCCTCAGTATCATCATATTTCAGATTTGACAACCAGTCCCTCAGCTTCATCTTAATTAGATAAGTTCAAGATAACAGAATAACAGTAAATAGAACAGTTGCCTCCCTTTTTATCATACTGAAGTGTCGTAAGAGCGTATGAGATGAAAATACACCATGCCTGATTGCACGCAGATTGCTAGCATCTCAGTTGCTGCATTCGCTTTCTCTTTACATAGTAGTGCACACCCGCCAACTCACATTGGACAAGTGTGCTAGAATACATTTCCAAATCACTTCCCATGGATTCGACAAATACGATGGAAAAGGTAAGGGAAGCTTTTGCTTTAAAGTGGGACGAAATTGGCTAATAATAATGTACCTATGCTGTTTCTATTCTTCTCCCCCTTGTTGCTGTTCTGAGCTATGTAGAGGATTTTAGTTCTCAGACGGATCACCTCAGTTCTGATTGGAACGTTTAGAGAAACACCGAACATAGCACACTGAGCTTTGCAATTTAAATTTGCGGACTAGTCGTACCGTGAGTGTCCACGTGTCAGCTCCGTGCATCAACACAGATAGGACACATTGGTTGTAGATTTTCGTCCACAGGCTTTGTGGTATAGGTGTCGAAAAAATTAAAGTATTTACATTGAGTGCGAAATACGAAAGCTTAAAATGTGTTACCTATATATATATTTTTAAATTTATTTTTTATTAGGGGCTTTTAACTTAGTCATATCAGCCCCATCGTAGCCTAATATATAGAAATAAACTTTTCATACTTCACCTTTCATACAGTTTCCATAGCATATCGGCAGTTGTTTTAGTGGGCACCGCCAAAATGCTATGGAACATACCAACATCCAATCTATTTAATTTTAATTCACACAAAAGATCCTTCCTTACATTAGCGTTCTGGACACACTCAATCAGGACATGCTAAACATCGTCTATAATTCCGCGCTCAGGACACATTGGAGACGGTATCTTTCTTATGAGATGAGCAAATTTTCCAGATGGAATATGTCCAGAGCGCAATCTGTGTAATAAAACAACCTGAGATAATACCAACCTATAATTTTCGAAATTTGGTCGTTTTTATTTATTAGAATTTTCACATTAATATTTAGTTAACATAAGAGTCTAAAGACGTCGCTTGTATGAAAGAGTAGTTTTGATGTTAGGTTTTCCTTTGTTCCAGGCCTGAATCTTGAAATTTCTCGATGCGGGACAAAAACTATTGTCTACCGCCAGTTCTTTTGTCTTTGTTTGTTAATTATTTGAATTTATCCGTTAAAAATGTTTACAGTACAATTTTTGGAGATTTTGTGCTCAACGACTTTGTGAAAATATAAATATAATTATTAGTATGCATTTAAACCGACATTTAAACCATTGTCGACTAAGAATAAAAAAATAGTTCGATTAGATACCGCATCTGATTTTTTTTACATTCTTGTTAATCCAGTCGGTTGAACGTAAGACGGTAAGACACATCGCGATCGGGTGCCCTGTCGCGTTCAGAACAACTGTTTGTTCGTCTGCGGCCACATATCTCCACAACTTGTGTGAGGAACATCATTATGCATATTCCAGATATACTGGCTTAATAATTTTGAAGTTGCTTCGTCTTTGTAAAGTTTTGTTGGACATTTTCTGTTGCTTTAGATGTATGATTTTAACGTATTTCGTATGTTGTTTTGTGTATTTATTTGTGAATTTTCTTGTATTATATTCTACTTATTTATACCTACATTCGTACATAATGTTCAAAGGTTTTATCAGACGTATATGTCATGATTTTATCTTACGACAATTCACGATGACACGCTTGGCTACAGTTTGCTTGTTCACAACGCCATCTCAGTTACTAATGATAATATCTATAGCGACAAGTAAAGCTTTTAGTTTCAAATAAATCACCCCGTAAAACCAATAAAAATGTTGTCTACCCTCGCTAAACCGTCGCAGGGTGCGTAAGATTGCGTGTAAATCTAATTGCGACCAAGCTGACCGGCGTGAACTCACTTGTATTTCTTACTGAGAATAAAAAACAATACCTCACATATTTTAAATCCTGACTTGGCGCAGTAAGCACATCTTTTTTTTTACACTGGCTCGACATAGTGACTACAGAGTACCTGAAGTACAGTGTAGTCCAAAAACGAAAGCGACTATCAAAGGGTCAAAATCCATTGATAGTCTACATCGTCATGTCGGCCCACATATACCATGACTGAAGGTCTCTAGGTATATGAGCTACTGGATATATACAAGCTGATCCCGAAACGCGACAAGCCGAAACTGGTCACTATGACGGGATTTACACCCATGTACTGTGGTCGCGATCCAGACGGGCATCGACGCCCTGCCACCTCGCTGCTGCTTGTTTAGCACCACCCAGGAGTCACGTGTAGGGAAACTAGGGTAAAGATCACACCTCACACCTGATGGTAAACAAAAACCTATCAAAAGTCGCCGCGTTCATATTAGCTCACACAAATATCTCTTCGCGATCCGTTTAATGGAACCACAATCATAAGACGGTGGGAACATGGTCGCCCTATGACCATTCCACAACCTGATGACTCGGCAAAAGTAAGAGTTAGAGAACTTGGAACCTTTTTTGGAGAAGGAAAGCATCGTGAGGAAACTCACAGGGAGTCTAATAGAAATGTCATGTGTACTAGTGCCGTGAGAACGGCGATCATCTGCGCCACTGGTCACATTGCGCGAGACATATCAGCTTAAGTGGATACAGCCACTAATGTATCTCTGCTCACCCCGGAAGGGTTATAGTGTGAAAATATATTATTTTTTAATTGGCAACTCTGGACTCGATTGATTGTAGGGTTACTAACACTAATTGGCGGTAACTCACATCTCAAATCCCGGCCATGACCTTAGTCATGAAGAAGTTCTCTAACTCCTTCTTTTGCCGTGTCGTTGGGCTGTGGAATGGTCTTCCGGCGAGCGTGTTCCCACCATCATTTTTTTTTTTTGAATCGGACTAACTACTGATTGCCGGGAAAGGCATTTTCAGCTCAACCGGGCTTAGGGGGCGAGCACAGAAGGTGCTCAGCCAGCGAAATTTTGGGTTGGGTGACAATGCAAGGGCACCCCTGTAGGTACGAACCTCGACTTGGACCGCCAGCCAAATAAAGTACTAACCCTACGGGTGATCTGCCAGCGTTTCGGAAGTGACTACCTTGAGAAGAAACGCCGAAAGAAACTCAAGGCTGCGTCGGAGTAGAACTGCGCCTCGGTGCGTAAACGCACCGGTTGGCAGCAGTTGACTGAACTATCCTTCTTCGGCGCCGCCGGCGACGCCGGTGTCTTGGAATGAAACTAGTGTGTGTGTGTGTACCTCACTGTTTGATCGATCGGTGGCTCTTTTTACAGCCACTGTGATTGGATCTCCCACCATCATATGAATGGGATGTTTTATACGTAGCGCGAAGAGATATTTGTGCAAGCCGGCATGATCGCCCTGACTACCGATGGGCTTTTCTTACCTGTCGATAGTCGTTGGCGATTTTTGGTCTGCACCATGCTTACCATCAGGTATGGTGCAGTCACTGTGTCGAGTCGGTTTAAAAAAAAACTCTTTGACTAAAATGCAAAGCACCAAGCATCGACGCAGAGTCATCTTCCTCGCAGTCTTTTACCGGTTGCACGGTGGAGAGTGTTCTCAGGGACTATATTTTCTAATTTCACCAGACCCATTTCATCATAAAATCATCAGACGCTGTGTCGCATAGCATCGAATATGCTTCCACGATCTTATGACTCAGGAGGCTTTAAGAGAAGATTGAATAAGCATTTGTAAGGCGGATGCGGTCTATCGTCGGCTCAACTTTATCTTCTACCAGGTATGATTGAGGTGAAGCATTCGCCTGTAAATAATTAAACTACTAGCCCAGAATATCCCTATAAATTTTACTTATGAATATTTTCATGAAATCACATGGCCAGCCTACTCTAAAGGCTTCATGTAATTTTTTTGACTGCGTTATTTTCAACAGTACAAAGTTTAATCTATTTTCCGATGTAGGTATATTTATTGTGAAGGAAACAAATTGTTCTATAAAACTCTTTGGTCGGGCCTAGATCCAATATTGCCTCTTGGCAACAACTCAATATGGATATTACATATTTCAAGCGAACCTTTTTACATCTTTTCATCCGTCACGTCGTTTCTACAATGATACAAATACACTGGAATGTTTTAATTTCGTAAGCTTCTACGCTAGCATTCATAAGGTTAACTCTTGTTTCTAATTGTAACCATATATGGGCAAAATGTAATCATATTAATAAAAATGATTACGATTACATTTTACGTTTTTTACCATTAATATGACAGCATTTTGCTCATCTATATTTTAAACACTACAGAATCCCAGATTGCATACACATTTACGATTTCTTAATGTTTTAAATAGATTTAATCATGATTAAAAGAAAATTAAAATTACGACTACATTTTGTAATCGTTAATCATTAATCAGATTAAATTTTGCCCATCTCTGCTTGTACCATCTAAGGGCGGCTTATCCTAATATTTCACATAACTTAAGTTTACAACTTTTTTACTCTTGAACCGCTCCAGTTCCGCAGAGATGTTGCCTCATTGAGCGTTTTCTACTGTATTACGGCGAGGGTTTTGAAGATATGATAACCTTGCCCCACCCTCTCCCATCCACAGTAGAACCACGCGCGCGGGTTTACGGAGTCACAGCTATACGGTATCTCAAATCCCGGCTAAGACTAAGAAGTTCTCTAACTCCTATTAATATCGAGTCGGTGGAGTGTGGAGTGGTCTCCCAGCGAGCGTGTTCCCACCGTCCTATGATATGGGGTCCTTTAAACGAAGCGTGAAGAAATATTTGTGCAGTAGGCATCATGGTTGCGTCTCTCGAGAGGTATCTTTCACTGTTGATAGTCGTTATCTTTTTTTTGGACTGCTCTCTGCTTACCATCAGGCGTGGTGTGGTAACTGTGACGAGTAAGGATTTTTTTATTACTGATAGGCTTGCGCTTGACCTCAATCACACCTGATGGGAAGCGATGATGAGGCCGACGATGGAGCGCGCTCGCCCAGCGAATACCGATTCACTCGACGTTTGAAGATTCCCATGTCTTAAGATGCCGGAAACACCGACGCAGGAAGCGAGTTCCACTCCTTCGCGGTTCGCAGCAAAAAGGAGGAGGCGAATCGTTTCGAGGATGAAATAATCTAACCCTACTCTTGTATTTGAATCAATGCCGCATCTAGTAAAACGATTTAAGCGTGCAACTGCCTCGTTACCTTGTAGCCCGGGGCGGTGCGATAATGGGTAGGCGTCACTGGACGTAAAATCCTTGCTACAGACATCTCATTTCACTCCAAAGCAGTAATAACATATTTCAGAGGCTCGATTGTAGGTAAACCGTGTATATTGGAAATGAAAATTGGATCACAGGCAGGAACTGTTTTTGGTTTTTTAGGGTTCTTTGATTCAAAGAACCAGACCTACAGCCGTGGTATTTGAGGATCAGCATGATAACAGTAAGTCAACTGATCCTTAACGTTTGGTAGTCGCTGGTATTCTTGAAGTACACTGTGCTATCCATCAGGTGCGATGTAGCTACTTCGTCAGGCGTGTAAAAAAAAAAGATATTCCCGATACTGGGTCTCTGGATTTTTGTGATCAATGTGAACGGTGATCAACTACGCTATTGGTCACGTTGGGCGCGGCATATAAGCGCAAAGTGTATACATCCACTAACGTATTTCTGTCCTCCCCAAAAAGACATAGCGAGACGATATATTATTATTAAAAAGGATGTTCCGTAACCCTTAATTTGAAAAGCAACCGCACAATCGCTGAGAGCTATAAAACATAACCTGCCGAACGCGGGTGGGCGCCGCCCTAGCTTCCGGCGCGCCGGGCGCCGCCCAACCCGTATGTAAATATGGCGCAGATATCAACTTGTTTATGTGATTTAATGGAAAGTGTTCGCGATCACTTCTGTTCGGTTTATTTCACAACCGAGAAGTAAGTAGTTTACTCTGGCAGTAATAAACATACTGCATAACACAATTTCTTCTTATTATAAATACTATAACGAATTTATTATTATTATTTTTGGGAGTCGAAGCTGCTCGCGTCCGTAGGCTTTACCCTAGTAACCCTACACGTGACTCCTGGGTCGTACCAAATGAGCAGCAGCGAGTTGGTAGGGCGTTGGTGCCCGTCTGGATCGCGACCACAGTACATGGGTGTAAAGCCCGTCATATTGACCAGTTTCGGCTTGTCGCGTTTCGGGATCAGCTTGTGTATATCCAGTAGCTCATATACCTAAAGACCTTCAGTTGTGGTATATGTAGGCCGACATGGCGATAGAGACTATCAATGGATTTTCATCCTTTGATAGTCGCTTTCGTTTTTGGACTACACTGTACTTATCATCAGGTACTTACTCTGTAGTCACTATGTCGAGCCAGTGTAAAAAAAACGAGTCTTATGCGCGAAGTCATTTTAGATATCAGGTTCAACCAGGCTTGTTTCCGCAACTCGACGTCTAAACGCGCCCATTTTGAGAGACACTAGTTTTAGACTGTTTCAGAAGTACCAGCCCAGCTGATCCAAGAAATCCGTCAGCTGTTTGACGTTACTGGTTGCTTCCAAAACAGCACTCACCATGCCGAGGTGTCGTGCCCTGTATACTGCCAATTCACTGGACACAAGCAGCATATATTTAGTCGTTTTATCTTCCCATATGCATGCTCTGCTAAGAGAACTTCTGTGATACCTAAATAAAAGAGATGTCTGTTAAAATAGCCGTTCCCTGGTTATAGCATCTGTGACCCTGCGTATCTGGAATTTTTTTAAGCCTTGGAAAAATTTGTCTTGCCTCTAGGTATAGACCCCTAGTCTGCCTACAGTTTACTAAATTATTCCAGTCCATAGACACCTTGTTTTTTGTAGTATTTTAGAATTAAAGCAGCTAAAAGGCAGTAGAATAATCAGCTCAGTTCTGAACATTCTTGTAACGGACACCCTTATTGCCACTTCATCTGCAGCATCGTTACAGCGCTATCCACTATACCCTTTTATTTATTGGAAGATTATATCATTATTTTAAATACATACCCGAGTTAGCACTTGGTGGCGCTACTGGATCAGGCTCTAATTGTGAAATCCAGCTTTAATAGCTCTGCTATCCGACAAATCCGGATTTATTGATTTATTACCTTTTTGGAGATGATTGCATGAGATTATAATAAGATACCCATGCATTCGGTCGCGAGGAAAGAAACTAAATTTTAATTGTACGTCGCCGTGTCACCCTGATACAGGCCATAGTCACGAATAGACTGAAGCGCCGCCAGGTATTCAGAGTTGGAAATTTACTTCCTCTACCCTCTTTTGTGCTTGAAAATTTGAATATACCCGGCACACAATACTCACAATATTTAGGAAGTATTCATGTTTAGGAAGCGATAAAAAATGAGGTTCTAATTGTCGATTACTTTTATATACTGCATGTGATGAATCTGTTTGATTCCTTTCTTACTTTTCTCATGTAGAAACAGTACAATATTATACAAAGTACGGTACAGTAGATGTGGAATGTATCAACGCACAAACGGTTAGCAGATAATAGTGTTTATATTAAACGTTAATATTTTAAAGTGTTGTGTCGTGTAGATTATGTTGGAGCGATCCTATATTTCATGTAGCCGTCTGCGCTCGCAAACGGCCTTATTCTGAATTGCATTTTATTTCGTGAACTCGAAGTAACGCTTGCGGGTCGCGTTAGGAACGTGGTGGTGCTTGGTTTGAAAGATAGTGTCATCGATAGCATTTACGAGTATAAAAGCATGTATCGATGGTTCGGGCGCGTGGAAAGGATGAATGATGAAATAATGACCAAAAAGATATATGTATGTTATGAATGTGAGTGGTAGCATATATCGGCAAAATGTAATCAAATTAATAAAAATGATTACGATTACATTTCACGTTTTTTACCATTAATATGACTGCATTTTCCTCATTTATGTTTTAATCACTACAGAATCCCAGATTGTATACACATTTATGATTTCTTAATGTTTTAAATGGATTTAATCATGATTACAGACTAAGAAAATTAAAATTACGTCTAAATTTTTTAATCGTTAATCATTAATCAGATTACATTTAGTCCATCTCTGAGTGGAAGTAAGAGCCTAGAATGACTGAGACTCACCTATACAGACCAAGCAAAGAAAATTCTGATGCAGGGTAACGTCAAAAGAACGCAGAATCGGCAGGGTACATGATGGGACTAATTAATGTTGAGGGAATGAAAGAAACTTGCAAAAATAGATAGAAGTGGCGTTCCTTTATCTCTGCCTGCCCCAATAGGGATTCGGCGTGATGATAAACAGATAACAATGCTTAGATTTCGATGTAGAACATTTTCAAATCAAATCAAATAATTTATTACTCTCCATAGTGTATACGAGGGATGTTACGGAGCTTCGACTCCGACTCCGATAAGTCGGAACTTCCGTTTGATATTACACCTCCGGTTCCGACTTCGGTTCTGAAACTTTTTAATCGGAGGCATTCATCGGAGGTCACCACCACTATTGTAGTCAATTTATTTGATTTCATTTTATATGTAATCAAACAATCAGTGCTACTTAATTTAAAGATCTCATTTTTTTAAATTTAAATTTAAAATTATGATTAAAATTATTAAATTATGTAGTATATGTACATTTTAAATTATTACTAAAAGGTTATTTTTTTATTTTACATTTACATTAAATTAAATTAAATAGAAATTAACACAAAAACAACCCTGGAGCAAATTTGATTTAATTTGTGCATTCTTAATGGAAAAATGTTAATAAGACACACATAAATGTTTATTTTCATTGTCTGTGTATGTGTAAATTTATCACTTTCTAATTAATAAGGTTCACTGAATAATGTTTTTATTTGTCCCTTAATAAAACTATTTTATTCTGCCGTCACTTGTGACTGACATTGCCTCCGACTCCGATTCCGACTTCGGTTCCGACTCCGATAAATCAAATTTAAAAACTCCGACTCCGACTTCGGTTCCGATAAAACTGCCTCCGTTACATCCCTAGTGTATACACACATCTTTTTTTATTAGTATTAACTATGCACCCTATTGGGCATGGCATCAAGACAGAATTTAATGTTTTACGTTTTCAGTTATTTCCTCGAGAATAAGACCGTGCTACAGTACAGTATGGACCATAATTTTGATTGAAATTTATTGCTCTGCCTTGCATCAGCAGAGGGCACGGAACAAGCTCACAACAATAAGCCATTCGGGTGATTAAATGATACGTTTACTAGAATATAACTTGCCGTCACATAATTTTAGGTTAAGCGAAATTTTTATTTAACAATAATTGTGAACTACTAATCATAAATACTTCAACGGGTCTTATGCGCGAATTAATTTATTTTTAATTACGGCTCGACGTTTTTTTCTGGTTATGCAGGTCGTGGACACGAGCTGGCTGATGCGCCGCGGAGTCTTCGCCAGCAGCGGGAAATTGCTTCTTCTGTCCTTTTTTGTTCTCGATAATATGAAATGTCGAGCCATCATTAAAATAAGTAAATTTACGCATAAGACCCCATAAACAAAACGCGAATCACATAATCACAGCAACAACATTTATTTGTTTTAACATAATATTATATATCCCCTAATATTACCTGCTTACTTTTTAATATACTATGCTAACTTTTTTCATATGTCCTCACTATGCGGTAAGGTTATTAGTATAATACTAGTGCATAATTTAGATGATTATGGACTTAAGAAAATATCATAATAAACTCATCACTTGAAAAAAATGGGCAAAATGTAATTACAAAAATGATCAATTATTACAAAATATAATCGTAATTTTTAAAACATCACGAAGTAATAAATTTGTGTGCAATTAACGACTCATTAGTGTTTAAAGTATAGATGGATAAAATGTAATCATATTAATGATGCAAAATTCAAAATGTAATTGTTAATGTTTTCATTAATCTGATTACATTTTGCCCATCTTTGGTTACGAGCAAGTGTGATGAGAAATACTGTTACAAACTTCGTAGTTTTCCATAAAGGCTTAACGGATGAAAATGTATTTTTTTTTATATTTTTAATACTTACGAGATTATTTTGTTTTTGAATGTGCAGGAATTTCCCAAATTCAGCTAAAAACTTGGCAAGATATGATTTCGCTGGAACATGCGAGCGCAGTGCTGCTGTCAACCCGTGCTGTGACGGGCCGTGAGTTACAAAGATTTAGAAATTACTTATTAACCAGTAAGACGTCTCTTTGAAAATGTAAAATTATAATAGTTTTATCTCCCGCGCCTGTGATATGTATAAGAAAGGTTTTTCTATGCTGTCGACATTCTGTCTTGTATGTATGGCTCCTTTAGAAGAATGCTGAGAATAAAATGTCAGTTATGATCAGTGGTCGTGGGTGTGCTGGTAGAAAGACACAGATTTTGGCGTTTTACTGCTTATTTGCACTTTAAGGCACACCGAACTGCGACGCACACGCACGTACTCTAGCCTTGCGTCTCGGTAGTTGACTGCTTTAGCTAGAGCATCCCTTGCGCGCGCGCACCCCTTACTCCGCGCGTCTCGTAACATCCTAACGACCTTTAGGGCGTTTAACACAAACACGTATCGGGCAGCGTCTACATGCTATACAGTTTAATTTAATTTTTTCTTTCTTGTTTGTATTTATACAATTAGTAAGTTAATTTTATTTTACTGTTTTATGTTTCTTAGCTTGATATTTGTTTTTGTGGAAGCTTTGTATGTTAATATATATTTTCTTATTGTTTATTTATTGCTGTATGTTTCTCTGAAAATATAAAAAATAAAATAAACAAGATAATATTTACACTAATGGCCTCATTTTGAAGTCTGAATTTTCACTTTTAAATTAAAGGTTTATTATGGTGACTATAAAACCAACATCTATAAATTTCGCACGGTGAAAAAACATAGCACGCATTAGGCCTTAATCTCTATTGTGTAGACAAGGAAAATCTCAATTAAACTACAGATAAGAATAAAATGATAACTCTATTAATTTGTAGTTCTATGTTCCAATTTAAGAGATTGGTTGTGACGTCACAAGACTCTTCACATATGCATCGAAGCAAGCGTTTTCGTCGAAACAATACGAACATTGGTCAATATTGGCATGTTTGTTGCGCGTGATGAATGACACATATGTATATTATGTTGGTCAAACATATTTTAGCATAGGGCGACAAAGTTTGGCAGTTTTCGATCTAAGCAATTGTTTTTTCAAGGCAATGTTTCTTGGAAGACAGACGTATAGAGATGAGTTCGGAAAAATATTCAATCCAGAAATAGGATAATATTCATAACTTTAATGTTACAGTTGCGTACGCAAATGATAGTAGGTACGAATCCTGGCACACACCTTGGTAAGCACCTTCTTTTTTGGGAGTCGAAGCTGCTCGCGTCCGTAGGCTTTACCCTAGTTTCCCCACACGTGACTCCTGGGTGGTGCTAAACGAGCAGCAGCGAGGTGGTAGGGCGTCGGTGCCCGCCTGGATCGCGACCACAGTACATGGGTGTAAAGCCCGTCATAGTGACCAGTTTCGGCTTGTCGCGTTTCGGGATCAGCTTGTGTATATCCAGTAGCTCATATACCTAGAGACCTTCAGTCGCGGTATATGTGGGCCGACATGACGATGTAGACTATCAATGGATTTTCATCCTTTGATAGTCGCTTTCGTTTTTGGACTACACTGTACTTACCATCAGGTACTCTGTAGTCACTATGTCGAGCCAGTGTAAAAAAAGACCTCAGGCTTTTTCCAGGTTAAGTGCGGATTTAGGTTCCACAGGCTCATCGGTGCAGGAAATCTTCGTAAGGAAACCAGCATGGCACCTAATAGAAGTGTCACGACACCCTACAAATGTAACCCACTAGTAGTTAGGAGTCTAGTTTGAGAAACTCCTTACAATACGTGCCGTATCCAATAATACCGTCTTCTGTATTTGGCTCTTGATCCAACAAAGCGAGAGGCTGTTGAGATGATAATCGAGGCTCTTTACGATTAGTCCATTAGTCGATACGACTATCGGGATAGCAAATGTTTGCGTTGAAGGCGATGAATAAATAATTTTAACGTGTTTATACTATTTTTACATATTTTATTTATATTTGACAAAACTAAAAACAAAAAAACAATAATCTTCTAAATTAAAAAAAATACAATTATACTATAAAGAGAAAAGTTTACATTAAAGAGGTTTTATATAATAATGAAATAAGGTTTTAAACATAACAGTATTATTACATTAATATTATGATTGGTTGATAATTAATAAGCCTCTAAGGCAAAGCAAGGGCTGATGACGTAATTTTAAATTTAAAGGTTACTAATAAAACGACTTCATAATTTTATAAATATTAACTCAAAATGAACACAATCTCTAAGTTTTCTAATGAATACCAAAAATAAGCAAATACCCCCAGAAAAATAAATGTGGACGAAGCAGTATCAATCTGGCGCGAGCGGTGGTAATGAATTGGCTGGACTATGATCGATGCGGCCGCGCGTGTCATCCGCTAATGGCCGTGCGTGGAAACCGTACGCACTGTGCTCTAAAAACGCAACGTCTCCACACAGAACCGAACTGTAACTGTTGAAACATTTCCGCCCTCAATCGTAATCGACTAGTCTATATTTATTTGTAAGGTGAGCATTTGAGACGATGTTATTGGGTATTCTGTGGTATATTAAACATTGTTTCTAGAAATTAGAACACCAAATTATTGTTCAGAAAAAGTTACCAGGTAATCATTTAAAAATGTAGTTTATGCATGTAGACGGCGCCCGATACGTGCTTCTATTAAACGCCCTAAAGGTCGTTAGGGTGTTACGGGACACACGGGGTAAGGGGTGCGCGCGCGCAAGGGATGCTCTTGCTAAGTCAGTCGACTACCGGCACCCAAAGCTAGAGTATGTGCGTGTACGTTGCAGTTCTGTGTGTCATAAAGTGCAATAAACACTGAAACGTCAAAATCCGTGTCTTTCTCCCAACTCACCCACGAACACCGGTCATAAGTTAATTTTAAGGTCATGAGCACGCTGGCTGAAAAGAAAATCGACAGGCCATAATTAAAATAAGCTAATTCTCACATAAGTTCAATTAATATGTTAACAATACGTGAAAGTTGAAAATTTGTGAATGTTTGTCGAAGCCAGTAATTTTTTTTTATGTACTGTTGATTTATGAATATAATATTAATAATACATTAATTAATAAACGAATATTATTATAATTAGTGCGGTACGAGTGCATAGCGCGGTTTTGGTGCCCGCTGTGTCGTACGGCAGTGAAGCTTGGCTATGTTAGAAGAAGCAAGAAAGTAGAATTAATGCAGTAGAAATGCAGTCTCATCGTTTTATATGCGGAGTAACGCTTGCGAATCACGTTAGGAAAGACAAAATACACAGAATTGTTAATTTGAAAGATAATATCATCGATAGCATGCACAAAAGTATGCTTCAAGGGTTCGGGCACATGGAGAGGATGAAGCATGAAAGGATGACGAAAAAGATATACTACATGATTGTGAGTGGAAGTAAGTGCCGAGGCCGACCGAGACTTGCCTACACTAATCAAATAAAGAGAGGGTAGTGTGATAAATACGGAGTTGAATAATGAATGTTAAGAAGAGAGTGGCGTTCCATTCTCTCTTCCGACCCCAATAAGGATTCATCGTATTTATAGATAGAATATTAGTATTCTAAAGTATTCGTAAGTAATAATAAAATAACAAATAATAATAGACAGAATTATTAATATTAATAGTTCTGTAATGTAAGTACTATGTGTCTGTAAACGCACAGTACATACTAAAACATTAATAGTATTTATACTATACGGATGTTCAAAGTTAGGACGCTGTAGTTTTTTACTGGTCGATGTTTTCCCGCTTGAATTTTTGTTCGCGTTGCTTGCCAATCTATTATAATATTTCACGCGGATATTTTCGCCTGTGCGTGCGCTATCATACAATTTATAGAGTTAAATAAATTACGGTATAATATCGCGCGGTAAAAATTCTCAATGCGTGTTGGACTTCAAACTCTCGTGGAGTTACTCGCCCAGTGCGTACTGAATATGAGTTGCGAACGCATTTCATTACGCAAAATGATTCACCGCCGCCCAGTGAAATGGAAAAGACGTTTAGCTGAGCATTATGTTATAAGTGGGTATTTTTATATTACCAAATGGTAGGGGATGTTGTTTTATTAAACTAGAAGTTCCCAGTGACTGCGCTTGCATTAACAATGAAGAAACACAGCGTTTGGTTCAACATAAAGTAAATTTCAAAATGGAGACAGGAAAATTTTTCCTGCTGGATGAAGGGAACGCCTTCGTTCTATGACATTGGATACTTTAATAGAAGTGTGATGAAGCTTTTGAGAAGGCCGGCATGTAGGCATGATTATGGCGACTATTGACGAAATAGTTACTTTGCGATTGTAATATAATTTACAGTTGGAAAACTGACCGCGATCTGTGTTGATGTCAGAGGCACGCGTTTCCAATGGGAAAGTTAAGTTCGTCCCTGAATCTCGTTTATATCTTTGTTAGAGCAATGTTCAGTACTTTCGAAGTTCCAAGTCACTCATGTCTGGTTTATAACTAGTTAAAAGCACTTTTTTTTATATAGCCCGGGGGAAATCCCTAACGGACGTCAGGGGGCGGTGAGGGCAGCCCCCCGGTGTGTAGGACTTGCACCGACTAAAACCCCCGGGGTGTTCCTTCTTCCCGTCTGACCGGGGCCAGAGGAACAGCGTCATCCTCTTCTCCGACCCTCGGCAACGTCTGGTCTTTTGCAAGGCCGCATCTCTGCACTGCGAGGAGTGGTGTAAGGAGCCACCCCTCGCACACCTCAATATCTTGGAGCGGTGTGCGGAAGCACGTCACACACCGCTCTCGCCTGGAGTTAAAAGCACTTTAGTCAACTTATACTAATGTAGTATTTCGATGTAACTAAGATAATATCAAGGGCAGAAGATAATTATTATTACTCAGTCTAGTTTCACTGCAACGCCTCCTTTTTTTTTCCACATTTTTTGTGGAATCCATGTAAAGGGACTTGGACATTAAACCCAGCATACTTGTCCATTGCGGGTTGGTGGGTGAGCACTGTGAACAAAGATGGTGCTGCAGCAGCTTCGATGCAATCTACGTGTAATCCGACATGCTATATACCTAAGCCAACTCTTACAATACCTCAGTGTTATAAAGACATTATTCTATGCTGACAGTAGACCCCTTTTTTTGGTAACCTGGTGAAAATCCTCATGGATCGTCAGAAGAGTGGTGATTGACGCCGCCCCAGTATGTTGGACTCTTACCGACTAAAACCACTGGGTATTTCGTCACCCGCCTGCCGTGGTAGACAGGCGGCAGTTGTGACTCAGGGTACGGCCTTGCCAACTTCTTCGGTTTCCGGCGACGTCCGGCCTTCTTCAAGACTCGCCTAAATTGTGTGGGGAAGGTTTCCTGTAAAGTGTGACCGCCTGTCTCGTCTTTGTGAGTTCTCATTGGAGCGATAATTTCTCGCACACCACTCACGCCTAAATATGAAGGTAGATCCACGGTCAGAAGATAATAAAATAAATACAAATATAAAATCAATATAACTGATTCTTTCACACAATACCCATTTTATGCGAAGACCGTCTATTAAAAGATCAGCCCTTAAGCCCTTTGGAATGATAATTTTATTACTATTAAACGGTTTTCGAGTGCAAGTAAGCCTTGTTTAATTGCGAATCCCTTCCTGTAGGCTTGTAATGAAGCGTAGCTCTTTGGGTGCTCGTTATTTGTTATATAAACTTGATGTATGAACTTGAGAAACGGATTCCTTTGTGTGGAGCCATAGGACATAATTTTCACTTATTACATCGTGTTTTATTTGAAACGACATTGTTGTCGATGATAATTAAGGCAATTTAAGACAATCTGAGGCTAACGGTGACAAATTGCAAAAAGGCAGTGGCGAACATAACAAATATACTCTGGGAATGCAAATTTTTATTATTAATTTTTATCATTAATTTTTATCATATTTGTAATGAAACAAATGAAATGCGAATTGTTTGTTCACTACATATATAAATATTTACGTTGTTAATACTTATTTTAAATAAATATGAAACGCAATAATATTTACAGTAAATAAGTAATTCATAGGAATAAGCTGATATTTATTAAATGTAAAAAGTAAAACATCTTGCATCTAATTAATTTGACATATTTAGTTAAATTCAAACATTACAATACACAAATATACTTAAAAATACGATGATAGAGACCCAGGTACAAAATTAATGTCTTAAAAACAGTTAGGTACAGCAGCACCATGCATCATGTACCAGCTCCATATCAAAACATCGGCGCCGTAGAAGAAGGAAAGTTTTGTCCACTGTAACAAACCGATGCGTTAACGCTCCGAGACGCAATTTCATTCTGACGCAGCCTTGAGTTTCCTTCAGTGTTTCTTCTCAAGGTAGTCGCTTTTAAAACGCTGGTAGATGACCGTTAGATTCGTATTTCTGGCTTGCGGCCCACGTCGAGGTCCGTACCCACAGGAGTGCCCTTGCATTACCACCCAACCCATAAGTTGCTGGCTGTCACTCTAAGTGCTCGGCTTCTCCGGCCGGTGTACTTGTGAGGGTCTCTCCCGAACGCAAAATTGAAATACTTTTATCTAGATTATATTATAATTACAATTTACCACCATGATATTGTATAAATATTGATACTTTAATATAAAATAATATTTACAAATAGTGGTTCAGATGAATAAACAACAATTTAAAAGTCTTTTGAGTACAAAAAGCACTTCTTTTAGTTGCGAAGAAATTCGAGAGTTGAGAAAAATCAAAATTATAATCTTATATCAACAATTATTGTATAAATTACCAAAATTTGCCCTAAATAAATTATTCATATAAAAATAATCGTGAAACTAATAACGAAGAAATAAGATTAAGTTATTCGAATGACTATAGCTTAGAAACTAAATTAAAATGGCTCATAAAATACTTTATTTTCACGATTTCCTGCTTCGAATCCTGCTCCAACATAGTAACGAGCCTCAGGCGCCGTGAGATTGGAATATGCAAATAGCAGATCCGTTTTAACTCTCCCAACTGCTGTGTTGTTATCCCTAAATATATCACAATGGAAGCAAACAAAGCTCCATCCAAACTTTTCGATCCAGAAAATTATTGTACATAGGCTCTCTTCATGATAAAGACGAAAAATAAGACGATGAGAATTGTGCGCCGTGTATTCAGACTAGGATGTCTTTTTGATCCTGACTCGGTATATTACCGTATCACGCCTGATCTGCAGTCCAAAAGACGACAGCAACTATCAACAGTAAAGAAATATCTATGTAGTCGCAGCGATCATGCCGACCTGCACAAGTATCTCTACACGTTCCGTTTACCGGACCCCCTATATCATAGGACGGTAGGAACATGCCACCGGAAGACCATTCCAAAGCTCTATGCCTGCTATAATAAGTGTTAGAGAACTTCTTAATCGTAGCCAGGATGTGAGTTACCGTCGGTATAGCCGTGACTCCTTAAATCTACGCGCTTGGTTCTTTTATGGAAGGGAGAGGGTAAACAAGGTTCAACAGTTCTTCAGAACATTCACCGTGATACAGACGGTAGAAAACGCTTAGCGGTGCAATATCTCTGAGCTTACTTTCTGTTTTGACACTTATGCCGTTACAAAAGCACCCTTGCAGTCACGATAATTACTTATCTCTATATAGAGTAGGGCGTTTAAAAAAAAAAAAATATTCCTCGGAACCATGCTCAAAAGTTTCGTTTTAATGCCAAAATAGGCCTCTGAAAATATGAACCCTTAATATTAATATTTAGGTTGTCCGCATCGCAATTTTCGATTTCTCATACAAATAACACAGAACAAAAGTTTTTTTTCTTTTGATTTCTATAAGTAATGGACGATATATCGTATTGTAATACCCATTCGTTATTTTTGTAGAGAATTTAACGCCCTACAAAAAAGGTCTAAAGTAAATTTTTGATAAATCAACTCAGTCAAAAGTTATTCAAGATCGAAGTTTAACTCACTATGTATGACAGCAGTGACGTGCATAGGGTACTTGGGCAAAGTAGGCAAAATTCGCGTAATTAATTTGAATATTATATTATAATAGTAAATATTATATTGCGCTCATGGGAAAGATAAATAGTGTAAAAATGGAATAGATATAAATATAAATGTTTCCTTTTTTTGTTTAATTTTAAGCAATTAATTGCAGACTTGTTTATCGTTAAGGCATGCAATGATTTCATGCATCTATGGAATGACCGCTACTGTATGACAGCATGTATGTGTATGATGTAAAATGCGGTGTGATTAAGGATCAGCGATATTTATGCGATGGAGTTATAGAATCTAAGAAAGCGAGAACGCTAGTAACTGTCTTACACTAGATGGCGTTGTAACTTAGATGCGCACATACGTTTATTATATTAAAAGCTCTATAATTACTCATTACTCTCATCACACTAGCTCGTAATTATTTACATTACGCTCTAGTACTATAATAACATTACCGAACTCCAATTGCGGTAATTTGAGTTAAATTTGAGCTGCTGGCGGAGATAAACATACTTTTGTAATTTACTTGCTGTCATCGTTCGCTCCGGATGTCGTACGGATGTGTGGTTGTCCTTATAATAAATATCTGCAAATAAGCCGTGGTGGCTGCCGGCAGAATAGAATAGCACCCCCCTCTTCTTGCTGAGGTGTTGTAAAAGGCGACTAAGGTATCTCTTTAACACTGCAATTCAACCAGGTGTTCAGAGAAGGAAAACTCGACCAAACCTGCATCCCGCTCCCTCCCGATCGTACTGGTTCTCCTTTCCATCGGGCCCCAGGGAGCTCGGACGAAAGAGTGCTTTTCTGGCTGCGCGTCCAGTTATGCACTTAAATATCTCCTGCGCAATTGACTGTTTCCGAAAACTAGACCTCGAATTTCTTAACCGGTGTTGAAACAGTCGCCGTGGCCGAAACCGGCTAGGGCATTATCATCATCATCTACAAATTTATCGGCCTGTTATTTGAGCAGCTGGGTCCAAGCCCAGTACAGTTGCTGAATCACTTTCCGTCTCGTTTATGTGTAACTCCTTTTTGCTGCGTACCGCGAAGGAGTGGAACTCGCTTTCTGCGTCGGTGTTCCAGCACCTTATGACATGGGAATCTTCAAACGTCGAGTGAATCGGTATTAGCTGGGTGAGCGCGCTCCATCGTCGGCCTCATCATCACTTTCCAGCAGGTGTGATTGAGGTCAAGCGCAAGCCTGTATGTAATAAAAAAAAAACCTAGCGTTGCTAGTGATACATTACACCTAAATGTTACAAGTCAGTTTCCACCTATGTATCGTGTACCAACCCTAGCCTTCCTCGATATGAGTTTGAGTGTCAATACCGTGGCGCCTGTAAATCAGTTAGTGAAGATTGTGTCGGTAGATGACGCCGTAATGCGGTTTGCTCGCGGATACGCTACTGTTTAACAGCCACCGTTTTCTGTAGGGTTGTCACTCAATTTATTTTAATTATTTATTTTTTAAACAAATGTTGCACTACAGTAGGATCTACTCCTGTCTCTGTCTGTGAGTGTTTTTACAAGCATGAACTTCATATTCACAAATGATGATGTCCTAGCCGGATTCGGCCACGGCGACTGTTTCAACGCCGATTAAGAAAATCAAGGCCCAGTTTTCGGAAACAGTCAATTGCGCAGGAGATATTTAAGTGCATAACTGGACGCGCAGCCAGAAAAGTAGTCTCTCGTCCGAGCTCCCTCGGGCCCGATGGAATGGAGAACCAGTACGATCGGGAGGGAGCGGGATGCAGGTTTGGTCGAGTTTTCCTTCTCTGAACACCTGGTTGAATTGCGGTGTTCAAGAGATACCTTAGTCGCCTTTTACGACACCTCGGCAAGAAGAGGGGGGTGCTATTCTATTCTGCCGGCAGCCACCACGGCTAAAAAATAATAATTAATAATAATAATTCACAAATAGCCGGATCTGGAACAACTACCTGTATGTCATACAAATATTTGTTTCATGTGGGGTTCGAACCTACAAATCGATGCGCTGAAGTTGCACATACGACTATTTCGCCATCTGCGTCGCTAATTGTATTAGTATTTTATTTAAACGTGAAAAAAACTTCGATTTTTTTGTCGACAAAAATTTAAATTTTAGAAGAAACGCTCTTTTTGGACATCTTTAAATGTAATATTTATGTAAAAGAGTACAATATTACAATAAGTGTTCTGGCGGAAAATGGTCAGATAAGAAGAATTTAATGAATTAATTTTTTTTCTACTGTCACGACAATGTACCTACGTGATAGAAAAAGTACAGTGTAGTTGAAGACCGGCAACAACCGTCAAGAGACAGAAATCCTATTATACGGTATCTCACATTCCAGCAGGGACTAAGAAGTTCTCTAACTCCTTCTTTTGCCGTGTCGTTGGGCTGTGGAATGGTCTTCCGGCGAGCGTGTTCCCACCATCCTATGATATGGGATCCTTTAAGCGTAGCGTGAAGAGATATTTGTGCAGGCCGGCATGATCGCTGCGACTACCGATGGGTTTCTTACCTTTCGATTGTCGTTGGCGTTTTTTTGGACTGCACCATGCTTACCATCAGGCTTGGTGCAGTAGATCCGTGTCAGTGTAAAAAAAAATCCTTTGAAAATCGCCTTCGCTATATATGCCTACATATACCACTATGGAAGGTTTTTAGGTATGCGAACAACTGGATATACAGAAACAAATCTCGAAACGCATAAGGTCGAAGCGAGTCATTATGTCGGTCTTTACACTTGTGTACTGTGTTTGTTCCAAAAAAATATTTTTGTTACCCCTTTCACTTCGCAAATTCATCCTGAGAGAGTAACAAAAAATATATACTTACAAAAAGTGAGAAAATATGAGTTTTTCATACTTAAAAAAATATTGTTACAGGTATTTTTCAGACGACAAAAATATCTTAAAGTACGACCGGTCCATACAAAGATTACAAAAAAGCATATTTTTAGAAATCTACGTTTTCTTTTTAAAGTGTTGTTCGTGACAGCCCTAGGTCCCTGTTCGAGTTATAGCCTAAAGGGTTTCGCTCCCCGCCGCGGCCGCTGAGAGTCGTTTTAAAACAACGTTATTAAACAAACCGCACTGATGCGGTTGCGACGCTCATAAATATTAAACGGAATCGTTTAACTGCCTTGCTTTGGAGTAATCGCTTTCACTAATTCGCTTTTGCTTCGGATATTCTGCTGCATTGATTAGCCTTTCAGGTTATTCTTCTGAGGGGGGACATCAGGATTTTCTACCAATGTGTCCTATCAGTTCTAACGTTCGAAGTCAAGAAGTGGACGCTATCGGTTGGGCTAGTCCATAAGTTTTTGGGAGTCGAAGCTGCTCGCGTCCGTAGGCTTTACCCTAGTTTCCCTACACGTGACTCCTGGGTGGTGCTAAACGAGCAGGAGCGAGGTGGTAGGGCGTCGGTGCCCGCCTGGATCGCGACCACAGTACATGGGTGTTAAGCCCGTCATAGTGACCAGTTTCGGCTTGTCGCGTTTCGGGATCAGCTTGTTTATATCCAGTAGCTCATATACCTAGAGACCTTCAGTCGTGGTATATGTGGGCCGTCATAACGATGTAGACTATCATTGGATTTTCATCCTTTGATAGTCGCTTTCGTTTTTGGACTACACTGTACTTACCATCAGGTACTCTGTAGTCACAAAATCGAGCCAGTGCAAAAAAAAAAAAGTGAGGTATTGGGGAAGGCAGCGCTTACCCCAGAGATTGTGCCTGCATGGATGTGGTACGCCCATGCTCTGAAGCATCGATTATAAGGCCGCCAGTCCTCGTCAAAGTAAAGTAGTGTCTTTGAGGTTTTACCGATACAAGTCCGACACAAAGTTAGATAATTCCCTTCTGTGCTGAAGACAAAGATTTTCCTCAAGTAAATAAAAACCCACCACCCCTAAAATTCATGGAAGCCAATGAGTTTAACTAATTTCTGTCACTTCAAAATCGAGGCCGGCTGACAGAAATAGACGCCACCCTCCCCCTTCTACCATAAATTGACGAGACGCCGTGCTGGTTTGCACCCTTTTGTGGTTGACATTCCTGCTGCTCGCACTAAGCGATTTGCCTCCTCCTTTTTGCTGCGTTCCTTTTGCTGTCCGTTTGCTGTATGTAATAAAAAAAAGCCGCTGAGTTTCCACTACACCCAACTATGTCGTATGAGTTAGCAGCCGTTACTGGATCGCCATAGTCAAACACTGACTGCTATAATCCAAATGGTACTTTAACTTCTTTGTCTCTTATTTATATTTAAAAAACACCACGATTATTTGAAATTTATATCCCCAAAAGGCTTGGATAGTAGTAATGTGTGAATCTCAAAAAACCCATTCCGCGTCATTAGATCCGGAGTAATGTTCGAATGCCAGCATTAGCACGATATCTGAGTAACCGCCTCGCGTGACGTCCTACGGGACCGATTGGGAACGCCGCTGTGTGATTCCCTCTACATAAGCCATTAGCAGGTGATTTTGTTAAGGGGATGACTAACAAATACGAAGTTAAAGATGTGGATTAAATATGGACATAAAATCTGGCTGCTGCGGAT
Organism: Automeris io; assembly: GCA_036320925.1. Lineage (NCBI taxonomy): Eukaryota > Metazoa > Arthropoda > Insecta > Lepidoptera > Saturniidae > Automeris > Automeris io. The sequence goes on from JAUDJH010000008.1 coordinate 1,283,269, forward strand.
CTCTTGGACAGCGTTTCGGACCAATGTATTCATCTTAGAAAAACTTAACACAACTGAATACAAGCGTATCTTGATTCAGCAAAGCAGGCCTTACATCTAGTTTCTACTTTCCAGGGTATTTCCTTGCCTATGATCTGTACTCTCAGGCTCCTCGGTATGCAGTTAACTGTTGAACTGAACTCTAGGCACTCAATTGAGCTTAAAGCTAAAAGAGCTCATAAAAAGTCAGCTGTTATTTTTAAGGTCATACAAAACTTTGTTTTTATTCTCTCTCGACACAGTGATCAAGTCACGCCTGATGGTAAGCATGGTGGAGTCCAAAAAGGTAAACAACTATCAACAGTAAATAAAACCTATCGATAGTTGCAGAGATCATTCCGCGGCCGATCTGCACAAACATTTCTGCAAGCTTCGTTTAAAGGATCCTTTGTCATACGATAGTGGGAACACGCTTGCCGAAAGATCATTTCACAGCCCACCGACTCGACAAATGTAGGAGCTAGAGAACTTCTTAATCCTAGCCGGGATGTGATTTACCGTATAGCTGTGACTCCGTAAACCCGCGCGCGTGGTTCTATTATGGAAGGGAGAGGGTTGAACAAGGTTAAATAATTCTTCAGAACACGAGCTGTGTACTACATATGGTACAAAACGTTCGATGAGGCAATATCTCTGCCCTACTGGAGTAATTCAAGATGCTAACGTAACGTCTGGATGATTCATAACGCTGAAAGCCCTCTCCTGCAACTTATCCAGGGTGTCGAGTAAATACTGGGCAAAACCGTCCCAGAGATGCCCAGTAGATGAGTCCCACTAATCCATGCAAGATCTGACCTGGTCCTTATACAATATGTTACGTTGATCGGGCGTGAAAATCCGTTTGCTGGGGATACCAAGTCTACATGATGTCACTAAGATAACAGTCTCTAAATGATTCCTAAGGTCTCATGAGATCACAGCAAATATCTATACCTTAGATACTTAAGCTTGCATTGCAAGCTGCAGATTCTGGAATGAAGAAAGGACGGAGAATGGGGTTTTTGTACAAAAAAATACACACATCTGCGTTTTCTTGGCACTGAACTCGACCGAATTCCTGTCGCTCCAAGAAGAAATGAGACTTAGAGATTAACGAAGGTAGGGGTACAATATGAATCTTGTACAAAAAAAATACGCACTCCTGTGTTTTCTTGGCACTGAACTCAACCAAATTCCTGTCGCTCTAAGAAGAAGTGAGGCTTAGGGACTCCTGTATATGACGCAGGTACTATTGTCTGTTCCCGGATGACTTGTTCGATGGCACGCGCTGTTCCCAACTAAAATCTGAGTCTAAATAGTAATTATTGAATTCAGGAGTCTGGATAGCACGACGCCTTATCTGTAGCCTTCCGCTCTCGAATTCCGAAACGCGGCAGCGGAAAACTTTGTCCGCGTTCAGATCGGCCGTAACTCCCCTGCTCACTGATTCGTTGCGCCCGATAAGATAATAGAGCCAACTCTTTACAAATGCCGTTTTGATTTTGTTTCAAACAGTTTCCCGTTCCGTGATCAGCGTTGAGAAAGGATTAACGCTGAGATTTATATATGTATATATATTTTTTGGTTTCTCGGGGGAAAATCCTGCATAGGACCATCAGGGCCGCTGTGAGGGCAGCAGCCCCGGTGTGTCAGACTCCTACTGACTAAAAACCCCCGGGGTGTCCCTCTGATCGCTCCACCCGAGCCTGGGAAACCAAATTCATCTAGACGCCCGGAGAGCGAAATGCCTTGTCGAGGCTGCCTCTCTGGGACGGGTAGGGGTAAAGAGCCCACCCTTCCAACATCTATCCCACAGGCGGCGCGCCGGACACTGCACACCGCCACCCTCTCATCCGGACAGCAGACTCCCTCAAGTCTACTGCCCGGCTAGAGATTTATAATATAGACGGTGCTTTGACTTCTCTCAGCGGATTTATCCACTTTACGCATATAATGCATAGTTTCAAAACCCGCTGAAACGATTTTTCGTACAATATTTTTTAATAGTTCAAATAGTAATTTGAAATGTGTTTATCAAAGAAAATATTATGTATAAATTTTTTCTTTTTGCTTTTTTACTCTAGAATAATAAATACTTTATAATACCTTATAAGAATGTGTTTGTTAAGTCAAAGATTAATTATAAGTTTTTATAAATAATTGGAATTTGAAAAAAAAAAATGTTATAGCGGGTTTTGAAACTAGACGCCTCACATGTTGTTCCCAATATGACCAGTAGCGCAGCTGATCGCCGTTCTCAGGGCATTTACACATGACATTTCTATCAGACGCCGTGCAGTTTTCCTCACGACTTTTCTATGTAGTTTAATGTTGTGGCTGTAGTGGCACAGTGGTAAGGAAACTTATTTACATTTTTAACCGACTTTAAAAAGAACAAGATTTTATGTGCATTATTTATTTTTATTATTTTTTTTTTATTTTACAAAACAGGGTGCCAAACATGGGTGACATAGAGTAAAAAAAACAAAAAGATCATGGTACCAAAATAGAAGATAAATGCCTCCACAATTATAGGGCGCCACAGCATGCATAATAATTAATACATAATGCTAGCTTACAGTAAAAAACATTACTAAAATTCCAAAAAGAAAAAGAATTATACATACATACACACATAGACACAATATAAAAAAAAAATATAAATTGCCCAAATAACAACCTTTAACATAATTCTGTGACTGATTCTAACTAAAACACAAAAAAAGAAATACAGTCACTATCCACACGCTGTTCTAAATTATGAAATTATGTGTTCTTTTATGTATGATCTCCCACTAGTCTGCTGTTTACTGACCAATTTAATTGTTTTATGTTCTATCGTGTTTTTGAAATGAAATATATTCATTATGCCCCAAAATAAAAAATACAGAAATATATACAACATATAGGAAAGAGCAAAATACAAAAAAACATGGATAAATGGCATTTGGCTGCTTAAAAACACCGCAGAGGAAGCCTGTGGCGTTGATTTTCGTGAAGGGACCCGGTGAACTGGTCATGATACATCTTATATTATCAAGATAATTAATTAAAAAAAAAAAAAACAATAAAATATAATAAAAAAGAAAAATATCTAAGTTAAAACAATATACCTACTTAAATTTAAACAAATTTATTTATAAATCCATTTTGGAAAATGGAAACAAATTGTTCTATTTTAGAACATTTTATTTTATTTATTTTTTTTTTACACTGGTTCGACATAGTGACTACAGAGTACCTGATGGTAAGTACAGTGTAGTCCAAAAACGAAAGCGACTATCAAAGGATGAAAATCCATTGATAGTCTACATCGTCATGTCGGCCCACATATACCACGACTGAAGGTCTCTAGGTATATGAGCTACTGGATATGCACAAGCTGATTCCGAAACGCGACAAGCCGAAACTGGTCACTATGACGGGCTTTACACCCATGTACTGTGGTCGCGATCCAGACGGGCACCGACGCCCTACCACCTCGCTGCTGCTCGTTTAGTACCACCCAGGAGTCACGTGTAGGGAAACTAGGGTAAAGCCTACGGACGCAAGCAGCTTTGATAGATTTTATTGGTTACATTTGCACTGTGAAGGAAACAACCCCGGTGTGTCCGGACTCTTACAGACTAAACCCACCGGGATGTTCCTCCTACCAGTCTGCCGGGGCCAAGGGTATGGCTTTATCAACTCCCTAAACACCCGGCGACGTCTGGCCTTCTACAAGCCTCATCTCTGCATTGCGAGGGTTGATGTAAAGAGCCAACCCTCACTCATCTCTTGTATTAGAGTGGTGTATGAGAACACATCACAAAATGCTCACGCCTGAATTTACACGACGTATTTCATTAATTGCGCCGCTTGGAGACTCGGAGACAATACATTATGGAAGAAAGCCTCTGCCACAGGCTCTTCTACATTGTCCTGTACTGGTGGAGCGGCGGATTGCGTTGTTGGGGTGGTGATTGCTTCCCGATCCCTTTCAGCCACCTCCTTCATCACCTTCATCGCCTCCTCACAAAATGAGACATTTTTGATGCCTATGTGTCTTTTATATTTCTTAATTAAATGTTTGACACACGTACTAAGAATCGATGACATTTTTTTTCTGGGATAGATTAATAACCATTGCGATAAAGGTAGAACGGCAGTGACCGTCAAGTTGTATCCGCAGGTGATATCCGCCCGCGCCCTTAGTTACACAGGCCTGTCTATTGTTAAGCTAAAATATTGCTTCTAACAGAGTTTGTAAACCTTTCTTATTTTTATTTTTGTTTTTTTTTTTTAAAACCAGCGTTTTTATGTGATAATAATACTCGTATTTCGCTAAGCTATATATCGCTTATATTTCGGGTAAGTAGAGATACATTAGTGGGTATATTCACACAGCTCTTACGAGTTTTTTTTTTACGAAAAAACAACTTTAGATATTTCTGTAATTTGACTTGATATTTTATGAAACAGCCTGTATGTATGTATATGTATTTTATTATCAATCTACCTTATCTATATTATATTTTATTTAGTATTGTACGTTTTTTGTATACTACTTAAAAGTATTCTATGTATTTATTGTCATACTTGTTTATTGTACGTTATAAGGTATGATTTTGTATATCTGGTTAGGTTCTAATATTGAAATAGCACCGCCACGTTCGCGCAATCGGTTCCCCTGAGCGTCGGCTGACAATCAGCGCTGGTGGCACTTGCAGCGTCAACCAGCACATGCTGAGCCGAGTGCTCTTTGAGACGGGTAGCAGCAAACAGGATACATGATGTGATGTTATGTATTCTTCATTGTTGTTTTTATATAAATATGTCTGTTGTGTGTTGTTTCCATTGCCTCAATAAACTTTTTCTTTCTTTCTTTCTTTTCTTTCTTTAAGTCTTGCGCAACGTGACCGGTAGCGCGGCTGATCGCTGTGTCAAGGCATTACTACACATGATATTTTTATTATATGCCATGTGTTAACTCATTATGATTTCCTTCAACTGCGGATAAGGAACCGGTATCCATGCACGTAACTTCGAATCCTAGAACATACTTTAGAATTTTTCACAATTAATGACGTACGTAGACACCATATGCTCTCTGGTGAATGAAAACGGATACCATCCGTATGTGGTGGATGTTCCTTATATCTGCACGAGAAGATTCGCTTCAACATTCATCATGCGAACAGCTAAGGAGTGGAATATGCTACCAGCGGCCATATTTCCGCGATCTTATGACCTGGAAGTCTTTAAAAGAAGAGTGAATAGGCATTTGTTAGGCGGACGCGGTTCATCATCGGACTCATCTTCACCTTCCACCAGGTGTGATTGAGGTCAAGCGTTCGCCTATAAGTTATAAAAAAAAAAACATCGTAAGGAAACCCACTTGACATCTAACAAAAAATATTTTTTATAGTGCTATGAGAATAGCGACTAGCAGCGCTACTGGTAACATTGATCACGACAAATAAACGTAATATAGATACAGCCAATAATGTATCTTTGATCATCCCGAAAGGATTTGGCATGACAATATATTATATTGTGTGTCAATATTTCTTACATTTGTCTATATTTTCACTATTTCTCATAATTAAAAAAAAAACTGGTAAAGTAAATCATTGATGTATTGTTCTCCCTTCGTACTTTGACCTGGCTAAGGACAGGCAAAATATCCACTAAATAATTTATTGTTGTTCATTCATTAATGTGAGTAATTGTTCTTAAATATGTTAACTATAATTTACGTTGTTTTAATGAAAGTATTAATGTATCACTATTTTTACATATTAGGAATTAGAATCGAATACTGAATATATCCCTCGTGTATAAAATTACCCTGGATTGTATGTATCTATTTAATTATAAATAATTCATAAAATTAATATTAATTTTGAATAATACTACAGAACCTATTTAAAAACAATTAGATTATATATTTTAAACTATAAAAGTATATTAAGTAAAACCTATTATTTTTATAATCTTAATTAATTTTAACGGCGGTACAAAGTGTTGGCCACCCCTGCCGCCAGCCCGCGAATCATTAATTCAGGACATCGAGTATTGTTTCCTGCCGGCCCACTGTCAACGGGCGCACTCAATTTTCGCTTTAAAACCGCTTTCTAAACTAGGGATGTTCCACACGTGTACGACGATTATCGATAAATGAGAGAGTTCATTTCACGTGATTTGGTGCACCACTTTGCGTATGCGCTACCCCACGTGTCTAGTAGGGCAGCCATTCTTACAACATTAGCACACATTTCATTTTTGTGAGATATCATGCTGAGTTACATACGGCACTTTTCTTTACTAGTGAGCACGGGAGACAAAGTCCGTACTTCATCTAGCAAAGCCCTGTTAATTAACGAACCAGCTGACCTGGTAAACACCATAATGCGTGAATGAATCTAGTGTTAACTTTTAGTCAAACCTGCACTTCGTCTTCTACTTTCGCCCTCTCCTCCTCACCCCTCTAAAAAAACATGAGAATCGGTCCAGCTGTTCTTGAGTTAATTAACATGACTTAATTTTACATATCTGTAATAAATAAGAATAATATATTATTACGTTATACTCCTTTCAGGGTTAACAGAGATACATAAATGGCTGTATCCACTTTGCACTTATGTGTCGTGCCCAGCGTGACTAGTAGCGCAGCTGTTAGGCGTTCTCAGGGCACTTTTATATGCCATTTCTATTAGATAGCATGCGGGTTTCATCACGATACTCGCTTCACTGGTAAGCATGTAGGGCCTAAATTCACACTGAGTTTGGAAAAAGCCAAATATAGATTATCGATAAAGTGTTTTATCGAATCTACCCGCCCCTAGCGAACCGAAATCAGAAAGAGATGGCACGAGCCGTCAATTGCGAATATTAAAGCGGCCGTTGCTATAGCCACGGACGCTTCCGGCACTTCGCATCCGGTATTACCTGGAAAGCTTTTTGCGCAAAAATGTCAGCACATATCTATACTTTTAAATACATATGTATATGTAGAAATACAGTTGTGCTAGAGTTAGTAATCACTTCAGGTGAGTCGATTTGAGAGAGTCTGTTGCCTGGATGAGAAGGAGGCGGTGTGTGTGTTCTACGCACTGCCTGATAGAAGTGCTGAAGAATAGGCTCTTTACACTTACTCCTCAGAGAAGAAGCTGAGTAAGGTTGCACGCTCGCCAGGATGTAGGGGGAATACGGATTCCCAGGCTCAGCTTGCAGTGAGTTTAGGGACACCCCGGGGGTCTTAGTCAGTAGACACACCGGAACCGGATTTCTTTTTTTTTTTACTTGGGGAAAATCCTCATAGGACCGTTCCGGCCGCGAAGGGGGTGGCAGCCGGGGTGTGCCGGACTTTTTCCAGCTAAAAACCCCAAGGTGACTACTTCTGCGAATCAGTGGGGACTGCGGGTCCTGTAATCAAATCGCCGCAGCCCCACTACGCCGCGCCTGACAGGCACAATCACGGGGGGAGACGCCGCCTCCCCCGATACCACCTAGTATACTTCGGCAGAGCGCGTTACAACGCACCGCCGACTTCTCGGGGGTTGCTGACCAGTCGCTCAGAGCCCCCACCCTGAACAGCCATAACCCCTAAGGCATCAGCTGGCCGGTCGTGGTTCAACCGATCCGCTGGGACTGATGCGCCGGGGCGGTTGTCTACAGCGTGGCGTCTTCTTCGACCGGCCTTCTGCCGTTCTCGCTCTGCAGCCTCCTTCTGGGACATGACATCCTCACAGAAGGAGACCAGGGCCCTCCAGTTGTCATACCCTGCCAGCATTGCCGATACCACTGCCGGCAGGGAGAGGTCGTGTCCGATCCATCGGACCAGGAACCGGATTCCTATCCTATCCCTGGATAGATTTATTCTCGGGTTACCAAAAAAGAGAGTAATATTTACCTTGCGTCCAGTTGTGCATATATCTAGAACTTTTGTGATATATGTGGACTGACATGTAAACTATCAGTGGATGTTAGTCTCTTGGCGGTCGCTCCTGTTCTTTAGCAATACTATACTTTCCACCAGGCGCTGTTTACTTCCTGGATACAACCACGCGCGCGGGTTTATGGAGGCACAGCTATACGGTATCTCACATCCCAGATAGGGCTAAGAAGTTCTCTAAATCTTACTTTTGCCGTGTCGTTGGGCTGTGAAATGGTCTTCCAGGGAGCGTGTTCCCACCATCCTATGATATGTGTTCCTTTAAGCGTAGCGTGAAGAGATGTTTGTGCAGCTGGCATGATTACTGCGACTACCGATGGGTTTTTCTTAATTGTTTATAGTCGTTGTCGTTTTTTGGACAGCACCACGCTTACCATCAGGTGTGGTGCGGTCACTGTATCGAGTCAGAATAAAAAAAAAAATGTTTCAATATTGTATAGCAGAAAGCTGCATCCGACGCTTAAAACCAACCGAGCGTTCCCGATAGCAATGAAATATTGACAATAATGCAAATATTGTTTTATAGATAGCAGAATCGAGCCTCACCCTGGGGGGAAATATGCCTATTTAGGTTATCATGATATATTTACGTTTCCGAAGACTTCTGTTATTTACGATAAATGAAGCCTCCAGAAACAAAATGACTCAAGTAATGACGTCAAAATGGTATATAACCGAAATGAAGAGAAGCAAACAGAAACATTCGTCGCCCTCGCGACGTGCTAGGGGATCCGGATGATCCAATCACAGTGACTGTTAAAAGAGCCACCGATCGATCAAACAGTGAGGTACACACACACACTACTTTCATTCCACGACACCGGCGTCGCCGGCGGCGCCGAAGAAGGATAGTTCAGTCAACTGCTGCTAACCGGTGCGTTTTCGCACCGAGGCGCAGTTCTACTCCGACGCAGCCTTGAGTTTCTTTCGGCGTTTCTTCTCAAGGTAGTCACTTCCCAAACGCTGGTAGATCACCCGTAGGGTTAGTACTTTATTTGGCTGGCGGTCCAAGTCGAGGTTCGTACCCACAGGGGTGCCCTTGCATTGCCACCCAACCCAAAAATTTCGCTGGCTGAGCACCTTCTGTGCTCGCCCCCTAAGCCCGGTTGAGCTGAAAATGCCTTTCCCGGCAATAAGTAGTTAGTCCGCTTCAAAGAAAAAAAATAAAGAAAACAGAAAAGGAATTAGAAATGCTTTTATGTCAACAGCGTTATGATGGTAATTCTTGTGTTGCAGTTGTTTGTATCTGACATTCACCGCTTACTATCAAGTGGGCTATGCGTCTGTACGCCTTCCTTTAATATAAAAAAATTGGACTATTTTGGTCTAGTAATAAAGCATATAGTTTAATAAGAAATAATAATAATAATATATCAATACTACCCGTGGTTTGGGCCTTAGACTTCGACCCTGTAGGTCTACATGTTTTTATATTATAAAATTTATATGTTATCCTTTTATAAGAATTTATTTTAAAATGTAATAGGAATGTAATTATGATAAATAAAGAATATATCAATAATTAATTATTAATGATAATAATGCGAACCAATTTAAAAACCCTCTAGACAAATACTATATCAAGAACAAAAATAAATAATTTAAAAAATATATAGAATGTTACAGGCATTTCTCAGTTGTTTCAACTGCTTGTCTGATAATAAATATCATCACGCTATAACCCTTTCGGGGTGAGTAGAGATACATTATTGCCTGTATCCACTTACTTGTGTTTTGTTCCTGTTGTAATTGGGAGTCGAAGCTGCTCGCGTCCGTAGGCTTTACCCTAGTTTCCCTACACGTGACTCCTGGGTGGTGCTAAACGAGCAGCAGCGAGGTGGCAGGGCGTCGGTGCCCGTCTGGATCGCGACCACAGTACATGGGTGTAAAGCCCGTCATAGTGGCCAGTTTCGGCTTGTCGCGTTTCGGTGCCGGTTATATTAGCCGGTGTATATCCAGTAGCTCATATACCTAGAGACCTTCAGTCGTGGTATATGTGGGCCGACATGACGATGTAGACTATCAATGGATTTTCATCCTTTGATAGTCGCTTTCGTATTTGGACTACACTATACTTACCATCAGGTACTCTGTAGTCACTATGACGAGCCAGTGTATAAAAAAAATGTCGTATTCCACGAGACCAGTAGCGCAGCTGATCGCCGTTCTCACAGCGCTAGTACACATGATATTTCATTTAAATGTTTTGCAGATTTCCTTCTGCTGTTTTCCAGCACCGGGGAGGATGTGGTACCTAAATCCGTACTTAATCTGAAAAAACCCAGAGTTACGTGCCGGGATTCGAACCTGCGACTATTCATGTTGCTGCGCGTGGATATCAGTCCCCTATTTTTTTTGGTAACCCGGGGGAAATCCCTAACGGACCTCTGGGAGCGGTGAGGGCCGCCCCCCGGTGTGTCGGGCTTGCACCGATTAAAACTCCCGGGGTGTTCCACCTTCCACTTACCGGCATCGAGGGTACGACTGGGATCTCATCCTCAACGACCGGCTGGGCGTGCGGTCTTAAGTAGGCCTCTACTTGTTTGGGGAGGGGTGGTATATAGAGCCACCCCTCTCATGCCTCTATTTTGTAGAGCGGCACGCGGGAGTACATCGCGCGCCGCTCGCACAATTGTTGGATGACACACTTCCACAAGTGTGCCACCCGGATCGGTCACTTATTTTTTTTTTCCCGGGGACCTGCATAGAACCATCAGGGACGCTGTGAGGACAGTGACCGGGGTGTCCCTTTGATTGCTCCACCTGCGCCTGGGAAGCCAAATTTATCCAGACGCCCAGAGAACAAGAAGCCTTGTTGAGGCTACCTCTCTGGGACAAGAAGGAGTAAAGCCCACCCTTCCAAAAATCTCCCTCCCAGGCGACGCACCGGACACCGCGCACTGCGCACCGCTTCCCTCTTATCCGGGCAGCAGATTCTCTCAAGTCTCGGGGATCGGTCCCTTATCCACTAGGTTACAACAGCTACAAAATATATTGTATGAGTGCATAGGCAATGGTACATAAATCAGTCTATAATACATATTTGTGGAAAAAAATCCACTGTAATTTGTTCCGGCATAAAATTTTGACTCGGGCCTATCTAGTTCTAATGGCTTCATATATTAACGTATATTGGATTAAAATTTACGAGATTTTTTCAAACACTTTATAAATAATACCAAAAACATTAATCATGTATACAATCAGACAGAGCACATTCGCGTTAACCCATATATCAAGGAAGCGACGCCGTAGCGATCTTCTTTGACAACTGATAATCATATTTTTACTTAAGGAGCAGAATTTAGAATAGTAAAAATGATTGAGAATAGCACTAAACTGAATTGAAAAATTTAGGTTAAGAATTGGTTAAATACAGAGCAATATTTCATGTCATGTGATATGTACATGGTATGTGTGTGTAGTATTCTTATATATTTGCATGAGCATGCGTGTGTTCATATGTATGTGTGTACGTGTAATTTATTTAAATATAGTACTTTTAAATTGGACCCTAGAGCTGTGTGTCTATACTCTATTAATCCCTTCCTCGCTGTTTTCTACGCGTTGACTCAATAAATGCGTGTTAGCTGAAAATCAGCGCTGGATAGCTCCCTGGTCACTTAGCATTTGCTGAGCTGGCTTCCCGTTGGTACATCATCACAAAAAACGTTTTTTGCTTTTGCTGTTTTCTATTTTCATCAACCTATCCTTCCGTGTTGAACGGTATATGTTGTGCTAAATAAATGCTTTTTCTTTTCTTTATTTCATCAGCTTTTTTTCGGCACAGGACCAAATTCTTCTATTCTGGAAGGACCTTTACACCGCGTGAGGGGGTGAGGGGGTGAGGGGTTTACTCAATGAGTGAATTTAAAGTTTGGGTGGGAACGTATGGGGACCCTAGTTGGTACTGACCTCGCCTTGAAGTGTTCCACGAAAAGATTGACTTGAGAAGATATGCTGAAAAATACTAAAGGCTGCGTCAGAGTGGAGACATCTGTTGTCGATTAAGACACTCTCTATTCTACTTTTTGTACGAGTTAGAGGGGTTAAAAAGCGACTGGATTCCGAGGAAGATGGGTCGTCTTTGCCCTTAGCATCCGGCAGACGGGAGAAGGAACACCCCGGTGGTTTTAGTCGGGGCAGGTCCGACACACCGGGGAAGCGGCCCTCACCGCTCCCCTGACGGTCCGTAGGGATTTCCACCGGGTTAACAAAAAAAAAGGGTTTAAAAAGCGATGACGTCACAAATTTTGACAACTACCCGCACACAAAGCGTCAGTTAATTTTCGCGACGATAAATTTACGCAGAGACGTCGAATCTCTGTCTGTTCTGTCGTTTGTACAACAGTGAATGTTCTGTAGAACTATTCAACCTGCTACCCACAGCACCACTTCAGATGCGAGCCATTAGCCGTCGGTTGTTGGCGCCTCCGCACCTTCTAAAGCCTCGCAAAACCGCGACAGCGGAATCTCTAGAACATTTTTGTTGCGTACGCGTGAAATATGCTGCTAGGTTCAATTTTCTCTAGATCTATGGCTTGTAATCTATCAAGAGGGCTATGAATGGCAGTCTTCTTGGTCAGAACCGCAATAATAACGCTTTCTGTGTTATAGTCTTCCGTAAATGACGATAGCCATTACTGTCAAGTAGGCAGTAAGCCAGTTGGCATCCAACATTTCCTAGCGTTAGCGGTACATGGTGTAATTCCACATATTGCTCCAAGACACGAGGCGAGCGACGGGTGACTCTCTAAATCGTCCTTGTTATAATGAGGACGCAGCCTGTAAAAAGGCCCGACGTTGCGGAGTGAGGAAGACGGCCCTGTCTTTCCCTCAGCATTTGTCAGATGAAAGAAGGAACACCCTGGTAGCTTAAGTCGGTAAGAGTTTGACACACCGGGCTAACGGCCCTGACCACAGCCTCGAAGATCCATAAGGATAAAAAAACACGTAAACCTGTTTTTTTACTGTCTCGGCACAATGACTCTACCACGCCTGATAGTAAGAATAGAGCAGTAGTTTGAGAACTTTTAAGTTCCAGCTGGGACGTGAGTCAAAGTATAGCTGGCGACAAATTAAAAAAAAAACAGTAACAGCAGTTATCAATGCTATCTTAGTTTTTGGAAGTTAGTTCCCCGCCTTAACGAACGCCGAAACGTCACTCCATGCATCAAGTCTCAAGACGATGAAATTCGATTTATCCCCAATCGAAGGCTAATATACGAGGCACGTTTCAACTTTATAGAGGGTAGAGGTAATTTAGCGAACACTTACGCTGATGAACAAAGAACAAAGTAGATTTACTAAACTATTTTTAAAGGGATTAAGTATTTATAATCATAGTATATCGTCACGCTAAATCCCTTACGGGGTGAATATCATGTCCTATGTGACTAATAACGCAGCTGATCGCCGTTTTCAATGCTCTAGTACACGTGACATTTTTATTAGATGCATGTGGGGCCTAAATCCGTACGTAATCTGTAAAAATCCAGAGATACGTGCCGGGATTCTAACTTACGACCATTGGCGTTGCCGTGCACGGAAACCGGTCCATTACCCGCTAGGTTACCATAGGCTACAGCCTTGTTGTTACACGAATTCACACTGCTATATCATAGCTAACTATGGTTACTCTTTTTGTTGATAACGCTGTGGGAATCCTCTCGGCAGAGATGCACAAAATGGGATTTGATTAATGATGAACGGTTACAAAATGTAGTCGTAATTCTAATTTTCTCTTTTTTTTTCTTTTTTTTTATAATTTATAGGCGAACGCTTGACCTCAATCACACCTGGTGGAAGGTGAAGATAAGTCTGATGGTGCACCGCGACCGCCCAACAAATGCCTATTCACTCTTCTCTTGAAGACTCCCAGGTCATGAGATCGCCGAAGTATGGCCGCTGGTAGCATATTCCACTCCTTAGCTGTTCGCATGATGAATGTAGAAGCGAATCTTCTCGTGCGGATATAAGGAACATCCACCACATACGGATGGTATCCGACACGATGTCTAGTGGTTTTGTGGTGGAATGGGGCTGGTGGAATGGGGCTGGTGGAATCAAAGAATAATCTTGCTCTGTAATCATGATCAAATGTTTTTAAGAAAGAAAGAAAGAAAGAAAGAAAGAAAAAGTTTATTGAGCCAAAAAGATAACAACACACAACAAACATATTTATATTAAAAAAAAAAAAAACAACAATGAAAGAAAACATAACATCACATCATGTATCCTGTGTGCTGCTACCCGTCTCAAAGAGCACTCGGCTCAGCGTGTGCTGGGCGACGCTGCACGCGCCAGCCAGCGCTGATTTTCAGCCGACGCTCAGGGGAATCGATTAAGAAATAACGGTCATTAAGAAATCATAAATGTGTATACAATCTGGGATTTTGTAGTGTTTAAAGCATAAATGAGCAAAATGCAATCATATTAATGGTAAAAAACGTTAAATGTAATCTTAAATCATTTTTATTAATCTGATTACATTTTGCCCATCTATGCCTCTCGGACTGTTAGGGCTACCGGGATGTCAGCGTCATTGATGTGTCAGACTCTTAGTGACAAAAACTGCCGGGGTTTTATTCTGATCTGTCTTTCGGGGTCAATGTTCCAGGCTCCTCAGCAGCAGCCTACGACCCGGGCTCCAATTTCTAGAGCCGGCAGACAAGCACATAATTCAGCTAGCCCGCTGGAAATATATTTTAAAAAGTGACTCAATATCTATAAAAGAAAATGGTGAACAAAACCCCTTTGTTTCGACATTTTAAAAGTTAACTCAAAAGCCTAAGATATCGTTACCGCGTTTTAAGTTATACAAGGCCAAAGCGAGGAATGAAATAAATAGTACTACAGTATTAAAAAATTGAGGTTTTATATAGTTGTAGCGCACAAAATCTCTAAAAGTTGTGCTGTAAATATTTCTTCATTGGATTAATCTATATAATTGGAATAAATGTTAAAAAGACTGGAGGGAAAAAAGATTAAATCAGATATTTTTTTTCTCACCACAGTTGACAGTAGATAGTGGCTACCTATATATTTAATAAAGGTAGAACGCAAGTCCCAGGATCCAGAGGATACGGAAGGGATCGAATATTTTACGTCCTTTGTGTGAAATAGCTAGTTGGCCACAGCGGATGTCGGCCGGACGTGCGTTCGTGGTTGAATTCGTTATTAAAACACTATCCGAGCCATTCTACTATTGTAAGTTTATATTAAAATAGTATTATTAAGGTGATAGTGTCGTGACGACAGTAAACAAATATAAACATTGTCATAGTCGGTCGGTCTGCCGCGTTTCAAGTTTTTTTTTTTACACTGGCTCGACATAGTGACTACAGAGTACCTGCTGGTAAGTACAGTGTAGTCCAAAAACGAAAGCGACTATCAAAGGATGAAAATCCATTGATAGTCTACATCGTCATGTCGGCCCACATATACCGCGACTGAAGGTCTCTAGGTATATGAGCTACTGGATATACACAGGCTAATCCCGAAACGCGACAAGCCGAAACTGGTCACTAAGATGGGCTTTACACGCATGCACTGTGTTCGCGATCCAGACGGGCCCCGCGCCCTACCACCTCGCTGCTCATTCATATACCTAGAAATCTATAGTCGTGGTATATGTGGGCCGATATGACTATCAATAGAATTTCGCCCTTTGAGAGTCGCTATTTTTTTATGTTGACTCGGTATAGTGACTGGGTCGTATCTGATGAATCTGATGAAGACACAGGGCAATCCAAAAACCAAGTACATCTGTCGAGAGCAACCGCCTGTCTGTGAAATATTTATTATATCGAGGTGTGAAAGGCTATTTGGTTTAAGCGACATATTTTTGGTGATATAGTAATATATACATTTTCGGAATAAGCGTTTTTTACCAATTCCAATATATATATATATATATATATATATATATATATATATATATATATATATATATATATATATATTACAGTGACGTGCCTAGGATATTTGGACAGGGTAGGCAGAATTCGTGTAGTTAATTTAAATATTATATTATTGTAGTAAATATTATATTGCTTTTATAGGAAATATAGCTTGTATATTGAATGAATTTGAATATAAATTGTTCCTTTCTTTGTTTAACTTTAAGCAATTTATTCCAGACTTATTTATCATAAGGGCATGCAATTCTTTCATGCATCTATGGAATGAATGTTACTGACATATTAAAATATCACCAAAAAATGTCGCTTAAACCAATTAGCCTTTCACCCCTCGATATGTAAATGTTGTTGCATTATGTGCCTATTTAAAATAACTAACTACGTAAATAAATATATTTAATGATCATTTAGGAGCACAAATAAGTATACGAAGATTTTTGTCAAAAAAAATATAGTGAAAGAACAGTAGTTTAAATTTAATCAAAGTATTATCCATCACTAGCAACTACTTTTTCCATCTTGCTGGCAGTGCTCGGATTCCACGTCTGAAGAACTCCTCATCTTTTGAGGCTATCCACGAATTTATCCAATTTTTGGTATCTTCATATGATGTGAACCGCTGCTCCGACAAAGCATACGCCATTGACCAATACAGTTGATAGTCGGGCGGCGCAATGTCTGGTGAATACGGCGAGTGATGTAGCACTTCCCAATCAATTGTTTTCAAATAGTTTTACACCGGAACCCCTACAGAAGAATAATTTAAAATGTATATTTTACACATATATATATGCTTGCCACTGGTAAATAACTATATTCACCAACAAATCAAAAAAAAAAATTAGAATTGATTCGTAAACAATTTAGACAACGCCGCGCGCGTGGCTCACGATTGATTGCTAAGTAGATAAAGTTTATTTTACGTAATTTCAGATAAACAGGTTGACACGTTTTCTTTTCGCAGCTTATCCTGACTTAAGATAGGCAAAACACCTATTTAACAGTAACGTTAATTCCATAGATGCATGGAAGCATTGCATGCCCTGACAATAAATAAGTCTGGAACAAATTGTTTAAAGTTGAACAAAAAAAGAAACCATTTATATTCATATGTATTCTATATTCACGCCGTCTATCTTTCTTATGAAAGCAATATAATATTTACTACAATAATATAATATTTAAATTAACTACACGAATTCTGCATACCCTGTTCAAATATCCTACGCACGTCACTGCTATTTAACAATTAGTTGTTATTCATTTATCCATGTGTTTAATTGCCTCTAAATATGTTGAGTATAATTTACTTTGTTTTAATGGAAATATTATGATATCACTATTTTTACGTATTTGGTATTAGAAACGATTGCTGAGTATCTTCCTCGCCAATAAAATCATCCTGTACAGTATAATAAATCTATACAAATCACGTGAGTAGGTAATATAATATGAAATAATCTACAGAATAGCAAAGACCCGACGAAGCCCCCGATCCTATTTAGCATATGAATTAAACAAAGTGAAATATGGTCAAAATTAATATGGATATATGCCACGGCGCTGAACATAGAATGCTATCTTCCACTTGTGTCTACTGTAATAGGTATGTGCGAAAGGCGGCAGTCAAATGAGTGTGATTAACCCGTTGTGCGAATAAGTGATGGCCGTAAAGGTTAAAAAAGTATTTTCGGTTAACAAAGAACAAACAAGGAAAAATCGGAGATCGGTATCATCTTGCCGATTTTCTATAAGATAGCAAGAAATGCCAATTTCCTATCGGTTTGGTTTTGAGGTGTTAGAGCAATTGCTCGACCTCGATCGTGACCAAGTACACTCACCACATAGATGGGCAAAACGTAATCAGATTAATAAAAATGATTACATTGTGTTTTTTACCATTAATATGGTTGCATTTTGCTCATCTATGTTTTAAACACTACAGAATCCCAGATTGCATACACATTTATGATTTCTTAATGTTTTAAATGGATTTAATCATGATTACAGAGCAAGAACATTAAAATTACAACTACATTTTGTAATCGTTAATCATTAATCAGATTACATTTTGCCCATTTCTGACTCACCACTAGATGCATTCTCCATCAGAATTCTCTTTATTTGGCCTCTGGTTTTACCTCCACTTTCATTTATATTTTATATATTATTCGTCATTCTTTTATTATTCATCATCTCCACATGCCCAAAACATCAAACCATAAGACACAAGTGGAACGCATCACATAATAAGACGAAAATAATGAAGGACTCGAAACAATATTCAGTGAATACATTAAATTGTTGCCTTAAAATATACGCTAACACTTTAATATGTTACTCGTATATATTATACTGAACTGAGGTATATTGGGAACTCAGCATCTATTTCTACCAACCGGCCTCTATTTAGAGAAAATATAAAGAGTACAAAACATCGTGAGGAAACCCGCATTGTATCCAATAGAAACGTCATGTGTACTGATGCTGGGAGAAGGGCTATCAGCTGTGCTACTGGTCACGCTTGGCACAAAATATAAGTGCGAATTGGATACAGCAGCTAATGTATTAGTTTGTATTCTATTCTCGGTAGATTTTGCTTTCCGAACAGTTAGTAGACTCAAATTCGACTGGACGAATTTGGTTTCCCAGGCCTTTTTTTTTTGTGACCCGGGGGAAATCCCTAACGGACCTCAGGGGGCGATGAGGGTTGCCCCCCGGTGTGTCGGACTTGCACCGACTAAAACCCCCGGGGTGTTCCATCTCCCGCCTGCTGAATGCCAAGGGCAAGGCTGAGCCATCTTCCTCGGCTGGTTTCCCAGGCCTGGGTGGAGTGATTAGAGGGACACCCCGGGGATTTTATAGTCAGTAGGAGTCTGACACACCGGGGTTGCTACCCTCACAGTGACCCTGGTGGTCCAATGTAAGACTTTCCACCGCGTTACCAAAAAAAAAAATTAGACTCAATGAATTTTTTTTTGATGATTCAAAAGTCTTGGATATAGTTTATTTAAATGAGGTTATATTTCGTTTCACCTTTAAGATCAGGAGATGTCCAGTTCTCCAGTTTTCCAAAAACAACATTAATGGTAATTAAATTATCTTAGACATGTTATTTTGGTACAAACAATAGGACGCCTTACGCTGTAAATAACGATCGCGATGGCTACCGCTTCCTAAAGAGACATAGGGTCGGTACGCCCGCGAACAGACGGAAGACGTTGGTCGCGGTGGCTGGTCAACAGATTTATATACTCCATACAATTTTGTTACAATTAAATTAATTAAGAAAAATATAATAAGGAAATCCGTAGCTAATAAAAATGTTATGTGTACTAATGCTGTGAAAACAGCGAATAACTGCGCTACTGGTCGCGTTGGGCACGGTATATAAGCGTACAGTGGTTACAGACACTAATGTATCTCTGCTCACCTCGAAAGGTATATAGTGTGATGATATATTGTTATTTTAATTAACGGAAAAAAAATCACTCCTTATATATGGTACTGTTGTTTCCATCCCGTTACTGGGTAAATGTTTTTTAGGTTATAGGGTGATTGCTCGAACTAGTCTTGGCCATGGTACACCGTAAAGGCTGTCATAGTGATTCGCTTCGGTTAGGCTTGTCGAATAAATATCGATATATCGATATTTTTGGGCGATATATTTTGTAATGATATATCGATAGAAAAAATCCAGTGGCGAAAATTGTATCGAAAAAGATATTTTTTTAATTCTTATGGCTGTGAAGTCGCTGAAATCTGAAACTGTAGAAAATAGGACCGATCAAAAAAGAAAGAACTATATTGTCTATGACTGTTGAGTATTATGTTTTGTTACGTTGCATGCATTGACATCTGAATTTGTTGCATGTATATTATTTGCCGCCATTTATTTATTTATTATTTATTTATTTGATATCTTAAATAGGTCTTAAAGTTAGAAGATAGACTTTTAGTTCTTGATATTTTTGTAATTATGTCTAATAAAAAGGAATACTGGTAAAATACTTTCGTGTTTATTGAGATTTAATCGATATATCGATATTTTTCCTTCTACATATCGACGTCGATATTGATATTTTAATAAATAGCGATATATCGATGTAACGATTTATTTTTTTCGTTTTCAAAATCCCTAGCTTCGGCTTGTCGCGTTTTGGGAACAGTTTTTGTATCTCCTATAACTGTATATATGGGCTGGCACGGCGACTGTAATTGGATTTGTCCCTTGATTGTCGCAACTATTTTTTTTATAATTTACAGGCGTACGCATGATCTTATTCAGACCTGGTGGAAGGTGAAGATGAGTCCAACCATGGACCGCATCCCCTCAACAAATGCCTTCTCTTAAATGCTCCCAAGTCATTAGAACGTGGAAATATCAAAGGCTCACTAGAAGTATATTCCACTTCTTGTCTGTTCGCATGATGAATGTAGAAGGGAATCTTTTCGTGCGGATATAAGGAACATCCACCACATACGGATGGTACCTGACACGGTATCTAGCATAGATGGGCAAAATGTAATCAGATTAATAAAAATGATTAACGATTACATTTTAGGTTTTTTACCATTAATATGACTGCATTTTGTTCATCTATGTTTTAAACACTACAAAATCCCAGATTGTATACACATTTATGATTTCTTAATGTTTTAAATGGCTTTATTCATGATTACAGAGCAAGAAATTTAAAATTACGAGTACATTTTGTAATCGTTCATCATTAATCAGATTACATTTTGCCCATCTCTGGTATCTAGTGATTTTGTGATGTAGTTCCTGGAACATGCGTGGTGGATACGGCATGCGACTTTACGTCAATGCTCGATGTTTTGCATTTTAGCCTTCGTTAAAGAGTCATTGCCAACAAGTTTGCTGTTCTTCAACTACAGTGTTGGTACTTTCCGTCAGGTGCGCTTTAGTCTCTCTGATGAACCAATATTACATAGATAACTAATCAGAAAGAGAAATGGAAAAGCTTGGAGCAGGCTTTGGCGCATTGGCAAACAGATTTGCAAACAATTCTACAAGGAAAATACTGATGTGATAAAAGAAACTGTACATATATTCTCAGTATTAAAAGTATTATTATTTTTGTTATAGAGACACAAACAGAATAACAGAAACTAAATGCTCATAGCGACCAGCTTTCCAAAACAGGAAACAATCTGTCTACTAGACTGGTATTCGTAAAATATGTACATAATTCCTTTAAATATTTTACTGAATTTAATATATTGGGTTCCGCCATTTGTAGTATAGTTTTTCTTTCACTATCCTAATTCAACATAGTGGCAACAACGCACCTGATGGTAAGCTTGGTGCAGTCAAAAAAACAGCTACAACTATCAACAGTAACAAAAACCTATCAATAATCGCAGTGATCATGCCGGCCTGCACAAATATCATTTCACGATTTCTTTAAAGGACCTAATATCATAGAAAAGTGGGAACACGCTCGTTGAACCATTCCACAGCTCAACAACTCTGCAATAGAGTCAGAGAACTTCGTAGTCCTAACCGTAGTATGAGTTACCATATAGCCGTGACTCCGTAAGCCCGCACGCATGATTTTTCAGGAAAAGGCGAGAGTTGAAGAAGGTTAAATTACTTTTCATAGCACTCGCCGTGACAAAGACGGTAAAACATGCTTTTGAGGCGATATCTCTGCGCAACTAGACCAGTTCTAGATGCTTAGTGACGTCTGGACCATTCACAATGCGGACAGCCCTCCGCTGCAACCTACCTAGGCCGTCAAGTAAGTATTGGGCAGAACTGTTCCAAAGACGCGAACAGTAACCCAAGCAGGGCCTGATCTAGGCTTTAAATAAAAATTTTACTTCGTTACGATTTTGCAGTAAAATAATAAAGAAAACTAAAATGGGATATACACAAATTAAATAAAAAGCGCTCTGATGGTGGATAATGTCGAATGAACGGAGAAACCGCGAAAGTACATAAAAGGATTAATCATAAATAAGGAAGCGAAAGAAGTTTACTAGAATAGAGACTAGTGACGTTTGATTCTCTCTGCCTACACCCCATAGGGATATGATTTGAAAAGAAAAACTATTTCCAAATTCATCAACTGTGCATTTTGGCATAAAACATTGATTTTTTTTCTTGATTATTCAAAGCCATTTTTCTTTTACAAAAGTAACATATTTTTTGATAAATTTGAATAAATGCTCAAGAAAATAAGAGCACTTCTTGAAATTACATAAAACGATTGAACATGAAGAATCAGCAGTTACATATATCCAAGGTAATGTTTTTTATGAGTTACTTCTACTTCACGTTGTATCACTATGAGAATTGCAATAAGAAAAATATCTTCAAAATACAATTTTGCGGATCTCTAAAAATTCACGAGGGTAGAACAGATTCCAAATTTGAATTTGATTATCGAAGTGTGCCGACTATTAATCATTTGCGATGAGGCGTCCGCGCGAAGCGGTCGTTCGCTTAGCAATAACATTGTAATCTTGTAAATGCGTTCACAATACATATTTATTGTTCTCAAAAATAGCTTACAAATGAAATCGAGAAAAGACAAATATTGCAAAAATTGATTTAAATCTTCTCTAAAAAATTACAAAAGTATATGATACTTTTTCTTTTTATATTGAAAACATTCTTATAGTCGACAACACAAAGCAACTCTTCTGATGCATTCGATCATAAGCGACTGTAGCTGTTTCATTGTCGGACTGCTGGCTTAGATGCCTTGAGCCTTCACTTACAAAACTCATAGAAATGGCTTTGAGAGATCACAGATCACAGAACGTAAGAAAATCTTGTATTTTCCATATGAGTTGCGTTTACAGCCTGCGCAAGGGCGATGAATGGCCCCATATCTTCAATCTGTGCGGAACGGAGCCGAGCAGTATTCAAATGCGTCTCGCTCGGTATTACGAAGGACATCCGTCATCGCAAACGTCTGTGAACATGCTTTTACTTGACACACAGGGTGTTCTTAAACGACAATTTTTATATGAGATTTTTGGTGATTCTTTTTCTTCGTCTTTTTATAGAAAGGCTTTTGTACCCAGAGAAATTCTAGCTATATCACACTATATAGTTAATACCAGTGGCTAATCTTCCTGGTTTTTTTTTTTTATCCACTCGTTCGTGACCGGGAAAGGCCTTCACAACTAAACCGGGCGAGAATATAATATTTCCAGTGCGGGGCTTTCAGTCTAAACAAATATTTCGCTTCCGCTGAAGATGGTGGTGAATGTCCTATAAAATACCCCTACATCAAGCTAGTTTAGACTAATTTCCCTCTAAGAACTTTCTGGCATCTTAAGATGGGGCACATTTTATACTTAACATAAATAGGCATAGACCGAAGATAAAGTGCACTTATCGAGCAAATACCTAAACGCTCAGCACTCAAGCCCGGATCTAGGGAGCCAATCTGGGACCATGCGTCAGGCACCAAATTCCAGAAGCAGCAAACAAGCTCACCACCCAGCGTACCCACTGAATAATATAACCCAATAATGGGCCAGCCTCTTCTATCGACACCCAGTCTTAAGTTATGCAAAAATAGTTTTTCGTGAATATTCCGCATAAGATGCGAAACAACTTTATGAAAATGCTATATTTTCACGAAATCTCCAGATATTATGCTGTAAACATTTTTTATTGGATTCATTCATATAATTGAGAAATAAAGGTAAAAAGACTGGCGGGGAGGACAGAATAGGCGGAGTGAGGGCAGTTCTAATCCTATTGTGTTTGAGCTGATTCCAAAATACGATAGACAAAATTATGTACCTATGAATATCGAAATGTGATCGCCATCCACTTTAAAGATTTTTTAGAATAAGTTAAACAGGATACCACAAAACTGCTTAAATTAAAAAAAAAAACACACTGTATCGTGTCGGCAGGCAGGGCGCCGCGAGCTGTCCCCAATATGAATATTTTCTATTGAATTACTCACGGTTCGTCGGGTGAGCAAAAATATTGCCCTGCTCGCGTTTATCTCGGAACACCCTGTGAACTTACCGCGTTAGCGAGCGCGGTTACGCTTTTGTTCCGATGAACTTGTAATTTCAAGTGTTTTGAGCAAAATTCTTCTTCTTAATACCTATAAAAAAACCCACCTCATTTCCATACTTCGTCTTTTTACTGGCTCAGTGAATTAACTATATTAAACTTATATACATCGTGTTCCAAAAACTGACTGAAGCATATGAGAATTAGAATAATAAATTCTTTATTTCCTAATATGTATTTTGTAGCATATTTTTTATGGTAACCTCAGCAACATCTAGTGATGTGTTACTGAAACTTTGTCTATAGATGTTAAAATTTATTTAGCATTAAAAAATTAGACTTTCGGAGAATCGACCAAACGAATCGATTCTTGACTGTACGGTGTTAATATCTTAAACAATTTATAATTGATTTGTTAGTAAAAACGTTTTGTTTAGTTTTTCTTGGACTGTAGAAATAAAGATGGAGAACGAAACATGATCCGTTTTCATTGGATGGAATGGATACCTATGGTCCTCCCATATTAAGAAATTATACTTACTGTTGTAGTACGCGAGTTATTTTAATATAATCAACGTTCCCTGACATGATTGATTTCACGTCATGTAATACCATTTTATTATCGGAAACTGAAGTTTTTATTTTACTTGGTCCTATTTATATCTTATAATAAAGATTTAAATATTTATTGATTTCTCTTTCTACTAAGCTATTAAACTGTAGCACAAACTTTCAATCACCATTCTCCTTGCTGTCTAAAGTAATACTATATAGGCCTTTTCAAGAGATCTTAGTCCTTCAACAGTTGAAGTTCCCATATTCATTTTACGTCATTTATAATAACAGTATAATAGTTCTGCTGAACCATAATTACAACAGACAGATTACAAAGCCAAACGAGATGTACAAGAATCAATCTTTATCCATTAAGAGATGACACTAACCCCTGTTAAATGAAAATAATCTGCGACGTGATTTCCCATAGCAATTCACCACGGCAGCCAGGCCAATGGTCCAAATATCCACGGTGTGTTAACTTATCCACCCACGAACATGGGAACATGGTCGTTCGCATACATTTAGCCATGGGCATTCGTCACGCTGAGCGTAGGGGTTGTACCCTCTGATGATGGAGATAATATGACTTATTTAGAGATTTTTATGATTTAGTTTGAATACTAACTACTGTATGACGTGAAGGGTAAAATCGAATAGATCTAGTTACAGAGAACGATAGAATTATATGAAAAGAGTAAATTAATTTAAAACATTTAGATAAAGCTAATGTTAAAAAAAAAACAAATGGAGCTCTAAACTAATAGCAAAATAATATGTAGACTGTAATATGTAATGTGTGTGTTAAATAGGTACTTATAATACTTAGCGTAGAAGAAAGAACCTCTAGAAGACTTTGTTCCTATTTTAGACACTAGAGAAGTATTTAGAAATATGTAGCTACGCAGTTCATTAGTATGTAGGTAAGTATTTGATTTTAAAATGAGTTCATATTTTAGCTTTTATAAGCTTTTCTTTTACTTGGGGAAAATCCTCATAGGAACGTTCTAACCGCACAAGGATCTGGGATGTGCTGATTCTTACCAGGTAAAAAACCCAAGGTGTCTACATCTGCGAATTAGTAGGGACTGCAGGTCCAGCAATCCATTCGCCGCAGCCCCAAGCTTTTATAAGCTTGAAGCATCTAAGTTTGAATTCAATAAGAAAAATATTGAACTTTGATATATTCTATAGTTCGGGATAGTTGATTTTAATAGAGAAATTCTGAGGAAGAAAGATTTATCAGGAGATTTATTGCAATTCTAACAATACGTGATGCTCGAATTAACAAAAATATAAGGAAAATTGTGAAAGTAGGGTACTTTAGAGATATTTAAAATATAAACAAGTGTTACCAAAGCCATGTAATTAAATTTTGGAATTTAACATATTTCCATTATAAAGACACAAAAAGAGGACCTAAACGCGACACAAGGGGAAGATGGGACAGCTTTATTGAGAATTTTTATTATACATTCGGCACGCTACGCATTGTTAGCGATTGAAATGCTACATAAAAGCTATTAGCAGCGGCGCATGCGGATAGGGGACGATTTTGGTCATGTTTTTGAATTATATTAGCTAACTAGTGAAAAACAATTCGTTGTTGTTTGCGAAATAGATGAAAGGTATTGAATAAGCTTTCATAATATAGGTGTATAGTTATTGGGATTTTTTTTTGTATCCTGGGGGATAATCCTGCATAGGACCATCAGGGACGCTGTGAGGGCAGTAACCCCGGTGTGTCAGACTCCTACTGATTAAAAACCCCTGGGGTGTCCCTCTGATTGCTCCATCTGGGCCTGGGAAGCCAAATTCATCCAGACGCCCAGGGAACAAGAAGCCTTGTTGAGGCTACCTCTCTGGGAGGGGAAAGAGTAAAGCCCACCCCTCCGAAAAACTCTCTATCAGGTGATGCGCCGGACACCGTGTACCGCTTCCCTCTCATCCCGGCAGCAGACTCCCTCAAGTCTATTGCCCGTGGAAATATTATTTGCTTCAAGTTACCTAAAGCTAAAAGTTATAAAATTCGATTTTAAATAGATATTAAATATCTAAACGTTACGAGAGTTTTTACTATTGATTATTTAAAATTACGTATTTTATTCAGTGATAGTAGATGATTTTGGAAATAAAAGTCGTATTTTATTGTACTTGATAGTTTAATGTTCAGCTTCAAACATAGTTTATGTACAAAATAAAAACTTAACAACTAATATTGCACATAAATGATTTACCTATATAAATAACAACAACGATCCTAAACCAATAAAACAATTTTCAATAGGGATTCACAAGGTTTCGAATGGTCACTAGAATAATGAAGTTAAAGATAATAATACAACTCTGTTGATTTAAAAAACTAATTTTGGAATTGCTAAGCAAAGTATTAACATCTTATTTGTGGATAACGGATCCTCCATTATGATTGAAAAATTGTTTGTTCTTCTTACTAAAATTCTGCCCGGGAGTAACGTCATCCATATCTCCTTCTTTATCTTGATGAGCTGTCATGTGTCTGGTGAGATGATGTCTTTCTCTAAAGCTCTCATTACAGACAGGACACTTTAACTTTTCCTCTCTCTTTCTTCTGTTTGGGTCTACTGTAGTCTCACTTTTATGATGAGTGCGCATGTGGTATACTAAATCTGAAGTCATCCGGAAGCTTATGCTGCATTTCGCACATACATTTTGAGCTGGTAGCGAAAATGCGGCTAACGTCGGTGGTAACAAAGTACTTAGAATTGCCGCTGCTGGATTAGCAATAAGAGGGTTAACGGGCTCCCGAGGTGGTACAGGGAATTTCATGAAATCTGTATTCGGCGATTGAAAGTTTTGGACACCAAATGGATAAGCTGACCCGGCTTGAAGATATGGTATCTCTGGTCTAAAAGGTAAGAAGTTTAATTTGCTTGATGATACCTTTGGCTCTCCAGATTTCTCTTGAAAATCCATGCTCTTATTAAATGCTATTGATCTTTGCTGTATCCCCGATTCAGCATAATTTGGTGATGACGAAGAAACGCTCTGGGTTTTGAAGAAATGATTTCCATTTAGAAGATGAGCCGGCGTCAATAAGTTATTGAAGCTGGGGGGCTTATTGAAGCTTGATGGTGGACTGGCAGCAGATAAAGGTGGGCTTACAGAGTTTTGGTATAATAAATTGTCTGGACTCACGGATGGATTTGGAGATCTTGTTGTATAATGAGAAACTTTTGTAAAGGCGCTTTTTGGTGATACTTCGGATGGTCTGTCGTAGCGCGCTCGAGACTGCATACTTATTAAAGTAGGATCGTCAAAAATTTTATTTTTATATTCAGGAAGAAATTTTGGCGGTCGTGTTGCGCTTTCGTTGGAGTTTGGACGACTTCGAGATCTGTCGGAATTTTCTGAATCACTATAGTAGACTGATTTACTTGGATACTCATCTGTGCCTACGTCTATATTAATATCAGAACTAAAGCTTGGTGATATGTTGTTGTTTACTCGGATTCTGTCATCTTCTTGATCTTTAATGTCCATAGAATTCTCACCTGAATATTCGCTGTGCTTATAAAAATCGTTAATCCTTTT
Organism: Automeris io; assembly: GCA_036320925.1. Lineage (NCBI taxonomy): Eukaryota > Metazoa > Arthropoda > Insecta > Lepidoptera > Saturniidae > Automeris > Automeris io. The sequence continues at coordinate 1,311,287 of JAUDJH010000008.1, forward strand.
TGGATGCGGCTCCCACTCATCATGGCTGAATAACTGTTTTGATACTCGCAGTTGCTTTTCAGGTTGCTTTTGCCTAATTTTCTCATCCGGCATCATAAGGAAAGCCACATCGAATGATCGTTTTGACCCTTTTCCTTGATTTGCTACAGATGACATTTCTGTTTTGCTCAGCTGCGAAGTTCTGGCTCCTTCTACGGTTAAATTCGACTCCTTAGAATCAGGAGATGTTTCTTTATAATTTTGATAATTGTTCTGAACGTCCATTGTCATTGTTTGTTCATTTAATATATCGCACTTGGAACTAAAAGTTTTTACACTTATATCGCGTCGGTAGTAATAAAACGCGTGCGTACTACCCGGTGGACACAATACGAATGTAAGGATAACATAAGGGTGAAAAATATATAAGTGGGGTTTAGAACTACCCTTAACAGAGCCTTTGAAGTTGCAGGGGCGTGTCTAAAGGGGCCAATAGGAGGCGAGTAAGAGGCGGGAAAGGAAACGGCTGACCAATCAGAAGGTGATAGACGATAGAGAGCAGGAAAGCTCAATCACCGGGTCAAGATAATAATAACTGGCGTGAATTGAGAGCGCATTGAGTTGTGGTAGGGTCAGCTACACACTGACGCTGCGATATTGAAAACTTCAGTTTATTTTGACATATAATCTGTACTGCCTACAAAAAAATCAGGGTTTATGTTTAGATTAGATTGTTTTTAATTTTTCCTGTTTTTATTTACGATTTTTAATGTAAAATTTTGTATGATTCCACTGTAAAGATTAAGGAAAAATATATTAGAATACGTACTAAATAACAATTTGGTAGAAATGCCAACTATCGTATAGTTTTACTACAAAACATAAAAATAAGTAATTCCATAAAAAAGTTTTCACCCATTATCATCTATTTATCTTATCCAAACATGGCACTAGAAAAACTCGAACGATTATGATTGCTATAAATATGTTTTATATGTCGCATAAAAAATGATAATTCTTCCATAGTCGGCATAGCCCCCGAGTGTATGGATGAGATTGCGTATAATGCTATTAACACAGACGCTTCTTCTCAAATTGATATCCTACTCGATATTGCTGCAAATAATTTTGAACCTTATGCTACTATCAATACAGCTTCTTACTTTTAAGTTAGGTTTAGAGCTAATACTGAAGACAAAGCTTTGGTAAATTCGACACTATCATTGATTAACGTGAAGCCATTTTAGAATGACTGCTATTTTATATAGGAGTTAAAAGAAGACTCAAATGAGTTCTGTTCGGTAGCGAGAACGATAATAAGATGGGTGCAGACGTTAAAGGAAAACCATTTGTCAGATTTTAGCCATTTTTTTCTACAATTCGACGGCGTTGAATGAAAATCTGTTCCATTTGTTTTATCTTAGGCAAGGTAATGAGATTCTTCCAATATTGAATGAAACGCAGGGGAAGGAATATCATTTTCTAAATTATATTTTAGGATTAAAATATAAAAGTATTTTAGACAAATCCATGCACAGTTTAGGGTAAATAAATAGGACGTAAAAAGCTTAATAATTTGTATTTGCTTTCAATTTGCTATTACTTATTAGTGTTTCTATATTCTGATCAAAATATACTAATTCATTTTCATTATATGACTACTTTTACATTTCCTATTCTCATACAGCAATCCTAATTTGATGTTTAAGTATCTATTAACAGCATTAACCCCATTGTCAAATCTTCATTTATTATCGGAAGCTCAAAGTACAATCTTGTCGTAGTGTTATTTCTTTTTTACGTTCGATAATAATATAGAAGTATTTTTATTCTATGTAAATGGTCAATTCTAACTTTTTCATGATCAATTAATAGTTATGAACCTTTATAGAGTTTTTATGAGGACAATAACAAATATTCTAGACTCTGCTGTACTACAAATTTTCACAGCTGTTTTGAAATGTAAATAGAAAATATTTTAGTTAAAGTAATGTCAATATTTTCATTATTGTAAAGATTTTTTTTATTTTTGGAGCCAAAATGAAACATGTCTTTTTGTAATCTTTAATTTACTGTTAAATATGGGGCTCTATTAAGAAACACTTTTGAATCTGGCTTTGGACTCTCCTTATGCAGTTTACTTGTGACGTCGTTCAGTTTATTATTAGTTAAAAGGTAATTTGAATTTTAATCTGTAGAAACAATAATATCTGCATCTTTTACTTTTGCTACTATGGCCATAGGTAATTGTGGTGAAGATGGATAGTTAGTTTGAAATATATTGAAAAATAAACATAAACCTTAAAAACTGTTTGTAAGAATCAGCGTCTGATTAAAGGAAAAAGGATAAATCGTAATATGTAAGGGCAAACCTTTACCCTAAGGCAGTTCATCCATCAATCTGGAAGGGACAGTAGTCAGCGTAACGTCCTATTAATGGAACATCAACGAAGGTTGGACCATCAGCTCAGACATGTTTTCCTGATGGATGGATAGATTTTAACATGTGACAGATTTATTTATTTGTTTTATCCGCTTTAGTGTAAATTCGGTGAATATTTTAGAAATGAGTAAATTTAGCGACAGTTAAGTAGTTCAAAATGATTTATGAATTTACACAATTTTGGTATAAATCAATTAGTATTTGTACACTATTAATTGTAATAAAACCATTATCAAAATAAATTACAGATTCATTCTTATTATATCTTGTTGGATCACAATTGTATACTACAGTGTAGTAATATATCCAGTATACCGTCAAATTGATATGTTCGATACTGTTTTTTATGTATCCTCGGAAAAAATCCGGCATAGGATAATCAGGGCCGCTGTGAAAGCAGTAACCCTGGTGTGTCAGATTCCTACTGAGTAAAAACCTACGGGGTGTCTCTCTAGTCGCTCCACCCGGGCCTAGGAAACCAAATGCACCCAGACGCCCGGGGAGCGAAAAGTCTTGTCGAGACTTTCTCTGGGAGGCGTGGGAGTAAAGAGGCCACCCATTCAAAACTTTTGCCATGGCTCTGCTGACCATGGCTGTCACCACCACGGACATTGATAGGTTTAATACGTAGGCTAAGATGGCTGATAATGTGTGAAAATTTTTACTTTTGCCTGGTTGTCCTTTTATCTTTTAAAGAAAGAAAGAAAGAAAGAAAGAAAGAAAGAAAGAAAGAAAACGTTTTATTAGCAGCACCCAGACAGAAGTGACAATATGATACAATAGATTACATGAAAATAAACATAAAAAACATAAAAATAAATAAAAAATCACAAACAATACATAACTAAAGTCTAGGCCGCCGCCAATAAGGACCCTGTCTCAGCTTGTGCTACAGAGCACTGGACTCTGCAGCGCTGGTATTCTGACAGGACCTTGCGGACGACACAGCCACTTCACTGGTACAGCTCTACATATACATATATATAAGTTATTAGGATCTATTTACACAACAAAAGCAAAGAAAAGAAAACCATCAACAAAAAAAAAAAAACACAAATAAGCACAAGAACCGAATACAATAAGACTTTGAAATATTTAAAAAGTACTTGTATTTTTTAACTATAACCAAATTTACGCTTGACTTCCAACAAACCTAAAGAAAAATGATGATTAATTTAAAAATAAAGCTCATCCTTCTAACAAATCTAACAATACCATGTTCGAGTATTGTGTACATTGCAATCATGTTTTTTAGTGTTTTTGAGTCACAAATAAAAGTGTATAACACTACGATTGGTGGCAAATTATCTAACATAATGTAGCTAAATCTATCAGTTTGCAACCCGATAAGTAATAGAAGGCACGTGACCGACACGAGCGTCCCTGTCGAAATCACCGGAGAGATCCGGGAAGTGTTGATACAGGGGTCCTGTAACCGGATTGTGCCAATGTAATCCGCTTTTGTAATAAATTAACGGATATTTAGGTTAATATAAACCTTTATCATCATCCGGGTGTAGCTTTGTTTCGGTCTATAATTTATAATCTATATTCTCCAGTTCTTGAATTATTGTTTAAGTTTTATTTACTTTGTTTTTAGTTTAAAAATTTCATATTAGTAGATTTGATTATAAATATATCCAGATTGAGTATCGAAATAGATTTGTGTCATTGCAGACATGACATTGTATTAGTGAAATAAAAAATAATACATTCAAGATATCTATAAAACTTTTAGTGAAAATATCTACTTATAATTAATTTTTGTTGAAGTGATAACTATTCAAGTATCACCAGATTAATATTTTTGGTTTAACCGTCGAGAAATCCAAATACAATATAGAGAACATAAAGGCATTGTTCAAACGTATAAATCATTGTCAATTTATTCCGAATCCCAATCAAGGAACCGTCCCCGGAGATGTGTGGAAGCAAGAAACAATCGTAACAACATCGGCAACTAATCTGTCGCGTGTGACGACACTCGATCGGTTTCAGAAACTCGGCTGTATTCTCAGGAGCCTTGCTCAATCTAAGTTGCAGATGCGACCTTCGGGCGATGTTCATCACTCACTAGTACACTGTCAACAATAGCTTTCATTATAACCCTTAAAAATGGTGTTCGTTAAAAAATGTTGTCTTCAATTCATAGTTATTTAAATTAGTTAGGCAAAGTATCATACACATTTGATATTGATCCCAGCATACTCCAAAAAATGACTCCATCAATCGAGAAACTGAATAACGTGTATGAATTGTAAATCATGACACAATAGTTTGAGAGTGAAGGACCTGCTTAAAGTTTCTTAAAATCTGGAATTATTAACAGAAAAACAAACAAAACATAAATATGGAATACCAAAGCTTAAAAAGGAATATTTATTCTTAACTTAATATTGTTTGTCATTACTAGTGACAATGTTAACGTGGTTGGTAAGCATGTTAATTTTATTTAATCACCAAGGGTTTTTTGGTCATAAACTAGGAATATGATTTCATTTTATTTTACAATTTTTATGTGAGAAAGAAGGTAAAACAAGACGTCTTAGAATGGTATTTTCTGATTTCACTATCCTTAGTGCGTACTTTATTCAACTAGAACAACGCCATTTCTGATTCCGTCCAGGTACTAAGCCTGACGTTTCAATTAATTAATTTATTTATTTATTTATTTATTTTAAAGGGAAACATACAGCAATATAAAAATGATAATAATATACACAAAATATGTTACATAAGCCAGCAAAGTTTCCACAAAAAATAGTACAAAAATAAAAATCAAACTAATAAATAACAATAAAAAAATCAATCAAATATACATACATATATATGTTACATATAAATAGTACATTTATATTTAAAAAAAAATACACTATAGAACAAAATCGAACTTAGGCTAATATTTTCTTTCTCACCATTCGTTTAAAGGGCCCAAAGGCACAGGACAGTATATCTATATCGCAAAAACGTTTATTATATAGATCACAGGCACGAAAAACAAAAGTATTATTAACATAGTTTGACCTTAAGAATGGCACCTTAAACAGCGAAAAGGTAATAACAATTAATAACAGTTAAAAACGCTCTCTCTCCGACAGCTTTAATATTTCTCTACCAGGCATTGTGTAGGACACAAATGTAGCCTTAACCTCATCAAGTAAAACTGAACTGTTATAACAGCTAATCCTTTTTAATGAACGATATTTTTAATGTCTAAATTGGAATTAATATTAAACGTTACTGATTTGCATTTAAATTTAGTTTAAGGATGGAAAAAGCACCTGTGTCCTTTATTTAAATATGTCTAAACATAATCCCTCAATACAGATAAGTGTACAAATACTGACCTGCCATACGGTCCTTGCGACTCTAACAATGCCAAATAATGTACAGCGGGCAGAGCTATAATCATCCCTTTCATACATTCAATAGCTCGCTATTTTAAATCATCCACCCTATTATTCCTTGAATTTTGTTTAATATTAACTGCTGTGTTAATATCAACTTTACTTTGTTCAACTTTGGTTTCACAATCGTTTTGATTTATTTTTGGAATTACAAGCCCGTATATTATAGTTCCATCATCTATTTGAGCGACACCTTTATTTTCTTTTGTAGTTTCCAGTGCATTATCAATTTTGAACGTGATTGCAACAATTATAAGGCTTATTTTAATTTGTATATCAAAAGTGATAGAATATAGTTTTACGTAATAGCTTACTTAAGCTTTAAAACTATTGGCGTAAAGTTCAAAATGCATTTTATTGTTTAGAATAGACTGAAACGAATAATCACAGAGCATTAAAGTGGGATTTGGTGAACACTTGTTTTTATGAATTTTCGTAACATATGGTGTAAAAGCCGTCTAGTACAATGCACCCCCATAGCCAGCCAGTGGTACCCTCAGCATATGCGATGCGTTAAATAGTTTTTTAAGAGAATCGTATTGGATATTGACCTTTGTGTGAAAAATCAATATCATAACCGTCTGTTTAAAGATTACGCCAATTGCCACCGCATGAAATTATTTTACACAGTTATATTTGTATTTGTTCACAGAAAAACTTTGTCTCATACTAGGATTTATTCTCTCAATGGGGGAGTGTTTACAAATATGATCTTTACATTCACAAGCACTCAGACTTGGAATAAGTAAGAAGATTATGGATTTGTTGTTATTATTAGGTTCTACGACTCCGAATACAAGGTCATTTGAGCCTGTCGTTAATATTTTTAATATACAGCAGTCTTTGATTGCCGTCAAAACCAACGGCACAAGCGATACACACTCCCTTATGCACTATCAGAAAAACGCCAATTCTCCACAGTATTTTGCTATACGGTCATCTTATCACTGCATAGACTGAACAACAACCTAAAGAGAAAAATATACGCCCAGTAGACCACAACATTGATAAATCCTTTGATAGTCGCTTTCGTTTTTGGACTACACTGTAGTTACCATCAGGTACTCTGTAGTCACTATGTCGAGCCGGTGTAAAAAAAAAACAGCAAGTTTTCGATGGATGACATAAAGAACACAACCGCTCGCGTTCTAAGCTTAGATTTCAATTCAGGATAATGGAATATTTTCTGTGTCGTCATCAAATATAAATTATAGCGCAATTTGAGTGTTCAACTGTTGCGCTAAAATATTTGTGAATTTCGTTAGTGGGGATTAGGATATTATTGGTCAGTAACTATGGAAAAGTTTGGTTTGTTCCAATATTTTTATGAATAGGTCAACAAAAATTTGAAAAATGTACTTAATAGGCATCCTTTATTTAAAAATTCAATAAAAATTTTGAAGAAAATAAACACTTTATCAAATTTTTAAATAATAAATTTCATGTAAGACGTAATAATAGTTACAAATATTGCAGATTTTTATTTTTCTCTAAGCCTTTTTTGTATGAAATATTCAATTAAAATTGAAAATTATACATACAACTGTAATATATATTACAATAGTAATGAATTACGATGTTATTTATTAGCAAGCTGTTAATACCCACTTGTCGAGATGAAATGTTTTCATTGATGGTCCTGCGCGAACGCAAATACACGAGTTCCGCACAATGCCGCCAAATAATGAATATTGTATAGTCTGACAATGGGTTTGTTGGGGGATATAATGATCTTGATACTTGAATATTTTATCCCATCGCTCATATATTTGAAGCTTAATTCAGCACAATATTGACCTCTCACACATTATGCCATTCAGTCTGATCTTGTGTTTTTATAAATTATACTTTGGAAAATCCTCGTTGGATAGTCCCGGCCGAACATTGAACTGGCGGCTGAGGTGTGCCGCTGCAGTTAAATCCTCCACAAGTTGTCACACTTCTGCGAATTCACGGAGACTGCAGATTCTGTCATCAATTCGCCCCCCGCGCCGTGTTTGACATGCAAGATTATAGCGGGGACGTCGTCTTTTTTTATACTACTTGGTGTACATAGGTAGAGCGCATTAAGGTGCTCTGTCAACTTCTAGGAAGTCACTAATCGGTCACTTAAAGCCTCATCTTGTGCCTAATTAATCCAAATACAGCTGGCTAACATAACTAAATTGCCCAATTATCTCGCAACCGTATGCCATATAATTCGTTTATTGAATTTGGGCTACTACATTTTAACTTCATAATTCCGTCTACTATAATCTCGTCTACAAGGAGTTCTGTCCAATTAAACTTTTAAGTTTACCTGAGTTGTATTTATTAAGCATACAGGAAAATTATTTGGTAGAAAACATTGTAATTATTGTTAATAAGAGTAAAGTTCGTATTGTTAAAGATTAAGGTTTAAGTTAAACAATAATTAACATAATAGTAAAGAGCTTGGTTATTTTATTTAATTCGTTTCATTTTCATTTATGATTCAACTTAAGAAGTTATAATTTTTAAAAACCCTCTTAAGAATTAAATGTAATCGGATAAGAGCTAAGATTTTCTAATTTCACGTAATATTATTAACAAATTATGTAAACGATAGATCAGAATAAGCCGTTAAAAAAACAAAAAGTTTATTTTAATTAGAGGTGAGAAACCTTACACTTATAATTTCAAGATTTTGAATCTTTCTAATTACGAATTACACCTACACCTGAAGTTTGGATGTTGAATCTAGGATATAATGATAACGAGAAACTGATATGGAAATAACTGCATCTAAAGCTAAAAATGATTGTACTGGTGAACGTAGAATGCGCTTGTTTATACTGCCTTGTCTAAAAGTGTTAATTTTTTTATTTATTTATTGTAATAGATATTTTTACGTCAGTTGTATGTTTTTAAAAGTGATGTCTCTCAGTAATTATTGTTAATTGTGGTCCATATTTATGGTTTTTACTGGTATACAAATATTGGTATAAAAATGGATCGGATATAAATTGTACGTAAAATATTATGTGTCATGAACAATACTGACACCTAGGTTACAAGTACTCATAGTTTAGGGTTAGGTGACATACCGTATCTGCGGCGATATGATTACAGGACCCGCAGTCCCTACTAATTCGCAGAAGTAGTCACCTTGGGGTTTTAAGCTGGTAAAAGTCCGCCACACCCCGGCTGCCGCCCCCTTCGCGGCCGGGACGGCCCTATGAGGATTTTCCCCAAGGAAAAAAAAAGGTGACATACCGTATAATATACCGCTATCAAACTGTTTTGTGTGAGAAAATAAGTAATTATTATTTTTTTGAAAACATACTATTGCAGTTAAAGAGCAAGAAAACTAATTAATATATTATCGAAGTTATAGCAAAATAATACATACACTATACATCTAATAGTGTGACGCTAAAAAACAATAAAATATCAAGACTTATTGATCCTTCTGTACATATTGAACACACAACATATGCGCTAGCGGCGACTTGCCATCTGATCACAATAACTTCAATGAATGCAGCCCCCACTGAGAGACAATTATCAGTACAAGTGCGTAATCAGATAGCCCTACTTTCATGCATTTTAGAAAAGAAATGAGATCATCTAGTGTTTTAGAAACACTAGGATCTATAGAAGTATACCCTAAATATTAAAGCATTAATTAGAGCTTAAAGAAACTACATTAAAAAATCAATACATGATGGAACATAATTACTAAAGTTTGAGATAAAAACTTTAAAAGCAACGTGATTATTATTAAATTTTACCCTTTTTTTATTATTTACGAGCGGACGCTTGACCTCAATTACGCCTGGTGGAAGGTGAAGATGAGTCTGATGATGGACCGCGTCCGCCCAAGAAATATCTGTTTTCTCTTCTCTTAAAGACTCCCTGGTCACAAGACCACGGAAATATGGCCGCTGGAAGTATATTCCACTCCTTAGCTGTTCGCATGATGAATGTAGAAACGAATCTTTTCATGCAGATATAAGAAACACCCACCACATATATGTATCCGACCTCGACCCAGCGGTACTTAAGTAGAAAACAAACTTACAGCATGAAGACGCCACCAGATACGTACGTGTGTTAGAACGCCCTAAGGGTCGGTAGGGTGTTACGAGACGCACGGGGTAAGAGGATGCGCGCGCGCACGGGATGCTTGCTAATTCAGTCGACTACCGAGACGCAAGGCTAGAGTACGTGCGTGTGCGTCGCAGTTCGGTGTGCCTTAAAGTGCAAATAAACAGTAAAACGTCAAATTCGTGTCATTCTACAACCACACCCACGACCACCGGTCATAAACTTAATATTAAAGAACAATACCTCTAGCTCAAAAACGAAATATAGTCAGTAGGTACAGATGTTTGTACTTCAATTAACACAATATTAAATGTCAAATTCAAACGGACTTGATTTGCATAACTTGACGTCCAGAGGGTTTAGACGTTTGTTAAATGATATCGCTAGTAGAAAAGCTGAAGTCAATTCCATACAAATTGCATTTTCAACTAACGTTGTCGTTTATCGTATATTACTTTGTGTAAGGTGACAGTTATGTCTATTTTGCGTAAAAAAATAGAGAATTTATACATAAAAAATCTAGATAAACTACAGTTATGCTCATAATATAACATACGTAATATTATGGTACGTATAGTTTATATGGATAGTTGTAAGTAACAAGAATATTTGTTAAATAAATCTTAAAATATATAGCTTTAATTACTAAAACATGTCATGGAATGTATTCTCTCTATAACAAGTGTTCTAATAAAACTAACAAATCAATTTCTGATTGATGGCCGAAGACTGATGGGATTATTATTTCTACCGTTGGGCTCTTGCAATGGTGGAAATCTTACTTAAATAATAATAGACATAATATTAAATAGTTCTAATATTGTCAACGAATCTGAGATTGCTTCTCTTCGAGGTATTCCTTATTGCTTGAAATACCACAGTACATGGGTGTTAAACCCGTCATAGTGATCAGTTTCGGCTTGTCGCGTTTCGGGATCAGCTTGTGTATATCCAGTAGCTCATATACCTAGAGACCTTCAGTCGCGGTATATGCGGGCCGACATGACGATGTAGACTATCAATGGATTTTCATCCTTTGATAGTCGCTTTCGTTTTTGGACTACACTGTACTTAACATCAGGTACTCTGTAGTCATTAGTGTAAAAAAAATTGTACTCAGCAAATATCAATAAAAGACGAAGGGTTTCTTAGAGGTTAAATTCATAATATGGTGTATTCAATGCATCAAAGGCACTTGTAAATAGGCTGGTGCAATACGATGAGCATTTATACGCCATATGTACCTTTGGGCACGACGGTCTCTTGGGGGAGATGCCCCTTAGCAATGAACGCAGCGCCCAGGGACGCTTGCATCATATATTTGCTATTATTTTGGTATGCAATTGGCATAAGGGCAGTTTTAGTGTTACTTTTAAATGATAATAATATCGTCACGCTATATCCCTTACAGAGTAAGCAGATATATTTTAGTGGTAGTATCTACTTTGCGCCTATTTTTTTTTAAACTGAATCAACATAGTTACCACACCATATTTGATGGTAAGCATGGTGCAGTCCAAAAAACGCCGACGACTATCGAAAGGTAAGAAAAAACCCATCGGTAGTCGCAGCGATCATGCCGGCCTGCACAAATGTCTCTTCACGCTACGCTTAAAGGATCTCATATCATAGGATGGTGGGAACACGCTCGCTGGAAGACCATTCGACAGCCCAACGACACGGCAAAAGAAGGAGTTAGAGAACTTCTTAGTCCTGGCCGGGATGTGAGATACCGTATAGCTGTGACTCCGCAAACCCGCGCGCGTGGTTCTATTCAGGAAGGGAGAGGGTGGAACAACTCTTCAGAACACTTACCATGATACAGACGGTAGAAAACGCAAAATTATATCGATATATCGTGCCCAGCGTGACCAGTAGCGCAGCAGATCGCCGTACTCACAGCATTAGTACACAGGACATTTCTATCACATGCCATGCGGGCTTTCTGGCGACGTTTTCCTTCAATAGTCAGCATGTGATGCCTAAATCCGTACATAATCTAGAAAACCCTACAGATACACAAGAATGAATGAATAGTATTCATACTTGTAATAATGATATAATATGCAGCTTAATAAAAAATGCCTAACCACTACAATTTTATTCGAACATTGGAACAAAACAACCTGACGCGAAACCAAATCAACAGTACGGCGTTTTATATCGACCGCAAAAAACCCTAGAGTTCAGCCGCTCCACCGGCCATATGTCGCGAAAAATTCTGCTGTAATTGCATTAAGTTACCCTAAGTCGACCCCCGGCTTTTAATTACGATATCCCACTTAGACATATGTGATGCAAAGTGTAGGGACCCACTGCGTTGTAAAGTATGAATACAGTTAGACGAGCGAGATCAGGTTTGGTATTAAATTCTACATTACTACTTTCACCGTTGATTTATCCACATCATAGCTAAGGATATCATTTTTCTTGTTCTAACACGGCACGCGTTTCTATGAGAGAAATCATGTACAAACAGTTTGGTTTGAACAGGTCTGATGTGGGTCTATTTCAGAGCATTTTAGCTGAGCAAACATCTTGCGCAGCTGAGATGCTCTGTAGACTCACATATACATTGTTGAATTAGCATTTACATTGTGTGATTATGGGACTGACATGGTCAGCCTGATCCAAAGTCCCAAAAAAAAAACAGATTATAAAAAAAATAAAAAGACACGGCACAGTGACTACAACATACCTGTTGAAAAGTACAGTGTAATCCAAAAACCGAGTGGCGATAATGAAGCCAATATTGTAGAACAAAGAGAACCCACTTGCCGGAAGACTATTGCACTATCCAATTATTATCAATTACTATCAAATGACACTATCAAATTAATGAAATAGAAGTCGCTGTAAAACTGTGGCACGCAATCCAGCGCGCGTGGTTCTGTTATGAAATGGAGAGGGTAGAATGAGGTTATACAACTCTTCAGAACTCGCCATGATACAACTGATAAAAGACGCTGAGGAAATGCTGAAGTGTCTTAAGGCGTGCGTTTTCTTACATAGAATTTACATTACACTTCCAAAATTTTATTTTGACGCTACTAAATTATTTAAAGCCGTCATCTCATCAACGCTATACAATTTGAATGAAGTGATAACAATAATGCAAAGCAGATGTAAGCTGATACTTGATACGCCAAGAAAATGGGTTAGGAACCGGAACTGATCGTAGAATATAATGTAAATTTTAATGCTCTTATGATATTTCTTCAATTTAATTTTAGAGAGTTCCAGAAGATACTGCTTTCAAAGTGACAATATTAAAATGATAATTACAATATTCTATTAAAATTAATTAATTATGAATACAACAACGCACAAATTAATATACACAAATAACAATGAACTAAATAAACTTATTGTCCGTAAATCGCTGGTTTTACTGTCAAGCACGAGAACACGCTTATAACTATATTACATCTTGTATCTATCAGATATTTATAGTAAAGTTAGAAATAGCATTTTATAGTAATTGCTATTTATGATAACACAAAAGGATTATTAAAACACAGTCGTTATTAAAGATGCTAGTATTGTCTCCTACCTCTTTTAACAAAGGGATTTTCAATAAATCCGTATAAAGAGAATTGAGGCTTTTTCATCCTTTGACTATTTTTGAATCGTGTTAACACTTCAATATTACATAGCTTAATTAGTAACAAGAAAATAGATCAAAATATTCAGAAATTTGAAGCATTATAATTTCAACTAAATTAGAAGAAGGTAAAAAATACGTAGCATTAGACGCAAATAGCGGACAATATGAACGTGAAATATGGGCTCAAGAAATCCTGAGCTCCGGAAAAAGAGGAGAAAAAGCCGAAAACAAATGAACAGAAAAAGTTCTCAGTGAAGATAAAAAAAAAATAACAATGCCGAGAAACTCGGAGCAGGATGTGCCGCGTGTTTAACTGCCTTCCATCGCTATGAGGAAGGAGAAATTTCTTTTGTTGTACATAATTAAAACACTGTTTACCTGTTTAATATTCAAATTTGTTACAGAATACATTTTTGTTTCTCCTTATTTTCTTTAGTATTTTTCTTTAATATTTTATATATAAGTTTTATGACTTAATTATATTTTATTAGATACAGTGTTAGAAAATCTAAAAATATACTATTCCTTATCATTTTTTATTAATAAATAGTTTTTTAAATGGACATCTACTACATATAATGGCGTCTGAAAGAATCTGGATCCCCAGACCCGGGTGGAGTGATTGGAAGGACATCGCGAGGGTGTTTAGTCAGTAGGAGTCTGATACACTGGTGTTGCTGTCCTCACAGCGGCCCTAAAGTTTCTATGCAGGATTTTCCCCCGGGACAAAGAAAAAGGAATCGAAAAGATAAAAAATAAAAGAAAAAAAGGAAACAAAGATAAAATCTTCAACTAGCAATGAGTGGCTGAAGACTGAAGAACTGTAAAAAGTGAGAGAATGAGCCCATTTTAATTTAGATATATGCAAACAAAATAGAATAGACATAAAAAGGAGAAGATATTAAATTAGAAACTTTGTAATTAACAATATTGTGTATTGTAACATCAAAATAAACGGATTTCTGCTTTCTGTGCTAATAATTAAGACACAATGTAATTAAGATTTTAATATAAAATTATTGCTATAATAAGAATTGATAGAAAATACGAAATATGTACTAGAAGATAACATACAGCCCTCATTTGAACTCATAAGCCAATATTGTGTGGAGCTTTCCCTTCTATTCCAAACATGACTAGACACTAATAATCACACATATTTTCTTTCATAAAAAACATACAAAGCCCCCGAGACGTCTATACATCTTAGTTACAAATTACGCTAGAGAAAATCCATACGATATAATAAAAAAATAACCCTCAAATGACTGCGGTGTGATTATGTATTCACAATCCGCTGAATCCAGCGGGCCGGTCCGTCTGGCCCGGTTTGATTTATGATCTATTTTTTGTTGATTTACCCCCGAATTCTTTAAGTTTTCTGCCAAACACGCTATATTCATGAGCATATTGGAGGGAGTAAATGAATGCAAGATTTTTGGCAACGACCAAGAAGATTTTAATAAGTTCCTTTACTTCGTTTTAATTAATCGCTTAAGCTCTTTCAATACTGTAAAACATATTTTTGTAACATCTTTTGTACATGCAAAAACCTATATTATTTGTTACGAAAGTAATTATCTTTCAAGGTAAACAAGCTGATCATTCAAAGAGGCCGGCTAAGCCGAGTCAATGTGTTGACTAAATATGTTTGTGGTATAGTATATACATTTCCTATCATCTCAGTACTCATTTAAAATGATCTGGAGTCTCGTATTGGGCAATGAGGATATAGACAACGGATGCAAGAAGTCCCAGACATAAAACATACATACATATTGTCCTTTACCGAAACTTGAATCGCAAAATACCAATTTTTATACTTAAACTAGCTGTCCCAGCACACCTTGTTCTACTCTATTTCTCTAAAACAAACATTGATTTTTTTATGTAAATAGCTGCCCCGTTGGATTTCATTCTGTCAAAAGTTATTGGTCTGTCGCAGTCTAATAGGAAGAAAATTGCATTGACAGACTTAAGTCATATCTACGGTAATGATATTTTTATTATAATGCCTTATGGGACACGTTATTTTTTTTTTTGATTACTTGGCGTATTAATTATAATTTTCATTAATGACATGCAACCTCTAATCAACTTAAAGGCATAACTTTGTTTTGTTTTTATTGACATCATATGTTTGACAGCTGGGGACAGAGTGGTTTGTATGGCAAAACGAAATTGTTGTTTTTACTATATTCCTAGCATTTTTTTCATATTTACAAATTTTTTAAACTTTCCCTGGACTTCAACAATTAATACAAAACCAAAATTAGCCAAATCGGTTCAGCTGTTGTCGAGCTTTAGCGAGACTAACGAACAGCTATTGATTTTTATATATATATATATGTACATATGTAGATATGAACTAATTCAATCACTAAGGTCATTTTTTTTTTCGTTTCTCGGGGGAAAATCCTGCATAGGACCATCAGGGCCGCTGTGAGGGCAGCGACCCCGGTGTGTCAGATTCCTACTGACTAAAAACCCCCGGGGTGTCCCTCTAATCGCTCCACCCGAGCCTGG
Source organism: Automeris io (assembly GCA_036320925.1). Taxonomy (NCBI): domain Eukaryota; kingdom Metazoa; phylum Arthropoda; class Insecta; order Lepidoptera; family Saturniidae; genus Automeris; species Automeris io. Next base: position 1,327,317 of record JAUDJH010000008.1, read on the forward strand.
GAAACCAAATTCATCCAGACGCCCGGAGAGCGAAATGCTTTGTCGACGCTGCCTCTCTGGGAGGGGTAGGGGTAAAGAGCCCACCCTTCCAATACCTATCCCACAGGCGGCGCGCTGGACACTGCACACCGCCACCCTCTCATCCGGACAGCAGACTCCCTCAAGTCTACTGCCCGGGATCACTAAGGTCATTTCTAACTTTTACCAGCTGTAAATAATTCGGCTCATGATAAAGAAGAATCTTATTATTCTTATTTATATTTTATCATTATTTATTTAAATTTTTAACTTTATCTTTTAAGTTTTGTAAAAGTTGAGAATGAGCTGAGTGATGTCTTGAATTGGAGATACTCCAATTCAAGAATCTGGTGAATTTGAATACTCAAATCTATAAATACAGGGTTTATATCCTCAGAAAATAAATTGTCAACAGCAAACTAGACAACCATTGCGAATTTTAATTAAACACGGTGTCGGTTTGATCCGAATGAACCATTAGCGAAGCGCTTCATGTTAAATGTCTCAATTTAATGTTACAGCCGTGTCGGCCTTTATTACCCACTGGTGGTTTCGAAGGGTTAATTCGATGGAAAGATTCTGTTTGCTTTAACCCTTCTTGTTGATGATTTCTGGGATTCTGGTTTTAAATGGCTTAGTATATTTGAGAAAAAAAGATATATCGTAATAATTTTTGTAATTTCTGTCAGCAGTGTTAATTCTAATATATTTTACTACCAATAGACATACGCCATAGAAGAACAAGCAGAAATATTCCTGATGGAAAGTGATGGTAAGGACGATTACAGAGTACATTTGCCCAACGAATAAATGTTTACTTGTCGCTTAAAGACTTTTTTTATTATATGACAATGGATAAAGAATATTGATAAATTGCACATTTATTTATTGTCAATATTCTATTAAAGGTGATAAGTTCAAATTTCGTAATTCTTATATCAAGGTAAACTGACGAATTAGTAAGATCACAGGTAAAACTTTAGAAAAGAACGATACAATTAATTATAGATCTTGAGAACTTTGTAGCACGGATTAAAGGAAGCGTAAGCTACAGTGAAATAAAATAGGCCGTTGATTACTATCATTTTTTTTAATTCCAATTGCCCTAGAAATGTATAATGACATAATAGATGTAGGATTGCCTTGGTTTTGTTAATATCATATGTGAAATTATTTCCAATAAATAAGTATCTCATACTGTAAAATCATGGTGAAATACATCAATAATCTAAACGTATATATATAATGGACATTCTAAGTACTAAAACCCTTTAAAATTGTTGTTAATGCCGACACATTTAAGCACTCGGCATGATGCTTTGAATAAATGGCTTGCTGTCCTTTACTACTAATTAAAGGAAATGGCCTAGAAACAAGATTGCGATATTGTTCTCTCTAAATCTATTCCATCCAGCTCTTGCAGAATGAGTTTTATATATGCGTCCCTCTCACGCTAAACGTTGCGGCTATGTCAGTCATTATGCTAAATATCCTTCCCCTTTGTTCAAGGAAGATCGTCGATAAGCGCTGGAATTCTTTTTAGAGATCCTTGGGATCGTTAGTTTTAGAGATTGTTGGCGTTTTTTGGACTGCACCATGCTTACCATCAGGTATGGTGCAGTCACTGTGTTGAGTTAGTTAAAAAAAAACTGCATTGTTTACTTATTTTATAGTTAACACCATTCATTCCTATCCTGTTGCAAAATCTCAAATGTGTCGCTCGTCATTTATGACTTTTTTTATATCAAAAGCACAGGCAAGTTGATAGGCCATCTGATGAGAAGTACTTACTGTCATCTATAAGTCTATAACAAATTGCAACATCAAAAATGATTTTCCTGTGTAGAAGGCCTTCAACTCTTGAAAGAAAGAAAAAAGAGAAAATGGTGCTTATCATAGTCGGAATATGTTAGAATCGAAGAGATGTGCAAAGCGGATGAAAATGCAGGCGGGCTAATCCCAGGCAGGCATTTGCACGTGGGTTCAAAGATATACATTATGAATTTGAGTTGAATAAATGCTTACTGAAGCTTAACTCCACAGATCAGTTAAAAAATTACCGACTTTAAAATGAATGAATATATATAACAAATCTTATACCCAGCAGAGGGAATAAATAAGCTAATAAGATGAAGTTAAGCTTTATTGTCCAAATCACACAAAGGAAATAATAAAATTTAAAGAGATGAAGAAGGTTTGTGCACGTTCAGTCATTTTTCCAGTGTCAATAGAGAATGAGCGCGATGATAGATGTAATATTTATAGACACAAGGCATATACAGAACCCAATATTGAATTAAGCGATTCGCAAGCTTTCGACCATCCTTTTTACTTTTTCTCCGTCTGACAGTTGGTATATGGAGTCAGATTAAGATAATTCGCTCGAGGTGTTTTTTATAAGTCCCTCAATTATTTCACTCGATTGCTGTTATTTTTCTAAAGAAATATTTGAAATTTTTGCCAAAGAACAAAGTTAAGGCTAAATTTATTTTTTTCGAAAAGATTTTGACTGCATAGATTTTATTACAACAGACCTATAGATCGAGATGTTGGAACTAATATTAACTAAATTATGTCTATGGTCTTCCAGCGAGCGTGTTCCCACCATCCTATGGTATGGGATCCTTTAAGCGTAACGTAAAGAGATATTTATGCAGGCCGGCATGATCGCTGCAATTACCGTTGGGTTTTTCTTACCTATCGATAGTCGTTAGCGCTTTTTTGGACTCCACCATGCTTACCATCAGGTAAGATGCAGTCACTGTGTCGAGTAAGAATAAAAAAATAAATAAAAAAAAATTAAGAATTAAATAAATGAAATAGAAGAAGTAGAAGTAGAAATTCGTAATAAGGAATCTGGAAGGGAAAATTCACCAATTTGGAATTTTAATCAAGTTCCTAGAAGTAATGATTCAAACATTTGGAATTTTGATCAAGAACCTGAAAATGAAGAATCAAACATTTTAAATAATAAAGAAGTAATAAGTGGATGTGATGGTATAGTGGATAAGAGACCAGTATCCATGTCCAGTGATCCAATTTAGTACGAATTGAGGCATCACATGCTCACCAGTAAAAGAAAACATCGTAAAGAAGCCTGCATAGCATCCAATAGAAATCTCATATGTAAGTGTCCGGAGAACGGCCACCAATTGCACTACTTTTCACGTTGGGCACCACAAATATGCGCATAGTGGATATAACCAGTAATATATCTCTACTGATCCCGAAATGGATGTAGCATGACGATATATTATTAATATTAAAGAACTAGTAGAAATCCAATATCTGGAATTATATTTAAGTAGTTGTAACGGCTTAAGCATTTGTAATTGCAATCGAATAACTCAATTTAAATAATTCGCAGAATGGCGCATATTGAGAAATACCAGAAACATTCGATAATTCAAACCGAGAACATTCTATTACGGACTGAAAAACCTTATTTCATTATTCAACCATTCCATTAGTAAAGTAAGATACGACGGATTCTATTAAACTCTTTTTTGTAAAAACTGGATCGTAGGATTCAAGTAAAATTGAATTTTATTGCAAGAGAATAAAATCGGAGATCGCTTGAGAGTGTCGGTTGCAACGACTGATTTTCGAAATGTACTAGGGTTCCAAAGGGTACATGTTAAATTTAAATTTATGTTTTGTGAGATCTGATCGCGCTTAGTGGCGTGCGCCATTTCAAATGCGATATCTTTTTTTTAATTATGATTTATTGAAGCCATTTTGTTTTGACAATACAATTTCGATATACCTCAAATTTCGTATGCTAAAGAGCTGCATTCTCTGATTTCGCCACAAAACCACTAGACGCTGAGTTAGATACAAATTTTATATGTTGGATATTATATAGGCGATAAAACATTAGTTTCATCGTCTATTATAATAAACGTAGGAGTAAAATGCTTCATCGTCGAAATGCTGTGTCTAATGTTTCACGTTCTTGGGATTTGGGAGTATTTAAAAGACGAGTGAATTCATTGGAAGAACGTGGTTCATCATCGGCTCCATATTTACCTTCGACCAGGAGTAGTTGACGTTAGTCGTCCGCCTGTAAATCATAAAAAAATAGATATTTAATCTTATAAAAAAGTGAGTTTGAAGAGAGCTCCCATATGTGCAAATGAGGGGTTAATTTTTATTCCAGTTTCAATATCACATGTGGGGTATCATTGCAAAGGATTTTTAGGGCTGCGCATTTTACTTGATTTACAATTTGAAAAACTGACTAATTGGTCGTTATAGCACTACCCTGTGTCTAGCTATATTCCTGTCTCTTTTAACATTGTACATTTGAATCACTGCATAAAGTTCAATTTAATTTCAAATATATCAAAATCCAGTCTTTAAAATCGGCTAGAGATGAGACCAAGGGCACTTGTGGATTAATAAATCATAATTCGCACAATCCTGGGACAGCCCTGTTGGAGCGAGCGTGACAATGGCCGGCTCAAATAGTTATCTATTCAAACAAGGATTAGCGCTCGATAAACCCTGATTAATGGCTACCCCGACGGACTCTACGTAGCGTCAGCGTAAAAATTTTATAATAATAAATAACAATATATTGTCACGCTATATCCCTTTTGGGGTGAGCAGAGAATCATTCGGAAGCTGTATTCATTTTAGATTTATATGTTGTACCCAACGTCGGATTGCCGTTCTCACAGCGCTAATACACACGATATTTCTATTAGGTGCCATGCGGGCTTCCTCACAGTGATTTCCTTCACCATTGAGCACGTGATGCCTAAATCAGTATTTAATCTAGATAAAACCAGAGGTAAGGGCCAGGATTCAAACATACAACCATTCGCGTAGCCGCTAATTCAAATGACAATGTTTTAAAAACGCTTCTACTGCTTTCTGTCTCGCTAACTAATTTTTATGGAGAATTATAACTCCAATTATTCTCTCTTTAACCCTTTCACGCTCAAAAAAAACATTTTTCCCTTCTACAAAAATCGTTATCGATTGTTCAATTATTATTGAATCGATATTTTTTTTTTTTGAATGTCAAAAATGAAACGTATTTCCAAGGCGGCAAATGTGTTTCTGAATGAATAAAAAAAGACCTTTCCAACTTACACACAAATATTACACATAATAAATGTGTTATGTGCAATGTCCACTTGTGCTTCACAAGTAAATCAAATCGTTTCGTAGAAAATCATAACTATTTATTTTACTTTCCTGATAATTTTTATTATGTTTTTTTGTATTACAAAGCAATAAATAAAATACCGATATAATAAATCTAACTCTTCGTTTATTTACTTTTATGGTCCACAGGGAAAAATATTTCCCATGAAATTATAGGAAACCTATACGTCCTGCTATGTTTTTCTGGTGATATTGTCTTACTTTATACCCACAATAGTTGAAATATTGTGCTGTATTGGCATATTTAGTCATGGATATCTTATGGTCCAGTAAGGGTTAATACATTGTCTTTCGTAATAATATTGACGTCGCAATTATAAACAACACAGAATAGACTTTCACTAATTCGGTGCAGCCGTTCGAAAGTGATGCGCGGACATACATTCAGCCATCGGTTATTGTTTATATATATAAATAGATTATGTCTATGAAACAAGCATACGAATAAACAGATTGCAAAATAGATAGCGGGCGTAAAAGCCAATTTATAAACTTATTCATTATATCGAATACGACCTTTTTTATCTTTTTTTTTTATCTATCGATAGAATACTAGTTATTAGAGTAAGAGCACTGTTAATTGGAAAATAGGAGACATTCAAATTGTCACTTTTAAAGTTTTTTTTTTGTGTAAAACAATTTTTAGTTTGTATTGCTATTAAAGCATATTTTTAAACAATATATCTTAGATTCAGCAACCTTAACTCGCTATGTATTTATTCGTATATAATTTACTTATAATTATAAATAACTTTTTTTGCAATCTGTACCGCTGTAGGGAGGTCCGCGGCGTATTCGGCTCGATCCACGGAAGGTTGCGGCGTGCAGAGAACAGATAGTGCTGGACCGTCCACAAAAATACGGATAAATGTGGAACGGAGTGATTTATTGCAGACGTACGGACTAGGAAACGGATTTATTAATTTCATAGTAGACTGGCAGCTTGCAGGTCAGATAGTCTTCAGTTATCTAACCATTCAAAAGACACTGCATACCAGCATGTCTTAAGCTAGGATTTCTAGACTGTACTTCGACTCTGAAAATCGTTTTAGCGGGTTTTGAAATAAGACGCCTTAATTGTTACAACCCAATGAAACCATCACTGGGGATAGCTACCGTTTACAATTGATGCGTTTGAGTTGTGCATTGAAGGAAAAACGGCCGAAATGGAGCAAAAGGCACCATAAAGTTATTTTCCTGCACGACAATGCTCGACCTCACGTGGCAAAACCAGTGAAAACATATCTGGAAACATTGAAATGGCAAGTCTTAACCCACCCGCCGTATTCTCCAGATATTGCCCCTTTGGATTATCACCTGTTTCGACTAATGGCTTATGGTTTATCAGGAGAAAATTTAACATTTTATGAAGATTGCCAAAATTGGATCGATTCATGGATCGCCTCCAAGGGCAAAGAGTTTTTTCGACGGCTACCTGAAAGTTAGAAAAAAGTAGTGGCAAGTGATGAGCAGTATTTTCAGTAATGTAATTTTTTATTTTCATTTCAAATAATCGTTATTATTTTAATATAAAAAAAACGCTACGAATTAATTCCAACACGTAATACTTAAAGACCTCAAGCTCGAAACACATTTGCTTAGCTTCATTCTACGTTTATTAAAAAAAAAATGAAAATGAAAATCTATTTATTTCGCCACAAACCAACAAAAAACCAGAAATTTAAAATACAGCAACACAAATAACATACAGAAACAAAAGAAAATACGAAACATATAAACATGGCAAAAATGGGACCTTCATCAGCCTAAAGCCACAGAGGAACCCTGCAGCGCTGAGTTTCGTGAAGGGCCCCGGTCGTGTTCGCTCGTGTTGTGTGTTCGGTGCGTTTTGCTAGTTCAATTTAAGTTTTTTTTTTAACCTATGACGCTTGATGCGGAATGAAACGAAAGAACGTCCAAAGAATAAATAAAATAAAATTAAATGAACTGAAGCACAAATTGAATTTTGGTTTATGCTATCAATATTATCTACAACCATTTAATATCGCTTTGGTATTCAAATTGCTAATCTCAGATTGGTAGCAATGTTGTGTATCAACAGTGAGCTTAGATAGTTTTAACATATACAGAGTGTTATAGATTCTCAATTATTATTTAGAGCCTTAAAGTGTTTTTAGCACTTTAATGTTTCTATTTAGCGCCTTAACGAACCCAAATGACTTAGGATCTACATGGCTATCGTATACACACAACAGTAAAATGCATTTGCAAGACGTAGTAAACTTTAACACGTAAAAACACAATATAATGAACGCATTATATGTACCTGTAGTGTAAGCCGTGGTGGCTGCCGGCAGAATAGAATAGCACCCCCCTCTTCTTGCTGAGGTGTCGTAAAAGGCGACTAAGGTATTTCTTTAACACCGCAATTCAACCAGGTGTTCAGAGAAAGAAAACTCGACCAAACCTGCATCCTGCTCCCTCCCGATCGTACTGGTTCTCCTTTCCATCGGGCCTGAGGGAGCTCGGACGAGAGAGTGCTTTTCTGGCTGCGCGTCCAGTTATGCACTTAAATATCACCTGCGCAATTGACTGTTTCTGAAAACTGGACCTCGAATTTCTTAACCGGTGTTGAAACAGTCGCCGTGGCCGAAACCGGCTAGGACATCATTAATCAATCATATGTACCTGTACTATCTTCAACTTCTTTCCTTTCGTACTGTGTCATGCTTTGGAATCGTATGTAGTGGGCGGTACGGTTGAGAGCCACAGTGTACCGGCGCGCGCGGGGGGATTGCAGAGTCGCACGCGACGCGAGCGCCGCACCGCCCACGCACCCGGCAGAGTAGTCTTGCTATCACACTGAGACTAGCCTCACGCACCATTCGCTCGTTATTTTATAGTGTTCACATCGTTATTATTTACGTGTTCTTATTTGTATTGTTGTGTTTTATCATTTCTCCTCGAACTATATCTATGCTATATCATTTCATCTTGTGACTTTTTAATGTATCGTACTCAACGTGTTTCAACCTTGCTGCCTTCACTACTCTCGTTTCGTCACTTCCACTTCTACTGTTGACATCGGGCGATATTTAACATCATCCATCATCATCAGCTAAATACCTACACAAGTTATTCATATTTTTAGAGAACTTCCATCGTAGTATATGTTGGCCGATATAGCAATAGCGACTGTCAACGAATTCTCGTCCTTTGTCGGTTGGTGCCGTTCTTAGACTATAGTGTACTTATCATTAGGTGTATTTGGGTGAAATTCAGTGGGGAAATTCAGTGGGGAAATGCAACACCCTGTATCGGTACAAAGATGAGCAGTCCGGCGACGGCGCTGTCGCCTCAGATTATGTAAACTCAAAGACGATGGGAGCCACATGTCCTCTCACACCTGACGGTCCAACATCCAGTATAATCCCGCGTACACGTTAGGCTTGTCAAGTAAATATCGATACATCGATATTTTCAATTAAATATATCGATATTTTTGGGCGATATATTTTGTAATGATATATCGATATAAAATATTCAGTATCGAAAATTGTATCGAAAACGATATCTTTTTAATTCTTATGGCAGTGGAGTCGCTGAAATCTGAAACTGTAGAAGATAGGACCGAACGAAAAAGAACTATATTGTCTATGACTGTTGAATATTGTTTTGTTACGTTGCATGCATTGACATCTGAATTTGTTGCATGTATATTATTTGCCGCCATTTATTTATTTATTATTTATTTTTGTTCGGTATCTTAAATAGGTCTATAAAGTTAGAAGATAGCCTTTTAGTTCTTGATATTTTTGTAATTTTGTCTATTAACATGGAATACTGGTAAAATACTTTCATGTTTATTGAGATTTAATTGATATATCGATATTTTCCCTTCGATATATCGACGCCGATATTGATATTTTAATAAATATCGATATATCGATATAACGTAATTTTTTTTCTTTTTCGACATCCCTATTACACGTACGTAGCTAAGTCTTGATTCAATTATATTTGGAAATATTTAATCCAATTTCATAGTAATAGTGGTGTGTGTGAGTTAAGAAAAGAAAAAAGAAAATCTGGAAACGAACTACAGCGCTGGTTCAGACTGGCAAGATATAAATTTCTCTTGCGCGATGTAGGTTAGTAAAAATGTATCGGAATCGTTAATCAACATACATGTCTGTACGCGTTTGTGTCCGGTAATCTCAGAAACGGCTTAACGGATTTAGATGCGGTTTTCATTACCGCGTTGTGAAAATCTGTTGTTAAAATTTGATGTTAATTTTATTCCACTAGTTAACAAATAAAAACGTTATTTTTGTTTAAAAAACACGTTAATCATTTATTAGTTTTAACCCTTAAAATGCATAATGATGCAAAACTGCAACATACCACTTAAACGACCTTACAATACAATAGGGTACAGTAAATACTGTTGCATATCTGCAACATAAGGTTTTTTAATAAATTAGTATAAAAAATATTATATACATATATATTCTTTTCTATTTTTTCCTGTATTGTAGTGTACTTACCTGCATGATATAATTTTTTTAAAGTATAAACAAAAGTCATGCTATCAAGGGTTACAATGTATAAAATACTTGTTCAGGTAATTTGCCTGAAATGTATTAATGTTATACTTATATAATAATATTTTTTTTTCATCGCTGTGCGTACATGGAACCATAAATTGGGCAGTAGTACTTGAGGAAATCCTTTATCCATACGTAGCAGCGGCGGTGTGCGCGTATTCTCACCCACCACCTATTTTCGAAAAAAGGAAGGACGGGAGTATTTCCCGCTCCCCCGTAGCCGAGGAGGCCTGTTTTGGGCCCACCGTGCATCGGTCATGGCAGAGTGAGGGTTCGCGCCCACGACCGGTAGCCACGCGGTTGAAGCAATACCCAGGAGTTTGTCAGTAGAGCCCTCACCGCTGCTCTGGAAGACCTATGTAGGATGTTTTCTGGTTAAAAAAGAAATATCACTGTTCTGATTAACGCAAACAAGAAACAACAAAACATACAAACAAACTCATACAAGAATATTTACTATAATAGATAAAATAAAGTAATATTAACAATTTTAGACAAGGCATCAGAAACAAGCGCTTTCTACATTCACCAATACAATTTACAATAATGTTTAACTTGTACATATGTAATTTATTTATTAAATTATTAGTATAACAGTTCTTCGGTATCATTATACCCCAGATATACCAGATATAACCAATCCCTCAGTTTTACCTTACGGTCTTAACCAAAGAGAATCGATATATTAAAAGTATTGTTAATTTTGTTGTATATTGTAATAAAACTACAGTCAAATACAAATATATGATGGGGATAAAAGTGCTACATGAGCGTTTGATACGTCCGCGGGGCATCGAATATAAATTAAACATTTTTATAACAAATAGAACTGTACCAGAAATGACCCCGCAAAATACATAGTCAATAATTCAATAACCAGCCGACTGGAGACCATTCGAGTCGAACTAATGCCGTCATATCGATTCTAAATCGAATTAAAATTTATATCGATATTTGTAAATTCCGGGTTAGTCAACAAATCGAGCGTTCGTAATGGTTTTATTATGCGATATGCATTGAACAACTGTTATGTTTTTCTTAAGCGTGCCGTTTTAGCAGTTTTGGAGATATGGTAGTTTTAAATGTTTATTAAACTAATAGCATATCATCACTTTAAGCCCCTTACAGGGTGAGCAGCGATATATGAGTAGTTGTATCTAATTTGCGCTTATATATCTTAATATATATAAATCTTCTGTCACGATGTTTGTCCGCGATGGACTCCTAAACTACTAAACCGATTTTAATGAAATTTACACACCACGTGAAGTTTGATCTAATTTAAAAGATAGGATAGTTTTCATCTCAATTCATAGTCGCAATATTATTTTATTGCAAATTATTTGTTTATTATTTAGCAGTCATAATTTACAGTTAGCTCCAACCGATTCTAAAAGATGGCGCTATCCGTTGACTGGATTGAGTAATAATTCAAAAACCAGTCACAGCAAAGCGTGGCTGGTCTGCTATAATTTATATGGCAGAACAACGTTTGCCGAGTCAGCTAGTACATATATATATATATATATATATATATATATATATATATATATATATATATCGTGCCTAACGTGACGAGATGCAAATCATAGTATCCACGGACGTCGGAGATGTGGCTGTGGGACGGATATATTATATCTATTGTTGTTTTCGTAGGCTCATTCATTCTCAACTTTCTTTTTCGTGATTTATTTAACTTTGTCGTATTTCTTGATACCAATATGACATAAACAGCATAATTTACGTAATTCAATTGTCTTTGCAGCATATCCCGATCTATGGGGGGGGGGGGGGGGGCGTGTAAGCCGGGACCTTCAGCGCCAAATTTCTATTACTGCAGTCGAGCACATCAGCTAGCGTACCAACAGAATAATAGTTACAAAGTACAATTATTCAGATTTCACGTTTCAAAAGTTAACTCAAATTTTTCTTAAGATATTGATACCCTGTCTTAAGTATCGATAATTTTTCGTGAATATGCCGCTTCTTATGTGATTAATGATATTTATATTTTGACAAACTTGTTGAGCACAAAATCCCTAATAATTGTGCTGTAATGTTTTTTTTATTGGATTAACCAATAGAATTGAGAAATAAAGATAGAAGAACTGGCGAGGGAAGAGCAAGCGGATAGTAGTTTTTACCCCTCCTCGAAATATTTTAAAAACTGCGGCCGCATTTAACGAAAAACAAGAAGGAAAAAGTTTATTGTGACAAAAAAACAACACACAAGAAACACATTTATATAAAAAACAGCAATGAAAGTATAATACATAACATCACACCATGTATGTGTGCTTTCACCAATCTCAAAGAGCACTTGGCTCAGCCTATGCTGGGCGGCGCTGTACAAGTCATGCAGTGCATTATTGTTCTATTAAAAAAAAAAATTAAGCTTCACTGTACATATTTGTGGTTTCTTTATATTAGGTCCTTACATATGAAATTGTCGTTTTGTATGGGAGGAACAAAAAGTCGAATATTTTTTAATATAATATATTTAATTAATCAAAGTATGAACCATTATTTTCTATGCACTTTTGCCATTTCATAGGTAGTTCATTGATCCCTTTACTAAAAAATCCAGTCGGACGGGAATCAATAAAATCTTTGAAGGCGATTTGGACTGCCCCATCGGAGTTGAATTTTTTCCCTTGCAAGAAGTTATCCAAATTTCGAAAAAAATGGTAATCTGTTGGAGCAAGGTCCGGGGAGTACGGAGGATGTCTTAGACTTTCCAATTGAAGCTCTTCTAATTTAGTAGCCGTCTGTTGCGCAGTGTGTGATCTAGCGTTGTCGTGAAGCAGCAGTGGCGTGGAGCGATTGACCAGCCTAGGTTGTTTAGCCGCTAGCTTTTCCATCATGGTTTGCAATTGCTGACAATAGACATCAACCGTAATAGTCTGGCCAGATTTGAGGAAACTGTAATGAACAATACCGGCACTAGTCCACCAAACGCTTACAAGTAACTTTTTTGGGGTTAATTTTCGCTTGGGGCAGGAATTGGCTGGCTGGCCAGGATCCAACCATTGCGCTGAGCGCTTCCGATTATCGTAAAGAACCCATTTTTCATCACACGTAATGATTCGGTTTAAAATACCTTCATTATTGTGCCGGTTTAGTAATGTAACGCAGCAGTCGACGCGCGTTTGCCGGTTTGCTTCAGTCAATTCGTGAGGTACCCACCTTTCAAGCTTTTTAATCTTCCCAATTTGCTTCAAGTGAATTAAAACAGTTTTATCACTAACATCGCAGCCTGCAGCTAACTCGGACGTGGTTTGCGATGGATCCGCTTCCACAATAGCCTTCAACTCTTCATTATCAACTTGAGTCTCAGGCCGTACACGGGGCTTGTTCTGCAGGTCGAAATTTCCAGAACGAAAACGTTGGAACCAAAAACGAACTGTGTTTTCTTTTGCCACACGACCGCCATACACATCATTCACCCTTCGAGTTGTTTCCGCAGCACTAGTGCCACGGCGGAACTCGTACTCGTAAATAATGCGATATTTTAAGTTTTCCATTTTGTAAAATGAGTGACGCAAACAGAAAAAAACAAATGAATGACGATCATCGAAGCACAAATACATGAGTCTATAGCTGTACAAATTTGAATTTGGAATTCCTTACCAAAGAGGAGAAATTTGTGATTAAAGTGGCCAGTACGAAAAACGCCAATTTCATATGTAAGGACCTAATATTTCCTAATTGTACGACAAAGTCATTCAAATCTGATAACTAAGTTATGGTATAAATTATAGTATCAAGTGAAATTACCTTAAAGCTTATTTTAAACATATTCCAACGCAGAGAAAATAACAAGTCGAGCACATTTCGCGCGCTAAGCGGCTTACAGTCCGCCATTTTCTCTAGGTGCGTGACGACAAAATGGCGGCGGTCGTTCAATTTGAATATAGAGCAGCATACGTCGCCGCGCTCCGACCCACTAACTCATCGGATTGTGTGAGATGGTGTGACTCTCGTAAAAATATATTCCTTTATTGGAATTAGAGTGCCATGGAGACGCTCTATGGTGTACATTTTTCTGTTGGAAGGTGCAGTGTATTCCAAGAATGGCAATGACCATCAAGGGACTAAAATCTGTTGACATTCGCCATCGCTATGCCGACCCACATTTACCACGATGGACGGTCTTTGGGTATATGAAAAACTGGATATACATAAACTTATCCCGAAATACGCCAGGCCGGAGTGAGTCATTATAACGGACTTTACACTTGTGAACTGTGGTCACGATCCAGCGCGGGCTACCGAACTACGACCAAAAAAAAACCTCAAATTTTAAAGGTTTTTTTTTTACACTGGCTCGACATAGTGACTACAGAGTACCTGATGGTAAGTACAGTGTAGTCCAAAAACGAAAGCGACTATCAAAAAATTAAAATTCATTGATAGTCTACATCGTCATGTCGGCCTACATATACCGCGACTGAAGGTCTCTAGGTATATGAGCTACTGGATATACATAAGCTGATCCCGAAACGCGACAAGCTGAAACTGGTCACTATGACGGGCTTTACACCCATGTACTGTGGTCGCGATCCAGACGGGCGCCGACGCCCTACCACCTCGCTGCTGCTCGTTTAGCACCACCCAGAAGTCACGTGTAGGGAAACTAGGGTAAAGCCTACGGACGCGAGCAGCTTCGACTCCCAAAAATACGAAATAAAATAGTATGATAGATAAAATACGTATTATTGATATATAGTGTTAAGTATTTATTAAACTGGCGTACTATGTATTAGTTTAAAGAAAAGGTCAAGTGCGAGCAGGACTCGCGCACAGAGGGTTCCATACAAATATACTATAGAAGTACTATACATTTTCTTTTACTCGACAAAGCGACTTCAGTTCACTTAATAAGTACAGTGTAATTCAAAAGCAAAAGCGACTATCAAAGGACGGAAATCTATTGAGTCTCTGTCGTCATGCCGGCACACATATACCACGACTGAAGGCCTATAGCTATTGGAGTCATTGGACAAATATATAATGCTCTAACGAACAGATAGATTAGATTTAAGGACTAAGCCAGTAAAGTTATATAGGCATATCCCGGCCAACAGCATTTTGTAATGCCGAAAAAAAGTACAACTCCATGGATCTTCTGTTCTAGATGAATCGTCGGGTAAAGTAAGAATATGCCGGTCAAACTGTGGCCTGTGTAGATAGCGAGGAATCGCGAAAAGAAATTACAACATGGCGTCTGGAATATTCACTAAACTGTGAACGCTTTTTACGAACTTTATTTCCTCACTTCTGTGTCATAACTGTATTACTTGGACACTGTCAGCATATTTGTAGGCTATTTTGTGAAAATAATAGTTTCTACATTCGTCATGCGAATAGTTAAGAAGTGGAATATGCTTCCAGCGATCATATTTCCCCGTTCTGACGACTTGGGATGGGAGCCTTTAAGAGAAGTTTAAAATTTGCTGGGCGGACGAGGTTTATCGTTTTACTTATTTTCACCTACCTCCAGGTTTGATTGAGATGTGTCCGCTTGTAAATTGTAAAAAAAAAACTTAAAAATGACTAAAGCCTCATTTAAAACTGGGCAGTAGAGTTGCGGGAGTCTACTGACTGAAGAGATGCGGATTGTGGTGTCTGAACTCCGTCAATGTGGCTGCTAGGGATGTATTATTTTTTTATTTGGTTCATACATCGAACATCACACAAGTAGATACAAAACGAATATAAAACTTACAGCAATAATACAAGAGGCTTAGGACGGTCTACTTCTTGAGCGGCACACTTGAGGGAATACGCCGTCCAATGATCCAGGCGAGAGCAATTTGCGATGTGTTCCCGCAAACTGCTCCAAGATAAGTAGGCGAGCAAGGAGTAGGTGGCCATTTACACCACCCCTCCCCTGCTTTTTGCAATAAGGAGAGGCCCACCTTAAGCCCAAACGTCGCCGGGTGTCGAGGATGGGCCAATGCTGTACCCTTGGCCCCGGCAAGGAGTAGGAGGAACACCCCGGGGGTTTTAGTTGGTGCAAGTCCGACACACCGGGGGCGGCTCTCACCGTCCCCTGAGGTCCATTAGAGATTTCCCCCGGGTTACAAAAAAAAAAGGACGGTCTACTTAGAATACTTACTGAAATTTTACTACTAGAAGAATACTTACTGAAATTTTCAAACATTATTCTTGTATTATTGTAAGGCGTTACCTGGATTGGCAGTGTGTGTTAATATCGGGAGGCCTTGACGGCCTATGAGTATTTCCATGAGATCAAAAAAACAAGAGTAAAGAAGGTGAGAGGAGGGGTTGAGGTTAATAATTAGAGAGAGTTGGGCTATACGAAGTTCGCCGAGTTAGCTAGTTGCTAATAAATATTTAGTTCCCATGATACAAATAATTAAACCCAGAGTATTAATTTACAGAAAGCCAATGTCTTTACCCGAAGCCCACTACAGAAATACTTCGAGCACCCTTAAGCCTCTCGTCATTGTAAAAGCTATTTTTCCGATAACTACTTAAGCGCTGAACAAAATTATTCAAGCATCGATCAATATCAACCTTATTAGTGTTAATTTAGGGTTGAATATAATCTTTTCAAAAGGGTTGCCGTGGTATGATTTCGTCCAGCAATACGATACGCACTTGACGGTATTGCGATCAAAATAAAATGAATGGAAAATACTATTAATTGTAAGAGACAACGGTCCAGTGAATTTTGTAGGATAATTTTTATTGTTTCTGGATCTTTTGACTGTGTATTGAAAATGTCCTGCTGCTTTTTTTGATGTCAAGTGACCTTAGTGGGAGCTTTTCTGTGAGAATATTAAGTTTCGCAGACCTACACATTGTTGGCGGTCACAATAATGATTAAATAATTATTATTGTGACCGCCATTAATAATATACAATTACGCTGTATCCCTCGCGGGATGAGCAGACAGACATTAGTGACTGTATCCACTTTGCGCTTATATATTATATGTATATCGAACATGGCCGGTAGGCCAACTGATCTCTGTTCTCAGGGCATTTACCTTACTATAATAGATAGGCGTAATCATGATTACCTTTAATCAGATTACAAGTAATCATGATAACGCTTATCATTATTGCTTGTAATTTGATTACTTTTAATCAAGATTAAATGCGTAATCATTAATCTTGATTACAGCAATCATTCAATTAATCATGATTATTTTAATGATTACTTTTGAGTTCTGGCTGAGAGAGAGACCGATTTAGTACTCGTTTATTTAATTTTTCAAATTATCTTATTTCGAATTAGCTGACCCTGAACATCCGTCTCGTTGAGCGATTCATTACAAGGGTCTTCGCAGTTGTATACTGTGGTGACGACCCAGTTCAGCCAATCAACCTGCCAACTCATAGTAACTCGCTTCGACCTGACTACTTTTAGGATCGGTTCTTGTGGTTCCCACTGCTTGAGTTGGCAGGCTAATTGCCCACACTGGGTCATGACCACAGTACACAAGTGTAAAGCCCGTCATAGTGACCAGTTTCGGCTTGTCGCGTTTCGGGATCAGCTTGTGTATATCCAGTAACTCATATACCTAGCGACCTTCAGTCGTGGTATATTTGGGCCGACATGACGATGTAGACTATCAATGGATTTCATCCTTTCATAGTCGCTTTCGTTTTTGGATTACACTGTACTTATCACCAAGTGCACTGTAGTCAGTTTGTCGTGCCAGTGAAAAAAAAAACATTGTATTTTAATGCCAGTGCCGTGTAATATTTTAGGTAAATTGTAACAACAAAAGAACATAGTTCACGTTCATCTCGATGTAATATTTTTATTTGACATTGATCCAATTATTTCTAACCAGATATGGGCAAAATGTAATCAGATTAATGATTAACGATTACGATTATATTCTGTAATCATTATTCATGATTAATGACTAACGAAATTTATCAAAAAAAGTAATAATTTTTCGGTGATTAAGGATTATTAATCTTCAATCGGATTACAATTAATCATGATTACTTTTCTGTTTGATACGTAAAATGTGCTGCCGGCATCAGAGCGGCGCTCGCCTTTTTATTATTTATAGTGTACGACTACTACTAGCTAAACTGGCGAACTGAGTACCAGCACATAGTTAGGTGTTAGGGCGATTACCCGAACTGGGTCGTGACCGCAGTACAACAGTGCAAAGACCGGCATAGTGACTCGCTTCGACCTGACTACTTTCAGGATCAGTTAGAGCTCGGTGGACATTGAGTAAATCCAACGAAATCTAGCTAATCATAGATGCTTTTACCATTGTTCTGAGTGATTCCTGGACTATTAGAACTGATTATCAAACTACCGCCCATATTTTACTGAAATACCGTCTCCAACCCGATAATTCACGCCCGCCTACGGGATGGAGGTAGAGAGACAGATAAGAGCAAGATAGCGCAAAATTTTAATTGATCAGAATAAGACATAATTTTCTCAAATTTACACAAGCTTCTATAGCGCAGAGCGCAACATCACCTTTCTTGGCTCTCTACTGACTCGGTTTCGTCTGATGTAAACCGAGCCGGCGCGCCGCACACGTTCGTATCGTATTTTGAATTTCAACTCATAACTAAGGTTGAGATATCGATCTGTTTTTTTTTCCGGATAACTGACGTTCTACCTAATAACTTTGATTCTTACAATAAATCAGCGGGACACATACATAGTTTTTTTTCTCAATTTGCTTAATTTTTTTTCCGCGTTAAACTTCTAGTTTCTTAAAGACTAAAGAATATAGTATTCAGAAAAAAAGAAGCAAATCGACATACGGGCACGCGCCATTTTTATCTCACTAAAAACGCTTTTTTATTTACCAAATTATATATATGTATATTAGGGCGTTTAAAAAAAAATATATTTTTCCTCGGAACCACGCTCAAAAGTGTCGTTTTAATGCCAAAATAGGCCTCTGAAAATATGAGCCCTTAATAATAATATTTAGGTTGTCCGCATCGCACTTTTCGATTTCCCATACAAATAACACAGGACAAAAGTTTTTTTTTCTTTTGACTTTTATAACTAATGAACGATATATCGTATTGCAATACCCATTCATCATTTTTGTAGAGAATTTCTGACTATTAATCTGATTAAAAGTAATCAGGATTACGCCTATCTATGTTTCTAACTACCTACGAGATACTACTTTTAACAGCTCATTATGATTATATGTAATGATTCGCACAAAATTAGCTTACGTTCATACGTGTGATAGCGTTATTATATCTGCTTGCCTGGCGTAAGGTCGGCAAATAAATCAAATATAATAATAACATATCACGCTATATCCTATGCGCGGTGAGCAGATTTACATTGTTGACTGTATCCTTTGCGCTTATATGTCGTATCCAACGCGACCAGTAGTACAGCTAATCGCCGTTCTCAGGGTTTCCTCATAATGTTTTCTTTCATAAAAATGGTTACCTTAATCATATTCGGTGATTAAGGATCGTTAATTTGTAATCAGATTAATGATTACTTTTATACGATTACAGCAGAACCCTCACCTATTTAAATTTATATACGTATACTAGCTAACCCAGAGAACTGCTTATTACCTGACAGTCAATAAACTTCGTGCTTACTTTAACTTAAGTTTAGTCCTCTCTCTCCATTCCCTACCTCTCTGAGAAATTCTCTCTCCCCTCACTTCTCAATTTTACTCCACCTTTCCCCTCTCTTTCTTCTTTCTTTTTCCTCACCCTCTCTCTTCTCTTTCGTTGTGAAAATAAATCGTGAAATGTTTGAAAGCGGAGTAAGTTAAACTCCTACCAGTTTTATTTTCGCGACAAAGGAACAAATATAGGGACGAGAAGGAAAAAATATATTATTAAAACAGACTGAAAAAGAATGTAATGGAGTTCACTTTTCTCGCCCGAGTTTTTTGGAATGGAGTACAGATACACAGCATCAGAGACTAATTTTAAAGTATCATAGATAATAATATGAAAATACACATATACAAGAACAGAAATATAAGACCAACGGATAAAATATTTAACACCCATTAAAAAATTATAATATAAAATATTAGTAAACACTGTATAATAAAGCTTCTATAATAGAATTTTAAATTAATAAAGATTTTAAATATTATTGCAAAACAGACTGATTGCATATAATAAAGCAAAAAATTGCAAATGATAGTAAATGTAAGTAATATCGAACACAGAAAAAAATTAACAAGACAATTAAAATAATATATGATAATTTCAATGATAAAGCACGCACATTATATGGCTATTAGATGCAATATACTTTGTCGCACCAGTATAAAAAGTTGGATACAGCCTTTAATGTATCTGCGCTCACCCTGATAGGGATATAGCGTGATTATACATTGTTATTAATAAAAAGTGAAGTATTCTGACATAAATAACCGTATCAGTTTATTTAGAAGTTTCATTTATTAAGATTTATAAAGAGATGTGGACGTCAGTATTCGATATTAATTTTAGCTTGTTGTTTCCTCCATTCCAGAGAAAAAACGTCATTATAGATAGAACAAAATAATCTTATAATAATTTTTTAAGGTACGGAACCCTAAAAATACATTTAGTCAATATATTATTTGTATTATTTAGTTTATGATTAATGTAATCTTAATCTTTTACCCATAAAATACATAATTTAACTTTGTCCGTAATTAGGTAATATGTATAAATATTGTTTCATAATTTTTTGTTTGTTTTTGCTTACCGTATGTTGAAAATTTATATAAGCAGCGCTTATTTCTGAACTACATTATTTGCCGTTTGCGTCATTTAAAATGTGGCGTTTAAATTTACCAGTCGTGCTCTTAGGAATCGTGTGTGATTTTAGTGCTGAATCAGCCAGAATCTTAGGGGTTTTTCCGACACCTTCAATTAGCCATCAGGTTGTGTTTAGACCGTTGATGGTAGAATTAGCCAAGCGGGGACACGAAGTGGTCGTCATTACCCCAGACCCCATGCATTTCAAAAATAATTCCAATAATCTAACAGAAATAGACATTCACGACATCTCCTACAAAGTTTGGGGAGATATGTACATGAAAGCAAATACAAATAAAGGACATAATAGCGGAATGTACGATCAAATTAAATTAATAGTAACAATTTTACCCGTCCTCTTCGATGAAATATCGCGAAGTGACAAAGTGCTGGAATTTTTACAAAATAAAACGCAACACTTTGATTTGATATTTGTGGAAGCTTGGTTCAGACCAGCTATCTCCTTTTCTTACTTCTACAATAACGCTTCCGTGATTCTCTTCAGTTCTTTTGGCCCAATAATGGGCAATGTAGAAGTCGTTGGAGCACCGACTCATCCGATTCTATTTCCATCTGTCACCCGCAAAAAGATCTACAATTTAACAATGTTAGAGAAAATATCAGAGCTATATATGCATTACTCTTTGGAATTTTTCTTCCGTTTTCAAGAAGAAGAAGAGAATAGAATGTTGAGAAAACGCTTCGGTGATGATTTTCCGCCGCTCAGTGAATTGATGAAGAAAGTGGACATGCTGTTTTTGAACGTTAATCCAATTTGGCAAGACAATCATCCTGTACCTACAAATGTTGTATTTTTGGGCGGTCTACATCGAAATCCTTCAAAACCTTTGCCAGAGGTAAAGTTATTATTAACTAAACGGAAAATTGCGGTCCCAATGTCTACATATATATAAAATACAATAAGAAGCCCCAAATAACACACAATTCATTTGATTTTGCAATTATGTCCAGAACATTCTGTACCATTTTCGATTATACCTGTTTTTTTTTCTTTGTACTGGCTCGACAAAGTAGCAACACTATACGTAATGGAAGATAATCCAAGAACTAGCGATCGTCAATGAGGTCAATGTCAAAAATTCAGTGACAGTTGCTATTGTCATGTTTACTCACAGATACTTTTACAGAATGTCTTTGGGTATATAAACAGTTAATGTTGCACAAATCAGTCCCCAAATGTGACTGTTCGAAGAGAGTTATCACAGCGGTCTTTGTACTAATAAACTGTAAGCGCGATTTATTTCGGAAAATGACTCTAGTACTTCAGAGTTCCTTCTAGTGTCTGTCAATACAAAAATTTTAAGCCGTGTTTCTTTGTTTTAGGATTTAAAATCTTTCTTAGACTCATCAGAAAACGGTGTGATCTATGTTAGTTTTGGCACAAATGTAATACCATCTTTACTGCCACCGGAAAAGATTCGCTTGATACTCTCAGCGCTGTCTCAGCTACCCTACGATGTTTTATGGAAATGGGATAAGGACGAACTACCTGGTCGTACAAAGAATATTAAGATCTCTAAATGGTTCCCACAGTCGGATCTTCTTAGTAAGTTTTTATCAGAAATTAAATGTTGGATTATATAAAATTATCCTTATTAATAGATTTTATTATTTCCTTATATGCAAACTTCACTATTTACAGGGATTATAGTTATAAAAAGATACCCATTAAAGTTTTTTTCTGCTAATAGTATCAGATCTGCATAATTTAATGTTTCCGCAAATCTGATAGAATATGTGTTAATGCCAAGGTGTAATAATTATGATTTATGTTTCGTATTTGACCGAAGATTTCCTTTCACCTTCGGCCAAAAAAACTACATTGGGGAAAACGTTTAAATGGACTGAAATTTTATATAAAGCCTAAGGTTTCTAGCAAACGTCAGTTAAGACTGTGATTTTTATATAACTTTAAATAACTAACCGATTATAAGTTGATGTCCCGCCGAAGTTTAAGCCTATTAATCGGCAATTTCCACAGTTTATAGCCAATGCCAAAACATAAGGATCTAAAATCACAACTAAATCTGTTCAATATTGGATAAATGTGAAGAATATAGCTTTAAAAGTTTGGAATATAAGGTTTATGTTGATTTACATAAATAACGGTGTTGAGATTTTTAAAATTACCTCACAACTTGTCAAAAGATGGCTAAAGCTGAAGGCGTGAATGGAGCTTCGATCGAACACTACTTAAGATTAAACAAATAATTGTATTTTAAGCCACCAATCCTTGTAAAGAGTTTTTTAGATAAGTGTATTTAATTAATCGTAGTCCTTGGTTCAGCGATATCGAGAAAGCATCCAGATCTCTCTAATATGTTAATTATGTTTGCCAGAATTTTCATTTTTTTCCATCACATAGATTATATAAACTATCTCATTTTAAGGGCATCCAAAGATAAAACTGTTCATTACTCAAGGGGGTCTACAGTCAACTGATGAAGCCATAAGTGCTGGCGTGCCACTCATAGGAATACCGATGCTTGGAGATCAATGGTATAATACTGAAAAGTATGTTCATCACAAAATCGGAGTAAAGCTTGAAATGGACACCCTAACTGAAGATGATCTTACAGAGGCGATTAAAGCAGTTATTCATGATACAAGGTAAATTTCATTCTGAGATATGTGGGCGATGTAGATCGCATTTGTCCAATAAACGCTTATTTCCTCTTCTTTTAAAGGCTCCCATATCGTAAGATTGGGCACCTTCGCTCCAGTTTTCTCAAAAAATAGATTTTTAAATATTGGCTGTTGAGTTGAATGCTTTTTGTGATTGGTGACGGTACACAGGAAACATGATGTGATATTATGTATTATTACTTCGTCGTTTTGTGTATTGTTCCTTTTTTTCTCAATAAACGTTCTTTTCTTTCTATAACTGGCGCGACGCGCAATTAAAAAAGAATCGTCATTTTACATAAATAGATATATGTTTTTAATCCGATTGTTAAATTTATCACTGTGATTTTTATCAAAAACGTCTACCATGAGTAATACAGAAAAGCAAGAAGTAGATTTGACCCCGCCTGAACTACTGAGTGATAACCTGTCGCCACCAAACTGATAATTGTTCTGGCGCTAATTGTTTTAATGCTTTGTTATAATAACACACACAAAACTTACTCGCACACTATAGAAGGACCTGTTTTTGGTAACTCGTGGGAAATCCTCATGGTTCTTCAGGGCACCGTGAGGACAGCGCCCCGGTATGCTGGACTCTTACCGATTAAACCGATTACCGAGAGATACATGCCAGGATTCGAATCTACGATTCTCATTGCAGCGTATGGACGTTGGTCGTTTGTCCACTTACCCACTACAGCCACAATAATAAAAATCAATAGTACAATAATTTAAAGCTAATAACATAATAAATGCTCCTCGCAAATATGATGGAAATCATCGTATGATACGCGTGTGTAGTTTGGTAATCACAAACTTTGCACACTTGTGTCACAATGTAAAATTTAAATTGTAGGTATTATTTTTTAGTTTTTTTTTTCTTTTTGGTGTTTTGATTTTAATTTTTTGTTTTGACATTGTACTTAGATAATGCTTTTGAGCCATGCTGTGGCTGTCTTTTATTAGTACCCATTGCAGACATTTCGCTTGTGCATGTGATCTCATTGTGAATGTAAAATGCAATGGAACTATTGATAGCCCAATACATAAATACATAAATAAATGTTCTATTATGAACTAATATCCTGTATCTTGAATGACGCCACGATGACAATTCGTTTTAAACATGCTAAAAAAAAAAACAAGATAAACATCGATTTTCCGGGGTTTTTATAACACCTAAAATTAGTCAGTATAATAATAGTTAATTTTGTAGGTAATCGTTTTATGATCCGCGCTGCGAAGAGGTTTTATCACAATTATATTAATTTAAGTGTCAGACCGAAGGTTCGGCTGCAGTTTCGGTTTTGGCATCCTTTTGATAAGTTGTGAGGTAATTTTAATTATCTCAAGACTTTTAAATTAGAGACAGGCTTGCGCTTGACTTCAATCTCACCCATTAGAAAGTGATGATGGAACGAGCTCACGCAATAAATACCGATTCGCTCGTCGTTTGACGAGCCGATTCGCAGCAAATGAGAGGAGACACGAGTCATTTTAAGCAATCAGCCAGGGAATCTCAACCTCTCACATAAGGGTACAAGCCCAAACGGCATCTTTTTGATTTATTGAGGTAGAACGCGAGGGAGAAATTAAATTTTACAACTCAGCCTATATAATACTCAGCTTATATAATAATCAATGTAACTTCGTAACGTGGGAGTCGAAGCTGCTCGCGTCCGTAGGCTTTACCCTAGTTTCCCTACACGTGACTCCTGGGTAGTGCTAAACGAGCAGCCGCGAGGTGGTAGGGCGTCGGTGCCCGTCTGGATCGCGACCACAGTACATGGGTGTAAAGCCTGTCATAGTGACTAGTTTCGGCTTGTTGTGTTTCGGGATCAGCTTGTGTATATCCAGTAGCTCATATACCTAGAGACCTTCAGTCGCGGTATATGTGGGCCGACATGACGATGTAGACTATCAATGGATTTTCATCCTTTGATAGTCGCTTTCGTTTTTGGACTACACTGTACTTACCATCAGGTACTCTGTAGTCACTATGTCGAGCCAGTGTAAAAAAAAAAACTTAAAAATAAAATGTTTAATTATTCACTTTTAGCAAATTTTGAATTAATTAATACTAATATGTCGTCACAGTATATCCTTCACGGGGTGAGCAGAGATAAGTTAGTGGCTGTATCCACTTTGCGCTAATATGTCGTGCCCAACGTGACCAGTAGCGCAGCTGATCGCCGTTCCCAGGGCATTTACACATGCCATTTCTATAAGATGCCACGCGGACTACCTCACTATGTTTTCCTTTGCAATTAAATTCATTATTTTAGGAATTTTAAGCCTTGCGCATGCTTGGTCTAAAGGTTGTGGTAATAGCCGATTAATCGGTTTCGGTTTTGTTAAAATATCGAGCTATAATCGGATACTTATTAAAAAAGTTACCGGTAAAATAGAACACTCCCTCACTCTTCATTACATTGAGGTGTCGTAAAAACCGACTAAGGTATACAGCATACCGAATTGCACGCATATTGCTATCATATGATGATGATGTCCTAGCCGGTTTCGGCCACGGCGACTGTTTCAACACCGATTAAGAAAATTGAGGACCAGTTTTCGGAAACAGTCAATTGCGCAGGAGATATTTAAGTGCATAACTGGACGCGCAGCCAGAAAAGCACTCTCTCGTCCGAGCTCCCTCAGATCCGATGGAAAGGAGAACCAGTACGATCGGGAGGGAGCAGGATGCAGGTTTGGTCGAGTTTTTCTTCTCTGAACACCTGGTTGAATTGCGGTGTTAAAGAGATACCTTAGTCGCCTTTTACGACACCTCGGCAAGAAGAGGGGGGTGCTATTGTATTCTGCCGGCAGCCACCACGGCTAACCACAAATATAGTGAACAAGGGAAAGGAGGCTTTGCCTTGCAGTGGGACGAAACTGACTAAGAATAATCAGATCGATCGGCCTTTCGCGTACTAGAAACCTTGGGTTTCAGCTAATATTTTAACCTGTTTAAAAGTATTATCAAATGTGATTTTGTCGGTCGGAGTTAGCCGAAATCGAAACACTCGGTCAAACACTAAAGTACTTATAACGTCCATATAAAAAAATGGTTATTATCTTATATTATGATTGCAATTACAATTTACAGTACTGCTTAAATATCTTTTGTATCTGCTTGGGAAACAATTATACCGCAAGATAAGAATTCATCGAAAATCACTGAACCATATAGGGTCCAGCACAGTAGGTCTGCTGAAGGTACTGGCAAACTGTATTGTCATGAGCAGAGCTCCTCGGCTTGCCTTCCTCTCCTAAATCCAGTCCTGGTATCAGCTGTATTATTCCACCGCTTTTAGGCTTAAGTATCTAATCTATGCACTAGAGATATAAAACATTATCGCAACGGATTGCGGAAATGTGATATCCCGCTTAAGTCAAGTTTATATCACACTGCAAATTACAATGTATGTAGAAGAATAATTTAACCGGCTTATACCTTTTGATTACATGCTCAAAGGCATGCTTCGATGGGCCCAGTACGTGGAGAGCATAGAGCACGTTAGGTTGACAAAAGAGATATATACAATACGAATGTGAGTGGAATTAAGTGCCGAGGCCGACCGTAACTAGCCTGCATAGACGAAATAAACAGAATTCTGATGGATTGATGGTGCTAAAATTACGCGAAAGCGACAAAAGCGCATGAATCGATTAATGAGTGTTAAGGAAGCAGAAGAGATTTGGAAAAAATAGAGAGAATTCGCGTGTCATTACCCCTGTCTACCCCAATAGAGAATCGGTATGGTATATGAGATAGATTAAAATTTATTCTGAATTTTTGTTGTTTTAGCTACCGTCGTAATGTGGAAAAACTTCGCGAGTTGATGCTCGACCAGCCAGAGAAACCTCTAGAACGTGCTGTGTGGTGGACAGAATATATCCTGCGGCACGGTGGGGGCCGCCATCTCCGCAGCTCAGCAGCGAATATCTCCTGGGCAGAATATTTAGAGCTAAAACTTGTATTCTTTGTTTTTATACTATTTTCAACTCTATTAATAGTAACTGTAATAATACTTTATTTTATAACTCGATATGTTAGGAATATAAGGAAAGAAAAATATAAAAAGCAGTAATGATAGATATAAAATTGACTTGTAAAGTAAATAGAGATAATTGTGCTCAAAAATCTTTATTTTACAAATATTTGCCTTTACACTCGCTTATTTCGGTCATGACCTAGTTCGGGCAATCGCCCTGTCACCCCATACTGTGTCACAAACAGGCGCATATACATATACACATTAGATATATAATACAGCTATTTTTCCGTCATTAACTCGCATTTTATTTGTCTTCGTTTATTTCTCTGAGATTTATCCAGTAGCTCATATACCTAGAGACCTTCAGTCGCGGTATATGCGGGCCGACATGACGACGGAGACTATCAATGGATTTTCGTCCTTTGATAGTCGCTTTCGTTTTTGGACTTCATGGTGCTTACCATCAGGTACGCTCTAGTCACTTTGTCAAGCTAGTGAAAATAAAACTGTAGCTCCTGAATAGATGAACCGATTTTTTTTGAGAGGTGACATGTTCTAGAATATTCTAAATTATTATTAAAGAAAATCTATTTGAAGATCATAAGACATGTGATCCTGTGACTTGTATGGTATTCCTGACTTGATACGTCCGTCGCCCACTCTGAAACGTTTGTGTTTCTCCCAAATCCGCGTAAACAAGCAATATGCTAGAATATAAACAATTTAACTCAAATAGTCTGATATTAATATCTTTTATCTTTCTCATCGCAACTGTTTTTAAGATTGTTTGAAAAACGTGTGACATAGTATCATGTAATATATTATAAATAAATAAAAATTATTGTACAATGTGTATATTTTTATTATTTTATACACCCTATAAAGCTTATTTCATTACAACCCTTTTAAAAATTAAACTAAAAATCCTATTAACTTCCACAAGAAAAGCGTCAGCCAGATTTGGGTGACGTTGTGACGGTCGTGTTAATATAGTAGCATTATTTGATTGGCAGGGCATTGTGACGTGCTCTGCCTAAATATTACGAGCAATATCGGGGAAGGTATCATCTTCCTCCGAGTTTGTGCCCAGCGGGCGCGGCGCGACGGGGCTGTGGGAAATTGATTACAGGACCCGCAGTCCCCGCCAATGCGTAGAAGTAGTCACCTTGGGGTTTTTAGTCGGTACTAGCCGACACACCTCGGTCGCGCAACCCTCCCGTGTGGCTGAGAAGATCCTATGAGGACTTTCCCCATATAAAAAAAAGGTAGCATCATTTGAAATCAGCTGAAACTCAATTTCATATCAACTTACAGCAAATGTAAAGCTTTTGAGTTCACTATAATTATCTCATTAATTGTTTTGAATTAAATGTTATAGAGTATGCAAAAATTAATTTACTATTAATTGTAAAGCGACTTTTTTTTTTATTGTAGAGCGCAAAATGCTCCGTCTTATTTTTTTACAAGTCAATAAGGAACAATTTGCGAACGTAGAATGGGTTAATGTGAATCAGTGACGTGCATAGAGTGTTTGGATAGGGTAGGCAGAATTCGCGTGACGTGCAGGTAAGGGTGGGCCGGTTCATTAGGTACCTTGGGCTCACCCTAGATGGCCGCTGGGGCTTCGAGGAACACATCGAGCGCCTTGTCCCCCGAGTTCAGAGAATAGTAGGTGCCCTACATCGTCTCCTGCCTAACCTCGGGGGACCCTCTGAGGGAGTCCGCCGCCTCTATGCCGGAGTCGTGCAATCCGTGACCCTTTACGGGGCGCCAGTCTGGGGGCACCGACTGCGCGTCCGCCGCTGCATGCAGAAGCTACACAGTCTGCAGCGGTTAATGGCCATACGGATCGCACGCGGTTACAGAACAATCTCATATGAGGCGGCGACGATCTTGGCACGCTTTCTGGCCTTCAGTATCCAGGCGGAAGTAGACTCGGCAGTGTTCAACCGAGTCCGCGAATTCCGCCTGAGAGGCGAAAGCGTGCCTCCCGTGGCGCTCGAGAGGCTGAAGGCAGAAGAACGCCGATCAGCTCTGAGAATTTGGCGCATGCAGCTGCATGAGTTGCGGTGCATGCGCCAGCGCGTGGTCGGCGCCATTCTGCCGAACCTCGAAGCCTGGTTTAATAGTAGATATCACGTCACCTACCACCTGACACAGGTCCTTACGGGACACGGATGTTCCCTGAGTACCTGTGCAGGTTTGGACGAGAAGTAACGACCAAGTGCTACCACTGCTGTTCGGACCTGGATTCCGCCCAACATACGCTCGCACATTGCCCGGCGTGGGGCAGCGAGCGGCGGGACCTGGTCCAAAGGATCGGACACGACCTCTCCCTGCCAGCAGTGCTGTCGGCCATGCTGGCAGGGTATGACATTCGGAGGGCCGTGGTCTCCTTCTGTGAGGACGTCATGTCCCAGAAGGAGACCGCAGAGCGAGAGCGGCAGAAGGCTGCTCGAAGAAGACACCGGGGTGCCGGCAACAGCCCCGGCAGATCAGTCCCAGCCGATCGGTCGATCCACAACCGGTTGGCTGATGCCTTTGGGGTCGTGGTCGCTCAGGGTGGGGCCCCTGAGCGACTGGTTTGACCCTCGAGAAGTAGGCAGAGCATTGTGACGTGTTCTGCCTAAATACAATGAGCAGTGTCGGGGATGATATCTTCCTCCGAGTATGTGCCCAGCGGGCGCGGCGCGACGGGGCTGTGGAGAATTGATTACAAGACCCGCAGTCCCCGCCAATGCGCAGAAGTAGTCACCTTGGGGTTTTTAGTCGGTACAAGTCCGACACACCTCGGCAGCACAACCCCCCTGTGCACCTGAGACGGTCCTATGAGGATTTTCCCCAAGATAAAAAAAAAAGGCAGAATTCGCGTAATTAATTGCAATATTATATTATATTGGAATGGAACTATGGAATGAACGCTACGTGAATATAAATAGAGAAAATAAATAGAAAAATATTATAAAACATGTTTTATAATATTCACTTTATTATAACAGGGTCGAAAACCCTGTTCGACCAGAAAGGGCTATCTTGGTGACACGATAATATTACCCAATCCATTAGTAAATTATATTCGTGAACAATAAAAAGTTATTGTCATATAAAATTTAAGAAATCGAATACTCGTAGAAAATTATAGAAATCAGTTTAAAGAATAATCAAAGGATTTAATGGATAAAGGTGCTCGGCATCGAAAGCGATCATGGCCCTTTTGAAATCATGACCTAATAGCGTGACCTTTTGCTTTCCTTTCATCCTTTGTTCACAACATATATAGGCGAAATGTAATCTGATTAATGAAAATGATTAACGATTACATTTTACGTTTTTTACCATGAATATGAACTGCATTTTGCTCATTTATGTTTTAAGCACTACAAAATCCCAGATTGTATGCACATTAATGATTTCTTAATGTTTTAAATGGATTTCATCATGATAGATGGATGGAATCATGATTACAGAGAAAGAAAATTAAAATTATGGCTACATTTTGTAATCGTTAATCATTAATCAGATTACGTTTTACCCATCGCTGGTTCACAATCTATGCACACTTCCATTGTTGCCATTTAATTTTCCCCGTTTGATAATTTTTGATTGTTGTTTTATTCGGATTTTTTGGTCTTTAACCAAAAAGGATAAAGTAAATTGATGCGCTACTGGTTACATAGCAATGCACAATGGATACAGCCACTTGAGTATATGTACTCATCCTATAAGGGGGATAGCGTAACGATATATTATTTATTTTTTTAAGCCGTGGTGGCTGCCGGCAGAATAGAATAGCACCTCCCTCTTCTTGCTGAGGTGTCGTAAAAGGCGACTAGGGTATCTCTTGAACACCGCAATTCTACCAGGTGTGCAGAGAAGGAAAACTCGACGAAACCTGTATCCCACTCCCTCCCGATCGTACTGGTTCTCCATTCCATCGGGCCTGAGGGAGCTCGGACGAGAGAGTGCTTTTCTGGCTGTGCGTCCAGTTATGCACTTAAATATCTCCTGCGCAATTGACTGTTTCCGAATACTGGACCTCGAATTTCTTAATCGGTGTTGAAACAGTCGCCGTGGCCGAAACTGGCTAGGACATCATCATATTATTTATTAATATTTACAATCATACCTAATAATAAGCAAGAAACATTTATTATGATTGATAATTCTTTAAATTACTTGACTTATGTTCGAAATGACCAAT
Source organism: Automeris io (assembly GCA_036320925.1). Lineage (NCBI taxonomy): Eukaryota > Metazoa > Arthropoda > Insecta > Lepidoptera > Saturniidae > Automeris > Automeris io. The sequence continues at coordinate 1,358,689 of JAUDJH010000008.1, forward strand.
AGGAAATCTCATTCACCAGACTAGAAGCCTCAAAAAAATAGTATCTATGTGAAAATAAATTGTCATTTGACGCCAGTAAAAAGATTGGGGATCCAATATTTCTCTCTATCGCTTGACAGTTGAGTCCTGTGAGTACTAAAAACTCAATACAGTATTGCTTTCACAGCGAAGTGAATTTGTTTGGACAATATGGATACGACCATAACTTATTTATTAGCAGGCAAGCAGTTGAAACAACTGATAAGCGCCTAATCCTGCTATTTCATTTTTTTAATGTTTTCTTTTAAGATTGATATTTTTTTTTTTACTCTGGCTTGACAAAGTGACTACAGAGTACCTGATGGTAAGTACAGTGTAGTCCAAAAACGAAAGCGATTATCAAAGGATGAAAATCCGTTGATAGCCTACATCGTCATGTCGGCCCACATATACCACGACTGAAGGTCTCTAGGTATATGAGCTACTGGATATACACAAGCTGATCCCGGAACGCGACAAGCCGAAACTGGTCACTATGACGGGCTTTACACCCATGTACTGTGGTCGCGATCCAGACGGGCACCGGCGCCCTACCACCTCGCTGCTGCTCGTTTAGCACCATCCAGGAGTCACGTGTAGGGTAACTAGGGTAAAGCCTACGGACGCGAGCAGCTTCGACTCCCAAAAAAATAATAATATAATATATAATATTAGTCTGGGAGATTTTTAAATTAGTTAAAATTTATATGTTTTTTTTATATTTGTTTTCTAAAATTATTACATGGGTTTCTTCACTATGAACTTACAATTAAATTCTACCATTGAGGTGGTAGGCTAATTGCCAGAACTGACCCATCACCCTAATTTAAGAACCGTCATAGTGACTCGCTTCAGCCTGTCACATTTCGAGGTCAGTTTGTATATATCCAGGTATCATATACCTATAAATCTTCCGTTGTAATAAATGTGGGCTGACTTTCAATTGATTTTTGCCCTTTTTGATGAACGTTGACGTTTTTGGACTATATTGTACTTATTATCAGGTAAAATATAGTCACTTAGTCGATCCAGTACAAAATACCAACTCATTACTTAATTATAAACCTAATTATATTAATACAAATTTGCAATAGATTGTTAAGAGCTGCGAGGACTGTATATGGTTTTAATAAGTCATTGAATGGAAAGCGCGTGCTCCACCAACCGACCGCATGTACGCTACACAAATAACGGTCTATTTTGGTTGCTTACGAATATTGATAATACAGTGACTAAACAATTTTGACTATAAAAATGGAGACTTAACAAGCCTTGTATGTTTAAATTTCAGTAGAATCATGAAAAGATAAAAACTGTGGAAGTCATAACAATATTATTAATTGATAACGAATATGGCTTGTCATCAAATTCAAGTAACCACTTTTAAGTTGTATTATAATGATGATTAAATTAATGTGTCATTTTTGCGTAATTCTAGACGCTTAGTCATGTCATCACGAATATCTTTCTTATATATAAAAATGAATCGCTAATTGTCTTGATAAGCGCGAAACTCGATAACGGCTGAACCGATTTAGCTGATTTCTTTTTTGTTGTGTTTGTGGAAGTCTGGGGATGGTTATTACGGAGAGAAAAATTTAAAAATTGTCTGGAAAAGTTTAAAAACAACACTTTTCTATATTCTCATACAAAAAATTCGTAATAATATTTAAAAGTCAATTTGAACTTTAACACCATACTATAAAGTTTAAATGTTAGTGGACGGATTCCGGGAAGGCAAAACAATTATTGAGTGACGTATAAATATTAATGTCAATATTTGTCAATTTTTATACATATAGCATTAAGGCCAGGTTCCTTCAAATAATTTTCAAAAAACAGCCGACAGGCCAATAGGTTTTGGCAGAATAAAATCTGACGGGGAAGCTATTAACATTAAAAAAAGCAATGTGACTTTGTTTTAGAGAAATAAGGCAGAACAAGGTCTGCCGGGACAGCTAGTTGTAAATAAAATAAGAGGAACAAATAAAACAAATATTATATTTAACGTAATTACTGATATAAGAGAGCGTATTTGTTATTTAAAATGACTACTAATTCCATAATTGAATGACTTATACAACGTTACTGGTAACTATCGCAAAACCTCTTGAGGGTGACTTTGGTATAGCACGACTGACAACTTTTGTTTTACGACTTTTTGTAATTCAATCCTTTTGTTCCCCATACAAAAAATAAATAAATCAAATTTGCAGTTCTGATCTTCTTAACACTCTGAAAGGCGGCGCGATGCAACTGGGGCAGACGATTTCGTAGCATCAGCTGACTGAACTTTAAACATAGAGCTAACGATTGATAGAAACCCCCACTAAAACTAAAAATATATATATCTTAGGATGTGTTAAGTTTTGGCAAAAGTCATAGAACAAAAGTTGTTAGTCTTGATATACCTAAGTTACATTTAAAAGGTTTGGCGTTAGTTACCAGTAACGTTGTATATACATGACGGACTAACTTCAATTAAAATCAGTTTTATAACAGGATAATCTATTTTTATTCAACGCGATTTTTGACTTTAGACCTTTAGACATACTATTTGATTACGAGCAGATTAGTGATTAAGGATATATTCGCCGACAGGAAATTGTATTTTGAATGTATATGCAAGCTTAAGCTTTTTAATTTTGTTATAAATAAAAACAAAAATGTTGTTAACCTTTTATGTTAGGAAGCGAAAAATCAAAGATAACAAATTAAAAATATTTAATACAGAATTAATATATTTGCTTAATAAATTGATACTATGTTTTGCTCTTGTTGCGTTTGATTGCCACTAAGTCCGCAATCTTGTTAAATCGTTCGTCTTACAATCACTATGTATGCGTTGACGGTGCACCTTAATAATTTATATTTGGTTTTCATACAAATACTATGCTGAGGAAGTGGTATCACATATCGTCAGGACAGCTGAACAGCCTAACAGGTGGATGGCAATAGTGATATCGCATGAGCCAAAGACCTAGAAAAATTACAGTTCACTTTTAAATTCCACGGAACCATCCAAACTCACGGCGGTTCCAGATTTATTTCTAACATACCGAAATCGTACTCGGCTACAAGTACTAAAGCAGCTGTCACTCAACGAGACACACTTTTTTTGACCCGGTGGACATCCTCAGTTACCGTCAGGGCCGCCGTGAGGGAAGCGGCCCCAGTGTATCGGACTCTTGCGATAAAAACGCCCGGGGTGTTCCTCCTACACGTCTGTCAGAGCCAAGGGTACAATCACGGCAACTTCTTCGGTTTCCGGCAACGTTTGACCTTCTGCAAGCCTCACCTACTATTATGCAACATAAAATCCAAGTCTGCTACAATTACTGAGGCGATTATTATTCAACGAGACCGCCGTATTAAGCCGTGGTGGTTGCCCGCAGAATAGAATAGCACTCCCCTCTTCTTGCTGAGATGTCGTAAAAGGCGACTAAGGTATCTCTTTAACACCGCAATTCAACCAGGTGTTCAGAGAAGGAAAACTCGACCAAACCTGCATCCCGCTCCCTCCCGATCGTACTGGTTCTCCTTTCCATCGGGCCTGAGGGAGCTCGGGCGAGAGAGTGCTTCTCTGGCAGCGCGTCCAGTTATGCACTTAAATATCTCCTGCGCAATTGACTGTTTCCGAAAACTGGACCTCGATTTTCTTAATCGGCGTTGAAACAGTCGCCGTGGCCGAATCCGGCTAGGACATCATCATCATCATTCAACGAGACACATATGGCTTGTAAACATACCAGTAGGTAAAATAACTTAGTGCTGGACATTAATATAGCAATCACGCTGTATAACTCTCCCATACAGCACCATGAAATGGATGATAAAAACACTGCTGCAACAGACGAGGAGCAAATTTTTAAATGCTATTGATCTAAATTTAAAGTTAAGATGAAGAAAATTTACAATGACTGTCCTGGCTTGGTAAATAATGGACCAGTTTCCATGCGTGGCAACGCGGATGGTCGAAGATTTAGAATCCCGGCACGTACATCTAGGTTTTTTCAGATACGTGGGGATTTATGCAATATATGCACACTGGTGAAGGAAATCCAATAATAGTAGGCATCTAATAGTAATGCCATGTGTTCTAGTGCTATGAGAACAGCGATGAGCTGGGCTACCGGTCACGTTGGGTTAGGGGCAAGTGGGTGGGGTCGTGGCCGCTCAGGGTGTGGGCCCTGAGCGACTGGTTAGCGACCCTCGAGAAGTATGCAGAGCATTGTGACGTACTCTGCTTAAATACAAGGAGCAGTGTCTGAGAAGATATCTTCCTCCGAGTTTGTGCCCAGCGGGAGCGGCGCGACGGGGCTGTGGCGAATTGATTACAGGACCCGCAGTCCCCGCCAATGCGCAGAAGTGGTCACCTTGAGGTTTTTAGTCGGTACAAGTCCGACACACCTTGGTCGCGCAACCCCCCTGTGCAGCTGAGACGGTCCTATGAGGATTTTCCCCAAGTCAAAAAAAAAGGGGCAAAGTGAGTAAAGCCACTAATATATCTCTGTTCGCCTTTTAAGAGATGTATGTGTACGCTATGCATTGTTTTTTATTCTTTCTACCACTCTAAAAACGTTTCTTTTTCTTTCAATGTAATGTATTTACTATTAATAATAGACAACAATATAATGTATAATTTCGAAAATTAATCGATTTCCTTCCATTCCACGGCAAGGTAAATTAAAAAAAATACTTTGTAATAATGTCAAGATATGTCCATAGTTTGCTAGCGTAAGTGCCAGGTCAGCGCTACAAGGCGTGGGCACGTAACGAATTTAACAGAATATGATTTTCCCAACCGTCGGATGAGAGGTTTTAACGTCATTTTTCCCAACTCCCACGGGCAGAGGCCCAGACTGAAGCCACTATATGAGTATGGAAGGTTTGTGTTCATACTTATTTGTACCTTACAACGTATTCACCGTTACTCACAAATTTATGTTTTTTAATATATATTACTAGAAATCAACCGTGTTACTGGCTGTGGCGGCTTAGAAGATTAGAAACCGGTATCCGTGAGTGCCAACGCGATTAGTTATAGGCAGTGATGGGCAAAACGTAATCTGATTAATGAGTAATGATTTCAAAATGAACTCGTAATTTTAATCTTGTTGCTCTGTAATCATGATTAAATCCGTTGAAAACATTAAAGAATCATAAATATGTCTGAAATTGAGGATTCCGTAGTGTTTAAAACATAGGTAAGCTAAACACAGTCATATTAATGACACAAACGCATAATGTAATCGTAATTGTTTTTCATTAATCTGATTACATTTTCCCATCTATGGTTATAGGTATTCGGGTACGCATCTCTGAGCTTTTCCAGGTTATGTACGAATTTAGGCATCTCATACTCACCGGCGGAGGAAATTATATGAGGAAACCCGCATGGCATCTATAATAAACGTCATGTGTTCTAATGCTATGAGAACGACGATCAACTTCATTACTGGTCACGTTGAGCACGACATATAATAATAATAATAATAATACTTGCTTTACATGGATGATCTCAAGTTGTTTGCACAAAATAAAGTACATTTGATGGAATTACTGAAAATAACTAAAAATTTCAGTAATTCTATCAATATGGAGTTTGGTGTAGACAAGTGTGCGGTCATCCATGTGGAGCGAGGTAGAGTTGTAGTCTCTGATGATGTCATATTATCAGAGAATACACGAATCAGATCTATCTCTGGGACCGAAACTTACAAATATTTGGGTATGTCTGAAGCTTTAGGTATAGCAGACGGAGACGTAAAACGGGCGTTGGTGGAACGGTTCTTTAACCGCCTGTCCAAGGTCTTAAAGAGTCTTTTGTCAGGTGGAAATAAGATCCGCGCCTTTAACGGCTGGGTTATGCCTTTGCTGCTATACTCCTTTGGCATACTCAAATGGACTCAAACCGAATTGGATGCCCTGGATCGAAAAGTCCGTACTCTACTTACTGCATATCGTATGCATCATCCACGTTCATCGGTGATGAGATTGTATATCCCGCGGAAATGTGGGGGCCGTGGCATGCTTAATGCTAAGGACCTACATAACCGTGAGATATGCAATCTCAGGAGTTATTTCCTTCACAGTGAAGTGGATATGCATATGGATGTAGTAAAGGTGGATAAAGGACTAACTCCGCTTTATCTGGCAAATAGGAACTGGCAAAATCCAAAGGTACTGAGTACCTTGGATCGCAGGGATATATGGAAGAGCAAAGAGCTTCATGGACGGTTTTATGGGGCTCTTCATGCGCCTGATGTAGATTCGATTGCCTCCGTTTCTTGGCTGCGTTTCGGTGACCTTTTTGGGGAAACCGAAGGTTTTGTCTGTGCAATTATGGACGAGGTTATCAAGACAAACAACTACAGAAAGTATATCCTCAAGGACGGTACGGTCGACATATGTCGGGCATGCCACCGTCCTGGAGAATCTTTGAGGCATGTGGTTTCTGGTTGTTCGTTTCTTGCTAACGGCGAGTACTTACACAGACATAATCAAGTGGCCAAGATCATACACCAGCAACTTGCTCTTTCATATGGTCTTGTGGACAATGAGGTACCGTACTATCAGTATGTACCTCAGCCAGTTCTTGAAAATGGTCGTGCAATGCTGTACTGGGATCGATCTGTTATCACTGATAGGACTATTTTTGCTAATAGACCTGACATTGTGGTAGTAGATCGGTCGGCGCGCCGGGCAATACTCGTTGATATCACCATACCACATGATGAAAATCTCGTAAAAGCTGAGAAAGAAAAACTATCAAAATATTTAGACCTCGCACACGAGATTACCAGCATGTGGGATGTAGATTCTACGATTATTGTCCCGATAGTCGTATCGACTAATGGGCTGATCGCAAAGAGCCTCGATTACCACCTTAAGAGGCTCTCGCTTGGTTGTTGGATCAAGGGCCGGATACAGAAGGCAGTTCTACTCGATACGGCACGCACTGTTAGGAGGTTCCTCACTTTAAGCTCCTAACTACCGGTGGCTTGGGCCTTTGGCCTCGCCCCTGTAGGTCTACATATTTTTATATTTTAAAATTTATATGTTTTTTTTATATGTATTTATTTTAAAATGTAACTATATTGTATATATATAATGAATAAATGATAATAATAATAAAACATTTATTTGGCACACAACATAACATAAAACACAGCAGAACAGGTTAATAAAGACAGAACACAACGGAAAATACCCTGTGTTGTGATGATGCGCCAAAGGGAAGTCAGTTCAGCCTGAGGTCCGTTAGGGATTTCCCCCGGGTTACAAAGAAAAGGGCAGCGACTCCGGTGTTTCAGACTCCTACTGACTAAAACCCTCAGGATGTTCCTCAAATTGGTCCACCCGGGCTTGGGAAAACAAATTTATCCAGACGCCCGAGGCGCGAAAAGCCTTTTTAAGACTATCTCTTTGGGAGGGGTAGGTTAAAGAGCCCACCCATTAAAAATCGTTCTATCATGCGGCGCGCCAGAGAGTCCGCACCGCCCGCCTCTCATCCGGGCAGCACACCCCCTCGAGTTTACTGCCCAGGTATTGTCAGGGGGGGATGTCGCGCTTACTCTGTGCGAACGCATCCCTCCGGCAAAACAAAAACACCTGCACGAAATTCAAACAACACTTAAATCCGGCAACATACTTAAAGCGATCATCGCAAGCGCCCGCGCCGCAATATCATAACACGGAGATTTTGTCCTAAGCCGCGTTAATTTCCCCTCCCCGTGGCCCGCACACCCCGCAGTGTCCGAGCGCGCGTCAAACACAATTTTACGGCACGGTGGACTCTGAGCCGATTGCGAGAGACGCGAGACAAGCCTGCCGGGGTTGTTCGAGTGATGTACGAAGAAAAAGATATGACATTTTATTGATAAGAACGTGAATAAAGATGTTCTTATTTCAATTATGTTGAACTCATGTGCTGCATGATTCTGTTCAATTCACAGAACACAGCGAGCTAATTAGCTTAATTGATAACTAGGTTACCATCTAAATCAGTAAGAATCAATGTTGATATGTGTCATGAGTGAAATCATTATTAGTAAGTACAGGCACTAAGTAACTGGAATAAATAACGGGTTTGTACTCTGTAGTGAGGTTGATGTGCATACCGTGTGTGTGTGTGTGTGTGTGTGTTTATACATACTATACTGTTTTTGTAGGCAGTTGTGTCGGGGAACTTTTCTACTAGAATTAAACAGTTATAGATTATATTTTCAGTAAAATTTCTATAACATTCTTACAGCAACAAATTACTTAAATAACAATACCCTAGCTCGCCTCTAAGTTCATTTTATTTTTTGGAAACCCGGGAGAAAATTTTGCATATGTCTGTCAAAGCTGCTGTGAGGACAGCGACCCCAGTATGTTAGACTAATTAAAACCCCTAGGGTGTACTTCCAATCACTCCACCCGGGTTTGGGAATCCAGATGCTTCCAGATGCCTGGGGATGGAATAGCATCTTTAGACTTCATATCTGGGAAAGGTAGGTATAAAAAGCCCACCACTCTAAACCTTTATCACGGGTGGTGCACTGGGCACTGCGTCTTCCTTTCACCCGAAGTCCTCATAATCCGTATTACATGAAATTACCGTGAATCTTGTTTTTTTTTCCTTTTACTGCTCTAGGTATCAGTATTGTTAGCTAGCCATTTAAAAAAAATATATATTTTAGAAATCTATGGAGTACCTATTATGATGAAACTTATTCATAAAGAAAAAACGGTTATTGTATGCCGGTTATTGTATTCATGGCAAATATTTTTTTAAATTACTGTAATGAATATATGAAAGTTATGTTTTTAGTGACAATTCTGTGTAAAATTATTTTAAGTTCGACGCACTAGTGAGTGCGATGCATACTGCGATATCTAGTTCACGCGAATTATATAAACTCATCCTCCAAACGTGCATCAATTAATGTTATGTCCACGGTTTTACTAGTCCGGGTACGTGTCAGCGGTCACGTATTGGTTAAAGGGTAGGCGAATGTTCTCGGATTAGAGAGGTAGCGCGACTCAAGCGATGCGACAAAACTGAAGTGGGCTACCGACCTTATCAGAATCCGATTTTTAATATTATATATCAAATTCGGATTGGCTATTATTTTCTTATAGGATCCTTATCGGCGGCGGTCTAGAGATTTTATTTTATTTTTTTCTATATCGCCTACTTTTTCATTTATGTCGTCACTCGTCACAATTGTAATGGCTATTGCTGATTAAATGTTTTCTCTCTTTCTTTTCTTTTAAAATGGATCCAGCCATTAATGTAAGTCTACTCACCCATAACTAGATATAATATTATTACGTTTTATAAACAAACTGTAAAGAACACATGAACAAACTACCCTCATCCTAAATACGATTTATATAAAAAACAGAAAAACCCACGATGCGTTAAACCACATCAGATTACGACGTGAAAAAATAATATTTATTTCAGACAAAACTGATGAAATAATCAGATAAAGGTATTATTTAACGCTTAAAAATAATAAAACACCTCGCCATGGGAACCGGGACACTTGCAAATTATTTTTGTAGTTTCATGGGGTGCCAGGAAATAATCTGGGAGTATTGTAAACCTATTTATTTTTATATTTTATAATAATAATATATCATTACGATATATATCCATAATATACTGTTATTAGCACCTTGAGTTGTAAAATATGTGTTGCCGGCATTGCTCATTAACTCATTACACATTGCTTTTTTCAATATAACTGCTATTGTTCTTTTAATCTATCTTTTTTTTATACATACAGGCTTGCGCTTGACCTCATTCTCACCTGCTGGAAAGTGATGATGAGGCCGACGATGGAGCGCGCTCGCCCAGCAAATACCGATTCACTCGACGTTTGAAGATTCCCATGTCATAAGATGCTGGAAACACCGACGCAGGAAGCGAGTTCCACTCCTTCGCGGTTCGCGGCAAAAAGGAGGAGGCAAATCGCTTCGTGCGAGCAGCTGGAATGGCAACCACAAAAGGGTGCAAACCTGCACGATGTCGCGTCAATTTATGGTAAAAGGGGGAGGGGGGGAACTAAAACATACAACTTAGCCTATCTGCTTCAATCTTATACATCAGCATACTGATAAAACTGTATAGATTTAAGAGTATTGTTTTAAATGTATTATAATAATTGTTTATTTTCCTTTTAATTAATAAATAAATATAAATTTTGTGGTGATCAGAGATACCTTAGTGGCATAGATGGGCAAAATGTAATTAGATTAATGAAAAATTATTACAATTATATTTTGCGTTTTTCATTATTAATATGACAGCATTTTGCTCATCTATATTTTAAACACTACGGAATCCTCAATTGCATACACATTTAATGCACCTTAATGTTTTAAAGGAATTTTATCATGATTACAGAGCAACAAAATTATAATTATGACTACATTTTGTAATCGTTAATCAGATTACATTTTGCCCATCTCTATTTTGCCGTACTTATAGCACTGGGACACATGACAATTCTATTAGACATCCTGTGGATTTCCTTACGATATTTTCCTTCACCACTGGGCATGTGGTGTCTATATCCTTACTTGAAAAGAAAATACGTAGAGGTACGTGCCGGAGTTCGAACCTAAGTCGCGCATGTGTACTAGTCCCTTATCCACTAAGTCAATGTAACCACTTTATTAAAATATCTAGTGATTAACGTTGTCATCGATGTAAGATCCACGCTTAAATGTATCTTTTTTTGTTAACCCGGGGGAAATCCCTACGGACCGTTAGGGGAAGTGGTGAGGGCTACTTCCCCCGGTGTGTCGGACCTGCCCCGACTAAAACCACCAGGGTGCCAGCACTGCCCTCTCTCGCTTCGCCGAGCCTGGGAATCCGGATACTGCCGACGGCTCGGCGTGCACACTTAAATGTATCTTATTTTGCTAAAACTTCGATAATTTAATATTTTCCGTAGATTAAATTATTACTAGGCGATCCGGGTACGCCAGCTTGTTATAATTTGCGATCCACTGACGACAAATAAACGAAATCTATTTAGACAATCCGTCACTAATCACTCTTGAAAGAAAAGCGGTTCTACCCTCTAATAGTTTTATCGCTCGGCAACCCTGTATGCGGTTAAGCCCCAAGATTTGAACAATTGGCGAAGATTCAGTCGCGCTGCAATTGTTTGCGGCACGTGACTCGATTGTCAACGATATAGTTGAAGACTTTTATACCGCACGACCACGATATGTCGTACACGAGTGTTATGTACTACTGCAATACAAGAAATGCTGAATTTTTAATCTTATATCTAAATTGGAAACAATTTGAATTACATGGATTTTTTTCTAATCTTCTAAGGTAGTAAAAGAAGCATTCGTTCATTACTAGATAATTTATTGCACCAAAACTTGGAGTAAAATAATCTAAAGGGAATACCATTGCCACAGACTTCCTCTATGGCATTAAGCTTACTGAAGACTTATTTCACTATGTTTATATGTTTTTGTTTCAAGACTACGTGTGTTGTACTTTCTTCTTTTCTGTAGATATATTGTTTGTATTTCTGTATTTCTTTTTTATTTTGATGAGAAATAAAAGCATTTCCTTTCATTTAAAACTAGATAAAATAGTCAATTATATAGCGAGTTTATTGGTCTATGGAGTGGTCAATGCGAAATGTCACACGATTCTTTCATCTATCGTTCACCGCCAACGGTTGCGTAAGCGATACGTACAACAATTACGGCGTCCGCGGGAGTGGGTCGGCAGAGTACACGCTACAAACTTATTTAGCAAAACTAATGCAAGCATAAATAACAATAAAATCATATCACTGACCCACAAAGCAAATTCATTTTCTAATTACAAATTTTCTTACATTATTGTTTAGTTAAAAAAAGTATGATGACACAAAGTTTTGCAAAGTACTGAAAAGAATATTACTATTTTAACGTTCAAAAACAGTAAAACACAGTATGTCACCATTAAACACATTTATTGTACGAAAAACTTAAGTAAAACTACCAAAAACTAGATAAACAGGCATTAACAAGCGAGCTATATATGCAAGACGCGGTCGATCTCGAGAAGTTGCACGATTTTCTCTCCTACCGTCCACTGCAGCCGGTGTGCAAGCGATTCGTACAACCGTTACGGTTTCCGCGAGAGTGGGCCGTTGGAGTGCACGCTACACAATCTAACAATCTCACATTTTCTTTTTACACAGATTTTTTTTATCACCTTTAATTTGAAAACTAAAACAATACCAAGTAGACCTCAATAGATTTTGCTACGAGTAGTTTTTTAGTTTTATCTGCTATTAGCTAACCTACCTTACAGGGACAAAAATTGTCGTGCGTTGTAAATGACCCTTTTCCACTCGAAGTCTCGGTCACAATCTCGCCTAACTCGAGTGTCCGTAACAACAGTCCTCAGTCTTTAGCGATTCGCCTTTAATTGGCAAAGTTTGTACTGTTTACTATTTCTAAGTACACAATAGTCCTATAATATATTAAGCGGTAGAAACTCTACTAGATGTTTATTTTGTAACTTTTTTTCAAACTTCCAAGGAATCTAACAAGGGTTAGACGCATAGATGGGCAAAATGTAATAAGATTAATGAAAATGATTAACGATTACATTTTACGTTTTTTACCATTAATAAGACTGCATTTTGCTCATTTATGTTTTAAACACTACAAAATCCCAGATTGTATACACATTTATGATTTCATAATGTTTTCTATGGATTTAATCATGATTACAGAGCAACAAAATTAAAATTACGACTACATTTTGTAATCGTTCATCATTAATCAGATTACATTTTGCCCATCTCTGGTTAGACGTATTTCGTAGACTTAGTGTGCAAGTAATTCTGATGTTTGGTATTAACATTATTTTATAAACAAGGAACATATTTCAGGATTTTTCTTGGCGGTGCCCCATGAAACGTTTTACCGATTCGCGGTCTAGACTCAAAAACCTGCCAGCTTCAACGATTATCGCTTCGGTATGTATGACCTGCCCACTGCCACTTCAGCTTCGTAATACGGAGAGCTATGCGAGGTGATAGGGCGTCGGAGCCCGTCTGGATCGCGACCACAGTACATGAGTGTACAGCCCGTCATAGTGACCAGTTTCGGCCTGTCGCGTTTCGGGATCAGCTTGTGTATATCCAGTAGCTCATATACCTAGAGACCTTCAGTCGTGGTATATGTGGGCCGGCATGACGATGTAGACTATCAATGGATTTTCATCCTTAGATAGTCGCTTTCGTTTTTGGACTACACTGTACTTACCATCAGGTACTCTGTAGTCACAATATCGAGCCAGTGTAAAAAAAAAATGTTGACAATTTTGGTTCTCTGTCTGATAATCTCATTTTGGATTTTATCCTTCAGAGAGATGCTTAACATAGCCCGTTCCGTCGCATGTTTTTTTTTTTTTTTTTTTTCGGCGTGTCCTACGTTGGTGGCCTGGGAAAGACCTTCACAACAAAACCGGGCTTGGTGGGCGAACGCAGAGGGCGCTCAGCCAGCGAAATTTATGGGTTGGGCGGCTACGCAAGGGCACCCCTGTGGGTACGGACCTCGACTTGGGCGGCCGGCCAATTGAAAAACGAACCTAACGGTGATCTACCAGCGTTTCGGAAGCGACTACCTTGAGAAGAAACGCCGAAAGAAACTCAAGGCTGCGTCGGAGTGAAACTGCGTTATTTGAACAACAATTGACGGACCTATCCTTAATCGTCGTCGTCGGCGCCGCCGGCGACGCCGGTGTCTCGGAATGTGACGAGTGCTTGTGTGTACCTCGTTGTTGATAGGATCGGCGGTCGCAAGGGCCGCGGTAATTGAATCGACGGGACCGTCGCATGGTGAGCAATCCTAAACTACGGCGTCTAGGTCTCGGCTCTGTACGTTATAACTGGTAGGACGCGTTGGGAGAAAACTTCGAAAATGTAGATAAGATCAAGGAAAATGTTCAGTCGTAAATACGTGAAATATCTTTTGATATTTTTATTGATTACTCTACGTTTAAAGGCTCATTATACTTTGAAAATTTCTCAACGGAAAGGCGAGCGAACCCGTCAAATTTGAATTTCCGTACCGCAAATTATGACAAAGATGGGTGATGCGCAGTTGCAGTGCGAGTGACAGGGACGCGAAATATTGTTCGGAATAAAAATGTGACTCAGAATCGGCTACTTACATATTTTGGCGCCATCAAAAGGAAGGTTTAGGAATAATTTTGAATTGAGAATACGCTCAGTCGAACGCCTTTTGTGCAATCAATATTCAATGTTGGCGGTGAGCGGTGTGTTTGAATTTGGAATCAATCATTTGGAATTTGAATTCAAATGTTTTTTGTTTTTTAAGGTAATGTGAAAATTATTCTTATGACCTAAAAAGCAATGACATTGTAGTCGTAAAGCCAAATTATTATTTACAAATTAAATTTGATATATCAATATTTAATTTAACTTTCAAATACAATACTGAATATACATATATATACTTAATGTACAATAATAATAAAATATAATACAATACTCAAGACAACAGTTATAGTAATTCAATTATAGGTAATGATTTTTTGGATAGTAATTTAATATTTTGCTGCTTTTATATTAATGCTATTATCTCTAGTGAGGCAGTATTATTTATATTTCTTTTTACAGCTCTGGATTCAAGTCCTTCACGCCCGTCCTTAATAATTTTAAATTTTCAATAGTCTTCGATTGACGTCAAAAACCAACGACGTAGGGGATGCGCACGCCACCCTACGCTATCAGAAAAATCACCAATTCCCTGTAGCATTTTCTCATCCGGGCATCTTGTCGCTGTTCAGGCCCAAAACCAACCCAAAAAACAAGAACAGAATAACAATAAATCGCGTTCCAAACCTGGATGTCAATCATTGAGGCAGATTACGTGTAGAAATGGCAGCCGTACTCTATAATAAATTATTGGTAAATCATGTAGACGCCGCCCGATACGTAATTGTGTTAAACACCCTAAAAGTCGTTAGGGTGTTATAGGACGCGCGGGGTAAGGGGTGCGCGCGCGCAAGGGATGCTCTAGCTAAAGCAATCGACTACCGAGACTCAAGGCTAGAGTACGTGTGTGTGCATCGCAGTTCGGTGTGCCTCAAAGTGCATATAAACAGTAAAACGCCAAAATATGTATCATTCTACCACCACACCCACGACCACTGGTCATATTGTAGACTTACGTAAGCTTGGTATTCTAAACACAGTGCGACGGTTTTTTACGTCAAATCAACTGAACCTATTGTATAAGGTCCAGATCAGGCCCTGCATGGAATACTCTTCGTATCTCTGGGAAAATTGTGGCCAATACTTGAGGCGTCTAATTTCAAAACCCGCTAAAACGATTTTCCATACAAAATTACTTAATAGTCCTAATAGTAATTTGAAATGTTTTTATTAAAGCAAATATTGAATATGAATTTTTTCTGTTTTGCTTTCTCACTTTACAATAATAATATAAATACCTTATATACAGTAGCGTTCATTCTATAGATGCATGAAAGCATTGCATGCCCCGACGATAGATAAGTCTGGAATAAATTGCTTAAAGTTAAACAAGAAAGGAACCATTTATATTCATATTTATTCTATATTCACGCCATCTATGTTTCCTATGAAAGCAATAAAATATTTACTATCATAATATAATATTCAAATTAATTACGCGAATTCTGCCTACCCTGTCCAAATGTGCTATGCACGTCACTGCTTATAAGAATGTGATTGTTAAGTTAAAGATTAATTATAAGTTTTTATAAATTTATGGGATTTGAAAAAAATATATTATAGTGGGTCTGAAATTAGACTCCTCACTTATTCGACGGCATTTGAATAATCCAGACGTTACCAAGCGTCTTGAAACGCTAAAGTTGCGCACAGTTATTGCCTCTTAGAGTGTTTTATACCATCTGTATCATGGCGAGGGTTCTGAAGAGCAATGTAACCATGTTCCACCCTGTCCCTTTCATAGTAGAACGTGGCGCTCGAGTTTACGGAATCACAGCTATATGTTAACCTAAATTCCGGCTTGGACTTAGAGTATGTTCTCTAACTCTTACTTTTGCTTAGTCCTTAGGCTGCGGAGTGGTCTTCCAGCAAGCGTGTTCCCACCGGCCTACCATATGGGGTACTTAAAACGAAGCGTGAAGAGATATTTGTGCAGGCTGGCATGATCGCTGCGACTATCATCGGTTTCTTTTAATGTTGATAGTCGTTATCATTTTTGGACTGCTCCAAGGTTACCATCAGGCTTGGTGTGGTCACTCACCATATCGATGAAGCTGTATAAAAATGCTGGTTGAGATATATGTTTATTGTATTGATATATAATTGAAAATAATAATAGGTATTCAACCAAATCTATTTTAATTATTATGAATTAATGTTAAATCAAGCTTATATTTTATAAAAAAAATGCTTTCTTTTTATGTATGAATGATATCAATACTCCGACGGTTCGAAAAGATGTACAAGAAAAAACAAACTATTTTTATTGTGAAATAATTTGGAGTTGTACTCACTAAATTATTATAATAAATAAATAATCTGAGTTTAATGCTTTGGAGCTTACAATTAAATTTGCAAAATTAAAAAAACTCCTGAGAGTCCGCCATCTACTATATTTTTGAAGTAAGAAATATCAAGTTGGAAAGATGTTTTTTAAATTAGTTATAAATAACAGTAACAGATGGCAGTAGAAAATATTGAATAACAACGCCATCTATACAAAATCTTCGCAGACTGCTCAAGATTTAGCAAACTGTATACACATTTCAAATTTTGTCCTTGCGTTTTCTATTCTAATCACTAGATAGAGCAACAAGTAACAAAAAAATGTAATTAAAAAAAAATATTTTTAGATGCTTTTTTTTATCCTGTTAAATAAGTATCTCTGTTTTTTTTTTAAACAGTTATCACGTAAATATTAATAAATTAATTTGAAATTAATTATCTTCTTGGAAAGCTTGTGTCTGTAATGTATTTATATTGGCTTAATTTTTTTAAGAACTAGTAATACAATCTATTTGTGCTTTAAATACACGCCGTTACAGATTGAATTCTTCTCAAATGCGCATGTTTTTTAAATCTGTTTCACAGATTTGACTTGGTGGTGTTATAAAATAAATAAAAAAAATCCTTTATATAAATATCAGAAAATGTAACATGATTATTTCCTAAATGCAATTAGTTGCGCTACTGAACACGTGTGGCGCTATATGTGAATACAGTAATTATAAACATAAAGTAAAATAATAATGTTTCCATGATTATTCTTGTATATTATAGTCAATCAAGAAAAGAATTACAAAAGAAAATGGATTACTACGCACCTAAGGTTCATTTTAATTTAATATTAACTTAATTACTATCGTTTTTCACGCTTAAGATGTTTGACAAGGTAATTCTTTTTAATTATAGGTCCGAAATCATTCTAAAAGCGGCTGTTAGCCATATTTATCCCATAACATGACTCAAAGGCAACAAAACACCATGAAATATGTATGGGGATGCATCAGTTTATCGCGAGACTTGGTATAGTGTGCACGTATTTCGTTTATTCAGTCATTGAAGCGATCGAAACATTTTACATCTGTGCAATAAACTCTATCGCGTTGTGGCTGGTTTTAAGTGAAAATATGGAATGATGTTTTTAAAGAACTTATTTGGGATCGCCATTTTGTCTGTCATGTGTATTGGAAGGGTTAAAAACGGAGGTATACTGGATTGTCTTTCTGTATTAATTTGCATAATTATATCGACCTGTTTTATATGAAGATACATAGCTATATGTAAAGGGAATTTGTAACGGCAAGGTGGTGGTGACCGGTGGTGTGCAGTGAATAGCAAAAACGGAAGCCAGTTTAGTCAAATAGGGAGACACTGCTCAGAATGTTCAAAGTTTTGTATGCGAGGCAAATACATATCTGGAGCCTAGCATTTTTTTTTTAATTCTGAACACGGTACAGTGACCACTCTACGCCTGATGGTAAGCATGATACAGTTAAAAAATGACAATTATCAACAGTTAATAAAGATCCGTCGGTAGGCGCAGCGATCATGCCGGCCTACACAAATATCTCTTCACGCTACGCTTAAAGGAACCCCATTTTAACTGTTTCTTAATTAAATTAATTAATACAACGAAGAAGTGGTTACAGCACAACTTTTACAGATTTTTTTTTTACGCTGATTTGACAAAATTACTACCAGAGATGGGCAAAATGTAATCTGATTAATGATGAACGGTTACAAAATGTAGTCGTAATTTTAATTTACTTGCTCTGTAATCATAATTAAATCCATTTAAATCATTAAGAAATAATAAATGTGTATACAATCTGGGATTTTGTAGTGTTTAAAACATAAATGAGCCAAATGTAGTCATATTAACAGTAAAAAACGTAAAATGTAATCGTTAATCATTTTCATTATTCTGATTACATTTCGCCCATCTATGGTTACTACGTTACAACTGATGGTAAGTACTGTGTGGTCCAATAACGACAACGAATATTAAAAGACGAAAATCCGTTACCTCTCTGTCACGTGCTACACCCAGGAGAGGTTCCAGATATCTCTGCCAATAAAGTACTACAGTTCTTTAAAACTATAGGCCTTGACAGAGAACTCTAGATGGTAGGTGGCGATCACAATAGATCTTCTAGGTCGCGGTGATACAGGCTGAAATAGACTGCATAGCCCCACATTGCATAATAATAATAATACCTCTCTGTCGTCATGTCACGACTGAAGGTCTCTAGGTATATAGGATTAGCTCTGCAAATACTGAGGCATTAAGGCGGCCATAGGCAGGAGGGAGACATTCAGGGAGGATATTCGGCATTCGATTCTAATTCAAATTATGTAAAAACAAAAATATTTCGTGTAATGTAAAACACCTTGTTGAGGCTACCTCTTTGGGAGGAGTTGGAGTAAAAGCCCACCCCTCCTAAGCCAGTCTCCCAGGCGGTGCGCCGGACATCGTCCACCGTCTCCCTCTCATCCGGGCAGCAGACTCCCTTAAGTCTACTGCATAAGGTAGACATTATTGTATCCTGAATTATCTCCCTCGTCTATAAAATCACCCGTGTACAGCTGATTTGTTACATAAATAAATTAAATTAATTTATCCAGTATTATAATAATTGAAAATAATTAATATAACCAGAGATGGGCAAAATGTAATCTGATTAATGATGAACGATTACAAAATGTAGTGGTAATTTTAATTTTCTTGCTCTGTAATCATGATTAAATCCATTTCAAACATTGAGAAATGATAAATGTGTATACAATCTGGGATTTTGTAGTGCTTAAAATATAAATGAGCAAAATGCAGTCATATTAATGGTAAAAAACGTAAAATCTAATCGTTAATCATTTTTATTAATCTGATTACATTTTGCCCATCTATGAATATAACCATAGACTATACTTTAGAGAGTGTGCGGCCGAGTTGTATGATTTAGTTCCCCCCTTCTCCTTCTACCATAAATTGACGAGATGCAGTGCTGGTTTGCACCCTTATGTGGTTGACATTCCTGATGCTCGCACGAAGCGATTCGCCTCCTCCTTTTTGGAGTGGAACTTGCTTCCTGGGTCGGTGTTTCCGGCACCTTATGACATGGGAATCTTCAAACGTCGAGTGAATCGGTATTTGCTGGGCGAGCGCGCTCCATCGTCGGCCTCATCATCACTTTCCAGTAGGTGAGATAGAGGTCAAGCGCAAGCCTATATGTAATAAAAAAATCACACAAAGTCATAATTGAAATGAATTTGTCCCAGACAGGTAAATGATACCGCAGTAAAATTGTATTCTTTAAATTTTGATCGCGTGGGTATATAACGGTATAATCAAGAAGTATATAATACTAACAACCCGCCCCGGCTTCGCACGGGTGCAATGTAAATACTAATATGGGGCAGTTTTCTAAGATATCCATTTAAATGAAATGCTGTTAAAGGCAGTTCATATAATGAACAACGTATGTAGTGTATTTAATTGGATAAAGAATACTGTACTATAATATATATGTAATATAAAAAAAAATTGTAACTCTGGTTCGACATAGTGACTACAGACTACCTGATCGTAAGTACAGTGTAGTCCAAATACGAAAGTGACTATCAAAGGATGAAAATCCATTGATAGTCTACCTCGTCATGTTGGCCCACATATACCACTACTGAAGGTCTCTAGGTATATGAGCTACTGGATATACACAAGCTGATCCCGAAACGCGACAAGCCGAAACTGGTCACTCTGACGGGCTTTACACCCATGCACTGTGGTCGCGATCCAGACGGGCACCGGCGCCCTACCACCTCGCTGTAGCTCGTTTAGCATCACCCAGGAGTCACGTGTAGGGAAACTAGGGTAAAGTCTACAGACGCGAGCAGCTTCGACTCCCAAAATACATACAAACCTTCCTCAGGAATCACTTTCTCTATTGCTGAAAACTGCAAAAAATGCTGAAAATGCATTAAAATCCGTTGAATAGTTTAAATGATCGGACAGACAGCGAAAGCTACTCCATTTTATACTATATAAAGAGTTTACGTATCGAGGTAAAGGCTTGCTTGGTGAGATCATGAACTTAGCTTTGATACAATAACTTGAAATGTTATATACAACAGCGCATTCGTTTTGGTTTTGTACGAATTGTCTAGAGTTGCTCATAACTTATGCAAGACGAGAGACAGGCTTGGTTTTGCCTGAATAATAGAGTAGAGAGAATCTGCTGCTCGGATGAGAGGGAGGCGATGCGCAGTGTCCGGCGCGCTGCCTTAGAGAGGTTCTGGAAGGGTGGGGACTCTACACTCACCCCCCAGCGAGAGCCTCAACAAGACTGTTCGCTCCCTGAGCTTGGACGAATTCGGATTCCCAGGCCCGGATGGAGCGGTTAGGACACCCCGGAGATTTTTAGCCAGTAGGAGTCTGACACGCAGGAGTCGCTGCCCTCACAGCGGCCCTGATGGTCCTAAGCAGGATTTTCCCCCGGGATACAAAAAAAAAATCGGTCTTGTATTAAAGCCGCGCTAGATTTTTGTTAGAGTAATAAATAAACCTTTCTAGGCACCATGTGGTCGCCGGTGCAGGAAAACAATGTGGAAAACCCGCACGGCGTCTTGTTAGTGTCTGAAGAAGGGGGAAGGGAAAACAAAATTATATAACTCAGCCGCACACTCTCCAGAGTATAGTCTAAAGCAGAGATGGGCAAAATGTAATCTGATTAAATGATCAACGATTACAAAATGTAGTCGTCATTTTAATTTTCTTGCTCTGTAATCATGATTAAATCCATTTAAAACATTAAGAAATAATAAATGTGTATACAATCCGGGATTTTGTAGTGTTTAAAACATAAATGAGCAAAATGAAGTCATATTAATGGTAAAAAACGTAAAATGTAATCGTTAATCATTTTCATTAATCTGATTACATTTTGCCCATCTATGGTCTAAAGAAAACCGAAAGACAGTCTTACACAAGACCTAGTTTGGGCAACACTATGATCGTGACAATTAACATACTAAAAGAACATGAGTTACCTCAATTAAGTTATTATTCACGGTTATCAAGCATTTAAGATATATTAATTATTTGAGATTTGTTTTAAATTAATATATCGTCACGCTATATCCTGTTTGGGGTAGAAAGAGATATATTAGTGGCTGTATCCGGTTTGCAATTATATGTCATATAGAACTTGCCCAGTAGCGCATTTTTTTTTCGGCAGGTCCTACGTTGGTGGCCTGGGAAAGACCTTCACAACAAAACCGGGCTCGGTGAAATGCAGAGGGCGCTTAGCCAGCGAAATTTATAAGTTGGGCGGCTACGCAAGGGCACCCCTGTGGGTACGGACCTCGACTTGGGCGGCCGGCCAGTTGAAAAACGAACCTAACTGTGATCTACCAGCGTTTCGGTAGCGACTACCTTGAGAAGACCCAGTAGCGCGCAGCTGATCGCCCTTCTCACGGCACTAGTTCACATGACATTTCTATTAAATGTCATGTAGATTTTCTCATGATGTTTTCCTTCAGCAGTAAATATGTTAATTTTACTCTAACGAAAAATCTAACGTAAATCTAGCAAGACTAAGATTGCCCCTACACTGCAAATTTGTAGTTACAACATTAAAAAAAATCAAATCCTTTATTTTTAAGGACAGTGGGGAATCTGAAATACCAAGAAATATAACAATACAGTTCTAGGAAACTTTCGCGCTTTACGTCTGAAAATAAAATTGGAAAAGTTAACAATTTGGTCAAGCGTGAACTCTCAACTAAAATTGATCAAAAACTTGTCTGGATTGATTTAATTTTCATGTAATTGAAATAGTATTGCTCGCACTTGGCCATGACCACGGTACGCAAGTAAAGATCGTCATAGTGACTCGCTTCCTATTGCGTTTCAGGATCACCTTGAGTACATCCAGATGGAAGATTGTCAGATTCAATGATAACTTTTTAATTTTGTACGGAACGCTTAGCCCGCGAACCTGACTCGCACTTGGCCTTTTTTTTCACGATGCTCTGCTTGTGAACTTGCCCTGTATACCCATATCGAAATATCGAAGCTGCTCGCGTCCGTAGGCTTTACCCTAGTTCCCTACACGTGACTCCTGGGTGGTGCTAAATGAGCAGCAGCGAGGTGGTAGGGCGTCGGTGCCCGTCTGGATCGCGACCACAGTACATGGGTGTGAAGCCCACCGTAGTGACCAGTTTCGGCTTGTCGCGTTTCGGGATCAGCTTGTGTATATCCAGTAGCTCATATACCTTGAGACCTTCAGTCGTGATATATGTGGGCCGACATGACGATGTAGACTATCAATGGATTTTCATCCTTTGATAGTCGCTTTCGTTTTTGGACTACACTGTACTTACCATCAGGTACTCTGTAGTCACTATGTCGAGCCAGTGTAAAAAAAGATCGAGCTAAAATTAAAAGTACGTTAACCCGTGCATAAGATTCGTTAAAACATTTATTTTGCTTCAGACGCAGAACAACCAACAAAAGAAATGAGACCAGAATACATCCATCCAGACGGCCTTCTTACCTTCGATCCTTATCTATCAGACATCAAACCAGAGCCTGAAGATGACTACATCCCGTTACCAGAAAACGATGAGACCATAGACGGTCTGCCAATATTCCTTCTAGAACCAAAGAACTCTTACGTCTTAAGAGCGAAGCCAGCGAGCATCCTGTGTCGGGCGGCGAACGCCCTTCAAGTGTTTTTCAAATGTAATGACGTAAGGACAGACAGGACGGTGCAGCTGGAGCACGTGGACCCTCAGAACGGGGTGAGGGTGGTGGAAGCGGAGCTCAACGTGTCGCGGAACGAGCTGGACGAGTATTTCGGTGGGAAGTACAGCTGTGTTTGCTACGCTTGGAACAGTAAAGGGAAGATACGGAGTCAGGCTATTTTTGTGGAGTATGCTTGTAAGTATATTTCTTACATGGCAACCCTTTTTTGGTAATCAGTGGGAAAATCCTGCATAGGACCATCAAAGCCGCTGTGAGGGCAGCGACCCCGGTATGTCAGATTCCTACTGACTAAAAACCACCGGGATGTCCTAATCATTCCATCCGAGCTTGGAAATCCACATTCTTCCAGAAGCCCGTGGAGCGAACGGTAAATTGGTTTGAGGTGGTAGCACAATTGTCCGACCTGGGTCGTGACCACAGTACACAAGTGTGAAGACTGTCATCGTGACTCGCTTTGCCTGTCGCGTTTCGAGATCAGCTTGGGTACATCCAGTTGTTTATATACTTAGAGGCCTCCCGTCCAGTAGCGTTCATTCCATAGCATGCAAGCATTGCTTGCCCTTACGATAAATAAGTCTGGAATAAATTGCTTAAAGTTAAACAAAACAAGGAACTATTTATATTCAATTTTATTCTATATTCACGCCATCTATCTTTTCCATAAAAGTAATATAATATTTACTATCATAATATAATATTCAAATTAATTACGTGAATTCTGCCTACCCAGTCCAAAAACCTTATGCACGTCACTGCTTCCGTCGTGGTATATACGGGCCGACCGCGACATAGCGACCATCAACGGATTCTCATTCCTTGGCAGTCGTTATGGTTCTTGGGCTGTACTACTTTCCATCAGCTGCAATCCAGTCACTTTTCCCATCTAGAATAAAAAAGCAGTTTTGAAATATCGCAAGAAAATTCAGTGTTTTATAACGTTGTAGTCTTAGATTATATAGATAGAGTCCGCTCATACATCGGACATAAAATTTCCACGCCAAAATTAACACGTGACATGACCTACTAGATGCATTGTGGCAGTTGGCGCCACCAGATATAGAGTTGCCACATTCACCCTAAATACCCTTAAAGTTACTTATATATTCCAATACGGAATAATGCTAAATTTCTGTCATATATACTATTTTTTCACTCGGCTTGTCTTGAATTAAAAACCATTTATATAATTAATATACATAAAAGAATTATAAACAGTTCTATGGTACCTGATGATTTTAATATTTTTCCATAAAATTGAATCAATACTTAGCATGAGGTACAACCAAGGCACCACCCTAGGACTACCTATATATCATATAGATGTCACGATGTAGGTATAGTGTTATTCCGAACAACCTTGTAACTATTTAAGTATTATTTCCAGAAATATATCAATTAATTAATAATTTGTTTAATAAATTGGACTTTAAGCAAAAAATAAATATAATTAACAAAGATTAAACACTGATGCTAAAAAATGTTGTAAATGAAAACTATAGTATACTGTACTAATATAATGCCTAAGAGCAATTTATATAATTAGTAAATATTTTTATTTTTTTATTAGTATCAACTATGGACCCTGTTGGGCATGGTATTTATGTAGACAAGAAGGCTTTAATATATAAATAATAATTCGAAGGCCTAGGCTGATGTAATTAACGAAATGTGCAACGTAATTTCACGTTCGGTTAATATTGGTATGAAGATCGTTGCAGACACTGGAAAACACATATAATACTTTCATTCCCGAAATATTTTTTAAAGGAGTAAAAAGATGGTTGGGAAGAAAAGAAATGCAACCATACATATTGCCTGTTCGATCGTGAAAGCGAGTTCGCATAGTGGAAAAAAATAGGTTATTCGAAGTACTAATTTTACGTAGATAAAGTCATGGGCAAAAACTAGTATTGTATATAGGTGACGTACTCATGCATATTAAGAAGTATACAACTTTTCAACTCTTAGATCACTATACCTCAAAAATGGCAATTCTTAGGAAAATACGTGTAAGCAAAATTTGTTACAGATAATTGCATAATCTACAACTTTGACATATATATTTTTATTTAGTTTTGTTGAAACATGTAAAAACCCATATTTGTGAACTTTTTTGTTGATATGGGATCAATGGGAATGGTGTTCCCAACATTCGTACCAGTTTTCAACTCTATGCGATAATCATAACCATGTATTTTGACCGGGCCAATAGCAATTAGCCAAAAATAAAAATACCAAAAAGCTTACACAAATAATAGATATATTTTTCATCAACGTAGTGATTAATAACAACTATATCGTACTAGATGCCAGCTAAAGACAATCAAAATTAATATTTTCGTGTTAAAGCACAGGTTAGATAAGTCCCTAAAATTGGGGAGTTTTAAAAAGTAAAAAACTAGCAACATTAGCAATTAAAAATTATTGTTATATGATTTAAAATTATATTGACGTTTTTTCAAAGAAATGCAAACATATTTCACTGTTTACCTATGAAAAGAAATTTTACTATTGCTTCCGAATTATCACTGAAAATTTCTGCACAATTTGACAGCACACCACGCCATAATAAAAAAATATAACAGAGCTCAACACTGCACCGTTTCCAAGTGACAACTGTCGTCCATGAGAAGTGTGTCATGTAGTATTACATGCCATTTACTTAAACTGTTTTGTGCGGTTAGTACTACTAGGTTGGTTGTAGTGTACAAAATCTCTAAAAATTTACTGTGAACATTTTTTCATAGAATGAATCCACATAATTGAGAAAGGACTGGCGGAAGACGGGAGAGGCAGTCAGCGATAATTGCCCCGCTTCAAAAAATTTCAAGAACCAGGGCTTTGACTATTTCGAGAAGTAAACTAGAAAAGACTAACACTTTGGCCTCTGAACTGTTACATACATAATTGGTAGGGGTGTATCGCAGTTTTTAACGAGATTTAATTCCACCCCCGGACCGGTGCGCGGTGGTTGCAGGAACCATTATGTGCAGGAAGTGTCTCTTCCGCTCGTTAACTCGAGTACTTTGCGCTTTGACGAATGCTTTCTACGCCCATTCGTGTTTTGAGGGCGTAATGGAGAGCTTTTTTCTTATTGCCCTTTATTTATTACTAGCTGTATCTTGACATCCATTACGGCTACAAATGGTTACCCTTTTTTTAACTAGGGGAAAATCCTACATAGGACCGCCAAGGAAGCGCTGAGGGTCGCTGCCCTGATAAGTCAAACTCTTACCGATTAAAAAACTCCTAGGTACTTCTTCATTCGCGTTGCCTCGACCGGTACGCGGGGCGCCTAAATAGATCTCCCAGTGGACTCTCAAATACCAATGCTCGGAGCGAATAGCTACCCACTGTAACGAACCGGAGAGTGCTATCGATGTGTTTGCTGACAGTCTGCCGGTCTTTAAAAGGAAAATCATCGGCTGGTTGAGGGACACGCAGTAGTTGTTGATATGATTTTTTATTTGCCTATGTTTTCACTTTCATTGTTTTATTCTTATTTGTTAATGTGTTTATTTTATAAGTAGTATTGTCTATATTTTTGATGCACGATGTGGAGGCCTTAAACGGCGCAACACATTAATGTGCATTTTTTTTATTGTCTTGTAGTGTGTTGGCCACTGGCCGCCCTTAAAAATGTAAAAATAAAATAAAATAACCGATATCAATCCGTTAAAGTATATCTCGAAGTAGTAGAACTGTTTGTAAGATAGTTTACGCACTACATTAGTTATCCGTTAATCTCCGATTTTAATCTGAATAATATTAGACCGAAATAGCTGTAGTATTATGTTATGAATACTCGTTTACAGCATTTTGAATCAAGTTTGAACTGTGTAGAACTTTCTGTCGAGTTGACGTAACATCTTTTTGGTGATTATACTCGTAATGAGCTTATAGATTCATATTTTCACGGATTCGATTAATGGGAGTAATTTAAGTAATATAATCCAATATTTGAACTCGATCCCAGGTTTCTAGATTCGTGTTTACACGGGTTCTGCTGGGTCCTGGGTAAGCGCCCTCAGACCGAGTTTCATACACACTACTTTGGCCTTGCTCAATAAATAAGTTTGTCTTAAAAAAACTGAATATGTAATAGGTATTTGAGCGTAGGCTAAGTACTCCAAAAGCTCTCCTTTCCATAAAATAACTACGTTCGACGGATTTACGGAGTCACAGCGGCAATGTACATACGGCGTTAGTCATACGGTAACTCACATCCTGGCTAGGACTAAGTTCTCTAACTCTTACTTTTACTGAGTTCAGCTGTGGAATAGTCTTCCGGCTACTTTGTCCTACCATCCTATGATATTGGTTCCTTTAAACGAAGCGTGAAGAGATATTTATAATAATAATAATATTTACTAACAATTACGCACATTGACCTAGTCCCAAATTAAGCTTGCGCTTGTACTATGGGTACTAGACAAAGATATACATACTTAAATACATATATACAGCCATGACTCGTGACAAACTTATCTGTTCATCACAGAAAAGTTTACCACTACCGGGACTCGAACCCAGGACCTTTAGCATCGTAAGTAGGGTCACTACAAACAGCGCTATCAGGCCGTCAATATTTAGGACGTCGTATTTGTGCATGGCATGAGTACAGCGACATTGGTTTTCTTTGCTGTTGATATTTGTAGCCGATTTTTGATCTGCTTTATGCTTACCATCGAGGGTGGTGTGGACACTATGCCAAATCAAGAAAAAAATGCTCACAGACCACATTGTAGCTGCCAAACATCAACTGCCATAATTCAAAGTGTGCCTTAACTTTAAAACAATTTCTTAGGGCGGCTTGCACTAACGAATTAATCTAGTTTAAACTTGTATAAAACGCTTATTAATTGAATTGGTTTGATTCCATCTTAATGATGATGATGATTGTTACAACTAGATTTTGATTTAGTGCAAGACAATAAGTACAGATCAGCGCTAAATAGCATTTTATATAACTCTAAATTAGATTTAATTTTTAGTGCAAACCGTCCTTAATTCTTAATTCTTTCTTTCTTAATTTCTCAATTTTTTAATTCTTTAGGAAGTATAAACTTAATGACTACAAGTTGCTATTTGAAATCGTGCCTATCCAAATAATTGTTAAGATCAACCAATTGACATATCCCATAGACATCAAGAAGCAGTTTGTACAACAACCTCAGTCGGTGACAGTCGAAGCCGGAAGAGGAGTCACCTTCAGATGCATTCCACCGCCAGCCGCGCCTCCTCCGACCCTCAAGTGGACCAGAAACGGCCTCCCCATTCAGCCTACGGATGAGAACCTGGTATTACCCAGGGTTGGATTGCAGGTATCACCTTTTATCTAGGCCTTTTGTCTACAATGTCGACTAGGGTTTCTAATGCTTCAGCTAATTTTCAGTCCCGTGGTATTCTGGTATTTATGGAATCTCACATACATATGTTAATAATATATAAGGTAAACAAAACAACAAAATGATCTACTTTAATAAAAGTAAAATTGTAAGTAATAAGCATAAGATTAGTCAATCCGCACAGTTCATTTGTACATATATAATACATAAAATATAAAACGAAATAACCGATTTATTTAACCATTACTTTGAACTTTACCTTTTAATGTTTATTCATAGTATAATTGCAAAAAATACGATATTAATTTTGGGTAATTAACGGTATCTCACGCGTTAAGTTTATTTATGTCTACTTCCAAATAGTCGTATATATGCTTTTTTACAGTCCCTTCGTTTACGACTTTCTCGCACTGTTATTCTGATGACACTCCATCATTATGTGTTACAAATTCTCTCGTTTAGTCTTGTTTTGTTATTTATTTTTCTCGATCTCCTCGCGTTACTTTCTTCAATGCTGAGGGTCGTAAATCCCCGTAGGATATCGTCCGTTTTAAGGTGGCACGCCACTCCTTTTTGTTCTTGGCATCATGAAGACCATCGCCAAAGTGTTTATTCAGACTGGCGCGATGAGAGAGACTTGTGAGAGCCAGCGGTGATACGCGCCGTCTTGAGCGTGTCAAATGTCTTTTAGAAATAATAGGTAACGATATAAATTTAGTATTTTATTATAGGACATAGCAAATTACACTTGCATCGCCGAAAACATTGCAGGCCGCCGTGAGTCTGAAGCGGCTGTTCTATCAATATACGGTATGTTTAAAAACTAAACTCTATTATTTTTTTACACAGGCTCGACATAGTGACTACAGAGCACCTGATGGTAAGTACAGTGTAGTCCAAAAACGAAAGCGACTATCAAAGGATGAAAATCCATTGATAGTCTACATCGTCATGTCGGCCCGCATATACCACGACTGAAGGTCTCTAGGTTTATGAGCTACTGGATATACACAAGCTGATCCCGAAACGCGACAAGCCGAAACTGGTCACTATGACGGGCTTTACACCCATGCACTGTGGTTGCGATCCAGATGGGCACCGACGCCCTACCACCTCGCTGCTGCTCGTTTAGCACCACCCAGGAGCCACGTGTAGGGAAACTAGGGTAAAGCCTACGGACGCGAGCAGCTTCGACTCCCAAATCTATTTTATTGTTATCTATCGTGTATCTTACTTTATTATGTTATGTAGATCGTTGATACCAGCGTGGAGTGAAGAAATTGATGAAATATAACTTTAATCCCATACATTTAAAAGCAATTTTGGATCTTCCAAAAAAAGGATCAAATGTACCTATAGTATAAGGTCCAGGTCAGGCCCTGCATGAAATACTGTTCGCATCGCTGAGACGATTAGTTCTTGACGCCTTGAATAGGTTGCAGCGAAGGGCTCTATGCATTAGAATGGTCCAGATGTTACTTGGCATCTTAACCCCTTCACATACTATGACGTCTGGAAGACGTCATTTGTGACTTATGTCAAAACAATAATTGACGTGTCTCAGACGTCTTCAATATTCCGTTGCGAGTTGTTGTTTACAGTGCAATCAAAGATCATTCTTATATCAAGAAATTAATCATTATGATATGTTATCCACTATATTTTTACCAAATTATCCCAAACCTGGGCATCCATTATAAGAAAATTGTCCAACTCGTTTGCAAGCCAAATATTGGGCACATTTTCCAGAGTATATACCTGCTACTGATTAGGAAAATCTGCGAAAAGGTGCATTGTGCACAGAACGGAACAGAAGAAGCGAAACAACTTGGCAGTGTAAAAAGTGCCAAGTACCATTGCACATTTCGAATTGTTTTGAAAAACTTCATACATTAGAAAATTCAAATTAATAACTTGCATCTAATATAAGTGATAATTTTTTTTTTTTGGGTGTAACACGAAGTTTTATGTTTTGTTATTTAAATAAAGTATTTTGAACAAGATACAAAGCTATATTTGAATGCCATAGCAAGCGATAAATGAATAGTATTTCTAGACACATTACGTTTGCGTTTAAAAATATATCAAGGGTAGTGATGAAAATGCCCGGGAATTTTCCCAAAGTGCCCAAAACTTCCTTGGGAATATTCCCGGGAATTTACAGAATGTTCTCGGAAGTTTTGGGCACTGTGGGGAAATTCCCGGGCATTTTCATAACTAGTCTAGGGGTTAAACCGCTCCAGTTGTGCGGGGACATTGCCTTACTGAGCGTTTTATACCGGGTGTATCACGGCGAGTGTTCTGATGAGTTATTCAACCTTGTTACACTAACACCCTATCATAAAATAACCACATGCACGAGCTGAATTAAAAAAACAATCCGATTTGCTTCAACCACACTCCTGCCCCTATTATTCTGAAACAAGCTTGATTTGTTCCGAAAAGCCGTGTGTGTTACTTGAAATGCTGGTTTGTTAATCGTAGTTAACGGCGGTTGGTCTGATTGGTCGCCGTGGTTGTCATGTCGCTGCGGTTCTCAAACCGGAGGCCGGCGACGCACCCGTACTTGCACGCAGCCAGTGCCTGCTAACGGCGGCGCCCCTTGCAGGGGGCAATCAGCACAAAGTGACGATCAATGCCTGAGATGTCAAAACGGTGAGTGATTAACTGCCAATTGTTATAAAAATTTAGTGGTTTTAAAAAGCAGCTATTCATCACGGATTTTTGATAAAGGTTAAAGGCATTGTTTAAGCCGATTATTATTAGTTTATATTTATTTTATATCTTAATTTTTAATATATTTTCTTCTCTATTACTTATTTCTATCTTCGTAACACATGCTCTCGCTTTTGTCCCCTTACCTACATCATCTTTCACCTCTGGCTTTGAACACATCGACTCGAGCGACATCGTCCAAGCAATAAAAAAATATTAAAAAACGCTAGGTCGCTGTGCTCTGTAAATTTAGTATCGCTTTATGCTAGGCAACTTTTCATCAAGCTCACACTTGTTAAATTTTGGTGTGTGACGTCTGGAACAGCGCCGTGAGCCAGGGTCGATTTACAAGTATTTCCTTCTGTTCTCTTCTTTCAACTCATACGCACCATAATTTCTCTGAGATACATAAGTCGTTAGTTTGACTCCAGTTCAAAAGAGGCAAAACCAGATTTTATTGTATTTTTTATAATTGAATTTAAAAAGAGATGGTATAATGATAAATCTTGAATATGACTTAATTTGATAAAACTCAGAGGTACGTGCCGGGATTCGAACCGACGGCCATTATTGTTGCCGCGCGTGGACACTACGGTCCATTATCTACTAGCCCACCACAACCAAAATAGAAAAGTAAAAACCCTGAAAAAACTCTCACATGGTCCATAGAAGAGCACTACGCTTCAACTCAATAAAGAAAAAATTTTGGCTTAATTTTTATCGTGTTTATTTGTTTTTCTTGTTTTCTATTACAAGTATATCTCAGACTAGCTTTTGCCCACGGCTTCGCTCGCGTTAAGAAGTATTATAATTAATTAGATATAGTTTTTGTGGCTTTACTTTTGTTTAGCGTGTGTAAAAAATTAGGGCCTAATCTGTCATTAGGCGCTAAAACTATCAAGCTATTATATTATATTATAGTCGAAAATCCAAGAAGATTTATTCAAACTTTCATCGCCTATTTTATCCCCTTAGGGGTGGAATTCATCAAAATCCTTTCTTAGCAAATGCCTTCGTCATAATATCTACCTGCATGCCAAATTTCAGCCCGATCCGTCCAGTGGTTTGGGCTGTGCGTTGACAGATCACTATGTCAGTCAGTCAGCCAGGCAGCCAGCCAGTCACCTTTGAGTAATATATATGGCATTTAGATTTCGGGCATTGGTTAATCCAAACAAGGCAATATTGTCACTGGTAATGTACGAACTCAGAAATGGAAGATTAAATGAAATATCGTGCACCCCAGTGGGTACGTGGTCGACTTGGAGCTCCTGGTCTTCGTGCAGCGGAGACTGCATCAGGGTCCGGCGGAGAGAGTGCACCGGAATTTGTGCTGGATCAACCTTACAACATGCCTCTTGTGTAGACGGCCTTTGTACTTCTGCAAGTAAGATTGCTACAATATTATTTTACTGTGGCAGTAAGCTAACACAGATTAGCCCTTCCTAGTAGGTATGCTTTTTAGTAACGCCCTATGAGCTTCGGGTGATAACTCTGGACGACCTAGGTTCACAAATTCATCGTGCAGTAGGCTTGAGGGACCCTGCTGTCCGGATAAGATGGCGGCTGTACGCAGTATACAGCGCACAGCCTGTATTGAGAGGTGGGCTTTTTACACCCACCTCTCCCAGAGGAGGAACTTAAACAGGATATTGGCTCCCAGGGCAATTGGAGGAATAAGGATCCTCATGCCTAGGTTGAGTATTGTCAGGGGTATCCCAGGGGCTTATCGTCAGTAGGAATCTCCAGGGTCACTGAACTAACAGTGGCTTTGATAGTCCTATTTAAGATTTAACACCGGGACACCAAGAAAAGCGGTTACTCGTATAGGTACAAGGAATAACTTCAACACAAGTATCACCATGGCGTTGCCTCCCAGAACAGCATTTTTCACTTTATTTTTTAAATCCCTGGGTTATGGATAGGGCAAATACTGCGCCTGGCAATTCGTGCCATAACTTTGAACTGTGCGTCAAGAAGTTTCCAGAGAACTACACTGTTGTTGCGGGTTGATGAACACTTACAGTGTGGAAATGAGCCATAAGCTAACTGCGATAATGCGCCCTAGGAATTGCGATGAAGGCATCAGATTAAAACAGATACACCATGTAGTACCGTACCAATATTTTATCGTAATAATCCTCCTAGGATCTCTGAACTGAAAAGTGTTTATCGCTACTAACGTATTCTATGCACCCAGAAGAAGATATAGGGTGATGCTTCTTGAAATACCTTAACAGGGCTGTACAGCAATAACGTGACTCTCTACGTCGGTGTTGGGATCACCATAGCGATGATGGCAGCCGGTGCAGCTCTCATGTTCGTCTGGTGTCGATACAGAACTACCAGGCCAGGGTACACGGCCGCCAGAGCTGGTAAGGTTCTTTCATCTTTGATTACGAGCTTTATAAATTGTTGCAATGATGAAGAATTCAATTTGGTACTGTCTACATTACTGGATTATGACTGGATCACGAACATAGAACTTGGCTTCACATTCTTGGATCGGGCTATGTATTTTCTCAACTCCTTTTATGCTCCTCCTTCAAGGTTAGCAGTATCATCGAGCTCCAGAAGTATTTCTATTGCAACAACTCTGATGTTGCCATCGGTTACAGTCTATCTTTAATGATATTACAGTAACATGATAACTTTAATCTGATGCTACATCATCATCTGTAACTAGCAGAATACTTAACACTTCTATATCTTGAAGCAGAAGTATAGCTCAATGGAATGGACTGAATTATTAGAGATAATAGGATAATCGCTTTTTCACATTTTATGTTATTAGATTTGTAGATTCTAATATATTTTACAAGGTACTCCCAAGACGCATCCAGCTCGGGACAAGAGTAATGCCGCTCCAGATTTAACTAGGACTTGCAACGAGTACTGGATGCAAGGGCCTGATAACCATTATGATATGCCCCATGTCAGAGACAGGTAATTTTGTTAAAATTAACACTGTAATTGTTCGCGTCAAATGGTCGCGAACGACCTACGTGGACGCTCAACCTCTACAAACTTATATTTTTAAAATTAAAGAAGATTGTTTGCTGTCATTCGCGTATAGAATGGATGTCAAAAAAATATATGTAAAAAATACATTACTAAGAAACCGATAAGAAATGTTTATTTGGTAAACCTAAATATAAGCCCAAAAGGGAAGGCGCTAACTTACACATAAGCCAAATGGCCTTCCCAGTAATTATTATCAAAAATGACGACTTCAATCCAGAAACGTAAAACCTAAAATAGGCTGTTCCCACCAAACTCCAAGAATTTTGCTTTCACTAATTGTTTGGTTACATTTGTGCATTTTAGTACCCTGGTATCTAAATTTACTAAATATTGATTTCGTTATGAGAGATATCCTCAATTCATATCCATCTTGTCGAAATCTTTCGTATTTAGAATATAGCTATGTTCACGCAACGCTCTATTTTTATCCCGAGAGCTGAGTTTGTTAATGGGCCATATATTTCGCCTCCCCTAGCTATTCTTCCCCTTTCGGCAATCGAAGCAGACAACAATCTTCCAGCAGCAACCATTACGAAATGAAACCGTACAGCCCTGCGGATTCCGCGTCTAGTTGTTACACGAACTGTGAGTATTACTAATTTAATATCAGCACCTGAATTTATTTATTTATCATGGAAGCAGTTGAAACAACTGATAATTGTCTGTATTCTGCTATTTTACATTTTTCTTTTTGTGGTTGAGAAAACAATGGTCCAGGAGATTTTTAAATTAGTTTATATTTTGAGCTGAGATTCTCGTCTTCTCGAAATCTTATTGCTTTGCTGTTTGTGAAGGTTATTATTTTATTAACCGGTACATAGCCTAAGTTGATAGCTTCTGAGATTGGTACTGTAGTACGCACTTACTCGCGTCCTATCTTTTCTATTTTTGGGTTTGGTCGCTCACTCGCTATATAATGATACACTTTTTAAATCTGTATTATTATGTATATTTCAAGTAAAGTTTTACATATATATTTGTAATTTTTACAATATCAACCTTCCTATTCTAATTTTCCATTCAAACTGTCACAAATAAAATTCAGAACCTCAAATTAAACTTCCTTATTTAAAATTAGATATTCTAACCTTTTCCAAAACAAACTTATTTTTTATTAAATGGCCAATTCCGAGAATAGTGCCAAATATAACTAACCTATTTTATAAACCACTCATACAATCACTACATTACTCCCTCCCTCATAAAAATTTTTTTTAAATAAACCTATTAAAAATTTTTATATAATGCAAAACAACTATCCTACCTAAGTGGGGACAATTTTTTTACAAATTGTGAATACTCTCTGCTAGAGAGTAACTTAATCTTCAACTCTGAACAAAAAAAATATAATTTAAAATTAAATAAACAAAATATTAACTTAAACATTCAATACATTTAAATTAAGAAGATTAAGTTTTCTTCAGACAAAAACCCACCAAAAAGCCTGAAAATATTCACATCCTAACGCAACATCGAGATTCTTTAACTATACCTAACATAATAGAGCCTATTAATTAAAAAAAAAATTAATTCCCTTTGCTTCAACAAACTCCTTCCAATTCTTAAGTATAAACTATTATTATTCGAGAATTATATTCTTTAAAATCATCATCAACTTTCCATCAATCCGTTTTCCTGAATCACTTATCAAACCTATTCCTTTCCTATCCTTAATAACATATCCTTACTGATCCGACTGCTATGCTAATAATACATTAGCCCACACGACCTATGGTCTAAGTGTGTTTTATAGCCCTACTCATAACGACTTTCCTATACCTTACTAACTTTTCATAAACTTTCCATAAAATCTTTCATAAGCCTTTCTTTGAGCTAACCTACATCTAACAATTCCATTCAACTTTCCTATCATACACAAAAAATAAAAATCCCGATCCTGTGACATCACACGCGCGACCATAGTCGTCACACGCGCAACGCTCGCTCGCCGGACTCGCATCGCCGACACGCAGTCCTCTCCGACTGGCCCAAACAACATGCAAGCCTTATGACATGCAGTCGTTCAACACAGTCCTCGCTCCTCCGCACGAAAACACTCGTACCGATCCATGTCACATGGAACAAAAATTAAAAACATATTTATTAAAGTTATATATAAAATTATTTAGCAACAACCTAATATCTTAAATATTGAATTTAAATTAATAATAATTATCATCAACATATTTCCAAAACAAATCTCCGAAATTTTCAACAAAATAATTTTCTCTAAAAATGTTAAAAGTTGTGTTTAGATCTAAATATTTTTTATAATTTCCATCATAATGTATGTCATCCATTACATCGTAAAACAATTCCTTCGGTAAAACTATAGTTGACCTAATATTCCCCCTTATGTTAGTTTGCCTATACAAAATTCCTCTATCTATATAAAATCCTTTATAAAAGTTAAAGTTGCTATATTTTACTTTTTTAAATAAATTTCTACAATAAATATTATTTTTCTGTGCGTTTCGTATTACTATATCTGTGAAAAGGTTCCTATACTTCCTACTTGTAAAATAATTTTTATTCTCATATTTGCGTATATGTTGCTTTTTGAACTTATACTTGTTTCCATACCGGTTCTCTATTCTATAGTCAACTTGATTTAAAATCCTATTTTCTTTGTCATACTTATTTATTTTTCTATTCCTATACTTATGTTGATTTACACATTGGGTCCCTACAGAATTTACTAAATTCCTATTAAGAGATTCATTATTCTGTTCATCTTTCACTATATGATCATTACAATGTGACTTTTCACTAACTGTGGGTCCATTAATCAATTGAAAATATCCTAAGTCCATAACTGTATTTTTGTAACTAACCTCATCGTATGTTTTGACACATTCCACAGTATTTAAAGAAATAAATTTATTACTGTCATCTTTTGACGGACTGTCACTCATCACATTATTCGTATTATAATTTTCGCTATTTTTATTATCTAAAATTTCAGCTAAGGAAGAAATATTATTAGCACATATTTCACAAAAATATACAACGTCGTCCTGTAAAATTGCACATCTTTCTTTAAAATTAATCATTACGTCATATTTGTACATGAAATCTTAGCCTAATGTAACTATATTATTTTCACTTTCTATTACGAAACATGGCAAATCATAGATGTTATTTTGTGCTGTGAATAGTAAATTTATATTTCCTAACACTGACTTTCTTTCTCCGTTGACTAACCGTTCTGTTTTGTACTCATTTTTCCTAAAATTCAAACATAACTCAATACAAAGATTTATCGATATATACGAGAATGAAATACATGAATTTAATATCGCATTACATCGACAATTGTTTATAAAAATTGGAATAATGGGATCACACACACGTACCGTACTATTCTGATCCTCACGCTCGTTCCTCAGACGCTCGTTGTCCATGCACAACTCCTCAGGGCACATCTCACTCGTCGAATGATCTTGTACGTCATCTTGATGTTCGATCGACGTAAGCTCTGGACTCGCTGATCTTGATGACGTGCCTTCACATACAAAATCTACTTGAGCACAACACTGATCTGGATAAATATTATTATTTACGCAAATATCTTCTTCATAAGACTCATAATCATTTTGATTCTGGTGATTGTCATTCATGCCGTTAACGTCATTATTGCCTTTATGTGAATATAAATAGCTGAATTCATTTTTCATATTATTAATTAACTCATCGAACGTAGAACATTTATTCTTAATAATTCTGGCATATGCTTTGGCTGCGTCCTTTAAAAACATATGTATCACGATTTTTTTCTGATTATCATCCCACCCTCTTGAAAAAGACAATTCCTCAAATTTCCTTAAAAATACTTCAAAATCTTTGTCGTATTGTGCGCTATAATAGAAATCCATTTTTTATAATAACAATATTGTACTTAGCTTTTATTTTATTCCGGATCGTTTGACGCTTCCACCAATTGTAGTACGCACTTACTCGCGTCCTATCTTTTCTATTTTTGGGTTTGGTCGCTCACTCGCTATATAATGATACACTTTTTAAATCTGTATTATTATGTATATTTCAAGTAAAGTTTTACATATATATTTGTAATTTTTACAATATCAACCTTCCTATTCTAATTTTCCATTCAAACTGTCACAAATAAAATTCAGAACCTCAAATTAAACTTCCTTATTTAAAATTAGATATTCTAACCTTTTCCAAAACAAACTTATTTTTTATTAAATGGCCAATTCCGAGAATAGTGCCAAATATAACTAACCTATTTTATAAACCACTCATACAATCACTACAGTACTGTTACTGAGTTTGAACATTTTCTCTAAATGTTCAAGGTCATGACGTATATTCCATATATTGTAGGTTTCTACCAAATCACCTCGGTCTCTGCGGTCCTTGAGCGTTATAATCTTCAACATACCAACATTGTCCTCATAGGTTCGTCGCTTGAGGGCTCTAGATAATTTGGTGAATCGCTGGGCCACGTCTATGAGTTCTATGTCTTTTGTGATACTAATATCAGCAGATGATAATTTCTATGTCTAATATGATTTAAATAAAATTAATCGGTCTACGATATTTGATAGTTTTCTATAATAAGCTTTCATAATTTGATACTTTATTAAGCTAAATATGTTTTAGTTATTTGGTTACTTTAGTTTTAGTTGTAATTAGTCATATTTTAAATACCAGTTTTTGCTTTTTGTTTTATAGGAACTACTATTTACTTTGGTTGGTATATATTGTAATTGTCAAAAGATTTGCTAAGTCCTAAATTAGAGGTCAATCTGTTTTAGTAAACTCATACGCATCAGTTCATTTTGTTCATCGTAGTTTCTTCAACTCCGTATTATTTGTTGGTACAAGTACGGCAAAGAAAGCAATTAAAAACAGGATAACACAACGCTTTAACTTGCTACATATCATCGAAATTTGATGTATTTTATGTATTTGATCTATTTTAGAACATATTTGTGGCTTCACAGCCCCATGAATATGATTTCTTTGTTTCCTAATTCTACGTGCTAAACTTTTTGTAATAATTCTAGCTCGAACGATGACGTCAAGATCCAGTGAATGTTCCTCGTCGCAAATGGCAGAACTCTGCCCACCCTTGTCGAAGGTTGATGTCGCCGTGACTCTACCAGTGGGGCATGTAGACACCAGCTATAGAGACAAAATATGCCTTACCATTGTAAAATAACATTTAATTCCTCGATAAAGTGCTAATTTTCAAAAGCTATACTCATAACTCAATGTCGACAAAATTTATTATCGAATCTGCCTTATTCCAAATCGAGTTTTAACTTTAGGTTTAAACAAAGGGGAAAGTGTGTTATTATCATAGATATTTTAATGTGTAGGCTGTACTTGCCTAATGGATAAGTGACCGGTATCCATTTGCGGCAATGCAAACGGTCGTAGGTTCGAATCCCGGCACGTACCTCTGGGTTTTTCCGCATTAAATATGGATTTAGGCACCACATACTCAGCTTTGAAGGAAAACATCGAGAGGAACCTTCATAGCATCTAATAGAACTGCGATCAGCCGCGTTACTGGTCACGCTGGGTACCACATATAAGTACAAAGTGGTACAACCACTAAAATATCCCTGGGTACCCTGATAAAAAAAATATATATATAAGAAAATGTTTGTCACTGTTTTTATCTTCACTTAAAACTCGTTTTGTAAAGCCATTTGTTGTTTGTTTCTATACTCCGTGTATTTACGCCGGTCTAACGACGGTGACTGACGCCGCTGCTCTGGACTATATAAATAAATCAATTGTATCATTTTCAGAATCCGTAATTTTTTTTTTGTGCCGTTAGTTTAAAATTGTATGAGTATTGGAAATATATACTGTATAGTCAAATAATTAATTTTGTATTTTTATAACATGTGAATTACTAACTTAATGTAAATATTGTATTTAAATCTGTGATATTAAATAAAACGTAACAATTTATTGCAATTTTCATCATTTTTCCTTTTAGATAAGCTAACGGCCCGGAAGTCCTAGACAAAGTAAACTTCGGTAAACAAAAACGCTAGTAGAAAGTTTCATTTGTGTAGGATTGACAGATGTTCCAAATATCACATCGTCAATTAATCTTCCTCCCTTCCCTTCTACCATAAAGTTACTAGAAGCCTGCGGGTTTTCACCCACAGGTGATGTGATGTGGTTGGCGTCCCAGCTGCTCCCACGAGGCGGTTCGCCTTTTTATTTTTGCTACAAACCGCCAAGGAATGGAATTAGCTTCTTTCGTCTTTTTTCCAACATCCTACGACGTGGGAATCCTCATACGATGAGTGAATCGGTATTTTGAGGGTGAGCGCGCTCCATCATCGGCCTCATCATCGCTTTCCTTCGGGTATGATTAGAGCTTAGCGTAAGCCTATTTTAACATGTTGAACCTATTGAAGACCAGGATTAGTGATGAAAATGCCCGGGAATTTTCCCAAAGTGCCCAAAACTTCCGAGAACATTTCGTGAATTCCCGGGAATATTCCCAAGCAAGTTTTTGGGCACTTTGGGAAAATTCCCGGGCATTTTCATCACTAACCAGGATGTCACCCTTTGGGTCGGAGGTTGCTCCGTCGGTACTACAATCGTTCGGCTCAGTTTCGCGGGAGTCTGGACAACGACAAGTATGTACCTGAGAATAATATGGTAGTCAGGCCAAACTGGGTATCTGATGGTCTTCTGCTGGCTCCAGTATAGTCACCGCACGAACACAAATCACTATACGTCACTCTATTATGTCCAATAGCACGAAGACATTCTAGGCTTATAGAAATTTTATCCTGACTTGGCATGGTAACCACACCACGACTGCTGATAAGAATGATACAGACAGAGATGGGCAAAATGTAATCTGATTAATGATTAACGATTACAAAATGAAGTCGTGATTTTAATTTTCTTGCTCTGTAATCATGATTAAATCCATTTAAAACATTAAGAAATCATAAATGTGTATACAATCTGGGATTCTGTGATGTTTAAAGCATAAATGAGCTAAATGCAGTCATATTAATGATAAAAAACGTAAAATGTAATCGTTAATCATTTTCATTAATCTGATTACATTTTGCCCATCTATGGATGCAGACTAAAAAACGACTACAGCTTTCAACAGTAAAGAAAAACAACCAATAATCGCAGTGATCATGCTAGCCTACACAAATATCTTCTATTCACGCTTCGTTTAAAAGCCCCAATGACACAGGAGGGTTCAAACACGCTCGCCGGAAGACCAATTCACAGCTCAACGACTAGACAAAAGTAATAGAAAATTATTTAGCCAAAGTCAGAATAAAAGTTACCGTATAGTTTATAGTTTTGACACCGTAAGTTTGTGAGCTTTGTTAGTTTATGGAAGGGAGATGATGGAACAAGGTTAAATAGCTCTTTAGAACACTTGCTTGCTCGCTCTCACCGTTATACAGACGGTAGAAGACGCTCAGTGAGGCTATATCTCTTCACAACTGAAGCGGTTCAAGATGCTTAGAAACATCTGGATCATTTAAAATGCGGAGAATCCTCCGCTGCAACCTATCCAGGGCATTAAGTAAGTACTGAGCAGAATCGTACGAACAATATTTCATGCAGGACCTGACCTAGATCACCTCGATGATCTGGGCAACAGGTATAGTTGACACGGCGTGAAAAACCTCCGTACTCTGTTCAGGATACCAAGTCTACGTGATGTTGCGGAGATAGCAGACGCTATATGATCTCTTAGATTGAGATCACAGCGAATATCTATAACTAGATAATTAAGCTGTCGTGTATTGTAGGGGACGCGTTCAGGAAAGAAGAAAGAGGGAGAAAGTGTTTTTTACTGTATAATACATACAGATTTGTTTTGTTAACACTGAATTCAACCAATTTGTTTAAAATGATTGAATAGTTGTATGCTTTTCACCATTACGCTCCGATATTACCCTCCATTTGAACTCTTTTTATTTGGTCTGTGTAGTCAAGTGTCGCTTGGCCTCAGCTCTTTCTTCCACTCATATTGCATGTCTCGTTTGTCATCATTTCCTCATTCTTCCTCTCCACGTGCCTGAACCATCGAAGAATGCTTTAGTGCATGATGTCGATGACACTGTTTAAAATCATTCATTCTACGTATCTCTTCGTTCTTAACGCGATCTACAAACGTTATTCCGCATATAGAACGAAGAGATCGCATTTCTACTGCATTAATTCTGCCTTCATGCTTCTTTTGGCATTCCCAAACTTCTCTGCCGTACAATAAAGTGGTCATCAAAACCTCTCCATGCACTGCTACTTGTCTATTTGCATAATATTTTTGCCTTTTAGAAGGGCACCCAGTGCATCATTAATTTTGTTTCCAGTTCCAATTTCGTTATTCTGCGTTTATAAATCGCACTGTGATGAAGCTGGTTTGGACCGCTAGTGATTAATATTATGTTTCGTTTTCAATAATATTTTTATTATTACTTCTTGAATTGTTTTCATATTTGATATTTCTCTTTGTGTACAAACAAATAAGAGAACAATGAATATAAAATGGGCAGTTGTAAACACTGCTTGCATACGTTGAAATAATGTGAGTATAACTAGTTGTAAAAATAAGCAAATTTTTTTAACATAACACAGGCATATCTCTCTTAGGCTGAGATTTTGAAAGGGCTCTTTAGTTTTATTTATTTATCGATTAGCTGACTCGGCAAACGTATTTCCACCATATATCGATTTTTTTGAAGATATACAATTCCGTAGTACATTAACTTGATCTATCTCATAAGCAGAGATGAGCAAAATGTAATCTGATTATTGTTTATCGATTACAAAATGTAGTCGTAATTTTAATTTTCTTGCTCTGTAATCACGATTAAATCCGTTTATAACATTAAGGAGTCATAAATGTGTATACAATCTGGGATTCTGTAGTGTTTAATACATAGATGAGCAAAATGCAGTCATATTAATGGTATAAAAACGTAAAATGTAATCGTAATCATTTTTATTAATCTGATTACATTTTGCTCATCTATACCACGACTGAAGGTCTGTAGGTGCGTAAGTTATTAAACTTGAACAATTTCAGCACGGAACTCCGATTCTGTAAAGCACTTTGCAGCGAGGTCTTTTTTTGGTAATCCCGGGGGAAATCCCTAACAGACCTTCAGGAGGCGGTGAGGGCCGCCCCCCGGTGTGTCGGACTTGCACCGACTAAAACCCCGGGGTGTTCCTTCTCCCGCCTGCCGAGTGCGAAGGGCAAGGCTGAGCCATTTTCCTTGGCACCCGGCTGCCGTAGTAAAAGTGTTAAAAATTCTAAAGATTATCATAGTGACTCATTACGGCCTATCACTTTTTGGAATCGGCTTGTATATGTCCACTAAATCATACATATATACCTTCAGTCAAATGCTATATGTGGGCCGACATAACGACAGAGTCTCCGCAGATTTTCGTCCTTTGATAGTCGATTTCGTTTTTGTACTACACTGTCCTTACCATCAGGTGCAGCATAGTCACTTTGCCGAACCAGTCTAAGAAAAGCTTAGAAATTTTTTTTTAGAGGCAGTCGTTTGACTTCAATCACACCTGGTGGAAAGTGAAAATGAGTCCGAAGATGAACCGCGTCCGCCCAACAAATGCCTATTCACTCTTCTCTTAAAGACTCCCAGGTCATAAGACCGTGGAAACATGCTCGCTAAAAGCATATTCCACTCGTACATCATGAAACAGTCATTTATTTTTCCAGGAAATTCGCTGTATTATTTTCATTACTGATAATTAATGATGGAAGTGCTTATTGGGATGTTGGGACCACAACAGTTATGACTCCCAGCCAGGAGGCGATCCCCAGACAAAGTTTTTTTAGATGGCAAAGAACAGAATTTGAGAGTCAGAGATGGTGGTTCCCTTATTTTGACTGGGTAGAGCTTACATACAGAAGAGCCTTGAATGTTGTGGCCGGTATATCGATCGGTAAGCAAATTGTTTTTTATCAAAACTCGACATCATGACAACACCACATCTGACGACTATCAACAGTAAAGAAAACCATTCAATGGTCGCAATGATCATGCCGACTTGCACAAACAACTCTTTAC
Organism: Automeris io; assembly: GCA_036320925.1. Classification (NCBI taxonomy): domain Eukaryota; kingdom Metazoa; phylum Arthropoda; class Insecta; order Lepidoptera; family Saturniidae; genus Automeris; species Automeris io. Next base: position 1,403,186 of record JAUDJH010000008.1, read on the forward strand.
CCTTCCTTTAAAGGACCTAATACAATAGAACGACGGGAACACATTTCCACAGCTCAACGATTCGGTAAAAGTAAGGGTTAGAGAACTATTTAGTCCAATCGGGACTAAACCGTGAATCCGCAAACAAGCGCGTGTGGCTTTTCTATGGAAGAAAGTGGAGGGGCCAAGGTTAAATAACTCTTCAGAACACTAGCCGTGATACAGATGGTAGAAAAAGTTTAATGAGGCGATATCTCTGCGCTAAGAGCAGTTCCAGACGCTTAGTAACGCCTGGATCATTCACAATGCGGACAGCCCTCCGCTGTGACCTATCTAGAGAGTCAAATACTGAGCAGAACCGTCCTAGAGATACGACGAGTATTCCACGCAGGGCCTGACCTGGGCCTTTTACAATAGGTGTAGTTCATCCAGCGTGAAAAACTGTCGCATTCTGTTCAGGATACCAAATCTACGTGATGTCGCGGAAATGATAGACCCTATATAATCCCTAAAGTTAATCACAGCAAATATCCATACCTAAGATAATTAGGTACCAATTAATTTATTATGATATAGTAGTCTTCCACTAATCTAATGCTAGCGCTTGCACAAACGCACTCCGTGATTCAAACCCCTCTTAACTTAATAGGGTGGGGAACTGACACAACTAAAGAGAGGCGGGATACAGTTTCTGAACTGGTTTGGGAGTGGAAAGTACTCGCGTCCGTAGGCTTTACCCTAGTTTCCCTACACGTGACTCCTGGGTGGTGCTAAACGAGCAGCAGCGAGGTGGTAGGGCGTCGGTGCCCGTCTGGATCGCGACCACAGTGCATGGGTGTAAAGCCCGTCATAGTGACCAGTTTCGGCTTGTCGCGTTTCGGGATCAGCTTGTGTATATCCAGTAGCTCATATGAGCTAGGTATATACCTAGAGACCTTCAGTCGTGGTGTATGTGGGCCGACATGACGATGTAGACTATCAATGGATTTTCATTCTTTGATAGTCGCTTTCGTTTTTGGACTACATTGCTCTTACCATCAGGTACTCTGTAGTCACTATGTCGAGCCAGTGTAAAAAAAAATGGTAATTGACCCCTATTAGACTAGGCTACCCATGATAGATGATAAATAAGTAAGCGAACTTTTGCACTAAGCGGGGGGAGCCACTGTAACAACTTGCGCGATAAAACATTACGCGAGCGCCCTCTGCCAAGTTTCACCCACGTGCCAATGTGGTAACCAGGATGTGGTCGCTGTATCACTGGTGAGAGTTCATGGAAACTATCAAGCTTAACTAGTTTCTGTCATCGCTAAATAAAGGCCAGCTGACAGAAGTACACGCAGAGCTCGAACTAAGCCCCGAAACATGCACAAGCACAGAACAGGGATGTTACGGAGCTTCGACTCCGACTCCGATAAGTCGGAACTTCCGATTGATATTACACCTCCGGTTCCGACTTCGGTTCCGAAACTTTTTAATTGAAGGTATTCATCAGAGGTCACCACCACTGTTGTAGTCCATTCATTTGATTTCATTTTATATGTTGTTGAAACATAATATCAATTAATCACACAATCAGTGCTACTTAATTTGTAGAAGACATTTTTAAAAAATTAGATTATAAAAATATGATTAAAATGATTAAATTTAAAACTAAATGTACATTTAAATTTATTTCTATAAGGTTTTTTTATTTTACATTTACATTAAATTAAGTAAAATAGAAATTAACACAAAAACAACTTCTGTTTTTATTTTTTACTTAATAAAACTATTTTATTCTGCCGTCACTTGTGACTGGCATTGCCTCCGACTCCGATTCCGACTTCGGTTCCGACTCCGATAAATCAAATTTCAAAACTTCGACTCCGACTTCGGTTCCGTTAAAACTGCCTCCGTTACATCCCTAGCACAGAAGCACGTGAAAGTTTAAATACAGAATGTAGTGCAGACATAATCAAAGAAATAATGCTTCTTTCAGATTTGATCCCGCTTAGTACTGCTACAATTTTAAATGAACGCACCGTGATAACATCTGCCAATTTTTTAGAACCTCATATGAACAGACAACGTGATTTAAGAATATGGGCATTAGGAAGAGCTGGCTACCACAACACACCTTACAGATACCGTGTTTGGCGAGTCCGGAGACTCTTTCCACGCAGTATAAACCCGGAACACTCCCACGGTCCTCGAGGAACCCATGTACCAAGACACGATGTCGCCATTGTCCACAGCTTAGACCAAATATACATACTTCTCGATTATCCTAAAAGGTATCACTACGCAACAAAGTCTACGTTACCAACTAAACATTACAAACTGGAAGATCCAATGTGGTACGTTGGATCAGGCTACTGGAATTTAGAGCATATTTACGAAAATTATAAGATCTGGTACAGTAAAACGGCCAAGGCGGAGATAATTGACTGTTCTATTGTCTTGCCTAAGTGGTGGGGTAAATTCATTTGTATCAGAAACATTTACGGGCACATGGGTTTGCAGAACGGAGGGCCTTTATTCGCAAACTATATGCTAGTCGGCCTCGGATGCTTTGAAATCAGGTACAACGAGCATAGAATTTTGGTGTTCACCGATTTAAGATATTATATGGATTATATATATAAAGTAGCACATATCAAAGTGGGAGAGTATTACGAATATGCTTATCCACAGTGGAGTGTCCACAGAGGTATGCTTTGGGACAGCCAAGTAAATACTCCGTATTTGCCAACGTATCAAAAAGTGCCAAGCCTGTACCCGTTAGGGAGATAATTCGTGTCTGATCGAAGGTTAGGCATGTTTTGACAAGTTGTGGCATTATTTTAATAATCTCTAGGCGTTGTTTATATAAACCAATATAAACCTTGCATTTAAAAGTAAATATATACATATATCGACCGGTGAAAGGCTATTTGGCTTAAGCGACATTTTTTTGTGATATAGTAATATATATATATATATTTGGAATCGGTAAAAAATGCTGATTCCGAATATATATATATTACTATATCACCAAAAAATGTCGCTTAAACCAAATAGCTTTTCACCCGTCGATATACTCTAGCTGACCCGGCAAATGTCGTTCTGCGATATAAATTAATAAATTACTAAAATGGCTATTAAAAAATAGGGGTTGGTGATAAAAGGGTAAAAATTTAGGGTTGTATGAATCTTGTCCAGAAATTAAGAAATAAAATGTTAAGGGTGATCAACCCTTATCACTTAGAGATATGAAAAATAGATAGCAGCCGATTCTCAGACCTACTGAATATGCATATAAAATTTGGTAAAAAGGAGGTCCATAATCCAAACTTCTTGCGATCCCATGATGTGCTTTTGAAAACAGGAAAACTCATTACAATGTAACTTCCGTAAGTTACATTTTGATGAGTTTCATCACAGGGCAAAGGTTTTCCTTCCCTTTTGCACTATATTTGTGTAAGCCACGAGGAGTTTGGTTGTTGGACCCAACTTGCTTCTTCATACGAGTTGGCGGATATGCACTGTGTGCTGAGAAGGTGCCTGCAGCAGCCTAAATACTATCAGCCTGCGTGCAATTTGGCATACTAGATACCTTATGTTCACGCGCACGCCGCGTCCCGCTACCCCCGCAACATACCTCAGCAGGCGTCGTGCGTCGGCGGCGCGCACACAATCGTTATACAATTTTGACATCCGAACATTTTGCAAACTAACACAAAATTTTGTAAATACTATGTTAATCGAGTAAAACAATAATTCACACGACGGTTTTTTCATTTAAAAACTGGTACATTTTCCGCGAGAACGCCTTAGTCTGCTCTTACGATACTTCAGTATGATGAAGAGGATATTGATCGGATAGTCTTGAACAGTGAAGTGATTGAATTTAGTCTATTGATCCCTTCCTTGCTGTTTTCTGCGCGTTAACGCGATAAATGGGTGTCAGCTGAAAATCAGCGCTGGGTGGCTCGGCTGGTCACTTAGCATTTGCTGAGCTGACTTCCTTTTGGCGCTTCATCACAACACAGAGTGTTTGCTTTTGTTGTTTTCTGTTTTATTTAACCTATTCTGATGTGTTGTATGTTGTGTGCCAAATAAATGTTTTTATTATTTATTATTATTTAAAAGTCTAGTGAGTGTAATATAGGTACAATCGTATACGTATAAGTCACACATAGCGTATGCAAATAACTCAATAAATCAATATAATGTATGACGGGTCTGTCTATGTGTGGAGCCACTGCATTGTTCGGTTCCGTATAATTGGTTAATTGATTGATTAGTGCAGGCAGGTCGTTACACTCAGCCGAGGTAGATATCATACCCGGCTGTCCGATTTAAAAATGCATTTAGTAACGAACTCTTCAACTAACTCTTCAATTCCCATGTCTATGTTAATGTTAATTTTGTATTTCTCTTTTACTAAAATAGTTTAGATACATTCAGCGAAAACGAAACCAAATTAAAAAAAGGTGTGTGTGCGATTCAGACACGATAGAAGTGAAACTTCAGTAAATCGACTAAAGAATGAGATGAATGTATATAACAAGGGTAGGATAATTACAAAGTTTACTTGTTTAAATATGAGAGATATTTTGATTAATTTTAAAATATATTTTATTTAACATATGTTACATAATTTATTGGTGTTGATTATCATTTATATTTGAACACCTATCTTGATTGTTCAAGAATAATTGTTTTTTACGCGCACGAAACTCACGACTACTTACTGGTTTTTTTGTAATTTTATTTTCTTTTTTTGCGTCGATATACACGACACATTTTGGCATTAGTATTCGGCATCTTATAAAATATATTATTTAGCACAACAAGATATAAAAATACTCACAACACTGTTAAATAATAACACACCACGCTGCTTCTTACTAAAAAGCTGTAATACGCACAAACACATCGACATTTGCTCTCTCGCTCTGGCTCACTAATTTTTGTATTTGTGTTTCTTACCTGTCGTTATCCGTTGCATCCGGTTTGAAATCAGAACGATTCTATAGAAGTTTCACTTAAAAAAACTATCATCCTCTTTTTAGGAAGGTGTCATACAGGTGACACTGGGCATTGTGAAAAAATATATGAATAGTTTTACTCTTCAACTATGCTGTAATAATGATAGAATTAAAAAATAAATTATCATGTCGTAGATGAAAAAAAATTAAACTACTGTCACTTGGGAGTCGAAGCTGCTCGCGTCCGTAGGCTTTACCCTAGTTTCCCTACACGTGACTCCTGGGTGGTGCTAAGCGAGCAGCAGCGAGGTGGTAGGGCGTCGGTGCCCGTCTGGATCGCGACCACAGTGCATGGGTGTAAAGCCCGTCATAGTGACCAGTTTCGGCTTGTCGCGTTTCGAGATCAGCTTGTGCATATCCAGTAGCTCATATACCTAGAGACCTTCAGTCGTGGTATATGTGGGCCGACATGACGATGTAGACTATCAATGGATTTTCATCCTTTGATAGTCGCTTTCGTTTTTGGACTACACTGTACTTACCATCAGGTACTCTGTAGTCACTATGTCGATGCAGTGTAAAAAAAAAACTTACAAGTGACACAGGGAATTGACGAGTTAAGCTATATGGTAACTTGCATTTCGGCTTGAACCAAGAAGTTCTCTGACTTTTACTTTTGCCAAGTTCTTGGGCTGTGGAATGGTCTTCTGGCGAGGGTGTTCCCATCGTTCTATGACATCGGGTCCTTTAAGCGAACCGTGCAATGATATTTGTGCAGGCCGGCATGATCGCTGCGACTATCGATAGGTTGTTTTACTGTTCATAGTCATTGTCTTTTTTGGACTTCTCCACGCTAACTATCAGGTATGGTGTGGTCACAGTGCCGTGTCAGGATAAGAAAAAATAATTTTGACGTAAATTTTTGGGTGTGTTGGGTTGTATGATTTTAAAAAGCGCTGAATTCGCTTGACAGTCATGCTAGAATATGGGCAGAGTTGAGGGCGGGGCTGTGTCGTGTAGACTGTCACATTCTTTTATACTGGCTCGACAAAATACACCGATCCTGACAGAAAGTGCATTGTAGTTTAAAAACGGCAGCGATTATCGAGGAACGAGAATTAGTTTATTTATTTAATTTAAAGGGGAACATACAGCAATATAAAAATGATAACAAAAATACACAAAAAATGTTACACAAGCCAGCAAAGTTTACACAAAACTTAGTACAAAAATAGAAATCAAGCTAATAAATAACAATAAGAGAAAATCAATCAAATATACATACATATATATGTTACACACAGAGATGGGCAAAATGTAATCTGATTAATGATCAATGATTACAAAATGTAGTCGTAATTTTAATTTTCGTGCTCTGTAATCATAAATAAATCCATTTAAAGCATTAAGAAATCATAAATGGGTATACAATCTGGTATTTAGTAGTGATTAAAACATAAATGAGCAAAATGCATTCATATTAATGGTAAAAAACGTAAAATGTAATCGTTAATCATTTTCATTAATCTGATTACATTTTGCCCATCTATGGTTACACATATAAAAATACAGTATAGAACAAAATTGAACTTAGGCTAATATTTTCTCTCTCACCATTTAGTTGTCGATTTTGTCATGTCGGTCCACATATCACAACCACGATTGAGGGTTTCTAGTCTCACAAGACTCCGTTGTGTATTTCTCTTTGTTACTACTACATGTAGAATAAGTTATGTCTTGGTCGCTGTCGGAACGATCTAATGGGCATAATCTCATATTACTGTATAAAGAGTTTTCGTCTGATACGTCCATACTACGATCTTGGTATAGTAAAATGCACTTGGCAAATAGCTTTAAACGGCAACATCTCAATTCTCCTTTCCTAAGGTCTACCAATCACACGTAATTTACTATTCAAGACAGACTGCTATTAATAACAGAGCGGAAGCCCTTACCATGAGAATAATGAATCTACTAAACCGTACTAGCTGACCTGAGAGGCGAGACAAATAACATTCGATAAAGAATAACGCTTGTAGAAAAGTGCAAATTATATTGAATTGGCATATATTGGCGAGAAAGTTGATAAATTGCAACTGATAGAAAGTACAGCTTAGTAGTCGAAGAATGACAACGAGCAACAAGGGACGAAAATAAATTGACATTCGCCAACGCTATGACGACCAACATATACCACGACGGAAGGTCTAAAGTTATATAAACAAATGGATATACACAAACGGATCCTGAACTGCGACAGGCCGAAGCGAGGCGCTACGAGGGTATTTACATTTGTACCACCTCACCTTACCACCTCAAAAAGTAAGTATTGTATTGTAAGCATTCTTGTAGTGAAGAACTTTAAGTCAAACATAGAAGACTATGTATTTCGAGTTATGTTTAGAATATTTTCTTAGTCAGAACTACATTTAACTAAATGTAATTTAATATTTTTAGAAAGTTGAATTATTACTAAGAAGTAGAATGTTAAATAACATGCCATTCTATAGAATTAATAAACTAGGAAGGAATTTAGATTACAAGGAACGATTTATTTTGAAAATTCTTTGCTACGCGAGCGAATCCAGTCAGAAAAGATGATTAAAAATGTCAACTTATAGTAAATTTTGTTAACATAAGATCGGTATATACAATTTTTACTTATACGTAAGAGATAAATTGTAATAAGCGTTAATTTAGAAAGGTAAGTAAGGGATGTTTTATACCCAGTCGCAGTCAACCGTGTTTTGTCTTTAACATGCACGCCTGCAAGTGGATAGGAAAGAATTGTCGCAAGTTCCGATCGTGTGCAGCGCGAAATCACGTTTAAATCTATACTAATATTATAAAGCTGAAGAGTTTGTTTGTTTGAACGCGCTAATCTCAGGAACTACTGGTTCGAATTGAAAAAATATTTTTGTGTTGAATAGACCATTTATCGAGGAAGGCTTTAGGCATATAACATCACGATGCAACTATTAGGAGCGAAGAAATAATTGAGGGCTTCCATTGCGTGCGCTGCGAAAACGTTCAAGATACCAAAAATATATGTATGAATAATTTATATGGCTAAGCAACGTTTGCCGGATCAGCTAATCGTAAATAAATAGCGTCTTCGTAGTAGGGGATCTAGCCACATAACTACTTCCGAACACACGAGTGTTTGCGGGGACCCGTCCGCATATTCATTACGTTAATTGTTCTGTCCGGCTTTGAATCTATTACGTTACATCGAGAATCTAGAACTTCCTCAAATGTATACGTATTTTTTTTAATATACTGGCTCGACAAAGTGACTACATGCCATCTGATGGAAAGTATAGTGTAGTCACTAAGATACTAGGCAGATTATAAAGAGACGAGAATCCATTGATAACCGCTGTCACCTTGTGGCCTTATATATACCATGGCTGAAGGTATATAGGTATATGTATAACTGGAAGTACTCAAACAGGTCCCGAAACGCGACAAGCCAAAAGGAGTCACTATAAAGGTGTTTGTACTAATCTATAATATAAAAATAAGTAGGGTTTTCCTTCCTGACGCTATAACTCCAGAACGCACGAACCGATTTCCACAGTTTTGCATTCGTTGGAAAGGTCTCGGGCTCCGTGAGGTTTATAGCAAACAAATTTCAGGAAAATTTTCAACAGAAAAGCAGGAAAACGGGGAAAATCATTTTTCACATACAGCGCCATCTCTGATACATAGCATGTACTACAAACTAATATGGTTTTGCATGGTGGTGGAGCAGATCGCACCAGTATTTTAAGTAGATGGCGCCGATGCGTTATATTGTACATTGTTTGACAGCTACTCATTGTACTCTGCTCAGTTAATTTCATGTGACATATATTGTGCGCACGTTCTTTGTCCTTTTGTTGTTCGTTTTCCTTTTCAAATATAAAACAAAAAAAATAATTTTTCTTCATCTTTTAATCCCCAAACGAAATGTTACAAAAAACGAAGAAATCAGGTGGCGAAACGAAGTTCGCCGGGTTTGCTAGTGTACTCATATAAATCATACTAACTTACGTCGCGATTTGGCACATCGATATAGTGTGGCTTGCCTTTCGCTTTTCTATAGACTATACCCTAGATAGTGTGCGGCTGAGTTAATTTAGTTCCTCTCTCCCCCTTTTACCATAAATCGATTAGAAGCCTTTGGGTTTGCACCATTGTGTGTTAGCAGCTCACATGGAGTGATTTGCCTCTTCTTTTTTCCTACGAACTACCAAGGAGTGGATTTCGCTCCCTGAGTTTGTTTTCCAGCTTCCAACGACATGGGAATCTTCAAATGACGAGTGAACCGTTATTTATTAGGTGAATGCGCTCTATCATCGGCCTCATCATCACTTTTCATCAGATGAGACTGAAGTCAAGTGCAAGTAGGTCTGTAATAAAAAAAATACATTAGAGAGGTACAAAATCCTTGAATTAAGAAATAGTTATTAAGGCAATGCTTATTGATATTATGAATTTGAGAATGTGTATGTTTGTATGTTCTATTTCACGCCAAAGTGGCTAAACCAATTTAGATGAATTTGATCATAGAGTAGAAAAGTGTAAAATGTATATACATTTTGTACTTTCCTACTAGCGTTGTCGTTATAATCACTATTATATGTATAGACTCTATATAATATTGCTTATACTTACAGGAGAATACTTAAAGGATCATGCTAGTAGACCATGATCTCCATTGATCCCAAGCGTCGTTGACCAATAAAATCATTGGGCTTTAAAATGATTTTTATAAGTAACACGAGCATATATCGCATGTAAAACAATTAAATTTCTTCAATTTTATATGACAATATTTTTTTATGTTCACGAAAAAACATAATTGTCTTATATATTTCGGTAACGATATTCGTGTCGCCTTTATGTTGGACATGGTTTTCAAAACATACTGTATGTATGAATTCCTGTTTATTGGCTTTGGAATTGCTACCTTATGTATAACCGATAAAACATAGTTTTGAAGAGGAAGGCATGAAGGAATACAGGAGATATCCAGACGGCAATTCGCAGAATGTCCCAGAAATGGTCGTTCGTCGTAGATGACGGTATTGCTGGAAGCTTCGAATTGTGAGCCGCTAAAATGGCGCTATACTAAATATTATCAACTTCCTTAAAAGATAGTAATCCTTATAGCGTTAGTTCGTTGGCTGTCTGTCTGTATACCTGAGAAGATCCTTGATCCGTTCAAGGGTTCCGTACCTTTATCATTAACTATATTTTAATTATCATAATAGGATGTAACCATGGGCAAAATGTAATCAGATTAATGAATAACGATTACATTTTGCGTTTTTCATCATTAATATGACTGTATTATGCTCATCTATGTTTTAAACTCTACGAAATCCTCAATCCTTTTTCAATTTATGACTCCTTAATGTTTTGAAGAGATAAAATATTTAATCATGATTCCAGAGCAAGAAAATTAAAATTATGACAACATTTTGTAGTCGTTTATCATTAATCATATTACATTTTACCCATCTATGGATGTAACACGACCGGAGTCCTTAACGAATACCAGCGCTCCAGCCTTTTCCTGTGCCATTAGCTCAAGAAGGACTCATTCTGCCATGTTTATATGTTTTTATCTCCTGTATTTCTTTTTGTTTCTGTGTGTTGGTTTTGATTTTCTATTTTTTTTTTATTAAGGTGTAATAAATGTATTTTATTTATTCTTCATTCACATTTCATTCTTCATTTTTCATTTCATTACGACCCTCGGTGCTCAAGATCGACCCGCATTTGGCCAGCCTTTTTCTGTAATGTAATAAAAAAATCTTTAAGCTATCCGTCTGTTCTGTAGGATGGATGTTATTGTGAAAAAAATTATTATGTATGAAGTAGTAAATGCGTAGATCGAAACGTATGTGAGTGAGAAAGGCAGAAAAAAAGGGAGAGAGAGGATAAAACGGTTTTTTTACGACGCGAGCGCTCTGTAATGTAAAGACGTAGAAAAGTGTAAAGACAAAATAATTAATTAGAAAAAGTGCAATAAAAGAGTTTTTGAAGTTTATTCAGTATTTATTCTGATCCAAAGATCCCCAAAACTACAGTTCTATTATAGTGAACAAAGCTTTACATAGAGTTGTGCAAAGCGTCATTTTACAGGCTTTTGTAACTTAGATCTGATTTCTAGACATTCGTAGCCCGAACCGACGGTACGTCATTCACCATTGCCAGACACGAGGGAATGCAGCGAAACTATTGCTCAGGTACCACGTTACTATTTCAATAATACAATTAATTAATTATTTTTATTAATTAAATATATTATAGACTAGCTGTCCCGGCAGACCTTGTTCTGTCCTATTTCTCTAAAACAAAGTCACATTGTTTTTTTTTTTAATGTTAATAGCTTCCCCGTCAGATTTTATTCTGACAAAACTTATTGGCCTGTCGGTTGTTTTTTGAAAATTGTTTGTAGGAACCTGACCTTAATGCTATATGTATAAAAATTGACAAATATTGACATTAATATTTATACGTCACTCAATAATTGTTTTGCCTTCCCGGAACCCGTCCACTAACATTTAAACTTTATGATATGGTGTTAAAGTTCAAATTGACTTTTAAATATTATTACGAATTTTTTGTATGAGAATACAGAAAAGTGTTATTTTTAGACTTTTTCAGACAATTTTCTTAATTTTTCTCTACGTAATAACTTTCCCCAGACTTCAACAAACACAACAAAAAGGAAATCAGCCAAATCGGTTCAGCCGTTCTCGAGTTTCGCGCTTATACACATTTAACGATTCATTTTTATATTATAGAAGAAGATAACGCACAAACAAGAACAACATGTTTTTAAAGATATATCACGAGTTGACGTTCCTTGATCTCCTAATTTTATAATAATATATCCTCATGCTACAACCCTTTCGGGCTGAGCACAGATACATCAGTGATTGTATCCACTTTGCACCAATATGTTATGCCAAACGTTACCAGTAGCGCAGCTAAACGCCGTTGTCACAGCACTACTACACATGACATTCTATTAGATGCCATGCCAATGTTTTCCCTCACCAGTGATCATGTGTTGCCTAAAACTCTACTTAACCTGGAAAAGCCCAGACGACGCGTGACGTTTAGACGCACACAGCACTACAGCTCTCCATTTATCCCGGACAGATGTTTCGCGGGCTTTTGATTTCTTTCAGACCTTCAACGAGTTCTGACTTTAGCTATTCTTCACTAGATAACCAGGCATTCCACATCATCATTACTGCGCGTGACATAACCCCCCCTACCCCTCCCACTTCTACCATAAATAGACTAGACGCCGTGCGGGTTTGCTGCCTTATGTGGTTGACATTCCAACTGCTCGCACGAAGCGATTCGCCTCCACCTTTTTGGCTGCGAACCGCGAAGGAGTGGAACTCGCTTCCTGCGTCGGTGTTTCCGGCGTCTTATGACATGGGAATCTTCAAACGTCGAGTGAATCGGTATTTGCTGGGCGAGCGCGCTCCATCGTCGGCCTCATCATCGCTTGCCATCAGGTGAGATTGAGGTCAAGCGCAAGTCTATTAGTAATAAAAAAAGCAGTCAAATTAACGAACGATTCGGGTGCTGACTATGTTAAAAAAGCGGATCCGACACCGAGCTTATTAGTAATAAAGAGGTTTGAGCGCGGCTGGGTCTATAATATGTAGAAATTCGCCTCTAACATCACATCTCTGTTATCACTGAAATCATGATCAACTAAATACAGTTTATGAAAATACACTTCTATTTTATCCCTAAATCAAAAATTTTACGCAGACATTAATATTACAATAAACCTCCACGTCATTAACCCTTTAAAAGACAATAACTGAACGTCATAAAACACCATTATATTAATTTAATTATAGATATATCAATAACATCCATTACAAACGAAACAATAGTTAATAAATTTCCTATTCAATAGAACACCGGACGTGAACCAATAGCGTTGCGGTCGCTGCAATCGACTCTAAAGGCTAACACGCACTGTTTATATTCACCGCGAGAGTTTTACCGCAAATTTTGTAATAGTGACGTAAATTGTATTGCACACACACAGGCGGTAAAAATTACCTGTAAGACACTAACGTGCCGGTTGCCGTTGTTATGATTTGGACAAATATACAGAATAATTAAAGAGATTCGTTTGGATGATATTTTATATTTTTGATAACGTCATATTCTATTTACAGTGTGACATCTACTTTTTCTTATTTTTAACCTTAAGTTCATATAGGATTGATTTACTGTTTGTTAACTATAAAATAGTTTCTAACAGCCGTGAGGTTCACCGCTGGAATAAAATGCCTTCCTATTCAGCATAGTAAGATGTCGTTAGCGCGGAAGAGCCAACTAACATATACTACATGCCGAATTGGATACGGATTGCTAGCATCTAAGATGATGTATAAACCTTTTTTGCACATTTTTTTAAGCTGACTAGATAAAGTAACTTCAGAAGTACAGTGTAGTCCAAAAATGTCAGCGACTATCAAAGGATGAACATCCATTAACAGTCTTCTTCATCATATCAACCCACATATGCCAAGACTGAGGGTTTCTAGGCATATTAGTTACTAAAAGTAAACAAACTGATCCCTAAACGCGACAGTCGTGCGAATGATTATGACGGCCTTTAGACTTGTGTACTATGTATTGTGTAGTCGCGAACCAGTTCGGTCGTTAACCTTTTTTTTTTGGTAACCCGGGGGAAATCCCTAACTGACCTTCAGGGGGCAGTGAGGGCTGCCCCCCGGTGTGTTGAACTTACGCCGACTAAAACCCCTGGGGTGTTCCTTCTCCCGCCTGCCGATTGCCAAGGGCAAGGCTGAGCCATCTTCCTCGGCACGCGGCTAGTCGGTCGTTAACCCTACCATCTTAGTTTCGCAGTGCAAGCTAGGAGAATTTTCGTTTCGGAGTAAAGTTCGCGCGATACTCTCCGCTTGGTAAAATTCTGCAGTACGCTCTAAGCCTTATAATCACTTAAAATAACACTTAATCAGTCGCGTAGTAGCGTTTGAGTACGGGACATCACTCGCATCCGCGATACTCGATACGCGATATCAATAGCAGCTAATGATGTGCGCCTCGTTAATTAACGTCATTTTATGCATCAAGTGCTCGTTGCCGAATTTATTGTCTGTGCATTGTGTAGTTGTTTCATTGTGCCGTGGTGGCTGCCGGCAGAATAGAATAGCACCCCCCTCTTCTTGCTGAGGTGTCGTAAAAGGCGACTAAGGTATCTCTTTAACACCGCAATTCAACCAGGTGTTCAGAGAAGGAAAACTCGACCAAACCTGCATCCCGCTCCCTCCCGATCGTACTGGTTCTCCTTTCCATCGGGCCTGAGGGAGCTCGGACGAGAGAGTGCTTTTCTGGCAGCGCGTCCAGCTATGTACTTAAATATCTCCTGCGCAATTGGCTATTTCCGTAAACTGGACCTCGATTTTCTTAATCGGTGTTGAAACAGTCGCCGTGGCCGAATTCGGCTAGGACATCATCATCACTTGTTTCATTGGAAACGAGTTGACAAATTATAGTATGTTACTTAAAATATTTACATAATTATAAAAATATCAGTATATATAGTAAGCGCTTAATTATTGATTAATTACCTGTGCCCGCGACTTTGTTCGACGATCAAGGGACGAAAATCCATGATAGTTGACAGTCTTCGTCCTCATGTCGACCTATATATACTATGACGGAAGGTCACTAGGTATATGAACAAATAAGCATATTCTTAGGCCAAGATTTAGGAACGCGCCTTTAAAGTTTGCTTAGACTTTTTAAAACATTACAATTTACATAACTCAATTAATTTCAAAAGATTTGGTAAGTCACCGATATTATCAAACTATTGTTTTTAGGCATGACACTCAATCATTGGATTTAGGCATTCTAAATAAACGTCTAGGGCTTAATGTCTGTAAAACTGAATTTCATCGCACCTCGGTCGCCTCTAGACACTTCAAAATTTTAAACGCTCGATTTTACAACAAACTAAATGTAATTCTCAATATCTATCCCCTTTCCCTTTATGAACTTAAAATCAAAGTCAAGGATTACTTGTTGCAGCTCGATTATTTACAAACTGAAAATCTTTTAAATGCTTATATATAATCTGCACTCACACACAACACTATTTACTCACCCTTTTCTACACATAACACACCTATACACAACACGTCTGTATATTTTTATATATTTCTGTAATTATTTGTATTCTCTGTAATGGTGGGCGCTGACGTCTGCGATACAGTCTCACGACTAGTGCAGGCGTCAACGTAAATTAAATTATACAATGTAAAATTTTTGATCCAACAAAATTATAATAATTATTATTATTATCAATACTATACTCAAGTTCCTATCATATATTCATTTTTTTTATACTTTGCTAAGCAAAGTGAAAATAGCGTCTACAAATCTCAGCCTAACTGATTCCGAAACACGAAAAGCCGAAGCGAGGCACTATCGCGAACATTGCACTAAGGACAATCCAGTCATTGCCATCGCCATACAAAAAATCTCCTTCACAATTCCCCGGCTTTCCTAATTTTCAACTGAATGTCAGCCATTATGCATAATCATCCACTTATTCTAATTGCCCGCAGGAAAACCCGTTGCGGGGAATATACTTCCTTTTATAGAATATATTTTCCTTCATATACCCTTTAATCAAGCCACCCCAAGCCCGGACGTCAATAGCTGTCTGATTACAAATATTTATAACTCCATAATGACACAAATCATACCGTACTTTATACTTTTGTAGGGAAAATCTGTCATTAAAGTGTTACAAATGAAATATTCCAGATTAACATTAGAAATTATTGTTGATGATATATAATATTTTTTGTGCTTGTTTCAACTATTATAGGCGCACGCTTGTCCTCAATAACACGTGGTGGAAGGTGAAGATAAATCCTATGATGAACCGCCTCCGCCCAACAAATGCCTATTCACTCTTCTCTTAAAGACTCCCAGGTCATGAGATCGCGGAAATATGGTCCCTGGATGCATATACCACTCCTTGGCTGTTTGCTTGATGATGATGTTGAAGTATAAAGATGAGCAATAGTCCCACAGATAGAATAATCATTGGGTTGTTTCGTATTAACAGATTTTAGCCGAGTTCAATACAATTTAGACTAGGATCAATAGACTACTGGCAAGCCTATTAAAGGGAAAATGTCATAGAATTTTAGGATTGCATCACCAACCAACTTCTCTATAAGAAATAGGTTAAAAATTGGGACAAGGATTTGTTATGACGTTTTTAAAGTTAACTCAAAAGTCTCATAAGATATCGTTACCTCGTATTAAATTATGTAAAGGAGGCAGAGAAGGGGGAGGCTATAGAAGTTAGCTTTGCCCCCCCTCGAAAATTTTCAAAATCCTGAGGTATCTGGCTAATATTTTGAGTGCACCAGGATATACTGGCGAAGTGAAATTTGGCCTTGAAAAACAATTCCACAGGGGACATCGGCGTGCAGTACTCCTGTTAAGCTAATATAGCAGGTTTAAATCTTAAAGAAGTAACAACTTTTCTTTACCTGGAACGTGTATTACGTAGTGACAACTAATTAGAATTCGCGCTTCATTTAAAGGTCCTAACATTGTAGAAACATGGGATCACGCGTCGGAAGACAATACCACAGCTTAACGACTCAGCAAAATTAAGATTCAGAGAACTTCATAGTCCCAGGCGACTTGTAAACTCGAAACCGTGTGGACAGTAAATTTGTAGAAAAAAATCAGTTCCAGTGTTTAGCAAAATAAGAAGGAACATCAAAAATAAATAAAGAAAAAGTGGCGTTAATAAACTTGTCACGCGGCAGGGCGAAAGTTAATTTCCTGTTCCGAGGCATCTCAAAGTTAGGATCGCGCCCAATGCTTTAGCTATGCTAGTGTGGATGCTATATTTTATAATGAAATTGTGCTTCGGTTACTATTTGAGTATTGGTTATTGTTGATGTTTATTCTACTATTAGCTGACCCGGCAGACCTTGGTCTGCCCTATTTCTCTAAATCAAAGTCACATTGGTTTTTTTTTGTTTATAGCTTCCCCGTCAGATTTTTTTGAAAATTGTTTGAAGGAACCTGACCTTAATGCTATATGTATAAAAATTGACAAATATTGACATTAATATTTATACGTCACTCAATAATTGTTTTGCCTTCCCGGAACCCGTCCACTAACATTTAAACTTTATGGTATGGTGTTAAAGTTCAAAATGACTTATAACAAATATTTTGTATGAGAACATAGAAAAGTGGTGTTTTTAGACTTTTTCAGATATTTTTTTTAATTTTTATCTCCGTAATAACCTTCCCCAGACTTCAACAGACACAACAAAAAAGAAATCAGCCGAATCGGTTCAGCCGTTCTCGAGTTTCGCGATTTCAACACATTTAGCGATTCATTTTTATATATAAGAAGATGTAGACCAAACACCAATTCGAATCATCTACCAGAGTAATAAATTATACAACATACATAGGTATACAAATGCAAAGACCGTCATAGAGACATTAGCTCGTGTACGTCTAATTGTTCTTATACCTAATGACTTCTCTTCTGTCATAATATATGGACTGACATGGCGAAAACGACTGTAAATCTTCTGCGTTCACACTGTTGTCATTCTGGCCTTACACTACATTCCATCATTTTCGGTATAGTTTGTTTATCGACTGACGGTGACTTTGTTTTAGAGAAATAGGGCAGAACAAGGTCTGCCGGGACAGCTAGTACTAAATACACATGCTCCCGATTTTAAATGGTGACTTATGTCAACTGACGTCACACGTCTTAAGCTACTGAGTTTAGTAGCTTTGTTAGCGAATCTTTCAGTGCAGTAACAACTTTTCTACGGAGAAAAATTTGTGTTTTACTGGCGACTATGGTCGACGGCTTGTCGTTGTTTATCGTGCTGGGTTAGCGAGGACCAGCGCGGACAGTTAATGAAATTTAACAGACTCCGCGGGAAATCGTATTTCCTCGAGTTAAGTGGTTTTTATTTAATTCCCTAAGATTTATTAATTATTTACGACATTTTGTTTTATGTGTTCGCAGTACTGATATTGCTATTTACATTTGTTTTTTTTTTTATACCGGCTCAACAAAGTAACTACATTGCACGTGATGGAATGTAAAGTGCATACCAAGAAATACAACGACTGTCAAGGGACTCCAAAACTCCGTTGACAGTCACCATCGCTATATTGGTCCACATAAACCTTGACAGAAGGTTTCCAGGAATATGAGCAGCTGGATACATACGAACTGATCCTGAAATGTGACAGGTAGAAACTAGTCACTATGACGGTCATTACATTTGTATTCTGTGATTCACTTGTGTTCGATTAGACTTAAATATAAAATGCATTTTTGCTTTACCCTCATTTTCCACACACATTAGACTTATACAATTACCTATACGATTTCATTTTTCATTTATAAAGTTGAGAAAAAAATGTTAATTTATCTTGGCTTTGGTTGGAGAGAGAGCGAGCGGAGAATACTGGAAGTACAAATTTTGAAGTATTCAAAGGTATTACTTGATAAATATTATTAACATTTTTGGACTGAAACTACCACGCTTCCAGGGTCCACTTGCAGTAGTCTATGAAGATATTACATTTGTCATGTATTCAAAGTTCTCCAAGATATTTTTACTTTGATATCAATAATGACCTGTTAGACACTGTAATTCCGGCATTCTATTGTATTAGACATTTTAAAAGAAGAATGAAATAACTTTTGTCGAGTTCAGTATGACTGATGAGTATAAGTATCCCGTATTAACGTTTATACAATGGGCGAAGTTCTGAAGTACTATATAACCTGGTACCTCCAGCGCCATTTCAAACGCGCACCATTCCTCATTGCTCGTTGGCACATCCCCACACTCTAACTCATATAACCATGACAATGCAGGGATTCTCTAAAATATTGATCTCACGAGCTATGGAGTTGTGGAATTGGCAGCAGCCAGCAGGGTAGTTTTCTCCCTAAACTATAAAATATAGGGTTCTTCAAGAGGGCCGTGAACAATGTCTTTCTTGGTCTCGCGTTTGCTCCTCGTGTTACAGTTTTTATAATCTCTTTGTCGAGCCATTATAACGAAAAAATACAATCTATACTAATATTATAAAGCTGAAGAGTTTGTTTGTTTGTTTGTTTGTTTGTTTGAACGCGCTAATCTCAGGAACTACTGGTTCGAATTGAAATCTTTTTGAGTTGAATAGATCATTTATCGAGGAAGGCTTTAGGCTATATAACATCACGATGCGATTATTAGGAGCGAAGAAATAATGGAAAATGTGAAAAAAACGGGCAAAATTATTCATCCTTGATTGGGCTTCCATTGCGTGCGCTGCAAAAACGGTTCAAGATACAAAAAATATATGTAAAAAAGAATTATTCCTCTTGAAATGATCTAAAAAAATGTCCGCGACAGTATATGTCTATCTTTTAAGATTAAGTCACTAGAACCGTTTTTATGGTAAACAAATTTGGTCGAAACTAATGCATTATTTGTTAAGAGTTGTATCAACGTAATAATATTAATCTTTATCCAAATAAATGTGTTAATTAAGAGTATTAATTGTGAACAAAACTGTCTTTGACATCACTTAATTTCAATGAACATCTTAGAAGATATTACAAAACCTTATATAGCAAAACAACGTTTGCCGGATCAGCTAGTCATATATATTGGTTTATGATGAACTTTGAGTCCTGACCAGAAGATACTATAAAACGTATATGGAACTGAGGTTATTGCTGTCACTGTAATAGCAAGTAAAACGAATCGTTAAAAGCAATACAAATCTGTGTTGGCGAGACGGTTGCATTGTACCCGTCTGGCGAACGAAACAATTCGGTACTTCAACTGCCATAAAATATCTTCAGACTGATAGAAAGCAACATTGTAAGAACCTTTATTCCACTTCTGACTGCGGTCGAACGTTTAAACGTTTTTGCTCGAAGTCATGTGTGATCTTTTGAATGGAATAAATATTTCTATAGATATGGAAGTAGGTAGATATCTGAGCCAACTTTTTTATGATTCACTAGCTGACCCGGCGAACTTCGTACCCCCTAACAGCAGATTCTTTAATTTTTTTAATACTTACTCTTCTATTCAGGATACCGGGTCCGCTAGTAAGATAAAAAAAAAGAAATAAGAAAGTTGATAAGTCAGCAATTACATTATATCAAAAAATAAAAATTATAAAACATTTAAAATTCTTTTTGAGTGTAATGTTATATGTATAAAAATTGACAAATATTGACATTAATATTTATACGTCACTCAATTGTTTTGCCTTCCTGGAACCCGTCCACTGACATTTAAACTTTATAGTATGGTGTTAAAGTTCAAATTGACTTTTAAATATTATTACGAACTTTTTGTATAAGAATATTGAAAAGTGTTGTTTTTAGACTGTTTCAGACAATTTTTTTTAATTTTTCTCTCCGTAATAACCTTCCCCAGACTTCAATGAACACAACAAAAAAGAAATCAGCCAAATCGGTTCAGCCGTTCTCGAGTTTCGCGCTTATACACATTTAACGATTCATTTTTATATTATAGCAGATAGATATGCAGACAATTAACCATATTTACACTTGGCGAAAGACGAAGATAAGCCTGATGGAAGACCAAGTTCCAAAAATACACATTTACTATTCCCTAAAAGACTTCAAAATCGTAAGAACTTGGAAAAATAACGCAGTCCATTTTTTAGCTGTGCGCACTATGAATGCGAAAGCGATTTTTTTAAGTTCAGATGTAAAAAATATCCTTATAAGGGGTATCTGACATAGTATCTTGTTGCAATTTAAAATTAAATGTAATCGGAACATCATATTATCATCACTTTATTACAATAAATTATAGATTTGTAATATTTGGTTAAGTGATTTTCTTATATGTATTTACTAGTAAAGCCCTAGTTAAACTATTTTTACCTTTTGAAACCAAATATACGTTTATTTGTCTGATAAAAGCAAACAATAATATATAGAGTGATCTTTGACGGTTACTACTGGTTATGGTTATAGATCGTCTATTTGGTCGGTTGCAGCTTTTACAATACGCCTCCATCTTTTTCTACTAGAAGCACTGCGTGTGCATTCTATAAGGGAACACCTCATAGAATCCTTAATTAAAATTACCCATCTTGTGGGTGATCAGCCGCGAGAACGCAAAAGAAAATAAAACACAAATTAATTACAATTTATTTTAAAGCTGTGCAAATGGTTTCTCAGAACACAAAAATAAAATCCTGTTAATGGAATTATTTTTAATTACAACAACTATTAAAGGGTTTTTCATTTTACGGTATTATTCTGTGCTGTTTCTAAGAAATCGTCTATTATAAAACAAGTTCTGAGGAATTATATCGACTTTGTCTATTGGAAATTAATATTCTATGTCAGGCACTGAAGCTGTGCTTCGCGAATCGTTCGGCTTCCGCATCGTAAATCAGTTTTACGTCTCTCTTCACGAACTATGCGGTATTTGTGGTCAACATCATTTCTGCTTACTGTCCCCTTTTGTATCTCTATCTGTCTGTGAATGTACTTACTATTGTGTTTTAAGAATCATCTTTACGAACATATTTACAGAACTTTACATTTACTGTCACGACTTGATGTATGATTTCGCTGAGTGCAGCTTCGTGGTTTTTCTACAATGTCCTTGTAATAACTCTTCACTTTGAAATAATATTTAAGGCTGTGTATGTATACTCTATTATTCCCTTTTTGCCGTTTCCTGCGCGTTGACATACTATATGTGTGTCAGTTGAAAATCAGCCCTAAGAGGCTCAGCTGATCACTTACCATATGCTGAGCTGAATTCCCTTTAGCACCCATCGCAACACCGAGTATTTAGATTTTTCTATTTTCTACGTTGATTGATTACTTTGAACTTACTTTTGAGACACCTTGTATGTTGTATGTTATGGTATGTGCTAAATAAATATTTTTCTAACATTTCTTTCGCAGCCTTTTTGCGGTTGCACAGTGGAGAGTGTTCTCACCAGCTACATTCTTCAATTTCTTCAGCCCCATTTCATCATAAAACCACTAAACGCCGTGTTGGATACCATTCTTGTGCGATGGACGTTGTTTATGGATATAAAAGAAAAGATTCGATTCTACCGAACATATTTCCACGATCTTATGACTGGGGAACTTTTAAGAGAAGAGTTAATAGGTATTTGTTGGGAGAACGCGGTCTATCGCCGAAAACATCTTGATCTTTCACCAATTATGACTGAGGCCAAATGTCCGCCATAAAAAAATATTTCTTTGTATGGAAATGCTTTCATTCCGTTTTTATTGGACTTTCAATTTCCTGATAATATTTTTTAATCTTGTCCCACCCCCTCTCTTCCTAAATAGAACCTCGCGCGCTGGTTTGCGGTGTCACAGCTATACGGTATCTCACATCTCGGCCAGGACAAAGAAGTTCTCTAACTCCTTCTTTTGCCGTGTCGTTGGGCTGTGGAATGGTCTTCCATTGAGCGTGTTTCCACCTTCCTATGATATGGGATCCTTTAAGCGTAGCGTGAAGAGATATTTGTGCAGGCCGGCAAAATCGCTGCGATTACCGATGGGTTTTTCTTACCTGCCGATAGTCGTTGGCGTTTTTTGGACTGCACCTCGCTTACCATCAGGTGTGATGCAGTCACTGTGTCGTGTCAGAATAAAAAAAAAGAATATTACTACAGAAACATATTCTTGAATGATTTGAATTCAAAATATTATTATTTTTAAAGACAGTGGTACGCCGGCTGCTCGTTTTTGTTTCGTGAAATAATTATAAACGATATGTTAAAACAATGATGTGTGTTAAACGCTTACTCACTAGCGCTAATAGCCTAACTCGGCAACTGGTACAATTTATATTAATTAGAGAACCTTTTAAACATATCTAACTTACATCTAATTTGTTTCGGTACCTTTTACCCAACGAATTATAGGAAAATGTGCTTTCGGAAACTTTTAGAAGTTACTCATAAATATTAATTTAATTTTTTTAGGTTAAATTGCATGAATTGGCTGTCAGATTCGCGGATGACCAAGATTGTACAATTAGAAAATGCTTTGAAATTATTTTTTTATTATAATGTTAATAGCAGAATAAAATAAGTGTCGTAAGTGCGTAACTAACGTATACAGGATACAGAATTTCACGTAGATTGGTAGCGACAAAGCTGCTGCATGCACTTTCTTTCTCTTCTTTCTTTATTTTTTTCTTTTTTTTTCTTCACTGACAAAATGATATTCCTTTGTCGATAACGCTTGCAGAAAAGTACAAAATGGTATAGATTAAGACAGGTAAAGCTTTCAAAATATCACGTCCAAATATTATACCAATTCCATATACGAGAATTTTATTTTTTATTTAAAGTCAGTCGCACAGTGACTAAGCCACGGATAGTAAGCATGTAGAAGTCCACAAAATGACACAAACTATTAACGGTAAAGGAAAATAATCAATGGTCGCAGTGATTGTGCCGGCCTTCATAAATATCTCGCTTCGTTTAAAGGGCCCAACGTCGCAGGACAGTGGGACCGCGCTCGCCGGAAGAATGGTCTTCCGAATGTGGAAATGTGGAATGGTCCACAGTTAGAGAACTTCTTGGTCCTAGCTGGGATATAAGTTATTTCTAGACATTGTCTTCAGGCCCTGATTAATAAATCTCATATAGTTCAATTTAAGAACATTTATCTAGGTTTTTTTTTACACTGGCTCGACATAGTGACTACAGTGCATCTGATTGTAAGCATAGATGGGCAAAATGTAATCAGATTACTAAAAATTATTAACGATTACATTTTAGGTTTTTTACCATTAGTATGGCTGCATTTTGTTCATTTATGTTTTAAACACTACAAAATACCAGATTGTATACACATTTATCATTTCTTAATGTTTTAAATTGATTTAATCATGATTACAGCGCAAGAAAATTAAAATTACGACTACATTTTGTAATCGTTCATCATTAATCAGATTACATTTTGCCCATCTCTGATGGTAAGTACAGTGTTGTCCAAAAACGAAAGTGACCATCAAATGATGAAAATCTGTTGATAGTCTCCGTCGTCATATCAGCCCACATATACCACGACTGAAGGTCTCTAGGTATATGAGCTACTGGATATACACAAGCTGATCCCGAAACGCGACAAGCCGAAACTGGTCACTATGACGGTCTTTATACTTGTGTACTGTGGTCATGACCCATTTCGGGCAATCGTTGTACCACAAAAAAATACTACGTCTATTAAATATTATTAACAAAAAATAGGTATTACGTTAACGCGTATTGTTCTTTTACATTTCCTAGTAATATTCAACCAATGTATTATTAGCATCTATGAGGCAGCAATGAAATTTTAATGACGCCAATCAATACCGGTTGAGTTAGAACTGCAAGCCAGCGGTTCGAACAAAAAGGGCAAGGGACAGCCAGGTAAACAGTGGGGCGCGCTCTGCGGGTAATTTACCAATTTACCCCAACTTTGCTTACGTACGGGTCGGAAAACACTTAAACTGCGAACTTCGCTCTTTTATTTCTTCTGTTAATTTATATTTTCAAGCATCATCTTTCTATTATATAAAAATAAGTCCAGTTTTCCTTCCTGACACTATAACTCCAGAACGCACAAACCGATTTACCGATTTACTATTTTTTTTGACGATTTTTTTATTTATTATGCGCACGTTCTTTTAAACGCTAACTAAAAACCAAAACGAAGCCATCTGGTGGCGAAACGAAGTTCGCCGGGTTTGCTAGTATGTTATAAAGTTTTTGGTCCATACTTTTACCGAACTGTTTGTTAAACTGTACAAAACTTGTCATCTAGAAACATAAACAAATTCGTTAAATAAATGTAGAAATTCGCACTCGAACCTCTGTATATTTAAAGTATCTGGCGTGACCTTTCGTTGCCAGCTGTCGTTCATGCTATGATCGGCAGCAAATAACCTGAGAAACCATGTTCGACTTCTGTGAGCAGGTGGTCAGAAGGAGGCGGTCGAGCGGATCAGAGAATTCATTACCACTCTGACAATTCGGCACTGTTGAAAAAGAAGTTGGCGGAGAGCATTTACGTGCTACTATTTACGCAACTCCCTCGTCGTGATATTAATATGGACAGTGGTACTCGAAGGATTGCACTGCTCATAAATGAGGTCGGCGGTGTGTGGGTACTCCCGATCGCCATCCAAATAATTGATCAATGGGAAGGATGGCCCAACATCTTTGCTACACCCCTAATGATCTGAGGTGGTTCAAACAGGCCCCCCTCGCGCCGGTTCAGTTCGCCCACACAGTCCAACAGCTACGTGACAGAAAGAGTACCCAGGAGTTGTTAGTCGGTAAGAGTCCGACACACCGGGATCGCCACTCTCACAGCGGCCCTGATAGTCCGTGATAATTTTCTCCTGGTTAAAAGAAGATAGTTATGTTGATACTAAGCATTGTGATAATTAATACAACGAATTAAAATTAAATAATAAATTGTCTTATGTCTATAGTTAGTGTATTCGTCGCAACCCGACAGAAGTGTAAGCAAACAGAATATTGTCGACGCATGACTGACGGTGTGCTGCAAATAATTCATAAACTGCTATGTAAAACATTATTAACTCCTCATGTATATTACAAATAAGCACCTATGTATATCTAAAAGTATGGTCATTATTCCCTCTTTATTTGTAAAGGTAACTTTGGATTCCAATGTTTTTACACACTAAGATTCATTAAAATATTTTTGAAAGTTCCGCGTCTTCAACAAAACCACTCCGGTATTACTAAACTTGATTTAGTCAAATACAAATAAAAAAGGCTAATCAGTTCAACACTTCACTAAATGTCGCACTCAACAATTCACTTTAATTTCTTTTAGGTCACTTTATTTTGCTGTTTTTATATACTATAAGTACTGTTATGCGTAATGTACTGTCGTGTATTTATCGCGGAGTAACAGCTCCCATTAATTACATACGATATTATTCAGCGATCTCTTATCTTCGAGCGTTCACGTTAGGCTGCAGTGACACTTCTAGTAATCGCTTTCTGTTGTCCGACAGATGACGCAACTAGCGGCTTTAGTTACGCTATTTGCCACAAGATGGCATGATTGTATCGCAAGTAGATAAAGTTCCTTTTACGTAAACTAGTATTTATACTAAAAACAAACTAATTAGCTACCTAAGACTTAATCAAGGCTGTTCAGAACTGTCTATTGTTCAGTAATCTCCGACCATTGGGCTATTGTTTACGAGGTAAGGACGAAGGAAAAATAAACAAAACGTTATTCAATCTGGGGCTCTGCTGTAAGCAATCGCTTGATGGGAGGGACAGTTGGGCCACGAAATAGGTTATATTAGAGTCTTACTTTTTTATTAACCCGGGGGAAATCTTCATGATTCATCAGGGCGTCGTGAGGGCATCGCTCTGGTGTGCTAGACTTTTATCGGCTAAGCTGGAGTGTTCCTTCTTTCATCGACCGGGGTCAAGGGAAAGGCAGATCCAGCATCGTCAGCTCCAGGCGACGTCTGGCCTTTTTAAGGCTACTCTCTACTAAGTTATAAGGGGGGTGGTGAAAAAGAGCAGCCTCTGTTTACTTCGCTGTCTTGGAGCGGTACGTGGAAAACATAGTCTTACTAACATATTCTACATTCTTCCGTTTATAATTATCGTATATAATACTGCTACATTGATTAATAATTGCAAACCCGCAAGAAGTTTTGCAAATGCTTTTTCTTTCTTTCTTTCTTATCATTAAGTGCTATGTAGTCAATTTGTAAAGTCGAGCCAGTGTAATAAAAAATACTGTCTATAAAAATATTTCTAACACCCCCAGAATAATGCTTAGAAGTTTGTGAAGCTAACAAGTTCTCACTTCTGACGTGCGGTCGTATGACTAAAAGACTTTCAAAATTAAAAACGCTGTTTTTATGGCCCAGCGTTTTGCACTCTACCGTAACGTGACAGCACGCCCGCACGTCACATCCGAAGTTGCTGCGACATTCTTCCAAAAATGTCTCCTCAAACAACGCAACGAGGGTCTACTGACGTACCAATACCATTCAACGCTCCTC
Organism: Automeris io; assembly: GCA_036320925.1. Taxonomy (NCBI): domain Eukaryota; kingdom Metazoa; phylum Arthropoda; class Insecta; order Lepidoptera; family Saturniidae; genus Automeris; species Automeris io. The sequence goes on from JAUDJH010000008.1 coordinate 1,430,280, forward strand.
AAACTGAAACATCAATCGTTTTACCAAAGAAATCAAATTTAACAGACCGCATCTACAAGTTTGCATTACTAACGCACTAATACCCCTCTAATACGGGCTTTATTCAAACTGTCTAAGAGTTATTTTTGAATGACTTTAAGAGTCATGACTGGTGCAACATCCTCAGGGGGAAGGTGTCTCCTAAATTTTAGATTGGTAGAGAAGTGACGGATTTGATTTTCAATTGTTTACCAAAACTGTGCTATTTGGGGTTGCGTTTCGTTGTTTACTTAAGATTTGGATATATTCACATATATTCACAGTATATATAGTAATATGTTAGAAGAATGGTGAAAAAAAAAGTGTTAGTTCGATTATTTTTGCTTTATTATATTTGTTTTTCTTCATATAATTAGTCAGTTTTCTTTTATTGTTTTGTGTCCCTTAGCTGGAATTTTGTTTTGTATTTTGTTTTATGAAAACTATGCTAGATTATGTATTTTTATTGTATATTTTCCTCATAATATGTAAAAAGAAAAGTGTATTCTATATCAAATAATGGCAACCAAATCAAGTCGAGAGTACATCTAGTCTTAGTAGCTAATATCTTCTAAAAACGCCATTAATTCTAGTAGTGTTAAAGAAAGATACTTCAACATACAAAGTCGAAATTAAAAAAATCAAAAAACAAGAAAATGAAGAAGAAAATGAAACAAATATCTAAACAAAGGCAAATTGAGCTCTTTATATGCGACAAAGGAAGTTTGAAGCACAGATTTCATGAAAAGCAATAGAAAGAAAAAAGAAAAGTCCTATACAATTTGTAAAAATATCACACAATCCAATATAAAAATATTGGCAACATAAAATCGATAGTAAAATGAAACCCTTCTAAAACGTTCCGGTGAAAATGCATGAACGTAAAAGCATTTCCACAAAATTGTCGATTTTAAAAACGGCGCGCGCCACGTCTATGGATGCGAAGATCCATCAGGACGCAGACAGTAAACACTGAGTTTGTATGTATTTCCGTATACAACGCTGCAGCGGGAACTGTGACACAGCAAATAGACCACAGATATATCACTAAACCACACACTACATATTACATGTCCTTTTAAACAATTTTTATTGTCCTACAGAAAGCTTTACCTCTTTTTTATATTGATTTGGCAACATGTCTGCATTGCATCTGATGGAAAATACAGAACAGTCTAAGAATGGTAATATATGGTATCATTTTAATGTAATGCTGTCGTTGTAATGCTAAATTGATTTATAAAAATGTCTTTCTTTTTTTGTTTTTCTTTTTTACTTGGGGAAAATCCTCATAGGACCGTCCCGACCACGAAGGGGGTAGCAGCTGGGGTGTGCCGGACTTTTACCAGCTAAAAACCAAAGCGGGTCTTGTAATAAATTCGCCACAGCCCCACTGCGCCGCACCTGACAGGCACAATCACGGGGGGAAGACGCCGCCTCCCCCCCTACCACCTAGTGTACTTCGGCAGAGCGCGTCAGAACGCATCGCCGACTTCTCGGGGGTCGCTAACCGGTCGCTCAGAGCCCCCACCTTGAACTGCCACAACCCCTAAGGCATCAGCTGGCCGGTCGGGGATCGACCGATCCGCTGGGGCTGATACGCCGGGGCGGTTGCCTATAAAAATGTCTACCTAACTTATCATGGAAGCATGCTTACATTTAGGACGTTACAGTACGAAAAATGAAAATCAGATTGAGATATTTCTCATTCCCATTTCGCAGAAGCATTTATTACTTAAATTTTTGACAAATTAATTACCATTTATGATATTGTAACATAATACGCCGTTTGTACAGTGCGGCATCTGTTCTCTTGTGTATGACGTAGCATTACTGTTATTTATTTCTAAGTGAGATTGCAACTTTCGATACCCTTACAATATTTGTGTGTACTCTATATCAATTTTAAAGTTATCCGATATGTCAGTTTCTGCAAAAACTTATACTTTATATGTAAGTGATATTGAAACATTGTAAAAATTTAAATCAATACGTCATATCGAAGGGTGAAAGGCGATCTGGCTTAAGCGACATTTTTTTGGTGACAGTAACATGTATATTCGGAATCAGCGTTTTTTACCGATTCCAAAAATATATTATATATATTACTATATCACCAAAAAATGTGGCTTAAACCAAATATTCTTTCACCCCTCGATTTCAATTATCGAAAAAATTGATAATGCAGTTTTTCTACAGCCACGATCTTGGCTTAGTTTTTTACATTAAACATATATAATATGTAATTAATAAATTTATTTAGCCTAGAAGTTTGACAGTCTGTTCTTAAACACGGATGTAAAATATATTCATATGTTTTTAAATTAGTTCAGAAACTATGATATACAAATGTGTTCAAAGGAAAATTAAGTAAATGGCACTAGTATTTGAACACAACCATAAATATAGCAGCTAACGTGACATTACGCCTGGAGGTAAACGGAGTCTCGAGGCAGCCAATTTGAGTCTTGCAAATTGTACACTCAGTAATTAACGTTCAGCAGGTCGGTGGAAATGTAGGGCCATTAAACACGCTTTGTTTTATAAGCGACCAGGCTTTTTTTTTCGAACTGACCGAGTGTTGATGACCGGGAAAGACCTCCACAACTAAACCGGACAAGTAGGCGAAAACTGAGGGTTACTAGCGGGTCTACTGACGTTTCAGAAGAGACTACCTTGAGAAGAAAAGCCGTAAGAAACTTAACGCTGCGTCGGGGTGTAACTGCGTCGTTTAAACGACAGTTGACGGAGGTATATCTAAACCGGACTATTTAACCACCCTCCTACCAAATAGGCGGAGCCTGCAGAAGGCCAAACGTCGCCGGGTGCCGAGGAAAATGGCTCGGCCTTGCCCTTGGCACTCGGCAGACGGGAGAAGGAACATCCCGGGCGTTTTAGTTGGTGCAAGTCCGACAAACCGCGGGGCGACCTTCACCACCCTCCTGAAGGTCCGTTAGGGACTTCCCCGGGTTACCAAAAAAAAAGGTGCATCTAAACCGGATGCCTATACTATTATAGCAAAATATAGAAGATTTTTTTTATCCTGCCTTCGCACAGAGACTATGTCTGATGGTGAGAATGGCGTAGTCCAAAAAATGACAACGACTATCATCAGTAAAGAAAAACCTATCGATTGCAGCCATCATGCCAGCCTCAAAAAATACCTGTTCGCGCTACGTTTAAAGGATTCCATAGAACGGTGGGGACACGCTCGCCGGTAGGCCTTTCCACAGCCCAACGACACGGCAAAAATAAGGGTTCGAGAACTTCTTGGTCCTAGCCGGGATGTGAGTTACCGTATAGCTGTGACTCCGTAAACCGGCACGCGTGGTTCTACTGTGGTAGGAGAGAGTGGAACAAGGTTAAAAATGGTGGATGTGATATTTAATGGTGGAAAATGCTATATTTTGGCTACTTTTTACTTGTTACAGTATATTCCACATGGTTTTTGTTTGATATGGATATCCGCTATGATATCAACTTTAGGGATCGTTAAGAAACTGTCATCTCCACATCATCACGTAGACTTGGTATACCGAAGTGAGTGCGACGGTATTCATCGCGGATCTACTTTACATATTATATGGTATAAGGGCCAGGTCATGCCCTACATGGAATACTGTTCTCATCTCCGGGACGGATCTGTACAGTACTGATTTGAAGCCCTGGATAGTTTGCAGCAGAGGGCTGTCCGCACTGTTAATGACCCCGACGTTATTTAGCATCTTAAGCAACTCCAGTCGTGATATTCCGTCGCTAAACGTTTACTACCCTGTGTATCACCCTTTCTTGTTCTTGATAATTTAAATAATCACGACACTCGACTTATAATATCAGCATGTATTAAGGCAGTAGCGTTAATTCCATAGAACCATGAAAGCATTGCATCTCCTTACGATAAATAAGTCTGGAATAAATTCCTTTAATTTAAACAAAAAAAAACCCTTTATATTCATATCTATTCTATTTTCATGCCATCTATTTTCCATATGAAAGTAATATAATATTTGTTATGATTATATAGTATTCAAATTCATTATGTGAGTCTCCTTACCCTGACCATATACCCTATGCACGCCACTGTTACAAGGAGACATAAAAGGATGTTCTAGATGTCTAATTAGTGGATTCCATGGCAATAGTAATGTAAACCCATTACATTGAAATCATCGTAACAATTAAAAGTTTTTTGAGGCATGGAACCCAGTGATTAAAAGTTTCTACAAGTGCGTTTATGTAGTCAATAGTTATTTTTATGGTCCGTTTCATGGCTCATCGCTTCAAGCAAAATAAAAATTGATAGCTCCTAGACGTTTTACTTTCCGTCGCGTCTTGGCAGTTCGCTCGCGACACGTTGTTATTTCACACAGACACGTCGACGTCTAAACTAGAGATGCCACGAATATTCGGCAACTATTCGGTATTCGGCCTATTCGGCCACTTTTTTTGCTATTCGGTATTCGGCCGATTACCGAATACCAAATCATGTAAAAAAGGCACGTTATATTACTCAAAATTATCTATTTATTTCAAAATTACAACACTTTAGTAATTAAAATTGATCAGTGGTAAGTTGTGATGGATGAAAATAAGCTTTTCAGCATTTTTTGGTAGCAAACGATTACGCTTTTCATCGTAAATGTTACTAGCCTCAGATAATAACCTCTCACTAAACACGCTACTTCCAGGAGAAGAAAGATAAACTTTAGCAAATTTCGAAAGGTTCGGGTATTGTTTTTCGTTTGTATTGGATATTGTATTGTCTTTGCTGGCCGCGCCAACGCAACGAGGAAAACAGGTTGCAACTTGCCTTAATCCAGCTAACGCGCCCCCGACAAGCATTTATTCCATGCCGAATATTCGGCGCTTCGGCCGACAGCGTTGCCGAATATTCGGTATTCGGCCAATTCACTATTCGTGGCATCACTAGTCTAAACTGTATGACATTTAAGAAACAACTGTGTTTAGACCGACAGAGAATTACATGTTGCGAGCATTAACACTAATCACTGTTATTTATTCTCGACTGATTTGTTGAGTATGCGAAAAAGATGTTTTTAAATAGAGCAATATTAGGGCGTCTATATCACGGCGAGTGTTCTCAAAAGTTATTTAACCTTGTTTCAACCTCTCTTTTCCATAAAAGAAATACACGCGCGGAATAGCAAGATCATGGCTATATAGTAACTCATATCCCGGCTAGGACTAAGAAGTTCTTTATCTCTTACTTTTGCCGAGTCGTTAAACTGTGGTGTAGTAGTATAAATGAAACGTGAAGAGATATTTGTGCAGGACGGCATGAGTACTGCGACTGTCGTTTTTTGAACTGCATCGTTACTCTCACGCGTGACCTTTTTTTTTTTACACTGGCTCGACATAGTGACTACAGAGTACCTGATGGTAAGTACAGTGTAGTCCAAATACGAAAGCGACTATCAAAGGATGAAAATCCATTGATAGTCTACATCGCCATGTCTGCCCACATATACCACGACTGAAGGTCTCTAGGTATATGAGCTACTGGATATACACAAGCTGATCCCGAAACGCGACAAGCCGAAACTGGTCACTATGACGGGCTTTACACCTATGTACTGTGGTCGCTACCCAGACGGGCACCGACGCCCTACCACCTCGCTGCTACTCGTTTAGCGCCACCCAGGAGTCACTTGTAGGGAAACTAGGGTAAAGCCTACGGACGCGAGCAGCTTCGACTCCCAAAACCTGATCTGATCACTATGCACAGTCGACGTGTCGCAAGACCCTGATTTTAATTGCATGAAGCCGTTTCTGCGTCGTACGTGTATGAGTAAATACTAGAGAGTTGATGACAAAACACAATAGAAGAAAAAGAGCTTACTAAAACAGAAAAAAATGTTGCTGTACTTTATCCACACGTTTTGTACTGGATCATCTTTTCAAATATTTCTTAATTCCAGACCGTGACGATATTATTTTTATTGTTAACATCGCGGGCTTGTAGACACGAGGACAAACTGGCGGGACGTCTGCGAGAGCTGAAGGATTTATTGTGAACTACAAGATAACGGAGACCCGGGAGAAAATATCAAGTGCAGATATTTCAATGTTAAGGAGAGTTTACATTATCTTAGTTTAAATTTATGCACGACACTTAGTAAAAGTGGACAGGTCATATATGCCGAAGAATCGATGAACGTTGGAACAGGCGGGTTCTTGAATGAAGATTTCGATTTCACAGGCGCAGTGTGGGGCGCCTCACAGTAAGGTTAAGCGACGATATGGCCGGAAAGGATTGAATGGGAAATGCTGTAGACAAACCTCAAAGAGGCTTATTAGGAGAAACCTATGTCCAACAGTGGACAAGGGTGGGCTAATGATGATGATGACCATGACTTCACTTTTCCACTTTGCTGAGAAAATAAGTTGGGCTTTATTAAAACTGTATCATATGGATAGGGCATGATGCAATTTTCTACAGGGAATAAATATAAAGATATAAATATAAAAAATTGGATGTTTTATATTTGGTCCTTGGAGGGGAAGGAGGAAGGGAAGAGGAGACGGGGAAATAGATTTATCTAAAAATGAGCGCGACATTCATTGACTGTTAGGTGTTACGAATTTCGACGAGTCACTTAGCATACATATAACAGAAACTTTTAGAAAGTAATACATTTTACAGATATACAATTTGATGTCATTTTAATCGACAATTACAAATAACTTAAAGATCCCATTATTGATCAGTCCATAACTCTGGATTTACAATGAATACATATACGTTTCCTAGATGTTCAGAAAGAGCTCAATAAACTTTGTACTTATAAAAATGATAGTTTTTTTCTTTGTTACACTTGATTTTCTTTATGTATTTAGATAGATTTCTCTTATTGTTTTATGCCCCTTACCTTGATTTTTGCTTTGTATCTTTTTTGTGCATTTTTTATTGTTTATATATTGCTGCATGTATCCCTGAAAATGTAACAAATAAAAAAAGTCTGACAAATAAAACGATTTTGGTCAAAACACCAGGCCTTATGGAATCCACGTCGCGATTTAACGGCTCGGCAAGTGTGTACGGTACCTTATTTTCATACAGAGACGAGCATATTCAATCCGTTGTCCCGGCCAGCAATTCGTTCTCATAACACGGACAGAGTATAAAAATAAAACTTTATATTGTGTACACAATTTATTATCCTCAGAATAAAATCAGTACATGGTTTTATACTTTTACTTCGCGTACTAGCTGCAGGGTCGTTTGTGAAGGATTTAGTTTTGCAAGTTTCAAGTTGACTTTTAAAGGAAATGTCCAGAAAATCACGATATCAGGAGCTCAATAAAACTTATAGGAGTCAATGCACTTGGAGGGTTATTTGAAGTTCGATGCAGTATTGATTGCAATGCACTGAGTTATCTAGATCACGCGAATTATATAAAATACGCAAAAGGAATTCAAGCTAAGGTTGACTTTTGATTCCCAAGCCTCCCACAAGCGGTTGACGCTACACAACTTATGGCCTCACCACAACCTTATCAGTAGTTACTTGATAGCGTATATTCGCATCTATATTCATTTATTTCGGCGAGTAAATGTGTATAGTCTTATTACTATAAATAAAAACAAATTAGTGCTACCTAGTTACCGGAAAAAATAAATTCATGGTTCTTATATGGAGTTTAGTAGTTGCCTATGTAATACCTAAGGACATCCTAGAGTTATCATTATTAAAATTTGCTAAAAAATTAAATTGTTTAAAAGGTATGTTATACCATCAATGACTGTTTAAATCAGAGTTCCCCAAACTTTTTTGTGTCGTAGACCCCTTGGCATGTTTTTCCGTGTTGGGTAGGTTCCCTACTTACCTGATATTGATTTCCTGTAAATTTCTAATTGTAGTGAAGTTTCGTGTTAAAAACATAAAGCTATTTGGCCCAAAGTGTGTTCCCGCGCCGTGTGACGTGTCAATTTAAAGCAGCCATTTCCCCTCCCCGTCTTCCAATTTACTCCCTGTCCTTCGTGTTTCTATGCCATGGCGCTAGAGATAGTCTGTGCGACTATTCACTGGCGCTAACACATATATCATAATTTTTTTACTTAGATATTATAAGATAGTATGATGTAAGTAAATAGGTACTATCAGTGTATGTGTTGAGATCCGCTATCGTAGACCCCCATTTTCATTTCCTGGACCCCCAAATTATTTTTCGTTGACGTAGACTCCTTGCAGGTTGTCATAGACCCCTAGGGGTCGATATAGACCACTTTGGGAATCACTGGTTTAAATGAAAGAAATACGTTGTCTTGATGTATACAATTATTCTCACGGGACATTAATTCCTCTGTATATTAGATATTTGTAGCTGATTATGTTCAAATAAGCAACTAATAAAACTTCTTGCCGGCTCTTCTCGGTAGATTCTGCTTTGACTTGTCGAGTTTCGAGATATATATAAGCGCAAAGTAACCACTGATATATTATTGCTGACCTCGGAATGGATACAGCCTGATGATATGCTATTTATTATTATTATAACTTTCTTACTTTTACAAATATACTCTCTTATTATTATTTATTAACTCCGATTCTAGGTTTAGTTTTGATATTTTAAACAAAGCTGAGTAGAAAATACGGTCATGTATTTCTAACTAAACAAAAATTCAATTGCAGAAAATATCAATTCTTATTGAACTTGGAAAAACACACATTGATTTTGCAATTTCAACTCTATTCTAAAGAGCTTTGGCATCACAATAGATTAAGACGCAATTTTAAATGTCCTCGGTCAGCACCCGTTGCTATAGAAACAGCACGGACGGTGATAAAAATTTAAGTATGCAGCCGCAAAAGTCAGTTATAGGAACAAAATGGAGAGTGAATTTAGTTTACGAAGTGAATAAGTAAACTTGTTTCGACAACAGGAATATATTGCAAAGTTTAAATAAACCTATGATTCCTTATTTGGATAAATCGGCGAAGTGTGAGGCGGCCTGGCGGACTGTGGGCAATCTTTGCTTTTGCTTTGGGTGGATAGTTTATTTACACTTATCTCTTAACGGGTCCGCTAAATATTAATCTCTCTAAACTCAATTGGTTGTAGGGCTCGATAACTTATTAGCGATGATTCTTTGACTTACATTAAAATGCAGAGAATTGAGAAAGGGCGGGAATTCACTTAATTCGTAATCTTTTAGCGGTTACACAATGGAGAGTATAGAGCTAAAGTCTATAACTCCACTAGCCCCGTTTCACTATAAAACCAGCAGATTTCATATCGGATATTATACGTATATGGTGCATGGTCTTCATATCCACACGAAAAGATTCGCTTCTACATTCTTCATGCGAACAGCTTAGGAGTGGAATATGCTTCCAGTGACCGAATTCCCACGTTCTTGTGACTTTTTTTTTACACTGGCTCGACATAGTGACTACAGAGTACCTGATGGTAAGTACAGTGTAGTCCACAAACGAAAGCGACTATCAAAGGATGAAAATCCATTGATAGTCTACATCGTCATGTCGGCCAGCATATATCACGACTGAAGGTCTCTAGGTATATGAGCTACTGGATATACACAAGCTGATCCCGAAACGCGACAAGCCGAAACTGGTCACTATGACGGGCTTTACACCCATGTACTGTGGTCGCGATCCAGACGGGCACCGATGCCCTACCACCTCGCTGCTGCTCGTTTAGCACCACCCAGGAGTCTTTGTAGGGAAACTAGGGTAAAGCCTACGGAAGTGAGCAGCTTCGACTCCCAAAACCTTTAACCTTGGGAGCCTTTAAGAGAAGAGTGAATAGGTATATGTTGAGCGGCCGCAGTATATCGTCAAACGTATGATTAAAGTCAAGCGTCAGTCTGAAAATTGTGACAATAAAATGGACCTTTTTAATATTTTTGCGATTCATACTGTTATCGCTTCGGATATACCGAAGGACCATTGATATTGAATGCCAGACTGTACTTAGCTCTCATTTCGCTGCCATTGAGTGTGTTTACTTGCGTTGTCTGAGCTCGGATTATCATTCAATTGGTTCCTATTATTTCTCCCTTCATTTGAAGCGATTCATCTCTTTTTATTGCGTATCGCCGAAGATTAGAATTCACTTCCCGCGTATGTTTTTTAGCATTATATAATACGGGTGTCTTCAAGCATTGAGAGAATCGGTGTTTGTTGGATGTGCGTAGAATGTGTAGAAGTTGACTTCCGTTTAGCGCATTATCACAGTACAGGGTGTTTTCTTTTGTTGTTTTCTATCTTGATTAACCCATTCTTCTATGTTACATGTTATGTGCTAAATTAAAGTTATTCTTTAAGTTTTTTCTTTTTCTTTCTTCATCATCACTTTCTATCTGGTCACCATCCACCGAGATTTTCGCATTAAACTTTGTTCGCTGTCAACTACCTCTCCCCCGGCCCCCCGCGCGCGGTGGGTAACTGAAATCTTCATGCGAATGTTCGATTAATCTAATCAGTCTGTCTGTCTGTGAGTTAATTTCAAAATTGTGACAATATTGATTAATATTTTGAAAATAAGATATAGTAAGATAATATAAGAAAGGGTGAAGAGAAGAAAGGAGAGGGAGAGCGGAATATGCTATTCGTGGTGGTACAAAGTCACTGGATCAGCTAGTTTTAGTATAAAATAAACTATGTCGGTTCATAAATCTATCTAAAAACGGTTTAACAGAATACCTAAGTGTTACTCATCATGTAAACTCAGTGTTAAATTAAATTCAAATGTCGCGTGTCTGTTTGTATGTCTCACGGAGCGTAGGAACAGAAAGTCGTTCATCGCTCGGGCATTAGTCAAACTAAACGGCGCGTGCGCAACTGGATAATCGAGCGCAAAAGTGTTTGATCTTTTAAATAATATTCACTTGAAGTATTTGATGTCTTTTTCCTGTAGACTTCGAGGATATTAAAAGAAAGAAAACATTTTGAGGAAGTTTATATGTAACTAGCAAACCCGGCGAACTTCGTTTCGCCACCAGATGGCTTCGTTTTGGTTTTTAGTTAGCGTTTGAAAGAACGTGCGCATAATAAATGTCACATGAAATTAACTGAGCAGAGTACAATGAGTAGCTGTCAAACAATGTATAACGCATCGGCGCCATCTACTTAAAATACTAGTGGGATCTGCTCCACCACCATGCAAAACCGTATTGGTTTGTGAAAAACGATTTTCCCCGTTTTCCTGCTTTTCTGTTGAATTTTTTCCTGAAGACCTTTTCAACGAATGCAAAACCGTGGAAATCGGTTCGTGCGTTTTGTAGTTATAGCGTCAGGAAGAAAAACCGGACTTATTTTTATATAATAAATTTAGCTAAAATAATCTTAGGTGGGAGTTTACCCGTAGATTAGAATAGTGCCTTCTTTCTTATACTTATATGTTGTAAGAACCGACTAAGATATACAGCAAGCCGAATTGTACTTAGTTGGTGGCATCTAGGCTGCTTGCATGCACCTTCTATTTTTTTTTTTACACTTGCTCGACATAGTGACTACAGAGTACCTGATGGTAAGTACAGTGTAGTCCAAAAACTAAAGTGACTATCAAAGGATGAAAATCCTTTGATAGTCTACATCGTCATGTCGGCCCACATATACCACGACTGAAGGTCTCTGGGTATATGAGCTACTGGATATACACAAACTGATCCCGAAACGCGACAAGCCGAAACTGGTCACTATGACGGGCTTTACACCCATGTACTGTGGTCGCGATCCTGACGGGCACCGGCGCCCTACCACCTCGCTCGTTTAGCATCACCCAGGAGTCACGTGTAGGGAAGCTAGGGTAAAGCCTACGGACGCGAGCAGCTTCGACTCCCAAAAATCTGGTGGACATGCGCCAGTCCACATTGGACAAACATGCTGGGTTACATGTCTAAACCCCGTCCGATGGACTCCACGAATATTGTGAAAAAGGGGAAAGAGGCCTTTGTTCTGCAGTGGGACAAAACTGGCTAATAATAATAAGAAAATGAAACACTGGCGAACCCTGTCTGCTTCACTCAGGAACGATTTCTATTGAAAACTATCAGATTTTCAAAAAACTTTTATTTTATGACTTTAGGAAGCTTCTTGATCTCCATCACACCTGGTGGAAGGTGAAAATGAGTCCGACAATAGATCGCGTCCGCACAACAAATGCCTGTTCACTCTTCTTTTAAATACTCCCAAGTCCTTATGACTTGGAATCGTGGAAATATGCTCGCTGGAAGCATATTCTACTCCCTAGCTGTTCACATGATGAATATAGAAGCGAATCTCTTTGTGTGAATTTAAGAAACGTTCACCACATGCGGATGGTATCTAACACGGTGACAGTGGCTACTTTCTATTATGTTCTGCTTCCTTCTTAACCTATATTAAAATTGGATGAAACTACTTTTAATAACGTAATAAAAATAGTAAATTTTGTATATGACATTACCACTCTTAGAGTGTCATACACATTTGTCACTCTGCCCTCTTAATTGGCAACAGACATTCCTGCTACTCTTATAATATTAAGTTTAAAGGAAACACTGTAAATTGATATTACTGAACAAATGAGAAGAAATGAGCGTAACTGAAGTAAATCCATTGGACATTTGTATTATAAATAAATATTACGTAATCGCGAACGAATTAGAAAATATAAAGAAATCACACACATGCCAAAACCTTAGCCATAAATATCTTCTTTCTGCTTATTCTACATAGAAGAGAACAGATTTTAGAATGTATTACACTTGTAAAATCATTGGATAATCAAATAAAGCAAATTTTGTAATAAAACACTCTATATGATTGAGTCAAATCATAACTACTATCTCAAGTTAGCTTTTCCCACGTAGCTTATTCACAAGCGTAGGATATACTTATGGTAATAGAAAAAAAAACTGGTCAAGTGCAGGTCAGACTTGCACGCAGATGGTTCCGCACAAACTTTTTGGTACAACTTTGTAATTGCAAAATCTGTTTTTGAATTGAGACTATCAATTTACCGTTTCTGGATTTTTACTTATACTATAATATCTTCTTTCTTGCCGCATTTTATGATTCCAAGTCAATGGGTAGCACTCAGTAGGTTTTCCTCGCATAATCGTAATTTTGCTACATAAGCGGACGTATTTTTATATTCCGTAGACTTAGAAGTATATTTTGATCATAGCTACAAGGAATTGCGGATTTACGTATTTGATATTAATTTCACCTTGATAAATTGACGTGTTCGTAAGATAGAAGTCAGTGGCGTTAATCTCATACAAGCATAAAAGCAATGCTTGTCCTACGCTCTACGAATATCTAATTCTAATATTATGAATATAATCAATCAAAAATAATTTGCTTTTTCTAAAAAACTTATTTTTACGCCATCTATCGACCGATTGAAAAACTATTATAAAAATCATTTAAAACAAAAATGGCGCGAGACGCGAAAACAGGCCCGAGCGAAAAGCAGAACTAACCTTTGCTTTTTTCACCTTACAAAATGTACGTACTCCCAAAATTGCTAAGTACCTAGCGAATTTTATAAGGCCAAGACATGCAAGCTTTTGAAAAAAAAAAAGTAGTTTTATAATGTTTTATATAAATGAATAATAGTTAAAAATTAGTTTTTCGATTTTTTAAATATTACATTCTGATTTTGATTTCGTATATTCAATTTGGAGAAAATAAGTATTCAATTACAATTCCGTAGTCGGACTGTTATGACAGTTCGCCATATTGTGTATTGGATTCAATGTTTCCACTTTTAGGGATTTTTTCCTTTTTAGGGAAAAATGACTAATAATATGTATAGCTTAGGCACATCAACTTCATCGTGACTTTCCATCAGGTGGTATTGAGGTAGCACTCAAGCCTGTTTGTAATAAAAAAAAAACAAAATACCAGCTAAAATTTAATAAAACATGATATTAAACTTGAAATATGTCAAATGAGTTATTGTACTTTATTTTAATTATGCTCCCTAAATCTACGAATTTCTAAAAATTTTTCGGGAGAATTTCCAAATAAACTTGGGAAAAACCAAAATCGAAAGTGAAAACATTATCCTATAGTGGCACGTATTTGCTATATTATTCAATTATCTCTGATAATTACTTTCCAATTATAGTGTTCTGTAGTTTTATACAAATGAATAGTAATTACAAATAAGTCATATGATTTATTAAACATTATATTCTGATTTCAGTGACAAATATTCAATTTGGAAAAAAAAAATTATATACAATTTTCGTAGTCAACAATTATAAACAGTTAAAAATATACGAGTACGCTTGTGGTCGTGTTATGTTTAGTTTTTCGTCGAATTTAATTGTTTCTGTTAATTTATTTCGAATTATCTTGGTTTATATTATTTAGTGTACGAATTATGGAAAGATTCTTATATGAAATTAGTGGTCGGAAATTCTGCTTCCAGAAACTACTAGAAAAAATAACCCATTATCAAAGTTATCTTATAATTAAAAAAAAAACAAATTTATAAGGACAGTGTATTTCTGAATTTGAAGTATTATAATATCAGGTACAGGTAACATAAAATTTTTGCTAGAAATATTTTAATAATATTAATTAGGTGGTTGGTTTTTTTTTTCATACAAAATGCTTATTTTATGTTTCCTATATTTTAGTAATAATAATTGTAACATATAGCTACACTATATCTCTTTCGGGGTGAGCAGAGATACGTTAGTGAGTGTATCCAGTTTGCACTTATATTTCGTGCCCAACGTGACCTGTAGCGCAGCTGAATGCCATTCTTCGGGCACTCACACATGATATGTTTCTAAATGCATTTTTTTTATGTTATTACATCCCATGCTGATTTCCTTACGATGTTTTCTTTACCGGTCAACATATAGTGTTTAATTAAATCCGTATTTAATTTTGTAAAACCTAGAGATACAAGCAGGGATTTAAACCTAAGACCGTTCGCGTTTCTGCGCATTGATATCTCTTTATCCACTAGGCCATCATAGCTGCATTTTATTTCGTAATAATAAAGGTAATTGGAATGTTGCGGGATATTACGATTTAAATAATTTTCATAAAGCCGCGAAAAAACGTGACCTGAAAAAACTATATATTTTCGGGCACACACTACATTATCTATAACTGAACCAAGAATATTGCTTGGATATGTTTTGGCTAGCTTTTTAACGCTACTAACTTACTGCACGACGCAAAGCTCCTGCGTAGCACTAAGCTGGTGAGATGTAAAGGACCCGAGGTAAGTTTTTTTACGGATTGCTTGCCTTATTTCAGAAGCCAGTGCACGCCACTGATAGAAGTTAATGATAGATAGAAGATAGCGTCTTGAACCGCTCCAGTTGTGCGGAGATATTGCTTCACTCAGCGTTTTCTACCGTCTATATCGCAGCGAATGTTCCGAAGAGTTATTTTCTCCTTTCCATAAAAGCACCACACGCGCGGGGTAAGCGATTCACATCTATACGGTATCTCATATCCCAGCTAGGACTAAGAGGATCTCTAACCCTTACTTCGTCCTGTCGTTTTTTCGTGTCAATCAGCGGAATGATTTTGCGATGAGCGGGTTTCCACCGTCCTAAGTAATCCGGCATAATTACTGCGGCTATCGATTGTTTTTCTTTAATCCTGATAGTAGCAGTCGTTTTTTGGACTGCGCTATGCTAGCCATCAGGCGAGCAGACAGGCAGATGAACAATAAAATAAAGGTTAATTTTCCTTTTTAGGCACGGAACCCAAAAAAATCATCTTCACAGAATAATTCAGTCGCAGACATTAAGACATCTACTGATGATATGAAATCATTCAATTCTAAACCTTATTCGGTTGTAATAAAATTGAATGTAGCTGTAGACATAGGATTGTCGGATGTTAACGGTCACACAAACTATGTGACAGTGAGAAGTGGTTTGTTTATATCGTTTTATTGATGTTTGGACATGTCATGCTTTCATATCTAACGCCTTGTTTAAGTGTTTGGTTATAAACTACTAGTGTTTTCTTTAATTTAGCCGCAACAATACAAGAAATTAAACAGAATAAATCAATTTTTAATGGATTAATCTCAGAAACAAGACAATTTACAGTATTACATCATTGTCTGCCTTATAAGACCTTTTTCTTAGTAACATGTGGGTACCTCAAGTGAAATTATTAGCTAATATATAAATCTGCAATGCCTTGTTGCTCTGTAAACATCAAATTCCTAAGTCAACACAAGAGATACGGTGTTAAGTGTCACAAAGTTAACATTTTACAAGTCAATCAAAATTTATGGTATAGTTTAGTTGGCCTCAAAAGTTCTGAATAGATACAGATTTCCAAAACTCCTATACACCGTAGCAATAGTCGCTCAACAAGATTAGCACAAAATATTAGCTCAACATTAGAAACAGTAAAAAATTTCTAATCTCCAATATATCAAAGTAGCTGAATCTAATGATATGCTAAAATATCTTACGATTCATACCACACATTTATTGTGTAGGATGGTTGTTATTGTGTGAAATGTTATTATGTATGAAGTAGTAAATGCGTAGAATGGAACGTATGTGAGTGAAAGGGAGAAAAGATAGAAAGAGAGAGAGGATAAACGGTTTTTTTTGACGCTCTAGCGCTCGAAAAGATGTAAGAAAAAGTGTAAAACAGCAAAATTAGTATAAAAAGTGAAATAGAGTGCTTTTCAAGGTTTATTTTGGTGTTTATCTGATCCAAAGATCCCCAAAACTACAATTATATACCTTACATCTTTATAATAATATCACCAAAATGGACACCATTTATCGATTTATGTATGTAATAAAGAGTTGTGCCTTTCAGGTTACAACCCTTTCAGGTTCTACTAAGGTGTTAGTTGGAACCAAAATCCAAACTATATGAAAACCAATCGAAACTAATTACGAAAAGTTTCACTGTTAAGGTACGAGCTTAGAGAGGAAATATTTTAGAGAGGGTTTCGATATATTAAAACGTCCATTAAAATTAATTGACTTAGATTTTATTTTACGATGTCCATTTAAACTTGAGTGCCCTTTCAAATGTTTCACTCACGAGTGGTGTGTCTACATCGCTAGGGTCTATGATAGCACTTAGAGTTTCAAAAATAACTAATAGATAGTCGTAGATGATGCTTTGAGAGCAGTAAATATACGTTTACAAATAAATTCAATTAATCATTGTCTGTCTGTTCAAGGGTAGTTGGTACTTTATCGTTTTATGATTTTATATTTATAGAACTTTTAGATTGTCTACTAAAGTTTTAAAATCTAAGATTGTATTGTGTGTATCTTTTCAATTCTACTAATCAAATTTGATGCACCAGTAATCATTATTTGACTCAATGAATTGACTGACGGTGTTTCTTCACAATTGACGATTCTTTGAAAATAACGTTCTTCATGTCAGCAAGCATATAATATTTACCAGTGTGATGAATGACTTTTAGACAAAAACCTGGTATAAGTCATACAAGTATACATAGATGCTGTTATTATATTGAACTCCGAAAATATCAGTTCAAAGGTTTTGTAAGTAGAATACTAAATCGTTTTCAGGAGTCTTTTAATACGTTATATTGTTAAAGATTTTCTTTGATTATTATTAATTTGCTATATCTTCTATAATATAAAAATGAATCACAAAATGTCTTGATAAGCGCGAAACTCGAGAACGGCTGAGCCGATTTGGCTGTTTTTTTTTTGTGTTTGATGAAGTCTGAGGAAGGTTATTACGGAGAGAAACATTTTAAAAATTCCCTGCAATTGTCTAAAAATAACACTTTTCTGTATTCTCATACAAAAAATTCGTTATAAGTCATTTTGAACTTTAACACCATACCATAAAGTTTAAATGTTAGTAGACGGGTTCCGGGAAGGCAAAAGTATTATTGAGTGACGTATAAATATTAATGTCAATATTTGTCAATTTTTATACATATAGCATTAAGGCCAGGTTCCTTCAAACAATTTTCATAAAACAGCCGACAGGCCAATAGGTTTTGGCAGAATAAAATCTGACGGGGAAGCTATTAACATTAAAAAAAAACAATGTATTTTTTATTTTATAGCAATAGGGCAGAACAAGGTCTGCCGGGACAGCTAGTTCTATATAAAATTTTTATTTTGTAGTAGGCGTTGTAATTTCAAATTATGTAAACGTATCAACACTTTGAAAATTTCTATCGTTTTGCTAATAATTAGATGGAAATGTAACAAATACATTTTTGTCTGGGCTAACATGTTTATTTAAGTACATCAAACGACTAGAGTTTAATAATTTATCATTTTATTAGAGGAAGGGAGTAAAGGAAACGGTCTTTGCTTGCGCTTGCGTAAAATTACTTCTTAGAATTTATTTACTATTTCCTCTGTTTCTTCAAATTTTTTATTATTTTAGCTTGAGTTATGTTTTATACCTCAATACTACATTTAAATTCTAATACTGTTTTAATAATTTCATCTTTATCTTATGGTATTTCGTGCTTAATCAAAATATTGATAATAGCTATAACTGTTATAGTTGTAATGTGCAAATCATTATACTCAAGGAAGTGTCGTTATCGCGCTGCTAATCTAGAAGACTGATCACTGCTTTTTAAGTGCCCTATGTCATAATTCTGAGGAAATTCTACACTTGGTAGCATATTCCATAATTTGAAGTGTGTGATAAAAAAGCTTACAGGAAATTTCTAGTAGTTAATCCAATTGGTTTTCTAGGGAATTCGACACATTTCACTCGGTAATATTAGAATTGATGACATAAAATTCCTTGATATGAATACACATTATGTCCTGTAATAAAATTAGTTCTTTACAAATATTTATAGAGAACAGTTACAATGTTTCCACATAAATGAAACATTGCCAAAGTATCAGGAAAACTGTGAAATGCGTTTGAGTGCTTTTCGAAGGGATCATTTCTGCAGCAATTTTCTTAGAAAAACAAGGGGTTGCGAACGAAATATAATACATTTTTAATGCAGTTTGATAGCCATTACATTAGATTTTGTCTATATTTAACCGGTTTTCGAGAATGTTCTCGGGCTGAACCTTATGTTTGAATAAAGGCATTGTTTCCCCAGGGCTAGGGTTATATTGAATCTTTTTTTACACTGTCTCAACATGGTGACTACAATGCACCTGATGGTAAGTACAGTGTAGACCACAAAAGGATGAAAATCCATTGATAGTCTACGTCGTCATGTCGGCCCACATATACCACGACTGAAGGTCGTAGGTATATGAGCTACTGGATATACACAAGCTGATCCCGAAACGCGACAAGCCGAAACTGGTCACTATGACGGGCTTTACACCCCTGTACTGTGGTCGCGATCCAGACGAGCACCGACGCCCTACCACCTCGCTGCTGCTCGTTTAGCACCACCAAGGAGTCACGTGTAGGGAAACTAGGGTAAAGCCTACGGACACGAGCAGCTTCGACTCCTAAAACTAATCAAGGCTTAATTAAATATAATTCCTCTCATAAAAACTGAATAATCAGCAGCGCCGACTCCGTAAAATTACGTTTTAGCCTTTCATCCCTGGATATATTAATTTCATACGATGAAGCATTTTCATGTGACGTAAAGTATGTTGAATAATACGGAAGGGCGCTCTAAGCCCCGGAAATTAAATCCCGTATGTCTACAAATGTAACATGGAGCGAAATCCTTCAACCAAACGGAACGTTTGCGATTTCAAATCTATTTGTAACTAACAATCCAGTCTGTCTTTACTTGAATAGAATTTATTTCATGTTCTAAGAAGTTCTGTAACTCTTATTTTTGCTGTGTCCTTGGGCTGTGCTTAAACTTGTTTCACCCCCACCCTTTGTTAATAAAAACGCGCGGTTTTATGGAGTCACTTTTTTGCGGTAACTCATATCCCAGTTGGGACTAAGAAGCTCTCTATTTCTTACTTTTGCCGAGTCCTTGGGCTGTGGAATGGTCTTCCGGCGAGCGTGTTCTCAACGTCCATGATCAGCAGGCCGGCATGATCGCTGCGACTATTGATAGGTTTTTCTTTGCTGTCCATAGCTGAAGTCGTTTTATGGCCCTGCTTACTATCAAGTGTGGTAAGTCACTATGTCGAGTCAGAATAAAGAAAGTAGTAAGAACAAATATCATTCAAGGATTTCGTGCTGTGACCATGGTTACGTCCCCGACCTACCCCGCACCGTGGATGTTATTAATACAAACTAAAACAACATTAATGTCTTTGCATTCTAGTTCTTCTTGCAACGAAATAAGTCCTATTTAAGAGACTATAGAATTTTGTAGAAAGGACAGTTTTCGCCCTTGCTTATTTAGTAATACAATTCCGTACTTTCAAAAGCAAAATTGCATGATGGCATTTCTGTTTTCTTTCACTTTTGTTTATATTTACTCAGCGCAAATGAAAGGAATCTCTGTATACAATTAATCATTTATTTTAGGAACTCCTATAAAATGTAAATAAAAATAAAAACAATTTTTATGCATAAAAAACAGGTCACAAACTTTGTACAACAAAAAATGCTATAATCTAATTAAAACTGAAAGAGTAGGAAAATGATAAGAAAAATTTAAACTGAAAAGTCTATTATAATAATAATATAACGTCGCTTATACGTAAAAAGTGTGGACACCGTAGCGCGTGGCCCAATATCGAATGGTAAGTAGATAAAATTTCTTTTACGGAATTTTAGTTAAACAGGTACTCACTCATTTTCCTTCCTGTTTATCTATATAACCCTATGCTTAGTACAGGCAAAATACCTACTTCCAAAAAGGGGGCGGGTGGCACGCGATATGTTGGCGAGAGAGAGGGGTGGCTTTTTACACCACCCCTCCCCAAGTGAGTAGAGGCCTATCCAGACGCCGCTCGCCTTGCCGGGTATGGAGGATGAGGTCCTCGTTACCATATAAAAAAAGGCAAAATACCTACTTAATAATTAATTGAATGAAATTAATAAATTCCCTAATGAGTATAATTGTCCCTAAATATGTTGACTACAATTTCCTTTTTTAAATGTAAATATGAAGGTACTACTTATTTTACATATTTAGAACTAGAATGGGATAATTAATAACATCCCTGTATATCACCCTCGTTTATAAAACCAGCTTGAGTAAGTCTGATATGGGTGATGTTATATTGCTGCAGCCAGTTGCATTTGTGGAGAGCACCCTGTATCGCTGTCCGCAGCACGCACGAGCTGCGTCAGACGTGCTACAGTTAATTACAATAACTGAACACTTCGCACGGACACGTGTTGCTCATTAAACTCACACCGAGCGAGTCCAAGGCGTGAGCGGAAGCGATTTGTTTAAACTTATTCACGAACTTGCTGACCTGGCGCTGCTGTACCCATAGATGGGCAAAATGTAATCAGATTAATAAAAATGATTACGATAACATTTTGCGTTTTTTACCATTAATATGACTGCATTTTGCTCATCTATTTATTAAACAATACAGAATCCCAGATTGCATGCACATTTATGATTTTTTAATGTTTTAAATGGATTTAATCATGGTTACAGAGCAAGAAAATTAAAATTACGACTTCATTTTGTAAGTTATGAGTGTCGGTTTAACCAACACATCTTTTCAGACTTACCCTTCACATCTTCTTCCTTTTCCCATCTTCCATTTCTATGACCCTTCGTCTTTCTCCCTCTCTGTTATTTATAATTAATATTCATTTCAAAATACTAATAAATACATCGCTACGAATTTATTTTAATTTAAATATCGTCATCGGTGTAACCCACGGTTGAAATTATTTCAGCGCCCGTACTAATTTTGCGATATCTCCTAAGATATTCTTTTAAATTACATGATGTAATGGATTATCGTAATGTGTATGAAACACTGAAAGTAACTAACGTACTTAAATATATAAGAATTAATACTATATCACTCTTAATAGCTTTCCAATAACTGCAATGAACGTCACCATTTTTCGAAAGTTGTAATTTAAATGTAATGTCTCGGTATAGTATGCTACCCTTAAAAGATAGACATATATTATATGCGATTTTTCTGTAGACCTATTAAAGAGAAATAATCTCACCACACATCTTTTTATTATATCTCAAAGGGATTAGGCAGCGTTTGCGATAAAAGCTCCCAGACGGCTTAACTTTTCCAACATTTTCAACAATTATTACTATAATTAATACTACTGTATTTCAACAAATGTACATAAAACCTTAACAAATTATAAATAAAAATGATCTTTATTAATAATTTATGTGTTTATGGCTAATAAACAGACATACACATGGGACGGGGGATCTAATATATAGAGATTTTTAATCCTGACTTGGCACTGGGCTACTGGTTATAAAAATATTTGTTGAACTAGTTTCATTCTCTTTTATTAAGTCAAACTTTGAATTTTTTAATGTTGGCATTACTGATTTATTAGGAATTGAAAGATCTATAAGACTGACTTAATAATTTAGAGGGTGAGAGATAGGTTAATATTTATCTTTCAAAAAATATTTTCCACAATACTAATTACTTAATAAAACCTCATCATTATCAGCCCACTCTAGTCCACAGCTGGACATAGACTTTCCTAATAAGTGAAACCGGTCTGCGACTTTTTTCATACAAACCTTTCCAGCCTTCTTCTACAATCGCTCTACCTTGCCGAAAGGCCTTACGCTACGTCTACCGATCCGCAGTCACCACTCAAGGACCCGCGTGTTCCAACGACCCCGATTCTTCCCCATATATTGGCTGCCTACTGCCACATGAATGACATAAAACACCATTAACTAATTATAAATAAATGAAAAACGCTTTCTATTACAACTTGAGCCATGTCTAATCGAACGTGTAAAGTTAGCCTAATTGGGGAAAACTTTAGGGTGAAATGTTTAGTACAAATTAATGACTGTATGCGAATAACAGGCGCTATAACGTATTGGGGACACAAGTTTTAAAGTTTTCTGCGTTAAAAAACTTAGGACCCCATTTTTGATCATCTGTTTTTGGCACCTATTCTCGTTAAACTCGTACATCAAAACACGACGATTAAAATAGTCATATTTATTCCTCTACGACGTAGCCTAGATTTTTTGTCGGCGTTTGTTCTCAAGGTGGTCGTTTCCGCTAGTAAGACACTGTTGGGTTTCCTTTTTCTAGTTTGAGCCCAAGTCGAGAATCGTAATCATAGGGGTGCCCTTGCGTTGTCACTCAAGCAATTTAAATGCTCGCTACTCTTGTCCGATGTTGTTGTAAAAGTCTTTCTCGGCCAACAGCCGGCACTACCTAAAAAAAGAAAAATCATTGATATATCTTTGTAATACCAGAAAAAAATAATATGTCGCAAATCATAATTTGACAAACAATTTTAGTTAGGTACTTAAAGTGACTCAAAAAGACACAAGTCACGTGTATTTGACACGTTTCTTGACGATTGAATTATAATGATTAACATAATTATATTTACTGTTTGAGGTACAATAAAATATCTTCCATAAATCAATAAGATACACCGAAAACACAAAAGAGAATCAGCAAATATGAGCTCATATGTTGTATTCCGTATTGTAATAAGCCACTTGTTTCAACAATGATTTTGTATAAAAGGGAAAGGTTTGATGAATTTACAACAAGGCCGCAATGCAGGGAACATGGAAGGTTGGATTCGCTACGGCGTTGTGGATGGGTATATTTCTTTGCGGAGCAGCCGCTGATTCCTCATATTATTCAACGTACTATGGAGCTGTTTTAACTTCTTCTGACGTTCAGACGTACACTAGCAATGGAACAGTAGCGTAAGTTACTTCTTTTAAATTTTATTTTGTTTATTTTTTATCTTGGGGGAAGTCCTGCATTGGACCGTCAGTATGCTAGACTCTTGATTAAAACCCATTGGTGTAATTCAACTCGCTGCCAGTTGGGTCTGGGAAATTATATTCCTCCAACGACCCTAAAAGCGAATAGCCTATCTTGGACTCCATCCATCTCTGGGAAGGGTTACTGTAAAGAGCCCAATTGATAATTTGCTAATAATTGGTTTGTTGATAATTTTAGCCTTCAGGCGTTGTGGAATGAAAGAAATAAAGACCCGACATAATTTCCCAAAAAATTATGGCTTCTTTTTTAAAGTTGTTCCTATCCAATTTCCAATGTTTGCCTCAAGTATATTACAGTTTGGGACAATTTATTCTTTAACACTTAATTCATAAAAAGTGTACGGATGTTCTTTAAATGTCTTTTCACTATCAGACTTGGAAATGTTTCCATTCCATTGTCCAAATGAGAGTAATCAGTGAAGAGGGCCATGATTGAAAAATGCTTCGAAATAGCTTTAATATTTTTTTTTTTTAGAAATTGCACGATACTTGTCGCAGCTTGCAATGCTAGCGAACCGAGGCGTATCGACGGTACCTGCAATAACCTGAACTATCCTTCAAGTGGGGCACCTCGATCACCCTACTACAGGTTGTTACCTGCAGTGTACAATCAAACTTCTTCCACAGGTAAGTTCATAAACAGTAATAAATAATGATAACACATTATTTACTCAGAAAACCACTTGAAAGCGGTACATTATAGTCAACTGACATCCAACCCGAGATGGGCAAAATGTAATCTGAATGAACGATTACAAAATGTACTCGTAATTTTAATTTTCTTGCTCTGTAATCATGATTAAATCCATTTAAAACATTAAGAAATCATAAATGTGTATACAATCTTGGATTTTGTAGTGTTTAAAACATAGTTGAGCAAAATACAGTTATATTAATGGTAAAAAACGTAAAATGTAATCGTTAATCTTTTTCATTAATCTGATTATATTTTGTGCATCTATGCATCCAACATAGGAGTTATCTTAGGTGTCAGGGTTATTCATGTCACATCATATGTTACGTGCAGTTAATATCCACTGCGTAGTTCCAAACTAAATAGCTCTGTAAAGTGATTACATCACTCTTGATGGTAAGTACAGTGTAGTTCAAAAATAAAAGCAACTATCAAAGGATGAAAATCTATAGGCAATCTACGTCATCATTATTTTTTCGAGGTGACTTATTAATGACCATGAAAGGCCTTCGCAACTACACCGGGCATGAAGGAGCGCACACTGAAGGAGCTCAGCCAGCTATTTATGAGTTGGATAGCAACGCAAGGGTGCCCATGTGGGTGCGAACCTCGACTTGGGAGGCCGCCTAGTGAAAAAGAACCTAACGGTGATCTAGCGTTTCGGAAGCGACTACCTCGAGA
Source organism: Automeris io (assembly GCA_036320925.1). NCBI lineage: Eukaryota > Metazoa > Arthropoda > Insecta > Lepidoptera > Saturniidae > Automeris > Automeris io. Next base: position 1,455,505 of record JAUDJH010000008.1, read on the forward strand.
AGAAACTCCTGAAGAAACTCAAGGCTGCGCCGAAGTGGAACGTAAATGCACAGGTTAAAGACAATTGAAACCGTTGTTGTGTTAGCCCACACATAGCGCTGAAGGTCTATAGGTATGTGAGTAACAGGATATACATTAGCTGATCCTGAATCGCGACAGGCCAAGGCGAGTTCCTGTGACGGTCTTTACACTTGTGTATTGTGGTCGCGACCCAGTTCGGATAATCGCCCTGCAACCTCATCATGTCCATCTGTACCTTTCTGAAACAACGCTCTTAGGATGTATCCATGGAACTGAATCCATATTTTTGAAGAATTTTGAGTGACCGATTTGTCTTCTTTTAGTGTTTGACCCAAGGCTCAGTGTCTGTGGTGGATCCCTGAGGAGCCCTAGGAAGATACGTACTTCTTTACTCGCTGACGGCAACATTCCGGACACTCGCTTTACTCACAGCATGACCCATTTCTGCGTGTACTACGTCACGGACATCACCAACACCCGAGATACCTGTAAGTGCTTTGTTGTACCTAGTGATGAAAATGCCCGGGAATTTTCCCAAAGTGCCCAAAAACTTCTTTGGGAATATTCCCGGGAATTTACGAAATGTTCTCGGAAGTTTTGGGCACTTTCGGAAAATTCCCGGGCATTTTCATCACTAGTTGTACCTCTATATTTTATTACTAACAGTTTCCGTGATTTCGTTTGCGTGGAAGAAGAAATCTTGCTATGATAATAATTATTTCAAACTGAATTTTTTGTTTAAATTATATAAATGCCCTTTTTTATCACTGTTAGACTTACTCTTGACCCTAATCTCACCCAGTGGAAAGTGATAATGAAGCCGACGATACGACTTACTCACCCCACAAATACCGATTACCAACCAACAAATACATCAAAGACCGACATATAACCGCAAAGTGGATACAGTCACAGGTGATAGGTTTAATGTATAACTTAATAATCGTGTTAAATAAGACTTTGTTTACAGAGGAACCCAACTGTTATTTTCAAAAACCTATAAAATCACATTATACGTATAATGAACTTGATCCAATAGCCGACGTCTGCAGTTTATGTAAATGCAACGCTTAACAGTTATGACAATATTTTAGCAAACTATGCATTTTGGAGGCCATACTGTTGCGAGGAGAAAGGGAAAACCGATCCACAATGCGCAGCTCATCCGATACCAGAAGATGATTATGTTCACCGTTTCACTGGCAAGAGATGCCTGAACATGACCAGACCTTTTTCCTATCAGACATCCGGATGCCTGCCAAATACTACTACGCCTTTAAGAGTGGGTATCTACAATTCTTCCTGTTACATTATATTTTAACATAAATAATATTGGTTAAATTATAACATATAAACGGATATCCAGCTCGAAGGACCACTTCGCTACTGCATGTTAAAATAAAAATGTAGTGCTAGTATAATGAACTGTATTATATTTTTTATATACTTAATCTAATAACTCTTTATAGCAAGAGCGTATTTCAATTCAAAGGAAACGGAATGAAGATTTCGACACATTATAATGTTGCTAACATTTTCAGTGTGCGAGTTTATGTTTTAATTTAACCAATACTATTTATTTTAAAATATAATTTAACACTTCCTAAACAAACTTTATCGTTATCCATGAAAATGATTTAAACAGTATCAAGTACAAATTTGTTGTAATATTTCTATATCTCGTATTAGATATATGATATTTATTATAAGGGTTTTTATATATTTTTTGTATTATTATACTTATTATTGTTTTAATTTATAATATACTATCTCCTTTAAATCGTTATGATGGTTATAAAAACGTAGAGATCTGGATACCAATATTAAACACGTGGATGGTGAGCAGGTTAAATTAAATTTGGTTTTCAGATTGTTGATACTACTTTATTCTTCGACATGTCTCCTATTTACGGCAGCAGTATTAACAACGCTAGTGATAGGAGAACATTTTCTGGTGGCAAATTGGCAGTAGAGACAGTCGATGAAAGAGAATTCCCAAAAACTAGTAAGTACATTGACTTTCAAAACGTGCTAGAAAAGTCAAGGAGCCTATTTTGGAAACTGCAGATTATAGTCTTTAAACAAATTTATTATACCGACTTGGCAAAGTAAATAACATACGCGGTGAAAAGAATCATGTAGTCCTTGAATGATAGTGGCCACCAAGTAACAAAATTCAATTTGACAGCCGACCACAAATCGACAAAAGGTCTTTCAGTATATACCAACAACTATATGCACATAAAATGATACCAAAACGCAACTTAGGGCCCTCAATAGTGACTTGCTTTGAGTTATTAAGACGGTAGTTGCATTTGTCTATTACGGTGACGACTCAGACAACCATTCCATTTGAACTTACTTTACTAAACTGAATTAACTAAAGTTGACCCTGGTATCAATACAAAGCTCGATTAGACGGCTCTTACATCACACTTCCACCTTTGGTATATAATTATACCCTATCTATCTGCCCTATCTTTATGGGTGAATGTTGAGATTCGTTTCACCCCCATCAGGTATCCTCCATCCCCATCAGTATAATGCTGGATATGGATCTGTCCTAATAAAGGCACGATTAAGAATCGGGCAATCATTGCTTGGTAGTGGTTTCATGGTCATAAATGTCATTAGTGGTCTCTATGCACTTACATGGAGCTGCGTCCAATGTAGATGACTGTGTATCGCTGTGCGCTGTCATGATCGAGAGATTGACGCACCGCCTGACAGCGCCGCGCAGTCTCATACATCTGAAGCCTTTTCATGTAAATTCGTACAGAAGGATACATCATGGCCTGGCAGCAACTGATGAGTTACTACTCCCAGACAGAGGCTGCCAAAATCCGCATCATACTCTAAACATCATTGAGCAGATATTCGCCTCTCCTGACCCAATTAATGCCAATAATATTTGGAAAGTCTTCGCTCCACATTGCCTAGATTCTACTAAACGTATCTAGTGATATTTAACATGACCTTTGTAAATTTTAGCTGGTAGTCTACTTCTTGGTATCAACTTCATTGGGATCGTCTTCTTTTGGAGATATCATAACTACCTTTGCACTGAATTATTAAAAGTAAATCCGAATTTGACTGACGACGAAGCCTTCAGCTTAGCAAGAGAAATAAATATCGCCAGTGGATGTCAGATATTATACTACGAACTTATGCCGCAGTTGATGGGTAAGTCCTTTTAAATTTCTTTTTTATGATTTATGTTCAAAACCTTAATCTTACTTAATGAGAGTTGAAGATGAGTTCGAGTGCGGACGACGTTTGACCAACCAACGCTTACTTAATCTTTTCTTCTTTTTCAATGTTTAAGCAACATCCTAAAACCTTTTCAATTTCTATATCGTTAACATAATTCATAGAATATAATTACCTTACCTGAATAGTTCGGTACGGCAACAACGTGTACTTACTAATGACATGAAAGGATTTGGAATTTATTTGAATATTTTTTTAACTGATTACATTTCTCGTGTTGGTGATATTCCAGGTGAAGATAACCTTATAGCAGATGGAGTAATCAGTAATTCCACTGGATTTAGAGATGTCTACGATGAGACTGTCAAGCCTGGTTTATCGATGGAATTTACTGTCGCTTTTCGTTGGATGCACAAAATGCAGGATGGCGATTTGAAGTTAGTTAGGACACTATTTATTTATTTTATAACCGGCATCTTTTTGCTTTTCATTAGTATCTTCCATCTCAAATATATTGCCGCTTAATTGGGTCCTAGTATATATAGATTTGACATGATAACAATAATTGTTTACAGTAAATGAAAAAAAATCTATTCAAATTGCATAAAATAAATTGACTTGGAAATTATTCCAAAGCATCATTCGAATGATCTCAATAAATCGTTACAAATACATAGATAAATAATGGAGTTGGGGTGTTTTATTTTAATTTAATAATTAATTATACTAAACCTATAACAATAAATAACATGACTATTGCATTTTAGATATTACAGTTCAAACGGCACGTACTTAAATCAATCGTATCCCATGGTGAATCTTACTTCAAACATTAACGTCATTAAAAAAAATAAAACTATGGATTACGTAACACAAGGGTGCTTTAGACAAGCCAGTGGTAAAGTTGATGATCAAATAGTACATCCAGATGTAAGTATTACTGTTTTCATCGTCATAAATAAATTGCAGAGTCTTAAGAAATCTTAAAAATCTTTAGATGTAATTTCACCCAATACAATTTATAAATCTTTTTCAGCTTCTCAATTTAGGTCTCGGAGGACTCCAAAGTACAAATGATATAGTGAGCAATGATTTAGCTAAAAACAGATATTTTGGAATGCAACCATACGTGAAATACAGAGAATTATGCTTTGGTGATAACATAACTAGTTTTGATGATTTAGAAGGCATTGTAGATTCGGAGGTAAGAACTAATCAGAAACAACAATGGGTTCCAACAGTGACTAAAATTCTTACTTATTATATAAATTGATAATGCTTGACCGTTTTGTTAATCTAATCCATGTGCAAAAATATGATGAACCTGCTTGAAATACATGATCATTGTAATCTATTTTATTGCATATAATCTTTTTTAAGCGATAGCACTAGCTTTGGACTGTTGACAAAATGGCACAGTTGAAATTAACATATTTGAACTTGAAATACGATTTATATTTTTAGGGACTTGGTTCATTATTGTGGTCATGTCCTAGTATTTTAAGATTTTGTTCTTTACTATTGTGACTTTTTTATCTAAATTACTATGTAGTAATTATGTTCTAATTTGGAGGTTAAACAATACCGACTTGAAATAATTGAAAGAATCTAAAGGTGACAACAATGCTCCACACCCAACCTACACTTGTGCTTGATACAGGTTAAATAGTTGTGATGGTATGAAGCACCATCTGACCTTAAAAATGATACTCAATTTTGTTAGCCACTAATGGCTAAGAAGCAGATTAGCCTTTTTTTTTAATATAATCTGATTCACTATTCTCATTTTATATACTAGTACTAACACATAAAATATAAACGAAATTTATAAAATGCTGAACACTTTCAGATCATAGCAATATTGAAAGAATTATACTGCGATGTTGCCGATATAGACTTGGGAGCTGGACTTTGGTCTGAAAAAATTATGACCGGCAGTTACGTGCCTCCTACTTTCTATTGTATAATATCCAAAGAACTACTTCATAATATACAGTCTGACAGACATTGGTATGAACGTGAAGATCGACCAAATGCTTTCACTGAAGGTATAATTTAATCTCTTGTAAAAATGTCCTAGGATCTTTTTTATATCAAAAAATGTCAGCAAAACTGATAGCGCTTCTGATGCAAAGCACTTACTGTTGCTTACAAAGAAGTACATTATTATAAAGAACTAGAAGAAGAATATGATATGCTGGATATACATGGGCTGATTCAGAAACGTGACTAACCGTGGTTGTTCCCGGTGAAGGATCTTACATCAATATAATGTAGCTGCAATTAAGCCAGTACAGTTGTCGGACTAGTTCATTGCCACTCATATAGTATCACCTGTGGGTAACCTGTAGGCTACCAAAAGTAAAATCCAATCCAATGTAAGAAGTAAAAAACAGTCGAAAGCAAAATTTAATAGTCAATTTATCAAAATAGACAGTGACTAGCTGATCCGGCAAACGTTGTTTTGCTATATAAGGTTTTGTAATATATTCTAAGATGTTCATTGAAATTGAGTGGTGTCAAAGACAAGTTTGTTCACAATTAAATACTCTTAATCAACATCACATTTATTTGGGTAAAGATTAATATTATTACGTTGATACAACTCTTAACAAATAATGCATTAATTTCGACCAAATTTGATTACCATAAAAACGGTTCTAGTGACTTAATCTTAAAAGATAGACATATACTGTCCCGGACATTTTTTTAGATCATTTCAAGAGAAATAATTCTTTCTTACATATATTCTTCGTATCTTGAACCGTTTTCGCAGCGCACGCAATGGAAGCCCTCAAGGATGAATAATTTTCCCCGTTTTTTTTCACATTTTTCATTATTTCTTCGCTCCTAATAGGTGCATCGTGATGTTATATAGCCTAAAGCCTTCCTCGATAAATGGTCTATTCAATACAAAAAGAATTTTTCAATTCGAACTAGTAGTTCCTTAGATTAGCGCGTTCAAACAAACAAACAAACAAACTCTTCAGCTTTATAATATTAGTATAGATATATATAATTAATTTCGTCGTTTTGATTCCATAACAAGAATAAATAAGGCCATATCTAGTGTAGGTGGCGATAAACCGGTCACTTTATTAGAGCAACTACGGAAAGTTAAAAGGTTCTATAATAGATCTTAAAGAAAAGTATGGTATTGGAACAAATAGACCCAGATAATATTACTCCCGTTAGTTCAAAAACTCACGCGCAAGACGTTAGGGGAAGCATACGTCCAAATATGGTTATTATAAGACCAGATGCTTGATACGATGAAGGTAGTGATACCGTGACTAAAGATCTCTTATTAATTTGATAAACAGAACAACTGGCCGAGATAAGGAAAGTAACGATCGCACGAGTACTGTGTGATACCGGAGATGGAGTGACTGAAATACAACCAAGTGCATTCCTGCTGGCTGGAGATGAGTAAGTTGACTTAGATTCATTTTTGAAAAAGTTCTTGATCGACATTGAAAAAATTTATAATACAGCTAACAAATGTATTACAATCTCTAATTTCCAATGATTTCTTCTATCGGTGCTTGCTTTTAAATTGTATTAAAAAATCGTTGCTCAAATATAAGCTATATGGTGAATGAAGTCCACTTCTATTTGAGGATCTAAGTTATTTGGTAAGCATGGGACAAATTATACCTGCAGTTAGCGTTATCTCTTTCGTACGCGTAGTTTTATCATAGTGATATCTCGATTTTGATCTATGTGATTTTAATTTATCACTGATAATTACCCAGAGATTTCACGTTTTTTTCATTTTCGTATTTGGGCATGTAAGCTATTCAAAACTTTGATCTATGAATTAATTATAGATTATATTTTTTATTTGTTTCTTTCATTATCAACTACAAAAATTTAGTGTTTGTTTTTATCTATTATTGGGGCTTAAATATAGGTATTTAATATCTCACTCTTTGGTTGTGCGCTTTCTAATAGCATGTGATGCATACACTTCATCATTATTAAAATCAACTCATTATTATTTTTGTATAGGTGTGTCGTTGTATTAACTTATACCTTTGCTAAGATTGGTTTTACCAATAAACGAATAAGAAATCTTCAGCACTTCATCTCTTAAACCATTACCTAAGAATTAAGCTTTAAAAACTGCAATTTGCTATTCCAGCAATGAGGTGGTCAGTTGTGATGACATACCGGCAATGGATTTCTCTGTATGGGCTCCTTCCTCTTCAGAAACTACGACTGACAGTCCAACAACTACCGAGAGCGATTACTATTATGACTCAACATCTTAATTTAAAATTTTGCTGCACAGTTGCAATTCTAAATCACCTTCGTACAGTAGATACATCTAAAGAAATTAATCCTGACGTTATGCTAATACGTAGTAATTTGACAAATCAATGCTATATCTACAAAATAGTTTTTCATCAGTAACATTAGACATTGATTTAGATTAGCAACACGTTTTTGATATATCGACAAAAATATTTCATACCGCATGCTTCATATTTACAATGTAATATTTAAATAAAAATAAAATAATTCCTTTCTAATTGGCTTTCCTTTTTGTTAATTATATATGTTGAAAAAGCTACAAATCATAGACGTTTTAATTAATTTAATGCGCGAAGAAATCCGACTGGAGCGCCGCGGAACTTTAGTACTGGACGGGGACGGTCCAGTCTCTTCGTTACTATGACCTGTTTAACTAACCTGAAACGTGAAATCCTAATTAAAAATAAGTTATTCTGCGTATAAGACTTGTTTAAGTATTGATAATGAGTAACAAACGCGAAAGATTAAAAAATGTCAAAGTTATGAATATTGTTTAAAGCTTAAATAATCTTCAATGAAAGATGTAAATTCTTATTAATGTGATATTTTGGTGAGAGCAAAATTTAAGATGCATCGTGAACTCAAAACTGATTTAAACCTTGTATTACAGCAATGAGGTTGTCGACTGCTCTGAGATACCAGCAATGGACTTCACAGTTTGGGCAACATAGTTTCTGGGCACAGACTAAAGATAGGACAACTGAATTTCACTTAACCCGAAACTATACCGAGACTTCAATAAATACTTTCGAATTCAAAATTATGTTTAATTTTATTTCGATGAATTATAGAAGTTATTCTTTCAAAGTAAAATCTTGCGAGATCTTTACGAGGTGGTATGGCGTCGGTGCCCGTCTGGATCGCGACCACAGTACATGGGTGTAAAGCCCGTCATAGTGACCAGTTTCGGCTTGTCGCGTATCGGGATCAGCTCGTGTATATCCAGTAGCTCATATACCTAGAGACCGTCATTCGTGGTATATGTGGGCCGACATGACGATGTAGACTATCAGTGGATTTTCATCCTTTGATAGTCGCTTTCGTTTTTGGACTACACTGTACTTACCATCAGGTGCTCTGTAGTCACTATGTCGAGACAGTGTAAAAAAAACAATCAATGAATGTAAAAAAATTCACTTTTTAAACAAAAACATAGGAATTAAAAGAAGCAGTGCTATATCATTTACTCGACAATTTAAAATATAATAAAAAGCAAAATGTAAGTGAATTTAAACTTAAACAATTAAAGTAATGTGCATAACTAAGGTATACGTTAAGACATTCCATACAAACAGGTTACGTTTTATACAAAAACTGAAGTATGAAATCCTTTTTACGTACCTTCGTGAGCAGCAGATCATAAAAGGAAAAAAAAATGACTAAGAAAATACTAGTTACGATTTTTTAAAAGTAGCAGTCTAGTGTTATGTTTTAAAAAATGAATTTACTTTTAACTTTTTTTTTTAGGAAATAATCTTGATAATGTTCTCTAAAGATTTTAGCGCAATTTTTTTTTTTCAAATTTAAATCTACAAAAAGAAAGAAGTCTTTGAATTGCATGATAGATTTTGCAAACAGACGTTTGACGAATAAACTCAAAACCAAACCAGACCTTATGAAACTTGCGTAGGAGAGAAAGATTTGTTGAAAATATTCTCGGAAGGGTCCACACAGTAACGAAAATTATAATCAGTATGAATGGAATTTCGCTGCCAAGTATAGATTTACTGGAAAACACGTTTTGAAAATTGTCACCAATTTGGCTACCTGCTTCTTTATTTAGGATTTCTACTTGTACTCGAAATTATAGCGATAAAGGGGGTTACAATAAGTCAAACAGCCCCGGGCAGTAGACTTGAGGGAGTCTGCTGCCCGGATGAGAGGGAGGCGGTGCACGGTGTCCGGCGCACCGCCTGAGAGAGAGGTTTTAGGAGGGGTGAGCTTTACTCCTTTCCCTCCCAAAGAGGTAGCCTCAACAAGGCTTCTTGTTCTCTGGGCGTCTGGATGAATTTGACTTCCCAAGCCCAGGTGGAGCAATCAGAGGGACACCCCGGCGGTTTTTAGTCAGTAGGAGTCTGACACACTGGGGTCACTGCCCTAACAGCGTCCCTGATGGTCCTATGCAGGATTTTCCCCCGGGATAAAAAAAAAGAAAGTCAAACAGCCAATAGACTGGAGCCGGGGCACGTTGGACAGGTGTGCAGGTCTGCGGTAGACCACAGGAGCCTTTGTTTTCGGTGTGCTCAAACAGGACCATAAAGCCAAAGAATGCTGGGCGAAAGCCCATTGTGCTATGCGTGGCCGCGGATTTACCCGCTGACCATAGAGTCGGTAGCGACTTTTAAAAAATAATTTATTTAATAAAATAATCAATTTGAAAAACTCTAGTTCATAAGATCAATATTCTGCTTTTTTTGCTAAAAATGAAAACATATCTATAATATAAAAATGAGTCGTTAAATGTGTATAAGCGCGAAACTCGGGAACGGCTGAACCGACTTGGCTGATTTCTTTTTTGTTGTGTTCATTGAAGTCTGGGGAAGGTTATTACGGAGAGAAAAATTAAAAAAAAATGTCTGAAACAGTCTAAAAACAACACTTTTCAATATTCTTATACAAAAAGTTCGTAATAATATTTAAAAGTCAATTTGAACTTTAACACCATACTATAAAGTTTAAATGTCAGTGGACGGGTTCCAGGAAGGCAAAACAATTGAGTGACGTATAAATATTAATGTCAATATTTGTCAATTTTTATACATATAACATTAAGGCCAGGTTCCTTCAAACAATTTGCAAAAAACAGCCGATAGGCCAATAGCTATTAACATAAAAAAAAAAAACAATGTGACTTTGTTTTAGAGAAATGGGGCAGAACAAGGTCTGCCGGGACAGCTAGTTATATATAGATTATAAATTAAAATAAAGTCTTTTCTCTTGGATTTTTTTATTTAAGTTAAATTTTTATTTTATTGACTACGGTAGGCTCTAGGCTTCTTTCGGACAGGACGCTGGAGCAAGGCCTTCGCCAGAGGCCTTCCATAACAGGATATACGCCGGGCGGCGTGCTTGAGGGAGCGCGTCGCCCAGATCCGTGCCTGAGCGGTGTGCGATGTGTCCCCGCCCACCGCTCCAATGACAAATCAAGGAGATGAGGGGAGAGTGGCACCTTACACCACTCTCCCCGCCAAATGTGTTAGGTGTACGCAGGTGTGGCGACTATTTAACCACTCCCTGCCAAGTAGGCGGGGCCTGCAGAAGGCTAGACGTCGCCGGGTGCCGAGGAAGACGGCTCAGCCTTGCCCTTGGCACTCGGCAGGCGGGGGAAGGAACACCTCGGGAGTTTTAGTCGGTGCAAGTCCGACACACCGGGGGGCAACCCTCATCGCCCCCTGTGGTCCGTTAGGGATTTCTCCCGGGTTAAAAAAAGGCTGTAGACTTCTTTGAAACAACTGTTATTTTTTTACACTTCTCTTTTACAAAAAAAAAAAAAACAATATAAATAAATTAATATTAAGTAAAGTAAAAAAATCTACACTTCAAGATACTAATAAAAACATGTAAACACAGGAAGTTTTTCTCCTTGTTTCAAAAATTCATAGAACAACCTCAAAGTTTCGTTCGTCAAACCTTAAGTTACAATATAAATACTTTCTAAACACACGCTCTTGAATGCCTGCACTGAGGTATTGAAATAAAAACTCTGGAATTACGGTATTTACGGTATGAAAATATTTATTATTTTAATATTATTATCTCCTATGATTCTCTTTACTAAGCATTATAACAATTTTCCATAAAAGTAACCATGTCACCTGATTTATTACAATACATTAAGACGAGACCTAACAGTAAAAAAATTGAAAGTGACTATTGAAAACTATTGTTTTTTTGTTTAACATTTAATTCTTTTGCAGTATGAAAAAATAATGTTTACTTTGATTACACGTCGTAATCGTCATCTGACACTTCTTTCCAAGCATCAAAATTGATTTTCGGAATTTCACTGCAATCCACCAATGGATTCCTGAAAAAAAAAATGGATTTAGAGCCAATCAACAAAATGACAATTAAATTTGTTTTCATTATAGATTCGGTCGTTAAATCTTACTCTGCAGTAATTGTGAGGAAGGCGTTTCGTTGGATACGTGTTACCCCATCTCCAACATTACAGTACAATCCTGCTAAAGATGATTTCCTTATCTGGTGAAGTTGTTCTAAAACAAAATAATAGATTTTCAATTTGAGTTGTTATCAAAGAAAGAAGAAAATACGAGAACTATATATGATTAATACACAGAGAAAATCAAAATCCTCGTTGTCATTATCGTAATAAATTCCTTATAATGTATAAGGTTCAAAATGTACAGTTTTTCCAAAGAATTATTTCTTAAAATCAATTTTAATTAGTATCATTTTTATCAATGAAAATAATATAAAGCCAATGCTGTTGAAGGAAATTAAATATTTTGACCAGTTGTAAAGGCAATTGTAATCATATTGATGTATTTTTTGTATAAAGTGTCACTTGACGTGACTAATCTTACCGAGTGTGAAAGCATTGGGTCTATCAGCTCTTTCATACCAATGTCTGTCATTAGTAATACTCCGTTTCAACTGTGCCATCGTAATGAAAGCGACAGTTTCAGGTATGTAACCACCAGGGATTAGATTTTCCATTATCATTCCAGACATTAGCTCTATATCTTCTGGGACTTCATAAATTTCTTTAAGTATTCTTAAATTCTGAAATTTAATTAGTTATAAATACATATTCGTTTTTCTAATAACAGTTTTATCGTTAGTGTTACGACTTGTTTTAATCCTTTGCATCCATTCCCCTCACTAACAATCGATACGTGCAAGCACATGCCGCGAGCATCACTAGCGCCGGCGCATTCTATCAAAACCGTAAAAGCAAAAAGGTCAACCTAGAAAGCGTGGTGTAGTGGAACGCGGTACCGCAAGCCTCATCACCACCAAATCCCAGTCCTTCAATTCAAGTCCGTTAATACCCAACACGAAAGAAATCAAATTAAAGTAAAAACTTAGTTCAATCTATAACAGAATACAATATACTATTTTAATAGCCAATCTTGTTGTCTTATTACTATCATTAATGTCATTGTACTTTTACCGCCTGTTTATATATGTCACTGAATAAAGCATACAGTGCTATATAAGCTGCTCTTTTATTGGCTCCTAATCCTTGGGAATACCAAATATAAAACCAAAAGTAAAAAAACAAATAGGAAAGATGGTTGACATATAAAGATTATTTTAGATATCCATCTTATGAAAGATGTAATTACCGCCTCAGAAATTGAATCAGCTAAATCTTCAAACGTTTCATATGATTTAGTGTAGTTACAGCGTAGACCTCTGTATTGAATATACGGCGCGAGTCCAAATAGCCTGCCCTTGTTTATATCTTGTGCACCTAAGTCTAGAATATGTTGAACTGTTCCAAGTGCCCTTTCAGCGATCTGTAAATTATCATTGAAATAATCAAATTCATTGGATACACCGGTCGTTAAACTCATTTCATATAAAATGCTTGATATACGCTCTAGTGACCTGGTGATTTCTTCCGGGCAGTAGACTTGAGGAAGTCTGCTGGCCGGATGAGAGGAAGAGGATGCACAATGCCCAGGGCGCCGCCTAAGATAAAGGATTTGGAAGGGTAAGCTCTTTACTCTCATCTCCTTTAGATAGGTACCCGCAACAAGGTTTCTCGCTTCCCGAGTATCTGGATGAATTTGGTTTCCAAAGCCCGGGTGGAGCTATTAGAGGACCACCGCGGGGGCTTTAGTCAGTAGGAGTCTGATACACCGGGGTCACTGCTCTCACAGCGGCCCTGATGGTTCTATGCAGGATTTTCCCCCGGGATATAAAAAAGGGCTTACGTAAAATTATGTAATATTATAAAAGCAAAAGAAGTTTTCATAGAATTCGGCATGGTGGTAAATATATAGTAAATTAATACTTGTAAAACTACATTTACAAAATTATAAAGGTCACTTACATCAGGATCCACAACATCATCTATTTCTCCTCCAGGTTGTAGGAATGATCCTATAGTCATTTGTGTCATGATGTCGCCCTCGGCAAATTTTTCCATATGGTTGGAAAAGTCAACTATGCTTACAGTGCGATTTAAGTAATTATATTCTGTATCGTATAATCTGGAAAAAAACATCACATCAATTTTATTCAGATACTAGCTGTCTCGGCCGCCTTGTTCTGCCTTTTTCTCTAAAACAAAGTTTCAGTTTTTTTTATGTTAATAGCTGCCCCGTTAGATTACATTCTGCCAAAAGTTATTAGCCTGTCGCAGTCTAATAGAAATAAAATTGCATTGAAAGACGTAAGTCATATCTAAGGTAAAGGTAAGGTAAGGTAAAGTAAGGTAAGGTAAGGTAAGGTAACGTAAGGTAAGGTAAGGTAAGGTAAGGTAACGTAAGGTAAGGTAATGTAAGGTAAGGTAAGGTAACGTTAAATAAAGGATAATTTTATTATAATGCCTTATGGAACGCGTTATTTTTTGTTTGATTACTTAGCGTATAAATTATAATTTTCAGTAATGACATGCAACCTCTAATCAACTTGAAGGCATACCAAAGATAATCCTAATGCACCTTTGTTTTATTTTGTTTGACGTTAAATGTTTGACAGCTGGGGACAGAGTTGTTTGTTTGGGAAAAGAAAATTGTTGTTTTTACTATTTTTCTCGTATTTTTTACGTTTTTTCTCTATAAGAACCTTTCTCAGACTTCATCAAACACAATAAAAAAGAAATCAGCGAAATCGGCTCAGCAGTTCTCGAGTTTTGCGCTTTACATTTTGCGATTCATTTTTATATACATAGATATTTCACTCAATTAAAAATATATCAGCGATCGTAATATATTTGTGTTTTAATATATTGTGTAATATGACATTAATACTATTATTTTACGTGAATCGACGCACTTTTGTTTACCCTCTTGTAGATAATGGAACCAGCGGTTTGCGAAAGGAAACTCTAATATCAGTTGTTGATCAACGTTTGGATCATACGGATCTCTAAAGCCAGGGTCCTCTGAGATGATGCCTTTTTCAACCAAATTATCACGTCCTGTGAGATGAAAACTATTATAAAATATACAATATAGCATATAGGCGTCGCCCGATACGTGCTTGTGTTAAAACGCCCTAAGGGTCGGTAGGGTGTTACGGGACGCACGGGGTAAGAGGATGCGCGCGCGCACGGGATGCTTGCTAATTCAGTCGACTACCGAGATCCAAGGTTAGAGTACGTGCGTGTGCGTCGCAGTTTGGTGTTACAATGTTAAAGTGCAAATAAACAGTAAAACGCCACAATCCGTGTCTTCCTACCACCACACCCACGACCACCGGTCATAACATTGGTTTATTTTCCAGTAGAATATCTGATATTAATAATTATAAGAGAATCTAAAATTTGCCTGTTGTTTGCCAAAAAAAATATGCCATTATTATTGCCATTATATTATGATTTTATAAATGTGGAATTGATAGTGGGTTGTAGCTGTTCGAAAGATGGCGTTGGTAGAGAATAGACACACGATATCGATTCGTTACACATGATCATAGATACTCTTCCAAAATATTAATAAATTTGTTGTAACGACCAAAGCACCTGTTTGCGTCATTAAATCGCATTTCTAGTAGACCGAGGTGACATGTATATACAAGTGTGTTTATTAAAGACATTACAGTAATGGCGAAAAAGCAGATTTAATGTTATTGTGATACAGCAGAATATTATAAACATGATTGTTCAAGCTCAGAGATGATAGAATATGTAGTTGAAGATTTTGTACGTTCGCACAGGATGTTTATTAAGAGAGTAAGTATATATATTGTAGTTCAGCAAATTATACAAGACTCAAGTGGTAAAAGAAATCCAGCCAGACAATATAAACTTACATGCTGTAGCTCTAAATAATTAAAACTTTAATTTAGTGTCTCTTACCTATAAGTGCTGGGTAAAATTCGTAATAAAGGATTTGTGAATAATATGCAATGTTAATATCTCTGGCGACCGTAAACAGTTTCTCGTCGTCCCAATCTGGATTTACAAGAGCTAAATTGCTAGCGAAATAATTGTGCTGTCTCCAAAATAAAATACTATAAAAATTGGACCCTATAAGTATATTCGGTACTGAAACAGAAATGTATCTCCAGATTATGAGTAATTCAATTCAATTAATAATTTAAAAAATGAAAACATAATTATAGAAAGCTATTCCATTCACTGAATTGTTGCTTTCACGTTTAAATAACTAGTAACACTACTTACCTTTCCTTGTGCATCCAGTCTGCGCGAATATTTCCAAAGTACAAGAACTATTACCATCACTAGGGAAAATTTTACCATTGACTACTTCGGTTTTTAGAAGACCACCACTGTATGTTCTTATGAAAGGAGTGGAATTTGTAGAAAGGTAGTAAACTATTGACAAATCGAACGCCACCGTCATGAGATCAAACTGGAAGAAATTATTATAATAAACAAGTGAATTGTAACAATGTAAAATACATAAAATAATTACTCAATAAGGATTCTATAAAATACGACCAATAAAAAATTATTGTACCCTCAAAAAACAAACTTAAAAAAGCAACAGAGGGCTTTATAGACAAGAATTGCGTAAAAAGGTATCAGAAACAGGAATAATAATGCTGCGGTATAGGGTAAGATAGTTGAAACCTTTGCCCAATACAACTTGGATATTGAAATCGTCGTATTTTATGCTTTATACTTCTTATTTTAATTTAGAAAACTCTTTCATAGGCCAATCTAGCTATATTTAAAAATACGCAAAAATAATTTTTGCTGTCTTTTACAATGAAAAAAATCCTAAGATAGTATTGTGAAATTTTTAATCGTATCTAACCGATTTCTCATATAAATATACAAATTGAATTAAACATATTTTCCAAATTTTATATCAATTTGCATATTTTGCCCATTATGACTTTCAAACTTGAGTTATTCACAGCGAGAATTGTAATTTCTATAAGAAAATTATCTTCGTGTATCTGTCTTTAAATTCGTTGCTCTAAAGTCTAAACAATTGTCTGGCATCGTCTCCCTTAAATTGAACCTTGACTATTTTAAGATATTGAAAATAATAAAGAAAAAAACATCTTTATTTCTACATCGTCCACATAGTTTGCTGATCTAAAATTTCTGTGTAATAGGTATCGGAAGAAAATAAATGCTATAAATATACGAACTCTTTCAGGCGTAGTATTGTTTGCCACACATCCTTGGTTCTGGAAAGACAGCGGTCGTGTTTGGTTTATGCATCGCAATCCAGAAAATTGGTGAGTGGAATCGTCTTCAGGAATGTAATTTGGTGTGCAAAAATAATCAGTTTTTCCTTGTTCCTCGCAGCAGTAAGGTCTATCGATTACATAATGATCTGTAAAGTATTGACTATTGTTAATATATTTTTTAATGGTTTACGGCTGATGCTTCACTACAATCACACCTGGTAAAGATGAGGCCAACTGATGACCACGTGAACAGAATCCTTAATTATACTTCTTGTAAAATCGCTTGGTTCCCAAGTCGTAAGAACATGAAAAAATTTATGTGGGAGAAGCATTCCACTCCTTTATATTATAGTTCACATGATGAATGAAGTAGCTAATTATATAGTGTGGATATATGAAATTTACACAATGGAGTCTAGTGGTTTTGTGGTGAAATGAAGATAGTGGATTCAGAGAAGTAATTATCTGAATACACTCTTTAGAAGATATTAGTTAAAAAATTGCGTGGCAGGTTTCTCTACTTCTATGGTATAATGTTGTGTAAGATTATTTTAAGTTCACTGCGCTAGTTAGTGCAATATACTGCGATGTCTAGGTCGCCAAACGCGCGCCAAATAAATAATGAAGGGGATTCGTGCTAGGACTACCCTTTGATTTACAAGCCTTCCACAAGTAGTATAGGCTTCAGCACGACTAGCAGCTCATCCTCCACACATCAGTGCTCCATAGTCAGCATTATCATCTCAGTTAATGAGTCACCACTTCTTAGCAATAAGTCTTAGAGCCCTACGATTAATTGAGTCCAGATCGGTTAGTTGTTATTTTTCAGGGCCTTCCTAATTATGACAGCAGTATGTTATTTATTGAAAATTTTAAATTATCTCCCCTATTTTAAGTATTTCAATATCTATAAGAGTTTGAATAACTAAAGATAGTTTAAAAATTACTTACTCACGTCGTGATTGGATATAGTATCGGTAGTACAGAATTCGGCAAAATATGACATGCTCTGGACAAATCTGGGGCTCACTGCTTTGCCAACTTTCAAGATCATCTGCCGAAGATGTCTGGGCAGCATGTATGGTTTGCCGCTCGTGGTTGTTGTTTGCTCAAAATCTACATTCAAGCAAAATTACTTATTTAAACGTGATCGAAGATTTAGTAATATTAAGAAACTGACTTTTTTTTTAATTACAAACAGGCTTGCGCTTGACCTCAATCTCACTTGCTGGAAAGTGATGATGAGGCCGACGATGGAGCGCGCTCACCCAGCAAATACCGATTCACTCGACGTTTGAAGATTCCCATGTCATAAGATGCCGGAAACACCGACGCAGGAAGCGAGTTCCACTCCTTCGCGGTTCGCAGCAAAAAGGAGGAGGCGAATCACTTCGTGCGAGCAGCAGGAATGTCAACCACAAAAGGGAGCAAACCAGCACGGCGTCTCGTCAATTTATGGTAGAAGGGGGAGGAGGTGGAGGAGGAGAAGGACTACTTTTGGATATCTGATTGATTGAAGTTTTTCTATTACTATGAAATTCGCAAAATTCTACTATCCCCCTCCCTTTTCTTCTAATTCATTTGAATAAGATATAGAACTTTTAGAAGGAAATTCAAAGCTTTTTATTTTCAGTAGCCAATTTCTCAATATTGAATACAAAGACTACTCAATGACGATCAGTTTGACTGAGCGTTCAAAAAAATCCTAATACTAAAGTGAAATTATTATTTTAGAGAATTGAAGGTGATTGAAGATGATACCGTATATAATGAATAAAAGTCTCATGTGTGTTTATCGGTGGATGTGCTGTTGGAGGAAAATGCTGCAAATCCTTTAGATGCCTTTTTATACCAAAGAGTCTATACAGGATGCGATGAAAGTTAAAATAAGGCTACTCATTATCGAATTCTTGTTTTAGCCAAATATCTAGAAAAAGCGGTAGTAAGCTCAAATAGCTGATATTTATTGGTAAGTTTAACAGAAATCGTCCAAGGGGTTGAAGCTCATTACCTTGGACCGATCAAATCCACGTCACTCCGAATTAAAATTTATACGATGCTCTCCACAATGTCAAGAGAGGAGTTGTGCACCACCTTACGACGGACGACATTCTAGAGGGAATCACGACCCTCAGCATGGAGGAGAGTAACACGAGAAGTAAAAGCATTTAATTAAAAATACAAGCAATACATTTGAGTTTTACATATTGTCTTAAATACGAATGCATAGTACGTCTTTAGGATATAGCAGTGTTGGTACTTAGATTATAATATTAAAAAACTTACTTTCATCGTATACAGCAGGGACCAGTCTAATTTGAGGAGTATTGAACCCTCCTCTGGCAGGATTATCTACATGGTTACATGTTCCATCAACGCGTCTTCCTTCAGATACATCACAAGGGGCAATATCTATTATGCAGGAGCTGAAAGCATCATTTAATATTAGTAATGTAACGCCGGACAATCCTTATGAGAACTGCTGAATTATGTTCGGCGGCGGCGAAGCAAGGGTCTTCTCCCGCGGCGCAGCAGAGATATCCTGCTGACGGGATTCGAACCTGGAAACCAGTCCATTATCCACCAGGCCTACTGCTTACTGCTTTTTTAGTTAATTCACTCTATTACCCACGCAAAAGAACTTCGAGCTAGTAAATGAAGAATACTTACTCAGCTGCACCGTTGGCAAGTAGCTCGCTCCTTCGAAGATCCGTTAACGGTGTTCCATGATAAGCGTCATAGAGTTCACTGTTACAAGAATTTAAATAAAAAATTACGATTAGCAACAACCGGATCATTTTAAACGTTTCCTTTGGGTGTTGCCCCAGCAATGGTAATTAATACATCCGCACCGTCTTCTTATAGGAAGTATAAATTATTTGATCAAGTGTCGTTTTAAACATAGCAACGATGGTTAAAATATAAACAAATAGATAGCAGGAAATGTAAGCAGTAAAGTGAAATTGTTTTACAAAAACTGGCCAAGTGTGTATCGAACGCGCGCACTGAGGGTTCCACGAAAATAAAGTATAAAAGTACTGTATATTACTCAAACGGAAATGTAACTAAGCCAGATTAAGTAACAAACTTATATTTTCCGTTGATAAATGTTTGTCCCTATACTTAATTATAGGGAGTGAAGAAGATGTCCTAGCCGGGTTCGACCACGGCGACTGTTTCAACACTGATTAAGAAAATCGAGGTCCAGTTTACGGAAACAGTCAATTGCGCAGGAGATATTTAAGTGCATAGCTGGACGCTCTGCCAGAAAAGCACTCTCTCGTCCAAGCTCCCTCAGGCCCGATGGAATGGAGAACCAGTACGATCGGTAGGGAGCGGGATGCAAGTTTGGTCGAGTTTTCCTTCTCTGAACACCTGGTTGAATTGCGGTGTTAAAGAGATACCTTAGTCGCCTTTTACGACACCTCAGCAAGAAGAGGGGGGTGCTATATATGTAAAATATGATAAATATAAATGTTTTGTTTCAGAACAACTTTGTGAAATCAGGAAATCAACTTTAGCACAATTGTATTGCAATGTGGGAGATGGAATTACTAAAATCCAGCCAAACGCCTTCCTCGTAGTTTCTTCAGAGTAAGATTTTTTTTTTTAAATTTATATATATATATATATATATATAATCCTAGTTAAACAATATAGTAAGAATTATATAATTATATTACAAACAAGCCAACTCTAAGTGGGAATTTGAATCATCACTTAATCATTATACATGTTGATTCTCAACTGATTTCTATTTGTTTTTATACACTTGCTCGACAAAGTGACTATATTTCCCTTGATGGAAAGTACAATGTAGTCAAAGAAGGTAGCGATTATGAGGGAATGGGAATTCGTTGGAAGTCACCGATTCAATTCAAGCGAATTCAGTGGTAGTTGATTAATAACTTATTTCGATAAATAAGCTTGTACGAAATCATTAATTAAATTTGTTTCAGTAATGCTATCGTAAACTGCAGTGAAATACCAACCATCAACTTCAATGCTTGGAAAGAATGAATTAATGAAAATTAATCATAAATCTAACCTTTTTATCTTTTCACATCACACATGTATGTAAAACAAATAAAAGAGATAGCAATATATATATATTAATAGATAACAAATCAATAACTTTACTGAATGACTGGGTTTGTCTATGGTGAAGCTTAAATTAATGAAAATAATTATATATACTACAGAAAAATCTAGTATCATAAAATGGATTCTGCTAGCTAATAACTGTTGAACCATCTTGTCAGCTATGATAGTTCCAATTTTATTTACCAGTACCTGTGATTTTTGTATAGAAGTCATAAATATAATAATGTGTGATTTGGATTTATAAAAATGATAAAAATAAAATTTTAATTTTCTTTTATTTTAATGTGTTCTTATTGACCGAGTGAAGCAAGATTTCTGAGTCATCTAAGGACGTTCGGCATTTTGACTTTCTAGCTGTCAAAGTCTTATAACTTTTAATAAAATAGTAGGTATATTCAAATTAGAATATACTATGTAAACCTGTGACGTATAGCCAAATAAATATGATATATGACATAATTAAAAAAAATTGGATGAAGCTCCCATACATGTAATTGGGGAGATTTTTTTAAATTTTAATATTACCTGTTGGATATGGTTGCAAAGAATCCTCCGGCTAGGTATAACGATGATTTGTGCAAGATGACAGGCAATTATGGGATAATAGGACCTGATAATCGGGACCAGTGGCAAACCTTAGGAGAGGCTTTATCCAGCAGTTGATAGATACTGCACGATGACGATGAGTTTTACTAAATTTAATATCGACTAGCTTAATTGTAACCGAGTTAATGAGTGGAAGTAACAAAAATAATCTAACTGGTTAAATGGTCAACCTGGTGTTTTTTTTACTAATATATAGCATTAAGCAGATATGTTGGATTTACTTAAAACTATTTTCGTGGTAGAAAAAGCGTTAAATCTTACTATGGAGTAATAACTAGGAAGAGTTGTGGTTGAATACGCGTCACACCATCTCCCACATTCACATCCATACCCATTCCCGACTATCACATATTTCTTAATTCAATGTTTTTTATATTGTAATATCGATTTTTAGGATATCGGTCTTATTGATCTTATTTTTTATTGTGAATCGATTTCTACGTAAATCATTCGAATTGGTTTAAAAATTGATCTTTTGTGTGAAGAATCGATAAAACTCATTGACAAAAGTTAAGCAACGTACTTTCTGTTTCCGTATGCTCATGATCATCTTCTTTTATCGTGTTTTTTTCTGCAACTCTGTAGCATTTTCTATGCGAGTGCGACATAGTAACGGCATAGTATAATTATAATCAGTAGCTCACGCCGTGAGAACTCGCTACAGATAATTGATTTTATGTTGTTCTATTTACATAAGTGTACGGGTATTTCTTAGCTTAACTCTGGACAAATGGTTTACTATTTTTTCATAATTCTATGAACTGTTTCTTATATATTTCTAGGTAAATTGACTGAATTTTAATAGTAGGTACAGTTTTCTTTCATGCATGTTAATTTGCATGCAGGAAGATATTTAATGTGTGCACAGATGCAAAATGCTCATATTTTGTCGTTTATGCATTCAATGTTGGCACAAAGCTAACAAATTGAAGCCATTAATTTTGGAACATTTTGGAGGTTTTGTGTTCCAAAAACCGGCCAAGTGCGAGTCAGACTGGCGCACAGGATGTTCCGTACACGACTACAGTAGACTAGAGAGAGTCTACTGGCCGAAAGCAGTGAGGTGTATCCCATAAAAGCATAAAAAGTATTATTATCATATTATGTTTGGGCATTTAATAAATATACTGACTGCGATTCGCGTAATTTCCAGTTACAGGGACTTAAAATTCAGATTCTACCAAGTTATAAGTCATTATATGAACTAAGTCTGAGGCTGAGATTTATAGAGACAACTTTAAGTTTGCTCAACGAATGTCAAAGGATTTTGTAAGTCACCGATTTTGTCAACACGGACTGCGCTCTGCGAATACTATGGCTATTTTTATGTTCCTTTTATATATTCAGTTTTTGTCAAAACGAATTTCTTTCTTGAGAAGTTTGCTAAGCAAAATTGAAATAGCGTCTACAAATCTCAGACAAAATCTCAGGATCACTTTTAACGCCTACTAAAAAATCAATTTTTAAATGAACACTGTTATACGTTTTAAAGTATAATTTTATGCTTGTTTGTAATTTAAGACAAAATTGTAGTCAAATGAACAAAAAAAAGGTTCAGTAATATTGAACAAAGTTGAGTAAAAAGCAAAAATAAAATGAGATTTGAGATAGAAATTTAAATATTTGGTAAGGTAGTCGGGGGGTGCATTTTTGAAGCCTACTAAAAATATTACAAAATTTAAAAGAGGTATGTTATATGATTTTAAGCAGAGAGTCAAAGCTGCTCGCGTTCGTAGGTTTTACCCTAGCTTCCCTACACGTGACTCTTGGGTGGTGCTAAACGAGCAGCAGCGAGTTGGTAGGGCGTCGGTGCCCGTCTGGATCGTGACCATAGTACATGGGTGTACAGCCCATCATAGCGACCAGTTTCTGCTTATCGCGTTTCGATATCAGCTTGTGTATATCCAGTGGCTCATATACCTAGAGACCTTCAGTCGTGGTATAAATGAAATGAGATGAAATATAACTTTATTCAAATAGGTCTACTTCCAAGAACTTTTGAATCGTCAAAAAAAAAGCAAAAGCAAAGTGAATCTACCACCGGTTCGGAAAGCAGAATCTACCGAGAAGAGCCGGCAAGAAACTGTGGTAGTTACTCCTTTTAACATAATGCGGTACAATAACAGGTATAATACACAAAGGATTGAATGCCCGCGAGAACGATTGCATATATTATGACCACGCACTTTTATCATTCAAACAGTCATAAATGGAATAATATCCCTTTTTAGCAATTTAGTTTTAATTGTTTTTTTTTTATTTCAATAGTGGTAACTCCAAGATGTCTTTAGGTATTGTATTGTATAAGCGAATACCGAGCCCCGTGTAGGAACCATGAACCTTTCTAATCCGGAAATTAGGTAACATTAATATGTGTTTATTTCTAGTATTAACACTATGAATATCACTACTCGCCAAAAATAGATGCAGATTTTGTCGTATGTATACAAGCGTAAATATATTTCGATGGAACTGTTAAAGTACCGAAGTCATTAAAACGTTCTCTAAGCGAGACTCTAGTCCTTAAGTTATAGATAGCACGCATAGCCCTCGTTTGCAAAACGAAAATCGTTTTCAAATCAGCAGCATTACCCCACAGTAAAATACCATAAGACATAACGCAGTGAAAATAACTAAAATAAACTAATCGAGCTGTTTCAATATCTGTGAGTCGCCTGATTTTACTGACTGCATAAGCGGCCGAGCTGAGTGTCCCTGCAAGACGTGTAATGTGTGCACCCTACTGTAATTTTGAGTCCAAAGCCACTCCCAGAAACACTGTGGACTTTACTATATCAACGTTTTCTCTATTAAGTATTATGTTTTTACTGAGCTGTCGTACATTAGGCATTGCAAATTTAATACACTTGTTTTTTTTTGAATTTAACATCAAATTATTTACTGTAAACCAATTTAATTTCTCCTCCATAGCCCCACTTACATTGTCATAATTGCTTGTATTTCTATCAACCTTAAAATTAAGGGATGTGACATCAGCAAATAGAACCATGTCACAGATATTGTTAACAAAAAATAGGAGATCATTAATGTATACTAAGAATAAAAGTGGACCTAAAATCGAGCCTTGGGGCACACCCATCATGACAGGTGAGCCGGAAGAATTCGCGTTACCAATACTGACACACTGAGTCCTTTCGTTTAAATAAGACTTAAATAACTTGAGAGCGGGATTTCTAATACCGCAATGATAAAGCTTACATAGTAGAGTATTGTGATCAACACGATCAAAAGCTTTGGATAGATCGCAAAATATCCCGATTGCATTCTGTCCCTCCTCCCAAGCATCATAAATGTGCTTAAGAAGAGCAACTCCGGCATCAGTTGTAGAACGCCCTTTGGTATAACCATACTGACTGTTGTGTATAAGATTATTTATATTAAAACTTTTTACCAATTGATGTAATTTTTTTTTCAAAAATTTTACTTTTTGCAGGCAATATTGAAATAGGCCTATAGTTAGTGGGCTCTCTCCTACAACTAGATTTAAAAAGAGGAGTTATTTTACTCAATTTCATTAAATTTGGAAAAACACCTGAACTAATGCAATCGTTAAAAACCTCTGCTAGATAAGGAGCAAGAGTGGATATAGCATATTGTAAAACCTTTACAGAAATCCCCCAAAAATCGCCCGTTTTCTTTCGATTGATGGATTTAAATGAGGTGAAAATATCTGAATAATTTAATATTTTAAAATTAAATAAAGTGGGGCACTCCTCCACATTGCTTCTATGCAAGGACTCTGCCTGAATTAGAGAAGAATCTAAGAACCGTGTTGTATCTAACGGTATATTTGCGAAGAACTGATTAAATTATTGAGCAATATCAAAATCATTATTTATAATTTTATTATTAACACAAAGAACGATAAAAATTATCGGATTGGTCTAATTTGCCGGTTTCAGATTTAATAACATTCCATGTAGCTTTTACTATATTCGAAGAATGCTTGATTTTACTACTAAGGTAAATGGACTTTGTGCAATAGCATACCTTTTAAAAAAATTTGAATACTTCTTAACGTATGATATAAAACTTGGACTAAAATTATATTTTTTCATATAATACAATTCAAATAGCCTAGTTCTACTTTTATATATACCAACAGTCGCCCAGTTATTAAAAGATCTCTTTACAGTAAATGTCTTTTATTTTTAATTTTTTTCGAATTTTTTAACACGGAATTAAACAGGATTTAATAAGAATTATCCGGATCACCATGTTCGTGGGACTTATTAAGCATTACACTGTTTTGTATGCTGCTTCTAAAAATAGCTATACGTTGCTTAGTGACTGGCCTGCAAGTTATCTTTTGATGATTATTAACTTTTACATTTTTTACTGCAATCAGTTGGCCAAAGTGATCAGAGCCCAGCTCATTCAGAATTAGTTTTTTAATAACATTAAAGTTACAGAAAAAAATATCTAAGCAAGAGCTGAAGTAGCTGTAATTCTGGTCGGCTCTGTGAAAAGATGCTTTAAATTAAAACCATTAAAAAAACTTAAGAAGTTACAAGTACTTAGTGAAATTTCTAATAAATTTGCATTAAAGTCTCCACAGATTATTATCTGCTTAGAACTAAAACTTACACTTTTCATAGCATCTTCCAAAATGTTTTCAAAAATATCATAATTACCCAAAGCGGGTTGGTAAACGCATAATATTATATACAATTCAAGTTTTACACAGGACAATTCAATCGTACGCTCAACAGAAAGACCAAAAATATCCCTGCGTTCCCTGCCTTTTACATCATTTGAAAGAAGAATAAGGGACCCGCCATAAACTGCTGACCTTCTTACAAACGAACTTACTAATCTATCATTTGTGTTAACAGTCACACTTTGAAAAATATTTAACCAATGCTCAGTAACACAAAAAACATGAACATAATTATTTTCCAAAAATAAATCTATTTCTAAAATTTTGCTGGATAAGCCTTGTATATTTTGATGAACAATATTGAGAATATTGGCCTAGTCCATTGTCTTACTTTCTAGTTTAAAGTACTAGAAGCGTCAGACTTAGAGGTACTAACTACATTGTATTAATTTCTTTTCAGCATTACTAGTATAACTATTTAACACTGAAGAGTCGCTTAACCTAATAATATTGTAAGCTAACAAAGTAGCTATATCATGTTTATATTTTTGGGAAGGTACATACTATCCCACGTTAAATGAAAATTGTTAATAAATTTACTAACTTCAAAAAAGAAAATTTGTCATTATGACATGTCAAGTTATTTAAACATTTATTGAGTACAAAAATATTATTATTGTTGTGCTTATCAATCGTGCTTAATGATTTTAAATAAGTAAAAGCACATAACATATTTTTTTAACTTAAGGCTATTGCCTACTAAAATTATAATATTAGAATTTTTATGAAAGTTGGTGTCCAATATTTTATCAACTATTTGAGCAAATGTGGCACTTGGCATACAATGATTTAAAACAGGACCATTTAATTCCTGAGCAAACCTTAACCCCATGCCTTTACCTATAGCATCACTGAAAACTAGTGTACTCCTCTCGACACTAGTGTTGGTAATAGAGTCATTTTGCAAAAAAATCTCATTTGATTTTGTATTGCAAAATGCTATATCTGTTTGAGTGACTTGAGAGGGGATTGGGCAAGAGGACAAAACCTTACTGTTTAACACTGACTTGGAACTACTTATGGCGTCAGGTAATGTTACCTTATTATATAAAACTATTTTTTCACTGCAACTAATTAGTGAGGATTCATATTTAAAAAAAAAAATATATTTTAGAGATTTTTCTTTTTCTTGAAGCTGAGCCTGCAAGTACTGTATGTCACAGTTAAAAGCAGCCTGACTTTCAAAATATTCTAACTCAAAAGAGCTTAGCTTGTTTTTAAGTATTCTCTTTTCTTTTACTAGTACAGCTACTTTTGAACTTCTAGGGTGATTGCCTGACTGCGCAAAGACCGTTGCATTTCGCGATCAGCTTATATACTTCCAGTTTTAGATATAGCTGGAAGATTTTGTGTTGTTGTGTGTGTAAGCCAACATGTCAACAGCTACTCTCAATGGATTCTCATCTCAGGGCAGTTGCTGTCGCTTTGGGCTACACTGTGCTATATAGCAGGTATTGTGTAAGTGATTACTCAGTGTAACCAATATGGAAATGTAGTTAAAGAAGCTGACCCACTCCATTGCACCCTTCACAGTTAATTTGTTTGCTTGCTCTGCGGTAATCGGTGTGCCAAAGTAACTTTCATACATTTCTTAATTATATAAATTAATAAAAAAAATAACTACTTAATTATTTTCGAAGCAATTCTTTAAGCGATACCTCAAATGACTTTATATAAATATATGAAAGTATTTATGTATGTTATTTATACAACTGTAGTGCCTTAATAATAGAAAATACAAATATTCAAGAAACTATGGTGCATTCAAGTTGAGAAATGAAGAGCATCTGGCCTTCAAGTTAATAATAATAATACTATATCGTCACGGTATATCCTTCACCGGGTGAGTAGAGATATATTAGGTTTTTTTTTATTACATATAGGCTTACGCTTGACCTCAATCTCACCTGCTGGAAAGTAAAGATGAGGCTGACGATAGAGCGCGCTCGCCCAGCAAATACCGATTCACTCGACGTTTGAAGAGTGCGATGTGTCCCCGCACACCGCTCCAGTGACAAATCAAGGAGATGAGGGGAGAGTGGCACCTTACACCACTCTCCCCGCCAAATGTGTTAGGTGTACGCAGGGGTGGCGACTATTTAACCACTCTCTGCCAAGTAGGCGGGGCCTGCAGAAGGCTAAACGTCGCCGGGTGCCGAGGAAGACGGCTCAGCCTTGCCCTTCGCACTCGGCAGGCTGGGGAAGGAACACCTCGGGAGTTTTAGTCGGTGCAAGTCCGACACACCGGGGGGCAACCCTCATCGCCCCCTGTGGTCCGTTAGGGATTTCTCCCGGGTTAAAAAAAAGGCTGTAGACTTCTTTGAAACAACTGTTACTTTTTTACACTTCTCTTTTACAAAAAAAAACAATATAAATAAATTAATAGAAGTAAAGTAAAAAAATCTACACTTCAAGATACTAATAAAAACATGTAAACACAGGAAGTGTTTGCGCCGTTTATTATTAACTTACATTTATTTTATTTTTTTTATTCTTTATTTATAATATTTAAATATATATTCTCTTATATAATCTATCCATACGCTAGCAACACTCACTCGACATTTTTATCCCCCTACCTTCCTCATCCGTTTTCCTCTCTGGGTTCGAACGCTTCGGAAAGTACAACGCGCTCGCTGTAATAAACTCCTTAAAAATTATATAAAACGCTACAACGCTGTGTAATACAATTGGTATCAACTCGAGCGCTCTGCTTACCCTAACAACGCGTGAAATTGTGGTGTGGACGCCTGAACCAGCGCCGTGGACCGGGACAATATACAAGTAAGTTCGTTCCCGGATTCCTTCTATTTTCCTCGCCAACTCACACGCACCATAATTTCTCTGGTCCTTCTTCACTGGATTCCTCACGCTTCCTTCCTCGCCACGCTCTTATTCCTCGCCAAATACTCATTTTAACACGCTATACATACCTACCGCTGTCAGTTATTTTTACTCATATTTAAATATTTACGTGTTATTTCATACATTTATACTCATATTTCGTATTTATTTATTATATTAAACGCTTATAAACACATATATAATACTCTTATAACGCTTATTATTATTTAAATATAGTTTATTCTTCTTCAATATTGTACCTACATTTTTTTCATTACGGTAGTACGCATATCTCACGTTTGTGAAAACATACAGAACATAATTCTGTTAAATAAACGCTTCGATTAAATTTAAAACGCAGTCAAACATGGATACTACCGTAGTTATGTTACAAGCCAAAAAAGAAAGTCTATTTGGCATTTTACAAAGTATATATGATTTAAGTTTAAATATTTCGGATGAAAATGCAAGAAAAATGTTCCTCATTCGCTTGAAATCTTTAGAAAAATTACGCACGGACTTTAATGAGGTTTTAGATCAATTAAATATCGCAATAATTACTCATAATCCTAAAGCCAAACCCGATTTTGCCGCCTTATTATCATTTGACGAGTTATACTGCCATATCAAGTCAGTCGAGAGCGAAATTACTCCCGTATTGTCTCAAACGCAAACATTCATGAATAACGCTGCAGAACAAGTTCAATCGAATTTTAAATTCGAACGGTTGAACAAAAAATTGCCTGGCTTGGATTTGATGTCATTTGATGGATCACCTAATAAATGGGTCATGTTTTATGAGAACTTTAGTTCATTAATTCATAATAACCCACATTTATCTAACGCTGAAAAAATACAATATTTAATAGGCAAACTCTCTGGTCAAGCATTGACAGCTTGTGGATCTATTCAACCCGTAGCTGACAATTATGAAATACTCTGGAACATGCTCAAAGAAAAGTATGAAGATACTCGTGGTTTAGGTTCTATGTACTTAGAACAAATGTTAAATTTCAAGGGCAGTCAGCACCCGTCGCATAACTCTTTAGAAACATTTATTGAACAATTTTGTACCGCACATGCCGCTTTAAAACAATTAAAGATAGAAAATTTGGCTGATTTTATTATTACTTATATCGCTACTACAAAACTCGACCGCGAAACTGTCACATTGTTCGAACAAACTCAACGAGGTATTAAAATACCTACATTCAGTTCTTTAACAGAATTTATAAAAAGCCAAAGTAAAATTCTCAATTTACCAACGATATCGAACTCAATACCTTTTTATAAACCCGCTCATAATAAATTTCAAACTAATACTAAATTCTCTCCACAAATAACAAATAAAAATTCCCTACAAACTTTTATTATTAATAATAACACCGTACCCAAATGTATATGTTGCAAAATAGAAAATATTCATCCACTCTATAAATGTGACGCTTTTTTAAAGTTGGATACCTCATCCAGGTATAACTTTGTAAAACAAAATAACTTCTGTGTAAACTGTTTAGGATTTCATTATACTAAATTTTGTAAATCACTTAATAGATGTGGAATTTGTAATCGTATGCATCATACAAAATTGCATATAGATCGTTCGACACCTGTACTCGAACGCGCTCCGCCTGCCTCGCGAAACAGTTCTGCCTACCACGCTACCGCAACGCAGCCGCGTATATATGAGTCATCACAGACTGCAGCCGCGCAGCTTGATTCAAGTACAAACTCCGTACCTAACGCTCACTCTTTACAACGCAGCAATGATGTTACTTTATTAAATACCCGCGACAATAAAGTTGACCCTAACGTATCTACCGTACTATTGCCCACTGCAATTGTTTACATGTATAAAAGTGATGGTGAATGCTTTAAAATAAGAATACTTTTAGATAGTGGTTCCATGAGTCACTTTATAACGAAATCTTGCTGTGAGCGCTTAAAATTAAATATTTTGAATGCACCTTCCGTAGTGCAGGGACTAGGGCATACAGAAAAATCTGTTATTGGACATACTCAGTTTATGATACATTCACGATTTGATACTCGCTGTAGATATACAATCAATGCACGCGTCATAGACTCAATATCGGACAGAATTCCAAACTCCACGGTAAGTACTGATATATTACAACACATTCGCGACTTGCCTTTAGCCGATGATGAATTTTACTCGCCTTCTGAAATTGACTGCTTAATAAGCAGTGAACTCTTTCCGTTCCTCTTAGGAAATCACAAAGTGAGAATCCCGCATTCGTCTGTTATTGCTATGCAGACTACTCTAGGTTATATTATTATGGGAAGAACGGAATGCATAGAACGCTCTCAAATAAAATCATTGCACACATTCGTTGAACCTAGCTTAGAAAATTTAACTCAACGCTTCTGGGAGTTAGATAATGTACCAGTTAAAAAACATTTTTGCCCAGATGACTTAGAATGTGAACGCGACTTTTTAAATAATTATTCACGCGACGCGACTGGACGTTACACAGTTAATCTTCCATTTAAATTAGATCCTAATGAGCTAGGAAACTCGGAATCTAGGGCAAAATTACGTTTTTTACACTTAGAGAAAAAACTGATTTCTAACCCAATGTTACGCGACGGATACAACGCCACTATAAAGGAATATATAGATAGCGGATATCTATCTTTAGTGGAACAACCCGCACCAGGTCCATGTTATTATATCCCTCATCACGCTGTACACAGACCGGACAAAGCGACCTCGAAGATTCGCATAGTTTTAGACGCCAGTAGTAAAACTACTTCCAATAAATCTCTAAATGATATTCTACACGTTGGACCAAATTTACAAACCAATATATTCGATTTATTGTTAAATCTCAGATTATATTCAGTAGCGCTATCCGCAGACATTGAAAAGATGTACTTTCAAGTAAAATTATCGCCTGATGATCAACGCTTTCAACGCATACTTTTTAGATTTAATGAAAATGACCCTATTCGCACATATGAATTTAATCGCGTTTCATTCGGTGTGTCAAGTTCACCTTTCCTAGCGATGCGCGTTCTCAAGCAACTAGCTGATGACGAACGTGAGCGCTACCCTGCCGCGGCATGGGCACTCGAACGCCATTTCTATATGGATGACTACGTGTCCTCAGTACCATCAGTCGAGATGGCCGAAGAACTATATCGCCAGCTAACGCAGTTGCTCATGGCCGGGGGTTTCAAATTGGTAAAATGGGTATCCAACAGTTCTCAACTAATGGAACGCATTCCAACGCAACATAAAATTGAAAACATAATTAATTTCGATAACGAAACGTCTACAAAAATAATTGGATTACAATGGAAAACTAAGGAAGATATTTTGTTTTTCCAAATAAACGCAAATAATGTCAAATGCACTAAACGAACCATTCTCTCTGTAACCGCTCGATTATTTGATCCGCTTTCTTTATTGTCTCCAGTTACTACGCTATTAAAGCTACTCATACAAGAGTGTTGGAAACATAATTTAGACTGGGACGATGATGTTCCTGAATTTATTAACACGCAATGGGTTCAACTATTAAATGAACTACATTTTTTAGAACAAATAAAAATTCCACGACATATTGGTATCCTCGAGAACTCAAACAATATTTCTTTAATAGGATTCGCAGATGCTAGTGAAGCATGTTATGGTGCAGCGGTATACATTCGAGTCAGTAACAACTACTTCGATGACGGTCAAGTTTCGCTGTTGTGCTCTAAGTCGAGGGTCGCGCCGCTAAAGAACATTAGTTTAGCTCGCTTAGAACTTTGCGGTGCTCTTCTTCTTTCTAACTTGATTGTCGCCGTTCGCAACTCCATCGAGGAACGTGTCTATATCCGAGATATAACCGCTTTTTCTGACTCGACTGTCGCTCTTTCTTGGATACATTCTCCGCCTTATAAATACCACACTTTTGTGGCTAATAGGATTAGCGCTATAAATGAAAATTTGCCGGCACAGCATTGGTTTCACGTATCGGGATCGGAAAATCCGGCAGATATTATTACTCGACCTATTACGCCTAGCAAACTCCTAAATAATCATTTATGGTTTCGTGGACCAACTTGGACACGTTTACCACGCTCTGAGTGGCCGATTGAAACTTTTAATAATAAACAAATAAATGCTCCTTTATTAGAATCAAAAACAATTTCGCTTATAACCCAACAAACTATTGAAGAGCAAAATATTTTTTATGAATTAGCCGAACGCCTATCCAAATGGACAAAATATTTACACTCTTGTGTTTACATATTACGCTTTATCAAATTAATATCTACACGCGGAATAATATCAGTTCTAGACGTGGAAAACGCCGAAAAATTAATTTATCGTTTTATCCAAAAGAAACACTTCAGTTCTGATATCTCCTTATTAAAAATGAATAAACCATGCAGCCCAGCCCTTCGTAAGCTAAACGCCTTTTTAGATGAAGATGATATAATAAGAGTAGGAGGTAGACTCAGTAACTCAAATCTAAAATTTTCGCAAAAACATCCAATAGTTTTGCCCGCTAAAGACAATATAGTGCATCTCATTGTTGACCATTATCATTTGTCAAATCTTCACGCCGGCTCTGGGTTGTTACTAGCCTTGTTACGGCAGAATTATTGGATACTCGCAGCTAGGGGCATGGTTCGCAAACGCGTACAGAACTGTAACGTGTGCTTCCGGTTAAAACCTAAATCGAATACTCCAATTATGGGAGATTTACCTGATTTTCGGGTTAGTCAAGTAAAGAGTTTTGTCTTTACTGGAGTAGACTACGCGGGTCCATTCTTTGTCACTCCTTATCGCAGACGCGGTATAAAATCTTTTAAAGCGTACCTCTGCCTTTTCGTTTGCTTAACCACTAAAGCTCTTCATCTTGAACTAGTCTCAGATTTGAGCACGGAACTATTCTTAGCGGCTTTTAAACGTTTCATAAGCCGAAGAGGACCGGTTTCTCTCATTGTTAGCGACGGAGGCACTAATTTTGTTGGAGCAAAACGCAAACTTGATGAACTTTACTCACTTTTAGCCTCAGAAACACATAATAAATACTTAGATCAGTCTTTAGCTGATCTACGCATACAATTTAAAAGAAATCCTCCGCTCGCCCCTCACTTCGGTGGAATTTGAGAAAGTAATATAAAATCCGTTAAAACGCATCTATCTAAAGTCATAGGGAATCAAATATTAACCTACGAGGAACTAAACACTGTTTTAGTTCAAATTGAAGGCATTATGAATAGCCGTCCTCTGTGCGCTTTGAGTACAGACCCGTCTGAGCCAAGAGCATTAACTCCTGGGCATTTTTTAAACTTGACGCCGCTAAAATATTTACCTGCCGAGGATGTCAGTGATTCTCCAGAGAGCAGGCTGAATCGTTATCAGTTACTAGATAAACTCGTTCAATCATACTGGCACAGGTGGAGTCTTGAATACTTGACATCGCTTCAAATCAGACAAAAATGGAATACTCCATCTGTCCAAATTCAAAAGGGTTGTATTGTTATAATACGAGAAGACAAATCGCCTCCTCTAAGCTGGCCTCTTGGAATTATTGAGGATCTATATCCCGGCATAGACGGAGTGGTGAGGACAGTTAAAGTCCAAACTAAAACTGGTAGCTACGTTCGTCCAGTGATACGCCTTTGTCCACTACCACTTCAATAAACGCATTCGCTTTTTTTTGTAAACGCTTTCCAATTCAATTTAATTATTTTGTTTGTAACGCTACGCTTTTCAGCTTTATGTTTGTTTAATTGCGCTCTTCTTTTCTCTGAGGGATACCCTCAGGCCGGGGGATATGTTTGCGCCGTTTATTATTAACTTACATTTATTTTATTTTTTTTATTCTTTATTTATAATATTTAAATATATATTCTCTTATATAATCTATCCATACGCTAGCAACACTCACTCGACATTTTTATCCCCCTACCTTCCTCATCCGTTTTCCTCTCTGGGTTCGAACGCTTCGGAAAGTACAACGCGCTCGCTGTAATAAACTCCTTAAAAATTATATAAAACGCTACAACGCTGTGTAATACAATTGGTATCAACTCGAGCGCTCTGCTTACCCTAACAACGCGTGAAATTGTGGTGTGGACGCCTGAACCAGCGCCGTGGACCGGGACAATATACAAGTAAGTTCGTTCCCGGATTCCTTCTATTTTCCTCGCCAACTCACACGCACCAGGAAGTTTTTCTCCTTGTTTCAAAAATTCATAGAACAACGTCAAAGTTTCGTTCGTCAAACCTTAAGTTACAATATAAATACTTTCTAAACACACGCTCTTGAATGCCTGCGCTGAGGTATTGAAATAAAAACTCTGGAATTACGGTATTTACGGTATGAAAATATTTATTATTTTAATATTATTATCTCCTATGATTCTCTTTACTAAGCATTATAACATAATTTTCCATAAAAGTAACCATGTCTCCTGATTTATTACAATACATTAAGACGAGACCTAACAGTAAAAAAATGTAAAGTGACTATTGAAAACCATTGTTTTTTAATTAAAATTTAATTATTTTGCAGTATGAAAAGATAATGCATTACTTTGATTACACGTCGTAATCGTCATCTGACACTTCTTTCCAAGCATCAAAATTGATTTTCGGAATTTCACTGCAATCCACTAATGGATTCCTGAAAAAAACAAAAGGATTTAGAGCCAATCAACAAAATGACAATTAAATTTGTTTTCACTATAGATTCGGTCATTAAATCTTACTCTGCAGTAATTGTGAGGAAGGCGTTCCGTTGGATACGTGTTACCCCATCTCCAACATTACAGTACAATCCTGCCAAAGATGATTTCCTTATCTGGTGAAGTTGTTCTAAAACAAAATAACAGATTTTCAATTAGAGTTGTTATCAATGAAAGAAAGAAAATATGAGAACTATATATGATTAATACATAGAGAAAATCAAAATCCTCGTAGTCATTATCGTAATAAATTCCTTATAAAGTATAAGGTTCAAAATGTAAAGTTTTTCCAAAGAATTATTTCTTAAAATCAATTTTAATTAGTATTATTTTTATCAATGAAATTAATATAAAGCCAATGCTGTTGAAGGAAATTAAATATTTTGACCAGTTGTAAAGGCAATTGTAATCATATTGATGTATTTTTTGTATAAAGTGTCACTTCACGTGACTAATCTTACCGAGTGTGAAAGCATTGGGTCTATCAGCTCTTTCATACCAATGTCTGTCAGTTGTAATACTCAGTTTCAACTGTGCCATTGTAATGAAAGCGACAGTTTCAGGTATGTAACCACCAGGGATTAGATTTTCCATTATCATTCCAGACATCAGCTCTATATCTTCTGGTACTTCATAAATTTCTTTCAGTATTCTTAAATTCTGAAATTTGATTAGTTATAAATACATATTCGTTTTTCTAATAACAGTTTTATCATTAGTGTTACGACTTGTTTTAATAAAGCAAGCACACGCCGCGCGCTACACTACCGCCGGCGCATTTTTAAAAAAAACGTTACAGCAAAAAGGTCGAGCTAGAAAGCGCGGTGTAGTGGAACGCGGTACCGCAAGTCTCATCACCACCAAATCCCAGTAAGTTCCTTATCCTTCAATTCAAGTCCGTTAATACCCAACACGAAAGAAATCAAATTAAAGTAAAAACTTAGTTCAATCTATAACAGAATACAATATACTATTTTAATAGCTAATCTTGTTATCTTATTCCTATCATTAATGTCATTGTACTTTTACCGCCTGTTTATATATGTCACTGAATAAAGCATACAGTGCTATACAAGCTGCTCTTTTATTGGCTCCTAATCCTTGGGAATACCAAATATAAAACCAAAAGTAAAAAAACAAATAGGAAAGATGGTTGACATATAAAAATTATTTTAGATATGCATCTTATGAAAGATGTAATTACCGCCTCAGAAATTGAATCAGCTAAATCTTCAAACGTTTCATATGATTTAGTGTAGTTACAGCGTAGACGTCTGTATTGAATATACGGCGCGAGTCCAAATAGCCTGCCCTTGTTTATATCTTGTGCACCTAAGTCTAGAATATGTTGAACTGTTCCAACTGCCCTTTCAGCGATCTGTAAATTATCATTGAAATAATCAAATTCATTGGATACACCGGTCGTTAAACTAATTTCATATAAAATGCTTGATATACGCTCTAGTGACCTGGTGATTTCTTCCGGGCAGTAGACTTGAGGAAGTCTGCTGGCCGGATGAGAGGAAGAGGATGCACAATGCCCAGGGCGCCGCCTAAGATAAAGGATTTGGAAGGGTAAGCTTTTTACTCTCATCTCCTTTAGATAGGTACCCGCAACAAGGTTTCTCGCTTCCCGAGTATCTGGATGAATTTGGTTTCCAAAGCCCGGGTGGAGCTATTAGAGGGACACCGCGGGGGCTTTAGTCAGTAGGAGTCTGATACACCGGGGTCACTGCTCTCACAGCGGCCCTGATGGTCCTATGCAGGATTTTCCCCCGGGATATAAAAAAGGGCTTACGTAAAATTATGTAATATTATAAAAGCAAAAGAAGTTTTCATAGAATTCGGCATGGTGGTAAATATATAGTAAATTAATACTTATAAAACTACATTTACAAAATTATAAAGGTCACTTACATCAGGATCCACAACATCATCTATTTCTCCTCCAGGTTGTAGGAATGATCCTATAGTCATTTGTGTCATGATGTCGCCCTCGGCAAATTTTTCAATATGGTTGGAAAAGTCAACTATGCTTACAGTGCGATTTAAGTAATTATATTCTGTATCGTATAATCTGGAAAAAAACATCACATCAATCTTATTCAGATACTAGCTGTCTCGGCCGCCTTGTTCTGCCCTATTTCTCTAAAACAAAGTTACAGTTTTTTTTATGTTAATAGCTGCCCCGTTAGATTACATTCTGCCAAAAGTTATTAGCTTGTCGCAGTCTAATAGAAATAAAATTGCATTGAAAGACGTAAGTCATATCTAAGGTAAAGGTAAGGTAAGGTAAGGTAAGGTAAGGTAAGGTAAGGTAAGGTAAGGTAAGGTAAGGTAAGGTAAGGTAAGGTAAGATTAGGATATTTTTATTGTAATACCTTATGGTACGCGTTATTTTTTGTTTGATTACTTGGCATATAAATTATAATTTTCATTAATGACATGCAACCTCTTATCAACTTGAAGGCATACCAAAGATAATCCTAATGCACCTTTGTTTTATTTTGATTGACGTTAAATGTTTGACAGCTGGGGACAGATTTGTTTGTTTGGGAAAAGAAAATTGTTGTTTTTACTATTTTTCTCGTATTTTTTACGTTTTTTCTCTATAAGAACCTTTCTCAGACTTCATCAAACACAATAAAAAAGAAATCAGCGAAATCGGCTCAGCAGTTCTCGAGTTTTGCGCTTTACATTTTGCCATTCATTTTTATATACATAGATGTTTTACTCAATTAAAAATATATCAGCGATCGTAATATATTTGTGTTTTAATATATTGTGTAATATGACATTAATACTATTATTTTACGTGAATCGACGCACTTTTGTTTACCCTCTTGTAGATAATGGAACCAGCGGTTTGCGAAAGGAAACTCTAATATCAGTTGTTGATCAACATTTGGATCATACGGATCTCTAAAGCCAGGGTCCTCTGAGATGATGCCTTTTTCAACCAAATTATCACGTCCTGTGAGATGAAAACTATTATAAAATATACATTATAGCATATAGACGTCGCCCGATACGTGCTTGTGTTAATACGCCCTAAGGGTCGGTAGGGTGTTACGGGACGCACGGGGTAAGAGGATGCGCGCGCGCACGGGATGCTTGCTAATTCAGTCGACTACCGAGATCCAAGGTTAGAGTACGTGCGTGTGCGTCGCAGTTTGGTGTTACAATGTTAAAGTGCAAATAAACAGTAAAACGCCACAATCCGTGTCTTCCTACCACCACACCCACGACCACCGGTCATAACATTGGTTTATTTTCCAGTATAATATCTGATATTAATAATTATAAGAGAACCTAAAATTTGCCTGTTGTTTGCCAAAAAAAATAACCCATTTTTATTGCCATTATATTATGATTTTATAAATGTGGAATTGATAGTGGAATGTAGCTGTTCGAAAGATGGCGTTGGTAGAGAATTGACACACGATATCGATTCGTTACACATGATCATAGATACTCTTCCAAAATATTAATAAATTTGTTGTAACGACCAAAGCACCTGTTTGCGCCATTAAATCACATTTCTAGTAGACAGAGGTGACATCTATATACAAGTGTATTCATTAAAGACATTACAGTAATGGCGAAAAAGCAGATTTAATGTTATTGTGATACAGCAGAATATTATAAACATGATTGTTCAAGCTCAGAGATGATAGAATATGTAGTTGAAGATTTTGTACGTTCGCACAGGATGTTTTATTAAGAGAGTAAGTATATATACTGTAGTTCAGCAAATTATACAAGACTCAAGTGGTAAAAGAAATCCAGCTAGACAATATAAACTTACATGCTGTAGCTCTAAATAATTAAAACTTTAATTTAGTGTCTCTTACCTATAAGTGCTGGGTAAAATTCGTAATAAACGATTTGTGAATAATAAGCAATGTTAATATCTTTGGCGACCGTAAACAGTTTCTCGTCGTCCCAATCTGGATTTACAAGAGCTAAATTGCTAGCGAAATAATTGTGCTGTCTCCAAAATAAATTACTATAAAAATTGGACCCTATAAGTAGATTCGGTACTGAAACAGAAATGTATCTCCAGATTATGAGTAATTCAATTCAATTAATAATTTAAAAAATGAAAACATAATTATAGAAAGCTATTCTATTCACTGAATTGTTGCTTTCACGTTTAAATAATTAGTAACACTACTTACCTTTCCTTGTGCATCTAGTCTGCGCGAACATTTCCAAAGTACAAGAACTATTACCATCACTAGGGAAAATTTTACCATTGACTACTTCGGTTTTCAGAAGACCACCACTGTATGTTCTTATGAAAGGAGTGGAATTTGTAGAAAGGTAGTAAACTACTGACAAATCGAACGCTACCGTTATGAGATTAAACTGGAAGAAATTATCATAATAAACAAGTGAATTGTAACAATGTAAAATACATAAAATAATTACTCAATAAGGATTCTATAAAATACGACCAATAAAAAATTATTGTACCCTCAAAAAACAAACTTTAAAAAAGCAACAGAGAGCTTTATCACTCAAAGTTATTTTTTTCTAGACAAGAATTGGGTAAAAGGGTATCAGAAACAGGAATAATAATGCTGCGGTATAGGGTAAGATAGAAGTTAACAAAAATATAACAACGATTAAAAAATCCTACACGTTGATGTTGAAACCTTTGCCCAATACAACTTGGATATTGAAATCGTCGTATTTTATGCTTTATACTTCTTATTTTAATTTGGAAAACTCTTTCATAGGCCAATCTAGCTATATTTAAAAATACGCAAAAATAATTTTTGCTGTCTTTTACAATGAAAAAAATCCTAAGATAGTATTGTGAAATTTTTAATCGTATCTAACCGATTTCTGATGTAAATATACAAATCGAATTAAACATATTTTCCAAATTTTATATCAATTTGCATATTTTGCCCATATTTGACTTTCAAACTTGAGTTATTCACAGCGAGAATTGTAATTTCTATAAGAAAATTATCTTCGTGTATCTGTCTTAAAATTCGTTGCTCTAAAGTCTAAACAATTGTCTGGCATCGTCTCCCTTAAATTGAACCTTGACTATTTTGAGATATTGAAAATAATAAAGAAAAAAACATCTTTATTTCCACATCGTCCACATAGTTTGCTGATCTAAAATTTCTGTCTAATAGGTATCGGAAGAAAATAAATGCTATAAATATACGAACTCTTTCAGGCGTAGTATTGTTGGCCACACATCCTTGATTCTGGAAAGACAGCGGTCGTGTTTGGTTCATGCATCGCAATCCAGAAAATTGGTGAGTGGAATCGTCTGCAGGAATGTAATTTGGTGTGCAAAAATAATCAGTTTTTCCTTGTTCCTCGCAGCAGTAAGGCCTATCGTATATATAATTATCTGTAAAGTATTGACTATTGTTAATATATTTTTTAATGGTTTACGGCTGATGCTTCACTACAATCACACCTGGTAAAGATGAGGCCAATTGATGACCACGTGAACAGAATCCTTAATTATACTTCTTGTAAAATCGCTTGGTTCCCAAAGTCGTAAGAACATGAAAAAATTTATGTGGGAGAAGCATTCCACTCCTTTATATTATAGTTCACACCATGAATGAAGCAGCTAATTATATAGGTGGATACATGCAATTTACACAATGGCGTCTAGTGGTTTTGCGGTAAAATTAAGATAGTGGATTCAGAGAAGTAATTATCTGAATACACTCTTTAGAAGATATTAGTTAAAAAATTGCGTGGCAGGTTTCTCTAATATAATGGTGTGTAAGATTATTTGAAGTTCAATGCGATAGTTAGTGCAATACACTGCGATGTCTAGGTCGCCAAACGCGCGCCAAATAAATAATGAAGGGGATTCGAGCTAGGACTACCTTTTCATTTACAAGCCTTCCACAAGCAGTATTTTTTTGTTTTACACTGGCTCGACATAGTGACTACAGAGTACCTGATGGTAAGTACAGTGTAGTCCAAAAACGAAAGCGACTATCAAAGGATGAAAATCCATTGATAGTCTACATCGTCATGTCGGCCCACATATACCACGACTGAAGGTCTCTAGGTATATGAGCTACTGGATATACACAAGCTGATCCCGAAACGCGACAAGCCGAAACTTGTCACTATGACGGGCTTTACACCCATGTACTGTGGTCGCGATCCAGACGGGCACCGACGCCCTACCACCTCGCTGCTGCTCGTTTAGTACCACCCAGGAGTCACGTGTAGGGAAACTAGGCTAAAGCCTACGGACGCGAGCAGCTTCGACTCCCAGTATAGGCCTCAGCACGACTAGCAACTAATCCTCCACACATCAGTGCTCGATAGTTTACATTATCATCTCAGTTAATGAGTCACCACTTCTTAGCAATAAGTCTTGGAGCTCTACGATCATATGAGTCCAGATCGGTTAGTTGTTATTTTGCAGAGCCCTCCTAATTATGACAGTAGTATGTTATATATTAAACATTTTAAATTATCACCTCGTATTTTAAGTATTTCAATATCTATAAGAGCTTGAAATACTAAAGATAGTTTAAAAATTACTTACCTATGTCGTGAACGGATATAGTATCGACAGTACAGAATTCGGCAAAATATGACATGCTCTGGGCAAATCTGGGGCTCACTGCTTTGCCAACTTTCATGACCATCTGCCGAAGACGTCTGGGCAGCATGTATGGTTTGCCGCTCGTGGTTGTTGTTTGCTC
This sequence comes from Automeris io, assembly GCA_036320925.1. Taxonomy (NCBI): domain Eukaryota; kingdom Metazoa; phylum Arthropoda; class Insecta; order Lepidoptera; family Saturniidae; genus Automeris; species Automeris io. Next base: position 1,498,018 of record JAUDJH010000008.1, read on the forward strand.
AAAATCTACATTCAAGCAAAATTATTTATTTAAACGTGATCGAAGATTTAGTAATATTAAGAAACTGACTTTTTTTAATTACATACAGGCTTGCGCTTGACCTCAATCTCACCTGCTGGAAAGTGATGTTGAGGCCGACGATTGAGCGCGCTCGCCCAGCGAATACCGATTCACTCGACGTTTGAAGATTCCCATGTCTAAGATGCCGGAGACACCGACGCAGGAGTTCCACTCCTTCGCGGTTCGCAGCAAAAAGGAGGAGGCGGATCGCCTCGTGCGAGCAGCTGGTATGTCAACCACAAAAGGGTGCAAACCAGCATGGCGTCTCGTCAATTTATGGTAGAAGGGGGAGGAGGAGGAGGAGGACTACTTTTGGATATCTGATTGATTGAGGTTTTTCTATTACTATGACATTCGCAAAATTCTACTTTCCCCCTCCCTTTTCTTCTAATTCATTTGAATAAGATATAGAACTTTTAGAAGGAAATTTAAAGCTTTTTATTTTCAGTAGCCAATTTCTCAATATTGAATACAAAGTCTACCCAATGACGATCAGTTTGACTGAGCGTTCAAAAAAAATCCTAATACTAAAGTGAAATTATTATTTTAGCGAATTGAAGTTGATTGAAGATGATACCGTATATAATGAATAAAAGGCTCATATGAGAGTTTATCGGTGGATGTGCTGTTGGAGGAAAATGCTGCAAATCCTTTAGATGCCTTTTTATACCAAAGAGTCTATACAGGATGCGATGAAAGTTAAAATAAGGCTACTCATTATGGAATTCTTGTTTTAGCCAAATATCTAGAAAAAGCGGTATTAAGCTCAAATAGCTGATATTTATTGGTAAGTTTAACAGAAATCGTCCAAGGGGTTGAAGCTCATTACCTTGGACCGATCAAATCCACGTCACTCTGAATTAAAATTTATACGATGCTCTCCACAATGCCAAGATTAGAGAGGAGTTGTGCACCACCTTACGACGGACGACATCCTAGGGGGAATCACGACCCTCAGCATGGAGGAGAGTGACACGAGAAGTAAAAGCATTTAATTAAAAATATAAGCGATACATTTGAGTTTTACATATTGTCTTAAATAAAAAATAAATAAATAAAAAATAAAATTATTTATTCGACAAACAACTACAAGGCAGCACATTAAAAATCAGCTGACATCCAAACTAGGACACCCTGTATCTTGGATGTCAGCATATTTCACACAAATTTGTTACAGTTTTTTACTGCTGCGTAGCACCAATCATAACTCAAAACAATACAAAAACAACATTACATACCAAACAACAGACTATTAATTAATAATAATAAATTAATATTAAAGCCCAAGCACATCTATACCTGCAACAGTTCCTCAGTATCATTATATTTTAGACTAGCTGATCCGGCAAACGTTGTTTTGCTATATAAGGTTTTGTAATATCTTCTAAGATGTTCATGGAAATTAAGTGATGTCAAAGACAATTTTGTTCACAATTAATACTCTTAATCAACAACAGATATATTTGGATAAAGATTAATATTATTACGTTGATACAACTCTTAACAAATAATGCATTAATTTAGACCAAATTTGTTTACCATAAAAACCGTTCTAGTGACTTAATCTTAAAAGATAGACATATACTGTCGCGGACATTTTTTTAGATCATTTCAAGAGGAATAATTCTTTAGTACAAATATTTTTGGTATCTTGAACCGTTTTTGCAGCGCACGCAATGGAAGCCCTCAAGGATGAATAGTTTTGCCCGTTTTTTTCACATTTTCGATTATTTCTTCGCTCCTAATAATTGCATCGTGATGTTATATTGCCTAAAGCCTTCCTCGATAAATGGTCTATTCAACTCAAAAAGAATTTTTCAATTCGAACCAGTAGTTCCTGAGATTAGCGCGTTCAAACAAACAAACAAACAAACAAACTCTTCAGCTTTATAATATTAGTATAGATTCAACAACCAGTCTCTCAGCTTCATCTTACATTAGAATTTTGATAAGTTCAAGATATTTAATACATGATTAACCTTATTTATAAATCCTTGAACCAAGAACCCAAAATTGTTTCTCAGCAAAATGAGACTTGTGAATCGGCATATGGCAAACATATCTCATTCTGCGAGGTTTTCTTATGCTATCTGTCCCTATAAGGACCACTGTATGTTTGCGAAGGACAAGTTTCGAGACAAAGAGCTGTCTTACTGTTAAAACTTGACATCTAGAATATAACATCTCAGTAGGAAACCTTCTGGATTCTTTAAGCATGACTTTTAAGACAGCTCTTTGAGCCCTCTCAAATACGAATGCATAGTACGTCTTTAGGATATAGCAGTATTGGTACTCAGATTATAATATTAAAAAACTTACTTTCATCGTATACAGCAGGGACCAGTCTAATTTGAGGAGTATTGAACCCTCCTCTGGCAGGATTATCTACATGGTTACATGTTCCATCAACGCGTCTTCCTTCAGATACATCACAAGGGGCAATATCTATTATGCAGGAGCTGAAAGCATCATTTAATATTAGTAATTTATTTTCTTATCCAGACAACATCACACCTGATGGTAAGTATGATGCAAGCCAAAAAAGACTAACAACAGTAAAGAAACCTATCGATAGTCGCAGCGGTCGTGTCGGCCTGCTAAAATATTTCTTCACACTTCGCTTAAAGGATGCCATATGATAGGGTAGTGGGAAATTTCCCCTGCCAAGTAGGCGGGGCCTGCAGATGGCTAGACGTCGCCGGGTGCCGAGGAAGATGGCTCAGCCTTGCCCTTGGCACTCGGCAAGCGGGAGAAGGAACAACCCGGGGGTTTTAGTCGGTGCAAGTCCGACATATCGGGGGGCAACCCTCATCGCCCCTGAGGTCCGTTAGGGATTTCCCCCGGGTTAAAAAAAGGGTAGTGGGAACTTTGCCGAGAAAGATAGCTCAGCCTTCCACTTGGCATTTGGCTGACGGGAGAAGGAATACCCTGGGGGCTTTAGTCCACGATACACCAGAATATAGGGGAGGTAGAATGTATATCATCGGCAAGTGGTGCGTTGGATCAGGCACGACACCACTTGGGTATAGTCTAAGCGATAACCCCTTCAGGCGTAACGCCGGACAATCCCTATGAGAACTCCTGAATTATGTTCGGCGGCGCCGAAGCAAGGGTCTTCTCCCGCGGCGCAGCAGATATATCCTGCTGACGGGATTCGAACCTGGAAACCAGTCTATTATTCACCAGGCCACCACTGCCACGTTGTACCCACGTTTGCTTTAGTTAATTCACTCTACAAAACCACAAAAGCACTAGACATCGTGTCGGATACCATCTGTATGTGGTGGATGTTCCTTATATCCGCACGAGTAGATTCGCTTCTACATTAATCACGCGAACGGCTAAGGAGTGGAATATGCTTCCAGCGGCCATATTTCCGCGATCTTATGACCTGGGAGTCTTTAAGAGAAGAGTGAATAGGCGTTTGCTAGGCGATCGCGTTTCATCATCGAACTCATCTTTGCCTTCCACGAGGTGTAATTGAGGTCAAGCGTTCGTCTATAAATTATAAAAAAAAACTCTATTACCCACGCAAAAGAACTTCGAGCTAGTAAATGAAGAATACTTACTCAGCTGCACCGTTGGCAAGTAGCTCGCTCCTTCGTAATTCCGTTAACGGTGTTCCATGATAAGCGTCATAGAGTTCACTATTACAAGAATTTAAATAAAAAATTACGATTAGCAAAAACCGGATCATTTTAAACGTTTCCTTTGGGTGTTGCCCCAGAAATGGTAATGAATACACCCGCACCGTCTTCTTATAAGACGTATAAATTATTTGATCATGTGTCGTTTTAAACATAGCAACAATGTTTAAAATATAAGCAAATAGATAGCAGGAAGTGTAAGCAGTAAAGTGAAATTGTTTTACAAAAACTGGCCAAGTGTGTATCGAACGCGCGCACTGCGGGTTCCATGAAAATAAAGTATAAAAGTACTGTATATTACTCAAACGGAAATGTAACTAAGCCAGATTAAGTAACAAACTTATATTTTCCGTTGATAAATGATTGTCCCTATACTTAATTATAGGGAGTGAAGAAGATGTCCTAGCCGGGTTCGACCACGGCGACTGTTTCAACACTGATTAAGAAAATCGAGGTCCAGTTTACGGAAACAGTCAATTGCGCAGGAGATATTTAAGTGCATAGCTGGACGCTCTGCCAGAAAAGCACTCTCTCGTCCGAGCTCCCTCAGGCCCGATGGAATGGAGAACCAGTACGTTCGGGAGGGAGCGGGATGCAAGTTTGGTCGAGTTTTCCTTCGCTGAACACCTGGTTGAATTGCAGTGTTAAAGAGATACCTTAGTCGCCTTTTACGACACCTCAGCAAGAAGAGTGGATTCTATTCTATTCTGCTGGCAGCCACCACGGCATATAGGGAGTAGTCCTTGGACCAACTGCAAATACATTTATAATCGCAAAAAAGTTTTATAATGTAACTACAAATTTGCGACTTTCGCATTTTTTCTGTACTTGTGGTATAAGACCTTGCTTCTTGCCATATTTAGTGATCCCAGGTCAACGAAAAGTACTCTATAGATTTTGATTCCCTTGCGAAAACTGCAAAAATGATAAAAAATAGTACATAAACGGACATATCTTATGATTCCGTTGATTTGGAAGTATGATGTTTTCAGGGCAAGAAACGACCGCAGATATGAGTATCTATCATCATTACGCTGAACTCTAATTGGGGTAAACAGAAAAAGTGGAATGCCAATCCTGAAAACCTCTTTCGGTTCCGTAACATTTATTAGTCCTCCAGGCACTATCGCCAATACCGCGAGCTTTGACGTTATCCTCCAACAGAACTTTTTTTATTTGGTCTGCGTAGTAAATCTCGTTCTATCTCTGCTCTTACTTCAACTCACATTCATATTCTATATCTTTTCGTCATCCTTTCAACCTTTCCACGTGCTCGAACCATCGAATAATGCTTTTATTTATTTATTTAATACTAACTACACAGCACATTAAAAGAAAATTATATAAAAAATAGGAAATAAAATAAAAATCTAAAATGCCAATAACGTAAGTTACAAATACATAGTAAATTTTATTAAATGTTTGGGTCGCTCCCCGCATCGTATAGTGAGTGTTGTGTGAGTGCATGAGTGTGTGAGTGCATTTATGTGCGTGTGTGTGCTTATATCGGTGTTGTATGAGATTTTGTGCATGCTATCATTGACACTATCTTTCAAACCAACTGTTCTACGTATCTGCATATAGAACAAAGAGATGGCATCTCCAATGCATTAATTCTACTTTCACGCTTCTTCCGACATACCCAGGCCTCACTGGCGTGCGACACAGCGGGCATCATAAACGCTTTATGCGCTGCTATTCGTGCTGTTTTGACCTTTTTTTTATTACACACAGGCTTGCGCTTGGCCTCTATCTCACCTGCTGGAAAATGATGATGAGGCCGAAGATGGAGCGCGCTCACCCAGCAAACACCGATTCACTCGACGTTTGAAGATTCCCATGTCATAAGATGCTGGAAACACCGACGCAGGAAGCGAGTTCCACTCCTTCGCGGTTTGCAGCGAGGAGGAGGAATATCAACCACAAAAGGGTACAACCCCGCATGGCGTCTCGTCAATTTATGGTAGAAGGGGGAGAGGGGAACTAAATCATACAACTCAGCCGCACACTCTCCAGAGTACAGTCTATAGAAAACCGAAAGGCAGGCCACTCTACGCCGGCGCTCCAAGCTGAGTAGTTTACGCGAAGTAAGAGCCTCATCGGCAATGAGTCGCCGAGCTCGGCGATCAATTGAGTCCAAAGCAGCCAGATGGTGTTTGGCGGAACCATCCCAGAGGTGGTAGCAATACTCCACACACGACCTGAGTATTCGATATTAATTTGAGATGAAAAAATTTCGAGAAAAATGGTTTTAGCCGAAAAACAAACCGACCAGACAGAACGCTAAAACAGGTATTATTTTATTTGTTTAATTTTTTTTATTTATTTAGCTGCATTATATTCATACTGATATGAAATAGTTTTCATGCTTATTGGGAAGCGCATTGTATGAATATTTCAAAAGTTGAATCGTTGTCTTTATATTTAAAATGTAAGGAGCGACATAAAAAGATAACAATTTTGTTGTAATTTTCATGTAAAGCATTTATTTATTTATAAGTACACTTACACAGTCTACATTAACACATAAAACCATATAAGACATGAACCAGATACATTATAAATGCGACTACATTTAAAAGTGTAGACTACAAGCACAGAAGGAAAGAAAAATAAAAATACGAGTAACACAAAAAGATATAAACTAATCTAATTAGAAAATTTTATAACAGAAATAAAAAAGCAAAAACAATAATCTATGCAACAATCCTCTCTAATAACATCCTTTTTTTTTAAATTTGTAAATACTTTCGTTAATAATTGTATAAATTTATCATTCTGCATAGGGATGCATTTTGACCTAAGTTTGTAGAATAATTTGAAATACGGGACAAATAAAAATTAGATGCTCTGGGTAATCTAGTAGGAGTAGAAAATACTATAGATTGCAAAATGCTAGGAGGTTCGAGAAGGTAGTTAACAATTTTGTAAAGAAAAACTAAGTCAAGCATGCGTCTTCCATCGACTAAAATATTCTAAAAGTAAGTATTATAAAATCATAGAATTTTCGGTTTATAAAACTCATGACAATATATTATTGTATAACAAAAACTACGATACGGCATCGAGTAAAATTACACAGAATAAATAGTTATGATCTGAAATAGAATTGTTGAAAAATATAGTTTTATAAGTTTAGAGCTAAATATTTTGAAAATAAGATTAAATACTGTTTTATAATCCGGTCTTGATATATTCAATAAGAAAACAATATGGAGGACAGTGGGACGGCGGCTTTGGCGCGCGTGAGACGTGTTGGGAAGTAAATTGAGAATGAGAGAAATTATGGAGATACAAAATTAAAAAAGTAAATGTTTAGATTATATTGTTTTGTTGTATTATAGCAAGACATTAATTATTGCTTTTAAATTACGTGTATGTTTAGTGAAAAAGAAGGAGGAACAAGTTTTGGCTTATTGATGTTATTTCTAATTGTTATTATCAAAAACGATTACTAATTTCTTAAAAAACTGCTTAGTAACGGGTGTATATTTAATATGAGATTTGTAAAACGTTAAAACTTCATAAGGTACTGAAGTTTCTAAACATGATTGATTAGTAATTATTGCCGTTTATCCGTAGGTTTTACCCTAGTTTCACTACACGTGACTCCTGGGTGGTGCTAAACGAGCAGCAGCGAGGTGGTAGGGCGTCGGTGCCCGTCTGGATCGCGACCACAGTACACGGGTGTAAAGCTCGTCATAGTGACCAGTTTCGGCTTGTCGCGTTTCGGGATCAGCTTGTGTATATCCAGTGGCTCATATACCTAGAGACCTTCAGTCGTGGTATACGAGGGCCGACATGACGATGTAGACTATCAATGGATTTTCATCCTTTGATGGTCGCTTTCGTATTTGGACTACACTGTTCTTACCATCAGGTACTCTGTAGTCACTATGTCGAGCCAGTGTAAAGATTGCCAACGCTATTCATAAATTTTAAAAACCTTATTCCTTTGGTAGCACCTGTACATTAAATAACAAGATTGTACATAAAAATGTTATAAAATATGGCTGTACGCATAGATGGGCAAAATGTAATCAGATCAATGAAAATGATTAACGATTACATTTTACGTTTTATACCATTATTATGACTGCATTTTGCTCATTTATACTTTAAACACTACAAAATCCCAGATTTTATACTCATTTATGATTTCTTAATGTTTTAAATGGATTTAATCATAAATACAGAGCAACAAAATTAAAATTGCGACTACATTTTGTAAACGTTAATCATTAATCAGATTACATTTTGCCCATCTCTGGCTGTACGGTGAGTTGTCATTGCCTATTCCTTGGCAACAAATATGTTATAGTTAAAAAGTTACTATTCCCGCGTTCTATGTTATTCTGTAATGAGGCGTCGGCCTTTTGAATTGGAGAAAAAGAAGACATGGCTTCGGCCTTTTAAATTGGAGAAAAAGAAGACATGGCCTCGGCCTTTTGAATTGGAGAAAAAGAAGACATGGCCTCGGCCTTTAAATAAATGAAATAAATAAAGAAGACAAGGCTGTATGGCTCGATCCTTTGCCTGCCTTTTGGCGAATAAACAACAACAACAACATATTCTGTAATGAGTGCATTGTCATTAAAGAGCATTACTGTATAATAAAATGATTTGTATAATGTAATTACTATTTAGTCACGGACCTCATAAACTCTAAACAAAAAACAACAAACAACAATGACAACGACAAACACAACAAATATTGTACAGATATTATTTTTATAGTTCTACGTGTTAGCATTTAAAATTTATTAAACAATTATTTTGCAGTAAATTAAGGTAAAATTATATTTTAAAAGTCGAAGATCCACAAAGGCTTGGAAATCGTAAATGATTTACTGGGTAAATGTAAGAACGTTAAAGGCTCGGTGGCCCACTGGGTTCATCAAGTGCCGCATCGAGGATAGGATCTAACGCTGATCTACTAGCGTTTCGGAAGCGATTACCTTGAGAAGAAACCCCGAAAGAAACTCAAGGCTGCGTTGGAGTGAGACTTCACCTCGGTGTGTAAACACACCGGTTGACAGCATTCGATTGAATTAACCTTCTTCGGCACCGTTTTGGAATTAAACTAGTTCGTGTTGTGTGTGCTCACTGGGACCGTTTCCAAAATGAAGATGTTATGGAGATCAATACTACCCACAAGCCATGAGGCGTCCATGGCTTTACACAAGAATCTATTCTGAATCATCTGGAGGCTTTTCTGAGAAGACGGGGAACTATGGGTGAAGACTACGCTAGTGTGGTTCATCAGTTCCTGTCTAACGGGCATCTAAAGAAAATAAATGCTATGATTACACGAACTCTTTCTGGCGTGGTATAGTCTGCCACACGACGATTCTAGATAGACAGTGGTCCTACTAGTTCATGCATCGCGATCCAGGAAACTAGTGGAATGGATCGTCTTCAGGAATGTAAATTGGTATGAAAACATTATCATTTTTTCTTGTCCCTCGCAGCAGTAAGATCTATCGATTAAATATTTCCTTGTAAAGTAATGATTAGTCTTATTATCTATATTTTTTAATGATTTATAGCAGATACTTAACTTCAATCATGCCTGGTGGAAATGAGAATGAAAAGACATGTTCTTTGTCATGTCTATATTCTTTGGACTTCTTTCCTTAAAAAGAAAGTCTTCCTATAGTATTATGTTATATAGGATCACTTCCTTCTCCGCGTGTTTGTTTGTTAAGATCCTTTTCCTCAGAAACGCGTGCAGGTATACTGGCGAAAGTTATTGGACTATCGCAGTCTAATAGAAATAAAATAACATTGAAAGACTTTAGTAATGTCTTATGGTACTCGATATTTTTGTTTGATTACTTGACATATAAATTATTATTTATTTTATTTGTTTTGATAGCCCGGGTGAAATCCCTAACGGACCTCAGGGGGCGGGGAGGGCCGCCCCCGGTGTGTCGGTCTTGCACCGACTAAAACCCCTGGGGAATTCCTTCTTCCCGTCTGGCCGGTGCCGGAGGTACAGTGTCAACCTCTACTCCGACCCTCGGCAACGTCTGGCCTTTTGTAAGGCTGCATCTCTGCACTGCAAGGAGCGGTTTAAGGAGCCACCCCTCGCACACCTCAATATCTTGGAGCGGTGTGCGGAAATCATTAATGACTTGCAACCTCTAATCAACTTATAGGCATAACAAAGAAACTCTTTTTTTTTACTTGGGGAAAATCCTCATTGGACCACCCCGGCCGCACGCAGGGGGTGGCACTGATACCGGCTAAAAACTCCAAGATGACTACTTCTGCATATAGACGGGGACTGCGGGTCCTGTAATCAATTCCCCATAGCAACAAAAATACTCCTAACGCACCCTTGTTTTGTATACAATGACGTCAAATATTTGAGAGCTGATGACAGAATGGCTGGCATGAAAAAAGAAAGTTGTTGTTTTTAATATTTACCTCGTATGTTTTACGTCTTTTCTCTCCGTAAGAACCTTCTTCAGACTTCATCAAATACAACAAAAAATAAATCAGCCAAATCGATTTAGCCGTTCTCGAGTTTTGCGTCTAGCAACACATTCAGCGGTTTATTTTTATATATGTAAATTTCTTGTGGCCAATAGAATTATTATATATATTTTATAGCAGCTTTAGTCATGCCCTGTACTACACCTGATCACATAACATATAGGTTTATATAAATTCTAGTTCACATTGATTAGTACTCACATTCTAGAAGGCACGGTAAAGATGGCTTCAACTATGATCGGGCAGATGTTGTTAGTATTTTTATGTTTCAATTCATACAATACCGAAGTGTATGACACTTTTAAACAAATACCTTTAACAGCTGAACGACAAAGCGAATTAACCGCTAACAATGCTGATGGGTAAGTTTTTATTGTTTTCATTTTAAGTTTCTGTACCCCATAAAAAACCGAATCCTTATAAGGTCACCGATTTTTCTGGTACAAACTAACCGATACAATGGTCGTTAGTTAGTGTGGCGGGGTTTATAAAAATCTACCCAATTGCCTCTTTCGTCGTAATATGGCGGGTGCACGCTGACTAGTGACTTGGTGAATGCCCTTGCGTCTGGAAACATGGCATGCCACAGCACTAATAGTAATCCGATAAGGTTACACGAGATGTAATGATGATGAAGAACAACGAGAGAGAGAGAGAGAGAGAGAGATAATGGGCGACTCAACGACGATTGCATTGAATAACGATTTAGTAAACGTCACTTAGATAGCGGCTGTAATTAAGCAATATCAATCGCATGTTTTACTATAGAATTAGGAACACAGATTATTCTTATATCAATCACTAATATTTTATGGAGTGATAGAAGAATTTAATTATTTATGAAGCGGAAATATCTTAACCGCTTCACTGGTCACTTTTGTGTCCATCGATCAATCTGCCTGTCTCTCTGTCTGTCAAGGCTCTTTTTCTCAGGAACACGTTGAGGTACCAAGTTGAAATTAATATCATATAGTCAGGTCTGCGGTCACTTCTGGACCAAAAAAAAAATCATACTTGAAAATCAATATAATCAAAAAATACGACCGTCTGTGTCATATCTGTCTGTGTTTTATCGTTAATGCAGTTCTCGCAAGGGAATCAAATCCTATAGGATATACCCCGTTGAACTAAAATCATGAAATTTTCCAAAAGCTTTTATTTGAAACAACGCAGAATAATAGGTTAATAGATAGAAAGCAACAAAATCAAATACTGTGTGGTGTGATGATGCATTAAAGAGAATTAAGATCACCAAGTGCTGAACACCAGTAAACATAACATACAATAAAACACAATAACAAACAATAAAAGAAATGCCTTAGGAAGAAAAGAACGAATAAAATTTAGAATAGGAAGCACTTAGGGTGCTCTGCCAGCGAATTTATGGATTGGGTGGCAACGCTAGAGTTCCTCTTTGGATATGACCTCGGATCGGATGGCCACCCAGGGAATAAAACCCAATGGTGATCTACTAGAATTTCGGGAACAACTAGCTTGAGCAGACTCGCTGAAAGGAACTCAAGACAGCATCGGAGTGGTTGACGATTGCGCGACGATTGACCACAGTATGTGTCGTTTCCTTGCTACCCTTCGTCTTGCAGTTCTTTGCTTTTACCAAAGTTACGTCGTCTGCTAACAATACTTTTAATGTATGGTCATCCATAACTTTGCCCTTTATTGACCGGTTAGCATAAGCCAATGTTTAGTTAATAGAGTTATATTATTAAGTGACATACAGTTAGTCCCATTTTAATATAGTGCAAAATATAAGAGGGTAAATTGGGAGTTGAAAGTTTATACGAAAATAGGTCAATTTTGAAGTAAGTACTATGAAAACTGAAGATAATATGTAAAGGCCGGGACACTGCAACTAGTAAACGATAGAATAAGATGATTCATGTGATGGAAATAATAAATGACTTGCCTTTAGCTCGTGCACTCTCAATGTTGAACCCTGCAAAAAGACGGAAGGAAGGCGTCTTGACGGAACATGTAATAATGTAGATCGCCCTAGTGAAGGAGGATTCAATACTCCTCAACGTAAATTACTCCCTGGAGCATTTGGAAAGAGTAAGTTCACTTAAGACTTAAACAATTACTATTTAATTGTTACCTAAAAGTACTTTTTAAAGTAATGAGCAAAAGCCTGCTTCTGTAACGTATTATACCAGGTACTTATGAAATCGGTGTTTGGTCAAAGATATTTGTTGAATGTTAACAAAAAGTACCTGTATCGTGCTAAAACTGACCGGAAAGGATTGCTTGAGAAGATCCATAGACCAGGCTCAATATCACTTGGTAGGAACGGCCTATGTCCGGTAATGGAATAGAATGGGCCGATGATGATGATTTCACAAACATCGTGGATTTAGCATAAACACAAATCTGACATGATTTTGTATCCTAACTTCTATTTAATAATCTATACAATTTTTTTTCAGATTTCACGGAAGCACTAACATCTAGCGGCAAACCTTTCATGCTTGCGAGACCTCTTCGTCAGAAAATTTTAAGTGTTGGTAAAGAAGTCGGATTAAGGTACACCCTAGCCATGTCATATTTCACAGAATATATGGTCAACGATGTTATATCGCTTCATGATACAAGTAAGTATTTAAATAAACACATAACTATATAAATAAATAAATAAACACGTCAGCAAAGTCTAAGACTCGGGTACACTTTTTTACTTACTAAAAAAATTACAATTTCATAAATAAAATGTTATATGATTTGAAACGTAATTTTATGCCTGATTTTAATTTGAAAACTAAAGTAGTCAAATAAAGAAGAAATAAAATATTATTATAATAGAGAAAAAGTTAAGTAAAAAGTAAAAATGTTTCTTCGCATTTTATATGAAACTTAATTTTGTTTTTCCGAATTTTTGTAGACTGATTTGAGCACTACTGATAAAAAATGCGTCAAGTAGTTTTGGCAGTCCTCTTTTGATGTTAACCTGACACTGCCTAAAGAATTCTCAAGAAACTGAAGCTGGTGGAAATCTGATGGTGCAAGGTCAGGGCTATATGGCGGATGTATTAACACCTCCCAGCCAATCTTTTAATTTTTGCTGAGTGGCTAAAGATGTGTGTGGTCTAATGTTATCGTGATAAAATACCAAAGGGTCCATTGATCAGTTTCGGCCGCTTTCTCGTAACTTCTTGCTTTAATCTCATCAGTTGTTGGCAGTAGAGATCCGAATCGATGGTTCAGCCAAGCGGTAGAAGTTCGTAATGAACTATGTTCTTCCAATCCGATCCTACACACAGCATTACCTTATTGCGAGTTAAGCCGGATCTTGCCACGGTCTGTGAAGATTGACCGACCTTTGACCACGCCTCTTCTGACGATCACTTCAAAATCGCTTCGGTTTCATTAAATCTCAATAAAAAATCGCAAATGAGTACACGGTTACTTTCAGTGAGTTTGTGTGGCACCCAAATATCGAGCTTAATTGTGGAGCCAGCTGTTTTCAAATGGGTTAAAATTGTTTTGTGGTCAATTCCTAGTTCTTCAGCTGTGTCGTAATTACAGATATGCCGTAATTGCTCCATTTTTTTCAAAAATTGCGTCCATTTTATCTGAAACAGGGCATCCAGAGCGAGATGCATCTTTGACATGGACATGACATTTAAAACGCTTAAACCATTTTTTTGGTAACCCGGGGGAAATCCTGCATATAACCATCAGAGATGTTGTGAGGGCAGCGACTCCGGTGCGTTAGACTCCTACTGACTAAAAACCCCCGGGGTGTCCCTCTGATTGCTCCAGCCGGGCCTGGGAAACCAAATTCATCCAGACACCCAGGGAACAAAAGACCTTGTTGAGGTTACCTCTCTGTGAGGGGTAGGAGTAAAAGCTCTCCCCTCCAAAACTTCTCTCTCAGGCTGCGCGCCGGACACCGTGCACCGCCTCCTTCTCAAAAATGCTTAAACCAACATTATATTACTCTTGCTGACACTGCATTAGGTCCATAAACGTCTCAAATGTTTGTCACGGCTTGCGTTGCATTTTTTGTGATAAAATTTTAAAATGTATCAATATTGTTTCTGACCGAAAGAAAATCATTTCTAAAATAGCAATAAACATTTTACTAATTTGTTTCTTGTTTTAAATGTAACCTTTCTAAAGTCATTAAAAGCATCCAAATACAAATAGTACAGCCAAAGAGATTGTATTACAAGCTTATACATATATTATATGTATATCTGAAAAGACTTTTTCCCGACCTAATACATGTTGATATTTCGTAACTAAAGTAATATTTGGTTAATATATGTAAAGAGTAAAGTAGTTATAAGTAGTTCACAGTATCCTGTGATATCAGATGACAATGCTATTTCTATCCAGTCGAATATACTATTCCGAGACCATACTGCTGCGAAGAAAGAGGTTTGACTGATTATATGTGCACACCAAACTATATTCCCGAAGATGATCCAACGCATCAATTTTCGGGTTTGCGATGCATGAATCAAACACGACCGCTGACATTTCAGAATAAAGGATGTACCGCAAGCAATACTACACCTGCGCGAGTTAGTATAAACTTCTTTCTTAAGTCAAGACCAAAATACGTTTAGAATAAACCGGCCAAGCGCTAGTCGGACTCGCGTAACAAGGAGTTCGCACAAATAAACTATGAAAATTCTGTACATTGCTACGAAAAGTTAAAATAGATTTAGGAACAAATTTAACTTTGCCATTGATAAATGGCTGTCCCCATACTTCAATATAGGTAGCAGGCATTATACCTACTACAAATACATTTGTAATCTCAAAAACAATATTATTTATTTTTAATGTAACTACACATTTTTCCTATATTTGCGACTTAAGACCTTGCTTCTTCCCAAATTTCATGATTCTAGGTCAGTGAGATATAGATCTTATAGATTTTGATTCCCTTGCAATAACGTCAAAAACGATAAAAATATGACATAAATGGAGATATATTTTGAATCCGTTGACTTAGAAGTATAATATTTTGAGGGCCACAATAGACCGCAAAATCGAGTATTTGATATTAATTACAATTTGATCCCTTCATGCGTTCTTCAGAAAAAGGGCCTTAACAGTCGATATATAGACAACAAAGTGATCCTGTACGTGTTCAATTTTTAATTTTGGGGTACGGATAACTTTAAAATGGGTTACTCGAAGTATTAATAGAAGTCACGAATAAAAGAAAATCTCTAATAATACCAAATACACCAGATCATAACAGTTAGTTCAGCGCGGTCTCCAGTCCGATTACAGACTGTTTCATCTCAAACCTATTTGATAATAATTCTATTCATAGTAACCTTCTAATAGAACGTAATTTCATTGTTCTATCTGTTCTTAACGTTCTCATCAATGATGATATTAATTTTTAGGTTAACAATACAACTGTAGCATGGGATGCAGGTGTCGTTTATTGCTTGACCACCAATGTTACTGCCACAATAAGAACATTCAGTGGTGGTCTTTTAAAAACCGAAGTAGTCAATGGTAAAATTTTTCCTAGTGACGGTAGCTCTTGCACAATACAACTATCTGCGAAGACTGGATGCAAAAGACAGGGTAAGTGATTAAATATAATAAAAATAATAATCTAGAGCAGATAATAGAAAAATTTTCTTGAACATTCTTCTTCATCAATCCAAATACCTTGCATCCATTGTCGTCCTATGATCTGGATCAGGAAATCTGTTCGTCTTTAGGGAGATGTTCCATACCGCACTTGCCAATACGTAGTCTCTACTCGATAACTTTTCTGCCCCTTTGACTGTCGTCTCTACGATCACGTCATCCCCTGCTCACTACTACACAAATTTGCTCATTCGATGGACTATGTCAGCGATCTTTGTTCATCTACGGATTTCTTCATACAAGAGCGACGATGTTGCACCGCATATTAACTGGAAATTTTCGTTTTCAAGCACGTGGGTATTTTGGACAGGAAAACCTTGCGTAACATTACAAATGTCGCCTAGCCAAGTTGGATTCAATATGCGTCATTACTTATGGTAAAGTAATTCTCGAAACGAATCATTACATTTCAGTTGTTTGTGAGAAATTAAAAAGATGAATAAAAAACAACCGGAAAGCTATTTGTATACTATTATAGTATCAAAACTGTAAACTAAACTAACTTATAAAAGTGTATCATGGACATGTGTTAGTTTATTATTAATGTTCATGGTAGATGGATTCCTCTCGTATGTTGACCATAAACTTTCGATTTAGAATTCGTAGATGCCAGGGCGTGCTAGAAACACGCTTAGTAGATGGCGCCCCGCCCAATAAGCACAGTTAGAATTGATACATGTCACCCCATATACCCTTAAAATTGATATTATATTGTAGTACGGTATAGTACAAGTGTTATATCAGGCATAATATTTTTGTATTCGCCTTGAAGAGAGTAAAAAATTGTAAAAAACAAAATTTTCTACAAAAAAAGATATCCTAAAAACTACTTTCCATCTGTCTTTTAACATAAAGTTTAACATTTTATTTTTAGTGCCAAACATACTTTTTGGATCGATTTTATATAGTCTTATGTTCTGGAGACAGCACAATCTCTTTGCAACTGAATTGGCTACTAGAAATCCTCACTGGGATGACGAGAAACTTTTTACAGTCGCCAAAGATATGAACATTGCTTTCTACGTGCAGCTGATGTATTATGAAATGTTTCCCGCTATATTAGGTAAGATTTGGATAATAATTAGTACTTTTTTTACCTTATTTCCTTTGCTTACCTTTGTTTGCCATGCCGGGAGAGTCTTACGCCTAGTTTAAGTGAAGTCTATTAATACTTAAAACGCTTTCAAACATTTATTAAATTATTTATGAAATTGATGAATTTCATACGAATATATCGACGGGTGACAGGCTATTTGGTTTAAACGACATTTTTTGGTGATATAGTAATACATATGATGATGATGAAGAAGTCCTAGCCGGATTCGGCCACGGTGACTGTTTCAACATCGATTAAGAAAATCGAGGTCCAGTTTTCGGAAACAGTCAATTGCGCAGGAGATATTTAAGTGCACAACTGAACGCGCAGGCAGAGAAGCACTCTCTCGTCCGAGCTCCCTCAGGCCCGATGGAATGGAGAACCAGTACGATCGGAAGGGAGCGGGGTGCAGGTTTGGTCGAGTTTTCCTTCTCTGAATGCCTGGTTAATAATATAATAATAATAATAATGTGGTAGTAATATATATATATATATATATATATATATTTGAAATCGCTAAAAAACGCTGATTAACCCCTTTTTTTATTAAGGCCTTTTACCCCTCGATATTATATATTACTATTCAAAATCGTCCTAAATGTAAGAAGCGTTTCTGAAACTGGACGTAAGATTATGTAGACGCTACCTTGCATCTGGTTACACTTTTTTTAAGGACTGAACTTCCAGAAATCTCATCGACTGACTTCTGGAACCTTCGCGGATTTGATAATGAGATCATACAATGATTGCACTTCGTGATTTTTTTGTGGCTGCGTACTAATATTGCACACTCTCCTCGATTAATAAATTATTTGTTCGTCAGCACCGACGTCTTATTAAACTGCGCTCGTAACAATATTATAGACATTTAAAGTTTTATCTAAAATATACTGAACTTTAAGTTACGAGTATATCACTTTTAGTGAATTTATAATAATGTTTAATTTAAATTACTTTTGCGCAGAATAGTTGAATTACAAGAGCTGGCCCTCAGTTATTTGATAGATATAATTCATTTCATGACGTCGCTTGATTTTATAATATGATTTTAAATCATGTTTCAAAATTCTTATCATATTTTCAGGTAAAGCAAATATGATTGAGAAAGGTATAATATCCAAATACCCTGGCTTCTACGATACTTACGATAAAAATATTAATCTAAAATTGATAGAAGAATTCGCTTTCGCGTGTCGTTATTTCCATTACATACAAGAGGGTAAACAAAAGTACGTGAATTTTTATTTTATGTAAAACTTTGGCAAACCGGCTACAAAAAGGCGTAAGCGGTTAAGGTGCGATTCCAATTTTGCCAGTCGCTGTTAGTCAGCAGCGATCCACCGACCACTGCCATATTTTTTATATCAGCTCGCCAGTGTCTGCAGTGTACCTTTTTTTTATTCTTACTCGACACAGTGACTGCACCATACCTGATGGTGCAGTCCAAAAAACGCTAACGACTATTCTTCAAAGTAAAGTGTAGTCCATAAACGGGAGCAGCTATCAAAGGATTAGAATTAATTGACAGTCGCCGTCAAAATGCCGGCTCACGCATACGACGACTTAAGGTCTCTAGGTAAATAACTAGCTTTTGCCCGCGGCTTCGCTCGCGTTAAGAAGTATAATAATTAATTAGATATAGTTTTTGTGGCTTTACTTTTGTTTAGCGTGTGTAAAAAATTGGGGCCCAATCTGTCTTTAGTCGCTAAAACTGTCAAGCTATTATATTATAGTCGAAAATCTGAGAAGATTTATACAAACTTTCATCGCCTATTTTATCCCCTTAGGGGCGGAATTTATCAAAATCCTTTGTTAGGGGATCTTTACGTCTTAGTAGCCTTATGCATGCAAAGTCTCTGCCCCATCGGTTTAAAATTGACAAAGTTTCATACAAACCTTCATCCCCTATTTTATCCCCTTGGGGATGGAATTCATCAAAATCCTTTCTTAGCAAATGCCTTCGTCATAACATCTACCAGCATGCCAAATTTCAGCCCGATCCGTCCAGTGGTTTGGGCTGTGCGTTGATAGATCACTGTCAGTCTGTCAGCTAGTCAGTCACCTTTGAGTTATATATATGTAGATAATGTACCCTTACGCTGTGTCACTTTCTGGGTGAGTAGAGGTACGTTAGTGGCTGTATACACTTTACTCGTATACGGCGTGCTCATCAAAACCAGTAGAGCATCTGATCGCTTTTTATTTGTAATTTTTCAGGCTATACGACGCAAACTACAAATATCTTGGATACGTAAATGTCGTTGATTACTCCTTAAATGCCCCAAAGTTCGCTAATGTTGACGATTTGACTCATATCACTATAGGATCTGTCTACCAGCCTGGAGGAGAGATAGATGACGTCATAGACCCTGATGTGAGCATTTTTGCACTTTGCTCTTCAAATTATCACGACAGTTTAATTTGATAGTGGTAATTAAGAAATACATTTAAAGGTGAGATTTGAATTCTTGCGGTTGCAACTCAGTAGCTGCAACTCAGTAGCGGCAGCCGATATCTGAACCCCTTAAAGATAATCAAGCGTGAAGCAACATATTTTCTTTTTTTTATGAAACCTTGACAGGCTTATGAATTTTGTTATATAAAATTTACATTATATTACTTTTTATTTCTCTATGTATAAACAAAGTAAAAAAAAAGTTATGTTCTCGAGATGGCCGTGGTCGCATGCTACCCACCATAACTAAAAACAAAACAATCTACCATGATTGTCTACAAAATTAAATAATTAAAAGTTGTGCCGTACAGTCTTCGTGAAATATCGGAGCACGGCCGCAGAGCGTGCCAGCGCACGGCCACACGTGCAAGTATCAAATTAAGACTGGCGAGGGGACGGGCGAGGGGACGGGCGAGGGGACGGGCGACTGCTGTAGCGCTGCAAACATCGCCGCTGCTCGCACGCATTTTATAACGAGTTTTATTACATGTGCGCACTACAACGGGTTATTTTTTAACTTTAGTCGACATACATGCTGCTACACCATCTGATGGGAAGAGGTTGCTGTCGCCCTTTTTTTATTACATTTGTCCATACAAATGTAATAAAAGGAGCCGATGAATTGATAAATAATAACTTCTGCTACTAAAAATGAAATAACAAATAGGTATCGAGCCTGTTTTCGAAATTTTAGTAATAGTATATCGTCACGCTGTTATTCTTTCCTGGTGAGCAGGGACACATTAGTGGCTGTATTCACATTGCGTTTATATGTCATGCACAACGTGATCAGTAGCGTAACTTATCGCCGAAATCTAGTAATGTGATAGGAGTAAATAGAAACGGTCACACATAGTTTTTAATTTACAGATTGCCGAAAAAGCGGTTGGGTCGATACATAAAATTCTTGACCTGGGTACACAAGACATGCGCAAAAGCAGACTCTTCGGGCTCCCGGGGTATATTTATTACAGAAATTTACGCTGTAATGAAAGTAAATCATATACTAGCTTTGATGATTTGGCTGACATGTTTTCTAAAAAGGTAATCACGTTTCTTTACTACACATATTGAAGGATCTGACTGAGATTTCGCGACGTGAGTGCCATAAGGTCTAATGTGCGGTTGGTTCCGATCAAAATAGTTTTATTAGACATACTCGTATGTAAATAATTTGACGAGCTCTTTCCAACAATCTAGAAAACGTTATTCTTAACCCTAAGAAATCCAAAGGACTTGCAAAATTTCTGATCTCGCTCATTTTCACATGCAACTTCAGTGTTTATGTTTGGAATGCTGTATGTTTTAGTTTGTCGTATGTTAATATGTGACGTTCTGCTTCTGAAACATTAGGAACGATGCAATTTCAAAGTTTGTATAATCCGTTAGATGTAAATTATGATATAGCCATATGCATCGCTATTTGTTACTTGTAAATTTTCGTTTAAATTGCCATCAATGCTTGTAAAATCTATTACTTTATCTCTAAGCATATATATTTTTGTGCAAAAGTAACCTAATCTCAAGAATAGTTGCAATTTTACACATACGACCTTATGGAAATTATATCGATATGTATAGATAATATTTTGACTATCCTTAGACTTTTCTCAAGCATTATAAATATTATTATTTAATTAACGTCAAAGTATATCAAAGTTACCGATTTTGTTAACTTGAACTTCGCTTTGTCAATGCTTACGCCATACTCATGTTCCTATAATATAATATATTAAGTTATTTAGAGTTACATCGCGCTACGAATTTCACTTCGCGGGATAATATCATCCGAATTTTATTTGCGAACGCAGATACGCCTAGCTTGCAGTGAGGAACTAATTTCGCGTGGTTTTTTTTGTGATAGAGTTGTTACTTTTATGCAAGTGAAGTAAGGCGCCGCGCAAATTTTAACCGCGTTTTGTTTCATTTTAGTGAATATATTTCGTAGGTTTTTTCACCGCGTATTTTCATGCGCTTTCATTCGATTCATATTGTTACAAAATGTACGGTAAATAATTGTGGGGTCAGAATTTGCAGTGCGTGTTAGGCTTATGTCCTTACAAAATACCGTTTCTTTAGTTTCGTGTCGATAATTTAAGTTGCAAATAAATAAACATAATAAGTTTAATGCAAGTTTTTAAGAAGTATTCAAAATAATATCAAAATAATTCATTTTGCAGAATTTAGCAAAACTTAAAGAAGTTTATGAAGTGCCCGCGGATATAGAGTTGATGCCTGCGGCAATATTGGAAAAACATTATCCTGGCGGATACATATCCGACATTATCGCTTACATTATCCTGGAACAGTTGAAACTGAGTAGAGATGCCGACAGGCACTGGTATGAGAGGGCCGATAGACCCGATGCCTTTACACTCGGTAAGATTCATAATTATATCGAGCATGTTCCGGGGGAACGTCAGAGGCGACAAATTCTCGAGAATAGTTTTATCACTGTACTAACTAATAACCATCTAGCTACGTAACTGAGTATCTTTAAGTAGTTAACAGTTGCTAAACTAAGCAATCACTAGTTATAAATTAGATTCTTGAACAGGAAAGGTAAGCAGTTACTGTCGCCTGTGAACGACTGCAACCTGAGAGGTTTCGCCATTCCGCAGCCGGCCTGCAGGACCTGCATTGCTCACTTCTATTTTTAAGAGAAGCTGCTCCTTTTTTTGTAACCCGGGGGAAATCTCTAACAGACCTTCAGGAGGCGGTGAGGGCCGCCCCCCGGTGTGTCGGACTTGCACCGACTAAAACTGTGCTCCTTCCCCCGCCTGCCGAGTGCCAAGGGCAAGGCTGAGCCATCTTCCTCGGCACCCGGCGAAAGAAAAGCTGCGTCTGAAAACCCGTTTCATTGTTTAAAATGCGCGACAAGATTATTCTAGACAGTTGTATTGTCCATGAAAGTATCACAAGAATTCCGTAAATACTTTAGAAGCAATGAAGCAAATTGAACTAGCAGAAAGTTTTAAACCATTTGATTAATCATAGCAATTTATTGTTGGCAGTAGCTTATAAAATATATATGTAAAATATGATAAATATAAATGTTTCGTTTCAGAACAACTTTGTGAAATCAGGAAATCAACTTTAGCACAATTGTATTGCAATGTGGGAGATGGAATTACTAAAATCCAGCCAAACGCCTTCCTCGTAGTTTCTTCAGAGTAAGATTTTTTTTTAAATTTATATATATATATATATATATATATAATCCTAGTTAAACAATATAGTAAGAATTATATAATTATATTACAAACAAGCCAACTCTAAGTGGGAATTTGAATCATCGCTTAATCATTATACATGGTGATTCTCAACTGTTTTCCAATTGTTTTTATACACTTGCTCGACAAAGTGACTATATTTCCCTTGATGGAAAGTGCAATGTAGTCAAAGAAGGTAGCGATTATGAGGGAATGGGAATTCGTTGGAAGTCACCGATTCAATTCAAGCGAATTCAGTGGTAGTTGATTAATAACTTATTTCGATAAATAAGCTTGTACAAAATCATTAATTAAATTTGTTTCAGTAATGCTATCGTGAACTGCAGTGAAATACCAACCATTAACTTCAATGCTTGGAAAGAATGAATAAATGAAAATTAATCATAAATCTAACCTTTTTATCTTTTCACATCACACATGTATGTAAAACAAATAAAAGAGATAGCAATATATATATTAATAGATAACAAATCAATAACTTTACTGACTGACTGGGTTTGTCAATGGTGAAGCTTAAATTTATGAAAATAATTATATATACTACAGAAAAATCTAGTATCATAAAATGGATTCTGCTAGCTAATAACTGTTGAACCATCTTGTCAGCTATGATAGTTCCAATTTTCTTTACCAGTACCTGTGATTTTTGTATAGAAGTCATAAATATAATAATGTGTGATTTGAATTTATAAAAATGATAAAAATAAAATTTTAATTTTCTTTTATTTTAATGTGTTTTTATTGACCGAGTGAAGCAAGATTTCTGAGTCATCTAAGGACGTTCGGCATTTTGACTTTCTAGCTGTCAAAGTCTTATAACTTTTAATAAAATAGTAGGTATATTCAAATTAGAATATACTATGTAAACCTGTGACGTATAGCCAAATAAATATGATATATGACATAATTAAAAAAAATTGGATGGAGCTCCCATACATGTAATTGGGGAGATTTTTTTAAATTTTAATATTACCTGTTGGATATGGTTGCAAAGAATCCTCCGGCTAGGTATAACGATGATTTGTGCAAGATGACAGGCAATTATGGGATAATAGGACCTGATAATCGGGATCAGTGGCAAACCTTAGGAGAGGCTTTATCCAGCAGTTGATAGATACTGCACGATGACGATGAGTTTTACTAAATTTAATATCGACTAGCTTAATTGTAACCGAGTTAATGAGTGGAAGTAACAAAAATAATCTAACTGGTTAAATGGTCAGCCTGGTGTTTTTTTTACTAATATATAGCATTAAGCAGATATGTTGGATTTACTTAAAACTATTTTCGTGGTAGAAAAAACGTTAAATCTTACTATGGAGTAATAACTAGGAAGAGTTGTGGTTGAATACACGTCACACCATCTCCCACATTCACATCCATACCCATTCCCGACTATCACATATTTCTTAATTCAATGTTTTTTATATTGTAATCTCGATTTTTGGGATCTCGGTCTTATCGTTGTTATTTTTTATTGTGAATCGATTTCTACGATAATGATTCGAATTGATTCAAAAATGGATCTTTTCTGTGAAGAATCGACAAAACACACTGAAAAAGTGAAGCAACGTACTTTCTGTTTCCGTATGCTCATGATCATCTTGTTTTATCGTGTTTATTCTGCAACTCTGTAGCATTTTCTATGCGAGTGCAACATAGTAACGGCATAGTATAATTATAATCAGTAGCTCACGCCGTGAGAACTCGCTACAGATAATTGATTTAATATTGTTCTATTTTAGTATATTTTAACTTAACTTTGGACAAATGGTTTACTATTTTTTCATAATTCTATGAACTGTTTCGAGTATTTCTAGGTAAATTGAATGAATTTTAATAGTAGGTACAGTTTTCTTTCATGCATTTTAATTTGCAAGCAGGAAGATATTTAATGTGTGCACAGATGCAAAACGCTCATATTTTGTCGTTTTTGCATTCAATGTTGGCACAAAGCTAACAAATTGAAGCCATTAATTTTGGAACATTTCGGAGGTTTTGTGTTCCAAAAACCGGCCAAGTGCGAGTCACACAGGCGCACAGGATGTTCCGTACACGACTACAGTAGACTTGAGAGAGTCTACTGGCCGAAAGCAGTGAGATGTATCACATAAAAGCATAAAAAGTATTATTATCATATTATGTTTGGGCATTTAATAAATATACTGACTGCGATTCGCGTAATTTCCAGTTACAAGGACTTATAATTCAAATTCTACCAAGTTATAAGTCATTATATGAACTAAGTCTGAGGCTGAGATTTATAGAGGCAACTTTATGCTTGCTCAACGAATGTCAAAGGATTTTGTAAGTCACCGATTTTGTCAACACGGACTGCGCTCTGCGAATACTATGGCTATTTTTATGTTCCTTTTATATATTCAGTTTTTGTCAAAACGAATTTCTTTCTTGAGAAGTTTGCTAAGCAAAATTGAAATAGCGTCTACAAATCTCAGACAAAATCTCAGGATCACTTTTAACGCCAACTAAAAAATCAATTTTTAAATGAACACTGTTATACGTTTTAAAGCATAATTTTATGCTTGTTGGATTCGTCTCGAGCAGCGGTCGAGCGCGCACGCGTTTCGTCTGCGCTCTGTCCGGATCGACCTCTCTCTCTCGTACGTGACGCGCCGCGCATCTGGCCTTCTTGCTCGCTCAACCAAACAAGTTTCGCCGCTTGGCCACGCGTATCCGCGTCCCACTGCGCACGGGACCTTTTTATACTCCTACCCACGCGTCCCATCTTTAATATTATTATCATAATAATTATTTAAAGACTGGGACACAGGACCGGATTTACGGTCTATCGAGCCGCCAAGGGAGGATTAAGCTGTCGGGGCCCAAGTTACCAGCTTCGTGTTCTTCTGAGACCATCAAGAAAAGGAGACGCGCTTGCGGGAGCTATGGCCTCAGGGCCGCGCCGAGAGAGACCCAGCTAGAGAAACCGTCACCCCAAGAGGAGTCCCCGGGTAATGCCGCCCGGGGACAAATCACAGTATTTAAAAGGCCCTTTTAAGGGCCAAACAACAACACCACCATCTACCAACACCGCCAACACGGGCGGTAGGCGTCCGCTGTCGGATCCAATGCCTGACCCCGGAGATGCCAACGCCCCTCCCCTTTCATCGAGTTCGTCGGACGCGTCGCTCAGGATCTTCGAGCCGCCGCGGTTGGTTGCTGACTCTCCGGGGCCCATCGCCGAGCCGGATCGCCCCGTCGTCGTGTCGCCCTGTGCTGGGGGGCAGTTGCACTCCGATGGCGATGCTCGACGCTGCACTGGGGGTGCGATCCGCCGCACTGGCGTGCCGCATCGACGTGCCGCCGTGTCGCCGGGCCGCAGTTCCTCATCATCGTCGTCGAGCCCCGTCGCCGGACTGCACTGCCGGACCGGCAGGTCGTCGCGGCGCTCGGGGAGATCCGCAAACGCCGGGGATATGCCGCTGAGGATTAGCGAGCCGCCGCGTCGAGCTGGTGATTCGTTTCGTCGCTCCGAATCGACAGAGAACCTCGTCGAGCTTCAGAAGCGGTTGGAGCGGCACATTATGTTGCCTGCCCCCGCTTCCCCCTCCGATGCTCACCAGTCGCCGCTTGCCATGCATCCGCCCCCAGTTGACTATTACGCGCCGTCAGCCGCTGCATCGACTCCGACACGGATATACGAGCGTGACCTAGTCACACTCGCCCAGTTTGTTGAAACTGGGCTCCTGTCGGAGCCGATGCTCCGGTGGATGGCGCTGTTTCTCCGCATCAGGGAGGCGGAAATGGAGGGTCGCACGCTAGACCCGATAGATATCTCTGCGCTCAATCTGGCAATCGAGGGCGTGATCGAATTGCCAGCCATCCAGCCCGCCGTGACGCATCGCAGCCCTAGGAAGGGGAAACGCAAGGGAAGGAGCAGTGACGGCGACGAGTGCCTGGGCCGACTAGTCCGCCCTCGCCTGTCGCGCTCCGTGTCGCCGACGCCCTTGTGCCGTGACTCTTTCCACTGGCATATGCGTGCGTCCATCTCGCCGCCACAACCTCCACTGCAACCCGCCACCATCGTTGGTGACGGACCCACTCCGGGCGAGATCCCGCCAGTGCGCACCACTGTGTACGCCCGGGACAAACCTTTGCCGCCTAGAGAAAAGAGGCGAATAAAGAAGTTGCCATTCGATGAGTACACGGCTGCCTTCACTGCGGGTGCCACCATCGTCGCGCCATCGCGCGTCGCACCGGCCCCGGTCACAGGACCGCGCGCCGTGCCTGCAACCGCTGCGGCGCCTGTGCGCCGCGATGCGCTGGCGCCCACAATCGACTCGGCTGCACGCCCGCCGACTTCTACTGCAGCCACCGCCGCAAGACCTACCCTGCCGCCCGGAGCCATTACAACCTACCAGCCGTCCGGAACTACCTATGCTAGTAAAACAAAAGCCAGTAAGCAGAGACCTGTCCCGCCGGAGCAAACAACGACCGTTCCGGCCCATAAGGCCGCGCCCGCTGGCGCACAATACGCACCGCCTCAGGTGCAATCGCTCACACTGAGCGTACCTCCCCGCGGCACCGCACGCGCACCTACTGCGCCGCCAGCTTCGCTGGCTGCCTCTCAGCCGGCGGGACAGGCCTCCGCTGACCCGGCCGCTGCTTCTCAGCGACATAGACATAAGCAACCGAAACAACAACAGAGGAAAGTAGACGTATTCCCTCCTCTGATTGTGGAAAAGTTACCTGAGTGGCAACGCCACTTTAAGCAGCTTGCCCAAATGCTCGGACGGTCTCCGAATGCGCGCCCCTACGGGACAGGGGTGCGGTTCTCGCCAGAGAGCGAAGAGGAATACCGCGTCGTACAACGCTACCTTACTCGACTCGAGAAGGATGAGCGAGTGGCGTGGTTTACCTACTCGCTCCCGGCCGAGCGAAGCCTCAAGGTGGCCATACGTGGACTTCCTGCGGACACTGACCCACAGGAAATCATGGCCGCCTTACAGGAGCGAGGCTTCCAACCCGAGTTCTGCAAGAATGTGAGAGCTCGAGGAGGCAACCCCAGTTGCCTCTTTTATGTGATTCTGAAGCGGCACGAAGGCCTCACCCCTGCGATATTTGAGCTCAATGAGCTCATGTATATGCGGGGTGTGGTCGTGGAGGCCTGGCGCAGTCGACTGGGTCCTGCACAGTGCCACAGGTGTCAGGAGTTCCGGCACAGCTCCCACCAATGCCACAAGCCGCTAGCTTGCGTCCGATGCGGTGGTGAACACACCGCACGCGACTGCGGTCGTCCCAAGGAGGATCCTCCTACCTGTGCGAATTGCAAGGGTCCACACCCTGCAAACTTCACCAGGTGCCCGGTGTTTAAGCGCGAGCTGCGCAACAAACGGGCTGGGACGCTCGCACGAACGGGCGCGGGCGCAGAACGCACCGGGCAAGCGCTGCCACTGAGCAACGCCGTGGAGGAGGCAGCGCCAGCTTCGCTGATGGCGCCTGCTAATAATCCCACTGGCCTCAGTGGATCGACTGGGCAAGGTAACAAGCGTTCACGTGGCAAACGCTACAAGAAAAGAAGATCTGCCGCGGCAAGGGGCCGAGCCGCGGCAACAAGTGGACAATCAGAGGGGGAGGACCTGCGCCTCCCTGCACCTGCATCACCGCAGCCGGCGCGGAAACTCGACACACTCGCCAATACTATAGGAGTCATCAGGGAAATCCTTGATGCCGTGCAGGAAGGCGAGAATGGTCAAAAGGCCGCCCTGAAAGGATTGTTTAAGCTCCTGTGCAATGGACAATAAAACAATAAAACCTTAAGGGTGGTACATTGGAATGCCCAGTCTCTCCGGAGGAAGAAAAAGTTGCTGGCGCACTTCCTCCGTGAGCAAAACGTTGACGTGATGTTGATATCAGAATCCTACCTGCGTGATGTCGACACTTTTAAAGTGTCGAACTATTACACGTACAGGAAAAACGAGAAGAGGCCCGACGGCGCCCCATATCGCGGACTTGTGGTGCTCGTCAAAAGGAATGTCATACACCAGGAGATACCTTATAAAGAATACCCATCACTCTATGCCCTGGGAATACTGCTGAACGTTAGAGGGCATCACTTCAAGCTCTATGCGGCATATAAGCCACCGGGTCGCCAGAATTTCCAGTCTTTCTGTGCGGACATTGGGGATATATTGCTGCAAGACTCAACTCCGACAGTGATAGCCGGCGATCTCAACGTAAAGAGTACGTACTGGGGCTCGAGTACGGATACACCGATGGGCAGAGCGTTTTATTGTCACTCTGTGGACAATAATTACGAGATAATCGGACCGGACGCGCCGACCCGGTACGGTTATAATTCGCAGGATGTACTGGACATCGTAATCTACAGAGGTCTACGAGCACCACCGAGGCAGACGGTTCTCCCGGACCTGCCGTCGGACCACCGACCAGTCCTTCTCGAGTTTTCTGATTCTTTACCAACACGAATTAACGTCCCAACATCACGTCTCAGGGTAGATTGGACCGCATTCGTGAAAGAGCTTGAAAACACGAACATCACGAGACCGATGTCCTCTCGTGAAGACGTTGAGTGGATGACGGGTGCCTTGACACGAAGCATTCAAAGCGCTCTCCGTCGATCTAGCCATACGGCTCCGGTCGGGGGTCGGCTTAAGCCACTTCCCCGGCGGATCCAGATGCTAATCGACGAGAAGAGGGCGCTGCGACGTGCATGGCAACAAACCCGTTGCCCTTTCACGAAATCCAGATATAACTCGATGGTAGAGCGAGTTAAAGCGGCCCTCGATGACGACGCAGCGGAATCGTGGGATAGCTTCATAAGAGATTTAGGGGATTGCAGCGAACGCCTGCCCTCTATACACCGCTTGTGCCGGAACTTGTCAGCGGTTCCATCGCCGGTCAGACCTCTACTGGATAAAAACGGTCACCCACGATTCACGGCAAAAGATCGGGCGGAGATATTTGCCGAGTGTCTGGAGAGACAGTTTTCCCTGAACCCGGTATCGGATCCCCAGCACGATATCGATGTCAAAAGACATCTGGATCGCTTCTTTTTAGAGCCTATAGCCGGTAGCAGTGAAGAAGGCACCGCTCTATATGTTAGTCCGCACCAGGTTCTGCGGACTATCAGAAAATTAAAGCCTCGAAAAGCCCCTGGAATAGATAAAATTACTAATACAATGCTTCGTCATTTGCCGTTTAAGACCGTTGCGGCAATGACACGATTATTTAATGGAATCCTGCGAAGCGGCCATTTCCCACAAGACTGGAAACTTGGAAAGGCCGTAATGATACCGAAACAGGGCAAACCTCTGCAAAAACCTGAGAGCTATAGGCCTATCACGTTGCTTTCCACGATGTCTAAACTGTTCGAAAAGGTTCTACTTGGGTTCTTAAGACCCCACATCACACCGAGAGAAGAACAGTTTGGTTTCAGGGAAGAGCACTCAACTGTACTCCAGCTCACTAAAGTCATCGACACTATTGCCCGAACCCATGACGACAATCAGCACTTCGCTGCAGTGCTACTAGATATGGAGAAGGCGTTCGACAGAGTATGGCACGAGGGGCTGCTATACAAGCTGTCGACGTCGTCGGCCCCCAAGAAGATTACCCATATAATAAGATCTTTCCTGGAAAACCGCCGCGTCGTGGTAGCGGTGGAGGGGATCACCTCCAGGGACATTCCTGTGCGGGCAGGAGTCCCTCAGGGTAGCTGTCTCTCGCCGTTGTTATACGCGCTGTACACCGATGACATTCCGCTGGTTGGTCAGGCGGAGCTCGCGTTGTACGCAGACGACACGGCATTTTATGCTTCAGCGTATAAAGCAAAAACTGCTGCTTCAAAACTGCAAAGACAACTCGATGCTCTTCCTGAATGGCTGGCGAAGTGGAGGTTGGCAGTCAACGTGGGGAAGACACAAGCTCTTGTCACCAGAGTGCGGACAAGAGTACCGCCGCCACTGACGCTCCAGGGACAGACTATTCCTTGGTTGGAAAGAGTCAAATACCTGGGTGTCACCATCGACCGAGACGTTACCTTCAAGAGGCACGCGGAGGGTGTGATCGCGAGGGCTAAAGTAACCAGGAGAATGCTGCAACCAGTGCTTAGCTCGAGGCTCCCACTTCGAACGAAGTTAGGGCTTTACAAGACCTACATTCGGTCGCGGCTCACGTACGCGGCCCCGGCATGGTATTCATACCTGTCCACATACATGAAGAAGCGGCTTCAAGCCCAACAGAACCTCTCTCTACGCGCGGTGTTGGGTGCGCCGTGGTACGTGAGCAACGCCACCATAGCCCGCGATTTAAAAGTCGAAAGCCTGGAAGCTTTTGTGAGCAGCCTGGCTACTAGGATGTTCAAAAGAGCGGACTCGTCGGCGCACGTTCACCTCCAGAACATTGCGCCGCTCCACGCAAGACCTCCAGACGAAGGTGAACGCTACGAGATACAGAGAATTAGATGCATTAAAAAGGAAAAGCCTAAAGCCCGCGATCTAGTCCTTACCTAGACTGCGCCCGACCCGGAGAGGGCGCGCTGGAGAGTACTAGGCGGATGTGCGAACAGATCGCTCACCCTCATGATTCCGATCCCACAGAAGAAACACCCAGATGGACTCCGTAGATTTCCACCAAGAAGGACGCGCGAGCCACCTTCGCTCAGTGACCCGTCTGTCGTTGCAGACGGAGAAGAACGCCGCCGTCAGGAGGTCCGCCTCGACACGGCTTCCCGCTTCAGTCCCCCATCATACTTTGTAATTAGGCTAAGTTTTAAATGTAAATAAATTCCTCTGTTGTTGTGTTTTTATTTTATTTAAGGCTTAGGTTAGTTTTTGTACATACGTTAGTTAAGGTTTAATTAGGTACTAGTTGTATAAGAATTTGTAATATAGTCTTAAGTTTAGGTTTAAGTTATATTGTAAATTTTTATGCAATAAATGGCACCACTCAGACCTTATCAGCGGATGGATGAAAGAATGAAGTATGAAAGGCAGTGGAATGGAGTGGTGCGAAATTCGAATTATGCTTGTTTCTAATTTAAGACAAAATTGTAGTCAAATGAACAAAAAAAAGGTTCAGTAATATTGAACAAAGTTGAGTAAAAAGCAAGAATAAAATGAGATTTGAGATACAAATTTAAATATTAGGTAAGGTAGTAGGGGGGTGCATTTTTGAAGCCTACTAAAAATATTGCAAAATTTAAAAGAGGTATGTTATATGATTTTAAGCAGAGAGTCGAAGCTGCTCGCGTCCGTAGGTTTTACCCTAGTTTCCCTACACGTGACTCTTGGGTGGTGCTAAACGAGCAGCAGCGAGGTGATAGGGCGTCGGTGCCCGTCTGGATCGCGACCACAGTACATGGGTCTAAAGCCCGTCATAGTGACCAGCTCCGCTTGTCGCGTTTCGGGATTAGCTTGTGTATATCCAGTAGCTCATATACCTAGAGACCTTCAGTCGTGGTATAAATGAAATGAGATGAAATATAATTTTATTCAAGTAGGCCTACTTCCAAGAACTTTTGAATCGTCAAAAAAAAGCAAAAGCAAAGTGAATCTACCACCGGTTCGGAAAGCAGAATCTACCGAGAAGAGCCGACAAGAAACTCTGGTAGTTGCTCCTTTTAACATAATGAGGTACAATAGCAGGTATAATATATAAAGTATTGAATGCCCCGCGAGAAAGATTGCATATATTAAAACCACGCACTTTTATCATTCAAACAGTCTTTAATGGAATAATATCCCTTTTTAGCAATTTAGTTTTAATAGTTTTTTTTTTAATTTCAATAGTGGTAACTCCAAGTAGTCTTTAGGTATTGTATTGTATAAGCGAATACCGAGCCCCATGTAGGAACCAGGAACCTTTTTAAGTCGGTAATTAGGTAACACTAATTTGTGTTTATTTCTAGTATTAACATTATGAATATCTACTACTCGCCAAAGATAGATGCAGATTTTGTCGTATGTATATAATACAGGCGTAAATATATTGCGATGGAACTGTTAAAATACCGAAGTCATTAAAACGTTATCTAAGCGAGACTCTAGTCCTTAAATTATAGATAGCACGCATAGCCCTCTTTTGCAAAACGAAAATCGTTTTCAAATCAGCAGCATTACCCCACAGTAAAATACCATAAGACATAACGCTGTGAAAATAACTAAAATAAACTAATCGAGCTGTTTCAATATCTGTGAGCCGCCTGATTTTACTGGCTGCATAAGCGGCCGAGCTGAGTGTCCCTGCAAGACGTGTAATGTGTGCACCCTACTGTAATTTTGAGTCCAAAGTCACTCCCAGAAACACTGTGGACTTTACTATATCAACGTTTTCTCTATTAAGTATTATGTTTTTACTGAACTGTCGTACATTAGGCATTGCAAATTTAATACACTTGGTTTTCTTAGAATTTAACATCAAATTATTTACTGTAATCCAATTTAATATCTCCTCCATAGCCCCACTTACATTGTCATAATTGCTTGTATTTCTATCAACCTTAAAAACATGGGATGTGTCATCAACAAATAGAACTATGTCACAGATATTGTTAACAAAAAATGGGAGATCATTAATGTACACTAAGAATAAGAATGGACCTAAAATCGAGCCTTGGGGCACGCCCATCATGACAGGTGAGCCGGAAGAATTCGCGTTACCAGTACTGACACACTGAGTCCTTTCGTTTAAATAACACTTAAGTAATTTGAGAGCGGGATTTCTAATACCGTAATGATAAAGCTTACATAGTAGAGTATTGTGATCAACACGATAAAAAGCTTTGGATAGATCGCAAAATATACCGATTGCATTCTGTCCCTCCTCCCAAGCATCATAAATGTGTTTAAGAAGAGCATTTCCGGCATCAGTTGTAGAATGCCCTTTGGTAAAGCCATACTGACTGTTGTGTAAAAGATTATTTATATTAAAATATTTTACCAATTGATTTAAGTTTTTTTTTTTTCAAAAATTTCACTTTGTGCTGGCAAAATTGGAATAGGCCTATAGTTAGTGGGGTCTCTCCTACAACTAGATTTAAAAAGAGGAGTTATTTTACTCAATTTAATTAAATTTGGAAAAACACCTCAACTAATGCAATCGTAAAACCTCTGCTAAATAAGGAGCAAGAGTGGATATAGCACATTGTAAAACCTTTACAGAAATTCCCCAAAAATCGCCTGTTTTCTTTCGATGGATTTAAATGAGGTTATAATATCTGAATAATTTAATATTTTAAAATTAAATAAAGTGGGGCACTCCTCCACATTGCTTCTAAGCAAGGACTCTGCCTTAATTAGAGAAGAATCTAAGAACCGTTTTGTATCTAACGGTATATTTGCGAAGAACTGATTAAATTATTGAGCAATATCAAAATCATTATTTATAATTTTATTATTAACACAAAGAACGATATTTTTATCGGATTGGTCTAATTTGCCGGTTTCAGATTTAATAACATTCCATGTAGCTTTTAACTATATTCGAAGAATGCTTGATTTTACTACTAAGGTAAATGGACTTTGTGCAATAGCATACCTTTTCAAATTTTTTTAATACATCTTAACGTATTATATAAAACTTGGACTAAAATTATATTTTATCATATAATACAATTCAAATAACCTAGTTCTACTTTTATATATACCAACAGTCGCCCAGTTATTAAAAGATCTCTTTACAGTAAATGTTTTTTGTGTAAAAAATTTTTTCGAATTCCTTTAACACGGAATTAAACAGGATTTTATAAGAATTATCCGGATCACCATGTTCGTGGGACTTATCAAGCATTACACTGTTTTGTATGCTGCTCCTAAAAATAGCTATACGTTGCTCAGTGACTGGCCTGCAAGTTATCTTTGATGATTATTAACTTTTACATTTTTTACTGCAATCAGTTGGCCAAAGTGATCAGAGCCCCGCTCATTCAGAATTAGTTTTTTAATAACATTAAAGTTACAGAAAAAATTATCTAAGAAGTAGCTGAAGTATTTGTAATTCTGGTCGGCTCTGTGAAAAGATGCTTTAAATTAAAACAATTAAAAAAACTTAAGAAGTTACAAGTACTTAGTGAAATTTCTAATAAATTTGCATTAAAATCTCCACAGATTATTATCTGCTTAAAATTAAAACTTACACTTTTCATAGCATCTTCCAAAATATTTTCAAAAATATCATAATTACCCAAAGCGGGTCGGTAAACGCATAATATTATATACAATTCAAGTTTTATACAGGACAATTCAATCGTATGCTCAACAGAAAGACCAACAATATCCTTGCGTTCCCTGCCTTTTACATCATTTGAAAGAAGAATAAGGGACCCGCCATGAAATGCTGACCTTCTTACAAACGAACTTACTAATCTATCATTTGTGTTAACAGTCACACTTTGAAATTTATTTAACCAATGTTCAGTAACACAAAAAACATGAACATTATTATTTTCCACAAATAAATCTATTTCTAAAATTTTGTTCGACAAGCCTTGTATATTTTCATGAACAATATTGAGAATATTGGCCTCGTCCATTGTCTTACTTTCTAGTTTAAAGTACTAGAAGCGTCAGACTTAGAGGTACTTACTACATTGTATTAATTTCTTTTCAGCATTACTAGTACAACTATTTAACACTGAAGAGTCGCTTAACCTATTAATATTGTAAGCTAACAAAGTAGCTATATCATGTTTATATTTTTTGGGAAGGTACATACTATCCCACGTTAAATGAAAATCTATAATATTAAAATGAATCGCAAAATGTCTTGATAAGCGCGAAACTCGAGAACGGCTGAATCGATTTGGCTGATTTTTTTTTTATTGTGTTTGATGAAGTCTGAGGAAGGTTATTACGGAGAGAAAATTTTTAAAAATTCCCTACAACTGTCTAAAAATAACACTTTTCTGTATTCTAATACAAAAGATTTGTTATAAGTCAATTTGAACTTTAACACCATACCATAAAGTTTAAATGTTAGTGGACGGGTTCCGGGAAGGCAAAACAATTATTGAGTGACGTATAAATATTAATGTCAATATTTGTCAAGTTTTATACATATAACATTAAGGCCAGGTTCCTTCATACAATTTTCAAAAAACAGCCGACGGGGAAACTATTAACATTAAAAAAACAATGTGACTTTGTTTTAGAAAAATAGTACAGAACAAGGTCTGCCGGGACAGCTAGTTATATATAGATTATAAATTAAAATAAAGTCTTTTCTCTTGGATTTTTTTATTTAAGTTAAATTTTTATTTTATTGACTACGGTAGGCTCTAGGCTTCTTTCGGACAGGACGCTGGAGCAAGGCCTTCGCCAGAGGCCTTCTTCCATAACAGGATATACGCCGGGCGGCGTGCTTGAGGGAGCGCGTCGCCCAGATCCGTGCCTGAGCGGTGTGCGATGTGTCCCCGCACACCGCTCCAATGACAAATCAAGGAGATGAGGGTAGAGTGGCACCTTACACCACTCTCCCCGCCAAATGTGTTAGGTGTACGCAGGGGTGGCGACTATTTAACCACTCCCTGCCAAGTAGGCGGGACCTGCAGAAGGCTAGACGTCGCCGAGTGCCGAGGAAGATGGCTCAGCCTTGCCCTTGGCACTCGGCAGGCGGGGGAAGGAACACCTCGGGAGTTTTAGTCGGTGCAAGTCCAACACACCGGGGGGCAACCCTCATCGCCCCCTGTGATCCGTTAGGGATTTCTCCCGGGTTAAAAAAAAGGCTGTAGTCTTCTTTGAAACAACTGTTATTTTTTTACACTTCTCTTTTACAAAAAAAAACAGAACTGAACGGAGACGGGGAAGGCCTCCCACGCATGGACGATTCGTTGGCCTATGGGAGGCCAAGAAGAAGGTACTTGAGGAAACTCGAGAGCAAGAGCGGTGTCAAGCCGAAATTGACTTGATTGGGTCGGCACGGAGCGCTCGCACTCATCACAAGCTGCAAGTTGCGGCCGCTGTGGATGAGGGCACATCGGTGTATGCCCAGAAGGCGATAATTGATAGGAATTTGGACTTGTTCGGTGATTTGCTGGCCAAGTCCAAAAACCTAAAAGGTACAATCGTACGTGACATGAAAGCCGCATTAGCGGCCTTCAAAGATGCTGCCGAGGTCTTGGCATCGAGTTCTGTTTCAGAGGAGACCCGCAAACTTCATGCGGAGAATGTCGTCCTCCGAAATAGACTCCAGGACCTTGAGGCTGTTGTGGCTGCTATGCGCGCCGAACAGAAAGAGTGTGACATGCGGGGCCTAACGCGGACCTATACGCAGGCCGGCTCCGCAAACAATGAAGAGACCCGTTGCTCAGAGATCGGGGAGCTGAAAACTTTGCTTCTCGATTCATCGAGTAACATGAGTCGCAGACTGGAGGTTCTGGAGAGGTATATTCTTCGCCCTCCACTGGCCTCGGACAAGGCGCCCTATGCGACGCGAGCGGCTGCGCGGAAGGCTCAGCCCAAGCCAGCCGCCCTCGTCGCGAGGGACGCCCCATCTGATACAGATATTGCTGAGGCGGGCCGGCGCTCTACCCCTGTCCCCCCCAAGCCTTCCAAGGGCAAGGGGAAGGGGAAGAAAAGCCGGCCCCCTCCCACTCAAGAGTTAAACGCCGCAGACTGGCCTCCTCTCCCCGCCCCTCTAAACTCTTCTCAACTTGTAGAAGAGAGCTGGGCAGTGGCAGGGAAAGATGGCCGGCCCGTACGGAAAAAGAAGAGAAAGAAAGTGGCCTCACAGCTACCAGAAAAGAAGAAAGAAGGTGAAGAAACCAAGAATAAGGGGAGAAAGAAGAAAGAAGAACAGAAGAAGCGCCAAACTCAGCAGCCCAAGATACGGTCGCCAAAAATGGCGGCTGTCGTCCTCAAGTTGCAGCCTGGTGCCAAAGAAAAAGGAGTGTCCTTTGAAGGAATTATAAATCAGACAAGTGGTGACGTCTCCCGTCTTTGTGAACGGGAGGCCATCACCAAATTGATGGTGCGGGGTACCCTCTCAGACAACAGGAAAATCCTGGTGCCGGGGTCCCCCGCCGAAGCCGCCGCAAAGGCCGATGCCCTGCACAGGCTTCTTAAGGAGACCCTCCCTGCGGAGGATGTTCTTGTCATTAGGCCGGTTAAGCTCGTATCCCTACGACTTTCCGGCCTCGATGACAGCGCTAATCCCAGCGTAATCGAGAATGCGATAAAGTTTGGCGGTCAATGCCCCGCTGAGCACGTAGACCTGATCAAGGTCTCCGCTGTGCGCCACAGCAGATTCGGCCTCGACATGGCCTGGGTTACTTGCCCAGCCGATGTCGCGGCCAGACTGCTAGAGAGTGGCTTAAAGATCGGTTGGGCGAGACCCCAGGTCCGCCTAATGCCCCCCCGTGTTCCTCGCTGCTACAAGTGCTTGGAGCCGGGACACGTGGGGGCAGTGTGTGGGTCTGCTGTGGACCGCAGCGACCTCTGTGCGAGATGTGCTCAGCCGGGGCATAAAGCCTTAATGTGCAGGGCAGAAGCTAAGTGCGCAGTATGGGCGGCCGCGGGTCTTCCCGCTGGCCACCGAGTCGGCGGCGAAGCCTGCGCTGCCGCGCGACAGCCTATACGGGCTAAAAGGAGAGGCAATGCCAAAGTCGCCACTGCGGAGACCAACACAGAGCCACCGAGGCCTCCCGATCATCCGGGGACCTCGCAGGGAGTGCCGGGTGGATCATCTGAGGGGATGACCACTTAGGCTATACTCCAATGGTGTGTGCGTGTTCCCACGCACCATTTGGCGATGGAGAGGTGATGAACTCCACCCACCTCTCCCATTCCTAGGTGATGCCTGCAAGGGCGCGCGCGCCGTGCCGCGGTTTTGTGCACCCAAGTGTTTCCCGTAGCCCGACGCACCCTGCGAAAGGAGGAACACCCCGGTGGTTTTAGTCAGTAGGAGTCTGACACACCGGGGCAGCGGCCCTCACCGCTGCCCTGAAGGTCCATAAGGATTTGCACCGGGTCAACAAAAAAAAAAAAAAAAAAAAAGGAAGTTTTTCTCCTTGTTTCAAAAATTCATAGAACAACATCAAAGTTTCGTTCGACAAACCTTAAGTTACAATATAAATACTTTCTAAACATACGCTCTTGAATGCCTGCGCTGAGGTATTGAAATAAAAACCCTGGAATTACGGTATGAAAAATCTTTATTATTTTAATATTATTATCTGCGATAATTCTCTTTACTAAGCATTATAAGATAATTTTCCATAAAAGTAACCATGTTTCCTGATTTATTACAATACATTAAGACGAGACCTAACAGTAAAAAAATTTAAAGTGACTATTGAAAACCATTGTTTTTTTTATTTAACATTTAATTCTTTTGCAGTATGAAAAAATAATGTTTTACTTTGATTACACGTCGTAATCGTCATCTGACACTTCTTTCCAAGCATCAAAATTGATTTTCGGAATTTCACTGCAATCCACTAATGGATTCCTGAAAAAAACAAAAGGATTTAGAGCCAATCAACGAAATGACAATTAAATTTGTTTTCACTATAGATTCGGTCATTAAATCTTACTCTGCAGTAATTGTGAGGAAGGCGTTCCGTTGGATAAGTGTTACCCCATCTCCAACATTACAGTACAATCCTGCCAAAGATGATTTCCTTATCTGGTGAAGTTGTTCTAAAACAAAATAACAGATTTTCAATTTGAGTTGTTATCAATGAAAGAAGAAAATACGAGAACTATATATGATTAATACATAGAGAAAATCAAAATCCTCGTAGTCATTATCGTAATAAATTCCTTATAAAGTATAAGGTTCAAAATGTAAAGTTTTTCCAAAGAATTATTTCTTAAAATCAATTTTAATTAGTATTATTTTTATCAATGAAATTAATATAAAGCCAATGCTGTTGAAGGAAATTAAATATTTTGATCAGTTGTAAAGGCAATTGTAATCATATTGATGTATTTTTTGTATAAAGTGTCACTTCACGTGACTAATCTTACCGAGTGTGAAAGCATTGGGTCTATCAGCTCTTTCATACCAATGTCTGTCAGTTGTAATACTCAGTTTCAACTGTGCCATCGTAATGAAAGCGACAGTTTCAGGTATGTAACCACCAGGGATTAGATTTTCCATTATCATTCCAGACATCAGCTCTATATCTTCTGGTACTTCATAAATTTCTTTCAGTATTCTTAAATTCTGAAATTTGATTAGTTATAAATACATATTCGTTTTTCTATTAACAGTTATATCATTAGTGTTACGACTTGTTTTAATAAAGCAAGCACACGCCGCGCGCTACACTACCGCCGGCGCATTTTTTAAAAAACGTTACAGCAAAAAGGTCGAGCTAGAAAGCGCGGTGTAGTGGAACGCGGTAACGCAAGCCTCATCACCACCAAATCCCAGTAAGTTCCTTATCCTTCAATTCAAGTCCGTTAATACCCAACACGAAAGAAATCAAATTAAAGTAAAAACTTAGTTCAATCTATAACAGAATACAATATACTATTTTAATAGCTAATCTTGTTGTCTTATTCCCATCATTAATGTCATTGTACTTTTACCGCCTGTTTATATATGTCACTGAATAAAGCATACAGTGCTATACAAGCTGCTCTTTTATTGGCTCCTAATCTTTGGGAATACCAAATATAAAACCAAAAGTAAAAAAACAAATAGGAAAGATGGTTGACATATAAAGATTATTTTAGATATCCATCTTATGAAAGATGTAATTACCGCCTCAGAAATTGAATCAGCTAAATCTTCAAACGTTTCATATGATTTAGTGTAGTTACAGCGTAGACGTCTGTATTGAATATACGGCGCGAGTCCAAATAGCCTGCCCTTGTTTATATCTTGTGCACCTAAGTCTAGAATATGTTGAACTGTTCCAAGTGCCCTTTCAGCGATCTGTAAATTATCATTGATATAATCAAATTCATTGGATACACCGGTCGTTAAACTAATTTCATATAAAATGCTTGATATACGCTCTAGTGACCTGGTGATTTCTTCCGGGCAGTAGACTCGAGGAAGTCTGCTGGCCGGATGAGAGGAAGAGGATGCACAATGCCCAGGGCGCCGCCTAAGATAAAGGATTTGGAAGGGTAAGCTTTTTACTCTCATCTCCTTTAGATAGGTACCCGCAACAAGGTTTCTCGCTTCCCGAGTATCTGGATTAATTTGGTTTCCAAAGCCCGGGTGGAGCTATTAGAGGGACACCGCGGGGGCTTTAGTCAGTAGGAGTCTGATACACCGGGGTCACTGCTCTCACAGCCGCCCTGATGGTTCTATGCAGGATTTTCCCCCGGGATATAAAAAAGGGCTTACGTAAAATTATGTAATATTATAAAAGCAAAAGAAGTTTTCATAGAATTCGGCATGGTGGT
The DNA here is from genome assembly GCA_036320925.1 of Automeris io. Taxonomy (NCBI): domain Eukaryota; kingdom Metazoa; phylum Arthropoda; class Insecta; order Lepidoptera; family Saturniidae; genus Automeris; species Automeris io. Next base: position 1,538,991 of record JAUDJH010000008.1, read on the forward strand.
AAATATATAGTAAATTAATACTTGTAAAACTACATTTACAAAATTATAAAGGTCACTTACATCAGGATCCACAACATCATCTATTTCTCCTCCAGGTTGTAGGAATGATCCTATAGTCATTTGTGTCATGATGTCGCCCTCGGCAAATTTTTCAATATGGTTGGAAAAGTCAACTATGCTTACAGTGCGATTTAAGTAATTATATTCTGTATCGTATAATCTGGAAAAAAACATCACATCAATCTTATTCAGATACTAGCTGTCTCGGCCGCCCTGTTCTGCCCTATTTCTCTAAAACAAAGTTACAGTTTTTTTTATGTTAATAGCTGCCCCGTTAGATTACATTCTGCCAAAAGTTATTAGCCTGTCGCAGTCTAATAGAAATAAAATTGCATTGAAAGACGTAAGTCATATCTAAGGTAAAGGTAAGGTAAGGTAAAGTAAGGTAAGGTAAGGTAAAGTAAGGTAAGGTAAGGTAAGGTAAGGTAAGGTAAGATTAGGATATTTTTATTATAATACCTTATGGAATGCGTTATTTTTTGTTTGATTACTTGGCGTATAAATTATAATTTTCATTAATGACATGCAACCTCTAATCAACTTGAAGGCATACCAAAGATAATCCTAATGCACCTTTGTTTTATTTTGATTGACGTTAAATGTTTGACAGCTGGGGACAGAGTTGTTTGTTTGGGAAAAGAAAATTGTTGTTTTTACTATTTTTCTCGTATTTTTTACGTTTTTTCTCTATAAGAACCTTTCTCAGACTTCATAAAACACAATAAAAAAGAAATCAGCGAAATCGGCTCAGCAGTTCTCGAGTTCTGCGCTTTACATTTTGCGATTCATTTTTATATACATAGATATTTCACTTAATTAAAAATATATCAGCGATCGTAATATATTTGTGTTTTAATATATTGTGTAATATGACATTAATACTATTATTTTACGTGAATCGACGCACTTTTGTTTACCCTCTTGTAGATAATGGAACCAGCGGCTTGCGAAAGGAAACTCTAATATCACTTGTTGATCAACATTTGGATCATACGGATCTCTAAAGCCAGGGTCCTCTGAGATGATGCCTTTTTCAAGCAAATTATCACGTCCTGTGAGATGAAAACTATTATAAAATATACAATATAGCATATAGACGTCGCCCGATACGTGCTTGTGTTAATACGCCCTAAGGGTCGGTAGGGTGTTACGGGACGCACGGGGTAAGAGAATGCGCGCGCGCATGGGATGCTTGCTAATTCAGTGGTCTACCGAGATCCAAGGTTAGAGTACGTGCGTGTGCGTCGCAGTTTGGTGTTACAATGTTAAAGTGCAAATAAACAGTAAAACGCCACAATCCGTGTCTTCCTACCACCACACCCACGACCACCGGTCATAACATTGGTTTATTTTCCAGTAGAATATCAGATATTAATAATTATAAGAGAACCTAAAATTTGCCTGTTGTTTGCCAAAAAAAATAACCCATTATTATTGCCATTATATTATGATTTTATAAATGTGGAATTGATAGTGGAATGTAGCTGTTCGAAAGATGGCGTTGGTAGAGAATTGAAACACGATATCGATTCGTTACACATGATCATAGATACTCTTCCAAAATATTAATAAATTTGTTGTAACGACCAAAGCACCTGTTTGCGCCATTAAATCACATTTCTAGTAGACAGAGGTGACATCTATATACAAGTGTGTTCAAGACATTACAGTAATGGCGAAAAAGCAGATTTAATGTAAACATGATTGTTCAAGCTCAGAGATGATAGAATATGTAGTTGAAGATTTTGTACGTTCGCACAGGATGTTTTATTAAGAGAGTAAGTATATATACTGTAGTTCAGCAAATTATACAAGACTCAAGTGGTAAAAGAAATCCAGCCAGACAATATAAACTTACATGCTGTAGCTCTAAATAATTAAAACTTTAATTTAGTGTCTCTTACCTATAAGTGCTGGGTAGAATTCGTAATAAAGGATTTGTGAATAATAAGCAATGTTAATATCTCTGGCGACCGTAAACAGTTTCTCGTCGTCCCAATCTGGATTTACAAGAGCTAAATTGCTAGCGAAATAATTGTGCTGTCTCCAAAATAAATTACTATAAAAATTGGTCCCTATAAGTAGATTCGGTACTGAAACAGAAATGTATCTCCAGATTATGAGTAATTCAATTCAATTAATAATTTAAAAAATGAAAACATAGTTATAGAAAGCTATTCTATTCACTGAATTGTTGCTTTCACGTTTAAATAACTAGTAAGTAATACTACTAACCTTTCCTTGTGCATCCAGTCTGCGCGAACATTTCCAAAGTACAAGAACTATTACCATCACTAGGGAAAATTTTACCATTGACTACTTCGGTTTTCAGAAGACCACCACTGTATGTTCTTATGAAAGGAGTGGAATTTGTAGAAAGGTAGTAAACTACTGACAAATCGAACGCCACCGTCATGAGATCAATCTGGAAGAAATTATTATAATAAACAAGTGAATTGTAACAATGTAAAATACATAAAATAATTACTCAATAAGGATTCTATAAAATACGACCAATAAAAAATTATTGTACCCTCAAAAAACAAACTTAAAAAAGCAACAGAGGGCTTTATCACTCAAAGTAATTTTTTTCTAGACAAGAATTGCGTAAAAAGGTATCAGAAACAGGAATAATAATGCTGCGGTATAGGGTAAGATAGTTGAAACCTTTGCCCAATACAATTTGGATATTGAAATCGTCGTATTTTATGCTTTATTTTTCTTATTTTAATTTGGAAAACTCTTTCATAGGCCAATCTAGCTATATTTAAAAATACGCAAAAATAATTTTTGCTGTCTTTTACAATGAAAAAAATCCTAAGATAGTATTGTGAAATTTTTAATCGTATCTAACCGATTTCTCATATAAATAAACAAATTGAATTAAACATATTTTCCAAATTTTATATCAATTTGCATATTTTGCCCATATTTGACTTTCAAACTTGAGTTATTCACAGCGAGAATTGTAATTTCTATAAGAAAATTATCTTCGTGTATCTGTCTTTAAATTCGTTGCTCTAAAGTCTAAAGAATTGTCTGGCATCGTCTCCCTTAAATTGAACCTTGACTATTTTAAGATATTGAAAATAATAAAGAAAAAAACATATTTATTTCTACATCATCCACATAGTTTGCTGATCTAAAATTTCTGTCTAATAGATATCAGAAGAAAAATGCTATAAATATACGAACTCTTTCAGGCGTAGTATTGTTGGCCACACATCCTTGGTTCTGGAAAGACAGCGGTCGTGTTTGGTTCATGCATCGCAATCCAGAAAATTGGTGAGTGGAATCGTCTTCAGGAATGTAATTTGGTGTGCAAAAATAATCAGTTTTTCCTTGTTCCTCGCAGCAGTAAGGTCTATCGATTACATAATTATCTGTAAAGTATTGACTATTGTTAATATATTTTTTAATGGTTTACGGCTGATGCTTCACTACAATCACACCTGGTGGAAAGTAAAGATGAGGCCAATTGATGACCACGTGAACAGAATCCTTAATTATTCTTCTTGTAAAATCGCTTGGTTCCAAGCCGTAAGAACATGAAAAAATTTATGTGGGAAAAGCATTCCACTCCTTTATATTATAGTTCACATCATGAATGAAGTAGCTAATTATATAGTGTGGATATATGAAATTTACACAATGGCGTCTAGTGGTTTTACGGTAAAATTAAGATAGTGGATTCAGAGAAGTAATTATCTGAATACACTCTTTAGAAGATATCAGTTAAAAAAATTGCCTGGCAGGTTTCTCTACTTCTATGGTATAATGGTGTGTAAGATTATTTGAAATTAAATGCGCTAGTTAGTGCAATACACTGCGATGTCTAGGTCGCCAAACGCGCGCCAAATAAATAATGAAGGGGATTCGAACTAGGACTACCTTTTGATTTACAAGCCTTCCACAAGCAGTATTTTTTTGTTTCACACTGGCTCGACATAGCGACTACAGAGTACCTGATAGTAAGTACAGTGTAGTCCAAAAACGAAAGCGACCATCAAAGGATGAAAATCCATTGATAGTCTACATCGTCATGTCGGCCCACATATACCACGACTGAAGGTCTCTAGGTATATGAGTTACTGGATATACACAAGCTGATCCCGAAACGCGACAAGCCGAAACTGGTCACTATGACGGGCTTTACACCCATGTACTGTGGTCGCGACCCAAACGGACACCGACGCCCTACCACCTCGCTGCTGCTCGTTTAGCACCACCCAGGAGTCACGTGTAGGGAAACTAGGGTAAAGCCTACGGACGCGAGCAGCTTCGACTCCCAGTATAGGCCTCAGCACGACTAGCAACTAATCCTCCACACATCAGTGCTCGATAGTTTACATTATCATCTCAGTTAATGAGTCACCACTTCTTAGCAATAAGTCATAGAGCTCTACGATCATATGAGTCCAGATCGGTTAGTTGTTATTTTGCAGAGCCCTCCTAATTATGACAGTAGTATGTTATTTATTGAAAATTTTAAATTATCACCTCGTATTTTAAGTATTTCAATATCTATAAGAGCTTGAAATACTAAAGATAGTTTAAAAATTACTTACCTATGTCGTGAACGGATAAAGTATCGGTAGCACAGAATTCGGCAAAATATGACATGCTCTGGGCAAATCTGGGGCTCACTGCTTTGCCAACTTTCATGACCATCTGCCGAAGACGTCTGGGCAGCATGTATGGTTTGCCGCTCGTGGTTGTTGTTTGCTCAAAATCTACATTTAAGCAAAATTATTTATTTAAACGTGATCGAAGATTTAGTAATATTAAGAAACTGACTTTTTTTTATTACATACAGGCTTGTGCTTGACCTCAATCTCACTTGCTGGAAAGTGATGATGAGGCCGACGATGGAGCGCGCTCACCCAGCAAATACCGATTCACTCGACGTTTGAAGATTCCCATATCATAAGATGCCGGAAACACCGACGCAGGAAGCGAGTTCCACTACTTTTGGATATCTGATTGATTAAGGTTTTTCTATTACTATGACATTCGCAAAATTCTACTATCCCCCTCCCCTTACTTCTAATTCATTTGAATGAGATATAGAACTTTTAGAAGGAAATTCAAAGCTTTTTATTTTCAGTAGCCAATTTCACAATATTGAATACAAAGTCTACCCAATGACGATCAGTTTAACTGAGCGTTCAAAAAAATCCTAATACTAAAGTGAAATTATTATTTTAGCGAATTGAAGGTGATTGAAGATGATACCATATATAATGAATAAAAGTCTCATGTGTGTTTATCGGTGGATGTGCTGTTGGAGGAAAATGCTGCAAATCCTTTAGATGCCTTTTTATACCAAAGAGTCTATACAGGATGCGATGAAAGTTAAAATAAGGCTACTCATTATCGAATTCTTGTTTTAGCCAAATATCTAGAAAAAGCGGTAGTAAGCTCAAATAGCTGATATTTATTGGTAAGTTTAACAGAAATCGTCCAAGGGGTTGAAGCCCATTACCTTGGACCTTTCAAATCCACGTCACTCTGAATTAAAATTTATACGATGCTCTCCACAATGCCAAGATTAGAGAGGAGTTGTGCACCACCTTACGACGGATGACATTCTAGAGGGAATCACGACCCTAAGCATGGAGGAGAGTAACACGAGAAGTAAAAGCATTTAATTAAAAATACAAGCAATACATTTGAGTTTTACATATTGTCTTAAATACGAATGCATAGTACGTCTTTAGGATATAGCAGTGTTGGTACTTAGATTATAATATTAAAAAACTTACTTTCATCGTATACAGCAGGGACCAGTCTAATTTGAGGAGTATTGAACCCTCCTCTGGCAGGATTATCTACATGGTTACATGTTCCATCAACGCGTCTTCCTTCAGATACATCACAAGGGGCAATATCTATTATGCAGGAGCTGAAAGCATCACTTAATATTAGTAATTTATTTTCTTATCCAGACAACATCACACCTGATGGTAAGTATGATGCAAGCCAAAATAGACTAACAACAGTAAAGAAACCTATCGATAGTCGCAGCGGTCGTGTCGGCCTGCTAAAATATTTCTTCACACTTCGCTTAAAGGATCCCATATGATAGGGTAGTGGGAAATTTCCCCTGCCAAGTAGGCGGGGCCTGCAGATGGCTAGACGTCGCCGGGTGCCGAGGAAGATGGATCAGCCTTGCCCTTGGCACTCGGCAAGCGGGAGAAGGAACAACCCGGGGGTTTTAGTCGGTGCAAGTCCGACATATCGGGTGGCAACCCTCATCGCCCCCTGAGGTCCGTTAGGGATTTCCCCCGGGTTAAAAAAAGGGTAGTGGGAACTTTGCCGAGAAAGATAGCTCAGCCTTCCACTTGGCATTTGGCTGACGGGAGAAGGAATACCCTGGGGGCTTTAGTACACGACACACCAGAATATAGGGGAGGTAGAATGTACATCATCGGCAAGTGGTGCGTGTGATCAGGCACGACACCACTTGGGTATAGTCTAAGCGATAACCCCTTCAGGCGTAACGCCGGACAATCCTTATGAGAATTCCTGAATTATGTTCGGCGGCGCCGAAGCAAGGGTCTTCTCCCGCGGCGCAGCAGAGATATCCTGCTGACGGGATTCGAACCTGGAAACCAGTCCATTATCCACCAGGCCTACTGCTTACTGCTTTTTTAGTTAATTCACTCTATTACCCACGCAAAAGAACTTCGAGCTAGTAAATGAAGAATACTTACTCAGCTGCACCGTTGGCAAGTAGCTCGCTCCTTCGAAGATCCGTTAACGGTGTTCCATGATAAGCGTCATAGAGTTCACTGTTACAAGAATTTAAATAAAAAATTACGATTAGCAACAACCGGATCATTTTAAACGTTTCCTTTGGGTGTTGCCCCAGAAATGGTAATGAATACATCCGCACCGTCTTCTTATAGGAAGTATAAATTATTTGATCAAGTGTCGTTTTAAACATAGCAACGATGGTTAAAATATAAACAAATAGATAGCAGGAAATGTAAGCAGTAAAGTGAAATTGTTTTACAAAAACTGGCCAAGTGTGTATCGAACGCGCGCACTGAGGGTTCCACGAAAATAAAGTATAAAAGTACTGTATATTACTCAAACGGAAATGTAACTAAGCCAGATTAAGTAACAAACTTATATTTTCCGTTGATAAATGTTTGTCCCTATACTTAATTATAGGGAGTGAAGAAGATGTCCTAGCCGGGTTCGACCACGGCGACTGTTTCAACACTGATTAAGAAAATCGAGGTCCAGTTTACGGAAACAGTCAATTGCGCAGGAGATATTTAAGTGCATAGCTGGACGCTCTGCCAGAAAAGCACTCTCTCGTCCGAGCTCCCTCAGGCCCGATGGAATGGAGAACCAGTACGATCGGGAGGGAGCGGGATGCAAGTTTGGTCGAGTTTTCCTTCTCTGAACACCTGGTTGAATTGCGGTGTTAAAGAGATACCTTAGTCGCCTTTTACGACACCTCAGCAAGAAGAGGGGGGTGCTATAAATGTAAAATATGATAAATATAAATGTTTTGTTTCAGAACAACTTTGTGAAATCAGGAAATCAACTTTAGCACAATTGTATTGCAATGTGGGAGATGGAATTACTAAAATCCAGCCAAACGCCTTCCTCGTAGTTTCTTCAGAGTAAGATTTTTTTTTTTAATTTATATATATATATATATAATCCTAGTTAAACAATATAGTAAGAATTATATAATTATATTACAAACAAGCCAACTCTAAGTGGGAATTTGAATCATCACTTAATCATTATACATGGTGATTCTCAACTGATTTCTATTTGTTTTTATACACTTGCTCGACAAAGTGACTATATTTCCCTTGATGGAAAGTACAATGTAGTCAAAGAAGGTAGCGATTATGAGGGAATGGGAATTCGTTGGAAGTCACCGATTCAATTCAAGCGAATTCAGTGGTAGGTGATTAATAACTTATTTCGATAAATAAGCTTGTACGAAATCATTAATTAAATTTGTTTCAGTAATGCTATCGTAAACTGCAGTGAAATACCAACCATCAACTTCAATGCTTGGAAAGAATGAATTAATGAAAATTAATCATAAATCTAACCTTTTTATCTTTTCACATCACACATGTATGTAAAACAAATAAAAGAGATAGCAATATATATATATTAATAGATAACAAATCAATAACTTTACTGAATGACTGGGTTTGTCTATGGTGAAGCTTAAATTTATGAAAATAATTATATATACTACAGAAAAATCTAGTATCATAAAATGGATTCTGCTAGCTAATAACTGTTGAACCATCTTGTCAGCTATGATAGTTCCAATTTTATTTACCAGTACCTGTGATTTTTGTATAGAAGTCATAAATATAATAATGTGTGATTTGGATTTATAAAAATGATAAAAATAAAATTTTAATTTTCTTTTATTTTAATGTGTTTTTATTGACCGAGTGAAGCAAGATTTCTGAGTCATCTAAGGACGTTCGGCATTTTGACTTTCTAGCTGTCAAAGTCTTATAACTTTTAATAAAATAGTAGGTATATTCAAATTAGAATATACTATGTAAACCTGTGACGTATAGCCAAATAAATATGATATATGACATAATTAAAAAAAATTGGATGGAGCTCCCATACATGTAATTGGGGAGATTTTTTTAAATTTTAATATTACCTGTTGGATATGGTTGCAAAGAATCCTCCGGCTAGGTATAACGATGATTTGTGCAAGATGACTGGCAATTATGGGATAATAGGACCTGATAATCAGGACCAGTGGCAAACCTTAGGAGAGGCTTTATCCAGCAGTTGATAGATACTGCACGATGACGATGAGTTTTACTAAATTTAATATCGACTAGCTTAATTGTAACTGAGTTAATCGTTAATGTGTGGAAGTAACAAAAATAATCTAACTGGTTAAATGGTCAACCTTGTGTTTTTTTTACTAATATATAGCATTAAGCAGATATGTTGGATTTACTTAAAACTATTTTCGTGGTAGAAAAAGCGTTAAATCTTACTATGGAGTAATAACTAGGAAGAGTTGTGGTTGAATACGCGTCACACCATCTCCCACATTCACATCCATACCCATTCCCGACTATCACATATTTCTTAATTCAATGTTTTTTATATTGTAATATCGATTTTTAGGATATCGGTCTTATTGATCTTATTTTTTATTGTGAATCGATTTCTACGTAAATCATTCGAATTGGTTTAAAAATTGATCTTTTCTGTGAAGAATCGATAAAACTCATTGACAAAAGTTAAGCAACGTACTTTCTGTTTCCGTATGCTCATGATCATCTTCTTTTATCGTGTTTTTTTCTGCAACTCTGTAGCATTTTCTATGCGAGTGCGACATAGTAACGGCATAGTATAATTATAATCAGTAGCTCACGCCGTGAGAACTCGCTACAGATAATTGATTTTATGTTGTTCTATTTACATAAGTGTACGGGTATTTCTTAGCTTAACTCTGGACAAATGGTTTACTATTTTTTCATAATTCTATGAACTGTTTCTTATATATTTCTAGGTAAATTGACTGAATTTTAATAGTAGGTACAGTTTTCTTTCATGCATGTTAATTTGCAAGCAGGAAGATATTTAATGTGTGCACAGATGCAAAATGCTCATATTTTGTCGTTTTTGCATTCAATGTTGGCACAAAGCTAACAAATTGAAGCCATTAATTTTGGAACATTTTGGAGGTTTTGTGTTCCAAAAACCGGCCAAGTGCGAGTCAGACTGGCGCACAGGATGTTCCGTACACGACTACAGTAGACTAGAGAGAGTACTGGCCGAAAGCAGTGAGGTGTATCCCATAAAAGCATAAAAAGTATTATTATCATATTATGTTTGGGCATTTAATAAATATACTGACTGCGATTCGCGTAATTTCCAGTTACAGGGACTTAAAATTCAGATTCTACCAAGTTATAAGTCATTATATGAACTAAGTCTGAGGCTGAGATTTATAGAGACAACTTTAAGTTTGCTCAACGAATGTCAAAGGATTTTGTAAGTCACCGATTTTGTCAACACGGACTGCGCTCTGCGAATACGTTGGCTATTTTTATGTTCCTTTTATATATTCAGTTTTTGTCAAAACGAATTTCTTTCTTGAGAAGTTTGCTAAGCAAAATTGAAATAGCGTCTACAAATCTCAGACAAAATCTCAGGATCACTTTTAACGCCTACTAAAAAATCAATTTTTAAATGAACACTGTTATACGTTTTAAAGCATAATTTTATGCTTGTTTGTAATTTAAGACAAAATTGTAGTCAAATGAACAAAAAAAAGGTTCAGTAATATTGAACAAAGTTGAATAAAAAGCAAAAATAAAATGAGATTTGAGATAAAAATTTAAATATTTGGTAAGGTAGTCGGGGGGTGCATTTTTGAAGCCTACTAAAAATATTACAAAATTTAAAAGAGGTATGTTATATGATTTTAAGCAGAGAGTCAAAGCTGCTCGCGTCCGTAGGCTTTACCCTAGTTTCCCTACACGTGACTCTTGGGTGGTGCTAAACGAGCAGCAGCGAGGTGGTAGGGCGTCGGTGCCCGTCTGGATCGCGACCATAGTACATGGGTGTAGAGCCCGTCATAGCGACCAGTTTCTGCTTATCGCGTTTCGATATCAGCTTGTGTATATCCAGTGGCTCATATACCTAGAGACCTTCAGTCGTGGTATAAATGAAATGAGATGAAATATAACTTTATTCAAATAGGTCTACTTCCAAGCACTTTTGAATCGTCAAAAAAAAAGCAAAAGCAAAGTGAATCTACCACCGGTTCGGAAAGCAGAATTTACCGAGGTGAGCCGGCAAGAAACTCGGGCAGTTGCTCCTTTTAACATAATGCGGTACAATAACAGGTATAATACACAAAGGATTGAATGCCCGCGAGAACGATTGCATATATTATGACCACGCCATAGTTTTTGTTTTATTTCAATACTGATAACTCCAAGATGTCTTTAGGTATTGTATTGTATAAGCGAATACCGAGCCCCGTGTAGGAACCAGGAACCTTTCTAATCCGGAAATTAGGTAACATTAATATGTGTTTATTTCTAGTATTAACATTATGAATATCACTACTCGCCAAAAATAGATGCAGATTTTGTCGTATGTATACAAGCGTAAATATATTTCGATGGAACTGTTAAAGTACCGAAGTCATTAAAACGTTCTCTTAGCGAGACTCTAGTCCTTTAGTTATAGATAGCACGCATAGCCCTGTTTTGCAAAACGAAAATCGTTTTCAAATCAGCAGCATTACCTCACAGTAAAATACCATAAGACATAACGCTGTGAAAATAACTAAAATAAACTAATCAAGCTGTTTCAATATCTGTGAGTCGCCTGATTTTACTGACTGCATAAGCGGCCGAGCTAAGTGTCCCTGCAAGACGTGTAATGTGTGCACCCCACTGTAATTTTGAGTCCAAAGCCACTCCCAGAAACACTGTGGACTTTACTATATCAACGTTTTCTCTATTAAGTATTATGTTTTTACTGAGCTGTCGTACATTAGGCATTGCAAATTTAATATACTTGGTTTTCATAGAATTTAACATCAAATTATTTACTGTAAACCAATTTAATATCTCCTCCATAGCCCTATTTACATTGTCATAATTGCTTGTATTTCTATCAACCTTAAAACAAGGGATGTGTCATCAGCAAATAGAACTATGTCACAGATTTTGTTAATAAAAAATGGGAGATCATTAATGTACACTAAGAATAAGAATGGACCCAAAATCGAGCCTTGGGGCACGCCCATTACGACAGGTGAGCCGGAAGAATTCGCGTTACCAATACTGACACACTGAGTCCTTTCGTTTAAATAAGGCTTAAATAACTTGAGAGCGGGATTTTTAATACCGTAATGATAAAGCTTACATAGTAGAGTATTGTGACCAACACAATCAAAAGCTTTGGATAGATCGCAAAATATACCGACTGCATTCGGTCACTCCTCCCAAGCATCATAAATGTGCTTAAGAAGAGCAACTCCGGCATCAGTTGTAGAACGCCTTTTGGTAAAACCATACTGACTGTTGTGTAAAAGATTATTTATATTAAAATATTTTACCAATTGACTTAATTTTTTTTTTCAAAAATTTCACTTTGTGCAGGCATAATTGAAATAGGCCTATAGTTAGTGGGGTCTCTCCTACAACCAGATTTAAAAAGAGGAGTTATTTTACTCAATTTCATTAAATTTGGAAAAACACCTGAACTAATGCAATCGTTAAAAACCTGTGCTAGATAAGGAGCAAGAGTGGATATAGCACATTGTAAAACCTTTACAGAAATTCCCCAAAAATCGCCTGTTTTCTTTCGATTGATGGATTTAAATGAGGTTACAATATCTGAATAATTTAATATTTTAAAATTAAATAAAGTGGGGCACTCCTCCACATTGCTTCTAAGCAAGGACTCAGCCTTAATTAGAGAAGAATCTAAGAACCAAGTTGTATCTAACGGTATATTTGCGAAGAACTGATTAAATGATTGAGCAATATCAAAATCATTATTTATAATTTTTTTATTAACACAAAGAACGTTATTTTTATCGGAATGGTCTAATTTGCCGGTTTCAGATTTAATAAAATTCCATGTAGCTTTTACTATATTGGAAGAATGCTTGATTTTACTACTAAGATACTTGGACTTTGCGCAAAAGCATACCTTTTTAAAAAAATTCGAATACATCTTAACGTATTATATAAAACTTGGACTAAAATAATATTTTTTCATATAATACAATTCAAATAGCCTAGTTCTACTTTTATATATACCAACAGTCGCCCAGTTATTAAAAGATCTCTTTACAGTAAATGTTTTTTTGTGTAAAAATTTTTTCGAATTCCTTTAACACGGAATTAAACAGGATTTTATAAGAATTATCCGGATCATCATGTTCGTGGGACTTATAAAGCATTACACTGTTTTGTATGCTGCTCCTAAAATAGCTATACGTTGCTCAGTGACTGGCCTGCAAGTTATATTTTGATGATTATTAACTTTTACATTTTTTACTGCAATCAGTTGGCCACAGTGATCAGAGCCCAGCTCATTCAGAATTTTTTTTTTAATAACATTACCGTTACAGAAAAAAATATCTAAGCAAGAGCTGAAGTAGCTGTAATTCTGGTCGGCTCTGTGAAAAGATGCTTTAAATCAAAACAATTTAAAAACTTAACAATTTACAAGTACTTAGTGAAGTTTCACATTAAAGTCCCCTACAGACAATTATCTGCTTAGAACTAAAACTTACACTTTTCAGAGCATCTTCCAAAATGATTTCAAAAATATCATAATTACCCAAAGGGGGTCTGTAAACGCGTAATATTATATAAAATTCAAGTTTTACACAGGACAATTCAATCGTACTCTCAACAGAAAGACCAACAATATCCCTGCGTTCCCTGCCTTTTACATCATTTGAAGAATAAGGGACCTGCCATAAACTGCTGACCATCTTACAAACGAACTTACTAATCTATAATTTGTGTTAATAGTCACACTTTGAAAAATATTTAACCAATATTCAGTAATACAAAAAACATAAACATTATTATTGTGCTTATCCATCGTGCTTAATGATTTTAAATAAGGAAAAGCACATAACATTATTTTTTTAACATTAAAATTATTTAATTTGTCAGCACATTTGTGCAGGTCATATTTTTTTAACTTAAGGCTATAGCCTACTAAAATGATAATATTACAATTTTTATGAAAGTTGATGTCCAATATTTTATCAACTATTTGAGCAAACGTAGCACCTGGCATACAATAATTTAAAACATGACCATTTAATTCCTGAGCAAACATTAACCCCATTCCTTTACCTATAGCATCACTGAAAACTAGTGTACTCCTCTCGACACTAGTGTTGGTAATAGAGTCATTTTGCAAAAAAATCTCATTTGATTTTGTATTGCAAAATGCTATATCTGTTTGAGTGACTTGAGAGGGGATTGGGCAAGAGGACAAACCCTTACTGTTTAACACTGACTTGGAATTACTTATGGCATCAGGCAATGTTACCTTATTATATAAAACTATTTTTTCACTGCAACTAATTAGTGAGGATTCATATTAAATATATATATATATATATATATATATATATATATATATTTCAGAGATTTTTCTTTTTCTTGTAGCTGAGCCTGCAAGTACTGTATGTCACAGTTAAAAGCAGTCTGACTTTCAAAATATTCTAACTCAAAAGAGCTTAGCTTGTTTTTAAGTATTCTCTTTTTTTTTACTAGTACATCTACTTTTGAACTTCTAGGGTGATTGCCTGACTGCGCAAAGACCGTTGCATTTCGCGATCAGCTTATATACTTCCAGTTTTAGATATAGCTGGAAGATTTTGTGTTGTTGTGTGTGTAAGCCAACATGTCAACGGCTACTCTCAATGGATTCTCATCTCAGGGCAGTTGCTGTCGCTTTGGGCTACACTGTGCTATATAGCAGGTATTGTGTAAGTGATTACTCAGTGGAACTAATATGGAAATGTAGTTGAAGAAGCTGAACCACTCCATTGCACCCTTCACAGTTAATTTGTTTGCTTGCTCTGCGGTAATCGGTGTGCCAAAGTAACTTTCATACATTTCTGAATTACATAAATTAATACAAAAAATAACCACTTAATTATTTTCGAAGCAATTCTTTAAGCGATACCTCAAATGACTTTATATAAATATATCAAAGTATTTATGTATGTTATTTAAACAACTGTAGTGCGTTAATAATAGAAAATACAAATATTCAAGAAACTATGGTGCATTCAAGTTCAGAAATGAAGAGCATCTGGCCTTCAAGTTAATAATAATAATATTATATTGTCATGGTATATCATTCACCGGGTGAGTAGAGATATATTAGGTTTTTTTTTATTACATATAGGCTTGCGTTTGACCTCAATCTCACCTGCTGGAAAGTAAAGATGAGGCTGACGATAAAGCGCGCTCGCCCAGCAAATACCGATTCACTCGACGTTTGAAGATTCCCATGTCATAAGGTGCCGGAAACACCGACGCAGGAAGCGAGTTCCACACCTTCGCGGTTCGCAGCCAAAAGGAGGTGACGAATCGCTTCGTGCGAGCAGCTGGAATGTCAACCACAAAAGGGTGCAAAACCGCACGGCGTCTCGTCTTTTTATGGTAGAAGGGGGAGGGGGGAACTAAATCATACAACTCGGCCGCACACTCTCCAGAGTACAGTCTATAGAAAGCCGAAAGGCAGGCCACTCTACGCCGGTGCTCCAAGCTGAGTAGTTTAAGCGACGTAAGAGCCTCATCGGCAATGACTGGTTTCCACGCGCATTAATGCGAATACTCATAGGTTCGAAGCCTCGCACGTGCCTCTGGGTTTTTCAAGTTTACGCATCGATTTGGGCACCACATGCTTACCGGTGAAGGAAAATATAGAGAGAAACTCCGCATGCCATCTAAAAAAATGTCATGTGTGAGTGTGCAGTCATGCCCTCGATCCCGGTAGGTGGAAGGTGGACCACCCCGGGGTTACAGTCGGTGAAAGCCCGACACCCCGGGGGCGGCCCTCACCGTCACCTGACGGCCCACAACGGGTTTCCCCCGGGTTATCAAAAAAGAAAGAAAGCTCGTTTCGCTTGGTCGATAAAAAACAGCGAGATAAAAGAAAAATAAGCATTTAATTAAATTTTTAACAATATTATAAACCCAAATAACACATTATGGTATTTACCATTTCTATATAACAATCACGTGTAGGGGTCAAGAAATGTAAAACTATTATACAAAGCTGACAAGATAGTCCAATAGTTATTAACAAGCAGAATCTATTTTATGACATTGGGTGTTCTGAAGTATATATAATTATTCTCATAAATTTAAGCTTCATGATAGACAAAGGTGTTTTAACTCGTTACCTATTAATATACATTACATATTTATAAAGCAAATAAAAAAGGTTAAAAAAAGGTCGATTTAAGATTAATACTCTTCAAAAGTTTCTTCTCTCCAAGCCTCTAAATTGATGGTTGGTATTTCACTGCAGTCCACGATAGCATTACTGAAACAAATCAAGTCAATGATGTTATTACAAGGTCAGTTAACGAAATAAATTATTGATGAACTGCCATTGAATTCACTCGAATTGAGCTGAATTGACTAGAGAACTTCTAAGGATTCTAGTTGTAAGTATAATAATTAAGGAATTATACATATCCCTCGTTTGAGTTAGCTTATTTGTATTCATTTTTACTATATCGTTTAACTGGGATTATATATATATATACAAGTTGAAAAAAATCTTACTCTGAAGAAATTACGCGGAAGGCATTTGGCTGGATTTTGGTAATTCCATCTCCCACATTGCAATACAATTGTGCTAAAGTTGATTTCCTGATTTCAGAAAGTTGTTCTGAAACAAAATATTTAAATTTATTATATTTGTACATTTAGACATCAGCCAACAACAAATTGCTATGATTAATCAAATGGTTTAAACTCTCTGCTAGTTCAATTTGCTTCATTGCTTCTAAAGTATTTACGGAATTCTTGTGATACTTTCATGGACAGTGCAACTGTCTAGAATAATCATGTCTCGCATTTTAAACTTAACGGGTTTTCAGGCGCAGCTTCTCTTTCGCCGTGTGCCGAGGAAGATGACTCGGCCTTGCCCTTGGCACTCGGCAGCTGGGGGAAGGAGCACCCCGGGGGTTTTAGTCGGTGCAAGTCCGACACACCGGGGGGCGGCCCTCACCGCCTCCTGAAGGTCTGTTAGAGATTTCCCCCGGGTTACCAAAAAGGCGCGGCTTCTCTTCAAATAGAAGTGAGCAATGCAGGTCCTGCAGGCCGGCTGCGGAATGGCGACACTTCACATGTTGCGGTAGTTCACAGGCGGCACTAACTGCTTACCTTTCCTTTTCAAGAATCTAATTTACAACTAGTGATTGCTTAGTTTAGCAACTGTTAACTACTTAAGGAAACGCAGTTACGTAGCTAGATGGTTATTAGTTACTACAGTGATAAAACTAATCTCGAGAATTTGTCGCCTTCGACGTTCCCCCGGAACATGCTCGATATAATTATGGATCTTACCGAGTGTAAAGGCATCGGGTCTATCGGCCCTCTCATACCAGTGCCTGTCGGCATCTCTACTCAGTTTCAACTGTTCCAGGGTAATGTAAGCGATAATGTCGGATATGTATCCGCCAGGATAATGTTTTTCCAATATTGCCGCAGGCATTAACTCTATATCCGCTGGCACTTCATAAACTTCTTTCAGTTTTGCTAAATTCTGCAAAATTAATTATTTTCTTATTATTTTAATATTTTTTTACAAACTTGTACTATTGTTTGTTTATTTACAACTTAAATGATCAGCACGAAACGAATGAAACGCTATTTTTTTAATTATAACCGCACAATTTTTTACCGCAATTTTTGTACCGTAATGAATTACATGAAAGCTCATTAACACTCACGGTAAAATATCACGCGACAAATATATAAATATATATATAACAAAGTTGGGTTTGTTCGAACACTTATAATTCGAGAACGGCAGGACCGATTTTCATGGTGTTTGATTTTTTGTATTTGTCTCCATCCCGAATAGCAGAATATTAGAATACTAAACTCTCCCCTCAAATTAAAGAACATATTTAAATAAAGGTATCGAATCGATAACATAAATACATATTATTCGGATAATGGTGTATGTTAGATTTAAAAAATGTAGAAATATATCAGCAATGAACAAGGATTGACATACACATGCATATATTGATGGTCAAATATTCATGCGTGCGTTCGGAAATTTATTTTGAGTAACCTAAGAAATATATGTAAATGAAGCTTGTGACACTTCGTTTCGGTGAAGTTTTTATTTATCGCGTAATGAATGTGAATGTATCCGAACTCACATGAATTTTGGAGCTGTTGGCCGCATTGATAAAATAACAAGACGTTGGAAGGTTATGTTAAATAAATAAAGTACGCTAGTCAAATATAAAATTATCCAAAAAATTGTTAAAGCATAAGTTTTCAATGTTGTTTTGTAATGATCCTTAGATATTGTTAATAAAACTAGCTCAATTAAGTTGCTCTGTAAAGAACAACTTAATTGAGCATATATATCGATATATTTATTTTGTATTCATTGTATTACTTTCATAAAATCATAAATTAAACTCAGCTAATCTGTATCACGACATTTGTTGACTGTTAGGCGGGACGGAATCTGACGGGTCAGCTATGAAACAGCGCCGTGGACCGGAGCCGATTGCAACTAAGTTTGATCGCGGATTTATTTTTCAACTCACACGTACCTGATATGGTTTAGTGAAAAGCAAAAAATCTTCGCAAATGATTAAAAATAGTAAAAAAATCGACCTTACTAGATTACTTTCCACATGATTAACTGTGTTTATGGATAAAGCAATACAGTTTACAGGCATGAAGTTTGATGTAATTTTAAATGAAAATTTACAAATATCATTAAGCGACCTATACTCCTACATCCTTATTTATATCAAACGGATAATTCCAGGTTTAGTCGAGTTATTCCTAATATTTTCGAAGCACAACTTCACGTATTAACATATGAGATTCTAAAGCATACAGCATTTCAACCATAATCACTGAAGTTGTATGTAAAAGCTAGCGATATCAGAAATTTGGCAAGTCCACATCTATGGATTTATAAGGGATAAAATAACGTTTCGGAGATGGTTAGAAAGAGCTCGACAAATCATATACATCTGACAACAAAACGAATTTTGAACGAAATCGACATCAGATTTATGGAACTCACATCGCGGAATCTCAGTCATATCTTTCAATACATGTAGTAGTCGAAATGAAATTACCTCTTCACTAAACATGTCAGCCAAATCATCAAAGCTTGTATATGATTTGCTTTCGTTACAACGTAAATTTCTGTAATAAATATAGCCCGGGAACCCGAAGTGTCTGCTTTTGCGCATGTCTTGTGTACCTAGATCAAGGATTTTCTGTTGCGGCCCAACCGCTTTTTCTGCGATCTGTAAATTAAAAGCATACCTTCTATCATTTCTATTTATCACATCAGAAAATTTCGAAAGAAGGCTTTGTACGGTTTCATTATATCATTTTTAGCGGTAATAGATATTAGTTCTTATTTGTAGGTGATCATGTTAGAAAGTTGTTTTTTTAAATTAAGATAGATGAGTTGCAATCGCGGTAATCTTTGGAACACAACTCTATTTATTTATCTGTAGATTAAAAATAAACAAAAAGTAAAAACATTGCGCAAGCAGCACAAGTAGCACTTCACAGAGCGGTTCTGGTGTCCGCTTTGTTGTACAATAGTGAGGACTGGGTATTCCAGAAGAAGCGTGAAAGTAGAATTAATGCAGTGGAGATGGGATCTCTACGTTCTATATGCGGAGTAACGCTTGCGGATCGCGTTAGGAACGTAGCAATACGTAGAATGATTGGTTTGAAAGATAGTGTCATCGATAGCATGCACAAATAATGCTTTGATGGTTCGGGCACGTGGAGATGATGAATGATATACAATATGAAATTGAGTGGCAGTAAGATCCGAGGCCGACCGAGTCTTGCCTATACAGTTCAAATAAGGAGAGTTCTGATGGAGGGTAATGTCGAACAGCCGGAATCAGCGAAAGTACACGAAGGAACTAATGCATGTTGAGGAAGTGATGGTGGTTTGCAAGAACAGAGAGAAAGGCATTCAATTCTCTCTGCTTACCCCAATAGGGATTCGGCATGATGATAGATAAAAACTAATCTAATATCAATTATACAAATAATGTGATTGTATAGGTTTTTGAAAATAACAATGGTTGGGTTACTCTGTGAACAAAGTCATGGTTTTAGTTAAATGGTTATTAAGCTATACATTAAACCTAACATATAGTTAAACACAATCTCACCTGTAAACAAAGAAACAACCATTAAAGTTATTATTTCATTGTTTATAACTTTTTTTATTGAAATAAGCAATTATTTTTCTTCCTTGAGAGTTTGTTATTCGCATCGCATAGGTTGAGTTCTTTCACGTTGAAATTAGTGACGACTGTGGCTTTGAAACCAATGAGCAGCGCCGATATAGACCATAATGTCTAGAGCGGCAATTTCAAATGTACTGAAGAAACGTTGCTTGCATTTATAAAAAAAACACAAGCTTACAAATGTTCCAAAAAAAGAAGAAAATATGTTACTTGACTTGATTTTCTTTAAGGTACGATGTGGATTCGGCAGTCGGTGTTGAATCCCCGGAAGTATTTGGACTCCAAGGTCCGGCGAATGCGAAGAGTATGCAGTGCTGGCACCCCGGTGGGCTTAGTCGGAGCAAGTCCGACACACCCGGGGAGTGGCCCTCACCACTCCCCTGACGGTACGAAGGAATTTCCACTGGGTTAACAAAAAAAGCCGGTATTGGGTGGCAGCTGCCAACCTTCGACTGTCGGAATCCAAATATTATAATACTTTCACGGACTATATATTTCTTAATTACGTGTGTCAAATTAAACTATCGTGATAATTCAAAGTGGAATAGCTCAAAAATGCTCACATCAGGGTCTATGACGTCATCTATCTCTCCTCCAGGCTGGTAGACGGATCCTATAGTGATATGAGTCAAATCGTCGCCATTAATGAATAGCGGGGCATTTAAGGTGTAATCTACAACATTTACGTATCCAAGATAGTTGTGGTCTGCGTCGTACAGCCTGAAAAATTGCAAATAACTATATCAGGCACAGGAGCGAACCGGCGCGGAGTGCTGCAGTCCTCGTGGAGAGAACTCCACTAAATATCAATTGTCAATTAATGAAATGTAACTTTATCCAAATAGGCCCGTCTCCAAGCACTTTGAATCATCTAAAAGAAAGTAAAGTGAATCAACCACCGGTTCGGAAAACAGAATCTACTGAGAAGAGACGGCAAGAAACTCTGGTAGTTGCTCTTTTTAACATAATGAGGTACAATAACAGGTATAATATACAAAGGATTGAATGCCCCGCGAGAAATATTGCATATATGTATTAAAACCACGCACTTTTATCATTTAGGTATTGTATTGTATAAGCGAGTACCGAGCCCCATGTAAGACCTATGAACTTTTTAAGCCGGTAATTAGGTAACACTAATTTGTGTTTATTTCTAGTATTAACACTATGAATATCACAACTCGCCAAAAATAGATGCAGATTTTGTCGTATGTATATAATACAAGCGTAAAAATATTGCGATGGAACTGTTAAAATACCGAAGTCATTAAAACGTTATCTAAGCGAAACTCTAGTCCTTAATTTATAGATAGCACGATCAGCCCTCTTTTGTAAAACGAAAATCGTTTACAAATTAGCAGCATTACCCCACAGTAAAATACCATAAGACATAACGCTGTGAAAATAACTAAAATAAACTAATCGAGCTGTTTCAATATCTGTGAGTCGCCTGATTTTACTGGCTGCATAAGCAGCCGAGCTGAGTGTCCCTACAAGCCGTGTAATGTGTGCGCCCCACTGTAATCTTCAATCCATATATTATGTGCGACTGCGGTGGTTCATAGGCTAATGGATTCAATCCAATCCATCCAATCTCGGCACGCGTTTATGAGTTTTTCCAGCTTCAATACAGATTTAGGCAACACATGATCACCGATGGAAAAATACAGCTTAATGAAACCCGTGAGGTAATAGAAATGGCATGTGTAAATGCGCCGAAAACGGCGATCAAATGCGCTACTGGTCGCATTGGGCACGACATATAAACGTAAAGTGTATACAGTGTGGTGATATAGCATTCAAAGTTTTACGTAAAATAAGAATTGACGTACTTTTGTTTACCCTCCTGCATGTAATGGAAGTAACGGAGAGCGAAATGGGTTTCTACATAAGTTTTCAAACTAAGATTTCCATCATAAGTATCGCAGAAGCCAGGCTCTTCGCAAATGACACCCTTCTCAATCATATTTTCTTTGCCTAAAAATAAGATTTCTCGATTTTTGAAACACAGTTTAAAGCTATTATAGAATCAAGTGACGTCATAAATTACGTCACTCCACGAATGGCGTTTGGACTCCGGAGGGTCAATTCTAATAATCCAACTATTATGCCAAATAAAAGCTAATCAAATGAATTACACATGTCGAATTTAACGCAAACGGTACTCTTGTAACTGAATGTTCGGTATGCCTTCAGTATAACTATAATACATATATTTGTAATACCAACCAAACAAAATTTGGAATTTTTTTCTTCCGTATTTATCTGCAATTGACCTTCCAGCGATTTTTTTGTCCTAAATCAGCATAGTATTAGATCAAATATGATGGTAAGCATGGTGAGTCCAAAATAAGTTATGCAGTTATAAAACAGGTTTCTGATATTATCTCGCAAAATAACACACAGATAAACATTCTAATAACGATTGTTTTTGGTCTATGGCAATAAGAGAGGCAAACATGGTTTTTCTGATATGTTGTCATACACGCAAACGCAGCGACATCGATCAGTTTCACTTTTACAGTGACGCGCATAAGATATTTGGACAGGGTAGGCAGAATTTACTTTATTATTTTATATATTATATTATGACAGTAAATATTATATTGCTTTCACAGGAAAGTTAGACGGTGTGTATATAGAATGGATATGAATACAAATTGTTCTTTTTTGTTTAAATTTAAGCAATTTATTCCAGACTTATTTATCATAAGGGCATGCAATGCTTGTATGCATCTATGAAATGAACGCTACTGCACTTTTAGTACAAGTATGATTTTATATATATTTAAGCCAAATCACCTGAATATTTTATATTAATACCATTCCTTTCCAATAAATGATCGTCGTGTTTTTTGAAAGAGCCAATTTTTATTAGCATACCGATTGTAATAAAATAAACACCAAATGTTAAGTGAAACTTTCAAATATATTTTAATGAAAATATTATCCAAATCGGTCAAGTCGTTTCTGACCAAGAAACACTAATTTTAATTATCATCGAAAACTTACCTAACAGCTCGGGAAACAATTCATAATACATCAGCTGCACGTAGAAAGCAATGTTTATATCTCTGGCGACTTTAAAAAGTTTCTCGTCATCCCAGTGAGGGTTTATAGCAGCCAATTCAGTTGCAAAGAGATTGTGCTGTCTCCAAAACAAAATACTATAGAAAATCGATCCAAAAAGTATGTTCGGTGCTGAAAATAACATGTTATTTTTTTTTAAATATAATTTATAGACGAACGCTTGACCTCAATCACACCTGGTGGAAGGTGGAGATGAGTTCGATGATGAAACGCGATCGCCCAGCAAATGCCTATTCGCTCTTCTCTTAAAGACTCCCAGGTCATAAGATCGCGGAAATATGGCCGCTGGAAGCGTATTCCACTCCTTAGCCGTTCGCATGATGAATGTAGAAGCGAATCTTTTCGTGCGAATATACGGAACATCCACCGCATACGGATGGTATCCGACACGATGTCTAGTGGTTTTATTTTTGAGGTATATTATTACATTACAGTAGTGAAGTAATTGTGAAGTGGTTTTCGGTTCAGTTCTGTAAAAGAAGCGTGAAGAGATATTTATGTAGGCCGGCATGATCGCGGCGACTATCGGCAGGTGGTTGTCTCACGATATTCGTACTCGGGTTTTGGATCGCCCTGTGCTTTATATCAGGTTTGGTGTAGCAACTGTACCAAGTCGGAATAAAAAACACTGGAAAACCTTTTAGTGTAGGAATGGAAGTAACGGTAAACTACGTTTTTGCAGACCAGCCCGCTTCGTTCTATTGTTTTTTTTTGTCTCTGTTTTATTTTTGAGACTTTGTTTCAGGCTGACCATGTCAGTCCCATAATCACACTATACTATTTAAATACTAATTAAACAAATTATATGTGAAGCTATAGAGTATCTCAGCTGCGCAAGATGTTTGCTCAGCTAAGACGCTCTGAAATAGCCCCACATCAGACCTGTTCAAACCAAATTGTTCACACATGATTTCTCTCATAGAAACGCTCCGAATACATTCCACTAAGAAACGGTGTATGTCCTCTGGTACTCCACATCGTTCTATTGTGGAATAAAAAGGTTCATAAGAAGGTTATAATAACTAAGACATGACACATTCTACAATCATATTCACACTCATCCTTCAAGAAATATATTCTAATGTCCGCACCAGATTGTGAATGATGTTATTATATTTAAACACTTACTCAAGCTAGTGCATCCAGTCTTCGCAGACTCTTCTAGTGTGCAAGAGCTACCGTCACTAGGGAAAATTTTACCATTGACTACTTCGGTTTTTAACAGACCACCACTGAATGTTCTTATTGAAGCAGTAACATTGGTTGTCACGTAATAAATGAGACCCAAATCCCATGCTACAGTTGTGTTATCAACCTAAAAATTATTATCATTATTGATGACAAAGTGTAGTATAAATAGAATATTGAAATGACGTTCTATTAGAAGGTTAACATATAGATAGTTATTATCAAGTAGGTTTGGATAGTATATCATATCGTTCGGTATTGATGTCGCATTCGATGGAACCTGTCAAATTCAGTATGGATTCGATGCTAGCCCGGAACATAGTATCCAGCCGTTCCTCTTTTTACAGATGTCGATCTTAACTCCGGTGGTGTGCATGTAGATGCGTTAGCGGCAAAAACTAATAGCAATTGTTATCTAGCTAAAAATGTCATACGCTTTAGAAATCGTTGACAAAGGAACCCAATTAACAACGGCAATTCTAAAGCATAGTAAGCCCAACCATGTTAAAATAAAAGTACAATAGACAAGTTTTGTTTACCTACATATAGTAGGTTTGAGATGAAATGGTCTGCAATCGAACCGGAGACTGCGCGAAACTAACCGGTACGATGTGATGTATTTGATATTATTAGAGAGTAGCTTTTATACGTGGCTTCCATTAGTACTTTGATAAGCCCATTTTTAGAATTGTGTACTTCAAAATGAAAAATTGTACCCTAATAAGATCACTTATTCGTGTGTTCATCTGTCCGTCTGCCAATTATTCAAGAATGCGTGGGGGCATCCAGTTGAAACTAATATTTAGTACGGTCTCTCGAGATCTTAAATATGATATTTTTATGTCAACGTATTGAAAATATATGTCCATTTATGTTGTATTTTTAACGTTTTTGGCCTTTTTGCAAGGGAACCAGGATTTATAGGCAGCTTCCCGTTGCCTTAGAATCACGAAATTTAACAAGAAGCAAGATTTAATATCACAATTTTAAGAAAAAGTCCTTAAATCCTAAATTTGTAGTTAGATTACAAAAACAAATTGTTTCTGAGATTAAGCACGTATTTGCAGTTGGTAAAAAGCTCGCGACCTATGTTGAAGTATGGGGATAGCCATTTACCAAAGCAAAGTTAAATGTTTCTAAATCTAGTTTATCTTTCCGTTAGAGCAATGCACAGACAGAACTTTCATAGTCTAGCTGAGAGAAACCTTTGGTGCACGAGGTCAACTAGCACTTTGCCAGTTTTTTCTAAATGTATTTTGTTCTTGATTCAAGAAAGAAGTTTATACTAACTCGCTCAGGTGCAGTATTGCTTGCAGTACATCCTTTAGACTGGAATGTAAGCGGTCGTGTTTGATTCATGCATCGCAAGCCCGAAAATTGATGCGTTGGATCATCTTCAGGGATGTAGTTTGGTGCGCACATATAATCAGTCAAACCTCTTTCTTCGCAGCAGTATGGCCTCTCAATGGCATACTCTTCTGTAATGGAAAAGCATTGTAATCTGGCATTAGATCTTTTCTTTCATCCTGACTTGTCATAGTGATAGTACCATATCTGATGGTAAGCATAGTGTAGTCCAAAAAACGACAGCGACTATCGACAGTTAAGAAAAACTTATTGGTAGTCGCAGCGATCATGCTGACCTGCACAAATATCTCTTCACACTACGCTTAAAGGATCATAAGATGGTGGGAACACGCTCGCCGGAAGACTATTCCACAGCCCAACGACTCGGCAAAATTAAGAGTTGGAGAACTTTTTAGTTCTATCCGGGATGTGAGATACCATATACCTGTGACTCCGTAAGCCCGCGCGCGTAGTTCTATTCAGGAAGGGAGAGGGTGGAATAATGTTAAATAACCCTTCAGAACACTCTCCATGATACAGACGGTTGAAAACAGTCAGTGAAGCAATATCTCTGCGCAACTGGAGCGGTTCAAGATTCTTAGTCACGTCAGGGTCATTCACAACGAGGACAGCCCTCCGCTGAAACCTATCCAGGGCATCAAGTAAGTACTGAGGAGAACCATCCCAATGATGCGAAGAATATTCCATGTAGAGCCTGACCTACGCCTTATACAATAGAAACAGTTGATCTGGCGTAAAAAAAACCATCGCACTCAATTCATGACACCAAGTCTAGGTGATGTTGCGGTGATGACAGACCTTAAATGATCCCTAACGTCACGCCTGACGTGATTCCACGTTGAAGACTCAACAGTAAAGCCCTAGTAGATTTTCCAGGGGGTTAAAAAACAGTTAAAGAAATGAGAAAGTACTATGTTCTCATGAGATATTTGTTCCTCCGTGCATTATAATTATCTCAATACATTGAAAAGAAATACTACTAGAGCTTCTTGCCGGTTCCTGTTGATAGATTCTGATTTCCGAACTAGTAATATGCTTTTACCAGTAATATGCTTTTACCAGTAACATGCTTTTACCAGTAATATGATTTATATGCTTTTTCTTTTCATAATTTAAAAGTATTTAGGAATAGATATTTTATTTCTTTTTGAAAAAAGTTTAGTGGTTAGATGGATGTGTATACCATATGTTTATATAATTACTTACTTGTATCATGTGGTGACATAAAATCGTTGACCAAATATTCCGTGAAATATGACATGGCTTGGGTGTACATTAAGCTGGTTCCTTTACCAACACTTAAAATTTTCTGGCGAAGAGGTCTGGTATGCAAGAAAGGTTTGCCGCTAGATGTTAGTGCTTCCGTGAAATCTAAAGAAAAAATGGTATAGATTATTAAATGGAAGTTAGGATATAAAATTATGTCAGATTTGTGTTTATGCGAAATCTACGATGTTCGTGAGATCATCATCATCAGTCCATCCTAGTCCATTGCCGGACATAGGGCTCTCCTAACAAATGCTATTGAGCCTGGTCTACGGATCTTCTCAAGCAATCCTTACGTTAAGTTTGATGAAATAAAATCTGATTTAGAATTTCTTAGGTTACGAGATTGTGTCAGATTTTTTAAATTACAAAAACGTTATAAGTAAATTTAGAACAGCAGAAGATCGGCCTCAATGGCACTTATTAGGAGAGGCCTGTATCCAGCAGTGCACCAGGGTGAGCTGATGATGATGTTATTGTTTATTCTGACTTGGTATATTAACTACACCCTGATGGTAAGCATGGTACAGCCCAAAAAATGACAATGTCTATCAACAGTTATGGAAAGCCCATCTGTGGTGTTAGTGATCATGCCGACCTGCACAAATATTTCTTCACGCTACGCTTATTCTATAAGCGTACCAAGCATACCATGGGAAGGTCATTCCAAAATTAAAACTATCTCGTGTTAGTTTTTTAAACATGTTTTGTTTTATGATTTTAGACAAAATAACAATTTTTATAATTACAAACGTCAAGTAACTAATATATGTGGGATCGAGGAAAGAGATATTTTTGTTTAAAACTATTTTATTTTAATTTTTAATACGGAAACTAAAATCACACTTTATACTCATTATCATACACCTTTTTTACAACCACCTTCAAAACTAATTTATAAAATATTACACTAGAAATCGTTTGCCTGTTATTTTAAAAAGTACTAAAACTCTAGTGTATTACAAATTAGTACAAAACACCACATTTTAGTTCAGTATGTATTTGATAAGACTGTATTTTATGTATTACCTGAAATGCGCCGTAACACAAATGTGGAAAACAGTTGTTAGAAGAATGAGTCCGAGGGAGATTTTGTATACTCAAGCTTAGGTAGAGATCTCGCATCGTGGCTTATATATAAGTGGTCATATAAGTGTGGATTTAATTTATTGACAATTATTATTGACACCAAGTTCTGTGGGTCATTTGAATTGCCACGGGGACTTGAAAGTATCTAATCTCTGTGTTTTTGCGGAATGATATAGATCCACTTCTGCATTAAGAATCTATTAAAGAAAAACGATTACGACTACATTTTGCGTTTTGCATCATTAACACGACTGCATTTTGCTCATCTATATTTTAAACACTACGGAATCCTCAATTGCATGTACATTTATGACTCCTTAATGTTTTGAATGGATTTAATCATGATTACAGAGCAAGAAAATTAAAATTACGAGTGCATTTTGTAATCGTTGATCATTAATCAGATTACATTTTGCCCATCTCTGTTCCCAACACCAAACATGATGGAGCGAAGTCACCGTTCGAGGAAGATGTATCAACGAGCCGGTTACCAACTAACGGATTGTAAGAAATTAACGATTCAATGGCTATCTCGATAACCTATTATATCTGACCTATTGCTGTAGATACCTTCCATTTGAGTTATTTTAAAAAAGTATTATAATATAAGACAAAGAAAGCAGTTCCAAGATATCTCAGTAGAAATTGTTTTGGGAGATTCTATGGCTCTATCACTATTTTGGTAAAGGCTAGCAACTTTGCCATTAAATCTCTGTTTCAAATTACCACAAAAAACGGCTCCAGAGGATTAAATTAAGGTAATTGAGGTGGCTAGTAAGCCGTACTTCCTCTAACTCTACGTTGATTAGAACCTATTCGTCGAGATTCTGACGTATCTCCCTCAATTGTAATCAATAGTGACCAGAACTTACTCTCTCCGAATGTTCCAGGAAGTAATCGAAGTAGAGGAGTATTGAATCCTCCTTCACTGGGACGATCTACATTATTACAGGTTCCATCAACACGCCTTCCTTCCGTCTCATCGCAGGGTTCAACATCCAGGGTACACGAGCTAAAAGCAAGTCATTTATTATATATACAACATAAATAAGCTTATTATATAATTTACTAGCTGCAGAGTCCCAGCGCTTTCATTTTGTCTTCGGTTTTTATAGTACTTACTTCAACATTGATCGATTTTTATATAAACATTCAACTCTCATTTTACCCTTTTTTATTTTGCACTATGTTAAAATGGGACCAAGTTCATGTCACTTCATGATATACCCTATTGATGACCAAAAATATTATCCAAATCAGTCTAGAAATGAAGGAGTTATTGGTATTCTAACATACATTAAATATATGGTTACTGGTTACTAACAAATGATACAAAGGCGATCCTATATAGCGGATTACGGCAAGGGATAGGAGCGTGCTCTCCGCTGACTGTGGCATACTTACGCCAGAATCGAACGAATGAAAACTGAAATACAATTATTTACGGGACATCTATGTAACTAACGCTTCAGAGAAAGTAACAAAAAAAATCTTAGGATGTATTACATTTTGGCAAAATATATAGAACATGCAGTAGATGCATTAATTAAAGGATATTAAAAAAACCCTGTTTTTTAGGTGATTTTGAAGAGGCTGTTATT
Source organism: Automeris io (assembly GCA_036320925.1). NCBI lineage: Eukaryota > Metazoa > Arthropoda > Insecta > Lepidoptera > Saturniidae > Automeris > Automeris io. Next base: position 1,568,685 of record JAUDJH010000008.1, read on the forward strand.
GTCAAGGGAATGGTCGCACAGAAGTTTTAAAAAACGAGGTTCTATCTTCAAGTGTCTAGTTTTTAGTTTGAAACGCTAACATTATTGCACGTGCAGGGTTTTTGAGTAACAGTAGGAAAAATACTGGATGAAAAAATTCACAAAATTTTTCTCGTCTTCAAATTGGTCTATGTACTTTATTATATACACATATGTGGTTGAAAACAGAATATCTTCCTTTTTAAAGACAGTTAAAATTATAATAGTGACCCTGTAAGAAATTCAGAAAATAGAAACAAAATTCCAAAAACGAATACAATAAGAACTTACCCGTCAGCATGGTTAGCAATTAATTCGCTTTGTCGTTCAGCTGTCAACAGTATTTGTTTAAAAGTGTCATATACTTCGGCATTGTATGAATTGAAATATAAAAATACTAACAACAGCTGCCTAATCATAGTTGGACCTATGTTTAGGGTGTTCAGTCGAAAGTGAGAACTAGCCAATTAGAGCTGCAATTTATACGAAATTTATATCTTATTTGATCAGCTGGTTTACAGGAAATTATTAAAGTTGCTGTGAAATTTAATTTTGTTTGTAATGAGAAATTATAAAATACAACTCTACTAGTAATTACATTTAATTTAATTTATTTAATCAAGTGTTATAATATGCAGTTTCCTATTTTATTTTCCAAATTATGGTGAGATCATCATTATATTTAATCATATAATTATGAAATATACAGAAACCACACACACGCTTCAAAAGTTTAACCAAAATTATATCTATATTAATACTAGCTGGCCCGGCGAACTTTGTTCCGCCTAAGAGGCAATTAATAAGCAGATTTTTTATTTATAAAGTACTTCAATGACTCCTTAATAGGTTGCACTCTTCAGTTAAGTTTGGCGGAAATCGGCAGACAGTTAAATCATTGCGCCTCCAAAACATCTCGATTCATTGTGTTGATCCTTCAATGTTCGATTAAGTGCTTCTAATGCACGTTTATGCGTCATTGTGCATTCGTCCCAGATGATGATTTTCGATGCTGATAAAACTTTCGCCATTGAGGAGTTTTTTGCAATATTACATGTTGGTTCTTCAATAGTTTGAAGATTTAACGGCAACTTTAATGCTTAATGAGCCGTATGGCATCCTCTAACAACTTCCTTTGTAGTTTCTTCGCCTGAAATGTTCTTTCGTATTGTTCATGAATTATATTTGTAAAAATATATGCTGTGCATCTTCGAAAAGTTGGAATGATCCAATCCAATAAGTATTATAGTCTAGAAATACGATTAATACTTATTGGAATAAACGTGGTTTCGAGAAAAACCCGATTAAAGTTTTTATTCGTGAAAAATCGTGAAAAAAGGCGAATTTTACTCACATATCCATTCCAACTTCATAGACAACTTCTTCTTGATCTCCGTAGGCATCATTTTCAAGTATTCTTGCATTTCTAACGGCAGTACGATTTTCTTTAGATGCTTCAGTGGTTTCAGGCTCGGCTCGATCAACTAGCTTGTCGTTGGCCTTATCAGCGAACTGCCTTCATTGCGGGCCGATTTTGACACCCATAACTTCTATAACTTTCAATATAGGTCAAAGCCTTTTATTCAAAATGCAAGCAGCACTAAGATCAGCAATTTCAAGTGTTTGTTTTCTAATAAACTTGTGTTTAGGAGCCATGTTCCAGACACACGAATTATAACTTTCGTTATTGTTTTGAGTATTAGCCCCAAACCATCTCTCAAGTAATTTTTCTTCAGTAAATTCTTCATAAATTCGTTATAAAAGATCTTTTCTGATATGATTGATTATATTACTCGTATATGCACCCAGGGCAACTGCTGCCACTGCTTGGGCGCATACCGTCATCCCTTTTCTCTACCTACTTCTCGGTCGCGCTTTCGTTCGGGACTAATTCTATATCATTTCTAAGAGTATTTTCTAGAAATTTATGGGAAAAAAAGACCGATTTTTTTAATAAGTGTTTGGAGGAACCTGCCTTTAATGTTATATGTATAAAAATTGACAAATATTGACATTAATATTTATACGTCACTCATTTATTTTGCCTTCCCGGAACCCGTCCACTAACACTTGAACTTTATGGTATGGTAATAAAGTTAAAAATTGACTTTTCAGTATTATTACGAATCTTTAGTATGAGATTTCACTTTTTAAAAATGTTCTCTTCGAATTAACCTTCCTCAGACTTCATCAAACACAACAAAAAAAAAAAATCACCCAAATCGGTCCAGCCGTTCTCGAGTTTCGCGCTTATTAAGACATTTTCGATTCATTTTTATATTATAGATGTATTTACAACCAATACTGATAATGAATAAAAAATATAAAATTGTTAAAAAAAATGACGAAAACGATTCATTTTTTGATAATACGGTATCAATGTAGTGAGAAATGTGTAACTTAGTGTATAAATACCATATTAGAAATGGCTATCAAATGTGTATTTTTTTTTTCAATTCCACCTCTGGGGGTTGAACAGAGGATTTTATGATCTTTACGGGAATAGTTATTTTTCATGTAAGAACAGTAGAAATTTCAATATAAACTTAGAATTACAAATAAAAAATACATGTCTTATGTACATATATTTTTTAATCTGCTACCTTTAGGTGAATGGGCGTCGATGTTTTTATAGGAATTCGATGTCAATGAAGTTATAAATAAATATGTTTATTAACTTTGTACTTGGACCCACACACTAGTCTAATGAGAACCTCTCGGGGGTGAGGGCGTGGTGATACTTTACACCGCTCTCCCCAAAGCGATGGCAGGAGCAGGTGAGGGGGAACGCATATCCCGGGGGTTGCAGCCGGTAGGAGTCCGGTACACCGAGAAGTCGCCCCCACGGTACCCTGACGGTCAATAAATTTCCCCGGGGTATATAAAAAGATGTTGCTACTTCTTCACTCTCTCTTACTACCTGAAACAGGTATTTTCCGGCCACGGCATATTTATGGAGTACCTGTGTTCCTTCCCTAGAAGAGAACTCACAGAGGAGTGTCAGAGCTGAGCGACCGCCTCATAGGCACGGCACAATATTATTTAGAGGACTACACAATAGAGGCCAATGAACGCCGGGATCTGATTACAGCAATCGAAAATGAAGCGGCAGTGGAGATAACGGGAAGGTACTCTCACACACCACCCACATTTGGCGACAAGGAGGTGAGATTTCTCCCCCCACTTCTATTGTTTTGAGGTGGTTTAAACACCACCACACTCAGGACACCGCTGGGCGAGTGTGCCCTCGTAGACCTTGTTCCACCCTCATCTTTTCAAAGAAGAAAAAGAAAGCCACGCGCGCGGTTTTCATAGTCACAGCTGTACGGTAGCTCACATCACGGCAATGACTAAGAATTTCTCTAACTCTTACTTTTGCCGAGTTGTTGGGCTGTGGAATGGTCTTCCGGCGAGCGTGTTCCCATCGTCCTATGATATCGGGTCTTTTAAGCGTAACGTGAAGAGATATTTGTGCAGGCCGGCATGATGGTTGCGGCTATCGATGATTTTTTTCGCTGTTAGTAGTCGTTGTCGTTTTTAGATTGCACCATGCTTACCATCAGGTGTGGTGTGGCCACTGTGCCGAGTCAGAATAATAAAAAAATCTGAGTACAACTTTATTAATGATCTCGTTTTCAAATTGTGTGCCTGTGTGTGTTGGTGTGTGAATGTGTCAAAAAAGAGTGATCTGGGAAATGTTTGATTACCGCTGACAACTGGTAAGTCCTTCGATAGGTAAATCGTCTCAATTATCTCAAAATTTTATTGTGACATTATCCCGCATGTGAGGATGTTTTTGTGCTACGGCATAAGTTCACAAGTTATCCCGGTCCGACTATCACATATTTCTTAATTCAATGTTTTTTATATTATAGTATCTATTTATGGAATATCGGTCTTATTGACATTATCTTTTATTGTGAATCGATTTCTACGATAATGATTCGAATTGTTTCAAAAATGGATCGTTTCTGTGAAAAATCGACAAAATGCATTGATAAAAGTAAAGAAACATACTTTCTGTTTCCGTAAGCTCATGATCATCTTGTTTTATCGTGTGTTTTTCTGTAACTCTGTAGCATTGTCTATACGAGTGCGTCATAGTAACGGCATAATATAATTATAATCAGTAGCTCACGACGTGAGAACTCGCTACAGATAATTGATTTATTGTTGTTCTATTTACATAAGTGTATTTCTTAGCTTAACTTTGGACAAATGGTTTACTATTTTTTCATAATTCTATAAACTGTTTCTTATATTGTATATTGCTAGGGAAATTGAATTAATTTAAATAGTAGGTACAGTTTTCTTTCATGCATGTTAATTTGCAAGCAGGAAGATATTTAATGTGTGCACAAATGCAAAATGCTCATATTTTGTCGTTTTTGCATTCAATGTTGGCACAAAGCTAACAATTTGAAGCCATTAATTTTGGAACATTTTGGAGGTTTTGTGTTCCAAAAACCGGCCAAGTGCGAGTCAGACTGGCGCACAGGGTGTTCCGTACACGACTACAATAGACTAGAGAGAGTCTACTGGCCGAAAGTAGTAAGGTGTATCCCATAAAAGCATAAAAAGTATTATTATATTATGTTTGGGCATTTAATAAATATACTGACCCCGATTCGCGTAATTTCCAGTTACAGGGACTCGGAATTCAGATTCCATTAAATTGTAGAGTCCGACCGAAACTGGTTTTCCGGCCGAAACCGATACCGAAACCGAAATTTCGGCCGTGGCTTCAGTTTCGGCCGAAACCGAAACCGAAACCGAAACTCACGTGGTCAAGTATAAAAGTCAACGTGGTCAAGTAAAAAAATGAAACGAAAACTTACATGTAATCAGTTCCATCAAAGCATAACCTCTAAAGAATCTTTACGTTGGGTGATAACGCACTGACTAAGTTGTGTTGCTATAGAGCAATGCGAATTAGATCCGTCAACTGTCGTCTAAACGACGCAGTTACACTCCGACGCAGCCTTGAGTTTCTTTCGGCATTTCTTCTCAAGGTAGTCGCTTCCGAAACGCTAGTAGATCAACGTTAGGTTTCGTATTTCTGGCTGGCGGTCCAAGTCGAGGTTCGTACCCACAGAGGTGCCCTTGCATTGCCACCCAACCCATAAACACGCGTAAATTCGAAAAAAAAAAAGCAATGCGAACGGCGCACGAATCCTGAACAGGGCCGCCAGCGTCCGTCAAAGCGTTGCCGCGAGAAACGAAGCTAGGCAAGCATGTACGACAACTACCGAAATCAGTTTCGGTTTCGGCAAAAGTTTCGCCCAATTTTGGCCGAAACCGAAACTGCCGCCGAAACTTGATTTTTGGCCGAAACTCGGCCGAAACCGAAACCGAAACCGAACTTTCGGTCGGACACTATTAAATTGTAAGTCATTATATTAACTAAGTCTTAGGCTGAGATTTATAGAGGCAACTTTAAATTTGCTCAATGAATGTCAAAGGATTTTGTAAGTCACCGATTTTGTCAACACGGACTGCGCTCTGCGAATACTATGGCTATTTTTATTTTACTTTTATATATTCAGTTTTTGTCAAAACTAATTTATTTTTTGAGAAGTTTGCTAAGCAATATTGAAATAGCGTCTACAAATCTCAGACAAAATCTCAGGATCACTTTTATTGCCTACTACAAATACAATTTTTAAATGAACACTGTTATACGTTTTAAAGCATAATTTTATGCTTGTTTGTAATTTAAGATAAAATTGTAGTCAAATGAACAAAAAAAAGTTCAGTAATATTGATCAAAGTTGAGTAAAAAGCAAGAATAAAATGAGATTTGAGATACAAATTGAAATATTAGGTAACTCAATATTTGGTAACTCAGTACTCGGGCGCATTTTTGAAGCCTATTAAAAATATTGCAATATTTTTTTTTATTATCATTTACAAAAATCATTGTTACATTTTTTTTTTAATATAGCATAAAGAAACCACTAAGGTTTGAACGTATGCTATTTACAAACAGTCCACATTTAGAGTCGCAATTAATGTATGGAACTACGTAAACACATTTCGATTAAGGTGGTCACTATTAATGAGGTCCAAAAAATGATTTTTTAATCTTTGTCTCACATTCTTAACTGAGATATTTTCTCGCAAATTTGAGGGTAATTCATTGATTAGTCGCAGGATCAAAAAGGAGGTAGATCTTTCCCCATACACGTGTTAGCATTTTTAAAAGTGTTAAATATTTAGTTCGCTTTAAATTAAGGTAAAATTGTATTTGAATACGTTGCGTGTCACTTAAGTCATGATTTTTATTAATTCACTCACTGGCAACATTTATATTTCCGGTAATGCCGGTTTAATGACGGTGGAGCCCCCTCCACCTTATCCACTTATATCCCCATATAAAGACACGCAACGGCATTCGAAGGGATTCGGCGGCGCCGAAGAAGGATAGTTCAGTCAACTGCTGCCAACCGGTGCGTTTACGCACCGAGGCGCAGTTCTACTCCGACGCAGCCTTGAGTTTCTTTCGGCGTTTCTTCTCAAGGTAGTCACTTCCGAAACGCTGGTAGATCACCCGTAGGGTTAGTATTTTATTTGGCTGGCGGTCCAAGTCGAGGTTCGTACCCACAGGGGTGCCCTTGCATTGCCACCCAACCCAAAAATTTCGCTGGCTGAGCACCTTCTGTGCTCGCCCTCTAAGCCCGGTTGAGCTGAAAATGCCTTTCCCGGCAATCAGTAGTTAGTCCGCTTCAAAAAAAAAAAAAAAAAAATCGAAGGGATTCGGACGCTAGCTCTTGAACAGATAGGACGGATTGTAAAAGAGAGGACGAATTGTAAAAGCAATAAACAAATGGTGTAATATATAAATTACTGTATTTTATTCCTACCCGATTAAACACGTTTGTTGCACGAATCGTGCACAACTGCTCACGTGAAACGGCACGGGTATATATCGGATGATTTATTTTATTAACCTCCAAATCGAATTTTTTTTCTTTTAACAACATATACCTTACTTTGGCGTGTACAGGTAGAAGTTTACAATAATTAAAGAGCCCATTATCGTCGGCTGTAAATTGAAGGTTAATATTGTGTGGTACTATGATTTTTAGAACTTTTAACTGTAATTTGTATATCAAATTGAGATACGTTTTATATGTTCGACCATAACTGGTAAGACCAAAGAAATATTGGTATTTAAAGAGGTATGTTATACAATTTTAAGCAGAATTTTATAATTGCTTGTAATATAAAAAAAAAACAGTCAAATGAGTAAAAATAAAAGTTTATTAATACAGAACAAAATTAAATAAAAAGTATGAAAAAATAAAAATAACGAAAAATTCGGGAATACGCGTATATATGAAAAAATAATAATAAGGAAAAAGATTGTAGTTGTTACCTTAATGATGCATCGCCGTCTGATTCTAGAAGAAATGTCAAGTGCGGTGGGTATGCTCTAAGCTGGCCATTCAGACGGTGAAGTTGCTGCAGCCATTAGTTCTAACTCGTCTGATGTGTATCCAAATAAAGTCCAATAATTTAGTGCATTCCATAATGTATACAGATATGTTTTATTTTATTAGTATCCACTATGGACCCTGTTGGGCGTGACATCAATGTAGGCAAGAGGGCTTCAATATTCTCATAGTACCATAACCCTTTTTTATATAACTACATATATATATATTTTTCTTATTTTCTTTTCATTTATTTTTATATTTACGCATGTAATATAATTTATAGTTTATCATTTATATCCTAGAAAATATCGTGCAATTGTAAAAAATGTGACTGAGATGAAACTGCTTTGATGTTTTTGAATTTTTCTTTAAATTTACTCTGTAAGATATTTCTTCTTGTTAAATTTCATGATACTAGTAGTACCTCCACTCCGTGGGTTTTGATTACTCATATAACAACTTAAATTTAACAAAGCCAATAGCCTCATCTTTTCATTGCGTCAAATTAGAAGTCGGTGCTATCATTTCTTTCTGCACAAATAACTCTGCACGGTTTGTTTAAGAGACCCAATGTCATGGACGGTAGGAACATGCTTGCCAGAAGACTATTCAACGGAAAATTTAAAAAAAAAATGAAAATTCGGTTCAACGAGTCGGCAAAAGTCAGATTTCGAGAACGTCTTAGGATGGCTTGCACTAACAAATTAAATCCAGTTTAGAGTTATATAAAATGCTATTTAGCGCTGATCTGTACTTATTGTCTTGCACTAAATCAAAATGTAGTTATAACAACTCCTAAACTGAAATCATCATTAAATTGGAATCAAACCAATTCAATTAATAAGCGTTTTACAAGCTTAACATTACATACAAGCTTAAACTAGATTAATTCATTAGTGCAAGCCGCCCTTAGTCTAGAACTAAGTAACTCCGGGCTGTGACTTCATAAATACGCGCGCTTGGTTCTACTATGGAAGGGAGATGGTGGAACAAAGTAAAATAACTCTTTAGAAGACTAGCCATGATACAGATTGTAGAAAACGCTCGGTGAGTCAATATGCGCAACTGGAGCGGTTCCTTCCCGCCCGGTTGAATTGTGAAGACCTGTCCCGGTCAATCAACGCGCAACATGTCAAAAAAAAATGGAACAGTTTCAGATAATTAGTAACGTCTGGATCATTCACAATGCGGACAGCCCTCCGCTGCAACCGATCCAAGGCGTCGAGTAAATACTGGGCAAAACCGTCCCAGAGATGTGAACAGTATCATATGCGAGGCCTAGCCTGGACTTTACAAGGGAGAATAAGGTATTGAGAGTCAGCGGGTAATGGGAGTCACCCACATATCCACGATACTGTACACGCGAGCATCGCGTAAACTACCCGCTCGCCCTGCTCTTTAGCATATTATTACAGTTTGATAACGAAGTGATTTTATAAGAGCTTTTTTTAAGGTAAAGAACCCTAAAAATAAAAAAAACAGGTGTTTTATTTTAAAAAGTCACGTGTCACTACACGAGAACGATGATCAGCTGCAACTGACCATGTTGGAGCGAGGTGTAACAGCATGTCGTAATATATTGTATTTCGGCTCATATCAAAAATAATGTAGCGTTATGATATATCACACTCTTTGTGGAAAAAAGAAGTAAGTTAAAATGCCTACTTTTCTAAAAAGTGGTTTGCGGGTAAATTTCTATCTTGACGAAAATTTTTGTAGAAGAATTCATAATCAGTATTCTAATTCTGCCAAATACTGGCTTTGGGCCTCCTACATGTTTGCCATCATCCTTGGTAACGTGTATTTTTTGTTGGTTGGCTCCACAGTGACCAGCACACCTGATGCTAAGCATGGTGCCTCTGAAAAATGTCTACAACTATTAATAACGAAAAACCTAACGATAGTCGCAGTGACCATGCTTTTTTTGTTAACCCGGGGGAAATCCTCATAGGATCGTCAGGGGGTGGTGAGGGCCACCCCCCGGTATGCCGGACTTCTACCGACTAAAGCCCCCGGGGTGCTCCTTCAGTCGCGTCTGCACCAGTCCCCGGGTGCACCGAGGACTTCCAAAGGGACTGGTGCGCTTATAGAGAGGTCAGCGCGGACGCAGTCCCCACTACCAAAAATTACGCGCCCGAGTTATCCGCATTAGGGATAATCGCAGGGGTCAACCCTACCGCAGTGCAATGGTAGGGCCTCGCCCTGGGGGAAACGCCTACTTGATCACGGTTTCCCCTACGCCAGGTAAGTATGCAGTGACCATGTTGGCCCACACAGTAGAACCTAGTTTTTTGTAATAATAACTCATTCTTCACGGAATAACAATTCATATTGACTTGCGTAATTTTTTTAATCAGAACCTTTGGCGGCAAACGGGCTGACGGCATACTTGATGGTCTTTTATTTATTTATTTTGTTGCACAGGTGACAGAGGGCAAAAGCTACTCCTCGGCATCCAATTTGCCAGCGACGAATAGCTAGATTGGTAGCAAAGTTTTCTGGGCCATTCGGCCGTCTCCTTCTAACTTATGACTTGCTCTGAAAAGTCGAGCACGGCCTTTCAATTGCTCTCGCTGCCGACCATAGCGTTGATGACGGCTGACTGCGATAGGTCACCTCCTATGGTTGTGACATCAGCCATCGCCTTTTATTTTTGCATCCCAGGAGTAAATCCTGCATAGAACCATCAGAGCAGTGAGGACAGCGACTCCGGTGTGTCAGACTGACTAAAATCCCCGGAGTGACCTTCCATCCGCTTCACCCGGGGCTTGTGAAATATAATTCATCCAGAAGTCTAGGGAGCGAACACTCTTGTTAAGGCTTCCTAGCTAGGAGGGGCTGAGTCTATAGATCCAATATCTCTCTGTCAGGCGGTGCGCCGTACACTGCGCACCGCATCCCTCTCATCCGGGCAGCAGACTCCCTCAAGTCCTGGCTATAGCCACAGGGACACCCGGGGGCAGCCCTCATCACCCCCTGAGGTCCGTTAGGGATTTCTCACGAGTTACAAAAAAAAAATGGTCATAGGGAGATTTTGCACTCTCTTTGTGCGAACGCATCCCTCCGGCGTGGGTGTCTTGGTCACCAAATGACCAGGTAACATGTGCGCTCCCTGACCCTTTCAGTGGCCTCCTTCTGCGTCATTACGTCGTCACAGAAGGTTGAAATTGCGCAATCAGCCATCACCTCGTCTAAGAAGAGCTAATTGCTAAAAAAATAGCGGAATTTGCTCGTTCACTCGATTTTAATAAAATTCAATGGTTTATAAAAAATGTAATTTATCTATTAAATACTAAATACCACCATAAATATATAACTTTCACGGTGAGCACAGAAATGTTAATGGCTACAATCGTTTTGCGCTTTTATGTTGTACCCAATCTGACCAGTAGCACAGCTGATCATCGTTCTCCGGGTACATGATATTTCTACACATTTCGACTACACATGATATTTCTATTAGATAACGTGCGTGTTTCCTCGCGAGGCATTCCTTCACTGAAGAGCATATGGTTCCTACATCCGCACTTATTTTGCCATAACCCAGCGGTATGAACCAGGATTCGAACCTACGTTCATTGCCTTTGCTGGGTATGGATATTGCTCCTTCTTAGACCAATACAGCTACAAACTTAAAACTTTTACTTAAAGTTTAATTCACATATTTACGTCATTTATTTCTGTACTTTTTATGAGAAGATATGAAGTTGATCCGCTTCTCTCGAATGGTAAAATAAAATGACTGTACTAAATGTTAATGATACAAAACTGGCAATTTTTTTTTACACTGGCTCGACATAGTGACTACACTTTACCTGATGGTAAGTACAGTGTAGTCCAAAAACGAAAGCGACTATCAAAGGATCTAATTATATCATCATGTCCGCCCAGATGTACCACGACTGAAGGTCTCTAGGTATATGAGTTACTGGATATACACGAACTGATCCCGAAACGCGACAAGCCGAAACTGGTCACTATGACGAGCTTTACACCCATGTTCTGTGGTCGCGATCCAGACGGGCACCGACGCCCTACCACCTCGCTGCTGCTCGTGTAGCGCCACCCAGGAGTCACGTGTAGGGAAACTAGGGTAAAGCCTACGGACGCAAGCAGCTTCGACTCCCAAAATGGTTCAGAACCCTTTAATTTACGCAGATACGTTGCGTCTTATTTATTTATTTATTTATAAGTACACTTACATAGATTACATTAACACATAAAACTATATAAGACATGAACCAGATACATTATAAATGCGACTATATTTAAAAGTGTAGACTACATGCACAGAAGAAAAGAAAAATAAAAATACGAGCACACAAAAAGAAATAAACTAATTTCATTAAACTAATTAAAATTTATAACAGAAATAAAAACAAAAAAAAGCAAGAAAAAAAAACAATAATTTATGCAACAATCCTCTCCAACAACATCCTTTTTTTTAATTTGTAAATACTTTTGTTAAATATATCTAGATCTAATGATCTCGACATATAATTGTATAACTTTGTCATTCTGCATAGGGGTGCATTTTGACCCAAGTTTGTGGAAGAATTTTGAATACGGAATAAGTTAAAATTAGATGCTCTGGGTAATCTAGTAGGAGCAGAAAATGCTATAGATGGCAAAATTTGAGGAGCTTCGAGAAGATTATTAACAATTTTATAAAGAAAAACCAAGTCAAGCATGCGTCTTCGATCGACTAAACTATTCATATGGAAATACTGTAATCGATCGCAATAATTTAATATTAGGTCCTTACATATGAAATTGGCGTTTTGTATGGGAGGAACAAAAAGTCGAATATTTTTTAATATAATATATTTAATTAATCAAAGTATGAACCATTATTTTCTATGCACTTTTGCCATCTCATAGGTAGTTCATTGATCCTTTTACTAAAAAAACCAGTCGGACGGGAATCAATAAAATCTTTGAAGGCGATTTGGACTGCCCCATCGGAGTTTAATTTTTTCCCTTGCAAGAAGTTATCCAAGTTTCGAAAAAAATGGTAATCTGTTGGAGCAAGGTCTGGGGAGTACGGAGGATGTCTTAGACTTTCCAATTGAAGTTCTTCTAATTTAGTAGCCGTCTGTTGCGCAGTGTGTGGTCTAGCATTGTCGTGAAGCAGCAGTGGCGTGGAGCGATTGACCAGCCTAGGTTGTTTAGCCGCTAGCTTTTCCATCATGGTTTGCAATTGCTGACAATAGACATCAGCCGTAATAGTCTGGCCAGATTTGAGAAAACTGTAATGAACAATACCGGCACTAGTCCACCAAACGCTTACAAGTAACTTTTTTGGGGTTAATTTTCGCTTGGGGCAGGATTTGGCTGGCTGGCCAGGATCCAACCATTGCGCTGAGCGCTTCCGATTATCGTAAAGAACCCATTTTCCATCACAGGTAATGATTCGGTTTAAAATACCTTCATTCTTGTGCCGGTTTAGTAATGTAACGCAGCAGTCGACGCGCGTTTGCCGGTTTGCTTCAGTCAATTCGTGAGGTACCCACCTTTCAAGCTTTTTAATCTTCCCAATTTGCTTCAAGTGAATTAAAACAGTTTTATCACTAACATCGCAGCCTGCAGCTAACTCGGACGTGGTTTGCGATGGATCCGCTTCCACAATAGCCTTCAACTCTTCATTATCAACTTGAGTCTCAGGCCGTCCACGGGGCTTGTTCTGCAGGTCGAAATTTCCAGAACGAAAACGTTGGAACCAAAAACGAACTGTATTTTCTTTTGCAACACGACCGCCATACACATCATTCACCCTTCGAGTTGTTTCCGCAGCACTAGTGCCACGGCGGAACTCGTACTCGTAAATAATGGGATATTTTAAGTTTTCCATTTTGTAAAATGAGTGACGCAAACAGAAAAAAACAGAAGAAAAAAACAAATGAATGACGATCATCGAAGCACAAATACATGAGTCTATAGCTGTACAAATTTGAATTTGGAATTCCTTACCAAAGAGGAGAAATTTGTGATTAAAGTGGCCAGTACGAAAAACGCCAATTTCATATGTAAGGACCTAATAATTTTTTACCAAGACCACAAGAAAAGGTAATATGCTATAAAAATCGTTTTTGTATGCTTTCCAAACGCTATATATATATAGTAAAAACGATTACAGCCTGTACTTATGTATTCTTTATGTATTCGTATATACGTGTTTATGTATCCTTCCGTTTGTACAGTGGGAGTACTCCGAAGAACTGTTCAACCAGGCAACTTCAGGTACATTTTAAACACACACCACTCTCTGTTAGTCCACGGCGCACCCTCACAATCTAAAGCCTTATAGCACCGCGACACCGCGGAGAGTCACTATAATATTCTTGTCGCACACTTGCAGAGTTGTGGAATTGGCTGTCAGGTCCAGTTTTTTTCCAGAGCTACAAATCTAGGATCTTCATGAGAGCATCGAGCACTCCTTGTGTTGCAGTTTTCTAATGGCGGCAGTAACCACATAGTTCCACAGTTTTTCCGTGACTCCTATTTCAGCAAAGGACTAAATTGTTCTACAGCCCTTACCTTTGTGGGGTCATTAGATTGCCTATATGTTAAGTTTGTGTATTGTTTTATTTCGTTTAGCCTTATAAGGTTTTTATTGTAAAGTAGCTTTAAGATAAAAAGTTTATGGGACTGAATAAATGACACATCACAGCTAGTGATGAAAATGCCCGGAAATTTTTCCAAAGTGCCCAAAACTTGTATGGGGAATATTCCCGGGAATTTACGAAATGTTCGCGGAAGTGCTGGGCACTTTGGGAAAATTCCCGGGCATTTTCATCACTAATCACAGCCTTTTCAGTGGATGGATGAATTAGAGACGTATGCAAGACGGTTTAGAGTCTGTGATGTGTGAAAAGTCAAAATAAAGTTATTGGATTGTGGAATGATCTTCTGGCGAGCTTATTCCCTATGTCTTACGATATTGGGTTTATTAAGCGAAGCGTGAAGAGATATTTGTGTAGAAAGTGACTGTCGGTAGGTGGAGTGTTTTCAATAGTTGTACTTGATTTTTAGATTGCTCTGTACTTTTCATCAAATACGCCGCAGTCACTATATCGAGTCAGTATAGATATAATGCCATTCAGAGCGAGAACAGCAGAAGGCCGCTCGAAGAAGACACCGGGCTGTCGGCAACCGCCCCGGCGTATCAGTCCCAGCGGATCGGTCGAACTCCGACCGGCCAGCTGATGCCGTAGGGGTTGTGGCTGTTCAGGGTGGGGGCTCTGAGCGACCGGTTAGCGACCCCCGAGAAGTCGGCGGTGCGTTGTGACGCGCTCTGCCGAAGTACACTAGATGTTATCGGAAGAGGCGGCGTCTCATGCCTGTGATTGTGCCTGTCAGGCGCGGCGTAGTGGGGCTGCGGCGAATTGATTACAAGACCCGCTTTGGTTTTTAGCTGGTAAAAGTCCGGCACAACCCGGCTGCTACCCCCGTCGTGGCCGGGACGGTCCTATGAGGATTTTCCCCAAGTAAAAAAAAATAATCCACACACTTAATATGAAAAACCAATATTTGTATTCCTAACAACAAACTAAATATTTCTAAACAGTTGATTCACACAAATATAGCTCAAAGGAGGAATAAACAAATAAAATTATTTTTTTATGTCTATTGTTTATTTATTTATTAGAATAATAAAAGCACAGCACGTTTCCTTAAAATTAATGATACACAATATAAAAAACTACAGAGTCAGTTAAGAAGTTATAAAATTACGTTCTGTTAGAGTTTTAGTTCGTTCTATAGTCAAGATGGTGGGCGGTGATCTATCGCTGCCGGTAGTCGCGGCTGTGATGTTCGGTGGTGATGGAGCATGGCAAGAAGCCCTCACCTTTTGTAAGAATGTAATGAAGGTGAAGGAGACGGGAGGAGGATGATGACGATAATGACGTCCTATTTCAATCAGCTCAAAATACATTTAGTTTTATTTTTATTTGAGGTTGTATTTATTTATGCCAAGGGATTTACCGGCAGAATGGAATAGTGCCTGTCTCGTCAAGATATTGAGATATTGTAAAAGTTGACTAAGGTATATAGCATTGTGAATCACACGCTGATTGCTAGCAGCTAAACTGCTGCAGGCACCTTCTCTGCACAAAGAACGCCCCCGCTAAGCCCCATTAGATAAGCGTGGTGGGTTATCTATCCAGATCGCTTTCCACGGATCCCATTAATATGTTGGAAAAAGGGAAAAGTGCTTTTGCCCTGTAGTGGGACGAAACTGGGTAATCATAATTATATTAATTATTATTAAAATTAAATTTAGCTGTATTTAAGTTGTCAACATTGAATGTCTAGACGTTTTTAAACGAAACAAATATTGTATTATTGTATGTTACATGTGCAGCGGACACGCATTTACTCTACGTCTTCTACATGAATTATTCTTCATCACAAGATTCTACATCTTCGGTAGACCCGGCAGAATCATCAGACGATTCAGCCCAAGCTCGTGGATCCCAAGTTGGGATTTCGTCACAGCTGACTAGTTGATTTCTGAAACAAAATAAATTTAATATTATAACCGGGCAAAACTTCTAACACCACACACTCTTTATTTATGTTTGTGTGGGTAATTTACTTATGTATAGGCATATAAATGTGTTCATGAGAATACCTATAATTATCTATGATACTTTGAAATACTAGGCTCTAGAATTGAGTCTTTAATAGACTATTATTCTCTTCCTCGCTGTTTTCTGCGCGTTGACTCAATAAATGGATATCAGCAGACAATTAGCGCTGGGTGGTTCAACTGGTTACCTATTGCTATAGCATTTGCTGAGCTAATTTCCCTTTGGCACGTTATCACAAAGGGTATTGTTTTTATTGTTTATCCTTCTTTCTTAAGCCTTTATCATCATACCATAACTCACAGTAAAAGAACTCGAATCTTGTAAGATTAAACTAATCCCACAATAGAACCCATCGTGGGTTGATACCATAGCTTTGTGGTTATGTACTGTGGTTAAGATCCACTTGAAGAGAGATCCCTAAACACCAACATTCATTTATTAACCAACTAGCTGACCCGGCAAACGTTGTTCTGCTCTATAAATTATTTCTAGTGAATATCTTCTGTATTATAATATACAATTTTGGTCATAGTGACTTTTACATAAAAGATAGATATATGTTGTCGCGGACTTTTATTTAGAGCTATTCAAGACAAACAATCCTACGGTACATCATCTTTGTGTAACTCCAATGGTTTAGACAGTGTACGCCACGATAGCTCAGAGGCCAGATTTTGTCCGAGTTAATTGACATGTATCGATATATTACGAACAAGATTACATAAAATCATTACAAATTGAATAATGTCCTTATATTCCCAAACTCCGCTTGTGATGTGTAATTCAAAATTACAAATCTTGTGTTTATCTATCTCTATCTATCTATAATATAAAAATGAATCCTTAAATTTATATAAGCGCGAAACTCGAGAACGGCCGAACCGATTTGGCTGATTTCTTTTTTGTTGTGTTTGTTGAAGTCTGGGGAAGGTTATTACGGAGAGAAAATTTAAAAAAGTTGTCTGAAACAGTTTAAAAACACCACTTTTCTATATTCTCATACAAAAGATTTGTTATAAGTCAATTTGAACTTTAACACCATACCATAAAGTTTAAATGTTAGTGGACGGGTTCCGGGAAGGCAAAACAATTATTGAGTGACGTATTAATGTCAATATTTGTCAATTTTTATACATATAGCATTAAGGCTAGGTTGCTTCAAGCAATTTTCAAAAAAATCTGACGGAGAAGCTATTAACATTAAAAAAAAAAATGTGATTTTGTTTTAGAGAAATAGGGCAGAACAAGGTCTGCCGGGACAGCTAGTATATTATATAATGGTTATATGATTGATTTAAGCTAATCATTTTTTTTTGTAATTAAAGTAGTCTATGCTCGTAAATTTGTTTGCTCCGAACTCACTTGCTGCCCACATATGGCTTTGAAGTCTTTAATCTTTTATGTATTTTCCTTTGTAATTTAAATTAATAAATAAAAAATACGTACTCAGAATTAATTCTCTTCATAGCTGCAGGCTGGATTGTCTTTATGTCAACTACTTGACACAGGAGTCCAGCGGCGGTAGTTTTTCTTATTTCCTGCAGTTGGGCTGGAATATTAGTAAAATTTTATTGCAGGTTATTACAAATGTATTCACGTCACTAATAACAGAAAACCTTTTTTTTTTTATTTGGGGAAAATCCTCATAGGACCGTCTCAGCCGCACAGGGGGGTTGCGCGACCGAGGTGTGTCGGACTTGTACCGACTAAAAACCCCAAGGTGACTACTTCTGCGCATTGGCGGGGACTGCGGATCCGGTAATAATTCGCCACAGCCCCGTCGCGCCGCGCCCGCTGGGCACGAACGCGGGGGAAGATGCCTTTCCCGACACTGCTCATTGTATTTAGGCAGAGCACGTCACAATGCCCTGCCAACTTCTCGAGGGTCGCTAAACCAGTTGCTCAGGGCCCCCACCCTGAGCAGCCACGACCCCAAAGACATCAGCCAATCAGAAATTACAGAAAACCTAAGCTTAGTAGCAATTACTAAGTATTTCCAGTCATATTTAAAGAAACTATATAAAAGTTGTGTGGGTTTCATTAAATAAGAGTCCTATACTCGCAACGCACTGCGGGTTTGCACCTTTATGGGGTTGACATTCCAGCAGCTCACACGCCGATTTTTTTTTACATTTGCTCGACATAGTGACTACAGAGTACCTGATGGTAAGCACAGTGTAGTCCAAAAACGAAAGCGACCATCAAAGGATGAATCCATTGATAGTCTACATCGTCATGTCGGCCCACATATACCACGACTGAAGGTCTCTAGGTATATGAGCTACTGGATATACACAAGCTGATCCCGAAACGCGACAAGCCGAAACTTGTCACTATGACGGGCTTCGCACCCATGTACTGTGGTCGCGATGCAGACGGGCACCGACGCCCTACCACCTCGCCGACTTAACTTCTTAAACTATACTAGACACAACTACGGTCATGTGTGGAGTATTGCTGCCACATTTGTGACGACTTCAGCAAACATCATTTGGCAGCCTTGAACTCAATCGATCTCTGAGCTCGACGATTCGCTGAAGTTTAGAGGTCAATAGTCAAAAGTTCTTGTGATCCCATACAGCGTTGCAATGTATGCTGGCACTTGAAATCAGAATAGACCATTACAGGAGACTTTACCACATCAGTCTTTATTAGCTAGTGATTTAAATTTCTCTACGCCGATGTATTGCTTTCGACGCTCAACCGAAGATGCGCATATAGAAATCTTTTTTGTTATCCGGCTCAGACTATGGTTTTCGTCTTAATATCGATGCAGAGTCTAAACTTTGTAGTAATTTCAATTTGGCTTATTGAAGAAAATTACATATCGAGGGGTGAAAGGCTATTTGGTTTAAGCAACATTTTTTGGTAATTTTTGGCAAAGTAATATATACGACGGGATACAGCCTGTCAGGGCGCCACGTGCACTGTCTTCGCCACTCATTGTAGAAAGGAAACGCGACTATATCTGAGATGCGTCCGATCGTTGCGACCGTCCAAATATGAATGCCTTCGAAAATGACTAATCCCGATCAACTCTCCTTAACTCAGTGTTGCCAATTTTATAATTCAATTTTGTACCAAATCGAATAGTTGAATACGATTGCAACGCCATCTCTGATTCCGTCCAGGCACTATACCTGACGTTTCAATTAATAACAATATAGACGCTCTCACTCCGACATACATATTTTTGGAATTGATAAAAAACGCTTATTCCGAACATATATATATTGCTATATCACGAAAAATGACGCTTAAACCAAATAGCCTTTCACCCGTTGATATCATGCCATATAGGTTGTTATTTTGATCCTTGGTTGAAACTATTCGATATAATTTAGAATAAATAGTAAATTTTCAGCATATATGTATATATTATATGAGATAAGAGAAACTTGTGTAATACTCACCAAGGGTAAAGGCATTCGGTCTGTTGGGTCTTTCGTACCAATGTCTGTCAGATACAATGGTATGCAATATTTGCTCTATTACAATACGATTGGAAATTTCTGGAAAGATAGCATCTTTAGCTGGTTCCGAAACCCACAATGCAGCTAATAAATCAATATCTTCAAAATGTTCGTAGATTTCTTGGAGTAGTTCAATATTCTGCAAGAATTGTCAATATCCTTGATCATGGAATTAAGAATAACAATGAAATATAGCCTAGTACAAAATGCGGGATCAAAAGTGAAGCAAAATATTTTTTGTATTTTCGTAACCTTATTCTATCGTATTTTTCCTTTAAATCTGTAAGAATTCTAAATACAAGTTGCAACGCAGAAACCGCAAGATACAATTAAAATCACGAAGCGTCAGCTTGCTACAGATCTTTGAAATCTCATGTTTCTATATATATATATTCATCATATTTAGGCTTCAATTTTAATGCCTTTGTGTGATTTCTTTCTATTTCTTAATTATTTTATTAATATGAATCATCGAATGTTAATAGATTAATCTTTACTAGCGGTTAAATGTAGCGAGTGTTTTAAAATGGTAAAAGAGAGCATTTCTAATCTTCTCAACATAAACATTTGACATTCGTTTGTAATAATACCAGCGTTTAATCCAGTGATGTGCATAGAGTATTTGGACAGGGTAGGCAGAATTCGTATAATTAATTTGAATATTATATTATGATAGTAAATATTATATTGCTTTCATAGGAAATATAGACGGCGTGAATATATAATAAATATGAATATAAATAATTCCTTTTTTTGTTTAGCTTTAAGCAATTTATTCCAGATTTATTTATCATAAGGGCATGCAATGCTTGCATGGATCTATGGAATGAACGCTACTGGTTAAAACACTTACCTCCTTTTTGATGAAAGGGAGCAGATCCTCCCAACTCTCCACGGTCTTACCCGTGTAATGTTCCACGTAAGATATGTATGGGGCAATACCAAACAATCTTCCTTTATAAAGATCATGGGAAGTTAGATCATTAACACGTTCTAATCCTCCAACTCCCCTATTTGCGATCTGCAATAGTCGAATTAATGTCAAATAATTAAAAAAAAACTAATCTGACAGTATCAGTCACATATCAGTTGATTTTTGGGCTAAAGCAACCACTCATTGGGACACAAACAACACGAAACGAGAATGCTGCTGGTTCAGACGCGCGTAGTGGTACGCTGTACACTCATTTGAAGGGTTTATCGCAAAAAGCAGAAAATGGAGAAGAGTTGGAGAAAAGTGAGCCTTTTTTGCTCTAACGTCGGATGACACAGGCTAAATATTAATTCATTATTTATTTAAATATTTGTTTTGTAGAGTTGCCATTGGCCTGATATAACAGTTCACCTACACACACCAATTACACTCAACAATGTACGGTTCCTATTAAGGCATCCACAACATACGTTAGAGTGTTCTGTTTATATTGTACTAATGTTAATGAAAGTCAAGATTATGAGTTTGTGCCTCTCTCTACAACCCGAATACTATCACAATAATACAAAAAACAAGATTCGCTAGTCACTTTGAGGTTTACAGCAAGTACTTATCTAGTATCTTATGTTTGCCTTCTTGTATAGCACTACAAATGTTCCATTAAGCTTTCACCTTTATTAGAAGGCCTATAAAGTAAATAACATTACTTTCAATTATTACTAAAAATTTCCCTGTCAATTTGATTAATAATAAGCCATACTTCTTAATAACCGATAACATCTAATATCAGTTTGATGATTTTGTAAATATTTTTTTCACTTCAGAAGCCTTTTGTTTTGAATATTAATATCTGCTTCTGCTTGATATATATTTATATTTTTATATTATATTGTTTATATGTTTTGTATTTTCTTTTGTTTTTGTGTGGTGTTTGTATTGCTACATTTAAATTTCTGGTTTTTTTTTTGTATATTTGTGGCGAAATAAATACCTTTTCAGTTTTCTTTTTTTTTTCATATTATTTCTGTTCACGAATGAGGGTAATTCGTAATTCCCCATGGATAATAATGTTTTTTTTTTTTAATTTGAGAATATTAACTCCTAGTTACCAACCAATTTTGAATGTTTTTTTTATTACATACAAGCTTGAGCTTGACCTCAACCACACCTGCTGGAAAGTGATGATAAGGCCGACGATGGAGCGCGCTCACCCAGCAAATACCGATTCACTCGACGTTTGAAGATTCCCATGTCACAAGACGCCGAAAACACCGACGCAGGAAGCGAGTTCCACTCCTTCGCGATCCGCAGCAAAAAGGAGGAGACGAATCGCTTCGTGCGAGCAGCAGGAATATCAACCACATAAGGGTGCAAACCCGCACGGCGTCTCGTCAATTTATGGTAGAAGGGGGAGGGTGGAACTGAATCATACAACGCAGCCGCACACTCTCCAGAGTATAGTCTATAGAAAACCGAAAGGCAAGCCACTCTACGCCGGTGTTCCAAACTGAGCAGTTTACGCGACGTAAGAGCCTCATCGGCAATGATGATGATGATTACAGATTAATATTTATTTCAATTGATCTCACTCGCACATGAGTCTGAATAATGCTATATCATTAGTAAAAGCTCAATCCATTATGATTAAAGATAGTTTTCGTTTTAAATTAGAAAACGCACTGTAACTATTTATATTGCAAGATTGAGAATGTCCGGACAAAATAGGTTCAGTAATTTTTGCGGATGCCTTGGCAATCTTTAAATAGGATTTCAGAGTATAAAGAGGACACGAATGAATTAATTTTTGGCCGAAATTAATAACCTATCCTATCGCCTATCTTAGATTTGTTACTATAGCAACCATAGTACATCTCTTTTCGCATACACAGGTTAGAAAGGGAGAGGTATAGCTATCGATCTACGAATTAAAGATAGATAGGTTATTAATTTTGGCAGTTTATCGGAGATAATGCAACTTACATCGGGATGGACAACACGATCATTACCAGCAGCTGGTTGCCGGAAAGATCCTCGGGTAATGCTAGCGAAGTTTCCATCTTTGGCAAGATACCCAGGTCTCAATGAATGGTTGGTCATCGGTTCTTCTTTGATGTAATAGTTATTTTCGTCGTACATTCTGAAATAATTAACAAATGTAAAATTAAAAAGTGTAAGATATTCGCAGCGAATCGTTTGCGTCAAGATATTCGGTTAATTAGATAATGTATAAGTTTTTACATAATTTTCCAGATCTGTTCGTACCAAAGCTTTTCATTAAATCTAAATATATATAACTCAAAGGTGACTGACTGGCTGGCTGACTGACTGACTAACATAGTGATCTATCAACGCACAGCCGAAACCACTGGACGGATCGGGCTGAAATTTGGCACGTAGGTAGATGTTATGACCATAGATGGGCGTAATCATGATTACTTTTAATCAGATTAATAATCAGATTACAAGTAATCATAACGAATGCAATCATGATTACTTGTAATCTGGTTACTTTTAATCATGATTACATGAGTAATCATTAATCTTGATTACAGTAATCATTCAATTAATCATGATTATTTTAATGATTACTTTTGAGTTCTGACTGAGAGAGAGACCGATTTAAATACTCGTTTATTTAATTTTTCAAGTTATTTTATTTCGAATTATATATGACTCCAAACTTCCGTCTAATAGTGGGGGGGTGTCCAGCGCAGAGTGGGGGGTGGCGTCCAGCGGAGAGAGGGGGTGTAGCGTCCAGCAGAGAGTGGGGGGTGGCGTCCAGCGGAGAGTGGGGGGTGGCGTCCAGTGAAGAGTGCGGGCGGGGTCTAGTTGAGAGTGGGGGGTGGCGTCTAGCGGAGATTGGGGGGATCCAGTGGAGAGTGGGGGGTGGCGTCCAGCAGAGAGTGGCGGGGTGGCGTCCAGCGGAGGGTTGGGGTGTCGTCCAGCAGAAAGTGGGGGGTGGCGTCCAGTAGAGAGGGGAGGTGGCGTCCAGCGGAGAGTGGGGGTGTGGCGTCCAGCGCAGAGTGGGGGGGTGTCCAGGGGAGAGTGGGGGGTGGCTTCCAGCGGAGAGTGGGGGGGTGGCGTCCAGTGAAGAGTGGGGGCGGGGTCTAGCTGAGAGTGGGGGGTGGCGTCTAGCGGAGATTGGGGGATCCAGCGGAGAGTGGGAGGTGGCGTCCAGCAGAGAGTGGCGGGGTGGCGTCCAGCGGAGGGTTGGGGTGTCGTCCAGCAGAAAGTGGGGGGTGGCGTCCAGTAGAGAGGGAGGGTGGTGTCCAGCGGAGAGTGGGGGGGTGGCGTCCAGCGGAGGGTAGGGTGGTGTCGTCGTGTGTGTGCTCACACGCCGCCCCAATGGGAGATATTGTTTGGTTAGTTTTACGACCCTCTCCCAGGGAGGAGGCCTGTCTAAAACCAATCGCTCGCTGGGCCCCCAGGAAGTATCTGGATTCCCAGGCCCTGCGAAGTCGAAGATTAGGCAGTGCTGGCACCCGGTGGTTTTAGCCGGTGCAAGTCCGCCCCCGAATATCCGTCTCGTCGAGCGAATTATAATCATTATAAGGGTCTTTGCAGTTGTGTACTGTGGTCACGAGTAGTGATGAAAATGCCCGGGAATTTTCCCAAAGTGCCCAGCACTTCCGCGACCATTTCGTAAATTCCCGGGAATATTCCCAAGCAAGTTTTGGGCACTTTGGGAAAATTCCCGGGCATTTACATCACTAGTCACGAGTCACGACATTGTTCGGCCAATAAGCCTACCAACTCATAGTAACTCGCTTCGACCTGATTACGCTCAGGACCATTTTTTCTGCTTTCAGCCGTTTGAGTTGGTAGGTTAATTGCCGGAATTGGGTCGTGACCTTAGTACAATAGTGAAAAAACTGGCGTAGTGACTTGCATCGACCTGACTACTTTCAGGATCAGTTCGTGCTCGGTGGCCATTAAGTAAATCCAACGAAATCTAGCTGATCATAGATGCTTTTGCTATTGTTCTGAGTGATTCCTGGACTATTAGAAGTGATTATCAAAGTACCGCCCATATTTTACTGAAATACCGACTCCTACCCGATAATCCACGCCCGCCTTCGAGATGGAGAATACTTCTGATAATGGCCAAAGACTTTGTGTGCAATCCTTTAAGTTAAAGTTAAATTTTTAAAACAGAAAAATGAAATATATATTTACATATATATATATATATATATTTCATTATATATATATATATATAAATAAATATATATATATATATATATATATATATATATATATATATATATATATATATATATGTCGGAGATTGGAAAACGGAACGTCAAATCTACATCGATTTGGGCGTATTCGGTTAGATGGGTGGCAACACTGAGATGACAGCTAGTTGACAGCGAGTTGACAGCGGTTGTCAATGTCATGGATGGTTATATAAGCGCACGTGGAGCTGTCAACGGCCTTCTTATTCGGGGACAGACAACAGTGAAAACACGTGTAGCCGACCTATATCCGACTTCGCCGCGTTCCCGAAATTAATCCATCTCTATCCGCGTCTCGTGTGTACATCTTGATTGTAAAGTTAATTAATTAGTTCGATTAACACCTATTAAGTGTACACTGAGACTTATTTCGTGAAAATACAATGGATGAAGAGCTGAGAGACGAAGAACGCCCACATTTTCCCCAGCCACCTACTTTATCAGAAGTGCGATGTAACCCAAGAGAAAATCGACGCGAAACACGTGGTACTGATGATACAAAATGGCGCCTACTTATGGAGCAGCAAAACCGCAACTTTATGGCGTTGATCGAGGCAATGAAAGCGCCGTCTACTAGCAAGGACATCCGGCTACCTGAGTTCAACCCAGATAAAGACAACGTGGATGCTCGCGCATGGATTACAACCGCGGACATGTGCATCACGGATTCAGAGTTGCAAGGCGCTTCGCTCATGATGGCCTTGAGTCGTGCGCTTAAAGGACAAGCTTCGGTGTGGCTGTCGCAAGTATCATTTCATGGAATGACCTGGACCAACTTCAAGGATTTGTTTACTGCCAGGTATGAAAGTGCTGAAACATCTGCCGTATTTTTGATTAATCTAAACAACAGTAGACCAAAAGAGAACGAATGTTTAGCCTCTTACGCAGCCACATTGATGACATCTATTATGTCAAAGTGGAAAAATCTCTCAGTTGAACAAATTGCAGTGTCCACTATCCTAGCACATATTTCCCAATTTGAGCCACGGGTGCAGCGACTCTCCTTCACGGAAAATATTACTACCAGAAACCGTCTGCAACAAGAACTTAAAGTTACCTCATTTTTGAAAAGGAAATCATCCTACTCACATGATCACAGCAATGATCCGAAAAGGTCTCGTTTTGCTCCCGATACCACTGCTGTGAAGTGCTACATTTGTGGCAATGCGGGTCACAAAGCGGTACAATGTCGCTCAAGAGTTGAAGCGAAGAGTCAAGAAACAAAACCAAAGCCACCAATTGCTGACGTCACGCCTAGGAAGACTTCTTCTGCTGCCTCTGTTACCTGTTTCAGCTGCAATACCATAGGCCACTATGCGAAAAACTGTCCACGGCGGGGCAATAGGGAGGACAACACCAGCAGTGTGGCCGGGTCTTCGCACGAGAAGTGAGTTAACGTAAGCGTCGTCGACACGCCTGAAGGGATGCTTCGACATGCTGGTGAGCAGTTTAATTTTACTTATGATTCTGGTGCTGAGTGCTCGCTAATGAGAGAGCCTATAGCTTGTAAATTTCATGGAAAACGTTTTAATAATGTTGTTGTAATGTCTGGTATAGGCAAAAACACTGTTAGCAGTTGGTTACAAATTGTATCGCAGATTGAAATTAATGATATCTCGGTAGAGATTGTTTTTCATGTCTTACCTGATCACCATTTACACCATAACATCATGTTTGGACGTGAAGCGCTAATATTGGGTATAGCCGTTCATATGACATGTGACAAACTGACTTTTTATTGCCCCAACATTATTAACGGTTGCGAATCTAAATCTTATATTGACTTTAATTCTCTTGACACTGACGTACCCGGAGAATTTAGAAGTGAATTGATAAAGCTCTCGAAATCTTTTAAAAGTTTTTTTTACTACTGGAGTACCAACTACGCGTGCCGATACTGAACCAATGACTATACGCCTGAAAGACCCTTGAAAAGATGTACGATTTTTATTGGCTTGAGAATATGTCCAAATTTGTAAGAAAATTCGTGGAAAATTGCGTAACTTGTAAGGTTTCCAAATCAAACTCGGGTAAAGTTCAAGCTGAGTTACACCCCATACCCAAGGTAGCAGTTCCTTGGCACACTGTGCATATAGATGCCACTGGTAAGCTTAGTGGCGCGAATGATGCAAAAGAGTACGTCTTCCGTCTTAATAGACGCATTTACAAAGTACGTTCTTTTGCACCACACTCGCAAAATAGATACTGCCAGCAGCATTAAAGCAGTGAGACATAGTGTTGCTTTATTCGGTGCTCCAACACGAATCATAGCAGATCAGGGTCGTTGCTTTGCAAGTCAAGACTTTCGTGACTACTGTAATTCAGTCAATATAAAGTTGCATTTGATTGCAACCGGTAGTTCGCGAGCCAACGGTCAAGTCGAGAGAGTCATGTCGGCTCTAAAAAATATGCTCACTGCAGTCGAAACATCACAAGGCTCTTGGCAGGATGCTCTTCCTGATGTGCAGTTAGCTCTAAATTGCTCGATGAACCGCGTAACAAAATCAAGTCCGTTAGAATTACTGATAGGTAAGGTTAGCAGACCTCTGGAGGTCATGTTAGCTGAGGACGTGGAACAGGACCTTGATTTGGAGGAGTTGAGATCGAACGCGGTAACTAACATTAACAAAAATTCTAACTACGACAAGACTCGATTTGACAGGACGAAGGCTAAAATTGTTCCTTTTTCTTTGGGTGATTATGTCCTACTAAAGAATGAAGAGCGAAATCAAACAAAGCTCGATCACAAATATAAGGGACCGTTTAAAGTTATCGAAATATTGGAAAACGATAGGTACATTTTAAAGGCCATAGATTCAAAGCGGACCTATAAGTACGCCCATGATCGCTTAAGAAAAATGCCTGGCAATGATAATATTTCTGAGTCTAGTGATATGGAAGATATCGAATCCAATGACCTTACCTTAACCGAATGTTGAGTTAAATTCAGAGGTGTTTTCTTTCTGATTAGTGAACAGTAATTGGTATTATTACTAAGCCGGTAATGGAACATATCGCTCGATTTAGGTGATATGTTTGTTGTATTGCTCGTTGAGGGCTGCAGGTAATCTGAGGGTCACTCGAGGGAGGTGACATGGTTATCGTCACTCGATGGAGGTGGCATGGTTATCGTCACTCGATGGAGGTGGCATGGTTATCGTCACTCGATGGAGGTGACGTGGTTATCGTCACTCGATGGAGGTGACGTGGTTATCGTCACTCGATGGAGGTGACGTGGTTATCGTCACTCGATGGAGGTGGCATGGTTATCGTCACTCGATGGAGGTGGCATGGTTATCGTCACTCGATGGAGGTGGCATGGTTATCGTCACTCGATGGAGGTGGCATGAGTTGCTATCGCTCGATATAGGTGATAGCAACGACACTTTTCGCTGATTAACGTTTGTGGTGTTATTGATGTTTTTTACTACGTACTATGATACTGTTCACTAATGAGCTAGTTGCTTTCAAGATGTTATGTGATAGTATAACTTCATTGAAAAAAAAAAAACTTGATGTTAACCGTTAGTATTTTGGTTTATTACGTAACAAACCCTATTCTTTAACTAAACGTTAATCAGGATGAGCCGAGCTGGAGATATTGCAGAATGTTTTCCTCTTTGCAGGAGCATCACACGGGAACGTGTGACATGTCAAGATGGCCGTGTCGGAGATTGGAAAACGGAACGTCAAATCTACATCGATTTGGGCGTATTCGGTTAGATGGGTGGCAACACTGAGATGACAGCTAGTTGACAGCGAGTTGACAGCGGTTGTCAATGTCATGGATGGTTATATAAGCGCACGTGGAGCTGTCAACGGCCTTCTTATTCGGGGACAGACAACAGTGAAAACACGTGTAGCCGACCTATATCCGACTTCGCCGCGTTCCCGAAATTAATCCATCTCTATCCGCGTCTCGTGTGTACATCTTGATTGTAAAGTTAATTAATTAGTTCGATTAACACCTATTAAGTGTACACTGAGACTTATTTCGTGAAAATACAATGGATGAAGAGCTGAGAGACGAAGAACGCCCACATGTTCCCCAGCCACCTACTTTATATATATATATAAATAATATATATGTATATTAAATATAATAATTTAATAATTTAAATATTTTGGTAAACAAAAAAGCGTTTTTAGTGAGATAAAAATGGTGCGTCTTTAAGAATGTGGAAATCAAACGCTAAAAAAAATTAATCGAACTGAGAAAAAAAACTATGTATGTGTCCCGATAATTTTTTGTAAGAATCAAAGTTATTAGGTAGAACGTCAGTTATCCGGAAAAAAAAACAGATCGATATCTCAACTTTAGTTATGAGTTAAAATTCAAAATACGATACGAACGTGTGCGGCGGTTCGGTTTACATCAAAGACGAAACCGAGTCAATAGACAGAGACGGATGACCAAGAAAGGTGTTGTTGCGCTCTGCGCTATAGAAGCTTGTGTAAATTTAAGAAAATGATATCTTGTTCTGATCAATTAAAATTTTGCGCTATCTTGCTCTGTCTCTCTACCTCCATCCCGAAGGCGGGCGTGGATTATCGAGTTGGAGACGGTATTTCAGTAAAATATGGGCGGTAGTTTGATAATCAGTTCTAATAGTCCAGGAATCACTCAGAACAATGGTAAAAGCATCAATGATTAACTAGATTTCGTTGGATTTACTTAATGTCCACCGAGCACGAACCGATCCTGAAAGTAGTCAGGTCGAAGAGAGTCACTATGCCGGTCTTTGCACTATTGTAATGCGGTCACGACCCAGTTCGGGTAATCGCCCTAACACCTAACTATGTGGTGGTACTCAGTTCGCCAGTTTAGCTAGTAATAGTCGTATACTATAAATAAAAAAAGGCGAGCGCCGCTCTGCTGTCGGCAGCACATTTTACGTATCAAACAGAAAAGTAATCATAAAAGTAATCATGATTAATTGTAATCCGATTAAAGATTAATAATCCTTAATCATCGAAAAATGATTACTTTTTTTGATTAATTTCGTTAATCATTAATCATGATTAATGATTACAAAATTTAATCGTAATCGTTAATCATTAATCTGATTACATTTTGCCCATCTCTGGTTATGACGTAGGCATCCGCTAAGAAAGGATTTTGATGAATTCCATCCCAAGGGGATCAAATATGGAATGAAAGTTTGTATAAATCTTCTCAGATTTTCGACTATAATATAATAGCTTTATAGTTTTAGCGCCTAATGACAGAGTAGGCCCTAATTTTTTACACACGCTAAACAAAAGTAAAGCCACAAAAACTATATCTAATTAATTATAATACTTCTTAATGCGAGCGAAGCCGCGGGCAAAAGCTAGTTAAATATAAAAGATATACAAACTTCATAGTTCCTTCTTGTAGTGTATGTAACGCTCTCAATACATATTGAAATTCAACACTTATCGAGGGCGTCTTGGTTTCATCGTATAAATCTCTAAATCCTTGGTCCAAAGACAATAGACCATCATTCAACATGTTTTCATAACCTTTAAAGAAATTTAAAAATCATGATAAAGTTATATTCGTAGATGCTGTAGAAAATATACAGTGGATTAGACATATGTATATAGAATTTAATAAAATAAATAACATTAAAAGAACTAACACAAGTCACAAAGACATTTTTTTTTATCCGGACACGGTGCTATGATAACACCATACCTGATGGTAAGTATGGAGCAGTCCAAATACGACAACGACTATCGACAACCTATCGATAGTCGCAGCGATCATGCCAGCCTGCATAAATATCTCTTCATGCCTCAGTTAAAGGACCAATATCACAGAATAAAGGGAACATGCTCGCCGGAAGACCATTTCACATCCCAACGACGCGACAAAAGTAAGAATTAGAGAAATTCTTGGTCCTAGCGGGGTTTTGAGCTAACGTACAGCTGTGAGTCCATAAAACCGAGCGCGTGTTTTTTTCTTCTATGAAGAGAGGGTAGAACAAGGTTAAATAACTTTTCAGAACACTCGCTGTGATACAGATGGAAGAAAACACAGTATGAAGCAACATCTCTACGTAACTGGAGCAGTTCCAGATGTTTAGTAACGTCTGGACCATTCACAATGCTGACAGCCCTCCACTGCAACCTATCAAGGGCGTCAAGTAAGTACTGGGCAGACTCAACCCAGAGATGCTAGCAGTATTCCATGCAAGTCTTGACCATGGCCTTCTTATACAATAGATACAGTTAATCGGGCGTGAAATACCAACACACTCAGTTCAGGATACCAAGCCTCTGTGATATCGCTGAGATGACAGTCCTTATATAATCCCTAAGGTTGAGATCACATCAAATATCTAAGATATTTAGGCTGTCGTGCATTGCAAGCGATATATTATGGAAGGGGGTAGAATGATTTTTCTTCTACAAGAAAACGCACAAATCTGTGTTTTTTGGCATGGAACTCATTCAAATTTCTATCGTCCCAAGAAGAAATGAGGCTCAAGGATCGATTGAGATCAACGGCCAGATCTTTCCATTTTCTAATGGCTGCACTGTTTAAGTGGCTAGTAAAGATGGAAATCCTATATTGTCGATACTGTTATTAGAAATTCTCGATTCAGATCACACAGTAAGAGAGTTAATCAATCTTACCTACTAAAATGGGTAACATCTCTTTTATGATTATTTCACATAACATAGCGATATTGATATCTGATGCTGTCTGGTATAGCTTCTCGTCACTCCAGTGAGGGTTGACCGCTGCTAATTTCCTGGCAATAACATTGTGCATTCTCCACCACCACACTGTTTCAAAAGTTGCTGGAGGGATTGACGCACTTGCTATGGAATAAAACAAATTGATTACATAGCTTTATTGTAAAAGTTATATCAGAGTCAAATATTTATTTTGGATAGATTGAGGATATTAGAACATATCGCCCGCTATAATATTTGCTCAGGAACGTTACGATAAAATATTGAGGATTATCTGTTGTACTTTATTCATGTTACTTAGCCATTTCAATAGAAATAGTCACAGTTCTGTTTGATTAGTAAATATTTGCGACTAAAGACAGGGTACAACAGGATTCATTGAATTGAAATTTCAAAAACAAATAGAAAACCGTAACAAATACAGAGAAAAGGATTTAAATTATTAGACAGATTAATGGATGCTTAAAGGATGTATCTACACTTTCGTTTTCGTCATCTTATCTGGTTTCGTTTCTTCAAGAATTATTTTTGACAAAGTGTTCCGTGAATGCTCTAATTTCTTAGAAAGCATTTTTATTATTTTTATCCGTATATACATTAATAGATCCTATTCAATATTTTAGTATAATAATAATTCGTAACATTTGTCAATTTTAACTCACTTGGGCCCATGCATCTAGTTTCCCCATTATTAGGTTGATTTAGGAAACAATGATCTTTGTTAGGTCCGTCGTGTGGAGGCCATGTGGTACCATCCTCAATCTCTTCTTTCAACAATCCACCTTCGTAGGTTCTGATGTCCGATAATGGGTTCGTTGCCGCATAGATAAATGACAAATCAAACGTGGGAGTATTGAATTCTATCTGTAAAAATATTACTATGCCATTTTTTTTAATTTAACCTCTAAGTTGTAAGTTATACGACAAAATAGATTTGAGAAAGAAAAATGTCAGGTTCCAAATTGGTCAAATGAAACACAACCTTAACTAGTCACATCGAGTCTCACAGGCGTTCCGTGTTTTGCGAATTCTTAGAATTGGCCATTCACCAAAAAAGTTGATTTAATTTAATGATGAGTTTTTCATTACATAGCGATAGTTGAATATCAAACAATTTTGAAACATGCAAGTTGATTTTCCCTACAAAAATGAATTTAAAAGTTCTAGCCTGTGAGAAGTCATTTCCTCTATAGTGTTATAAATTTTTCATGTCACCAGTTAAGGATTAAACTGAACAGAACTAGCGTCAGATTTTTGTTCATTCCTTCTAGAGGTGACTATAAGTTTCTAATAGAGCTCTGACTTAGAATTGGTTGAAGTTAAAAGAATATTGGTTCATAATATTTTTTTGCTAATTCATGCTCAAGGAAGTGGAAAATATCCGCTACTTATGTGAACAGCGTTCAGGGCTGCACTGGGTTTTTCGATGAAGTGAGCTGTATTTTTTATAGGTGCTGGTAAGGTTATCTTCGGGTCCTAACAAAAAATGCACACGACCATTATAGAATATACAGATATATTTCCTCCGGTTACCTTGCCGCCGTGGTGTCTCTGCCTGCCTGGATCTAGGAACAGCTTCTAAGGAGCGAGTATTCTCGCACTACCGTGCGCCCAAAGAGCCGAACCTAAAAGTCCTTGGGGCGTGATAGTGATTCCGTACCAAACAATAGTCACACACACAAAGAATCACGAAAGGCACAGTTTATAAAAAAACAATCCGTAGCCGCAATTTTAAGAAACAATAGGTTTTTCGCAAAAGATCCGAAGTACCATGCTATTGCGGCTTCCGAACGAGTGTGTGTTACAAAGTGCCGAACAATGCCATCTAGCGGTAGGCTTACGAAAGCAACATACATATAGACTGTAACGGCGTGTACAACTTATATCTACGGACATTCCATATCTTACCCTAGATAAGGCACTTTCTCCCTCTTCGATACATTTATAAGACTGGAATGACTTGGGCCTGGTGAGGTTCATACACCGTTCAGGACCATACCGAAATACAGGATCATCCATAGGAATGAAGTCTGGAGTACACATATGATCCGACTTGCCTTGTTCTTCGCAACAATAAAGAGTTTCATTCAAATAATTAACTGGAATGAAAGTAAAACATGTTTAAAAAAAATGCTATTATTCTGCCGCTCCTCTCCTAAACTTATAAAGGGAGTTCTGTTGGAGAGTAATGACAAAGGTACGCGAAATCGGCGACAGTGCACGAAGAGATTAATGAATGTTAAGGAATAAGAGAAGTGGTGTTCCATTTTCTTACCCGAATAGAGATAAATCATATTACGGACTAAAACTGGATGAAATTGGCATGGGATCAAAAATAATGTCATAAAGTGAGAGACACCTGTATCCAACAGTGGGTAGGATTGCGCTGCAAATAATGCTATAAAATAATCTTAACATATCGTCGGATGAAAGGTTATTTGGTTTAAGCGACATTTTTTGGTGATATATATATATATATATATATATTTGGAATCGGTAAAAACGCTGATTCCAAAAATATATACATATATTACTCGGGTCGGGTGTCGAGTACTGTTGTCATCTTTGGGACGGATCCGCTAAATATCAGTTGGCGGCTTTGGACTCGATTGATCGCAGAGCTCGTAGACTTATTGGCGACGACTCTTTGACAAAAATTAAAATGCAGAGCATCGAGCATCGACGTAGAGTTGCCTGCCTCTCGGTCTTTTACAGATTGCACGGTGGAGAGTGTTCTCAGGAACTACATTCTTTGATTCCACCAGCCCCATTCCACCACAAAACCACAAGACATCGTGTCGGATACCATCCGTATGTGGTGGATGTTCCTTATATCCGCACGAGAAGATTCGCTTCTACATTCATCATGCGAACAGCTAAGGAGTGGAATATGCTAACAGCGGCCATATTTCCGCGATCTTTTGACCTGGGAGTCCTTAAAAGAAGACTGAATAGGCATTTGTTAGGCGGGCGCGGTTCATCATCGGACTCATCTTCACCTTCCACCAGGTGTGATTGATGTCAAGCGTTCGCCTATCTATACTAATATTATAAAGCTGAAGAGTTTGTTTGTTTGTTTGAACGCGCTAATCTCAGGAACTACTGGTTCGAACTGAAAAATTCTTTTTGTGTTGATTAGACCATTTATCGAGGAAGGCTTTAGGCTATATAACATCACGATGCAACTATTAGGAGCGAAGAAATAATGGAAAATGTGAAAAAAACGGGGAAAATTATTCATCCTTGAGGGCATCCATTACGTGCGCTGCGAAAACGGTTCAAGATACCAAAAATATATGTATGAATAATTTATATGGCATAACAACGTTTGCCGGATCAGCTAGTAAGTTATAAAAAAATAATACTATATCACCAAAAAATGTCGCTTAAACCAAATAGCCGTTCACCCGACGATATGGTAACACTTTTAATACAGATTACATTAACTGTGGTTATACAAATCAAATACAGTACTTACAGGAATCGTGGATAGATCCAGATTCAATAAAAATAAGAGTCGTCATGTGGGTGAAGAGTTGTGTGAAGTCTGGGTTTATCGCTTCTCCGGTCAGCAGTAAATGGGTTCGCGCTTTCCTGGGTAGTACCAATGGTTTACCAGATTTACTTAATCTTTCACTGTCACCTGGAATATTTATGAATCCATCAATTACACCGTAGATATATTTGTAAACAGATTTACGTTCAATGAGCAGGTAGAATGAAACATCTCATTATGCCTTCATAAAAGTTTTACAGTTAACTGCTCGTAACATAAGCTTTATCAAACCATATTACTAAAGCGATTCGCCGGCGGCGCCGACGACGACGATTAAGGATAGGTCCGTCAATTGTTGTTTAAATAACGCAGTTTCACTCCGACGCAGCCTTGAGTTTCTTTCGGCGTTTCTTCTCAAGGTAGTCGCTTCCGAAACGCTGGTAGATCACCGTTAGGTTCGTTTTTCAACTGGTCGGCCGCCCAAGTCGAGGTCCGTACCCACAGGGGTGCCCTTGCGTAGCCGCCCAACCCATAAATTTCGCTGGCTGAGCGCCCTCTGCGTTCGCCCACCAAGCCCGGTTTTGTTGTGAAGGTCTTTCCCAGGCCACCAACGTAGGACACGCCAAAAAAAAAAAAAAAAAACTAAAGCGATAGTGCGGTACTTTTCCTTTTAACTTTTAATTTTAGATTAATTTTACTCGCTATTTTTTTTTTATTTTGTGATTGCGATGCCTGGTAGACATAAATGGGCAAAATGTAATCAGATTAATAAAAATGATTACAATTACATTTTACGTTTTTTACCATTAATATGACCGTATTTTGTTCATCTATGTATTAATCACTACAGAATCCCAGATTTCGTACACATTTATGATTTCTTAATGTTTTAAATGAATTTAATCATGATTACAGAGCAAGAAAATTAGTATTACGACTACATTTTGTAATCGTTAATCATTAATCAGATTACATTTTGCCCATTACCACTAGTAGATAAGAAATCTGGTTCCATACACAGCATCGACAATGGTTGTAGGTATTATTGTATCTGTGCTACGAAAAAAAACATAGCAAAGTAAGATTATTTTAATAATGACAATGCGTACCCTCGGAGAATACAGCGGGAAGTATTCTGGTCAATGGAGTTTGGTAACATCCTCTTGAGGGATGGTTGAGATTATTGCAGGAACCGTCCAAACGTCTTCCTTCCGAAGGATCACAGGGTAATACAATATCATTGGTGCAGTTCCTAAAAAAAAAAAAGATCTTATTTATTGTAGTTTACCTTTATTTAATTACAACCCAGGATAGCTTGCAACTACATGGCGTGAGGAGCGAAGGGTCAAGGGACAGCGGACGGCCCCGGCCGAGTTGCGAGCCAAACGGCGCCTATTGGACGCCGAATCAGTAGAGGCGTGGAAGTCCAGGCTGGAGCGACCAAGCGCCGGCCTGCGAACCGTCGGGGCAATCCGTCCCGTACTCAAGGAGTGGCTATATCGTAGCCATGGCACGGTGTCCTACCGGTTGACGCAGATTCTAACGGGGCATGGATGCTTCGGCACATATCTGCACAGGTCAGCCGGTAGTGAACCAACACCGAAATGCCACCACTGTGACGGATGCCCCGACGAGGCGGCTGAGCACACGCTCCAGATATGCCCAGCCTGGGCTTCGGAGCGGGCCGAGCTGGAGAGAGTGGTAGGTGGAGACCTCTCGCTGCCGACATTGGTTTCACTAATGGTCGGCAGCGAAGATGCATGGCGGGTGGTCCTGCGGTTCGCCGAGGACGTGCTAGCTAGGAAGGAGGCGGCGGAGTGGGTCCGGCAGGCGCTGGCTACAACATCTTTGGCAGCGCCGTCCCCACCTGCCCGCCGGCCTAAAAGAACAGGGCGCCGCAGAGCGGCGTTTCTCAGGAACGTCCGACTCTAGCGGCGGCACCGGGCGGCACGCTTGAGGGAGTGTGTCGTCCAACAAGGGTGCGAGCGGCGCGCGATGTGTTCCCGCGTGGCGCTCTACAACACAGAGGCACGAGAAGGGTAGCTCTATACACCACCCCTCCCTAAACGAGTAGAGGCCTACTCACGGCCGCACGCCCAGCCGGTCATTGAGGATGAGACCCCAGTCGTGCCCTCGATGCCGGTAGGCGGAAGGTGGAACACCCCGGGGGTTTTAGTCGGTGCAAGCCCGACACACCGGGGGGTGGCCCTCACGTCTCCCCGAGGTCCGTTAGGGATTTCCCCCGGGTTACAAAAAAAAAGGATAGCTTGCAACGGAGACTTCTCCTCGTTGAGAAAGAGCCTGACGTGACTAAGCATCTGGAACTGCTTCAGTTGCGCAGAGATATCGCCTTACTCAGCATTTTCTACTGTCTGTATCACGGCAAGTGTCATTAAACCTTGTTCCACCCTCTCCCTTCCTTAATAGAATCACGCGCGTGAGTCAAGGCTATACGGTAACTCACATCCCAGCTAGGACTGATGAGTTCTCTAACTCTTACTGCAGCCGTGCCGTTGGCTATGGTATAGTCTGTCAGCGAGCGTATTCCCACTGTCCTATGATATTGGGTCCTTCAAGCGTATCGTGAATAGATACTTGTGCACGCCGGCATGATCGCTGCGACTACTAAAGGGTTTTGCTTAACTGTTGATAGTTGTTATCCTTTTTTGGATTGCACCAAACTTATCATCAGGTATGGTGTACTGACTGCGCCGGGTCAAAATAAAGAAATGTAATATTTGAATAATATATAAATAAAGCCAAAATAGCGTCTATCTCTCTGTCAAATCTCGGTATAAGAACGAACTCGTCACTGCAAAGCAACTACACTGAGCCAGGTGAGTAATATATAGTCCGAGACCCAGAAGTAGACTTGAAGGAGTCTGCTGCCCGGATGAGAGGGAGGTTTTGGAGGAGTGGGCTTTAACTCCTACCCCTCCCAAAGAGGTAGCCTCAACAAGGTCTTTTGTTCTCTGGGCGTCTGGATGAATTTGGTT
This sequence comes from Automeris io, assembly GCA_036320925.1. Taxonomy (NCBI): domain Eukaryota; kingdom Metazoa; phylum Arthropoda; class Insecta; order Lepidoptera; family Saturniidae; genus Automeris; species Automeris io. The sequence goes on from JAUDJH010000008.1 coordinate 1,606,560, forward strand.
TCCCAGGCCCGGGTGAAGCAATCAAAGGGACACCCCGGGGGTTTTTAGCCAGTAGGAGTCTGACACACCGGGGTCGCTACCTTCACAGCGTCCCTGATGGTCCTATGCAGGATTTTCCCCCGGGATACAAAAAAAAGTCCTAGATCGGTGGCGATCACTAAAGATCGAAAGTCTAGTTCAGTTGCTAGCGCCACGCTAATTTAAGTAAACGGGTCAAGCTCTATAGACACATGGATAATTGAATGTTCAAGAGCTAATGCCAAAACTACCAGACGCCGTGTCAGGTACCATCCATTTATGATCCACGCGAAAATACTCGCTTTTACATTCACCATGCGAACACCTTAAGAGTGGAATTTGATTCCAGTGTATAATATATTTCCATGTTCTTATCACTTGGGAGCCTTTAAGAGATGAGTGAGTAGACTTTTGTTGGGCAGTTTCACAAAATGTTATTGAGGTCAAGAGACTCTAAAACAAAAAATGCAACAAGCCAAAACGAATTAATGTGTTCGATTTTGGTCCAGTCACGCAATAATGCCATACCATCTGAGTACTCTACTTTACTCTACTAGGAAGACAAAATACCCACTTAAATAATTATTATTTATTCTATCATGTGTGTAATTGCCCCTTAATATGATGAATATACATTACTTTCTTTTAATGGTAATATTAAGATATCACTATTCCTATATATTTTGAATTAGAATCGAATGCTGAATATCCTCCTTGAATATTTCACTCGTCTATAAAATCAGCCTGTATATGCGCAAAGTGGATACAACCATTAATGTATCTCTGCTCATTCCGGAAGGAATATAGCGTAACGTTATTTAATTATTATTAAGTATGATATAGGATTAACTTACATTAAATTTCCAGCTGATTCGTAATATTTCAGATCCTCTTCGGTGGAAAGTTCTCCGCTGTACGAATTGTAATACACGCAATCGATGGCCTTAAAAAGGCATATTACGAGTAAGGACTTTAGCAACATCTCGAATTTCCTCTCCAGGTGCTACTGTTGAACTGTGCAGACTTTTGCAAGTTTTGGTTTATATATCATTTTCCGAAACAGGTGAGTAAATTTTCCGACCAATACAAATATAACTTAGTGACATTCTACAAATACAAAATGTGGAATATTTTCAAATACAATACAAAAATTATTATACAATAAACGCTCTTCATGCGTCAGTAAAACATTAAGATATTTTTGTTGTATGTAAAAAAAATTAAGAGTGCCATCAAAATATCTTTTTTACACTCGCTTGACACAGCGACTACAGTGCACCTGGTGGTAAGTACAGTGTAGTCCAAAAACAAAAGCGATCATCAATAGATGAAAATCCATTGATAGTCTACATCGTCATGTCGGCCCACATATGCCACGACTGAAAGTCTCTAGGTATATGAGCTACTGGATATACACAAGCTGATCCCGAAACGCGACAGGCAAACGAGTCACTATGACGGGCTTTACACCCATGTACTGTGGTCGCGATCCAGACGGGCACCGACGCCCTACCACCTCGCTGCTGCTCGTTTAGCACCACCCAGGAGTCACGTGTAGGGAAACTAGGTTAAAGCCTACGGACGCGAGCAGCTTCGACTCTCAAAAATAGAATAGATATGAATATAAAGGGTTTCTTTTTTTGTTTAAATTAAAGGAATTTATTCCAGACATATTTCTCGTAAGGGCATGCAGTTCTTTCAGGCATTTATGGAATGAACGCTACTGCTGCCATGCAATCTTGTATTAGACCAATTATAATCATTATACCAGCCACAAAATACTCACTGATCGACATAAGCTCCCGCTAATTTTTACAGATTACGTCGGAAGGGACTTGCTTCTAACTTCATCCCATGTCCGTGATAAGGGCGTCAGTGCGCCGTGGATGTCGCATCTGGTGTATATTCACCACTAATCACATCAATAAGTTTATGAAACTACACACATCAAAAAGGGGTAAGCAACATGAACTAATTTCAATTTTGGTATGTTTCTTCGCATTATAATGTTTGTTTTTTGCAATTTAAATAATAATATTAGTGTTTTAGTGATGTAAAAATTAGAATAGTTATATTCATTTTTTTTGTTTGAGAAACTAACCACATCAATGTTTACGATAACATGCTTAGTTCCGGACAACGTTTTTTCGTTTTTAATCATCACACTGATATTGGCGAAGTCACAAAGGACCTGTCCTTGGAATAAAGCCATAAAAAAATGCTTAGTTCAAACTACGGGACCTAGCAAAAAAGATTTTACAACAAAATTAAATTGCTAAAGAAAATACTTTATTGTTAAAGAATGTAATAATTTAAGAAAAAGTGTAGTTTAATAAGAAACTACTTCAAAAAAATAATATTTCTACAAATATTGCCATTTTTTTTAATGCGCCATATTGGATGCAAATGTGACTGCATCAATCGAAAGAGCGACCCCAAAATTAGTAGAATAGTTACGTTTGAAATTTTTTATCTTAGTTTTTCATGGCAGAATATAAGTCTCAAACATGGTATGAAAATTATGTTTTTCCCGGACTTAATGGGAAAATCAAGTTACAATGATAATCTGGATGGTGATGCGTCTTTTACATTTATTGTAGCAATGAATATTATTAGAATCTTTTCAATTATTATATAGAGATAAAAATATACCTAGAAGGACATTATTTTATAGACATATGGTACTTTAAGATACACATGAATATACCAGGTATATGGTATTGTTGTTGATTGATATTGAAATGCAAAACAGGAAAATAAGCGAAATTAATAGAGCACCTAATTAAACAAGACGAATACAATGTTTAATTAAATATAAAGACTATTACACATGAACGAAGTTTTACGAATGTTCTTCTACCTGAATACGTTCTTTATCTATTAAGACATAATTAAACTCTAAAATAACTTTATTGAAATAACTTTATCGCAATTAATTTTACATCGTCAATAAAATAACTCTAACTTATGACCGGTGGTCTTGGGTGTGGTTGTAGAAAGATACGGATTTTGGCGTTTTACTGTTTATTTGCACTTTAAGGCACACCGAACTGTGACGCACACGCACGTACTCTAGCCTTACGTCTCGGTAGTCGATTGCTTTAGCTGGAGCATCCCTTGCGGGCGCGCACCCCTTACCCTGCGCGTCCCGTAACAACACCCTAACGACCTTTAGGGCGTTTAACACAATTATGTATCGGGCGGCGTCTACATACTATAAACTCTAATTCAGAAAACAGAAAATATAGTATCCTACAGGGCATGTCATCTCCACAACATCATGTAGACTTTGTAGACAGAATGTGTTGGTTTTTCACGCCGGATCAACTATTCCTATTGTATAAGACCCAGGTCATGCCCTGCATGGAGTATCGTTCGCATCTCTGGGCTAGTTATGCTCAGTATTTATTTGACGCCCTGGATAGGTTGAAGCGGCGGGCTGTCAGCACTGTGAATGATTCTATGTTACTAAGTATAAAGCCCGTCATAGTGACCAGTTCCGGCTTGTCGCGTTTCGGTATCAGCTTGTGTATCCAGTAGCGCATATACCTATAGAGCTTCAGTCGTGGTATATGTGGGCCGACATGACGATTTAGACTATCAATGGATTTTCATCCTTTGATAGTCGCTTTCGTTTTTGGACTACACTGTACTTACCATCAGGTACTCTGTAGTCACTATGTTGTGCCAGTGTAAAAAAAAAGTATCTTGAACCGCTCCAGTTGCGTAGATATATTGCCTCACTAACCGTTTTCTACCGTCTGTCTCACGGTGAGTGTTCTAAAGAGCTATCTGACCTTATGCCCTCTCCTTTCAATAAAAGAACCACGCGCGTAGGTTTGCGGAGTCACATTTATACGGCATCCAGTGGCGTGCACTGGCTTTTGAAATAAGGCAAGCAATCCGTAAAAAAACTTACCTTGGGTCTTTTACATCTCACCAGCTCAATGCTACGCAGGAGCTATGCGTCGTGCAGTAAGTTAGTAGCGTTAAAAAGCTAGCCAAAACATATCCAAGCAATATTATTGGTTCACTTATAATGTACTGGGTGCCCGCAAATATATAGTTTTTTCAGGTCACGTTTTTTCGCGGCTTTATGAAAATTATTTAAATCGTAATTTCCCGCAACATTCCAATTGCCTTTATTATTACGAAATAAAATACAGCTATGATGGCCTAGTGGATAAAGAGATATCAATGCGCAGAAACGCGAACGGTCTTAGGTTTTAATCCCTGCTTGTACGTCTAGGTTTTACAAAATTAAATACGGATTTAATTAAGCATTATATGTTGACCGGTAAAGAAAACATCGTGAGGAAATCAGCATGGGATGTAATAACATAAAAAAAATTGCATTTAGAAACATATCATGTGTGAGTGCCCCAAGAATGGCATTCAGCTGCGCTACAGGTCGCGTTGGGCACGACATATAAGTGCAAACTGGATACACTCACTAATGTATCTCACCCCGAAAGAGATATAGTGTGGCTATATATTACAATTATTATTACTAAAATATAGAAAACATAAAATAAGCAATTTGTATGAAAAAAAAAACCAACCACCTAATAAATATTATTAAAATATTTCCAGCAAAAATTTCGTGTTACCTGTACCTGATTTTATGATACTTCAAATTCAGAAATACACTGTCCTTATAAATATGTTTTTTAAATTATAAGATAACTTTAAAAATGGGTTATTTTTTCTAATAATTTCGCAAAGCAGAATTTCCGACCACTCATTTCATATAAAACTCTTTCCATAATTCGTACACTAAATAATATAAACCACGATAATTCTAAATAAATTAACAGAAACAATTAAATTCGACGAAAAACTAAACATAACACGACCACAAGCGTACTCGTACATTTTTAACAGTTTATAATTGTTGACTACGAAAATTGTATATAAAACTTTTTTTTTTTCAAAATTGAATATTTGTCACTGAAATCAGAATATAATGTTTAATAAATCATATGACTTATTTGTAATCACTATTCATTTGTATAAAACTACAGAACACTATAATTGGAAAGTAGTTATCAGAGATAATTAAATAATATTGCATATACGTGCCACTATTCGATAATGTTTTCACTTTCGATTTTGGTTTTTCCCAAGTTTATATAGTAATTCTCCCGAAAAATTTTTAGAAATTCGTAGATTTAGGGAGCATAGTTAAAATAAATTACAACAAATCATTTGACATATTTCAAGCTTAATATCTTGTTTAATTAAATTTTAGCTGGTAATTTTTTTTTATTACAAACAGGCTTGAGTGCTACCTCAATATCACCTGATGAAAAATCACGATGAGGTTGATGATGTTCCTAAGCTATACATATTATTAGTCATTTTTCCCTAAAAAGGAAAAAATCCCTAAAAGTGGAAACATTGAATCCAATACGCAATATGGCGAACTGTCATAACAGTCCGACTACGGAATTGTAATTGAATACTTATTTTTTCCAAATTGAATATACGAAATCAAAATCAGAATGCAATGTTTAAAAAATCGAAAAACTTGTTTTTAACTATTATTCTTTTATATAAAACATTATAGAAACCACTTTTTTTGTTCAAAAGCTTGCATGTCTTGGCCTTATAAAATTCGCTAGGTACTTAGCAATTTTGAAAGTACGTACCTACACATTATGTATGGTGAAAAAAGCAAAGGCTAGTTCTGATTTTCGCGCGGGCTTGAGTTCGCGTCTCCCGCCATGTTTGTTTTAAATGATTTTTTATAATAGTTTCTCAATCGGTCGATAGATGACGTAAAAATAAGTTTTTTTAGAAAAAGCAAATTATTTTTGATTGATTATAATTCATAATATTAGAATTAGATATTCGTAGAGCGTAGGACAAGAATTGAGATGAACGCCATTGACGGCATCTCATATCCTGGCTAAGACTAAGAGGTTCTCTAAATCTTTTAACCGTATCTTTGACCTGTGAAATGGTCTTGGACCTGTGAAAGGGTGAAGAGATATTTGTGCAGGTTGGCATAATCACTGCGACTATCGATTGTTTTTCTTTACTGTTGATAGTTACATTCGCTTTTTGGGCTTCAACATACTTACCATAAAGCATGGCGGAGTCACTATACCGAGTCAGGACAAAAAAGAAAACCATTGAGATGATGCTATCCATGAGTTTATATACATTTTTAATTCAATTTATTTTAACATAAACTAAATAAATAACATGGGAATATACATAATAACAATAAGATCTTTGCGTATGATAATATGACTGAAGGTCATTTTTCAGATGCTCCAAGACAAAAATGTCTTCCGAATGTACTCAGTAAAAAAAAAACTGTTGGATTGTGTAGAGTTTTTATCTGGACTCGCTATAGTGACCACACAACGCCTGACAGTAAGCTGGGTGCAAACCAAGAAAAGACTGCAACTACCAACAGAAAAGAAAGACCTATCGATAGTAGCAGTGGTCATGTCATGCACAAATATGTATTCACGCTTCGTTTAAAGAGCTCAATGTCAGAAGACGGCGGGAACACGCTCGTAGATAGAGCATTCCACAGCTCAACGACTGGGCAAAAGTAAGTGAACGGTATTTCGATAGCTCCGCAACAGTGGCACGGGCGGCCTAAAGAGTTTCACTTGCCGCGACCACCAGTTCGCCAACTCCTCAGGGGCCCCTGCTTCTCCTCCAGGATACTGGTGTCTTTAGGGTCTTTCTCGCACACTTGTACACTTTGGAATCGGATTATGTTGGTAATGATGAATATTTGTATTTTTTCGTTGTTACTCGGCGGATGGGTCGAGCGAGTGCCAAACTCAATTGACAACCCGTGCGGTGTTGCCAGAGCTGTCGAAAGTTACCCTAAGTTGCACATAAATTCGAATACGGAACAGTAAGAGTTAGAGAACTCCTTAGTCGTAGCCGGGACTCCGTAAACCCAGGCTAAACACATTTAAATTTATAGCACTATCACCTATCAAGGAATTATCGCCAACAGAACAGCGTATATGTAACATGCCTTTACATTTTCAACTTTCACTTATTTATTAGCTCAGTTGTGTCACGGTCATTTGGAACCCAAAATTTGTTACAGTTGGTTAAGACTTCTGGGTTTATTCTTGCATAACAATTGAATGTATCAATAAATATATTACTTCCACGTTTCGACCAAGGTAAAAACCTCTTTGTAATTAAAATTTTAATTATTCATATAATCGATATGTATAATAATACACACATCAACAAAGTCTATGACTCAGCCCGTAACTTTTTTTTTGTATAGAACTACTAGAATTAAGTGTTGGCCACTTATAAATTTAAAGCATGCTGTAGAAAAAACATATCGAGGGGTAAAAGGCTATTTGGTTTAAGTGACATTTTTTGGTGATATATATATATATATTTGGAACCGGTAAAAAACACCGATTCCAAAAATATATATTACTTTTCACTTTTTGTATATGCGGTTAAACGTTGCTGCGAGTATTGTGACTATTTTACAGTTTCCTTTCTTTAAAACTATCGAAGAATTTGATTATATTTAAGAAAAAAATAAAGAAAAAGATTTGCATTGTTTCTCTTGAACTTGGAGCAAGAATCTCCAGGCCGATTTAGACTGCCTGCTGTTAAATATACTGAGACGATGCAGGGCCTTACTTAGTTCATAAGGGAGTTCTTTGGATTACTGAGAGGTACCTAATATCCATTTGCAATATTTAAAAATGTACCTCATATCTCATTTTATTCTTGCTTTCCACTCTACAGTGTTCAATATTACTGAATCTTTTTTTTTTAATCGCAAAGCCAAGCCCATGTTTATAAAATCGGTGACTTACCAAATACTTTAACATTCATTGTAATGTTTTAGTAAAATCTAATCACACTTAAAATTGTGTCTATAAATCTCATCCGCAGCTTAGACTTTGTTGATGTGTTTATATAAAAACACTTGTTCTGGCTGACCATCGTAGACGCTAACCTACTCAAGCTAGAAACGTGAAACTCTAATAACCTAAGCACCCACTAAGAGTGGGCTATTTGATATTTAGCTAATCAATAGACTTGAAGGAGTCTACTGACCAGATGAAAGGGAGACAGCGTGCAGTGTCCAGCCCTATGACTCTGAGAATGGTTTGGAGGAGTGGACTCTTTATACCCACCCCTCTCAGAGATAAAACCCTGGAACAATCCGGATTCCGAGGCCCGTGTGGTGTGATTTGAAGGACACCCAGAGGTTTTTAGTCAGTAGGAGTCCGACATACCGAGTTCGCAGCCCTTACAGCGGCTCTAATGGTCCTATGCAAGATTTACTCCCAAATTACACAAAAAATGTTATGTGACACTCCATCGTTAGCAGCATGAAAAAGATGTGGAAAATTTCGACGAATATCTGTCGCTATGCAACTAAATGCTATAAAAACCAGTATTTACATTTTCAGATAGAAATACTAAAACGGTTTTTTGTATGATTTAAAGGCGGATAATTGACGTCAACTACACCTGGTGGAAAGTGAAGATGTATCCGATGATGGACTGCGTCCGCCCAACAAATGTCTTTTCATTCTTCTCTTAAATGCTCCCAAGTCCTAAGAACGTGGAAATATGCTTGCTGGAAGCTCATGCCACTCCTTAGCTGTTCGCATGATGAATAGAAGCGAATCTTTTTATGCGGATATAAGGAACACCCACCACAAACAAATGTTATGTGACACGACGTCTAGTGGTTTTATGATGAAATGGAGGTGGTGAAATTAGAAAATGACTCTGATGATGTGGACTCTTGTGAACACTCTCCACCGTGCAACCGGTAAGAGACTGCGACTTTAAATCGATGCTCCATGTTCTGCAATTTAGCCTCAGTCAAAGAATATCGCCAACAACCTGACGAGCTCGATGATCAATTGAGTCCAGATCGGCAATTTATGTTTAGCGGAACGGTTAAGGAAAAGGTTTTTTTTTAAAACTGGCTCGACATAGTGACTACAAAGTACCTGATGGTAAGTACAGTGTAGTCCAAAAACGAAAGCGACTATAATAGGATGAAAATCCATTGATAGTCTACATCGTCATGTCGGCCCACATATACAACAACTGAAGGTCTCTAGGTATATGAGCTGCTGGATATACACAAGCTGATCCCGAAACGCGACACGCCGAAACTGGTCACTATGACAGGCTTTTCACCCATGTATTGTGGTCGCGATCCAGACGAACCCTACCACCTCACAAAATAAAAAAATAAATATTAAAAGATGTAAATAAATACTTTCATGCGATTACTAATTGAACTTTCCATCGAATGAACAATTTCTTTCAGAAAATAAGATTCAAATAATACCAAAGAAATCTGCTTTAAAGTTTTATTAAGTTTTTCTTTCTTACATAAACCAGTTACAGTAGAGCTCTCCCATAACAGTATCAACTTTTTCAATCTTATTTCAACATTGTTAATTATTATAAACGTAAAATTACTTTCAGGTCGTCATATTATGAAATATAAAGTGAATGTTGAAATACATAATACTGTTATAAGAGAGATTACTAGAGCTACATACAGTATTTGCAAATTAAGTTTTAGATTTATTCGTTTGTAGAATTATTTGAACTGAAATTGCTTGGTTCTCTTTATATTATTCAGGCTTAAAACATCGTTCATCGACCCAAGCACGATAGTCCATAGCTTTTATTTTCTTGCACCGCGTCAGTCTATTCCTGAAATGTATAAAATGATAATTAAAACAATCATCACTCTCTTTGAGTACTTTTGCAGACGAGCGACATTTGCGACGATGTCTGTATTTATCGAAATTCTGCGACACCCATCGACCGTCATCGTTTTTTTTTTGGTAACTCGGGGGAACATCCTATATTGGACCATCAAGGTCACTGTGAGGGCAGCGACCCCGGTGTGTCAGACTCCTACTGACTAAAAACCCCCGGGGTGTCCCTCTAATCACTCCAACCAGGCCTGGGAAACCAAATTCGTCCAGTCGCCCGAGGGGCGAACAGCCTTATTCAGGCTTCCTCTCTGGGAGGGATGGGTATAAAGAGCCCACGCCTCCAATACCTCTTTCATAGGCGGCGCGCTAGACACTGCGCACCGCCGCCCTCTCATCCGGGCAGCAAACTCCCTCAAGTCTACTGCCCGGTGACCGTCATCGTTTACACCATGGGTCGGCAACCTTTACTTATATAACGGCCACAAATATTATGAGTATATTGGTGCGTGCCACATTTCATCTATTTTTTTTAAATTAAACTATTTTTGCATTTTTAATCATATTTATTGTTACTCTCATTTTACTGACTGTGATCGCTTGAACTGAATTTCCGGCTTCCGCGCACACAAAACAATGAAATAGAAACTTATTTTTATAAATGTTTTTAATTTATTGCCTGCGGTGCGGCGTTCTGTGGAATGCCTCTTACTTGCGCGGGCCGCACCGCAGTGGCTTAGGGGCCGCATGGGGCCCGCGGGCCGCGTGTTGCCGACCCCTGGTTTACATCAATGATGGGCAATGTCGTAGTCGACTGACTCATGGCGCAGTGTTGCTAATCCCGGTCAAATAAATCCCTCTATAATTATTTAAAAATCCCTTATAGACACCTCAACATATTTTATAAGAAACAAAGTTTAATTTTTTAATTACCTACATTCTAAATTATGAAATGAAATTTCTATTGAATTAATGTATTGCTAAAGAAAACATGTGTACTTTACTGGGCTTATTGAGCTATTTATAAAATAATATTAAATTAAATATAAAATATGTTTTATTACTACTTATCACGATGAATACTGTTGTAATAAACACTTTTTGTTTTGCAGTTGGCCGTAGGCGATAATGACAGCTTATCAACGAGTGATTTGTATGCCTCTCTTTTACATAAAAAAAACAGTAATAATCTAAATGACATAGTGCATATAAAACCGTGCATTTCGTCGTAGCGCAGCTAATATAAAACTCCAAAACTTATTGTTAAAGTGGTAAATAGATATTGATAGTTGTTTGTTTATTCGAGAGATGGGGCTGGCAGAGTATTGAATCACGCTATCGTTTCGTAACACACAATTCTATACTCTGCCACAATATTTAATAAATTATGAGTAGCGACATAGCAACTATTTGTTTTATTTAAATCACATCCCGAGTCTACAGTGGTGACATCTATATAGCTTTTGTTGACTTATAATATAATAGCTTACATGCACTCAATTGTTACAAAAACACACTCACACACAAACACACTCGTATTTATTATTACTGCGAGTTTCTATTATACTAGTTTCCTGCCCGGTTGAACTGTAAATGCTTTTCTCGGCACTCAAGAGTTAGTCCGCTTCAAAAAAAAAAAATTTTTTTTCCTTACCTTTATAGTTTTTAAATATTATCATTGTGCAATTGGCACAGCTTTAAAATTGAACCATATGTAATACAATTGTATGTGCTGTTCAATGATAATGAATACATAAATAATAAATAAATATAATGAAGGCTGAATAGGCCTTTTCTGCTTTTCAGGCATTGCTTCATAGCTAACGCTGTTCTAGATGTTTATTTGTCTCTATCACTCCTAAATCAATGAATATATCTTACAGCGTTTGTTCTTCACCACATACCAGAGCGCCTTTAACCGCTATCAACTCCAGCTGCTCTGATAATCTAACCGAGTTGCAATTCTTTATCTACGAGTACTTACCCCGGCCCGATACGCAAAAACGCTTGAGGCTGAATTTTTGTAACGGTATCACCGACATCACACAATACTCTTGCAATGGTAACCTTTCTCACTTCCAGGAGTTGGGCTAAAATAATATCATTATTTCCGTTAAAGAAAGAATTTAAATGTTGACATAGTCATATCTGTATTATGACGATGGTATTGCTCAAATGGTGGATTTTTTAATGCACAAATATCTATAATATTTGTTGCTTATGCTTACTCTCAAATGTGTCATACAAAGTAAAGGTACTATAGCGATCTCCACCAATGTAGTAAACCCACCCTTCTTACTTGAATGAAATCCTTTTTACTTATTGGGTATTCAGAATACAATTTTACATATTTAAATTATCTATTTTAAAATAAATCTATTGTCAGATCAACCAATAAAACCACCCATACAACTTTCCATAAAGAAATACTGCTAGGTATTACAAACAGCTAATCATTAAAAAACACTCAAAAATATTAAAAAATTAAAACTATATTCCAACCTCATATACCTCTTCTTGTAACCCGGAGTAAAGCGTACATTGGGCCATCGGGATCACTCTGAGGACAGCGACTCCGGTTAGCCAGGCTCTAACTGACTAAAAACCCTAGGGATGCCCCTCAAATTAATGTTTCAGATCTGGGAATCCTTAATTTTCCTTTAGCCCAGGGAGAGAACAGTCTGTTAAAGCTCCTTCTATGTAAGAACTGGGTGTAAAGAGCTCATATCTCCGGATCTCTCTAGCAGGCGGAGCAACGGACCCTGCGCCAGCTATCTTATCTGGCCAGCAGACTTCCTTAAGTCATGAGGTGATGTTGCGCTCGTTGTAAGGGAACGCATCCCTCCGGCGACGGTCTTTTGGCCGCCGAAATTCCAGGATGGTAGATTTCTCCCTCTCAGTGCCTCCCCTCTGTTTGATAACCCCTTCGTCGAAGAACTGGACACTATACTATATACTTTCACTGCCAATCATGGCTTAGATGAACGCTGGCATTGAGATTCCGTCACCAATATGGTTCATGAGGACCTCACGCTCTTTACTTCTCGCTCTTCGCCTAGGCTGATCACTCTTTCAAACTATGCTGTTCCGTATTTTCAGGGCTCCCATACTTGTAGCATTCCATCGATGACTTCATTCTGGCTACCACCCACAGACGTCGGCCTAAGCTGCCGTTCCCGATTAACAGCTGGGTACGCCAGAAGGAGTTGCTCAAATACCTATTACATTACTAATTTAGTGGATGAAAGTAGATACACCATCAACTAAATCGTATCCAAAGAGCTTCTCTTACTATTGGAAATAAGTTCTTTTTTCGCACGTGAACCATGCTCAACCGAAGTTTCAAGGACAGTTAGCTGCTTAGTTTAAGGCAGCTAATATCTTAGGAATTGAATTATATTAATCTGATGCTTACTGGAATAAATAAAGAGCACGTACCAAGATTGAAGGCATTCGGTCTTTCCGAACTCTCATACCAATGTCTATCAGAGATCATATTCCGGCGTAATTGGTCTACTACCAAGCAATAGAATGTCGGAGGAACTTGTCCACCACTAATTGGCTTTTCCAGCCATGTACCAACTATGAGATCAATGTCTTCAATGCTTTCGTAAATTGATCTCAAAAGTTCAATTCTCTGAAAATATGGAATATATTAAATAAATATATTAGTTATCTATTTATATAAAGAGGAATATTAATAAGGGATGGTAATGTTCCTCGCCTAGTAGTTGAGGCCTGAACAAGGCTGGACGTCACCGGATGCCGAGGAAGATGGCTCGGCTTTGCCCTTAGCATCCGGCAGACGAGAGAAGGAACACCCCGGTGGTTTTAGTTGGGGCAGGTCCGACACACCGGGGGGGGGGGGGGTGTCCCTCATCTAACGGTCCGTAGGGATTTCCACTGGGTTAACAAAAACAAAAGGGGTGGTAATGTTTTTGTTGAAATAAGCACTATTCGCGACTGGGCGAAATCAGGTAGAATGTGCTAGTCTATATCAAAGTAAAATGAAACTGATCAAAATTGTAACGCTAAAATTATGTTTTAATTTTAACGTTACAATTAGTATTTTGGAGTCTCCAGACACAGTTATTATTTTGGGGCAAACTCACCTCAGGGTCAATAATTCCTATTAAGTCATTCCAACATTTAATTATTTTACCATAGCAATGCTCCAAGTATTTGATATAAGGTTGGAAACCAAAATATCTGTTCTTTGCCAAATCTGTAGTTAGCAAATCTGCAGCTAGCTGGTGAGGTCCCAAGCCGACTTCGGCCATCTAAAACGTTAAAAATATATTAATGACAACAATGAAGTAATCTATCAAGATTATAAGATATTATATGTACTTTATGTCTCCAGTATAATTATCATTAGTTCGGCTTCCATTAACTGCGCCGTTTTAACGAAGAATTTAAACATAAAAATCTCTTCATCGTCAATGTACTATAGCTAACTAAGAAAAACACCAGGGTGCCGGCAACCGCCCCGGCACGTCAGTCCCAGCCGATCGGTCGATCCACGACCGATTGGCTAATGTCTTTGGGATCGTGGCTGCTCAGGGTGGGGACCCTGAGTAACTGGTTTAGCGACCCTCGAGAAGTTGGCAGGGCATTGTGACGTGCTCTGCCTAAATACAACGAGCAGTATCGGGGAAGGTATCATCACACCTGAGTTTGTGCCCAGAGGGCGCGGCGCGACGGGGTTGTGGCGAATTGATTACAGGACCTACAGTCCCCGCCAAAGCGCAGAAGTAGTCACCTTGGGGTTTTTAGTCAGCATGAGTCCGACAGACCTCGGCTGCGCAACCCCCCAGTGCGGCTGAGACGGTCTTATAAGGATTTTCCCCAAGTAAAAAAGAAGTTAACTAAGAAAAAATTCATTAACCTTATAGCTTATTAACCGGCAATATGATATCTTACTTTTTCAATTCGCCGTTTGTTACATCTTTTGATTTGTCAATGATGTCAAATGTAACATTATCATTAAATAACAATTTGGGAAACTATCTATTCCTTAGAAGTGAGGAGTGATTTTTAAAATTAGTGTCAAAATGAACAAAATAATGGTACTTTCAAAGTCTTATTTTATCACTTACATCCGGGTCAACTATGTAATCAACAGCAGCATTTGCTTGCCTGAATGACCCTTGGGTTATGTAGTCTATGTTATCGTCTACATCCAAGTAACCAGTTCTGAGAGTCAAATTCACTACTGGAAATTGTTTAAGATAATGTCCATCTTTGTCGTACATCCTGGAATGTCATTTTTAATATTCATTCATCAAGTCAACATAACAAGTATAGGCCATTTCCTCTGAGACTATTAGAGAAACTGCTACGATTTTTTATTTTATAGCCCGGGGGAAATCCCTGACGGACCTCAGGGGGCGATGAGGGTCGCCCCCCGGTGTGTCGGACTTGCACCGACTAAAACCCCCGGGGTGTTCCTTCTCTCCGTCTAGCCGGGACCGGAGGCACAGCAGCGTCCACTTCTCCGGCCCGCGACTACGTCTGGCCTTTTCGGTAGACCTCATCTCTGTGTTTTACGAGGGGGTAAAGTAAAGGGCCACCCATCGCTCTCCTCATAAGTAGTCTTGGAGCGGTGTGCGGGAACACGTCACACACCGCTCTCGCCTGGATAGGCGTCTTTCCAGTTACGGAGGAAGGCCTGCGGCAAAGGCCCTTCTCCTTCGTCCTGTTCTGCGTGGGCGACGGATCGGTTTACGGGGCCGGCTAACCTGTTACGATGGTAATGTTATAAACACTGTAACAGATATAACAAAACAATACATCATTGTAATTGAAATTTTTGGACCATACGCCAAACGGACGTGCGCCCATCACTGCGCACTGCCTCCCTCTTATCCGGGCAGCAGACTCCCTCAAATCTAGAGGGAAGAAGATCTAAAGATTGATTAACCGCAAAATTAGGTTTACTGTCCTTATGTTGCCAAACTTCTAGATAATGTTATATTTTCTCTTTGATTTTTTTCGCCTGGTTCAGAACAGTCGGTAGTTTTGAAGTCGATGTATTTAGTGACACAATACAAACATATTTAAAAATACTAGTGTATAGATCTACAATAACATTCGTTTTTAAAGTTAAGTTTTATGTAATATAGATACTTTCAAGTGATTCACTTACCTGAGAGCACCTTCTTGTATTGTATGCATCCATCTCAATATAAATGGATATTCCAATGACATTGATATAGGTAAATCAGGATTATGCATGTTCCTGAAGGCTGGTGAAGTGGATATAATGCCGTCTTTAAGAAGATTCTCGCGACCTGAAAAAAAAATATTTTTAACTTTGTGATCTGATTTTTTCTTTTCTTTACCTAATTTATCTAATAACTACCGAATTATTTTGAAAATATGAAGTTATTCTAAAAATGGGATTGATTCTTCGATTAGAACAAAACAAAATTTTAATCGTCTTTAGTTTAAAATCATCACATGCAGAGTATACTCTGAGAGTCTATACTCTCAGAGTCTACTATACTTGATACTTATCACAATACAAAAATTGTACATTTCCCATTTATTCCCAAGTATTACTGATAACTTTATAAATTTTATTCATAAAGGCTCACCAATCCAATGACACCCATATACAAAGAGTTTTTGGTGAGTCTTTGGTGGGACCGTCTGGTATTCTACCTTTGTCTTTCTCCTCTTTTTTAAGGTAAAAGTATTAAAATACATCTATTGCTAGTAGACCCTTAAGGCGTACTATTTCAGATGTAGATATCTCATAACCCTCAGTGGCAAAATCATCATCACTTATTCGTAATGTACTGATCAATAAAAACTGCCGCTTTGATAACATTTAGTTCGTCTTTTAACTTTGTTTATAATAGACATCTGTATTTTTGATCTGCACTTAGGATAATTAATATTACACCAAAATTATAATTTAGGTGCACTTATTATAAATAAAACAACTCAACGAGAATTACAATCAATAATTGCTCTTCCAAGTTAGCAGAACAATGGCATCACTTCTTAGATTGCAGCTATCTACAAGGAATATACCCACTAGCAATACTTTAAGCCATTACGCTATTCAAAGTAGCGATCTTTATAAGTTTCTTTAACTAGCCGATAATAATTTATTAAAAATGCTAACCCATCCACTGAGGTAGAAGCTCATAGAAGTATATCTGCAAAGCGATAGCAATGTTTATGTCCTTTGCTGTGTTAAAAAGTAATTCGTCATTCCAGCATGGATTAACTTTAGCCAGGTTTCGTGCAATGACGTTGTGCTGCCTCCAAAACCAAATAGACATTATGTTGAGACCGAGCACTGTGTTGGGGCCATCCTCAGCTGTGGAGTAAAAACTATTCTAGAAATATACGTAACTTTTAGAATACATAATGCATGTCCAATGATACTTTGACTATCATGATGATGATAATCATCATCAAGAAATTATAGCAAAGTATACTCCTGCTAAACGGTCTTCTATGGTTAGGTTAAAAATAAAATTGGTAAAAATAGACTTATTGTTATAGGTTGTTGTTATTATTATATTGTCTCTCCGCGACAATGACCTCTCAAGAAAATCGACAGGGATTTTCTTGTCGCAGCTGCTAACGTCACGGTGTGACTTGAAAGAGTAGAAGTGTCTAATCCAGAAGCAGACATCTCCTGATTCCAGAAATAAATGACGTCCATTTATGACGTCTTCTTGCCCCGGATCAAGGGGTTTAAGCGACGGGCCGTCCACCGGCGGCCGGAGAATTTATCTCGCTTCGTGCAAAATGCCATCATACCCGATGGTAGTTCCAACGAGTCAACCACAGCCTAAGTTATTTATCAGCTCACTCAATGGGCGTTCTGAAATGCAATCTAGTACAGCATGGCTCGGTCCTGCAAGGAATTACTTGAGGGACTGAGCAAGGACCCACGGGGACATCCTTGTAAGATCGTTACGAGAAAACTTTGCACATGGATCTCATCAACACGGACAATGGGCCCGCAGTTAACTTAGGAGACGGTCGATTGTCTCTTACCAGGGGTCCATAGCGGTTCCCTGAGTACCCTGGCCACCCATTTTATGTCCATCTTTGTACTTACGAGTGTTGTGACATCTGGTTTCACGAGGCTTCTGGTTTAATAAGCAGACATTTGCCTGTGTTTTATAACTAGGGGGCCAAATCCTTCCATTAGATATTTCTTCTTTGAGCAGCCCTCCTTCCATATGCCTTGTTTTGAGTAAATTTTTTTCTTCATTACCGTATAAAATTGACAAGTCTATCACTGGAGTCGAAGTGACAATCTGTAAAAAAATAATTTGGATCTAAGTACAAGCTAAAATAAATAACTAAGATTAGACCATTATAATTACGTTTTGATTAAAGCTAAATACCGGTATTGGTATTTAGAATATGGTACCAGACCTGACAAACACCCCTCCTTATAATAAAACAATATTGTTTTCTTACTTTTAAATTTTAAATAAAATAAAATTTTTAATCGAACTTATTTCTCAACTCACCCTTTTAGGATGTGAATCATTCTTAAGACATCCACTGCTCTGAAATGTTTCTGGTCGAGTCATGTTCAAACACCTGATGTTAGAAAAGCGATGCACGGGGTCGTCGTTTGGTATTTTGTTTGGCACACAAGCCCGATCGGTCTTACCCTTCTCCAAACAGCAATACGGCTTCCAAGTAATATAATTAACTGTAAATTAAAGGTACTCATGTAGATTATTCTATATTCGGTTCCATCATACTCTTACGTACATTAAAACAAATTCTTTAAGTAATTATATAGTAGGTTTACTTTAAATAACAAATTATTTCAAAGTCAATTATACATAATACTAGCTGTCCCGGCAAACCTTGTTCTGCCCTATTTCTCTAAAACAAAGTCACATTGTTTTTTTTTAATGTTAATAGCTTCCCCGTCGGCTGTTTTTTGAAAATTGTTTGAAGGAACCTGGCCTTAATGGTATATGTATAAAAATTGACAAATATTGACATTAATATTTATACGTCACTCATTTGTTTTGCCTTCCCGGAACCCGTCCACTAACACTTGAACTTTATGGTGTGGTATTAAAGTTCAAAATGACTTATAACGATTTTTTTGTATGAGAATACAGGATAGTGTTATTTTTAGAGAGTTGCAGGGAATTTTTAAAAATTTTCTCTCCGTAATAACCTTCCCCAGACTTCAACAAACACAACAAAAAAGAAATCAGCCAAATCGGTTCAGCCGTTCTCGAGTTTCGCGCTTATCAAGACATTTAGCGATTCATTTTTATATATAAGAATATTATCTGCCCGGTTAATTTGTGAAGACCTTTCCCGGTCAACAAAACGCGTAAATTCGAAAAAAAAAAAAATTTATTTAATAAAACCTTAACTGTTCCACAACCAAAATTCAAATTTCTTGTCGCAATTATTCACATGTATATATTCATGTTGAACAAAGCTTTAAGTAATTAAAAAGCTTTGTTACAAGATTTGCTAGGAATCGAGTTCTAAGAAACATCTCCAAAAATATTTAATGGCATTTTTTTCCTCAGTTTACATGCTATGAAAATGGAATTTACAGGGTGTTATAGCTATACTTCGTCCTTTTTAAACATATGTCAATAAGGTGCAAGGTATGGAAGTAATTGTAAATTCCAATATTTAATCCATAATTCGTTTTCTGAATTAGTCGTTATAGGTATTCTAAGGCACAATGTTCTATTAAAAGGAGTGGGACATTAAAGTGAGCGTATAATTAAATCAATCTTTGACAAACCAGTATCATGCACAGACGCGCTGTCAGCAGACAAATACAACCAGGCGTATGATGACAGATATGAGTATTCCAAGCTCGGCACATGTCCCTCTGCTAAAAGGCTAGTCCGTACTAACCTAGGAAGGGGCATATCTTTGCCTGATTTTGCTTTTCTTGGATCATCACCTATAAACCATCTCAGAGCGTGACTATTTGAACTGTTGACACTTTTTGATATAATATTAAAATAAAAAACTTAGTTGAAGACACCTCGTTTAGTTTTTGAGCATATAAGAATGTCAAAACCTGTGCTTTTACCATGTTAGTAAAAAGGGGGTCGGAGTCGTTGAAATGTTCACTCCGACGCGGCCTTGAGTTTCTTTCGGCGTCTCATCTCAAGGTAGTTGCTACCGAAACGCTAGTAGATCACCTTTAGGTGCGTTTGGTCTGGCTAGCCACCCAAGTCGAGGTCGATACCCATAGGAATGTCGCTGCGGTCCCACCCAACCCATAAATTCTATGGGTGCGCACCCTCAATGCTCACATTCTACGCCTGGTGAAGTTGTAAAGGCCTATCTCGACCAGCAAAATATTTTTTTGACAAATCAGAAAAAAAATTAAGAAGACAGTCTACGTTTAGCAGTTCCAGAATGTATAAGCCCGTCGTAGTCTAATGTCTGATGCGGTGGTTGAGCACTATTCCCATTAAACTCCATTAGTGGAAGTACACAGCGGGTGCCAAGGGGTGTTGTTAATACTTAGGAGTTGGTTAGGAAAGGGCAAACATGTTAAGAGTTGGTAAATGGACCTTACACCCCGTTCACAATGTCTCCTAATCGATCTACTTAGATAGTAAATAATAAAATAGTGAGGTAGTGACTCACTGAAGAATCATCTTTTGTAGTTCTTTTTTTAATTCTCTATTTCCTTACAATATAATAGTACTATGAACGGTGGTTGTGGGTGTGGTGGTAGAATGATACGGATTTCGACTCGACTACCGAGACCCAAGGCTAGAGTACGTGCGTGTGCGTCGCAGTTCGGTGTGCCTTAAAGTGCAAATAAGCAGTAAAACGCCAAAATCCGTATCTTTCTACAACCACACCTACGACCACCGGTCATAGTACGAATTTATTTATATCAATTAATGAGAAATATCCTTAGACAAGGCTTAAGATAGTAAAGTGTCTGTTAATGAAGCAAATGGCTCAAGTTTGTACCATACCGAGGATTTTGTTGAGTTATTTAATCTTATTAACCGAAATAAAAAAGAAAGAGATTCTGTGCCCGACTTCGTATTTTTATGTGTGTTCACCTGAAACTCAGCCATTTATGGACCGATCTGTAATTTTTTTTATGTATTGGGTATTTTTTAATGTTCATGTTATTTTAATAAGGCTCAGTTTAAATGAAGATATTCAGAGATATAGGTCCTATTTCTTGCACGAGCCAGTGTCTCAGTCGTGAGATGACCGATCATGATGGTGATTTTTTTGTTGAGCAAAATATGCACAAAGGTTGCTTTTAATATGGAGATGGTTATATAAAGATTATCCTTAATACTGTAGATTTATTGTGGTTAGACTCATTTTTAGAAATAATTTATCTTGAATACGATAAGTGACCGAAATCAGTTGCTTCAACTGTCTTGCTAGGCCAGTAGCCAAGTTCAAAGATCTCCAGTGTGTCTATTTTTGGGATCAGATAGATACGAGCAAGGTCAGAGCGAGAACGGCAGAAAGCCGCTCGAAGAAGACGCCGGGCTGTCGACAACCGCCCCGGCATATCAGTCCCAGCGGAACGGTCGAACCACGACCGGCCAGCTGATGCCTTAGGGGTTGTGGCTGTTTAGTTAGGGGGCTCTGAGCGACCGGTCAGCGACCCCCGAGAAGACGGCGGTGCCTTGTTACGCGCTCTGCCCAAGTACATTAGGTGGTATCGGGGGAGGCGGCGTCTCCCCCCCGTGATTGTGCCTGTCAGGCGTGGCGTAGTGGGGCTGCGGCGATTTGATTACAGGACCCACAGTCCCCACTAATTCGCAGAAGTAGTCACCCTGGGGTTTTTAGCTGGTAAAAGTCCGGCACACCCCGGCTGCCATCCCCTTCGCGGCCGGGACGGTCCTATGAGGATATTCCCCAAGTAAAAAAAAAAAGATACGAGCAAGGTGATAATAATTGGTTGTAGGTTGATATCGATTTATAATTAGATCTAGTACATATTACCATTAAGGAAACAAGTAGGAAGTACATTGCGGAGAGGAGTGTGTGGCGCTCCACGAGTTGGCTTGTCCAGAGTGTTACAGGATCCATCAACTCTTCTGCCTTCAGTTGCATTGCAAGGTTCAATCTCATTTACGCACCAACTGAAAATAAACTTTAAACTTAAAATTTCCTTATAAGTACATTTATTTTAATAGCAAAAAAAATCTTCATGCTATATCCTTTTCGGGGTGAGTAAAGTCAACTTAAAGTCGCTCACCACAGAGTCTTTTAACGGCCAGAGCGGCGTTTCTCAGGAACGTCCGACTCTAGCGGCGACACCGGGCGGCACGCTTGAGGGAGTGTGGCGTCCAACAAGGGTGCGAGAGGCGCGCGACGTGTCTCCGCGTGCCGCTCTACAACACAGAGGCACGAGAGGGGTGGCTCTATACACCACCCCTCCCTAAACGTGTAGAGGCCTACTCACAGCCGCACGCCCAGCCGGTCATTGAGGATGAGACCCCCAGTCGTGCCCTCGATGCCGGTAGGCGGAAGGTGGAACACCCCAGGGGGTGGCCCTCACCTCTCCCCGAGGTCCGTCAGGGATTTCCCCCAGGTTACAAAAAGAAAAGAGTCTTTTAACGGTTGGACATCGAAGTGTTCTCAAGAGCTATATCCTGGTCATTCCACCATCTCTTACGTTTCTTATACCAGCATGATAAGATTCCCTTCTACATCTATCATACGAACAGCTAGAGTGCGACGTTCTTCCAGCGACCATAATTCCACGTTTATATGTCTTGGAAGCCTTTAAGAGAAGAGTGATCAAGCATTTGTTGGGCGGACACGGTCTATTGTCAGACTCATCTTCATCATTCTCCAGGTGTTATTGTGATCTAGCATCCGCCTGTAAATTATAAAGTCCTAGTCTATTCCAGTCTATTATACAGTAGGTCACTACAGCCACATCACTTTTTTATGTAAGTATATATCAGTAGCGTTCATTCCATAGATGCATGAAAGCATTGCATGCCCTTGCGGTAAATATGTCGGGAATAAAATTATTTAATTTAAACAATAAAAGGAACCCTTTATATTCATATCTTTTCTATTATCGCGCCATTTATATTCCCTATGAAAGTAATGTAATATTTATTATCAATATTATTAATTTATAATTATATAATATTTACATTAATTATGTGAATTTGCCTACCCTGTCTGTCCAAATATCCTACGCACGTCACTGGTCTATATGTACGTTAAAGCAATATTGTTAATTACAATATGCAGCGGGTACTTACAAAGTATTATTTTCTTTATCATGTTGTTTCAATTCCTCTTGAGTTATAGGTGTACCGCGGTAAGAATCGTAGAAAGTCTCACAATCAATCCCACGTAACGTAGTTAAAAAAAGCGCTAATGTCAAGATCATTCTAGATATTTCCTTTAAAGAATCTTTAATTAATAACTCATTTGAAATTACGTTTAAAATTTTGAATTTAATTTAGTTACAACCGATTGTGAACAACTACTTTCGGTTAGTTTTTAAATTAGATTGAATAACTATTCTATTGTCGTCTTAAGTAACAAGCCTAATAAATAAACTGGTTATTTAGGTCTATGAATATTTATAAAAATTGTAACGAGGCTATCGGTATGTTCATGGTAATTTCACTGAATTTCCATACTGAAAGTAATTATTAATAAATTAAGGAAAGAGATAATACTATAATATAAAGAACCAGAGAAGCACATAGGCAGTGGCGAGCAATGCAAATATACCTCGGGCATGTAAATTTTCAGTTAGGAATTTGCTAAAACAAAATGTTCATAATTTTAAATACATTACATTATTAAGGTATTTTCTGTGAGTAATCTTAGACATTCGTGGCAAATAAAATGTAAATTATTTGTTCACCAGACATAATTATTTACATTGTAGCTTTCTTTTAATAAGCACGTAATACAAAAATATTTAACTTATAAATAAGTCTTTTAGAGGATTTTTTTTTTCATATAAAAATATAACATATCGAGGGGTGAAAAGGATATATATATATATATATATATATATATATATATATATATATATATATATATATATATATATATATATATTGGAATCGGTAAAAAACGCTGATTCTAAAAATATATATTACTATATCACCAAAAAATGTCGCTTAAACCAAATAGCCTTTCACCCCTCGATATCATTTCTAATGAATACGGCATATTAAATTAAGTTCACGCATTATCTAAATATATATAACCCAAAGGTGACTGACTGACTGACATAGTGATCTACCAACGCACAGCCCAAACCACTGGGCGGATCGGGCTGAAATTTGGCATGCAGATGGGTGAAGTCTACTTTGCCATGTCAGTAAACAAGTCTCAGGGGCAAACTCTCGAATTTGCGGGTATTGACTTGAGAGAACATTGCTTCTATCATGGACAGTTTTATGTTGCTTGCTCACGAGTAAGCTCACCCAATAGCTTGATAGTTTTAGCGCCTAATGACGGATTAGTTAAGAATATTGTGTACATAGAAGTTTTGTAGGCCCTAATTTTTTACACACGCTAAACAAAAGTAAAGCCGCAATAACTATACCTAATTAATAATATTACTTCTTAACGCGAGCGAAGCCGCGGGCAAAAGCTAGTAATTCATAAACGTACTTAAAAGACTACGATAATTGAGGCTCAAGTACAAAATGTATGTTATTGATACACGCTTAGAGTGTATATCAATGTATGTATAGTCTAAGGACGTACGCAGTATATGGTAAATGAAAAGTAAACACAAAATTTAAATATTTTTACAAAGTATTTATTTTAGTTATAATGTATAACTAGAAAATGAATTATGATGGTAATATAAAAATTAATTATAAAGAGTTTTTTGAAAAGAAAACTGTTGTATAATACAACACTTCCATATGAATGCTACCTGAATTTTTCAATTAATTAGTAATTCCTATATAAATATAAAATTAAAATAATACCAAAGAAATCTGCTTTAAAGTTTTATTTAGTTTTTCTTTGTTACATAAACCAGTTACTGTACAGGTCTCCCACAGCAGTATCAACTTTTTCAATCTTATTTCAATATTGTTAATTATTATAGAAGTAAATTTACTGGACGATAATATTTAGAATATGACGATATTACGAAATATGAAATTAATATTGAAACTACTATTATAAACGATATTAGTACAGCTATTATATATATAGCATTTAGTTTTATACTTTTCGTAGAATTATTTATACTGAAATTTCTTATATTAAGCTTTGTTCTCTTTCCAATATTCAGGCTTAAAGCACCGTTCATCGGCCCAAGCACGATAGTCTATGGCATTTATGTTCTTGCAGCGCGTCAGCCTATTTCTGAAATGTAAAATAAGTTTATTAAAAAAAAAATGTTTGGGTTTGGGTGCCTTCAGACAAGCGATATTTGCAACGGCCGGTCATACTTCATTAACTTTTTTGTTTTTAAATGACTCGACATAGTAACTGCACCATACCTGATGGTAAGCAATGTGCAGTCCAAAAAAACACCAACGACTATCGACAGGTAAGAAAAAACCAATCGGTAGTCACAGTGATTATGCTGGCCTGCACAAATATCTCTTCACGCTACGCTTAAAGGATCCCATATCATAGGAAGGTGGGAACACGCTCGCCGGTAGACTATTCCACAACCAAACGACACGGCAAAAGAAGTAGTTAGAGAACTTCTTAGTCCTAGCCGGGATGTGAGATATCGTATAGCTGTGACACCGCAAACCCGCGCGCGTGGTTCTATTCAGGAAGGGAGAGGGTGGAACAAGGTTAAACAACTCTTCAGAACACTCGCCATGATACAGACGGTAGCAGTAGCAGTAGTAGAACTGAAGTAGTTTAAGATGTTTGTGATGTAAATTCTGCAGTTTCAGACTGGTACTGCAGTTAGGCGAATCTTTTTTCCTCATAATATATGCAAAACTTGCTGATGGATAGTGACCGGAACAAAGACATTATACTAGCTTAATATATTGTTAAAGTCCCTCTTGCCACAGAACACGAGCCTCCTAAAGTTGACATCAATAGCGATGCGCTGACTCGACATTGCTTCATCAGCTCACGTTGTGCTGGATTTTTATTCTGTCCATAACTCCTAAATCAATATCTTGCGGCGCTTATTATTTGCCACGTATCAGAGCGTATGTATACTCCATCATCTCTATATGCTCTTTTAATCTAACCGAGTTATAATTCTTTATCTACGCATAACTTACCCCGGCCCGATACGCAAAAATGCTTGAGGCTGAATTTCTATAACGGTATCACCGACATCACACAATACTCTTGCAATGGTAACCTTTCTTATTTCCAGAAGTTGAACTAAAATAATATCACTTAATTTTAATATATTTTTTAAATTTTATTGTTTCGTTAAAGAAAAATTTTTAACGTTCTATGTAGTTTTGCCAGTATTACCTGTCTTATATCGATGGTATTGGTTCAAGTAGATGCACAAAAACTTAAGTTATTTATTGCTCTATGTTGACTCTCAAAGATGTCAGAAAATTTAAATACTATAGCGACCTGCCCTCAAGAATGGATACACCGTGATTTAAATAATATCTAAATCGAAAGGAGTCTTACTGTTATTTGGCTCACACGTGCCAATTCTCAATCAGTTTTTAGAATCTTTAGATACTTAGTTCAAGGCAGGCAATATCCTAGACAGTAAATTATTTTAATCTGATGCTATTTGATATAAATAAAGAGCACGTACCAAGATTGAAGGCATTGGGCCTTTCCGAACTCTCATACCAATTTCTGTCAGAGATTATATTCCGGCGTAATTGGTCTACTACCAAGCAATAGAATGTTGGAGGAACTCGTCCACCATTAATCGGCTTTTCCAGCCATGTACCAGCTATGAGATCAATGTCTTCAACGCTTTCGTAAACGGATCTCAACAGTTCAATTCTCTGAAAATTAGGCATACATAAAGAAACTTATTCTGACTGACATTTAATCGTAGATCTTAAATTACAGAAGTTGGAAATATCAAATTTAGACATTCATTTTATTACATAGGCACTCACTGAAAGCGGGCTGATATCATATACCACCGCTAAAGGGGGTAAAATAGGGGATGAAGGTTTGTTTGGAAATTTATCAATTTTGAAGTGAGCGCTATTCGCAACCGGGCAAAGCTATGCAGGAACCATTGATCATAAACTAGTGAATATATGTCAGAATTTTAACGATTAAGTTATTCTTGAAAAAATAGTGCGCGTTCCTTATATTTGGTCTCTATATTGTCTCGAAGTCAATATTCAAAGTAATTAAACTAAATATAGTTTAAGCTCATAATGACTTCCATGATTTTTAAATATACGACCAGCTTCAGAAGATATTGAGAGTAGAGAAAGACAGAGTAGGGTATTTAATGATCTAGGCTGAAGATATCCATATCTATGAAATATATTCTTTACCCCGGTTCCTATTGTATCGTTTTTTTTTTTTTATTATTTGGGGCAAACTCACCTCAGGGTCAATAATTCCTATTAAGTCATTCCAACATTTAATTATTTTACCATAGCAATGCTCCAAGTATTTGATATAAGGTTGGAAACCAAAATATCTGTTCTTTGCCAAATCTGTAGTTAGCAAATCTGCGGCTAACTGGTGAGGTCCCAAGCCGACTTCAGCCATCTAAAATGTAAAAAAAAAATAATGACAATAATAAAGGGATCTATACAGATTATAACATATTATATGATACCCAATGTCTCCAATATTACTGACTTTATTAGGCCATAAAGCAAGCATTTGTTAGATAGAAGAAAACGTAAGGATACGCCTGCCTTAGATTCTATAAATAAAATAAAAAACCAATATAAGCTCTTCGGTATGGCTTTACATTAAATGTAATACAGAAAACCTTGTGTCGGCTTCCATTAACTGCGCAGTTTTAACGAAGAATTTGAAAATAAAAATTTCTTCATCATTATTATACCATAGCTAACTAAGAAAAAGTCATTAACGTTAATGACCTTAATTTAAAACAATGATAATATACTTTTCAATTAGCCAATTGTTCTATCTATTGATTTGTCAATGATGTCTAATCTAGCATCATCTTTAAAAAATAATCTAGAAAATCGTTTACTGTTTCGAGGTGAGGAGTGCTATTTAAAATTAAATTCAAAATGAATAAAATAATGGTCCTTTCGGAGGCTTCGTTTAACACTTACATCGGGGTCAACTATGTAATCAACAGCAGCATTTGCTTGCCTGAATGACCCTTGGGTTATGTAGTCTATGTTATCGTCTACATCCAAGAAACCAGTTCTGAGAGTCATATTCACTACAGGAAATTGTCTAAGATAATGTCCATCTTTGTTATACATCCTGGAATGTCATTTTAAATATTAATTCATCACGTCAACGTGACAAGTATAGGCCAGTTATAGTATAGGGAGTCGAAGCTGCTCACGTCCGTAGGCTTTACCCTAGTTTCCCTACACGTGACTTCTGGGTTGTGCTAAACGAACAACAGCGAGGTGGTAGGGAGTCGATGCCCGTCTGGATCGCGACCACAGTATATGGGTGTAAAGCCCGTCATAGTGACCAGTTTCGGCTTATCGCATTTCGGTATCAGCTTGTGTATATCCAGTAGCTCATATACCTAGAGACCTTCAGTCGCGGTATATGTGGGCCGACATGACGATGTAGACTATCAATGGATTTTCATCCTATGATGGTCGCTTTCGTTCTTAGACTACACTGTACTTACCATCAGATACTCTGTAGCCACTATGTCGAGCCAGTGTAAAAAAAAAAACATATATTGACAAGTATGGGCCAGTTCCTCTGAGACTATTAGTGAATCTGTTAAGATGGTAATACTAAAAATACTGTAACAGATATCACACATAAATAAATGTTTGTTATTGAAATTTTATGACCACACATATACTAGCATCATTGAAGATTAGCTATCTACAAAATTAGCATTACCGTCCTTAAGTTGCCGAACTTCTAGATAACGTTATATTTGCTTTTTGATTTTCTTCGGCTGGCTGAGAATCCGCAGTAGTTTTGAAGAAGCTGTCTTTAGTGATCATATAGCAAATTTATTTAAAAATACTCGTGTACAATCTATCAACAATACAATACCAATCTACAATAACATTCGTTTGTAATGTTAAATCTTATGTAAAACAGATACTTGCAAGCATAGATAGGGCAAAATGTAATCTGATTAACGAAAAATGATTACGATTACATTTTTCGTTTTTCATCATAAATATGACTACATTTTTCTTATCTATATTTTAAACATTACGTTATCTTCAATTGCATACCTATTTATGGCTCCTTGATGCTTTGAAGGGATTTAATCATGATTAACGATCAACATAATTAAAATTGCGACTATAATTTGTAATCGTTAATCATTAATCAGATTACATTTTGCCCATCTCTGCTTACTTGTAATGCACTTACCTGAGAGCGCCTTCTTGTATCGTATGCATCCATCTCAGTATAAATGGATATTCCAATGACATGGCTATGGGTAAATGAGGATTATGTATGTTCCTGAAAGTCGCTAATGGCGAGATAATGCCATCCCTTAGAAGATTCTCGAGACCTGAAAAGAAAGATATTCGTTTTCAATTTAGTGAACGAATTTTTTATCTTATTGTCAATATTTCAACTCAAATTCATCTAACAGTTCTACTATTATTTTGCTAATATCGAGTCAATCTAATTTATTCATTAGAACAAAACAAAAAGATAATTGTCATCAGCTTATAAATACCCAATGCAGAGTATATTCTTCATTCGTATCCCATTGCATTAAAGATCGCATATATTCCGTTTATGTCTAAGTCTTCAAAGTTAGCAGAACAATGGCATCACTTCTTAGATTGCAGTTATCTACAAGGAATATACCCACTAGCAATACTTTAAGCCATTAAGCTATTCAAAGTAGAGGTCTTTATAAGTTTCTTTAACTAGCCGATAATAATTTATCAAAAATACTAACCCATCCACTGAGGTAGAAGCTCATAGAAGTATATCTGCAAAGCGATAGCAATGTTTATGTCCTTTGCTGTGTTAAAAAGTAATTCGTCATTCCAGCATGGATTAACTTTAGCCAGGTTTCGTGCAATGACGTTATGCTGCCTCCAAAACCAAATAGACATCATGTTGATACCGATGACGGTGTTGGGGCCATCCTCAGCTGTGAAATAAAAGAGTATTCAAGATATTAATTACATACAAAACTTTGAGAACACATATTTTCATTTTAGATAATTTAAATTTAAATTGCAATAATACATCAGTTTAGTCAAGATCATAACACATATTTTATTGGATATTGTCATAATATGATTTGACTTGCATAACCTAGAAATTATAGCAAAGCTTACAAATGCTATTTATTAGCTCTTCTATGGTTAGATTAAAAATAATATAGGTAAGAATAGACTTATTGATACAGAATTAACCACACATAACTATTGCAGGATATGAGAATTCAATATTATTCCACACCGATACTAATAAAGTTTTACTTTGAAAATAGGATTTTTGTACTTACGAGTGTTGTGACATCTGGTTTCACGAGGTTTTTGGTTTAATAAGCAGACATTTGCCTGTGTTTTATAACTAGGGGGCCAAATCCTTCCATTAGATATTTCTACTTTGAGCAACCCTCCTTCCATTTGCCTTCCCTTGAGCCGTAAACTTTTTTCGTTACTACCATATATAACTGACAGGTCTATCAATGGAGTTGAAGTGACAATCTGTGAAAAAAATGTTTGTATCTAAGATCAAACAAGACTAAAATTAAATAAATAATTTAGATTAGATCATTATAATTGCGTTTTGATCGAAGCTAAAACCGGTATTTTTATTTTGAATATGGTACCAGTAGCAGTAACAAAAGCCTCTTCTTATAGTAAAACAATGTTATCATCTCACATTAAAGTTTATCATAAAAAGCATGTCTGAAGAAGAACTTTTTTTTTTTTGGGAGTCGAAGCTGCTCGCGTCCGTAGGCTTTACCCTAGTTTCCCTACACGTGGCTCCTGGGTGGTGCTAAACGAGCAGCAGCGAGGTGGTAGGGCGTCGGTGCCCGTCTGGATCGCGACCACAGTACATGGTTGTAAAGCCCGTCATAGTGACCAGTTTCGGCTTGTCGCGTTTCGGGATCAGCATGTGTATATCCAGTGGCTCATATATCTAGAGACCTTTAGTCGTGGTATATGTGGGCCGACAAGACGATGTAGACTATCAATGGATTTTCATCCTTTGATAGTCGCTTTCGTTTTTGGACGACACTGTACTTACCATCAGGTACTCTGTAGTCACTATGTCGAGCCAGTGTAAAAAAAAAGACCTGAATCAAAAAGGTAAAGCAAATCATAAAGTTCTAATTCCTAAACTCACCCTTTTAGGATGTGAATCATTCTTAAGACATCCCATGCTCTGAAATGTTTCTGGTCGAGTCATGTTCAAACACCTGATGCTAGAAAAGCGATGCACGGGGTCGTCGTTTGGTATTTTGTTTGGCACACAAGCCCGATCGGTCTTACCCTTCTCCAAACAGCAATACGGCTTCCAAACAATATAATTAACTGTAATTTTAAATTACCCTTATATTTTACCTTATATTGGTTCCATCACACTTGAACGTACGTGAAAGCAAATTCTATATGTAATGATTGTTTAAATTAATTTCAAATAAATATTTATTTTAAGTCTAATTTTTTATTATACATAATAAAACTTTAATGAATAGATGTAACTTGTGCGCAAAACAAATTGTTCAGATCAGGTAAAGTATCAAATAATTATAATTTTAATTAAAGACAAAATGCTTTCAAAATTTGTTAATGCAAATTTTATTTTAAGTGCCGGTAAGACTATATTTACAAGGTGTTGTAACCTTACGTCATTCTTTTTAATCATCTGTAATTATGGTGCAAGGAATGGAAATAATTTTAAATTGCAATATTAAATCTATAATTCGTTTTCTGGATTAGTCGTTATGGGTATTCTAAGGCACAATCTTCTGTTAAAAAGAGAAGATGATTAAATTCTATGGATAACATCAATTTTAGACAAACCAGTATCGTGTAGAGACACGCTGTCAGCAGACATAAACAACCAGGCGTGTGATGACAGATATGAGTATTCCAAGCTCGGCACTCGTCCCTCTGCTAAAAGGCTAGTCCGTAATAACCTAGGAAGAGGCATATCATTTCCCGATTTTGCCTTTCTTGGATCATCACCTATAAATCAAATTATGGACCATTTATAGACTGATTTAGATAAGATTATTTAGGCTATTCAATAAATGATAGAGTTGATCTCATTTCAATATGGTACAGTTTCGATGAAGGTATTCACAGATATAGGTCCTAACGCTGGAACGGACAACATCAAAACCTATAGTTTTCCCTCTATTTCTCAGTCGTGAGCGGACCGATATCCATGGTTATTTTTTTGTCCAAAACTATAGACTCCGAGGTTACTTGAGGTTTAATATAGTAAAGACCTGATAAAGATCATCCTGATTAAGAAGGAATTGTCTCGAACGCGATGAATGACCGAAATCAGTTGCTTGAACTGTCTCGTTAGTAAAGTAACATAGTCCATTGATCTCCATTGTGCCTTTTTTTCAGGATCACCTCGCACTTCTAGTTGCTCATGTATCCAGATACCGTCTATCATCGTATGTGTGATTTAATAACCGCTAACGTTCTCGAATAACACTGTACTGTATCGGGGTCAATGTCGTCACTTTTTCAAGCTGATTTAAAAAAAAATCTTTAAGATAAATAATAAGATGGTGACAAGTAGTTGTGAGTCGATTCCAAGCTACGATAAACTTTAATCTTTGGCGTGGTAGGTAAGCAAGTCCTGAAGCTGACCTACGTTAGGCTATAACGCGGGATAGCGTATTAGAAAAGGAGTGAAAGAAATCAAGAAATTCAGACAGAAGAGTGAAACACGTTTAATTTAGCACAGTAAAGGGTCATAGCTAGAATATGCAAGCATAAGTAGTGTAGAATAATTAGAAGTAAAGTTCACAGCAGAATAACACGAAACAAACACACAAATAACAACTATGAGAATAGTACGGATGGCGAGCGAGTTATGCGTGGTGTCCCTGCGATCGCGATAGTGAGACTGAAGAGAGCGATTGGGGCGCTCGCGTCGTTGTCCGTCCACGCAGCATACTTGAAGAGATGCCTGATAGCATTACTTTGATGATAGTAAAGATAATGTAATTTAATATATAATGTTATTTAAAATAGTTGTTAGTCATTTGTTAGTATAATATAAAGTAGTAATTAGATAACGTTAAAGACAAAAAAAAATAGTAAATAGGTTACAAATCCATACCATTTAAGAAACTATTGGGAAGCACGTTTCGAAGAGGAGTGTGTGGCGCTCCACGAGTTGGTTTGTCCAGAGTATTACAGGATCCATCAACTCTTCTGCCTTCATTTGCATTACAAGGTTCAATTTCGTTTACGCACCAGCTGAAAATAAACTTTAAATTTATAATTTTTATTGAAATAAATGACTATTCCACTTAATTAACTGTAAGAAAACTATTTGTATTTACAAAAGCGTATATAACGGAACTGTCAAAAGTCATAGAGTATAAATTAAAAGAGTTTTTGAACACTACATAGAATAGTGCTTCTTGACTGTTCAAGGCGCGAAATTCAAATTAAATTCTACAATTTTTTTTTTGAATAAATTGATTTTAAAGACCTGAAAAAAAATCTCATGCTGTATCGCTTTGCTCCTATATGCCTTTTTTTACAAGTAAAAAAAAATGGAGATAATCATCATAGGACCGTCTCAGCCGCACAGGGGGGTTGCGCGACCGAGGTATGTCGGACTCATACCGACTAAAAACCCCAAGGTGACTACTTCTGCGCATTGGCGGGGACTGCGGGTCCTGTAATCAATTCGCCACAGCCCCGTCGCGCCGCGCCCGATGGGCACAAACTCGGGGTAAGATGATACCTTCCCCGATACTGCTCGTTGTATTTAGGCAGAGCACGTCACAATGCCCTGCCAACTTCTCGAGGGCCGCTAAACCAGTTGCTTAGGGCCCCCACCCTGAGCAGCCACGAATTGCTCTTATATGCCTTGTTTAACGTGACCAGTAATGCATTATTGCCTTGCAAGTTTGACCACGATGTTTGTCTTGTGAACCTGTGGTGCCTAAATCCATTTTAAGGTCAGAATAAGCCAGATATTCATATTAAGGAAGCTTAACGAATAAATGTTATTTATTTATTTACTTTTTATTTACTTTTTACAGGGTTGCCAGTGGCCCGGTACAATAACTCATTTACACAACACATATACACAGTTACAATCAAAAATGTACAGTTCCTATTAAGGCATTATATTATATTATATCATACTATATTATATTATATCATATTAATGGTAATTGATGTCAAGATTATTCGTTTGTGCATCTCTCAACATCCCGAAGACCTTTCTCCTGAATCCCGGCATGGAGTCCGCAAACAAATCAACCGAATCTCCAAGAAGATTGTAGGCCCGAGACAGTCTACATAAAGCACTGTTGACTCCGGGATTTGTTCGCTTAAAAGGTGGGTGAAAAAGCGAAACAGATCGTCTGGAATTTTTCGGGGGAGCCCCTGAATGAAATTTTTTGGAGCAGTTGGGGCAGTCAATTTTATTATTTAAGATGTTAAATAAAAAAATCATATCCAAGTGCTGACCACGAAGCGCTAAAGAATTCATTTTAAACTATATGAGGTTATCCCCATAACTATTTGTATTTACAGCGATACGATGTTAAGCTCTTCGAAGGATAATGTTCGAAATAAGATTATCTGACAGAGAACTTAAGTTGTCGACATAACTCCGTGTATTAGTACGCTAAAGTGGCAGTAGGCAGGTCACATATGCCGACGAAACGATCGTCGTTGGAGCAGGCGGGTTCTTGAGTGGAGACCGCGGGTCAGCAGACGTAGCGTATTGGGAAAAGAATAGAAGACCGGGGTCAATGGCACTTATCAGGAGAGCCAAGTAAGGCCCAAGTAAGCAGTGGACCTGGATCGGCTGATGATAATGACGATCTCAAAATATAAAATTAATCAAAGCAATTATTGTTAATTACAAATGGAGTAATTACAATGTGGGAGTCGAAGCTGCTCGCGTCCGTAGGCTTTACCTTAGTTTCCCTACACGTGACTCCTGGGTGGTGCTGAACGAGCAGCAGCGCGGTGGTAGGGCGTCGGTGCCCGTCTGGATCGCGACCACAGTACATGGGTGTAAAGCCCGTCATAGTGACCAGTTTCAGCTTGGCGCGTTTCGGGATCAGCTTGTGTATATCCAGTAGCTCATATACCTAGAGACCTTCAGTCGTGGTATATGTGGGCCGACATGACGATGTAGACTATCAATGGATTTTTATCCTTTGATAGTCGCTTTCGTTTTTGAACGACACTGTACTTACCATCAGGTACTCTGTAGTCACTAAAACGAGCCAGTGTAAAAAAAAATACAATATGGATCAGGTACTTACAAAGTATTATTTGCTTTATCGTGTTGTTTCAATTCCTCTTGAGTTATAGGTGTGCCGAGGTACGAATCATAGAAAATTGCACCATCAATCCCACATAACGTAGTTAAAAAAAGAGCTAATGTTAAAATCATTCTAGATATTTTCCCTAAAGAATCTCTGATTAATAACTCATTTCAAATTAAGTTTATATTTTGATTAAACACTGCGAGTTTAAATTATTTTTTATACAATCGCGGACGACTGCTTTCGGTGAATTTTTAAAGTAGATTGAACCGCTATCTTATTGACGTCTTAGGTACCAAGCACACATAATAAACACAACTGGTTACTTAGATTTATAAGTAAATATAAAAATTGTAACAAGGTTATCGGTACGTTCACGTTAATTTCATAGATTTGGCAGACTTAATTATGAAAATAAAATAATACTGGTATATCATTACGCTGTGCCCCTTTCGGAGTCAGCTGAGACACATAACTGGTTGCATACATTAGGATGGGTCAAAAAAAACTAATGTTTTTTTTTTCGCTTGGTACACTGAAAAATTGTTTCCTAGAGACCTGTAAGAAAGCCTCTCCAAGTATGAGCTCTTAATTATAACGGAAAAGTCATCCGCCTTACAGTTTTCTATTTTTGTCTTATCATAAGATAGAAAAATTTATATCTCGCTTTCAACAACTCGAAAAAATATATCGTTCCATAGATTTTGTAGGAAATCGAATGCTCTACAAAAAAGGTATTATATACAATTTTTTGTAAACCTAACCGTTTGAAAGATATTAACGATTGAAATTTGATTATTTTAAGGCTGATTTGTTTTTTTCTTGTGAATTTTATAACTCAATGAAAAAAAAATCAATATAAATCGTGAAACTTCTAATTTTATAGAAAATTTACTGCTCTACAAAAATGGTTTGTTATAATTTTTCGATTAAGTTAAGCGTTTACGAGATATTCATCATCAAACATGAATGCCTATCAATTTTTCAGTTTTTGATCAAGGTTTCGAAAAATTTCAATCTATTTTGTCAGTTTTAGGGAAATTTACACAAAAAGTAAAAAAACCCCTGCTCACGTAGTACGGAGAGTCTTTTTAAACTGTTTATTTATTTGTTATCGGGCAAGCAGTTGAAACAACTGATAAGTGCCTGTTTTCTGCTATATTACATTTTTTTTTAATTATTTCTTTATGTAATTGAGATAGTATTTGCCCAGACGATTTTTAAATAGTTTGACATTCTAAGCTGAGATTACATATCCGGGGGAGACCACTCCACGCTCTGAATATCCTATTGCTTAGAAAGTGTTTGTGCGGATTGTTGTTTGATTGCCTAGTATATAGCTTTACAGATTTTTTTAGTTTTATCAAATTTTCCAATAATTAGTAACTTATATTATAATAAAGAATGCTGCCCTTATAGCAACTTTGAATTGAAACATAAGTAATATCAAAGAATTTTAAAACTAACGCACTATTATATAATACCAAATGAAAAAAGTAAAAAAAAGGTTTTAAAACAAATTCGTTCACAAAATTTCAATCATTAAAAAGACACACCATTTACAAATAAAGTCATTAACCTGTTTAAGATCGGCAACGTCGCACACAGGAGCACTTGTGTGTTATAAATTATTGTAAAAACATCATACCATGAATTTTGATCAAATAAACGCAGGTGTCTTAACCTCATAAATAATATTATTACGAGCGCGGGGTAATAAAATGCCGGTGTCGCCGAAAAATCGATAAATCGAAGAGACAGTACAATATTAGCACGCAGTCACAGAAATGTCTCGAAACGCAGTAGTTGAATGATCTCGAATTCCAATTGCCAAAGGTTCCAGAAATCCCGTCGTCAAAAGTCCGATCGCAGAAAGTTCTTATAGTCCAGTCGTAATATTCGCACATTGAAACATGTTCTGTCAGAACAATCTCAGTTATCCAGTATGTTCTCTAAAGTCTTATTCGGTCACTTGGAGATATCGCTTGTGTATCTTCCAAGCAGAAACTTTCCTATGGTCAGATCTTCGCGGTATTTATATGGGTGGGTCAAGGTTCCTTCACTTTCGAGAAAAATCTGGAGAGATCTGTGCACCTTATGCATTTGTCCGGATGTTTAAGAAACGCTCATCGATCTTTTGCGGCTCGACATTCCACAGATAAACGGCTGTCTAATTAAAATTTAATCATAATTGACGATCTGCTTGGCAGTTGTTACATTCGAAATAACACCTTGAGACGATCTACGCGTTTTAAAATCATAGCCGTGTGATATTTAATAATCTAGGGATTACGTTTCAACCTGGACCTGTCGTAGTAACTCGTTACTTTAACTACTTATGACAAATAATACTTATAATACTTTAAATAACTATATTTAACAATTTCAATGTATCAAATTGAGACGATCTTTTTATACGTATTTACAATAATAACGCTATCAAATCTTGAACTCTATGATAGACAATGGGGTCGTGCCCTTACCTCAAGAGAGGCCTATGTCAATGTTGCCAACATATGCCCACAATAAAGTGCTAAAACCTATAGTAAAATATGTATCATTTCGAAAATAAAAATAATGATTTTGTTTCACACGAATAAAATTAAAAAAACAGACAATAGAGGAATTCTCTTCGCTTATTCTTAACGCGTTCGTCGCCCAACGCAATTTATTTGTTTCTCACGGGGCCAAAATCCGTCTCTCATTATGCCGTAATGGAAACAAGCAATATGTAAATAATGTAACTCGAATATTATGATATTATTTTCGACATTTTTTTTTTCTAAACTTATTCGACACAGTGGCTGCACCATACCTGATGGTAAGCATGGTGCATTAAAAGCATGGCAAAAAACGCCAACGACTATCGAAAAGTAAGAAAAAACCCATCGGTAGTCGCAGCGATCATGCCGGCCTACACAAATATCTCTTCACGCTACGCTTAAAGGATCCCATATCATAGGATGGTGGGAACACGCTCGCCGGAAGACCATTCCACAGCCCAACGACACGGCACAAGAATGAGTTAGAGAACTTCTTATAACATATCGCTAAAAACTTTGTTCTTCAGCTAAAATATGCTTAGAGAGTTTTAACGTAAAACATGCGTCATAGTATAATTCAATATGTTATCCTACATAGTTATATAGATAATTTTAATATTTTAATGTTGTATATTTACGTATGTGCTTATTCCATTAAATTCCTTTTGAAAATCCTATTAACTTCAACAAGAGCTTGACCTATATTAGAGTGAAGTGGAGATGTGTTCTAGACTGAATTCGTCCTTTGCTATACAGCGACTACATACATACGAACGATAAAAAATGGTAAACCTCTCGAATCTATTTGATAACTAAGTTGAATAGTTTATCTCTAGTGCTCGAATTTAAGTTGCATGTGAACGTACCTGTTATGCCTTTCTTATGTATACAAAATTGGCAAAATCGCTTTGTTTCATTTGTAGGCTTACCATACGTATTGGTTTTATTAAGAATGTCCTGGTTTAAGATCGAGACCCGGTGTCTCAGCCGTTTCATAAGTAGTCTCCGTACATGTGTAATGGTTAAGGTTATGACCGGTGGTGGTGCGTGTGGTGGTAAAAAGACACGGATTTTGGCGTTTTACAGTTTATTTGCGCTTTAAGGCAAACCGAACTGTGACGCACACGCACGTACTCTATCTAGCCTTGGGTCACGATAATCGACTAACTTAGCAAGCATCCTCTTACCTCTTGCGTCCCGTAACACCCTAACGACGCTTAGAGCGTTTTAACACAAGCACGTATCGGGCGGCGTCTACATGCTATAAGGTTCAATTTGTATTTTTAATGTAATTGCATTTGAAATAGACAATCACTCAATATTAAGTTCTCAAAATATTCTCTACGTCATCGGACATTTGGTTCATTGGAAACCTACTTTATCAGAAGTTTAATTTAATTTAGCTTAGTTTTGTTTAATTTAATTTAGTTTAATTAATGATAAAGAATAATCCCGAGTTAAGATTCATTATTATGGTAATCCTATTCATGTACTTATCAATGTCATTGACACTGCTTTAGATTGCTTCGAATCTACGTCACACTAAAATTAATAAAACGAAGAATCTATTCTGTGACTAATATACCTGTTTGTTTTTGGCACATTACCTTGAAACATTGTAAAGTAAATTTGTTAGCATGAAATATTCCTCTGTACCTTGTATTTTTCCTCGGAAATGTGATGCAAAAGATCGTATACCACGCGTGTACTATTGATAACTACCGACTTGGCTTCGTCTTGTCTGTAATGATAAACTTAGCATACTTGTCTCACAATATATAATTTCGCAGTACATTTAATAACCTTATTACATTTAATTACACAAATCTAATAAAATCAAACATATTTCAACGGGTAAACAGAATGTACTATAAGAAATAAGTTTATGCGTAATTAAAAAAAATCAAGGCTGTATGAATCAAAGCAATGAAGTCACGACTTCTGAGCAAGTACTCCAATTTACAAATAAGTTACAACAGTAATTAAAATAATTCCAAGTAAAATATATTTTGTCGTTTCATAAAACCCCAATTACACATTTTTACAGGAAAAATCTATTTTTAAGGTCGTGGTGGTCTTTTATCTAATCTGCCGATGTACATGGGCGGAAACTCAATTAGTCGTAGATTTGACTTTCAATGCATACCTCTATATTTTTTGGCAACAAATGGCGAATTGTCCGTCATCTGATGATTCGCATGTTATAAGATGTTGGGAAAAAGACGCAAGACTTGAATTCCAATTATTGATGGTTCGCAATAAAATAAAAAGCTGTAACACGCGCATACACACCGACATTTGCTCTCTCGCTCTGGCTCACTCATTTTTGTATTTGTGTCTCTTACCTGTCGTTATCCGTTGCATCCGAACGGTTCAACTCTAATCAGAATGATTCTATAGAAGTTTCATTTCAAAAGAGAAGTCGTGTTAGCTCGTGCGAGCAGCTGGAATGTCAACCCTATAAAGATGCAAGCCCACATGGTATCTGGTCAATTTACGGTAGAAGGAGAAAGAGGGAATTTAATTGTATAACTCGGCCGCACTCTCTCCAGGGTGTATAGAAAACTTAAAGACAAGCCAATCTACGTCAGTGATCCAAACTGAATAGTTTATAATTCCCAATTTAAAGTACGGCATCTAGAATATTATAATGTTGTATAAAAATAGTTTTAAATGTTTTTCGATGAGAACCCATTAACATTTTGAAGTCAAGAGGGCCTAATTATGTAACATACAATGGATATTACCAAAATATACAAATAATATAAACATATACAAATATAATAATATGATTGTATTGATAAGGTGAGTTCATGGCGCTTACCATTTTCTCCAGTGGGGAATATGACATGGTTCGCGGAGGTTTATGACGTCAATAAATCCCAATTTGCAAATAATGCCAAATGAAAAACTGTTCATGGAGCTCCAATGATGACTAAAATAAATCCACCTTTAATTCACTTCGTTTTATGATAGTTTGATCTGTCAATTTTGAAGATATACATTTAATTAGTATAAGAATAGTTTCATTTTCGTGCAATAATGCATTAAATTCATCTAATTAGTTCAAAAAAAGTTTTATAAATATATTGTTCCTATTAACAGTATAATAAAACAACAAAATTCATAATTAAAATAAAATAACTGACATTAAATGTTAAACTATTGACGTTGGGCTAATTTTTAGTAATTTCGACATATTTAACTATAGGTTTCTGAATTGGCAAATTGGATGATTGACAATGGCAATGGCAAAAATGTCGTTTTTAAAAGCACCATAAACACACCTTTACAAATCTTCTATATAACAATAATAATATTTGTGTGGAATTACACACAGTGACCTAGTCCCAAAGAAAAATCGCGCTTGTGTGATGGGTAGTAAGTAAAAATATAAATACTTTCGAGGAGGTAGGTCAAACTTAGTTCTGAACCACAGTACACAAGTGTAATAACCATCATAGTGACTCACTTTGGCCTGTCGCGTTTCGGGATCAGTTTAGGTACGTCCAGAAACTCATACCTAACCTTCAGTCGTGGTATATGTAAGCTGACATGTCGGTGAAGACTAAATGGAATTTCGTTCTGTGAGAGTCGCTGTCTTTTTTTAACCACACTGAGCTTACCAGGTGCCAGTGATGTGCATAGGTTATTTGGACAGAGTAAGCAGATTCACATAATTAAGTTGAATATTATTTAATGACAATAAATATTATTTTACTTTCATAGGGAAAATAGATGGCATGAAAATAGACCAGATATGAATATAAAGGGTTCCTTTTTTTGTTTAAATTAAAGGAATTTATTCCAGACTTATTTATCGTAAGGGCATGCAATGTTTTCATGCATTTATGGATTGCACGCTACTGCCAGGTGCACTGTAGTTATTTTGTCGAGCCAGAGTCAAAGTCATATACACACATCCATGAATTACAATTAATTAAGATATTGATATTATATATTAGGCAGAGATCCAAAGTTGTCGCCAAAACTCTCCGTATTAGCAAGCTGAAGTGGCGGGTCTGGCCACGTATGCCGAAGAACCGATATTTGTTGGAGAAAGCTGGTTCTTGAGCAGAGACCGCGAATCGGCAGACATAGCGTGGAGCGACGACCTGCGGAAGGTGACAGGAAAAGATTGGACGAGAACAACCGAAGACCGGATTCAATGACACTTCTTAGGACAGGTCTGTCTGTTATCTCCAGCAGTGGACTAGGGTGGGCTGATGATGATGATGAACCAATTTATCATGGAAAAGTTCGGTGCTACCAATACTCGAACTCGGAACCTTCTGCATTGCAGGCAGGGTTACTACCATTGCGCTATCAGGCCGTCAATGGCATTCTATTCTCGTTAAAAACTGAACTATACGAAAGTGTTGATTTTAAATTTGTTTTATATCTAAGAACACGTACAATAATTACAGGAAGTAGTTATCAAGATTTTCCGATATTATTTGAATTTATTATGAAAACGTGACGTCGAGTTACCTATTTCTTGTTTACAACAGCCAAGTATTTTAGGGTTCTGTAGTCAGTAAATATTAAGTTAAAAATGTATAATAATTCTCTGCCTCAATTATTATCAATTTATTAATCGACTTCAAAAAAGACAAGGGTCTCTATAAACAGTATGTTTTTTTATTATATGCCTCCCTTAACCACCGTCTATGAGTCGATTTATGGAGTACAGCAGCTTCGGGAGCTATCTGTGGCCATAGATGGGCTAAATGTAATCAGGTTAATTAAAATGATTACGATTACATTTTACGTTTTTTATAATTAATATGACTGCATTTTGCTCATTTATGTTTTAAACACTACAAAATCCCAGATTGTATACACATTTATTATTTCTTAATGTTTTAAATGGATTTAATCATGATTACAGAGCAAGAAAATTAAAATTACGACTACATTTTATAATCATTAATCAGATTACATTTTGCCCTGTCTTATGGCTTATGTCTGTGGCGTATCACTTGGAATCAGCTGACGGCAGCCCCGACAGTTCTATCAACGATTACAACCCGGGTTACCAAAAAAAAAATGAAATGTATATTTGTTTAGAAATTAAAATATACGCATTATATACATATACATAGTTTCCAGGCGCACGTGTGTTCTAGTATGTGCGTATACATAATTATCTATGATATTTTGAAATAAGTCTCTGGAGCTACATCTATACTCTATTGATCCCTTCCTCGCTGTTTTTTACGCGTTGACAGAATAAATGCGTATCAGCCGAAAATCAGCGCTAGGTGGCTCAGCTGGTCACTTAGCATTTGCTGAGCTGACATCCTTTTGGCGCATTATCTCAGCATAGGATATTTGCTTCTGTTGTTTTCTGTCTTCGTTAACCTATACTTCTATACTGTAGGTATTTTGTGCCAAATAATACTTTTTTTCTCTTTCTTTATTTTCTATAAAGAATTAATCCTCAAAGGGATAAAATATAATATTTCTAACTGGGCAACGCAAGGTCACCACAGCTAGTGGTACAATTATATAAGCATTAACTAATTATGGCATGAAATATTTAAAATTAACTCGAGTATTTTTCAATGCGCTTGCGTAATTGTTCCGTCCGTCTCAGATCTAAAAAAAATATAGGTATTTGTTAGTGTAATGTAAGTATATTATTTAAACAATTTATAAGGAAAACTATAAATGAAAATCTACGATCGCGTTTTTAAATTTAGTATTTAGACTGTTGATAACAGTTGACTAATAGAAAAGATACCTTTTATAGAAATTATGTTTGCTTAAAGGATTTATTATAAGAAAACTTCTAAGGAAAAAAAGTCTGATGTGAAACTTTCTCTCTTCAGTCATAGACTCTTGACAGATTGGTTGTTTTCTCATGATGATATAGATATCCTTGATAAAGCTGCCCTCACGATGCACCTCAACTTGCTGGGGTTATCAGCGTCATGTAAACATTGAACTGTAGATATTTGTATATTTGCCTTAATAAACTCTATCTTACGCGTAAGCGAACACGTAACTGCTTCCCTCCCATCTGTCTCTTAACAACAAGACCTTTCATGGAGAGTTGTTTCTGAGCAGTATGTCCATAACACTTGAGAATTTTTATTTGCATAGTCGATAAAAATTTCTCTTCAAAACTACGGAACATTTTAACATATTCCGAGATGTACTTGGTCTATCAAGCCTTTGTTACTTTAATTTTCTGTGCACTGAAGGCTAGATGTAAGACCTTGAATGCGTGAACGGGTTATTGCTCGCATCCGTAAGACTTCCTCTTAGAAACCTACGTGTGCTAAATGAACTGCAGTAGGATCTGTACCCAGCTGGATCTTGATCACAGCAAATCTCGTAGGCTCGGTATCTTGCAACAGGTGCGGCGATTTCCGGTTAAGACGGAGGCAGCACGCAGTGCCTTGTACACCTGATAGAGGTCCGGAAAGGTGGGCTATTTACACCCAACTTTCCCAGAGGAAATGTCTTAATGGACTGTTCGCTCCCCAGTGCCTGGAAGAATAAAGATTCCCAGGCCAGGGTGAAGTGACTTAAGGGATACTCCAGGGGTTTTAGTCAGTTAGAGTCTGCAACACCAGTGTCATTGTCCTTACAGAAACCCTGAAGGTCCAATGTAGGATATTCCACCGGTCACAAAAAACTTGTACGACGATTTTTCAT
The DNA here is from genome assembly GCA_036320925.1 of Automeris io. Classification (NCBI taxonomy): domain Eukaryota; kingdom Metazoa; phylum Arthropoda; class Insecta; order Lepidoptera; family Saturniidae; genus Automeris; species Automeris io. Next base: position 1,651,049 of record JAUDJH010000008.1, read on the forward strand.
GCCCAGTTAGCTCAGCCTTTTACATAAGACCTAAATTATGCCGTGCATAGAATACTGTTCACATTTCTGGGATAGTTCGCCACCCTGTATCATACTATATCTTTGACTCCCTGGATAGGTTGCAGCATAGAGCTGTCCGCATTGTGAATGATCCGGACGTTTCTAAGCACCTGGAGACGCTTCCGCTGCGTAAGGATATTGCCTCAGCGTTTTTTATCATGACGACTGATTTGAAGAGTAGTATATATAATTGTATAACCTCATTCCACTCTCTCCCTGTAATAACAGAACGACGCACTTTGGCTAGCGGTGCCACCAGTTTTACGATGACTTCTATTTCAGCTAGAACTAAGAAGTTCTCTAACTCTGGATTGTGGGACGGTCTTCTGGCGTACATATTCCCTTGGTACTACAACAATGGGTTCTTTAAGCGATGCGTGAAGAAATAATTTGTGTAGGATTGCATAATTACGATGACTATCGACAAGCAGCTGTCTATCAACAGTCATACTAGGTTTTTAGATTGACCTGTACTTTCTAGAAGGCACGATGTAGTCATTGTACTGAGCTAGAATAAAAAAAAATTGCTACAAATATCGTCTTAGCAACTCACTTTGTCTTATCGCGTTTTAAGATCAAAGTGCCTAAACAAAATAAATAACAGTAATAGAAAATTATAAAATGTAATATAATTGATATAAAGTTATGATGTGATGTACTGAAGACTTGTGTCAATTCCATAAATTATGTTTTTTTTACTAGTGCCATAGTTTACGGAATATTACTATTTTTAGACGCTTTTATCAGGTGCCTTCTAATTGACTTTGTTATACCACTATAAAACTAATTTAACATGATAAGAATTTTCGTGGAGTTAAATTACGTAATTTGTCAATTAAGTGCTATAATTTTGCGGGCAATGACTTTGACTACCTCACCTCAGGTTATTGGTTGTGATAAAATTTTATTATTTTCAATTCCAGCGGTTCTTTGTTTATCAAACGTGTTTTTAACATCGAATTTAATTAATATCATTCGCTGTTATAAAGCTGGAAATACACTAGACAGTAAATATATGTCCATTATTGATTGGAAAAATATTTTCTATGATCATTGTTCTATTGGTAACAGCTATCATATCAGTAAATCCTATGATTCCCAAAGTCAATGATGATATTACAGAAAAATTAGATACAGATAGATATCTAACAGTATTCGATATAGGAAAAGTGGTGTAAATTAAACTCTAAAAATAGTATGTTTTCAAGATTCTACTATAAGACTTTGAATCTAATGTTTAGTCCTCATTGATGATAAAATTAAGTTGGCAGATTTATTTGGGATTTAAATATTCAATTAAATCTTGTTACTCAAAACATTTGTAGGTAACTTACTTATCCTATCAAACTTATTTATTTTACACATATCTACTAGGCAGGATAAAAGACCGTTTTAAACTAAGTGACAATTATCTGTATTTTTTTTTTTATTTTTTATTATTATTATGTTTATTCTTAGTAATTACATTGAGGATACAATGACCCTGCGAATTGATACAGGGTCGTTACCGAGTAAATATTACAGTATATATATTTTCACAGTCGTATTAGGGTATATATATCTGTGAAGGGTTGGTAACAGCTCATAGGTTTGTGATTATTGATGGAATCGGTTTTTTTTTTTTTTTTTTTTTTAGCTGTTATTATTAAAGCTCTTAAGGGCCCCGAAGATTTTAATGCATAGCTCACAGAAGGAGTCCAATCCGGTCTCCTTAGTGAGCAACTGGGGAATGTCGAATGGGTCAACACGTAGGGCGTTACAAGTTAGTTCATGCTTGTATCTGTGCCTGTCGAAAGCGGGGCAGTTTATTAAGAGATGCTCTACTGTTTGGGGAGATTGGTCGTCGCAGGGACATACTTCATCCGGGATAATATGGAATCGGTGCAAGTAATGTTTATGATACCCATGGCCGGTAAGGGCCTGGGTGAGGAAAAAGTTCGTTTTTGTCCTCTGACGGAAGGCTAGAATGGTCTTAAGATCTGGAAACCATCTTCTGGTAGTAGAACCCTGTATGGAGGAGATGTACCAGAGGTTCCAGGTGCTGAAGGTATTGTCCTTTATTCGTTTCTTAGCAAAACTGAGGGGAAACCGATCATAGGAGTATGCTGCTTGGCTGTAGGGAGCACTCTTGGCCGCAGCGTCTGCTGCGTTGTTGCCTATGATATTCGTATGTGCCTTGACCCATACAAATTTGATAGAGATGCTGTCAAGATTGTGCAATTTGCGGTGTATATCCAGCACGAGAGGGTGTGTATTACTGCGTTGTTGTAGGGCGCGCAGGGAAGAGAGACTATCGGAGAAGATGGTAGCTGTTCTGTTCTTTGCGCACTTTTGCATCCATTCGCACGCCCGCGAGATAGCAAATAGTTCTGCTTGAAATACAGTGCAGCTGTTGTGTAGTTTGAACTGTTTGGTGATGCAGTTGTTGAGCCCGCCGTATACCACAAAGGCCGCGCCGACCGCTCCATCCTCCTGTCGGCTTCCGTCGGTAAAGATTTGAATGTCTGTTTTCTTTTCAAAATCTTTCGATTCGCTCTCGTTTATGGCTATATCGAAGTCTATGCTTATACGTTCAGCAGGGTGTAAAAGTTCGCTTACGGGTGAAACCCCTTCCAGGACAATATCTTCTGAAAGCTCATCGAAGAGTTTACTGTGTTTGATTCTTTCAATCTCAAAGATTTCTTTGATCTTGAGGTGGATAGGGGTAAATTGAGCCAAAGCTAGGGCCGCGTTGGTCGAGATGGTGCGGAAACCTCGTATGGCTTTTATTGCAAATAGTCGTTGCACGCTGAGGAGTCGCCGTTGGATGTGCTTTTTATCCACTACCATCCCCCAAACAGCCGAGGCGTAGGTGATAATGGGCTCAATGACATGTTTGACAATTATTTCCACATTCTCCGGATGGATACCCCAAGACGGTTTGATAAAAGTGCATAGGCGGTGGAAGATTCTGATTGCCTTGTCGGAGACATACTTGACATGCTCGGTGAAAAGTAATTTTTCATCGATGATCACGCCAAGCAGTTTGACTTGTTTAGTGTAATTGAGTTGCACTCCATCCATTTGAATGTTAACTCGTTTAGATTTGCCGGTAAATGCCACAAGTTGTGTTTTGGTAGGGCCGAAGGTAAGCTTAACCTTCCGACCCCATTGGCTTATCTCGGAGAGCAGGGCGTCTGTCTTCAGCTTTAGTTCGGCGTCTGTTTTAGCTGAAGTAACAACTAACACGTCATCTGCATATGCCTGTATGTGGCAGTCCTCCGGCAAGTTTATATTGAGAAGTTCGTCCAGTATTATATTCCATAGGGTGGGTCCGCACACAGAGCCCTGCACACAGCCCCGTGTCATCATCTTAGTCGCTCGCGCCCCAGCGTAGTCAAGAATTACGTGTCTGTTTATGGTATAATTTTCTATTAGGCGGTAGATATTTGCAGGGCAGTCTGAGTTTCGAAGTCCCCGGAACATGGCAGGCCACCAGGCATAGTTGAAGGCCGATTTGATGTCAAGCGAGATCAATTATCTGTATTAGAATTGATATAAGTCCAAACTTTTAAGGTAATTGCTGGGGTCCCTCAGGGCTTCAATGTAGGGCCATTATTATTGATAACGTTGTCAATTGCTCTGGTAATCAAGGTACTTTATGTTTCCTAATGATAAATATCCCTAATCTTTTATAAGAACTTTGGGATATATAATTTTGTTAGTTACCTTACTCCTCCGAAACGGCTTTACCAATTTTTACCAAATTTTATATGCGTATTCAGTAGGTTTGAGAATCGGCTACTACCTAGTTTTCATACCCCTAAGTGATAAGGATTGTTCACCCTTAACATTTTTTTTTTTTTTTTATTTTATCCTTACACACTTACAATAAGTTTGTTATTTTTTGTCTACACTAGAAATTAGCTAAAAATAACTTATACGGCAAAACTACGTTTGCTGGGTCAGCTAGTATCTATATATATTAAAGTGTGTTAGGTTAATACCGACAGACATTTTAAAGAGATAAATAGAAGAACGAAATTTTATAAAATTTATGTTGGCATACTTTGGACAATAATGTTTATTACTTTTGTATAATTAAGTAAATTACTTTGAAATTAAAATAAATATATTCATAATATGTTTTTCACTTGTTAATTATTCATTATCAATATTTACCTGCCACATTTTAAGACGTTGATTTCTAAAGTTTGACTCCAGCATCACAGATGATATCTTTGCGCTTCTGTTAAAATATCATTATATATCTATTTAGTAGCTGTGGGGGTCTAGTGGATAAGGAACCGGTTTCCATGCGCGGCAATGCGAGTAGTACTAGGTTCGAATCACATTACGTCCCTCTCGGTTTTCCAAAGTACGTACAGGTTTAGGCACCACTGCTTACAGGTTACATAACATCGTGAGGAAACCCGCATGGCATCTGATAAACTATCAGATGTGGTGCTGTAAGAACGACGATCAGCTGCGCTATTGGTCACGTTGGGCGCGATATATAAGATACAACCAAAAACGTATCTCTACTCACATCGTAATGGACAAAACTTGAAGGTATATTATTATTACTTTTATTCATTTCTAGTAATCTAATTTATTGCTATTTGTAAGAACCGGGGTTTATAGTATACTAGCTGATCCGGCAAACGTTGTTTTGCTATATAAGGTTTTGTAATATCTTCTAAGATGTTCATTGAAATTAAGTCATGTCAAAGACAATTTTGTTCATAATTAAATACTCTTAATCAACAACACATTTATTTGGATAAAGATTAATATTATTACGTTGATACAACTCTTGACAAATAATGCATTAATTTCGACCAAATTTGATTACCATAAAAACGGTTCTAGTGATTTTAAATGATAGACATATACTGTTGTGGACATTTTTTTAGATCATTTCAAGAGGAATAATTCTTTCTTACAATTATTTTTGGTATCTTGAATCGTTTTTGCAGCGCACGCAATGGAAGCCCTCAAGGATGAATAATTTTCCCCGTTTTTTTCACATTGTCCATTATTTCTTCGCTCCTAATAGTTGCATCGCGATGTTATATAGCCTAAAGCCTTCCTCGATAAATGCTCTATTCAACTCAAAAATAATTTTTCAATTCGAACCAGTAGTTCCTGAGATTAGCGCGTTCAAACAAACAAACAAACAAACAAACTCTTCAGCTTTATAATATTATTATTAGTATAGATATACATATTAAGCGTACTCTTCTATATTTATACAAAGCAATAAATTATAAAATTAACGGTTATAACAAGTTTTTGAAATATGTCGAATAAATGTAAATTGTGTAGCTTATAATATTTTGTAGAATCTTACATAGTATAAAATGAAGCCGCTTTCGCTGTCTGTTCGCTTAGATCTTTTAAACTATTTAATGAATTTTGTCGCAGTTTTAGCAGCAGCCGGGCAGTAGACTTGAGGGAGACTGCTGCCTGGATGAGAGGGAGGCGGTGCACGGTGTCCGGCGCATCACCTGGGAGAGAGGTTTTTGGAAGGGTAGGCTTTACTCCTTCCTCTCCCAGAGAGGTAGCCTCAACAAGGCTTCTTGTTTGTTCCCTGGGCGTCTGGATGAATTTGGCTTTCCAGGCCCAGTTGGAAAAATCAATCAGAGGGACACCCCGGGGGTGTTTAGTCAGTAGGAGTCTGACATACCGGGGTCGCTGCCCTCACTGCGTCCCTGATGGTTCTATGCAGGCTTTTCGCCCGGGATAAAAAAAAAGTTTAAACAGCAATAGATAGAGTGGTTCATGCGGAAGGTTTATATGTATAATAGATATATATATATATATATATATATATATATATATATATATATATATTACAGTGTAGGAAAGCGGAAAAATTCAAAGATTTGTAATGTGATGTCCTATCATATATATTTTAGTGCGCCTAAAACGCAAACATTGGCTAAACCTTACGAGATAGATCAAATTAATGTACTACGGAATTTCATATCATCAATAGATCGATAATCAAGTTCAAGATGGTATTTAGTTCTAAATAATAACTCGCTGTAACCATTTTTATTTTTACATATTACAAAAAAAAATTGTATTTTGTAAAATGACTTGGTAATTTAATTTAAAATTTTAATTGCATATGATATTATTTCTTATCCAATTAAATACACTACATACGTTTTAAATTTAATGCAGATCAAAACTGCCCTTAACAGCATTTCATTAAAATGGATATTTTAGAAAACTATCCCAAATTAGTATCTACATCGCACCCGTGCGAACTTAGGGCAAATCGCTAGTGTTGAATCAAATTTAAGTATTCTATCATACCAACGTTATAGCTCATAAAATTAATGCAGGATATAATTTTGTTTTACATTCTTAAACATATGTCATTTACACATCATGATATTTATATATTAAATAAAATCGATAAACCAGATCCTTCCATGTATTTTATAGCAAAATTATTATATCTGTTTTTATAGCAAAATATTATCGTAATACGACATAAGTAAGATAGTTTTTATATAACCTTCAAGCAACTATTTCTATAAAACTTAGAACATATCAATTAAAAGTTTGGCTGTTTTTAATTTAATTTTTGTATTTTACTATCTTTATCTTCAAGTTCGGGTCGATTCATTCATATTATAAACACTGCCATAAATACCGTGCCAATTTTATATATTTATATTTAGACATGTTTGCCCTATGCCGATTCCCAAATCTAATTTTGCAGAGACACAATTTTGGATTCTTGGTTCAAGGATTTATAACAAGATTAACCATGAATTAAATATCTTGAACTTATCTAATTACGAATCTAAGATGAAGCTAAGGGACTGGTTTTCGAATCTGAAATATGATGATACTGGGGAACTGTTGCGGGAATAGATGTGTTTGGGATGTAACATTATTGTGAAATTATTATTTACTTTGATTGTATAGTGTATGTAATATTATTATTGTATTGTTTTGAGTTAAGATTGGAGCTACGCAGCGGCTATTATCTGTATGTAACAAAGTGTGCGAAATGTGCTGACATCCAATATAAAGGTAGCCCTAGTTTGGGTGTCAGCTGACTTTAATGTGCTGCTTTGTAATTGTTTATCTAATAAATAATTTATTTATTTTTATTTATTTTCATTTTTACGGCACGTTCAGTATCTACAACACGTAACCTTCACCATTTCTCTCACCTATCTCGCAGCCATGCATTCTCAAGCATCTCATACCTGTACCTTGATTTATATACAACTACATTGTGACCACCTATTTCTTGGATAGCTTGTTTATAGCCAATATTGTGATGACCATTCGCCGCTTTTTCTCATCTTTGGAGCTGCCTTTGTCTGTTACCAAAGAACCGAGATAGATATAAGATGGAACGATCTTGTAATTTGTGATTCTCTTCTAAGGAATACTATCATCCAAATATAATTCTTGGCTATGGACAGAGAGACGGGGCTTGAACCGCCAATGTATCGAGGGCATCATTCCAGCATAATGACGCGACACGATAGAGTTTAGTAATTCCGGACCTGGATTCCGCCCAACATACGCTCGCACATTGCCCGGCGTGGGGCAGCGAGCGGCGGGACCTGGTCCAAAGGATCGGACACGACCTCTCCCTGCCAGCAGTGGTGTCGGCCATGCTGACAGGGTATGACATTTGGAGGGCCGTGGTCTCCTTCTGTGAGGACGTCATGTCCCAGAAGGAGGCCGCAGAGCGAGGGCGGTAGAAGGCCGCTCGAAGAAGACACCGGGGTGTCGGCAACAGTTCCAGCAGATCAGTCCCAGCCGATCGGTCGATCCACGACCGGTTGGCTGATGCCTTTGGGGTCGTGGTCGCTCAGGGTGGGGGCCCTGAGCGACTGGTTAGTGACCCTCGAGTAGTAGGCAGAGCATTGTGACGTGCTCTGCCTAAATACAATGAGCAGTGTCGGGGATGATATCTTCCTCCGAGTATGTGCCCAGCGGGCGCGGCGCGACGGTGCTGTGGAGAATTGATTACAGGACCCGCAGTCCCCGCCAATGCGCAGAAGTAGTCACCTTGGGGTTTTTAGTCGGTACAAGTCCGACACACCTCGGCAGCACAACCCCCCAGTGCACCTGAGACGGTCCTATGAAGACTTTCCCCAAGTTAAAAAAAAAGAGGTTAGTAATTAAAGCTTGCAGAAGAATATAATGAAATTTCGATATTTTTCTATCAATGATTGTCTTTCTGGAGTAATTCATTACTACTGAAGCTTCTATAAAAAGTTGTCACTATAGCACTCCGTATTAGAATCCTGAAGTGGCGGTCAGGCCATATACCCCGAAGAAGCGATGATCGTTGGAGCAGGCGGGTTTTTGAATGGAGGCCGCGAATCGGCAGACGGAGCGTGGGGAGCCTCCCGGCAAGGTGAAAGCTGGTTGAAAAGGATTGGAGGAGAAAAGCCGAAGACCGGACTCTATGGCGCTCGTTAGGAGAGGCTTGTGTTCAGCTGTGGACTAGCGTGAGCTGATGATAAGGCTTGCACGAGCATGTGATGTGTACCAAAAATGGTCTATCATATTACAATAAACTCTAGATAAAATTTAATTATGTTTTCAGGCAAGTATGTATATAATTAATTCGCGCTATCTACATTACTTAGTTACAATTAAAAGGTTATCTGTACTTGGGAAAACAATTTTTACATTAAACTAGTGATTGTCCGTGACTTTGTTCATAAACTATTGTGATGTTGATAAAATCGAGCAGTAGATTGAGGTGATAGGGCGATTACCAGAACTGGGTTATGACCACTGTACACGTGTGTAAAGACCGTCATAGTGACTCGCTTTGGTATGTCGTGTTTCGGGATCAGCTTGTGTATGTCCAGTAAGTTTTATACTTAGAGACCTTCAGGCGTTCAGTTGAAGCGAGCGATTTTTTTCAAAAATGTTGTTATTTCTATGATAACGTTTTGGTATTAATTTGAAATTAATTTTAAAATACAAAAAAATACCTCTCAAAACCACAAATTGTTGGGAAAGGTACGCCGCCATACTTAAAAATAAATAATAAATTAATTAATATATCCATTGTAGGGTGGGTAGTATATATCGTACCCAAAGTAACCAATAGCACAGCTGACCAACGTTCTCAGGGCATTTATACATTCCCCGGGCGACTGGACGAATTTGGTTTCCCAGGCCTGGGTGGAGTGATTAGAGGGACACCCCGGGGGTTTTTAGTCAGTAGGAGTCTGACACACCAGGGTCGCTGCCCTCACAGTGACCCTGATGGTCCAATGTAGGATTTTCCTCCGGGTTACCAAAAAAAAAAAAAGTCATTTATACATGACACTTCTACTAGATATCATGTGATTTATCTCACGATGTTTTCCTTCATCCAACTGGACAAAACATGGGTTAGTTTGGAATGGACTCGTTGGCTGCCTTTATAGCAGATATGACCATTCTTCTTAAAATTATCCGAGTCATAACAGACAGCCCAATTTAGCTCCAAATCCCAAAACTTAAGCGTAAAGTGGATACAGCCACTAATCAAAGATGAGCAAAATATAATCTGATTAATGATTAACGATTACAAAATGTAGTCGTAATTTTAATTTTCTTGCTCTCTAATCATGATTAAATCCATTTAAAACATTAAGAAGTCATAAATATGTATGCAATCTGGAATTCCATAGTGTTTAACACATAGATGAGATAAATGCAGGCATATTAATGGTAAAAAACGCAAAATGTAATGGTCATCGTTTTTATTCATCTGATTACATTTTCCCCATCTATGCCACTAATAATATCACTGCTCACCCCGAAAGGGATATAGTGTGACGATATATTATTAATATTTAAAAACTGGTCAATCTGCTTGGAATAAGGCATGAACTGGAGCGTTATTCAAACAGTGTTGACCCGACTGAGCCCGGTATTTTGCGCAACGTGAGTTCCGTAAGGTCGTATGTGTGGTTCCGATTAAAATCGTTTTATTTGTCTGATGTATGTATGTAATTTGTAGAGTTATTTCAAGCCATTTAGGTAATGTAATTATACCCTTATGAATTCAAAGGCAAACTTACAACACTTCTAATCTCGTGGATTTTCAAAGTAATGCCGAAGCAAAAGCTTCATTGGAACTTCAGTGGTTTTGCTTGAAATTCTAAATGCAAGCATTAGGTTTACATGTGTTAATTAATATGCGATATTATGTCTCTAACTTAATTCGAACAATAAATGCAAAACTGCAATTATCTGTTAGATATAATTTATGATATAGCCATATGAAGCGTTATTTGTAAATTTTCGTTTAAAATGTCTTCAAACTTTATGCCTTTCATATATGTCATGTAATATATTTCTTTATCCTTAAATACAATTATTCATCTGCAAAAGTAATCTAGTAAAGCTCCATACTTTACTTCATATCATACTCAATTAAAAACAATTGCTTATTATTACTAAAATAAGCTTCCTTGAATTTGTTTTATAACACACAAAAACTACATAGAACATATACAAAACTTAGAAACTACATATTGTAGTTTCTAATGAAACAACAATTACCTAATTCCGTTGATAAACTATCACCAAAACATTAAAAAATACTGATTTTAATGCAAATTGTATGACCATTGCATTCTGGCTCTCCTAAAAAGTTGAGATATTGTACATAGAACCTTATAGAACTTAAGTTGAGATATATCTTTGGGTGGAGTTTAATATTTTCGCTCAGCACTCAACTAGGCTTTTGCACAAACATGATGTTTAATACCAGCGTATTTGGGGAAGGATTTTGGGGGCGTAGAGCCTTTCATTGCCTCCACTTCGGTGAAACGTGACATTACAGATTACGCCATAGATAAATATAATATATAGTTACGGTATACATATGAGCAGACATCATTGGTATACACTTATGTATACACACATATGTATGTATACACTTTCCGCTTATATGTCATGCCCAACGTGACCAGTAGTGCAGCTGATCGCTGTTCTCCAGGCACATGACATTTCTATTAGTTGCCTAAATCCGTACGTAATTAGGGAAAATCCTGAGGTACCATGAGGTTCGTGATACCATGTATGGAAACCGGTCCCTTACCCAATTGGCCATCAAAGCAACAGATGTAGATACTTATCTTGATCAAAGAAATAGATACAAATGGTAACACCACCTAGTATATACAGAAAATTATTATTAGCCTATAGATTTTTCTAGATTGAGTTCGGATGAAGACACCACATGCTCACCAGAGAAGGAAGATATCGTGAGGAAGCACGCATGGCATCACATGTTCTATGTCCTAGTTATTAAAAAAATGTCTTTCAATTACACTGTTAATCATACATGATGGATTGTGAAAAATAGGCTGACGATGGAACGCGATTAACTAATAAATACCTTTTTTTGCTAACCCAGTCGGTATCCTCATAGACCTTTATAGGCGCTGTGAGGGCAACGGCCCCAGGCATATTAGACTCTTACTACTCTTTTCTCTAACTCAAATCACCGGGTTGTGCCTCCGATCAGTCTGCCGGGACCATGGGTACGGCTTTGCCCGCTTCCTCAGCACCCGGTGATACTGAGCCTTCTGAGCCTAGGAACAGACAAGGAACAGTGTAAATGTGTGAAAGAAATAGCAAGTATAGGAGAGAGAGAGAAAGGTTTGAATGGCGGAGTGAATAAAGAAAGAAAGAAAAAGTTTATTGAGGCAAAGGAAACAACACACAACAAACATATATATATACATATAAAAACATCAATGAAAGAATAATACATAACATCACATCATGTATCCTGTGTGCTGCTACCCATCTCAAAGAGCGCTCGGCTCAGCGTGTGCTGGTCGACGCTGCACGCGCCAGCAGCGATGATTGTCAGCCGACGCTCAGGGGAACCGATCGCGCGGACGTCACAGTGCTAATTTAATATTATATCCGTTCCCTACAATAAACAAGTATGACAATAAATACATAGAATACTTTTAAGTAGTATACAAAAATGTAGAATATTAAATAAAATATAATATAGATAGGGTAGATTCATAATAAAATCAGGGTGGTGGGTGGTGACCTGTCACTGCCAGCGCTTGCTTGCGCGATGGTCGGCAGTGACAGAGCATGGCAGGCGGTCGTTACATATTGTGAGAGTGTTATGGAGGCGAAAGAGGCGGCGGAGAGGGTCAGGGAGGCAATAGCCGGCCCCGACAACCCGATCCGTCGCCCACGTAGAATAGGACGAAGGAGGAGGGCCTTTGCCGCAGGCCTTCCTCCGTAACTGGAAAGACGCCTGGGCGGCGCGCTTGAGGGAGCGCGTCGCCCATCTTATCCAGGCGAGAGCGGTGTGTGACGTGTTCCCGCACACCGCTCCATGACTACTTATGAGGAGAGCGATGGGTGGCCCTTTACTTAGCCCCTCGTAAACACAGAGGTGAGGCCTACCGAATAGGCCAGACGTCGACGCGGGCCGGAGAAGTGGACGCTGCTGTACCTCCGGTCCCGGCTAGACGGAGAGAAGGAACACCTTGGGGCTTTAGTCGGTGCAAGTTCGACACACCGGGGGGCGACCCTCATCGCCCTCTGAGATCCGTCAGGGATTTCCCCCGGGTTATAAAAAAAATAAAAGATTCATAATAAAATACATATATGTACATGCATACAGACTGTTCCATAAAAATCAAGTAAAAAAAATATCAAGACAAATTACAGAAACATCAAAAAATTTTTTTTTCATATTTAATTTGTGATTCAAGCAAATATTTTTTTAATTTAGTTTTAAAAGCATAAATACTGAACGAAGATCTAATAGGTGAAGGTATATTGATCTAGCATTTACTTGCATTGTATATGTAACTACCTCTAAAAGCAGCAGTGCAGTGACGAGGTATAGCAATTTGTAGTGCACCGGTTCTAGGAACATTCCCTCTTTTACTGCCCACACAACTGAGTTTAAATAGGTATCAATGTCGCAGAAAAATATTTTTATGATTATTATGATTAATATGGGTGAATAAACGATTTAAAAAAAACGGGAATTGTCTACATAAATACCTACTCAGTCTATATAATATATACATAAAATACTTTATATATACTGTATATGATTAAAATTCCTGTTTTTCTTTATTCCTCTATAACTTTCTTCGTATTGCATAACGAAATTTGAACAACGAAAAAAGTGCATTGATATAATAATTTTATTTGGTCTTATTAATTGTATTTAAAAAATTTAGCTATTTTTCTTAAGCTAATTATATTAATATTTGTAATAAAACTACAATAATTAGTTAAATATTCCTGCTCACTTCATAATTAAAAATAAAATATAATGAATAAGGAAATGGGGTCCAACAGAGGGTGACCTCAAGGTTAGAATTATAAGATCTAGAATGTTATTTTGTGTTATGTTGTTTTTAGAATGTTGTTTTTTTATTTTTTGTTGGTAACCACAGATGGGCAAAATGTAATCTGATTAATGATGAACGATTACAAAATGTAGTCGTAATATTAATTTTCTTGCTCTGTAATCGTGATTAAATCCATTTAAAAGATTAATAAATGATAAATGTGTATACAATCTGGGATTTTGTAGTGTTTAAAACTAAAATGAGCAAAATGTAGTCATACTAATGGTAAAAAACGTAAAATGTAATCGTTAATCATTTTTATTAATCTGATTACATTTTGCCCATCTATTTTGGTAATACACAGTCACGAATTATTTTGTTATTTAAATTGTATGGATGATCTGACCCAAATTTATCTTCCGCACTTACGAGTACCGGGCAGTAGATTTGAGAGAGTGTATGGAAACTAGCGCCCCGTAGCGTACAGAACGAGCATTTAAAACGAAACATAACTTATTGGTCGTGGATATATACGTAAAATACACTATGATTCCTAAAAAGCTCTTTGTCTCATTGCAAAGCTAAAGCAAATCAAATCGTTGTGCCCCCATTCGAGCTAGCTCTATCACGAAGCATCTTCTTACGATTTTCCCTCACAAAGAAATTAGCACCATCTAGCGGTAAGGTAGAGGTATCTTCTATACACAAGTATTATCTATGAAATGCTTCAATTGAGTGTCTAATAAACGTAAATGATACGAAATGTGTAGTAATGAAATGATGTTATGACTGTGTTCTTTTTTTTGGTAACCCGGAGGGTATCCCTAATGGACCTTTAGGGGACAGGGAGGGCCACCCCCCGGTGTGTCGGACTTGCACCGACTAAAAGCTCCTGGGTGTTCCTTCTCCCGTCTGCCCAGTGCCAAGGGCAAGGCTGAGACATCTTCCTCGGCACCCGGCGACGCCTAGCCTTCTGCAGGCCCCGCCTACTTGGCAGAGGTGGTTAAATAGTCGCCACCCCTGCGTACACCTAACACATTTGGCGGGGAGAGTGGTGTAAAGTGCCACCCTTCCCTCATCCTTGTAATGACTGTGTCGACTAAAGCACAACCTCACTCCGTCTAATGTGAAAGTGCGTTTTACGTTATATAGACTTTTTTATTGTTGATAAAATAAATTGTATTATTGGTTGGTGTGGCCTAGTGAATGAGGGAGAGGGTGGAAAAAGGTTAAATAACTAATGAGTATACTTGCCGTGATACAAACGCTAGAGGGCGTTCAGTGAGGCAATATCTCCGCGCAACTGGAGTGGTTCAATTTGCTTTTCGCTTTTTCCCATACTGTCCCCGTCTATTATATAAAAATAAGTCCGGTTTTCCTTCCTGACGCTATAACTCTAGAACGCACAAACCGATTTCCACGGTTTTGCATTCGTTGGAAAGATCTCGGGCTCCGTAAGGTTTATAGCAAACAAAATTCAGGAAAAATTTCAACAGAAAAGGAGGAAAGCGGGGAAAATCATTTTTACATACAGCGCCATCTCAGATACATAGCATGTACTACAAACCAATTCGGTTTTGGATGGTGGTGGAGCAGATCGCACCAGTATTTTAAGTAGATGGCGCCGATGCGTTATACATTGTTTGACAGCTACTCATTGTACTCTGCTCAGTTAATTTCATGTGACATTTATTATGCGCACGTTCTTTCAAACGCTAACTAAAAACGAAAACAAAGCCATCTGGTGGCGAAACGAAGTTCGCCGGGTTTGCTAGTTACAAATAAATATGAATAAACAACTTCAAAGTGGATTGCGATTATGTTTTAACGAACAGGATATATAATACCTTTAATAGTATGGTTTTTTTACTTTGGACATTAAAAAACAGCAAATAAGTCGGTATGCGACACTTACAAAATTAAAATAAAGGAAACTTTGCATAGCTACATTTTTTTATTTATATAATTAAATTTAAATAGTTCGTAATTATTTTTGTCGGTAGCTATTAAAATTGTTTCTTGGTTTCTTTGATGTTAAAAGTTGTAGCTTCAAGCTAAAACTTAATACAGTGTAAACTCCATATAAAGTCACTCGATTTAACGACAAACTCCCTAAAACGTCGACATTACTCGGCTTTGGTTGGTTTAGCTTGTTTCCCATACAATGATACACTCTATATAGCACTACACCCACTCTCAATAACGACAGAAATTTAATAATATAAATACTTTTTAAGTTGCCAAAATTAGTAAAAATTGCACAGCTGTGTACGTTCTTTTGTCGTTTTATTATATTAGCCTGTAATAAACTCGACTGTCGGCATTACACATACCAAACATCACCAAGATGCCTCAATATCGTAAGATACGATTTTTTTTTAAATACAACAAAATTACTGGTGCATCAAAAGACATAGGACAAAAATGACAGACTAAACTCAATAGCGATCAATTAAGAATTGTTTTTTATGTAATTACTAACACTAGTCTGAAATAAACTTTTTCTAATACAGAATTTTCTTCTCTCCGCTTAACGACAACTCTCTATAACGTCAAAATATACACAGTCCCTTGAGGGTCGTTATATAGAGTTTGTACTGTATATAATATCGATATAATACGATAAATCTTTCACGCCTTTATAGTATAGTATGAAAAAGTTTTAGGGGCCCCCTGCGTTACCCCAGGCACCAGGTAAGCTTGCTCGTCCCACCCTATGCTCGGACAACCCGGGGCTATAATTCGCCGATTTGTAGGTTATCCTCGCAGCTTTAACGAACTATAGAGTGCCATCAATGTGTTTGCTGACAGTCTGCCGGTCTTTAAAAGGAAAATCATCGGGTGGGTGAGTGACACGCAGTAGGTGTTGGTGTGATTACTCTCTTCTTTTGTTTTTCATGTTTTTCTGCCATTATTTTCAAATTTTGTTGATTTGTTCTTCTTTGTTGATGTGTTTCTTTTGCAAGTTGTATTGTTTATGTTTTAATGCACGATGTGGTGGCCTGAAAGGGCGCAATACAATACCGTGCTTTTTTTTCGATTTTTTTTTTATTGTTCTGTAGTGTGTTGGCCACAGGCCGCCTTTAATATTGTAAATAAAAAATAAATAAAATAAAAAAGATCAATTTTGAAGATTTTAATATAATTTTTGTTTGTATGTCGTTGTAAGATACTTCATAGTAATCTAAAGTAAAACCGTAAGGGGGTTGACTCAGTGTCTCAGACTTCTTTTGACTAAAACTCCTGAGGTGTTCCTTCTACCCGTCTGCCAAGTACGCTGCTGCAATGCTGGGCAGCTGTCCAAGGAGCATGGCCACGCCAACTTCCTTGGCCCTGGCAACGTTCGGCCTTCTTAAGGCCTGTAGTTAACTGGGGTGGGGTGGCGTATATAGCTACACTTCAAAAACATGTTTTGAGAAGTTAAGATCTTTGAAAGATATTAAAAAATATGATAGTAGTGCAATGAAAAATTATGATGACAACTTAATAAAAACACATTTTTGTTAACATATTTTATTTTATTCGCTTTTTTTATTTATAAACTGTTCAGATGTTTAAGAATTAGCCCATATTGTAAAGTTCATAGCAGGAATCTTCGAACAACTGACAACTTTATTGCTGAAAAACAGAATGGCATTGTTAATTATAATATTATTGTGAAAGCGTAAAAAATGATTAAATTGCAAAAAACGGTATTTAACGAAATCAACATATCACTAAACTTAAATTACCAATATCTCAGCGAAAAAAAAAAGATTTTCCAAATCTAAAATAAGGATTTTGAAGCGTAAGAGTAATGCTTTAAACTGACGCCTTAAAAAAATATATAGTTAGTTCTAATATAGTAAAATACCGTTTTTTATACTTTTAGGTTTAAGACATTTTGAAAACCTGACGTGTTAGAGCAATTCTAATGCCGGATTCAGATTTTACGCAAGAAATTACTTCTTAAATGATCCTCAGTTGGTCAACAACAATGGCAACCCATTTTTTGCAAAATTTTTTTTTCTATTTATTTAAGAGACTTTTACGTATGTACGTATGCCAGCCCCATCGTACCCTAATACAGAAATACCTAACATATTACATATGGGGCCATTGATCTGAACAGGCCAGACGCCTCATCAGATAATAGTTCTGTTAAGATTTTGTTAAACATCCCGACGTCAAGCCTGTTCAGACCAAAGGCACTCACAAACGCTTTTTGCAGATCTGTGTAATAGAATCATCTTCTATTCTCTTTCCAGCTTTTTCACATCAATTATTCAAAAGGTTTATAGTTAATTTTGGCATTTCCGTCTGGGTCAATCCAGCCGCGATATCACTTGCTGGTTTCGGAAAATCTATGAGTTGTCTGAAGCTCATATTTTAAGAGCCACAGCTTTCTCAGTTCAAAGAGTTCATTCTCATTAAGATACAAATCACTTACATGAGAACATTTTGTTTAAAAACTATCAAGAACAGTAAAATACAAAGAGCTCACTTGGCAAATACAGAACCATATTTGTTAGTATTTATCTTTAATATATTGTAGTAATTTAGTTCTGTATATGCCAAGCGAGCTCGCGTTTCTAATGCAGGAGGGTAACGCGTCGTAGAGTTGTGCTCCCTCAAAAGTAATATTCCGTGATTCATAATTGGTCCCTGGTTTAGGAAGCACAAGCAGACTTGCTCGGCAAGTACTGCGTGCTGTATCAAGAGAGAGTCTTTTTATAAAAAAAACTAGCTCTCCGGGCAGACCTTCTTCTGCCCTATTTCTCTAAAACAAAGTCACATTGTTTTTTTTTTAATGTTAATAGCTTCCCCGTCAGATTTTTTTGAAAATTGTTTGAAGCAACCTGGCCTTAATGCTATATGTATAAAAATTGACAAATATTGACATTAATATTTATACGTCACTCAATAATTGTTTCGTCTTCTCGGAACCCATCCACTAACATTTAAACTTTATGGTATGGTGTTAAAGTTCAAATTGACTTTTAAATATTATTACGAATTTTTTGTATGAGAATATAGAAAAGTATTATTTTTAGACAGTTGCAGGGAATTTTTAAAATTTTTCTCTCCGTAATTACCGTCCTCAGACTTCATCAAACACAACAAAAAAAAAAAAAGTCAGCCAAATCGGTTCAGCCGTTCTCGAGTTTCACGTTTATCAAGACATTTAGCGGTTCATTTTTATATTATAGATAAATTTAGATTGATTTTTTTATCGATAATTTTTTTAATAATGATACATGTATTATAAATATATAGTTGTTGTTTCCCCAATAATCCCGTTTCATTGTATATTGTCTTTATATTGTCTGTCTGAGGTTAGGTATCTGTATTTTATTGCACAGTATCATGTTTCTCACGTCATGGTCCGCAAGGGCGTAGGATATTATCATTTAAACTAGTTTCACTTACTCATCTCCAGCCAGCAGGAATGCACTTGGTTGTATTTCAGTCACTCCATCTCCCGTGTCACACAGCACTCGTGCGATCGTCATTTTTCTAATCTCTGCCAATTTTGCTGTTTACCACAAATTTATTTTATATTAAACTATACCCACAATTAGTAGATTTTCTTAAATCCTTTTTCATTTTTTTTACACTGGCTCGACATAGTGACTAAAGAGTACCTGATGGTAAGTACAGTGTAGTCCAAAAACGAAAGCGACTATCAAAGGATGAAAATCCATTGATAGTCTGCATCGTCATGTCGGCCCACATATACCACGACTGAAGGTCTCTAGGTCTAGTTTCATCTTTTTTAAGCAATATTTAGGGAATCAATGTTTTAATTTATATTAAGATAAGAGTTTTTATAACAAGCTTTAATCTGTCTCATTCTTTTTAATTTCTCAGAATACTTGTATATAAAGTTTACTAAAATCTACGAACGAATATAGTGGTACAATTTTGGTCCTTTCTGATGTATATACATGGTTGATTTCTAGATCCTTATAAATGTACCAGTAGTAAATAGACACTCGAACAACAAGTCATGTGAAATAGAAAAATCTAAATGATTTTGAACACAGTCATAGTAATTGTATATAAAAACTAGCAGACCCGGCAAACGTTGTTTTGCCATATAAGTTATTTCTAGGTGATAATTGATCAGTTGTCGAGCTGGATGAAAAAAGATTATATTACTAAAATGGCTAATAAAATATAGGGGTTGGTGATATAAGGGTAAAATACCCACCCACTAAATATATATAAAAAATTTGGTAAAAATCGGTAAAGCCGTTTCGGAGGAGTAAGGTAACTAACATTGTGACACGAAAATTTTATATTTATAGACATAACACTTACCAGCAGTGAATGCGTTTGGTCGGCTCTTGCGTTCGTACCAATGCCTGTCAGTTTTAATATTATGACGCATCTCTTTCGAGACTATACAGTAGAATGTAGGAGGCACGTAGCTGTTGGCTTTTGGTATTTCAGACCAAACACCAGCTAGGAAATCAATATCCTCTACTTTACAGTACAATTCTTTTAAGGCTCCTATCAGCTGAAAAGTTATAACAATATATTATGTACTTCTTCTTTCAACCTTTAGTGAACCTTTCAAACTATCCAAACCACTTACTTCTGGAACCACAATGCCTTCTAAGTCTTCAAAGCTGGTTATGTTATCACCGAAACACAATGCTCTGTACTTCACGTATGGTTGTAAGCCGAAGTATCTGCTTTTGGCCATGTCATTGCTGAGGATATCATTCGTCTTTTGAAGTCCACCTAGACCTAAGTTAAGAAGCTGGAAATGATTTCTAAATTCAATGATTATTTATATTTCTAAACCCAGAGTCATCAAATTTTATTCATTGGCGGCATCTTAGAAAGTACAAACGCTACGTATTAGGTACTCACATCAACTTACGGGAAGTAGGCAGAGCATTGTGACCTGCTCTGCCTAAATACAATGAGCAGTGTCGGGGAAGATATCTTCCTTCGAGTTTGTGCTCATCGGGCGCGGCGCGACGGGGCTGTGGCTAATTGATTACAGGACCCGCAGTCCCCGCCAATGCGCAGAAGTAGTCACCTTGGGGTTTTCAGTCGGTACAAGTCCGACACACCTCGGTCTCGCGCAACCCCCGTTGCGGCCTAGATGGTCCTATGAGGATTTTCCTCAAATAAAAAAAGGTACTCACATCAGGGTCAACTATTTGATCATCAACTTTCCCGCTTGCTTGTCTAAAGCATCCTTGAGTGATGTACTGCATGATTTTATTCTGCTTTATAAAGTTGATGTTTGTGGTGAGATTTACCATTGGGAAAGACTGATTCAAGTACGTCCCATTGGTATCATAGTATCTGTAATATAAATTAATAATTAAAGTAAAGTAATAAAGTTATTTATTAGACAAACAATTACAAGCAGCACATTAAAATCAGCTGACACCCAAACTAGGACAACCTGTATCTTGGATGTCAGCACATTTCACACAATTTGTTAGTTTATTACCGCTGCGTAGCTCCAATCTTAACTCAAAACAATACAACAATAATATTACATACTAAACAATAGACTATACAAAAAAAAATAGAAAGGGAATAACAATTTCAAAAGAATGTTAATGCTAAAGCCCAAACACATCTATTCCTGCAACAGTTCCTCAGTATCATTATATTTTAGATTCGATAACCAGTCTCTCAGCTCAATTATAATTATACCAGCGAACTTCGAAAAGAAATATTAAAAACTATCCACGTTATAATAGTAAATAATACTTCAGGGGGAAGCAAAAGCGATTTCTAGAAGCTAGACGTTAAAGTGGGCTTAGATACTATTATAGCTCTGTTTACACTAAAGAGATCTCCTCGTAAGTCCACTTCAATTCATCCTAAGATATAGGCTTTTCTCAATAACCACCATTGATTCCGGTTTTTAGTTCTACTTATATAATCTTTGTCGGTCCGTATTCACAACTCATCGTTTTACTCTGCCGGGACATTCCATGAAGAAGTCGATTCGCTGTCCACATTTAAGGAAATACTTTCTTCATCGATCCTCGATACTTAAACATTTATCGTGATGAATAAAATAAAAAATAAATACCATTATTTACAATAGTCTGTGGGGGCCTAGCAGGTAATGGACCGGTTTTCATTCAGCGAGAATGGTTGTAGGTTCGAATCCCGTCATTTCCCTTCCTGAATAGAACCACGCGCGCGGGTTTGCGGTGTCACAGCTATACGGTATCTCACATCCCGGCCAGGACTAAGAAGTTCTCTAACTCTTTCTTTTGGCGTGTCGTTGGGCTGTCGAATGGTCTTCCAGCGAGCGTGTTCCCACCAACCTATGATATGGGATCTTTTAAACGTAGCGTGAAGAGATATTTGTGCAGGCCGGCATGATCGCCGTCACTACCGATGGGTTTTTTTGTCCCTATCGATAGTCGTTGGCGTTTTTTTGGACTGTACCATGCTTACCATCAGGTATGGTGCAGTCAATGTGTCGAGTCGGTATAAAAAAAAATGTACCTCTGGGTTTTCCAGATTACGTACAGATTTATGCCGCACATGCTCACCGGTGATGCAAAACATCATGAGAAAACCCGCATGGCATCTAATAGAAATGTTATATGTAAGTGGTATGAGAACGGCGATCAGCTGCGCTACTGGTCACGTTGGGCACGACATATACGCGCAAATTGGATACGGGCACTAACGTATCTCTGTTCACTTCTTAAGGGATATAGCGAGATGATATATTATATTATAGAGCCATGGAGCTATTACAAGAACCGCTTTTGTGATCATTATAACTGGTAAAATGTAGATTTATATTTAATGAAGAACTTGGAATAAGTTATATTAGCAGTAGTATATTTCCCAATAAGGGTGCGAGCGGCGCGCGATGTGTTCCCACGTGTCGCTGTACAAAAAAGATGTACAAGAGGGGTGGCTCTTTACACCACTCCCCTCTAACGAGTAGAGGCCTACTTAAGGCCGCACGCCTTGCCGGTCATCAAGGATGAGACCCCAGTTTACCCCCATACTAAAGGAAAGAGCTAAAACATAAAATTATTATACTATGTTATTAAACTAACTTCAATTTTCCATCTTGCATTTTGTGCATCCATCGCCAAACGATAGGAAATTCCAACGATAAACCAGGTTTAAGTGTACTGTTATAGGAATCTCTAAAACCTGTAGAATTGCTGATAACTCCGTCAGCTATGAGGTTTTCTTTACCTAAAATTTTACAAAACATAATAAAATACGCTATTAACAACACAGTCACTTTGAAAACCAGTTAATTACAATTTACGACTACATTTTGATAATTAATTCCAAATATATCAAATTAGCTATATGAGTAAATTACCTAATCCATTTTATTTTCCAAATGATCATATTGGTTTTTATCTAAGAATATTTAATTATTGCTTAAGGATACCTCCATATTTGTTTTTTTAGTAATGAGGGTGAGCAATTAGTGTGCTCAGACAGAAATTTATGGGTTGAGTGGCAAAGCAAGGACACTTTTGTGTGTATGGACCTCGACTTAGGCGGCCAACTACAAAAATGAACTTAACGGTGATATAATAGCGTTTCGGAAGAGACTACGTTGAGAAGAAACGCCGAAAGACACTCAAAGCTGCTTTGGAGTTCGCTTTTGTTACAAATTATATAAATAGATATATAAGGTAAACTCACCCATCAATTGAGGCAGCAGTTCATAATACCATATTTGATTCCCGGTAGCAATTGTCATTTCTCTGGCTATGCTGAACGTTTGGTTGTCAGTCAGTTTTGGATTTACACTTAACAATTGGCTGCAGAAATAATTGTGTAACCTCCAGTAGTAGACTATACCAATGAAGTTAACTCCGAGTAATAGCCCTCCAGCTGAATGTTACAGAAAGCATTATTAACAAAATTAGAAATTATAAAATATTACTATGTATAATTAATAATATGTGTCCTTATTATAGGGCACACAGCGTTTATAAAGCAAACAAAAATTACATCATAACCGTATCATTTAATGACAATTAAAATGAAATTTTAATATAAGAAACACAACAAAAAACAGCTATGTATATATTAAAAAATGCCAGAACGTTTGATCAATATGATGTTGAAGATGAATTCATCTTACTTTTATATTAAATTAGCTGACCCGGCAAACGTTGTCCTGCCATATAAATTATTTCTAGTGAATATCTTCTATATTTGACAAATATATTGATAATATTTATACGATACTAACATCACTCAATTGTTTTGCCTTCCCGGAACCCGTCCACTAACATTTAAACTTTATGGTATGGTATTAAAGTTCAAATTGACTTTTAAATATTCTTACGATATTTTTGTATGAGAATATAAAAAAGTGTTGTATTTAGACTTTTTCAGACAAGTTTTTAAATTTTTCTCTCCGTAATAACCTTCCCCAGACTTCATCAAACAACAAAAAAGAAATCAGCCAAATCGGTTCAGCCGTTCTCGAGTTTCGCGCTTATCAACACATTTAGCGATTCATTTTTATATTATAGACATAATATAGAATGCTTCATTCGTTAGATAATAAAATAATATTTACTAATATCACAGTACCACAGTATAAGTGTAAAGACCGTCGCAGTGACTCTCTTTGGCCTGTCGCGTTTCGGGTTCAGTCTGCGTATATCCAGTTGTTTAAATACCTAGATGCTTTTTGTCGTGGTATATATGGGCTGATATAGCGATGGCAACTGTCAAGGGAATTTCGTCCCTTGGTGGTTGCTGCTGTTCTTGTTCTACACCGTACTTTCGATCAGGTAACTGCAGTCACTTATTTGAGCCAGTATGAAAATAAAAATAATTTTAATTTAACCTTTTCCTTTACAAAATTCTAAACACTTAAATTGTCTTACTAAATATTTTATTAAAACAGATAATGTTATCCGTTGCTTAGAAGCTAATCAAAATGAATTTATCAGAACGGGAATCATCAAACCTATCCATCTTATTGTCTATAGTCTACAAGCAGTGTTAAAACCATTGAACCAGTGTCGGCAATATTGGACTGTGCAATATTCCTAACTTTAAATGTAATCTGTGTTTTATAATTGCTGTGTTATAATCAGTGTTGGAGATCATTAAGAACAAGGACATATTTATAGCTTCTATATTATTCTTTTTCCTCCTGTTCGTGTCATATTCCTCAATGCTAAGGTTTGTGAAGCCCTCTAGCATATCGCCCGTCATAGTCCGGCACACTTCTCTTTCATTAGTGTCATAGAGGGCATCATTCATTTTTTGTTAAGACTGTCGCAGATTTCATCAGTTTATTTTAATAGGTTTTGATCATTTGGACGTCTCCTGTCAACTTTACTAGTAACTATCACATGTTTAAGGTTATTGCTATATTTTCTAAATAGCTACTCAGTTTTTTTTATACTCCGGTTTTTTTGAGACTTTGGATCAGGCTAACCATGTCAGTCCCATAATTACACAATACTAATTAAACTACACTTACACTATACTATACTAAACTATTTACTATTTCAACAATTTATATGTGAGTTTACAGAGTATTTTAGCTGCGCAAAATGTTTGCTCAGCTAAGACGCTCCGAAATAGTCCCACATCAGACCTGTTCAAATCAAATTGTTTAAACAAGATTTCTCTCATAGAAACGCTCCGAATACATTCCACCAAGAAATAGTGTAAGTCTTCTGGGAGTCCACATGGCTCGCAATTAGGAGTATCGATTTTCCTCATCAAAAATTTAAATTTATTGAGCGCCATGAGCTACACTGTTAGATTATAACAATATCACAAAATTACAATACTCGTATTACATTCAAATTATTACATAATATCAGTTCACAAGGCTTTTAAGAAACGGTATCAAAATACTTACTAGTTTTTGGGAAGGTTGTATTGTCGGCAATCTCTACTGCCAATTTTCCTTCAGAAAATGTCCTCCTGTCGCTAGCATTGGTAAGGACACCGTAAATAGGAGACATGTCCCATTGCAAAGTAGTATCAACGATCTGAAAAAACATGACATAATTACAACTCACATCATTTCCCACAGTAACCGTAGAAGTTTCTTCCTCAACCTCTCTATAAAAGAGAATAATTAATGGTGAGATGCAATTTGTGGAAAAGTAATACAATAGGATAGAAATATTACACCCAAAGATATTCTTTCGATACTTGTGAGATTCACTATCTACTATATACTCTCCATCAGGTACGGTGCAGTCACTGTCCCAAATCATAATAAAAAAAGGACATTTATGAAGACAATTTCCGTTTATATTCTTTTATAAAAGCTTGCCATTACCTCATTATTCCAGTTTACATGTAGCTAAAACCACGTTGAACTACTTATGTTAGTTTTGCTCTAACAGGTATCCGAATACCAATACTATAATACATTTACGAACGAACTCTTTACTACCTACTATAATACGTCTATTTCAACGGATATTGGCTCTATGGTAAATATCATTAATACACTACTATTTCGGTTAGCCACACCAGATGCTTTTGTTTTCTGACTAAGGATATCATTGCAAATTTTACATGTAGAAACACTGTGAACGTAACCTGCAATATAACTCACTGAGCGACATTAACTTTTGAGCAGTTCTTACAATCCGTTTCCAAATTTGTACAATATGTTATTAGGAGTAGAAGCTTGATTGAAGACAAATCTTTAAATATAGTAGTGAGTACTTGCATGATTGTAATTAATGATGAACTTACAGGTATCTCTGGTATTAGTGATATCCGTGATATAGTATACGCTGAAATGCGTCATACAATGAGTGAAGCGAGTGTCCGGCACACTACCGTCTGCGAGTAAGCTTGTTCGTATCTTTCTAGGGCTTTTCAAAGCTCCACCACAGACGCTAAGCCTAGGGTCGAACACTAGAACAAAAATCAAAATTTGTATCAGTGAAATGTGTCTAATAGTGGAATTCATAAACATTTTAGAAAACAACAAATAATTATAGTGAATATAAATACTGTAATATAAAACAAATGATTGTGACGTGGGCACAAGTTCTATTAAACCTATAGATCTTACAATAGATATAGATAGTCAAGTTAAAATAGCTAGATCTGTTACCTGGATTCCATTCAGAAAACGCTTGCACATTGTCCGGCGTGGGACAATGAGCAGCAGGTTCTAATATAAGCGATGGGATACGACTTTTCTCTACCAGAAGTTATGTCAGCTATGCTGGAACGGTATATAACTGGAGGACCGTGGTTTCCTTGTGTACGGACGTCAAGTCATAAAAGGAGACCACAGATCGGAGCGCCAATGGACTAATCTCGCTCGATAATGAAGACGTCGGGGTACTGACAAACGTTCCTGCGCTTTAATATTTTGGGAGGCAATGTCCCTGTACGCTAAGATTATGTTCAGTGTGTGCGGCGCGGCAAGACTGTGGAAAATTGTTTAAGAAGAGCCACCGTCCGCGGTAATGCGCAGAGGCATAAAGGCTTGGAGTTTTCAGTCGTGTGTGCTGCTGAGTGACTCTGTTATGCGCCATCCAGCGCTGATTTGCATCTGATGCTCGGTGAAACAAATGCATCTAATGTTAGAAAATAATCCAAGAAAGAGGCGATGTATACTAAAGCGGGAAGTTTTTAAGTATTTTATCAAGTAGATATTCTGAGATTAGTAAACTTATTTTGAAATATAATTTTTAGAAGCGAGGTACTATAATTGATTTTATTGGGTACCCTGCTAATTAATGCAAATTAATAAACCATAAAGCATTTTCACCTGTTTCACAAAAATGTACAGGTGATAACGTACCTGTAGAAGAAGTTTGGTTGTAAGCTGCATTCAGAAATCTGTAATAAGGGGACCGAGATGCCCCAAACGATGGGTAGTTCAGATTGTTGCATGTACCGTCTATTCGTCTCGGCTCACTGCTATTACAAGGTGCAACTAGGATGGTGCAATTCCTAAAACAGATATATTGTAAGCCAAAGTTTCTATAGATATGATTTGAATTATATTAATCTTTATGATAACAATTAACTTTCGTGCTACGAAGAGGTTGTGGCTGTTTTCTAGAATACTCTTATTGCGCGCTTTAATGTTGTTGAATGGACTGCCGCGTACAGTTTTGCCGGTGAACAGCCATGTCTTGTGACAAAGTGATCAGCTCATCACAAAAAAGTTGCCGCCATTGACACTAACCCAGGACATTAAATCATAAGTAGAGTCACTACAAACTGTGCACTATCAGGCTTGTCAATGATGCAATCATTCTTTTGTTACAGTTGTCCATAGGTGACAGTGATCTTTAACCACGGGATGAGTTACTCGTCTATTAGAATTCGTTTCGCATTTACTTATTTTAGAACTGCTGCTACATTTTATAAACAACAATAACATATCGTCACACCATATCCCGTAAAATGAAAAGAAAAACATTTATTTCACCAGAAATAAATATAAAAAATACAAAAACATAAATATTATACGAAAAAGAAGAAAGTACAAGAGACAAAAACATGGCGAAAAAGGCCCTCCGCCAATTTAATGTCACAAACGAAATCTATGGCGCAGTAAATTGTGATGGAACTAGTGAATTTAGAATTTTGTAGATGACATAAGGAAAGAATAAACTCACGCTAGGGTGCCATTGTCAGTGTACTTTTGTACATCGGAACTGGTCAAAACCTTGCCATAGTACGTAGAATAATATGTAGAGTTAGCAGTTTCACCGTAAACAAACAACAGCGCACATATGGCTGCTGCCGCAAGGCTTACATTTAGTTCCAACATATCGTTCTAGTGACCAACACATCAAACAACATTCTCTTAAATATAAGTTCATTATTGTAACAAGTGTTCGATTTTCATTATCATATTCGTATTGCAAATGCGGAAAGCATTATTCATCTTACCATACACTTATTGTTGTTCATTTCTGTTTTTAGAGTTCCATCTCATAAGGAATCCTTGTAGAATAGATTCAATGTCTGTCTGTCAGGACTCTATTTTTCAGAAACTCGTTGAGGTTATTTTGACATTAGTATAAAAATTAGGTCTCTTTCAGCTTTAAAAGATTATACGTAAGTCAACGTAATAAAAAAGTGGGTACATGTGTGCTGTATGTAAACCCTTGCTGATTTAGTTTCAGAAATGACGCCAAAGACGTTTTTTTTTATTTCTAATCACAATACTTATTATCGATTTTTCATAGTGGTTACTTTAAAATTGTTGCACTTTCTATTGAAATTAAATTGTTTGATTACCATTCAACCTTTATTCTATCTTTTTGGGGGTTAATTTTCCATAAACGTTGAAGCACGTGATTTTTTTCTAACCAAAAATATAAACACTGCTTTTAAAATGCTTGCTTTAAAGTTGACAGATTTTCAAACAAACTTTCAATCCCTATTTTACTCCCTTCGGGGTGGAATACCAAAGCATCTGTCCTTGGTCGATATCTGCGTAATAATAAGGACCCAATATCCCAATTTCATGTTTCTAACTTCAGTAGTTTAAGATTTAGCATAATATGTTAGCCAGGACAAGAATTTTATACGTGGATTTTTACGGAAACTTCGTGCTTCAGCACGAATTCAATTTACACGTGACCGGTTTAATTTTGGATATTCAATTCATTTAAAATAAACTTTAATTCCTTCAAGTTGGTCTGAAAATTGAAACAATTCGTGTGTAAAATACACGTGCTTGCTCACGTGTACAGACACGTTTCAGGCTCTGGTGGGGATATTATATTAATTACGGTGTATATTATACTTTTATTGTTTTATCAACAATATCAATAAATGCGAAAAAGAGTTAGCCTGTCATTTGTCTACAACCCTCTTCCTGCCCGTCACCTACCTTAGGAGGTTATTAGCTCGTGTGTGGACACTCTAATACTATTTTTCCGTATTTGGAGTGTTAGTTAAATGGGTAAATTCGATGTAGACCTAGCAATGGTGTAAGACTTATCAATAACTCTCTGTCCGTCAGCCGTATATGACACATCAGGGAACAGGACAAAATCTTAATTCTTCCTTACAGTAAAACCGAGTAATCAGTTGCATCAATAACCTCTGCGTCATCTTTTAGACATCCAAAAACTACGTTGCACTTCTAGCAAATACGATAAACAAAAATTAATAACTATACTGCTATCTTTAGAACACCGTTTTAAACTAGAAAATGTTTTTTTTTATATAATTTTTGTATTAGTTGAAATTATGCTGAGTACATTGGAACTTCTTTTAATGACGAGACTACTACGAGATTATCATTATCATGATCGACGCGATTCATCATCAGCTTCATCTTCACCTCCTGACAAACGTGATTGAAGTAAGGGTTTAGCCTATGAATTATAAAGAAAGATAACGCACCAATATTTGGACTATATTTTTCAATCATTGAGAAAATCTCTTTTGTGGATTATGGAGAAGACCTCAGTCGCATTTTAAGAAATAATGTGATAGATGTTATGATGATGGTTTCCGAAGAAACATCAATTAACTTCTCTATTTGATATCTCTAAACTCTATGATGTTGAAAAAAGAAGAACTGATCAGTACATCACCAAATTAAGCTTCAGATGGAACTATCGAATATCATTCATAATTTCCCACGTGTCTCTGAACATCTCGATTACAGCAACATTTTAAATTATCACATGAAAGCAATATTTAACAATTACAATGAAAATTTATGAACAGATGAGTAATCTATTTTATTCATTACTTATCCAATGTTTTCCACGAGGCTATTTAACTGCTGTGCAAACAACTGTATTAATATTATGAGCAATTGGTTGTAAATATTCCAAATAAAGTGTTGGAACACAAAACCTCGAGAATATTTATAAGCCCATATTTCACACGTTAACAAGGAATATTAAGAAAATGCGTCGCTCAACATTTCCAAGGCGAGAGCGATGCGCGATGTATTCCCGCGCACCGCTCAAAGAAAATGAAGAAGAGCAGAATGGTCTGCAGGGGCCTTCCATCAATAGGCTAGATGTCGCCGGGTGCTGAGGAAGCTGGCACAGCCTTGCCTTTGGCCCCGGCAAACGGGAGAAGGAACACCCCGGGGGTTTTAGTCGGTGCGACTCCGACACGCGGGGGGTGACCCTCATCGTCTCCTGACGGCCCATAACGGATTACCACCAGGTTAAAAAAAATGAGTATGTAAGACGTACTTGGTTGCCAGGCAAACCCCTCTATTGTCTCATTGGTTTTTGAAATCCAGTGATTTTACAAGACGAACGAGATTCTTCTTGAAAGTCGCGTGATAGTAAAAGACGTGCTAGGGCACGGTTGAGAAAATTATTTAACCAAGCGTCAGTCCAGATACGCAGCTAAGAGAATAATGATGTGTTAAAAGTATCATTAAATAGTTTTTTACTGATTGTTTTTTTTTACTAAATGACATAAGGAAAAGCGTGTAAGGTTTCATACAAGTTATGCCAATTATGTTACTGCAGACTATGGTTATAAGTACTTTTAAGAGACAATAAACAATATAAAAATTATGACCGCGGGCGTGGGTGTGGTGGTAGAAAGACACGGACTTTGGCGTTTTACTGTTTATTTGCGCTTTAAGGCACACCAAACTGCGACGCACACGCACGTACTCTAGCATTGGATCTCGGTAGTCGACTAACTTAGCAAGCACACCGTGCGCGCGAGTATCCTCTTACCCCGTGCGTCCCGTAACACCATAACGACCCTTAGGGCGTTTTAACACAAGCACGTATCGGGCGGCGTCTACATGCTATAAAATTTAGTTTTACTATGCTTTATAATTAGTCGAATAAATCTTTGATGATATACATATACGTCTATTTAATATTCTTTGGTGTTATAAGCTTTTTTATTTTATTAATTACGATTTAGGTATCTTACAAAATAGCTTTTCTGTCTATAAACCATTATAGATCTTTTAGAGGATTTTCTTGACTGGAGTTGGTAACACTGGAGGGTAATAGAAAATAGTAGTTAAATTATCATCCCCTCGCCCCACTAGCTTCCAGACCCATCTGTCACTTGTAGATACTCCCTTTATATATATATATATAATTAAAATATTAGGTCCTTACATATGAAATTGGCGTTTTTCGTACTGGCCACTTTAATCACAAATTTCTCCTCTTTGGTAAGGAATTCCAAATTCAAATTTGTACAGCTATAGACTCATGTATTTGTGCTTCGATGATCGTCATTCATTTGTTTTTTTCTTCTGTTTTTTTCTGTTTGCGTCACTCATTTTACAAAATGGAAAACTTAAAATATCGCATTATTTACGAGTACGAGTTCCGCCGTGACACTAGTGCTGCGGAAACAACTCGAAGGGTGAATGATGTGTATGGCGGTCGTGTTGCAAAAGAAAACACAGTTCGTTTTTGGTTCCAACGTTTTCGTTCTGGAAATTTCGACCTGCAGAACAAGCCCCGTTGACGGCCTGAGACTCAAGTTGATAATGAAGAGTTGAAGGCTATTGTGGAAGCGGATCCATCGCAAACCACGTCCGAGTTAGCTGCAGGCTGCGATGTTAGTGATAAAACTGTTTTAATTCACTTGAAGCAAATTGGGAAGATTAAAAAGCTTGAAAGGTGGGTACCTCACGAATTGACTGAAGCAAACCGGCAAACGCGCGTCGACTGCTGCGTTACATTACTAAACCGGCACAATAATGAAGGTATTTTAAACCGAATGAACCTGTCCTGTCCTGTGTGTGTGTTTGACCTGTGATGAAAAATGGGTTCTTTACGATAATCGGAAGCGCTCAGCGCAATGGTTGGATCCTGGCCAGCCAGCCAAATCCTGTCCCAAGCGAAAATTAACCCCAAAAAAGTTACTTGTAAGCGTTTGGTGGACTAGTGCCGGTATTGTTCATTACAGTTTTCTCAAATCTGGCCAGACTATTACGGCTGATGTCTATTGTCAGCAATTGCAAACCATGATGGAAAAGCTAGCGGCTAAACAACCTAGGCTGGTCAATCGCTCCACGCCACTGCTGCTTCACGACAACGCTAGACCACACACTGCGCAACAGACGGCTACTAAATTAGAAGAGCTTCAATTGGAAAGTCTAAGACATCCTCCGTACTCCCCGGACCTTGCTCCAACAGATTACCATTTTCTTCGAAATTTGGATAACTTCTTGCAAGGGAAAAAATTCAACTCCGATGGGGCAGTCCAAATCGCCTTCAAAAATTTTATTGATTCCCGTCCGACTGGTTTTTTTAGTAAAGGGATCAATGAACTACCTATGAGATGGCAAAAGTGCATAGAAAATAATGGTTCATACTTTGATTAATTAAATATATTATATTAAAAAATATTCGACTTTTTGTTCCTCCCATACAAAACGCCAATTTCATATGTAAGGACCTAATATATAAGTCAGTTTAAAATCAAATTATAACTATAATGGTGTTGGTTCCTTGTGTGTATTATTTTCATCATGATTTGTGTTGTGTCCTTGTTCTTCTTCCTGTCTTAGTAATAACTTTTTTATGTTTGTGATGTGTCTTTTGCTGTAGTTAGTAGGTTTTTTTGTTTTAGGTACTTCTACGGGACAATCTCAATATAATTAAAATTAGCAAACACCGATCAACCTTCCTCGAATATTAAAGTTAAAATCAAAACGCTGGCTTTGGCAAAATCACATCGGTCATACACCAGTGGAAAAGCCACAAGAAAAGAATAATAAAATTATCATCATTAACATTGACTGTTTGTTTGACATCAAATAATATAGAAAAAATTGTTGTCACAATGTTGCTAAAGTGCATGTTAAAATATAAAAGGATATTATTAAAATCCCTATAACCTGGAGTTAAATAATTCCCTCACACATTCCATTCCAATGTATGATGATACTGCAATCAAATAGCATTTAATTGAATCAGTAATTAACATTTCCCGTCATACAAACAACGTAGAAACCTGATTAACAATCGCCAATTTCATAAATGGAGTATTCGCTGTCTGAGTCAACAATATAGGCTCAGCATTGACATTTTAGTATCTGGCAAAATATTTTTTGCACTATGTTTTATATTACAGATATATTGAAAGACAAGGTTTGCTTTCTAGCTTATTCGTGTTATGCTCATTGTTGTTATGGTAACACTAATCGTGGTCTCGACGTCAAAGCGAACTGTTTTTTATGGCCACACTATTTCTTTGCCTTTATATATAGCTTCCGCGAGGTTGAATAGTTTACTCCAATGCAGCCTTGAGTTTCTTTCGGCGTTTCTTCTCAAGGTAGTCACTTCCGAAACGCTGGTAGATCACCCGTAGGGTTAGTACTTTTTGACTGGCGGTCCAAGTCGAGGTTCGTACCCACAGGGGTGCCTTTGCATTGCCACTCGACCCAAAAACTCGCTGGCTGAGCACCTTCTGTGCTCGCCCCCTATGCCCGGTTGAACTGTAAATGCCTTTCCCGGCAATCAGTAGTTAGTCCGCTTCAAAAAAAAAACGTTGAATAGTAAGTCGTCAGCCAGCTCCCAAGCGAGAAACAAGTCTAAAAGAGAGTATCAAAGAGAGCCAACTAAAAGTGGAATTGATTATCAGGATTAATTTCAATATATTGCATAGCGAGTTTTACACTCGATACCAATAGTAAAGATTTTTTTAGTCAGATGAAAATCGTAGGACTTTCTGGCTGCTACGAAAGTAACACTTGGAAGATTTTTCAGATTCTTCAAGCTCATTTTAGGAATCAATATCACAAGATGGAGGGAATACACCGATCGGAAGAACATTCCACAGCTTGTTGATACTGCAGATATAAGAATTGTATAAGTTCTTAACCCGTGTCGGTATGGAAGTTTAGTGACACTGGTAATTGCAACATAGTATTTGCATCTGATGATGTAACCAATTTAGTATTAGGATTCCTTACGAATTGTTATAAAGAAGTATTAAGAAGATTTATTTAGGAGCTGAGCCAGAAGAAAATGTAGTAATAATTTAATATTAAGAATGAGTAATTTAGCACGATGAAATAATTTCGGATCATTTACTTCTGATCGTTAATTAGGCCGCCATGCCGGTGATTTGGACACCGTAAGGAATGTTGTACACTGGAATAGTATGGCATTTTTTTTTAAATATAAATCGAGCCTTAAACCTATGTCACACATTTTTTTTAGTCCAATCGGCTTGAAATTTAGTACTCGGGGGTGTTCGGGGTCGCTGATTACGATTCCACCCTCAAAATTTCAAAATGGCGGATTCAATATGGCGGCCGCAAATGCAAAAAGTAACTGCTAAAAGTAACCTGCTTATCAAAGTGAAAAATACCATTACAGGGACCAAGTCTTAGACCTTCAGCGTCGTAAGTAGGGTTAGCATAAGCTGCGCTATCAGGCCGCCAACATTTGTTGCCAGATTGTCATTGCTAATACATAGAAATCATGGACTCTCTCTATTTATAGAGTACTAATTAGCTTTGATTATTGCAATATTTCATCAAATAATCTTGTGTATACATTCAATAAAAATGACGAAATTTCGTCTGTAAAAATAGATTGGAGCTATTTTTGATTTAGTGGACTACTGGTTTTAAATCGCTTTCAGGGAAACTGGCATCGTTTGCTTTCATTTCGCTACATTACCTGTGCAAAGATTAGCTGTTATAAAGTTCTTTATATAAACTTATTAAATACTTCAATTAAGAACAGTTCAAGTTTACGATGCGTAACTGAGTCAACTTACTCGTAATATGAGAAGATAGTGACGTAACATATGATGATGTCCTAGCCGGTTTCGGCCACGGCGACTGTTTCAACACCGGTTAAGAAATTCGAGGTCCAGTTTTCGGAAACAGTCAATTGCGCAGGAGATATTTAAGTGTATAACTGGACGCGCAGCCAGAAAAGCACTCTCTCGTCCGAGCTCCCTCAGGCCCGATGGAAAGGAGAACCAGTACGATCGGGAGGGAGCGGGATGCAGGTTTGGTCGAGTTTTCCCTTCTCTAAACACCTGGTTGAATTGCGGTGTTCAAGAGATACCTTAGTCGCCTTTTGCGACACCTCAGCAAGAAGAGGGGGGAGCTATTCTATTCTGCCGGCAGCCACCACGGCTTAACATATAAGAGGTCTATATCTGCAGGACAGTAGACTTGAGGGAGTCTGCTGCCAGGATGAGAGGGAGTTGGTGCACGGTGTCCGGCGCATTGGGACAGAGGTTTTGGAGGGGTTGGATTTACTCCTTCCCCTCCCAGAGAGGTAGCCTCAACAAGGCTTCTTGTTCCCTGGGCGTCTGGATAAATTTGGCTTCCCAGGCCCGGGTGGAGCAATCAAAGGGACACCCCGGGGGTTTATAGTCGGTAGGAGTCTGACGCACCGGGGTCGGTGCCCTCACAGCGTCCTATGGAGGATTTTCCCCCGGGATACAAAAAATGAGGCCTATATCTGCTAGTAGTGAGCAAGAACAGGCTGCAAAATATACTGCGATCAGCTGCGCTACTGGTCGCGATGGACACGATATATAAGCGCAAAGTGGATACAATCCTTAATGTATCTCTGCTTATTCGATAGGGGTAAGGCGTGACCATATAATAAAAACCACAATCTTCGAGCGTAGTTTTTTTGTCGTATGATAAATACATTTTTTCCACAGAGAGTAAAGATATTTTTGAATGGCGCGATTTTGTTTTACGCATCATGTCTCTGAAAATCGTATTGTGTTTTTAGACAGCGCCTTAAATTCAAAACTAAGCTCAGATTAACTTAATTTAAATAAATCTATTATAAGTATGTTTAAATGATCAAACAAATCCACCATTGTTTGAAAATAGGATCTAGTTAAAAGACTTGGCAAGAAACTTTTGTATTCGCTCTTCTCCAAATATTCTCACATCCCGGCTAGGACTAAGAAGTTCTCTAACTCCTTCTTTTGCCATGTCTTTGAGCTGTGGAATGGTCTTCCGGCGAGCGTATTCCCACCTTCCTATGATATGGGATCCTTTAAGCGTAGCGTGATGAGATATTTGTGCAGGCCGGCATGATCGCTGCGACTACCGATGGGTTTTTCTTGCCTGTCGATAGTCGTTGGCGTTTTATGGACTACACCATGCTTACTATCAGGTGTGATGCAGTCACTGAGTCGAGTCAGAATAAAAAAAAAATATGGCGTCAATAGAAATAGTTGACTTGTTTACGATTGGACACATTCTATTATATCGACAGATTGTTTTCCCTAGACGGAGTAAAGAATAAAAAGTTCTACATACGGATATTTAAAAGGAAAATTAAAAAGTGCAATTTTTAATCAAGCAGAATCCTTTATTAACAGACAGTGGTGAAATATTAAAGTAAAACAAAACCCTTTGTTTACAACCCCGTCCCGACACACAACACAGCCCTTACGCGCGAATGTGCAATTATTCGCTATTTTTCCAAGCTGTGCTTTTAATGCTCTCTGAGGAGTGTTTCAAGATTGAAAACAAAAAAAAAAGAAAAATATTTTTAGTCATAACTTGTCGCATTAAAAGGAGAAATGTATAACTCTAATTTTCTAAGTTTGAAAGAAAGACGAAGTTTCCTAGAAAAAAAAAGGTGCGTGTGCGATACACACACGATAGAAGTGAAACTTCAGTAAATCGACAAAAGAATGAGATAAATATATATAACAAGGGTAGGATAATTACCAAGTTTATTTGTTTAAAAATGAAAGTATTTTGATGAATTTTAAAAGATATTTTATTTGACATATGTTACATAATTTATTGGTGTTTGTTAAGACTTATATTTGAACACCTATCTTGATTGTTTAAGAATAATTGTTTTTTACGCGCACGAAACTCACGACTACGTACTGGTTTTTCTGTAATTTTATTTTAATTTTTTTTGCGTCGATATTCACGACACATTTCGGCATTAGTTTTCGGCATCTTATAAAATTTATTATTTAGCACAAGATATAAAAATACTCACAACACTTAAATAATAACACACAATTGCTCACTCGCTCTGATTCACTAATTTTTATAGTTGTCTCACCACGCTGACTTCTTACTAATGAAAAGCTGTAATACGCACAAACACACCGACATTTGCTCTCTCGCTCTGGCTCACTAATTTTTGAATTCGTGTCTTTTACCTGTCGTTAACCGTTGCATCCGGTTTGAAATCAGAACGATTCTATAGAAGTTTCACTTCATTAAAAAATAAATAAAAGTAATATGTCGTCACGCCATATTTATTTCGGGGTGAGCGCTGTATCCACTTTGCACTTATATATCGTGCCCAACGTGCTTAGGGCATTTCCATTAGATGTCATGCGGGTTTCCTCACAAAGTTTTCTTTCACCGGTGAGCATTTGGTGCCTAATACCACATTTAATCTGGAGAAACTCAGAGGTATGTGCTAGGTTTCGAAACCACAGCTATATTTTTTTTTATAACTTATAGGCGAACGCTTGACCTCAATCACACCTGGTGGAAGGTGAAGATTAGTCCGATGATAAACCGCGTCCGCCTAAAAAATGCCTATTCACTCTTCTTTTAAAGACTCCCAGGTCATAAGGTCGTGGAAATATGACCGCTGGTAGCATATTCCACTCCTTAGCTGTTCGCATGATGAATGTAGAAGCGAATCTTCTCGTGCGGATATAAGGAACATCCACCACATACGGATGGTATCCGACACGATGTCTTGTGGTTTTGTGGTGAAATGGGGCTGGTGGAATCAAAGAATGTAGTTCCTGAGAACACTCTCCACCATGCAACCGGTAAAAGACCGCGAGGCAGGCAGCTCTACGTCGATGCTCGATGCTTTGCATTTTAATTTTTGTCAAAGAGTCGTCGCCAATAAGTCTACGAGCTCTACGATCAATCAAGTCCAAAGCCGCCATATATGCTTTGCTGCGCATACATACCAGTTCTTTAATTACTAGAAATATTTACCTATATAGACCAAATAACAAAAAATTCTAAAGAAAGGTAAGGTCAGCATAATACAGAATCGGCGAGGGGGTACAAACTGACGCGAGAATTAACAATTTGGAAGCGAAAGAGATTTGCAATGGTGATAGAGAAATGGCGATTTTTGTACGTACCCCAATAGAGCTTATGGCGGTAGGGCGATTGCTCGAACTAGGTTGGGACCACAATACACAAATATAAAGACATTTATAGTGACTCCCTTTGGCCTGTCGCGTCATACCTAGAGACCTTCAGTCGTGGTATGCTGGTCGACATGACGACGGAGACTATCAACAGAATTTTATCCTTTGATTGTACTTTGACTTGCTCTATTTGTACTTATCATCGAGTGCATTGTAATCACTTTTTCAAGCCAGTGTAACAAAAAGAATTAGCGTTGTGATAAGTAAATAGATAGAAGAACACGATTTACTATTTTTTTTTAAGACCACAAAATCAAAATAATTCATTCAATTAAGGAATTAAGAACTCAGTAGTATTCAACAAATATTTTTTTTGTTGCTATAGGATTTTAGAGCGTAAAGCGCATACCAGTAAACCTAGGGTAGAATTCACCTCGCTATGATGAATCACAAGCGGCTACTTATGAAAATCAATTGACTATAACCGTCTAGAAAAATTTAATAAGATTTCTGAATCATATCTCAATGAAGCCGCTCTTTTCCATTGAATACACCCTTAGAATAGAACTTTCAAGTTATAATATTTGAATAGACAAATTTTATGGTGACAATCAGTGTTTATTTCGCAGGAATTAATTATCATTCATCATCAGTTCTCATTAGTGTACTGTTCTTTTTACACATTATAATCAATTAATTAATTTAGTGCCATTGATGTGTTTGCCGACAGTCTGCCGGTCTTTAGAAGGAAAATCATCGGGTGGTTTAGGGACACGCAGTAGGTGTTAGTGTGATTTTTCTATTCTTTCTTTTGCCATTTTTTTTTCACTTTGGTCGATTTATTTTTCTTTGTTTTTGTGTTTATTTTGTAAGCTGTATTGTATTGTATTGTTTATGTTCTGATGCACGATGTGTTGGCCTTAAACGGAGCAACACATTAACGGAATTTTGTTTTCGATTTTTTTTTATTGTTCTGTAGTGCGTTGGCCACTGGCCACCCTTAATATTGTAAAAAATAAATAAATTTATAATTACTTTAAAAGGTCTTATCCGTAAATTAACATTTTTTTAAATTATGTCTTGACGTTTCGATCTGTTTACGCATGTTAGCTTATAGGAAATTCATTGAATATTTTAACTATAGAAAATTTTTTTCTAGTCATTTGCCTGTTTACTAAAAATACATCAATTATAATCGAAGTTATTATTAAGGATTGTATAAAAGAATAGAATACACGTTTTAAATTATTTTTTTTATAGATAAATAATCTATTGTATTTATCGTCACCCTGAATCTGGTAGGAATTGTGGTAGGCAGAGAAAATGGAACGCCACTTCTCTCTATTCTTTCAAATCTTTTCCTTCCTTAATATTCAATAATCATTTCATGCAATCTCGTCGATTTCGCTTACTTTTGACAACTTTTGAATCATAACTCAATGAAGCCCCTCTTTTCCATTGAATACACCCTTAGAATAGAACTTTCAAGTTATCCACATTGAATACTTTGAATACAATTCCCTGAACATAAACTATTCCTTTGTTATCAACTCACGAATAGTTACAATTGCATCGTTCTATCCATTTGATCAAGAAAGAAGCTCGTCCAATACACAACGAATAATACCATCAAAAATAATTTGAAATGAAATGAAATGAAATGAAATACATTTAGTTTCACCACAAACTAACAAAATACTAGAAATTCAAAAGCAGTAACATTTCTATTACAAGACAACAACATACAGAAACAAAAGAAAAAACAAAAACATATTAACATGGCGAAAATGGGACCTCCATCAGCTTAAAGCCACAGAGGAAGTCTTCAGCGCTGATTTTCGTGGAGGGCCCCGAAAATTTTTTGAATTTAGAAAAAATATAAAAAAAAACCTTTATTAAAAAAGACAACAGATAATGTACACATTAACGATAAAATAATACAAAGGAAAACAAACAACGTAACATTATATCCATGTATTCTATACACTGTTATGCATCTGGAAAAGCACTGGTTAACCCTAGTTATATAGCTCATATAAAAATGGAAATAGCAAGTCTCAAAAATTTACCAAAAAAAAAATACATAAATTAAAAAAAAAGCTCAAAACACATCCGTAGTTGAGCAAAGGTGTAAAACGATGTCGCGAGCAGTACAGGCATTACCCTGTTCTCTTGAAAGAGGTATTGGAGTCGTGGGCCCTTTATACTCACCCCTCCCAGAGAGGAAGCCTGAATAAGGCTGTTCGCTCCCCGGGCGACTGGACGAATTTGGTTTCCCAGGCCTGGGTGGAGTGATTGGAGGGACGCCCCGGGGGTTTTTAGTCAGTAGGAGTCTGACACACTGGGGTCGCTGCCCTCACAGCGGCACTGATGGTCCAATGTAGGATTTAACCCCGGGTTACGACGATCACGCCATTATCTTTTCATATTTCGTTTATAAAACGTTCTTCTGTGGAATGAAGAAATCGCATAAATATTCTTAAAGAATCATCTACAGAATAATTAGTCTAAAAGGTAAAAAATAGTAGACAGTCGGAATACATTTCTATTTCCAATGATGGCTTCTTAAGCCAGCGCCCTCCATCTTTTACGAAAATGAGATGCAGGAATCGAAGAAGCCGAAGTTTTTGGGAGTCGAAGCTGCTCGCGTCCATAGGCTTTACCCTAGTTTCCCTACACGTGACTCCTAGGTAGTGCTAACGAGCAGCAGCGAGGTGGTAGGGCGTCGGTGTCCGTCTGGATCGCGACCACAGTACATGGGTGTAAAGCCCATCATAGTGACCAGTTTCGGCTTGTCACGTTTCGTGATCAGCTTATGTATATCCAGTAGCTCATATACCTAGAGACCTTCAGTCGTGGTATATGTGGGCTGACATGACGATGTAGACTATCAATGGATTTTCATCCTTTGATAGTCGCTTTCGTTTTTGGACTATACTGTACTTACCATCAGGTACTCTGTATTCACTATGTCGAACCAGTGTAAAAAAAAAAAAATCTGTAGATTTGATTTTGCCATAATAATTCTAAGCGTGCATTTAACGCCATAACTTTCACGTCTCTAAAATGTAATTCTGCGTTAAATTGCGTCAGTACAATACACCAATATCTGTTATGTCTCCAGAATGGAATATCCAGTCAAACTGCGTCCGCACAAAGACTCTATTAAAATTTAAAAAGGGCTTACTAAATGGGTCACTGCTGATATAATAATACAAGTAATACCGTTGCAATAGATGCCTTGATCATCAGGATTGTCTAGCTGTAAGACCAATCAAGAGTTGTAAAGTGCAAAGTGGAATACAACAAAAAAGCTGAAGTGGCTCTTTGTTTAGACTCTAAAATCAAGAAGAGTTATTATTTTGGGAAGCTGGTTTCCCTTAGCTATAGATGAGTCGAGTAGGAATAGTTAAAAGTATTCGCATCACTGAACTGTGAAACTGAGTACGCTTTCTATGAATAGACTACAATTTCAAATAAATGTATTTTTCAATGAAATATGTTATTTCTACGAATGTTTTTCTATAACGTAAATATGTACGGTACCATTTTAAGTACTCATCTTTTAGAATTTTCGGCATAATGTTTTTGAATTGACTAATTAGATATTTTTTAATTGACTTTCTAATATAAATGGTTCTATGATTGTTTGTTTTTATGTTTTTCCAACCATAACATCGCTATTTATTGACCAGTATGGATAATTCTTTTTTTATTCAGTGGGTTATAGCATGCAGATAATATAGTAACTAATATAGTATAGGTATTATGATTGTTTATATAGGTCAGAACTCTTGAGTAAACAATAGCAAAACGTATCGTATACCTTCTGCATCTTCTTCTATACCAGACGTGACCAAACTCCTTGATAGTCGAAGAAATTTTTCAAAAATAGAAATTTTTCTTAAGCTGCATTTAAATACAAATTTTAAAAGGCATGGAAAAAAGGTATTATTATTTTTTCATTTAAAATATAATAGCACAAAAATGAAAAGGGTGAATTTAACGAGAGCTACCAATAATAAAAGATCTCCATGTGGCTCGTGAGGCACAGATTGGCCTCCGCTGTCAATCATCCCAAACATTTTGCAGATTTTTACTAGAGTGATTGCCGGTCGAATACTTCTGTATCTAAGATTTCTGGACTCAGTGAAGTTTGACTCTATCTTGTTGATTCAAATTAATAAATAAATGAAATTTATGCATGGGAAGCTCTAAAATTAAAGTTCATTGACCTTTTGACGGATATAGGAATTAGTTATCAAATACTATACAGCGTGTTTTAATTTTACAAAACTAAAAATAAACTTTTTTGGTGTATTTTATTACCTGATTCAGTTTATAATATATGTTAACATCATAGAGTGCTATCTTCATAATGAAGATTGGAGGTCGATAGGCAAAACTTCCTGCGATCCTATGTTGTGCTCTTTAAAACAGGAAATCTCAATCTGGCCCACGTTTGATGTCGTTCTTTTGAAGTCTTCTTGCCTTTATATTAAGATCCATAGGGTCGGGAGATGGATATTTTCCGTCTCATTTTTGTAGCGTTTGAAAACTAAGAAAAAGCATCTTCAACCGCTCCAGTTGCGCAGAGATACCTCACTAAGCGTATTCTACCGTTTGTATCATGGTGAGTGTTCTGAAGAGCCATTTAGCCTAATACCACCCTTTCTCTTCTTTTATAAAACCACGCGTGCTGGTCTACGTAGTCACAGCTACACGGTAACTCACATCCCGGCTAGGACCAAGAAGTTCTCTAACTCTTACTGCAGCCGTGTCTTTAGGCCGTGGAATGGTCTTCCGGCGAGGGTTTTCCCACCGTCCTATAATATCGGATTTTGTAAGCGTAGCGAGAAGAGATTTTTGCTTAGATCGAGGATTTAAAATAAATACATGATTAACTTTAAAAGTTCTTATTAAAATATGTACATTAGATAGACGCCAGACAATCACACGGACTTCCCATAATCACATAGTACGCTATACTTGCCAAGCGTTGTCCATTTCAAGTATGCAATAAGGGGCCATTAAATGGATTCAAAGGAATTATTGGTTTGCAGTTGACGACACTTAAATATTCATACTGAATGTGAAATCGTAAATGTTTTTTAAAGATCATTTTCACATATCACCGTCTTGTATTTAAAAGGTATGAAATAAAAGCCTTTGTCTTTCACCTAGTATTTCTAACCTACCTAATAAATTTAGACGTAATTTCTACAATTGTTTAGAATTAACGTTAATCACTGTATCCACTTTGAGCTTATACGTCATGCCCAACTTGACCAGTTATGCAGTTGATCGACGTTCTAATAGCACTAGTACACATGACATCTCTATTAGGTCTGTGCGGATATTTAGAATAGTGAATAGCAATTTTTTTGGCGAAAGTGGTCTATCATTGGCCTAATCCTTCTTCAATTTCCATCAGGAGAAATTATGGTCAAGCGTAAGCCTCTCTGTAATAAAAAATAATTCATCAAAAGTTTAATTACATGTTTATTTTACGTATTTTCCTAATTTTATGTAAAGTATATGAAATTTAAATTGCTAATAGAAATACAAATGAATATATAAATACCACAGATAAACATACACAAATACAATTAGCTTTATTTATAAATTTCGATATTCTATCTATCATTACACTGAACCCCTATTGGCGTATGCAGAGAATATGGAACGCCACGTTTTTCTATTCATGCAAACCTCTTCCGATTTCTTAACATGAGTCCCTTCATGCACTCTCGCGGTCTCCGCTTACTTTTGACATTACCCTCCATCAGAACTCTCTTTATTTGGTCTGTGTAGATAAGTCTTGGTCGGCCTCGGCTCTTAATTCCACTCACATTCGTATTGGTTATCTTTTTTTGTCATCCTTTCATCATTCATCTTCTCCACGTGCTTGTACCATTAATACCATGCTTTTTTGCATGCTGTCGATGATAACCATTGTGTATTCCTCTTCGTTCCTAAAGCGATACAGAAGCGTTACTCCGTAGTTCTAATATTTATGTAATGATCCTTCGATATTTTATATAAAAACTAGCTTAAGTGAGTTGCTCTGTAGAGAGAGAAATTTATTAATTAAACAAATTTATTTTACAATTTTAACAAATACGCCTAATTACAAACTTACCTGTAGAGAGAGAAACAACATTTGAAGCTAATATTACGGATTATGGATAATTTTATATTTAAATTGTTTACTGTTTTGTAACTGTTTTGTTTACTGTGTGTTAACATAACCTCCAAACTTAATGTCATCGAATCAATGTCGCCAACAGTTCCATAAAGTAAAGTGAGTTCGGATACGT
The DNA here is from genome assembly GCA_036320925.1 of Automeris io. Classification (NCBI taxonomy): domain Eukaryota; kingdom Metazoa; phylum Arthropoda; class Insecta; order Lepidoptera; family Saturniidae; genus Automeris; species Automeris io. The sequence goes on from JAUDJH010000008.1 coordinate 1,695,783, forward strand.
TCATAGATCATACGCGTTAAATAAACTTTATTTAAATGAAGTGTCACACGCTTCGTTTACATTTATATAATTGATTTTATAATATTTAGAAACATAAGTGACATACAAGATAAGGATTAGTTAAGCAAAAGAAAACAAACATATAAAAGTCCCAAAATGAAATTGGAAATCACCCCGTATTACCGAAATAGGGGTAAGAATTTGTTTCTTAATCCGGGTCAGAAGTTTGCTACCAGTTGGCTTTGACAACATTTCTTGTAATTTACTCCGCGAGGTGTAGGTTAACCAAATCTCACGGCTTGTCAGGGATCGTCGTTGTTTATATTTGTATATTTATTGTTTAGATGTTTTTATTGTTGTCATGTGTAGTATGCTGGCCAATTTGGTGTTTTCATGTGAAAGGTTGGTGTACAGCTAAAAAACCCATCCGACAATAAATAAACACTATCGCCTGTGGACAAATACAAAAAAAGAAATATCACCAATACCTTGCCGAATCAGAAAATAGTTTTACACACCTATTTTGAAAAACCCCATCTCACAATCCAGAGGAATTATTGCACATAGTAGCTTATTTCACCAACATTAATGTGTCTGGCAAGAATTTTCTGGAGAACCACACTGTTTTCGATACTTTTCTCGATAAAGTGACTACTCTACACGTCATGAAAAGGACAATATGATCCTAGAACCAATGCCAAGTAACAAGAATCTATTGGCAATTGTAGTAATGCTGACTTACATATACCATTACAAAAAATTTCTATTTGTACGAACAGCTTCGCTGCGTTGCTATTTTGGCTTGCTATCCTCTGAGCTTTGTAGATGACTTTACATCGCTGACGGATTTTACGGTCAAACGTAGAAAGACATAGAGGCGAAAACATACTTTACATACAAGTAAACTTATAACCTTTGTTTTTGCCTCCAGAGCTTAAAATAGCATTTAATAAACGACTATTTAATTCTTTCTACAAAATAATGTTTCACATCTGTCAGTGTCACCGTATTATCTTTAATAATTAAATAATTCTAGCATTACCCTAATTTAGTTTCTCTTTGCTGTGTTTTCAATCTTGTCCCTGTTAAGAGCTCCGTGTTCATGGTAAGCCTAGCGTGCGGCAGAATAAATTTGTCCCCGAAATTCCCAGTCAAAGCACGAAGTCACCGACAGATGTTTCCGTCTGCTTTGTGCAGAATATTTTCTCCACTTCATTGTTCAGTTTGGACTGTCACGTTTTTAACCGCTGTCGACAGGGGTCCAAACACTTTTTAGAAAATTTTCTTCTTACACCAAAATATTTAAAATTAAATTTTGTAAGAATATAAACGTACAAGCAGTGGTAGTGTGTTTTTTATACAGCCGTGAAAACACTGCCTACCTGCTGTTTTAGTTCCAGTTATTAATAAACTTCTATCAGCAAACTTGATATTAAAAAAATATGTGGTTGTGCTAGCCTAGTTAATAATGGACCGGTTTCCATGCGCCGCAGCGCGAATTGTCGTAGGTTCAAATCCCAGAACGTATCTTTGGGTTTTTGCAGCTTATGTAATGATTTAGGCATCACATCACCGGTGAAAGAAAACATCGTTAGGAAATCCTGAGGAAGCCCCCATGGCGTCTAATTGAAATGCTCTGAGAACGGCGATCTGCTGCGCTACTGGTCGCGGTGGTCACGACATATAAGCTCAAAGTGGATACAGCCACTTATGTATCTCTGTCACCCTGTAAGAGATATATATTACAACATTATTATTATTTTTATTTACGACATATTATTATAACATTTTAGAAAAGTATTTTCAACAGTATTACTATTTTATAGCAATCTTATAAATACAAATATCTAATGGATTTTCATCCTTTGATAGTCGCTTTCGTATTTGGACTACACGGTACTTACCATCAGGTACTCTGTAGTCACTATGTCGAGCCAGTGTAAAAAAAAACAAATGGGTTTTTTCAGGGACCATAGTATGAAGAGATAGTACATACATATATACATAGGAAACTGAATACGCGGTATAGGTTAAAATAATTGTTTTATTTATTACGTCTAAGTTTCAAAGGAAAACAAATTACTAATTCAAAACTGCAAAGCTCTATGTCAGCCATGGAAGCCAGTGAATTCGGAGCAAACAAGCATGGGCAACTTTATTTAATAGAATTAATATGATTAGCTCAAATTAATCATATAATCATGATATAATATATATTCATGACGATCTAATTTCAAATAATGTTGTCTTATTTTAGTGAAAGGTTTAGGGGCGTGGAGACATACGTCCTGCATCACGCGAGGCAAACTGTTGTTTAATTTAGTTTACATGTATTGATAGACTCTAATGCTAGTCATATTGTTGTATTGCGGTAGTAGAAATTATATTAAATGTAGATGTATTTCATAACTTATTGCGTTTAGTTATAAAAATTTAATGAAATAAAAATATCATAACAATATTTTTGGATTTGCAGGTCAATATTTGTACGGTACTTCGATAGCTCCGCAACAGTGGCACGGGCGGCCTAAAGAGTTTCACTTGCCGTGACCACCGGTTCGCCAACTCCTCAGGGGCCCCTGCTTCTCCTCCAGGAAACTGGTGTCTTTAGGGTCTTCCTCGCACACTTGTACACTTTGGAATCGGATTATGTTGGTAATGATGAATATTTGTATTTTTTCGTTGCTACTCGGCGGATGGGTTGAGCGAGTGCCAAACTCAATTGACAACCCGTGCGGTCTTTCCAAAACTGAATCGAAGTTGCTCGCACACATATTCGAATACGGAACAATATGTGCGATGATTAATAGCTCTAATGGAAATTATATTATAATTAAGTTGCAGAAGTAAATAATTTGAGTTGTCACATATGTTCTTATTAATGAGCATAACGGATAAGCGAAATTTCTTTTATACAATTTTTGCCATATAGTAGTTGAAGAAATAATTAATGAAGTTCACTTTAAGAAACACAATGAGCTTCAACATCCATCAATTTCTTTTGTCTTAAGAAAACCATTAAAGTGGATATTCGAGACGCTAAAACTTAAAAGACCTCTCGTATAAAAGGAAAAGGCTATAGTAACAGAACAAAACCTGAGGATAGCATCAATAAACTATCCAGACTCAACTTTAATTAAATTTGGTATTGTTCTTAAAAGTGGGTTTTTAATTTATGAGCAGGTAGCGATAAAATCATCGCTGTAGGACGATGAATGATATATCATCATACGACCGACGATATCTTATAGGAATTCACGACCCTCAGCATTGAGGAATGCGACGCGAGGATGAACAAGTAATAAACCGGCTAGACGTTAAATTGCGGAGATCAGTAAAAGAAGGTAAAGTTTAAAGTACCAGGGATTAGATAGAATATTTGAAAGAATGAATGATGTTTGAGGAAGGTTATTTTCCCTTTTTTTATTCTGACCATGAATAGTGTCTGCACCGTAGCTAATGATAAGTACAGCGCAATCCAAAAGCCGAGTACAACTATCGAAAGAAAAGTACCTGACGATAGTCGTCGAGATCATGTCGGCCTACGCAAATATCTCTTCACGATTCGCTTAAAGATCCTTATGTTATAGGACGAAGGAAAGGTGCTCGCCGGAAGCCCATCCCACAATCCAGTGACCCGACAAATGTAAGAGAGAACTTCTTACTTCTAGCTGCTACAAAAGTCATCGTAAAACTGTAGCACGGCAATCCGGTTCTCATCGGTTCAATTCTGTTATGAAAGAAAGATACTGAAATAAGATTTCAGAACTCTTCAGAACACTTGCGATGATAAAAACGATAAAAAACGCTAAGTGAGGGAATGTCGTTGCGCAGCTAAAGCATTTCAAAGTGTCCAGAAACGTCCTGATCATTCTCAATGCGGTCAGATCTTCGCTACCCCCTACGCAGAGCATCAAGGGTATACTTTACAGAATTATACTAGAGATGCGAACAGTATTCCACCTAAAGTCTAACCTGCGCTTTATATACAAGGTACATCTGACCGGGCGTGAAAAAACGTCACACCTGGTCAAGATATCGAGGCTACAGGATTCTCTGGACTAAAACCTATATAAATGCACTTACTTGAAGTAAGCTCTATAATTTGAAAAGTAAATCTTGAAAAAAACCTATATCAGGGCATTCTGTTTAAATCGCTATCATTTTATAATTCAAGGCAAGCGACACAATATAGCTATACTCCGTAAAGCTTGTAAATTTCTTTGCTCTGCTTTATTCAACCGAACAATAATGCAGAGAATCTAATTTCATTATTATTAAAATAGACAAGGCATGTTTAATAATAATTGATTTAAAAACATATGTTTCTGACATTTATTTTGTAACTACAATTAAAACTATTATGGCTTTCAATTAAGTACGAATGAGAAAAGTCAAGATGAGTTTGCGTGACAGTTGTTTATTTACTATTCTGTAAAAGGTTCTCTTAAATCTTAATAATATGGAAACAATAGACCATTTCCAAAACAAAAGTTTGAAAGTAGTCTATACGAAAATGCTAAGTCCAGTACTTAACAACCATGTACAACTTAACTTTCTAAGTCCCAGCAATTTATCTCATTAACCACAATCCCCTAAAGCAATTTGTATCAATTTCTGAACAGAAGAAATAACGTAGCAAGGAATAAAGCCTCAAGAACTTTCGATCCTCGGGGATATAACGCGCTCTGATTGAATTACTTTATAGAAGTTCGTGTAACTGACGCTGATTTCATATAGACAGGTTATGTTACAGTTTTTTATATTACAAAAATTGAGGATATTTTTAAAACCGTTGCATTATTATTGAGGACAATTAAATAAAAGCAAAGAATAGCGGAGACCAACAATTTAGGATTCTATTTACAGTTGCCATTGCTATGCCTGTGTAATAGCGTGCAGCGGAGGTCAAAAATTGTGGTGAGCTTCTACCGCTTGTGGGATGCTTGTAAATCAGAAGGGAATCTTAACTTGAATCATAATTATTATTTATTTCGCACGAGTTTTATATGATTCGCGTGACTTAGATATCGCAGTGTATTACAGTCACTAGTGCGTCGATTTTCATATGAGTATAACTTTACACAACATAGCACCATAAGAGGAATACATACGTTTAGAATTTAAATGGGAAATCGACTTCAATCTCCATGTATAGAATATCCTCATGTATCCCCATCCTACTACCTCAAAATTATTCAAACAGTTAATATTTCAAGACCAGAACCTAAGGAAATCCGTAACTATGACGTAAGGTAAATAGATTCTTGAACTTAACCATACGATAATCAATTGAGGTTCTCTAGTAAGTTCCTCACCGAATCGTGTTATATTCGGGAAAACGTCCCAAAAGTGGAAATATCCGGGTCAATTGCTCCGGGCGCGGTGAGTAAATAAATTAACCGCTATCGGATATCCGGGTAGGTTCTTTCGATGTGTCGGAACGTATGGAAAAAAGGTTTCGGATGTAATGGATTTGGGTTCGATCGGTATTCGGTGGTCTGGGGAGAATTGCGGCTTGTCCATGAAATATTTCAGGACATGATTTTAAGATTATTTTTTTCGTAGTAATATTTACAGATAATTGACCTAGACCCAAACAAAGCTCAAAAGTCTCCTATGAGTATTAGACAAAGATATTCATACCAAAGAATATGTACCCAACTACGAAGGAAATACCAAATTGAATACTCGTAGTTACCAAAAACATTTCTAATTTTTCACAAATTATTTCCCCATGTAACAAAATGATCTTCTGTTATATAAATTACGTTCTTAAATGGAATCAAAAGAAATGAATTAGTAGACAATGTTATTAATTCTAATAGTCCAGTTGGTTACAACAGGATTTTGTATTTATATTTATTTGTTTTTGTTCTACGTGCATTTATATGGAGCTGTACCTTTTTTTTTACTTGGACCGTCCCGGCCGCACGCAGGGGGTGGCACAGCCGAGGTGTGCTGGACTTGTACCGGCTAAAAACCCCAAGGTAACTACTTCTGCATGTAGACGGGAACTGTGGGTCCTGTAATCAATTCTCCACAGCCCCGTCATATAGAGCTGTACCTATATTAACAAAAATTCAATATATATGGTATGTGTGCTTAATATACATTATAGCATGTAGACGCCGCCCGATATGTAATTGTCGCCCTAAGGGTCGTTAGGGTGTTACGAGACGTGCGAGGTAAGAGGATGCGCGCACGCACGGGATGCTTGCGAGCAGTCGACTACCGAGACGCAAGGCGAGAGTACGTGCGTGTGCGTCGCAGTTCGGTGTACCGTAAAGTGCAAATAAACAGTAAAACGCCAAAATCCGTGTCTTTCTACAACCACACCCACGACCACCGGTCACAACATTTATATGTAGGGTTATGTGTTTGTTCATGTGTATGTAGGTGCATATTATTATCTATGATACTTGGAAATTGTCACTAGTGTTTTGTATCTATACTCTATTGTTCCCCTGTTCCCCTCCTGGTTTTTTTCTGCGCATTGACACAATAAATGGGTATCAGCTGTAAATCAGCGCTGGGTGGCTCAGCTGGTTGCTTAGCATTAGCTGAGCTAACTTTTCTTTGGAGAATCATCATAACACAGAGTATTCTTTTACTGTTTTGTATCCCGATTAATCTATCCTTGGGTATTGCGTACCTATAAAATGTTATTTTCCTTTTTTTTTCTTTTATAGGTGAGAATAATGTTCTAAAATTAATAAAATCCACTCCGTTTGTATTCGATATATGTAACAAAAACCATACTACCCATATCCAAACGCTCGATATAACCATTTCCCCAGAGAGCGCAATGAGAATTCAATCAAGCATTCATTCAATTAGCCATGTGATTGACGTGGGGATAGGCAGGGGATTAGAAACGGAACGTAGGAGTTACATTTCTTACTCTATCGTAGTGACTGGTCGAGTTCGGAAGAAATTGGAATATCAAACTGTTTTGATTGAAACCTGCTTTCCTTCCAATGCAACTATCATCTCTTTAGTTTCTAATTGAAGTTTACATATTTACCTTAAGAGATATTTTACCTTATTAACATTTATTGCCATTCATGAATTCTTGGCATTACTATATTTGACTTTACTTTTCCTCAGAACACTCTTTGTTTGAATTTTGAGAGATAAGTTTAGAACAGTTTTGGATCTTCCATTTAAATTCACCAGTTTTACTAATTGTTTGAAAATAGATATTTCTAAATATAGTGATCTGTTATAATATAATCATAATGGACTGCAATTCCTTTACTTGGAGGTACACAATCAAAATTAATTGATATCAAGTATTCTGAAAGTAAAGGACAGGTTTCAATCATTTATGAATCTATTTGTACTGACTTGGGGAGCTTTTCATCCATTAAAACAATTTATTTTATAAAACATTCTGATAATCTATACTAATATTATAAAGCTGAAGAGTTTGTTTGTTTGTTTGTTTGTTTGAACGCGCTAATCTCAGGAACTACTGGTTCGAATTGAAAAATTCTTTTTGAATGGAATATACCATTTATCGAGGAAGGCTTTAGGCTATATAACATCACGATGCAATTATTAGGAGCGAAGAAATAATGGAAAATGTGAAAAAAACGGGCAAAATTATTCATCCTTGAGAGATTCCATTGCGTGCGCTGCAAAAACGGTTCAAGATACCAAAAATATATGTATGAAAGAATTATTCCTCTTGAAATGATCTAAAAAAATGTCCGCGACAGTATATGTCTATCTTTTAAGATTAAGTCACTAGAACCGTTTTTATGGTAAACAAATTTGGTCGAAATTAATGCATTATTTGTTAAGAGTTGTATCAACGTAATAATATTAATCTTTATCCAAATAAATGTGTTGTTGATTAAGAGTATTTAATTGTGAACAAAATTGTCTTTGACATCATTTAATTTCAATGAACATCTTAGAAGATATTACAAAACCTTATATAGCAAAACAACGTTTGCCGGATCAGCTATAGTGTCTTGATAACCGCGAAACTCGAGAACGGCTGAACCGATTTGACTGATTTCTTTTTTGTTGTGTTTGTTGAAGTCTGGGGAAGGTTATAACAGAGAGAAGATTTTAAAAAATTATCTGAAAAAGTCTAAAGACAACACTTTTCTATATTCTCATACAAAAGATTTGTTATAAGTCAATTTGAACTTTAACACCATAGCATAAAGTTTAAATGTTAGTGGACGGGTTCCGGGAAGGCAAAACAATTATTGAGTGACGTATAAATATTAGGTCCTTACATATGAAATTGGCGTTTTGTATGGCAGGAACAAAAAGTCGAATATTTTTTAATATAATATATTTCATTAATCAAAGTATGAACCATTATTTTCTATGCACTTTTGCCATCTCATAGGTAGTTCATTGATCCCTTTACTAAAAAAACCAGTCGGACGGGAATCAATAAAATCTTTGAAGGCGATTTGGACTGCCCCATCGGAGTTGAATTTTTGCCCTTGCAAGAAGTTATCCAAATTTCGAAAAAAAATGGTAATCTGTTGGAGCAAGGTCCGGGGAGTACGGAGGATGTCTTAGACTTTCCAATTGAAGCTCTTCTAATTTAGTAGCCGTCTGTTGCGCAGTGTGTGGTCTAGCGTTGTCGTGAAGCAGCAGTGGCGTGGAGCGATTGACCAGCCTAGGTTGTTTAGCCGCTAGCTTTTCCATCATGGTTTGCAATTGCTGACAATAGACATCAGCCGTAATAGTCTGGCCAGATTTGAGAAAACTGTAATGAACAATACCGGCACTAATCCACCAAACGCTTACAAGTATCTTTTTTGGGGTTAATTTTCGCTTGGGGCAGGATTTGGCTGGCTGGCCAGGATCCAACCATTGCGCTGAGCGCTTCCGATTATCGTAAAGAACCCATTTTTCATCACAGGTAATGATTCGGTTTAAAATACCTTCATTATTGTGCCGGTTTAGTAATGTAACGCAGCAGTCGACGCGGGTTTGCCGGTTTGCTTCAGTCAATTCGTGAGGTACCCACCTTTCAAGCTTTTTAATCTTCCCAATTTGCTTCAAGTGAATTAAAACAGTTTTATCACTAACATCGCAGCCTGGAGCTAACTCGGACGTGGTTTGCGATGGATCCGCTTCCACAATAGCCTTCAACTCTTCATTATCAACTTGAGTCTCAGGCCGTCCACGGGGCTTGTTCTGCAGGTCGAAATTTCCAGAACGAAAACGTTGGAACCAAAAACGAACTGTGTTTTCTTTTGCAACACGACCCCCATACACATCATTCACCCTTCGAGTTGTTTCCGCAGCACTAGTGCCACGGCGGAACTCGTACTCGTAAATAATGCGATATTTTTTTAAGTTTTCCATTTTGTAAAATGAGTGACGCAGACAGAAAAAAACAGAAGAAAAAACAAATGAATGACGATCATCGAAGCACAAATACATGAGTCTATAGCTGTACAAATTTGAATTTGGAATTCCTTACCAAAGAGGAGAAATTTGTGATTAAAGTGGCCAGTACGAAAAACGCCAATTTCATATGTAAGGACCTAATATTAATGTCAATTTTTATACATATAGCATTAAAGGCCAGGTTCCTTCAAACAATTTTCAAAAAACAGCCGACAGGCCAATAGCTATTAACATTAAAAAAAACAATTTGACTTTGTTTTAGAGAAATAGGGCAGAACAAGGTCTGCCGGGACAGCTAGTCTCTATATATATATATAAAATTCTCGTGTCACAATGTTAGTTACCTTACTCCTCCGAAACGGCTTTACCGATTTTTACCAAATTTTATACGCATATTCAGTAGGCCTGAGAATCGGCTGCTATCTATTTTTTATACTCCTAAGTGATAAGGGTTGTTCACCCTTAACATATTTTTTTTTAATTTCTGGACAGTTTTTTTGTTTTTATTTTTCTATAATGTGGCATTAAAAAATACACACAACCCTAAATTTTTACTCTTGTATCACCAACCACTATTTTTTAATAGCCATTTTAGTCATTAAATCATTTTTCATCCCGCTCGATAACTGATCAATCATCACCTAGAAATAACTTATATGACAAAACAACGTTTGTCGGGTCAGCTAGTAATATAATATATTTGTTAGTTTCTAAGTAAGAGTTATTGATATAATAAAAATCTTTAAATTTTATATTAATTTACTCAAAATTCTTCATAATTTGCTTTCGTTGTGTGCGCTACTTTATACAAAATAATAAAAAAGCCACCACTCTCAGTATATTACGTAAAGTAATCGACTGTAAATCATTTATTTAACAGAATCTAATATTAAGGATTGCCTTTGAGAACGCCGGCAGGTTTTTCACGAATCGCAAAAATACATCCTTTCGATTTTGTATCGAATTGCCTGCATGTACAAATTTATTTCTATCGAAAAATGAGACAGATATATCCCTTAGTATATCGAAATAAGATTGGGAATTGCGCAAAATTAATATTGTATTGGAAGGGGTGCCAGAAATATGGCGGCCGATGAATGGGAAATTAGATCGAGCTATGGAAACACGATATTATAATGGATGAGATTTTCCCATGGCTACGGGAAAATAAGACGTCTCCCTTATTGCAAATACTGTTGTTTTTTACGAGTGAATAAATGAAATGTATTTTAGTATCTACAATTCTCGTATAATACGATTTAGGGTAATCTCGATAGATTTTTTTTTATAGAATAATATAAGAATTTCTTTGTTATAATTTTACTTATTGCGCCAGTCTGCAAGTTTATCTGAGTTATCGATATTATATGTGTTTAGATGATATTACATAGCCAATCTACTTGGCAAAACATAATTTATTGTTATGGGAAAAGTTTTTACTGAACCTCCGCGCGCGTTTTCAGTGACTATAACGTCATCAGCTAAAAAAACGCCGCGGAATGATGGATGACTATAGTCACCGGCAGAAAAACACTGCTTATACATAATTGGTGACTATATTTATTATTCACCCGTATTCTTTTTCTTATTATAATTAATTTAACTAATTAATTAAATTAACTAACAATTACACTTTGAACTAATCCCAAATTAAACTTGCCCTTGTACTATGGGTACTAGACAAAGATATACATACTTAAATACATATATATAACCATGACTCGTGACAAACTCATCTGCTCATCACAGAAAAGTTTACCACTACTGGGACTCGAACCCAGGACATTAGCATCGTAAGTAGGATCGCTACAAACTGCGCCATCAGGCCGTGATCTTATGAAAACTAATAAAATTCGTTTTGACGTTTAATGACGTTTAACGTTTAATGCTGATAAATGTGTGCGTTTGATGTGTGAATCACGGAGCCAGGTTTCCTGCAAAATACTTTGCAACGACGACTGCCGTAGCGAAAGTGTTATCCTTTGTAATATTTGAAGGCAATTTGTAAATGTATAAATGATTACATAGTTAAATTGCGTTAGGTGATTGATTCTCAGAGCTAGAAGAAACTGTAGCTCTCTGTATTGCCGTGGTGGCTGCCGGCAGAATAGAATAGCACCCCCCTCTTCTTGCCGAGGTGTCGTAAAAGGCGACTAAGGTATCTCTTTAACACTGCAATTGAACCAGGCGTTCAGATAAGGAAAACTCGATCATACCTGCATCCCGCTCCCTCCCGATCGTACTGGTTCTCCATTCCATCGGGCCTGAGGGAGCTCGGACGAGAGAGTGCTTTTCTGGCTGCGCGTCCAGCTATGCACTGAAATATCCCCTGCGCAATTGACTGTTTCCGTAAACTGGACCTCGATTTTCTGAATCGGTGTTGAAACAGTCGCCGTGGCCGAATCCGGCTTGGACATCATCTTCACCATTAATATCAACTTGATTGCTATCCGGATTAGTAAGCTGAAATAGCAGCGAGTTCACCTCGAATGTTGAAAAATCGATGACGATGAATTAGCAATGTAGCGTGAGGCGACCATCAACAACGTGGAACAACTTCTTACGAAGGGTAAAAGCAAAAGCAGATGCTACATTCTTTGATTCCACCAGCCCCTTACCACCACAAAACCACTAGACATCGTGTCGGATACCATCCGTATGTGGTGGATGTTCCTTATATCCGCACGAGAAGATTCGCTTCTACATTCATCATGCGAACAGCTAAGGAGTGGAATACGCTTCCAGCGGCCATATTTCCGCAATCTTATGACCTGGGAGTCTTTAAGAGAAGAGCGAATAGGCATTTGCTAGGCGAACGCGTTTCATCATCGGACTCATCTTCACCGTCCACCAGGTGTGATTGAGGTCAAGCGTTCGTCTATAAATATAAAAAAAAAGAGAAAAGCTGAAGACTCGACTCATTAACGTTTATAAGTAGAGTCATATGTCCAGCAATGGACTAAAGTAGACATCGGATGTGCGTATTCCTGAGAAAATGAAACTTGATGGATAGACAGACAGGCGGACTGCAAACGGGTCAAATAAGGAATTCTTAAATATATATAAACAATTTAAATGAAGATGTATTTTAGGAAAAAATGTAGCAAACATGTTAAATAAAGAATACAGAAGTAAAAGAAATTCAATACTAAATATTAATCTCTCAAAATTGCCTCGGCCTGGGCGCGTTAGAAAGGGAACGCTGCTTTGTAGGTAGGGATATTTACTTGGAAAGGCAATCGTAAATTATGTTTTTGATTGAAATTTAGCAGGCGGTATTGATAAAACGGCTATCGTGTTACATTTACGTATTTGCATTTAAAGGGAAACAAATAGAAAAAATGGTAAAAATAAAATTATATTTAGAGGAAATACAAAAGCCAGCAAAGATTCAACAAAAATAATTGATCAAAATATAAATGAAGTTAAAAACATGTATTATAAAACATGTATTATTATAATCAAAAACAGCAAATAAATAATTTTGAATTAATATAATAATAATTGAAAATTGTAACCTCATGAATTTCTTAAAGAGACTAATTTAACAACGGCAATTGAAAAATGACTTTATTCCCAGAATCTTGCTTTTAATAATGATTCACAACAAATATTTTTTGACGATAATAATATTCTTTATTCAGGTAACAGAAACCAGATACCTGAAAGCAATTTTATTAATCTGATAGATTTTTCTATCAATAATATTTTGTAACCAAAAATGGAATAAATAATTTTACATACTTGCTATAAAAATAGCGGTTTAATAAACAATATTTTAAGGATTATCAGGCTCAATGAGAGTTAAAGCTTAATTATGAAAGAAATATGCCTAAGGGAGCATATTAGGATGATATACTCATAAGGCTTTTATAAATAATGAATAAATTAAATGTAAGATTTCAGGCGTTATAATACACAAGTTCTAGGAAATGTCGTAAACCGTTCACAGCATCTGTGAAGGAGCGAGTGCAGTGTGAAATACGGCAATTACTTCGAGAGCTTCGCGTCACACATCCTGCTAACTCTCGACGGAAATGGTGATGTTCGTCAGTTATCGATATCGATAAAAATATCAACTGCCGACAGTGTAATCTTATCTGCGTTGATATCGTAAGTAACTACGGCTTACTTACATTACTTACTGATTCAAACAAAAAGTTTTTTGAATCAGGATGTAACAACTTTAAGTTTTGTTAATAAACTTCTAATAAGAAATAGGTTATTAATTCTAACCGTCATGGTAAATGATTTATTAATATGATAGAAACCATGAACATGAATGAACATATTTTTTCTACAAGTAAACATTTCGTCCTCAATTACACCACGTGGAAATTGAAAATAACACTGCGATGGAATTGGTTTGCCTAGTAAATTCCTGGACACCCTTTAAACTAACATCTTAATCAAAGAGAGTTCCTATTAATTTCACAGTAGGAACTATTGCTTTAACTTCATAAGTTGAAAAAATTCGCGCTTAGCTGATATTACAGATTAGTCTCAAAATTTTAAGTTTTATAGCTCTTTAATGAATGAGGGAGCATTTTTAATCGCATATTAATAATCGCGAGCATCGATAAAGAAAAATTGTGAACTGTCCCATCACTAACCATTCGCAGATTACAAGCTCCGTCTCAGTAGTCCGCAAAGTTCTCAAACACGCTTGTGGTCTAATGATCCGAGTGTTCACCACATACCTATTAGAACTTACTCCATATACGTCAACACTTTATGATGTTTATTCCATAGTATACCTACTATTTTTTATCCTGACTTGGCACAGTGACCACATCACGTCTGATGGTAAGTATAATGTAGACTAAAAACGATAAAGTCTATTAACGGTAAAAAAACACTATCGATAGTCCCAAACGATCATGCCGGCCCCTCACATTTCGTTTAAAGGACATATAGCATGAGACGCGCCCGATACGCGTTTGTGGTAAACGCCCTAAAAGTCGTTAGGGTGTTATGGGACGCGTGCGCAAGGGATGCTCTAGCAAAAGCAGTCGACTACCAAGACCCGAGGCTAGAGTACGTGCGTGTGCGTCGCAGTTCGGTGTGCCTTAAAGTGCAAATAAACAGTAAAACGCCAAAATCCGTATCTTTCTACCACCACACCCACGACCACCGGTCATAGACCCTATATAATAGGCTTGTAGTAACGCGCTCGCCAGAAGACCATTCCACAGCCCAACGAGCAAAAGTAAGAGTTGGAGAACTTCTTAGTCTTAGCCGGGATGTGAGATATCGTATAGCCGTGATTCCGTAAACTAGCGCGCGTGGTCCTACTATGGAAGGTAGAAGGAGGAACAAGGTTAAATAACTCTTAGGAATACTCACCGTGATACAGTCTGTAGAAAACGCTCAGTGAGGAAACATCTTTACGCAACTGGAACTGTGTTTGAAATAGGATTTTGGATCTTTTCAACCTATTTCGTTTACCTCATTGGCCTAAATACTCCATCTGGAAATAGAGGATAAACATTTGCGATAGCCAGATTAAGAATCAAGAGTTAAGGTAATGGGAGCCGAAGCTGCTCGCGTCCGTAGGCTTTACCCTAGTTTCCCTACACGTGACTCCTGGGTGGTGCTAAACGAGCAGCAGCGAGGTGGTAGGGTGTCGGTGCACGTCTGGATCGCGACCACAGTACATGGGTGTAAAGCCCGTCATAGTGACCAGTTTCGGCTTGTCGCGTTTCGGGATCAGCTTGTGTATATCCAGTAGCTCATATACCTAGAGACCTTCAGTCGTGGTATATGTGGGCTGACATGACGATGTAGACTATCAATGGATTTTCATCCTTTGATAGTCGCTTTCGTTTTTGGACTACACTGTACTTACCATCAGGTACTCTGTAGTCACTATGTCAAGCCCGTGTAAAAAAAAAAGATATCAGATGTAGGTTATCTCGGCAGTAGACTTGAGGAAACCTGATGATGTGTTCTACGCATCACCTGATACAGAGGTTCTGAAGAGGATCTCTTTAAACCCTTACCATTTTAACCTCTCACAGAGCTGTTTTTTGAAGAAGGCTTTTCGTTCGCGACGTCGTAAGTCAAATAGAGATTCTTAGGCCTGGTTAGCAGTGAGTTGAGACAGCTGGTATTAAGCCTGTAGGAGTCTTAGGATCTTATGCAGGATTTTCCCCCGGGTTACAAAAAAAGATTGATTATACTTAATGGGGACACACCTGTTATGAAATCGGTATCTCTTAATTCAAATAACCCAATTAACGTTATCTAAGTTGTTAGCTGGCTATAAATTTTGTAATCTGGGAAGCGTGAGGTGAAATTCTTTATAACATGTTGTTTATTCTTGTATACCGAAGATTGTATGTTTTAAAAAAAATAAACGGAGAAGTTTTCTAGACCAAACTAAAGCTCTCTCGCGTCTGTGATGTCAATGTTTATTTTGAATATCCTCAGATTAAGCCTGATGGAAATAATAATTTATTTTTTTTGTTTTAGCAATATGATAGAAACGACAATTTTCACTATGGTTACGTATTCAATGAAAACGTAAGAAGAAGCTGCTAATCGGATAGCGCTTAGCCAGAAAAATTTCGTACCTTGTGATATTGCTTTGATGATATAAAAATGTTATTAATTTTCACGTTTCAATCAGACATTAATTTTTCGCAACTCGACGTCCATTACACATATTTTGCCGGAGACTGGGTCAGCTTGATTTCAATAATGCCAGCCCAGTTTCACCAGAGATTCATCAGCCATTTAATTTGTCGGTTCCAGGAGGGATCTCAGTGTGCTGGCATGGTCACTGACCTTAATAAATTTTTCCACATCTTCACTATTAGAGATAATCTTCATATCGCCCAGAGCTGCTGCAACCAGCAGCGTGGCATAAGAAAGTTACATGAAAGCATTAATTACTCAGCTATTGGATATTGCTAAATGCATTTGGCACCTTACATATACTGAAGCGATTAAAAACAGTTTATCATAAATCACGAAAATTTGTAATGGTAGTATTTCTATTATTTAGGCAAATTTTATAACCGATTTACATAATACTCGTATCAATCTGTAACATATATATTCGAGAAATAATTTCGTGTAAAAATATCAAAATTACTAAAATGCTATTATTTTTCACAAGGAACTAAAGTATATTCTCAGATCACCTTAACAGCTTTATAACCACAAGTAGCACTAGAAACAATGAGACCCACAGCAAGCAAAGTGAAGAGTTTGTATAGAATTATATAAATCGTATTCCGATGAAACACCAATGAAATGCATTATATTAAAGACTTCGCAGTCATAATTAGTCTCAAGTTCTTAAAAATTTACGAGCTAATACAATAAAATTGTGTAAAGAAAACTGAAAATATTTTAGAGAAATGCAAGTTTTATTTTTATTATTTATAAGGGCTTTTGCCATTTTGGAATATCAGCCCTATTGTACCCAATACGGTGAAATACACCTCAGGGAGTCGCTCATGAGTCAATGCTACCACGTCCACCGACAATTTCATGGTATTTCCTGTCGGATCACATAGGACGCCATGAAAGGCACTATATCACATTAGCTGACGCTGCATTGGCTCATGAGCGACTCTCTTATTCCGCTCACACTCCATCAGCAAGTGATGCAAATCCTCCCATCTTCCACAAAATGCAAGTTCTGATATAACCCTGTACCCTGTTCTGTAGGCTTTACCCTAGTTTCCCTACACGTGACTCCTGGATGGTGCTAAACGAGCAGCAG
Source organism: Automeris io (assembly GCA_036320925.1). NCBI lineage: Eukaryota > Metazoa > Arthropoda > Insecta > Lepidoptera > Saturniidae > Automeris > Automeris io. The sequence continues at coordinate 1,712,908 of JAUDJH010000008.1, forward strand.
CGAGGTGGTAGGGGGTCCGTGCCCGTCTGGATCGCGACCACAGTACATGGGTGTAAAGCCCGTCATAGTGACCAGTTTCGGTTTGTCGCGTTTCGGGATCAGCTTGTGTATATCCAGTAGCTCATATACCTAGAGACCTTTAGTCGTGGTATATGTGGGCCGACATGACGACGTAGACTATCAATGGATTTTCATCCTTTGATAGTCGCTTTCATTTTTGGACTACACTGTACTTACCATCAGGTACTCTGTAGTCACTATGTCGAGTCAGTGTAAAAAAATAAAATAAAAAATAACCAGAAAAAAATACAAGCTGAGGTAAATACTATGAATAGTGATAAAACTAAAGTATTGATGTACCTCAAACAAAATCTTTTAGTCTCAAATTGAGCAACATAACCTAACAGAAAATTTAAATTGTATAATGAATGAATAAAATAGCTGAATCTTGTCACTTGCACCAAAACGAGAAGCCCAAGACCGCAAATGGATGGAGTCCATTTAATCTCGTGGGATTTAATTGCAGCACCTTTCGATTCGCCGCCGGAACGCACCGACCATTTATAGGGTCCAGGATTTATTGACCACCGACGCGATTGCTTTAGACACTTTTAAAACACATTTTTTATTCTCAGAGATATTGGTAGAAAGTAGTCTTGTAACTGACTTCCATACTTTATGTAATACGTATAATTTTCACGCTTTAATTTATCCCATGATACAATTACTTGAAGCTTCATCTGCTCAGGTACATGGCCCATTAACTGTGTTCAAATTCAAACTAAAAAATATTTATAAACAGATCTGTTACAAACACTTCTAAAATTAATCAACCACTGGTTTGGATAGCAAGTTCAACCGACAACAGCCGGCAAGAGATTCTGGCCATCAGTCTTTTCAAAATATTGTTCCTTAAATACAAATTATATTGAATCCTCTTCCAGAAATTTATGAACTATATATATCTATAATATATAGCCAAGCACCTTTATCTGCCAAATAACCATTACCTGCCCAAATTCATAACCTATATCATAATTCATATCTTTAATTCGTGGATCGAAAACTATACCTCTCCTTTTCAAACCTGTGTATACGAACAGAGATGCATTATAGTTGCTATAGTAACAAATCTAAGATAGGCGATAGGATAGTTTATTCATTTCAGCCTTTAAGATATTAGTAAGCCTTCTTTGTCAGTGATATTTTTACTAAATTCTTAAATTTCATACTTCCCTCAGTATCCCCTCCCAAATGCTCTAAGTGTTTTTTTTATAGAGACGGTTCAAATATAGGTCCTAAAGAGTTATTGAATCGTATTCTATGTTTATCTTTTTAACAGGAACATAATTTAATTAAAGAAATGTTATATAACTAACTAACAGCTCACGCTTGTTAATTTTTTTATTCTGACTCGACACAGTGACTATACAATACCTGATGGTAAGATTTCCTTCAATAATACGAAATCTTCCATCTCTAATCGAGAAATGTCGCTCGTAAAAGACGCTTTGCTCGTGCGTGATTTCTGCAGGATTAGATGTAAGTCACTAGAAGTTGGAAATGCATCCGATTGGAAAGAGGTGAAAGATGTGGATGTAGTAAATTGGACAACTTCTTAAAATTGAGATTGCTTCAAACCTACATCATTAATAGAGATTGTATTCTTGTAATGAATTAAAAGAAATATTAAAACGCACCAGTGGAACATTTTAAGTTTCGTAAATTAGCTACATAATTATTAGTTGATAATTCTTTGTCTGGATTTGCAGTTGAGATCAGAGAAATCGTTTCCTCGATTAAAAAACCGTATAACAAATTTCTCACGATAGTTAGGGATGAAGAATAATTGGAGACACATGCTAGCACGGTGGGCTCATTACCAAGGAAATATGGCCCGAAAGCGTATTAATCCATAATTGCATGCATATGTGAAGCCACGCCACTAATTATGATTTACTGAAGGAAGCACGGTTTTTTTCTGCTGGTTAAAGGTAATTTACTGGTCTGGTTTTAATTTCATTTGTAATTTATTTAGTATTCATTCTTCAATGAATAACTATCCTATTAATTTCTTTTAGCTACAGACTCAGTTAGACCAAAATATGCTGTGATATTTTTATCCAAAGTTTAATGAAAGGGAGAAGATAAAGAAGAAATGATTTAAAAATAAATTAAAATAATGATGAAAGTAGATTTAATGCAGTAGAGATACGATCTCTTATATGCGGAGTAACGCTTACGAATCGTGTTAGGAACGAAGAAATATAGTGTTTCAAAGGGTTTTAAAGATAGTGCCATCGACATCATGCACAAAAGTATGCTTCGGTGGTTCAGACACGTGGAGAGGATGGATGATGAAAAGATGACAAAAAGGATAAACAATATAAATGTATGTGAATATGAGTGGAAATAAGAGTTGAATCGGTCGGGACATGGCTAATAATATAAAAACAAAGCGGTATCGGTGAGAGTGCATGAAGTAGTAAATTAATATTAAGGAAGCGAAAAAGGTTTGCAAGGATCGAGAGAAATGGCGTTTCATTTGCTCTGTCTACCCGTGATCCGTGTCCGATTCGGCGTGGTGATATATAGATAGACTTCGTACACGTGGAAATACTATTTTTGTTATGGCAGTAATTATTTCAAGCTGAAATATTTGTACAAATTATAATATAGATGCCGTCGATTGCTTCTTATATAAATTTAATAACACAGCTATGAGTTACATTTTTATAAAAAAATATAATATTGGGAGTATTTACCGGTTAGGACTATAGTCTTAGTCCGGTCCGGTAGTATATTTAATTTGCCTCCGTCATAGTAGCCTTATGCATACAAAGTCTCAGCCCGATCGTTTCCAAATTGACAAAATAAAAAAAACTTTCATCCCCTATTTTATCCCCTTGGGGGTAGAATTGATCAAAATCCTTTCTTAGCGGATACCTACGTCATAACATCTACCTGCATGCCAAATTTCAGCCCTATCCGTCCAGTGGTTTGGGCTGTGCGTTGATAGATCACTATGTCAGTCAGTCAGTCAGTCAGTCACCTTTGAGTTATATATATTTAGATTAGTTTAACTTAAAGTCATTCCTTCCTTGAAAATTCAGATGATTCGGTTAGTGTAAAACATCGATTTTTTGAACGCTTAAAGACCCCGCGTAAATTTACATATTGTAATAACAAATAAAGAGAATCGCCAAGCAAATTCTTTAACATTTTTTTAAAGAAAGTTTTTTGTCTATATCTGTACTACGACAAACTTGAAAACTAAATATATTAACGGGACTTGGGCGTGAATAAACTTACCATTAATGAGAGCTTAAAACAATCGCCAGAGCTCCTTTTTATTCATTAGAGCTCATTTTATAAAACTGATAACAGAAATAATTGATTTAAATAATCATCGGTATGGAACCCAGTGAATAAAAAATTACAACTTCATTGTGAGTCGTGATAATTGAAATTATCAAAAGCAAAAGAGAATATAAGAAATCATTTTCCATCCCCGACGAAAACTCCGCGGCACATCTGTCTCTTCGTAACCATGGCATGTGTAAGCAGGTCGAATCGTGGATCCATTATTATAAATAATTCAATACACGTATAAGACCCGTTGAAAGATTTATAATGCGGAGAAAACGCAAAGGTTTAAAATACTGGTTGTCCTAGTTTGGGTTTCAGCTGATTTTAATGTGCTGCTTTGTAGTTGTTTGTCTAATTATTTTTTTATTATTTATCTATTTTACGTCAGTTCATCCTATTAATATTTCGACAGTAACGCATCCCTTTACAGAACACGGTAAAAAGTCAGTTTCTGTGATGCGTACTATCACAGCACAGTACGTAGTCCTATATTCACACAGCTAATTTAACTGTAGTGAAAAAAAAATACATAAAGAAATATGTTTTATTGATGTAACGAACTGGATTAATACAAAATAATGTTTTTATAAACCAAGGTTCCTAAAATTAGTACTCAAATGGGATCTACAGATAAGTTAAAATTGTTGTTTTGACAGTCAACATACGAAAAGATAAACAATCTACGCGTCAGTTAAACAATGTCATTGAAATAACCGGAATAACTGAGCAGGTACCCATCAACAATTTTCTCCTAATTTCGCCTCAACCCTCAGGTGATGCGGGTCGCGGGCGACACAAATTAATCCATTTAAAATACATGCCCGATCCGGCCCGAAATGTTAGACATTGAATAAATAAAATCTACATTCCGCTGACCCGAATGTGGTCCGGAGTTATTTTAAGAACTTTCCGAATTCAACTTTGTGGTGAGGGTTGAGCACAGTCGCTCTGGAGATACACGATATATAATATTATCAATTTGTATTTTTTATACTACTGCGTCAAAAATGTATGCGTATCAAATACCATCCGTATGTGGTGGACGTTCCTTATATCCGCACGAAGAAATTCGCTTCTACATTCATCGTGCGAACAGCTAAGGAGTGGAATATGCTTCCAGCAACCATATTTCCACGATCTTATAATCTGGGAATTTTAAAGAGAAGAGAGAATAGGCATTTGATAGGCGGATTGGTACATCATCGCACTCATCTTTACCTTCCACCAGGTGTGATTGAGGTCAAGCGTGCGACTGTAAATCATAAAAAAATGCGAATTTAGACACCGTGTAGCAACTGATAGAAATGGGATGTGTAAGTGCCTTGAGAATGGCAATTAACTGCGCTACTAGTCACCTTGGGCACGTCACTGGTCACCTTGGGTAGTGTACAACCATTAATGTATCTCTGCTCACCCCATATAGCGTGGTTAATATATTATTATTAATTTTAACTTAATATCTCTACGCGTTCTTAAGGAAAAGGATCTTGATATTTAGACAGACATTCGGGTAAATGGTCTTATAGGGGTTCCTTTTGAGATACGGAACCCTAAAAATCGAAATACCGTCAATCAAAACTCACAAAGATCAGTAACTCGACTCCCTCTATTATTCTCTACTTATTATTTCGAAATAAACCCTTTTTGAAATCCGACACGCATCCTCTCTGTCGAAAAATGGAAATTAAAAAACTATGGGAACACGAATAGTCAATAGGCACTTCATTTTGTGTTTACTGTGTAAACCGCACGAGATTCCGTGGTATCGTATTGCCTCTTCAACACTAAACGCATCCACTCTTTGTATTCAAAATAGCATAGTATACATCAACAGCCTTGGAGGAAAATTTGTCGATATAGTACAAATTTAACCAGTATTGTACTATGGTGACTTTGAAAAAGTAGTGTCGTAATACGTTTCGTGGTAGGGGAAGAACGGATTGCATATCCCTCAGGAGCGTTGTAAGTTGAGTGAACCCGCCTTAACCTAAATTGTGGACAATAGTACCATTGTCTTGAAGCGTTGAGAAAATTTCTTGATGGCTTTAACTAGTAAACAATGATAGAAAGCGGCGTCTTGCCTTCATTTTGTTGACAGTTACTTATAACCATAATTGATTTAACACGTATGTCGCTTTCTTACACGGGCTCTTCTAAGTGACTACAATGCAACTGATGATAAGTATAGTGTAGTCCAAAAACGAAAGCGACGTGTACCGGACTGTTTGACTACGAATGTATGTCAATTCCTTTTCTTTTTTTGTAAATTTACTACGATATTCTTCTCTTTACTAGAAACTAGTATTATATTTTAATTGTTTTTCATGCTGTGGTATCCTTTAATTGTGAGGGTATTTATATGTTCTATTTTATGTATCATGGTTCTTTTATGCCGTGGTGGCTGCCGGCAGATTGGAATTGCACCCCCCTCTTCTTGCTGAGGTGTCGTAAAAGGCGACTTAGGTATCTCTTTAACACCGCAATTCAACCAGATGTTCAGAGAAGGAAAACTCGACTAAACCTGCATCCTGCTCCCTCCCGATCGTACTGGTTCTCCATTTCATAGGGCCTGAGGGAGCTCGGACGAGAGAGTGCTTTTCTGGCAGCGCGTCCAGTTATGCACTGAAATATCTCCTGCGCAATTGACTGTTTCCGTAAACTGGACCTCGATTTTCTTAATCGGTGTTGAAACAGTCGCCGTTGCCGAATCCGGCTATGATATCATCATCAACATCATGGTTCTTTTATTTTCTTACTCACTGTCACCCATTTTGGGTACTGTTACGGGGTGGGTCTTATGATAGTTTTTTTTTAAATACCTTTTAAACTTTGAATTTTGATTTTATTGTAGAAATAAGGAATTTTACAGTTGACTGAATCCAATGGGCGATAGAATATGATTAACTTATATTAGGAATTCACTTTTAATGAAAACTGAAGTAAACAAAAGTGTAAGGTTGCATTGACGTCAATCGACATACAATTCCCCGCGTCAGCGTTATGCATTAAATGCATGGACGGTGGATATGGGTTTGTAACAGTACCCAATTATGTAAAACAAATAAAATAAGAGTTCAATTATTACATAAAATTAATATTAAACTTATTTCTAAATCTCACACAGGTCCATATAAAATGCAGAAAAATAAACATCTTACAGACGGTTTTCTTCTCATGTTCCAATTTAAAGTGAAAGTATAAAAATGAATCGAAACAATAATTCAAAAAACAACTCTATCAATCAAATTGGAATGTAATTAATTTTAATTAAATCTAATTTATTCCCAGACACAACGTTGCACCGACTCGAGCGTTCAATAAATTCTATATTTACAGTATGTTTTGAAAACCCTGTCTGGCCCGAAAGAGACATATTGGTGACACGATAGCATTACCAAAATACTTCAGAAAATTATATTATTCGTGACCAATAAAATATATATTATAACATAAAATTGAAGAATTTAAATTATTTTACATTCGATCTGTGCTCAGATTACTTACAAATATCAGTTTTGTATTGGTAGGGCGATTGCCCGAACTGGGTCATGACCACAGTACACAACCTAGAGACCTTCATTCGTGCGTGGTATATGTGGGCGGACATGACGACGGAGACTATCAATGGATTTTCATCCTTTGATGGTCGCTTTCGTTTTTGGACTACACTATACTTACCATCAGGTACTCTGTAGTCACTATGTCGAGCCAGTGCAAAAAAAGCTAAAAAACTAAGGAAACGATTTATTGAATAAATGGTACTTTGATATAACGAGGGTCTTGATTTACTAGAATGATAATTTGCTTTCCTGTTTTCTTTGTTCACATACTACGTATGCTCCCAGTGTTGCCATTTATATATTTTCCCATGAAATTCATTTTTATTTTATTCGTATATTTTACTTTTTAACCAAAAAGGATACCCTAAATGAAATATAATATCAATAGCTACCAATTAATATCCAGGGCTTGGAAATGGTTTTTATAACACACTGTATCTTTAGAATTATATTCGTCAGCGTAATTAATTAAGGTCATTATTTTGTATGTTTTAAATTTAGATTATTTTACCTAATGTAACTAGGTTTTTCCCATGTCTTCGTTCGCATTGGTGATTATCGAACACATCAGACTTTTTTATCTTGACTCAGTATAATGATGCTTGCATGCTTGACATGCTTGACATGCTTGATGCAGTCCAAAAAACAACCATGACTATCAACAGTAAAGAAAAACCTATCGATAGTCACAGCGATCATGCCGACCTGCACAAATATCTCCTCACGCTTCGGTTGAAAGACCCCATATCCGAGTTAGGCAAAATGTCATCTGATTGATGATTAACGATTACAAAATGTCGTCGTAATTTTAATGTAGTTGCTCTGTAATCATGATTAAATCCATTCAAAACATTAAGGAGTCATAAATGTGTATGCAGTTTAGGATTCCGTATTGTTTAAAACATAGATGAGCAAAATGCAATCATGTTAATGATGAAAAACGCAAAATGCAATCGTAATAATTTTTATCAATCTGATTATATTTTGCCCATCTATGGCCCATATTATAGACGGTGGGAACTCTCTCAACGGAACTCCATTCCACAGCCCAAGGACTCGCCTAAAGTAGGAGTTACAGAACGTCTTAATCTTAGTTGGGATGTGAGTAATCGTATAGCTGTGACTCCATAAACCCGCGCGCATGGTTCTATTATAGAAGGGAGAGGGTGGAACAAGGTTAAATAACTCTTCAGAACTCTCGCTGTGATACAGTCGATAGAAAATGCTTAATGGAGCAATATTTCTGCGCAACTGGAGCGATTCAAAAGCTGAAGCTGGTTGTGTTTGTATTAAATATATTTTAAGGTTCCTGTACCTCGAAAGAAAAAGGCAACTTTTAGATGATCACTTTATTGTCCATCTGCTTTTCTGTTTCTGAAGTCCTTTTTTTGCAAAGACTTTAAGGCCATTTTTGGATATAAGCATCTCCTAATAAGCGGCATCGAATATGCTCCCGAGATGTGTCTCATCCAATCGCCGTCCACTGTTCACATGTCGCTTCATATTTCCCCTTTTTTTGGTAACCCGGGGTAAGTCCCTAACGGACCTCAGGTCATGAGGTTGACCCACGGTGTGTCGGACTTGCATCGACTAAAGCCCCCGGGGTGTTCCTTCACCCGCCTGCCGAGTGCCGAGGGCAAGGCTGAGCCATCTTCCTCGGCACCTGGCGACGTCTAACCTTCTGCAGGCCCCGCCTTCTTGGCAAGAAGTGGCTAAATAGTCGCCACCCCCCGCGTACACCTAACACATTTGGCGGGGAGAGTGGTGTAAAGTGTCACCCTCCCATCATCTCCTTGATTTGTCATTGGAACGGTGTGCGGGAACACATCGCACACCGCTCACGCCTGGATCTGGGCGACGCGCTCTCTCAAGCACGCCGCCTGGCATATCTCCTGTTATGGAGGAAGGCCTCTGGCGAAAGACCTCCTCCGACGTCTTGTCCAAGCTAGGTGACGGATTGGGCTATCGGGGGTGGCAATAGTCTCCCGAACCTGCTCCGCTGCCTCTTTCGCCTTCATTGTCTTCTCCATGAAGGAGAGGGCCGCCTGCCATGTCCTGTCGCTACTGACCATCGTATGAGCGAGTGCCGGCAGCGACAGGTCACCACCCACCATCCTGTCATATTTCCACATGCCTCTCACACTACGTTGAATAAATTTTAGCACCAAAAATTGGACTCCAAGATTTTATTATCTCGTATTATTGAGATATTTGTTTAATTGAAAACTAATAAAATTGCCGTAGGAAGTAATTTAATGTTACAAGCAAATTTTATAGTCCCACTTCTGAGTTAAAACATCTGGTGTACACTGTACACTAGAATATTCTAAATAACACTATAAATAACACTCGTAACAACCATAATAAAAGTTAAGTACCCCTATATTCTAGGCACAGATAGCGTAGTTTCTAGACTTCCTATGTCCAATGGAACACACATGCGACAATACAATTCATAGAATTTTAATAGAATTGGATCAAACATTGGACAGTTTGATCAAATATTGTACAATATATTTTAAGAATAGCTGACCCGACGAACGTCGTGCCGCCTAACAGTTAATGAATGTCGTGTTAACTTTACCTGAATCTACTACTCCTCTCCTAGACCATTTCTTCTCCATGCTCACCTCATTATATCAAAGAACCTATAAAAAATGCATAAATATGTCCTTAACTCCAAAAAATAGACTTTTTCCCGTAGTAAATTGCATCCTCTATTTCAACCCCTTCAAGTTTTATTTTCTCAACCAAAGGGAGCATGTTTCAGAAAACGGCACACAAAGGTTTTTTTTAAAATGGCTCGTCAAATTGACTACGACGCCCCTAATAGAAAGAACATTGTAGTCCAAGATAGGAAACGAGCGCTAAGGGATGAAAATCCATTGACAGTCGCCATCGACATATCGGTACACATATACCACGGCGGAAGGTCTCTAGGTATGATGATATTCTAGCCGGTTTCGGCCACGGCGACTGTTTCAATGGCGATTAAGAAAATTGAGGGCCACTTTTCGGAAACAGTCAATTGCGCAGGAGATATTTAAGTGCATAGCTGGACGCGCAGCCAGAGAAGCACTCTCTCGTCCGAACTCCCTCGGGCCCGATGGAATGGAGAACCAGTACGATCGGGAGGGAGCGGGATGCAGGTTTGGTCGAGTTTTCCTTCTCTGAACACCTGGTTGAATTGCGGTGTTAAAGAGATACCTTAGTCGCCTTTTACGACGCCTCAGCAAGAAGAGGGGGGTGCTATTCTATTCTGCCGGCAGCCACCACGGCTAAAGGTATATGAACAGCTGGAACTACACAAACTTATCCCGAAACGCGACAGACCGAAGAGAGTCACTATGACGGTTCTTGCACTGTGTACTGTGACGGTTATGGATGTGGATTGTTGATTGTGAACGATGAGCTCCTTCTTTACTTCCTTACTTCGATTCAAAAACTTATTTTATTCCCAAATTATATATTTATCAACTATTAATACGTTTACAATATATTATATAATATTTTTATATTCTAATAAATTTACATGACCATTCCTTTTCGTTTTTTTTTTTTATTTGGGGAAAATCCTCATGGGACCGTCTCGGTCGCACTGGGGGGTTGAGCGAAACCGAGGTGTGTCGGACTTGTACCGGCTAAAAACCCCAAGGTGACTTTTTCTGCGCATTGACGGGGACTGCGGGACCTGTAATCAATCAATTCGCCACAGCCCCGTCGCGCCGCGCCCGCTGGTCACAAGCTCGGAGTAAGATATCTTCCCCGACAATGCTCATTGTATTTAGGCAGAGCACGTCACAATGCTCTGCCTACTTCTCGAGGGTCGCTAACCAGTCGCTTAGGGCCCCCACCCTGAGCGGCCGTGACCCCAAAGGCATCAGCCAACCGGCCGTGGATCGACCGATCGGCTGGTACTGATGTGCCGGGGCGGTTGCCGGCACCCCGGTGTCTACTTCGAGCGGCCTTCTGCCGCTCTCGCTCTGCGGCCTCCTTCTGGGACATGACGTCTCCACAGAAGGAGAGACCATTCCTTTTCCTGGTTTAAGACGCAATCTTTTTCATCAAAACAAAAAACATTCAATTCGAAATTTAAAAGCCGATCTTAATTTTTTTTTTCATTCTTTCTTACAAAACTCGTTTTTTCTCAACGGCCAACATTATATTAATGTCATAGATATGTAACCTCTTTTTAATTTACTCTTTCCATCCAATCACTACAGTACTGTGGTCACGACCCAGTTCATGAACTACCTGAAAACATACATTTTCGAACATATAGTATTAAGAAGGATAATACGAAAAAATGGAAATGCTTGCAATCAGTCACCTACGTATTATTTTTAAGAGACATTTGATAATAATTGCCGGCTTATTTCTGAAAAGTTGAAAGATGATATTTCGTCACGCTTTTACGTCTTGGGGTTCGTATTACAATAATAAACGGAGTATGTAATGTAGTGACTAATAGACAGAGATGGGCAAAATGGAATCTGATTAATGATTAACGATTACAAAATGTACTCGTAATTTTAATTTTCTTGCTCTGTAATCATGATTAAATCCATTTAAAACATTAAGAAATCATAAATGTGTATGCAATCTGTTATTCTGTAGTGTTTAAAACATAGATGAGCAAAATGCAGTCATATTAATGGTAAAAAACGTAAAATGTAATCGTAATCATTTTTATTATTCTGATTACATTTTGTCCATCTATGCTAAAAGACTACTTAGAATATTTTTTTAATGTTTACACTTGACCTCAATCTCTTCATGTTAAGTAATGATGAGGACAAAGACGAAACGCACTTGTCTAAGAAATGAGTGCTCGAAGATTCTCATGACGTATTATTCAAGATACGAATTATCTCCTTATTCCAGGGAAGTTATTCGCTCCCTGACCCTTCCAGCAGCCACCTTCAGCCTCATAACTGCCTCGCAGAAGGCTGTGACTTCGTGGAACATTTCTGCCCACTGCCACTTCAACTTTCTAGCCCGTCTGGCTATATCGCTATCTCCCGTTCGTCTACAGATTCCCAAGGTCAAGAATATTTCAAGTCTTATTTGGGGACCGAATATACAGGGTGTCCCAGAAAGAATAGATAATCCTGAAGCGAGTAATAGTACAGTTATCTAGCGCTAAAAAAAAAGAAATTCCAAGTGGCGCCAAAATTATGAAGTTTTTTTAAAAAAATGCAGTTTTGTTTACCTGACTGTACTTACACGTGAACCACGGCCGCAATTTAATGAAATTTTTATGTTTTTGGCGTTATCTTATTCCTTACAGACATTACTATTAGAAATGCAGTAAATATTATGAGTACCTACTGTACTTTTTTGGAAAAAAAATTAACTTAAATATTTTACATGAAATTTGATAAAACAATTATTTTGACAAAGCTTGAAAGCCTTTCGTGAAAAAAAAAATATGTATGAAAACCTAAGTGGGCAACAACACATACATAGCTGCGCAGAGATACTTCTTCACTAAGCGTTTTCTACCCTCTGAATCACGGCAAGCTATTTAACCTTGTTCTACCCTCTGCCTTCCATAAAAAACCACGTGTTTACGGAGTCACGGCTATACGGGAACTCACATTCAAGCTCGGACTTAGTTTTTTTTTTTGATAGCCCAGTTGAAATCCATAACGGACCTCAGGGGGCGATGAGGGTTGCCCCCCGGTGTGTCGGACTTGCACCGACTAAAGCCCCCGGGGTGTTCCTTCTTCCCGTCTGACCGGGACCAGAGGTACAGCATCATACTCTCCTCCGACCCTCGGCAACAACTGGCCTTTTGTCCTTTTGTAAGGCTGCATCTTTACACTGCGAGAAGTGGTGTAAAGAGCTCGGACTTAGTTCTCTAACTCTTGGCAAGTCGTTGAGCAGTGCAGTGGTCTTCCAATCAGAGTATTCCCACCATCCTATGATATGGAGAGTTTCAAACGAAGAGTGAAGAGATATTTGTGCATGCTGACCTGATCCCTGTGGCTATCGATGGGTTTTTTCTTTACTGTTGATGATTTTTTTGCAATCAAATAAATAATTTCAGAGATTACCTGTTAAATAAAAAAGAAACTTTGTCTCTTTTTAACATTACTGTGGTTTTAATGAGCAGTGTTTTAAATGCTTATGAACGTTTACAGGGCAGAAGAAATATGAAAGCATTTGGTTCGACTTGTATTCATAAATCTCAAAGTTTGTTCGTAAGTGTCGATAAATGGCGAAAGCGAGTTGTTGCTGCGAGTTATAACGAACGCGTTATGTTATTTAGAACTTCGGAATGGTCGCGTTCACAATAAAATACCAGAGCAAAGTATAAAAAATTTATTTTAGCTTTATGAACTATCGTTGAATGAATAATAAAACAATACACATAGATAATTACAAAAGCAATATGAAGATTATCATTCAAGATATTTCAAGTTACATTTTTTTTAATATACAAGCGAACGCGTAATCCCAACCACACCGTTTTTTTACTTGGGGAAAATCCTCATAGGACTGTCTCAGCCGCACAGGGGGGTTGCGCGACCGAGGTGTGTCGGACTTGTACCGACTGAAAACCCCAAGGTGACTACTTCTGCGCATTGGCGGGGACTGCGGGTCCTGTAATCAATTCGCCACAGCCCCGTCGCGCCGCGCCCGCTGGGGGAACTCGGGGGAAGATGACACCTTCCCCGATACTGCTCGTTGTATTTAGGCAGAGCACGTCACAATGCTCTGCCTACTTCTCGAGGGTCGCTAACCAGTCGCTCAGGGCCCGCACCCTGAGTGAATCTCAAACACCTAGTGGAAGATGAAGATGAGTATGGCGATAGAAAGCATTTGCATAAAAAAATCCTATTTAATTTCTTCTTATAGGGTCTCAAATCATACGGCCATGGAAATATAGTCAAACCTTATTCGACTCCTTATCTGAACACATAAAGTAGGTAAGGTAGGTAGGTAGGTAGGTAGTAGTTTCCCTACACGTGACTCCTGGGTGGTGCTAAACGAGCAGCAGCGAGGTGGTAGGGCGTCGGTGCCCGTCTGGATCGCGACCACAGTACATGGGTGTAAAGCCCGTCATAGTGACCAGTTTCGGCGTGTCGCGCTTCGGGATCAGCTTGTGTATATCCAGTAGCTCATATACCTAGCGACCTTCAGTCGTGGTATATGCAGGCCGACATGACAACGGAGACTATCAATGGATTTTTATCCTTTGATAGTCGCTTTCGTTTTTGGACTACATTGTACTTACCATCACGTACTCTGTAGTCACTATGTCGAGCCAGTATAAAAAAAAGAACGAAACTTTTATAAAATTCAACAGTTAAAAAAGCAGTCACTAAAGACACATAATAAAATGATTTTTACTATTAAAATATAATCTTGTAGACTATTTTTTCTATCATCTCATATCTAGACGCTATCCTGCGTTATACCTTAAAGTATGTCTACTTCATCACCTGCATACCGAAGTCGCTAAAACATCTTATTGTGAAATACAAAAAGTCTGATTGATCAAGACTATGGTTTCTGAATACAAAGTTTATCATAGTGACATGCTAGGAACTGTGACCTTTCGGGGTCATTTTGAATATTATTTGCTTCCAAAAACTCAGAAAACCTCAATGTAGAATGTCTACACTTAAATGATAATGGTGAATAATAATGGATAAGTTTCTCTTTTTATTTTTAATATCAGTTACAAGAATAAAACCTCTATTCTTTAATTATACAGATTACAACGATTTCCTTCTTTTTTTACACTGACTCGACAAAGTCACTACCAGGCACCTGATGCTAAATACAGTGTTGTCCAAAAACAAAAGCGGCCATCAAATGATGAAAATCCGTTAATAGCCTACCTCGTCATGCCGGCCCACATATACCACGACTGAATATCTCTAGGTATACGAGTTACTCGATATACACAAGCTGATTCCGAACCTTGACAGGCAAACCACTATAACGGTCTTTACACTTGTGTACTGTGGTCACGACCCAGTTCAGGCAATCGCCCTACCGCCGTTTACTGCATCAAATATACAAAGTTATCTAACAAAGTATTCCAGTGTGAACGGAGATTGTCACAGAATTCAAATGCGCACAAATAACGAAGCACGGAGTGTAAGGCAAACATGCGATCAGTTATATTTAATTGAATACTTAATGACTGCCTGAGTTCCAGCATGTGCCGTACTGTTTGTACCCTGCCTTGCATGCATTTGTGTTGTTGTGTCAACATTTGCTTCGTCTAATTGGATTTTGTTACTAAGCTATTTTATACATGCCATGCCATTCTAAAGATCCGATTATAATTTACAATAGTCCTTCTTTCTCGTCCGAAAATTATATCTTCAGCTATGAGATAAGAATCCATTATAAAAGCATCACAATGATAATTCTTAAATTCTTTAAGCATGGCGGAAATAATTTACTCTTAAACTGTGAACCCGATCATGTCATACAAGAACACCGGATATCCAACTTAGCTGTTAGTCATTTATAACCATATCGGTAATAAATGCTTTGATGTATCAATGATAAGATCTATCATTTCATAGATGCATGAAAACATTGCATGCCCTTACGATGAATAAGTCTGGAATAAATTGCTTTAATTTTAACAAAAAAAGGGATGAGAGAGGGAGAGGGGGATATATATATATATATATATTTCTTTTATATATATTCTATTTTCACGCCATCTATCTTCCACATGAAAATAATATAATATTTATTTGCATTATGTAATATTTACATTAATTATGTGTCCTACCCAGTCCAAATACACGGCACTGATTTTGAGGTATTTAGAAAAATATCCATTCCATGTAACTTGCTAATTGTTTATTCCAATATCTCACTGGTAGTAATTGTTTTGGTTAAAAACATTGGTAAATTTCAGAGTATTGTACTTCTCTAAATACTTCAAAACATAGTTCTGATTTCAGAATCCCTGGGAATAACATTTCTACAATTTTTATCTCGGGTCTTTAATACCTTTGTGTATTGTGTATTTGTAGCTCACGTTGAATTGAACAACTATCATAGAGGAACGCTTGACCTCAATCACACCTAGTGGAAGGTGAAGATGAGTCCGATGATGAACCGCAATCGCCTAGCAAATGCCTATTCTCTCTTCTCTTAAAGACTCCCACGTCATAAGATCGCGGAAATATGGCCGCTGGAAGCATATTCCACTCCTTAGCCGTTCGCATGATGAATGTAGAAGCGAATATTTTCGTGCAAATATAAGGAACATCCACCACATACGGATGGTATCCGACACGATGTCTAGTGGTTTTGTGGTGGAATGGGGCTGGTGGAAATGATGCGTATTCTCGGTAGATTTTGCTTTTCGAACTTCTGATAGATTCATTCTTTAAATAAGGTTATATTTCATTTTATTTCATAAGTCGATTTTCCATACGAAAACATTCATGCTAGGATCTTCGATCTAAAGTATTATGTTCTTATAACGTTTCTGATCACCCACATCGATATAAACGGTAGATAATACTTTGATGGTAATTAAAGGCACGAGTCTAGCCGGGGGCAGAACTAGTAACATTATAATTATTAACAGCAGCCTTTAAATAATATATATATCCCGAAGCAATAGCTGCGATTTCTAACGATTTAATATGCGAAGATAAAAAGTCATTTACCTCCAAAGAACACAATTACCGCCTCTAATAACAGCATTTAGCTGCATCATTTATAAAACCATTCTTAAACTCAGAGCTGATTTATTGGAGGCTCCGCTTAAACGTATAATTAAGAAGTTTACCGTTGCTCAAGTCAAGATTACAGTTTTAAAGAGGCGAGATAGTCCAGTTTGGGAGCGACTTGATACGCTGTAAAGATATGAGGTTATGCGGGTCGTAGTGTTAATGTACTTAGACAATTTTAATAAAGACAAATATTAATTACCACACACAACTAATAATTAATATTGATGGTAATAGTGTTATAGTAAAATTAGAAAGAAAGAAACGTTTACTAAGAAAAATGGAACAACATACACATTTATATAAAACAATGAAAGAAAAATACATTATATTATATCATGTATAGTGTTTATTATCACCAATCTCAAAAGGCACTCTGCTCAGTGTATGCTGAGCAAGGATGTACGTGCTCGCTATCCATCTATCCATGAAGAAACTCAAAAGTGAAATCTGAAAGAATTGGGTGAGTTTTAAGTCTAGGATAGGTAAAATAAATATCAGAACCAAGGCCATATTTCAACAATGGAAGTTTGCTTCAGGCTACATAGCTACATTCGTGAATTTAATCCAAAAAAGCTCATCAAAGCATTTTATGCTAAAACCACAATTATAAAAGCCCAAATTAACTAACACTGTACAAAAATCTTAATAATCCTCTCTTTTTAGTACATGTAAAAAGTATTTATATAGAACTGGCTAAATCAAGAACAAAGTTATTCGGTTTTAATAGGCATTGAACTCTCGTAACTTTGGTTATTTAATTTCGGAAGTTAAATTCAAGTTAGAAATCAATTATACTTTTAAATTAGAAGACTCCCTTAGATAAATAGATGACCTGCTAAAACAAAGGAAAATTATTGAATGGATCACTTACGCCTGAGAGCGAACTCTGAGACCGTGGTACCCATATAAGGAACCGATATTTTTGATACTTGATTGAACTCAAGCAATTTAATTTTAGCATAAGCAATCTTGAATTAGTATTCCAGAGTGAATGTAGATTTTAGACATCAGCATGCAAAGCCTGGACTATTCCGTCCATCACAATTAGCTTGAACAAAACGTCTTCAGTCCCTCATCTTCCCGGAGGATTAATTAGAATTGTAAACGACGTCGGAAGAGCCCTGCCGATCCATCCACTTAACTTTGAATCAAAATGTTTACAGCAAACAATCCTTTTGGAGATTAACTCCGGAACTGAAACGGCAAGGGAATATTTATTAGGGACGTCTTCGATTCTGAGCAAGTCTGTGGAAACAATGGACTGTATCAATTAAATTATCATTTTGGTATATGATAGGGACTCGCCTATAGGGAGTCTTAATCTAAATTTGCACAGTGGAAGTTAGCTGGCTTCAAAATGTAACTATGATCTATCGACATATACATATATACAATATTTATCAAAGAAGTAACTTATTTATGGAAGTACATACAGTATTTGCTTCTTTTCTTAATTGTATACAAAAAAAAACATTACCTTAATATTGAAAACACGACTTCAACCATAAATTAATTAAGGGCTAAAATATGAAGAAAAGAAAAATACATTTAAACAATCGATATTAAATAAATAGACAGACGAAATGCAAAGTGATTATTTGTATTAATTAATTATTACTACAGACATAAAATTTATATTGGCTTTTTTTACACTGGCTCGACATAATGACTACAGAGTACCTGATGGTAAGTACAGTGTAGTCCAAAAACGAAAGCGACTATCAAAGGATGAAAATCCATTGATAGTCTACATCGTCATGTCGGCCCACATATACCACGACTGAAGGTCTCTAGGTATATGAGCTACTGGATACATACAAGCTGATCCCGAAACGCAACAAGCTGAAACTGGTCACTATGACGGGCTTCACACCCGTGTACTGTGGTCGCGATCCAGACGGGCACCGACGCCCTACCACCTCGCTGCTGCTCGTTTAGCATCATCCAGGAGTCACGTGTAGGGAAACTAGGGTAAAGCCTACGGACGCGAGCAGCTTCGACTCCCAAAGTTTTAAAATGATAATATACTATTTGACCAGTAACGCTTTTTTACGGTTACTGCTTTGTGGAAGTTTTAGAATATTTTTTAATCCATTATTGATATGGCGTAACTTTACGTAGTTGTATCATTTAATTAGAATTATTATCAAGGGAAATTAATCAAGCTGAAATTAGCAAAACTTTAAATTTTGAGACTGAGAATTACCATAAAATTTTAAGCATCATTATTGCTTTGTTTATTGTTTTTGAGTTTGCCCTCCAGAGATGTTTAGAGACCAGTGAATCGAGAAATTGCCTCGAGTTTAGCAATGTTGATTTAAAAGAGTTTCTTACTTCTATTTCTTAGTATATACATTAAAATTATAAATTGAGTAAATTTGATTTTGATACATGAACAACCATTTATTCTAAAGTATTCAATCAAGGTATATGTTGGGCCTCCATAACTACAGTTTCATTATGATATGGACGAAATATGATTCTATCAGTAGCATTGAAATTCAATCAGCTAAAAACTCCAAGTCCATTTCATTTTGCAGTCTGGACGTATGCAGGCGCTCTTTGAAATTACGCTGATGCAAATTTTTGTTTGTATTTTTTTTTTATTCATTCTGTCTGTATCTGTCACATCAAATACAGAATTTGTTATTGTACAAATATTTATAGTTGATATATTATATTTAATACCAGTAATAATAAAGGTGTCTTTTATTTGTTTTTTTTATTTGGTGTCTCGGGGAAATCCTGCATAGGAACATCGGGGCCGATGTGAGGGCAGCAACCCTGGTGTGTCAGACTCCTACTGACTAAAAACCCCCGGGGTGTCCCTCTGATTGCTCCACCCGGGCCTGGGAAACCAAATTCATCCAAACGCCCGGAGAGCGAAATGCCTTGCCGAGGCTCCCTCTCTGGGAGGGGTAGGGGTAAAGAGCCCACCCTTCCAACACCTATCTAACAGGCGGCGCGCCGGACACTGCACACCGCCACCCTCTCATCCGGACAGCAGACTCCCTCAGGTCTACTGCCCGGTGTCTTTTGTATGTGTCCAATCGGATTTCAACTACAGGGATTGAGTAGGAAGACTGAGTATTTCTAATTTATTCCGTAACGATATATATAATTTGAGTTTTATTATAAAACTTTACTGTAAATTTTTTAAACGTTGCCCTGAAGACACATAGCCATGTGTTAAATACGTTTTTTTACACTGGCTTGACATAGTGACTACAGAGTACCTGATGGTAAGTGCAATGTAGTCCAAAAACGAAAGCGACTACCAAAGGACGAAAATCCATTGATAGTCTACATCGTCATGTTGGCCCACATATACCACGACTGAAGGTCTCTAGGTATATGTGCTACTGGATATGCACAAGCTGATCCCGAAACGCGACAAGCCGAAACTGGTCACTGTGACGGGCTTTACACCCATTTGCTGTGGTCGCGATCCAGACGGGCACCGACGCCCTACCACCTCGCTGCTGCTCGTTTAGCACCACCCAGGAGTCACGGGTAGGCAAACTAGGGTAAAGCCTACGGACGCGAGCAGCTTCGACTCCCAAAACGTAACGTAATACGTAGTAAGTTTGATAATCCTCCATTAATTGGTTTTGTTTGAAAAGCGATTTTTATTAGTTGATTTCAATTTTCCTTCTTCACTTTATCTACTGTATCCTTCTTAACGAAGTTTGTAAAATATACATCAGTAGGTAGTTATAAAGCGGACTGAGTGTCGACCCTTTGTTCTATTCTAGCTGTGACAGACAGGCAGCCAGACCGTCATGCAATATTCAATAGTAAATTGCAAACAATCGATACTACTTTAATATTTGATGTGTTTATTGCGCCTTTAGACATCCTGTTATTGTATTTTTTTACCTTTGATTTATAAGTCTACTGTATTTCTGACACGATAGTTATGGCATTATTTTACTTTGATGAAGATATATTTTGTCCTTGGATCAATATTATATTTTCTATCATACGCGATGTATTTTTTTTCAATATTATATACTTAAAAAGAAAGAAAATACCAATAAATATTTTTAATGTTATTAATGACTACGTTACAATTTCAGATTAAAATATCATCCGTCTCTTTAGGAGTCATCGAGGATAAATTTGTTTTACCTATCGTCTTTGCTTCTATATATTAAACAACCTGATTTGTAATAAAATACATTGTACTCTACAATAATGCAATATTTTTTTAAGTACCTCACACATGTAATTACTGAGGCTTAATAAAAGTCTAAATATACATCTAAATCAAGTCACCAACCTTGCAGTATTTGACCAGTTGCGCAGTGAACAGTATTCTCGGGACCTACATTCTTTAATTCCACCAGCCCCGTTTCATTATAAAACCACTAGACACCCTGTAGGATACTATCCATATGTGGTGGGCATTCCTTACATCCGCACGAAAAGATTTGCTTCTACATTCATCATGCGAATATCTAAGAAGTAGAATACGCTTCCAATGATTATATTTTCACGTCCTTATGACTTAGAAGCCTTTAAGAGAAGAATGAATAGGCATTTGTTAGGCGGACGCGGTTCATCATCGGACTCACCTTCACCTTCCACCAGGTGTGATTGAGGTCAAACGTTCACCTGCGAATTATAAAAAAATGTAGGTTAAATATTTGCGTCTTTTTCCGCATTTTTGTATCCGTCAAAAACGCAATTGTAAAGTTTATTATTTTTATTACTACTTATAGGTAAACGCTTGGCCTTAATCACACCCGGTAGAAGGTGAAGATGAGTCCGATGATGAACCGCGTCCGCATATTCACTCTTCTTTTAAAGACTCCCGCGGAAATATGGCCGCTGGAAGCATATTCCACTCCTTAGCTGTTCGCATGATGAATGTAGAAGCGAATCTTCTCGTGCGGATACAAGGAACATCCACCACATACGGATAGTATCCGACACGATGTCTTATAGTTTTGTGATGGAAAGGGGCTGGTGGAATCAAAGAATGTAGTTCCTGAGAACACTGTCCACCGTGCAACCGGTAATAAACTGTGAGGCAAGCAACTCTACGTCGATGCTCGATGCTCTGCATTTTAACCTTAGTCAAAGTATTATCAATTGTAAAGTTAGACATTAGCATGAAAATAATAAAGCGGTCTATATAGTTTGCTTGTAAACCTGTCAGTGACAAGTTTGACAATCATTTGGTATAGCCATGAATGGTGTTCGTTAGAGACAAAAGCGTAAATGCCCTAAGTAAACACTACTGGACTTCACGTCTGACAGCCGTTAGTATAAATTGCGTTAATGGACATTCTCTTAGGTTTGAAATACGATGTAGAAGCGAATTTATATACCAATGAAACTAAACAAGATCACTGTAATCTAAATATATATAAATCAAAGGTGACTGACTGACTGGCATAGTGATCTATCAACGCAGAGCCCAATCCATTGGACGGATCGGGCTGAAATTTGGCATGCAGGTAGATGTTATGACGTAGGCATCCGCTAAGAAAGGATTTTTATGAATTCCACCCTCAAAGGAATAAAATAGGCGATGAAAGATTGTATAGATCTTCTTAGATTTTCAAGAATTGCTGTCTAAAGTTTATCCAGACATTATTCATATGCATGACAATTACTGAATGGTTATGTGAGCGTGCCATACTTACTCCAGAGAACGATCAAGCAGCAGCTATCAACGATATCCTGCTCATGTCGTTTGAGGGCGATGAAAAGGTCTACACCTCGATTGATACTTTGGTTAATACAGATGACGCTACTAATTACCCTGTAGAATTTTTACATTCATTGAAACTGCCAGGTTTGCCTTATTATCAGCTTATTCTGCGTGTATGCACTCGCAATTATGTTGTTGCGAAATTTAAACCCACCAAAACTTACCTACCTACCTAATACCCAATAAATAATAATACTTCTTAACGCGAGCGAAGCCGCGCGCAAAAGCTAGTCAAATATATAATCAAACAAAAAACGATAATAATTACATCCTCTTCCTTGTGACTAGATAATACTTTAGTAAATGTAAATCATGTATTTAATAGTAATACTCTACAACTTTAATAAATTCATTTAACGCCATCATATTTTAAATCGAGGCTGTAAGCTTAAGAGGATTACTGATTCTAATCGTCTTAAAGACTCTAACATGTCATTTGTAATAGTTTTATAAACATAACAATAAAATTGAATAATGTATATATGTAATCTTAAAATATTTTAGCCTGGCAGGATTATCGAAATAAATAATAGTATACAAAAGTTAATCTGGCACCTGAATATTTAATTTCTACGTATTTCCACATCTTTGTTGTTACTAATTTCACAATTAAATATGGAGTAATATGAGCTGTAATTTTCACATCGACGCAGCCCGGAGTTTCTTTCGGCATTTCTTATTAAGGTAATCGCTTCCGAAACGCTAAAGGTTCACCTTTAGATCCGTCTCTTGGCTAGCAATCCATGTCAATGTTTGCAGGGATGCCCTACGTTGGCATCCAACCCCAGTTCTCTTCACCCGGTGAAGTTGAAAAGGCCTTTCCCGGCCATCAGCAAATTATCCTGCTGAAAAAGAAAAGATATTATTAAAGTCAATGTATAAAACAGGGCAGTACAGATGCAAGAATTTTATAGAAGTGTAAAATATTCATAAACCGATATATTTAATATAATTCAAAGTGTCAAAGCAACAACTCTATTTATTATAAAGTTTGCCAATTCCAAAGATGTAGATTGTACAGTCATAGTTGATGTGGATTACATTGATCTAGTTATTTAGGTCGAAGAAACAATAATATATATTCTAAGCTGTGCTCGCGACGTCGCTCGCATCGAAGTAGTACTTTTGCTATGATCACAGTTGTTTCAAGCTTTTTCTGGTTAAAAATATAATATTATTTCTATTTCAGCCAAATTACCTAAACAATAATTTTGCACCATTTTTTCTAATAAATAATCGACATGTTTTTTTAACTGACATAACGTTTTATTTATGCACCGATCGAAATAAAATTAGCATTATATGTTAAGTGAACCTTTCCACGATATATTCATGAAAACTATATCCAAGTTGGCTAAGTCATTTCTGAGATAAGTAGACACAAACACGTAGATATATGTGTATATTAATTATTTCGATATATTTTTACTAACATAGATAGCGCAAGCGAATGTTTTCTGGAATACAGTCTATATAGTAAGCTGTGAAATAAATTTTTATCTGAAAAATATATAGGTAGTTCAGGAACGGATTTATTATATGTATTGATTGATGATGTACAAGAAGATCAAGAAAAACATCGAAACACTTATAAATAAACATGGTAAAAATTACATGTTATAAGAAATAGATGATTACCAAACAATCTTTTAACAACTTTGAGATCTTAAACTAACACTGACTCGAAAAACAGTTTTTAGTAATGAAAGCTCAGTTTCAAAAACGCTTTATAAATTTTAAAACACAATCAATTCACAATCACACGGTCATCAATTGCATACAAAAGACAAATTTAAAGCATCTTAAAATTTAATAATAATTCCAGAATCTAGCCAATTGCCCATAATATTAGGTCCTTACATATGAAATTGGCGTTTTTCGTACTGGCCACTTTAATCACAAATTTCTCCTCTTTGGTAAGGAATTCCAAATTCAAATTTGTACAGCTATAGACTCATGTATTTGTGCTTCGATGATCGTCATTCATTTGTTTTTTTCTTCTGTTTTTTTCTGTTTGCGTCACTCATTTTACAAAATGGAAAACTTAAAATATCGCATTATTTACGAGTACGAGTTCCGCCGTGGCACTAGTGCTGCGGAAACAACTCGAAGGGTGAATGATGTGTATGGCGGTCGTGTTGCAAAAGAAAACACAGTTCGTTTTTGGTTCCAACGTTTTCGTTCTGGAAATTTCGACCTGCAGAACAAGCCCCGTGGACGGCCTGAGACTCAAGTTGATAATGAAGAGTTGAAGCCTATTGTGGAAGCGGATCCATCGCAAACCACGTCTGAGTTAGCTGCAGGCTGCGATGTTAGTGATAAAACTGTTTTAATTCACTTGAAGCAAATTGGGAAGATTAAAAAGCTTGAAAGGTGGGTACCTCACGAATTGACTGGAGCAAACCGGCAAACGCGCGTCGACTGCTGCGTTACATTACTAAACCGGCACAATAATGAAGGTATTTTAAACCGAATCATTACCTGTGATGAAAAATGGGTTCTTTACGATAATCGGAAGCGCTCAGCGCAATGGTTGGATCCTGGCCAGCCAGCCAAATCCTGCCCCAAGCGAAAATTAACCCCAAAAAAGTTACTTGTAAGCGTTTGGTGGACTAGTGCCGGTATTGTTCATTACAGTTTTCTCAAATCTGGCCAGACTATTACGGCTGATGTCTATTGTCAGCAATTGCAAACCATGATGGAAAAGATAGCGGCTAAACAACCTAGGCTGGTCAATCGCTCCACGCCACTGCTGCTTCACGACAACGCTAGACCACACACTGCGCAACAGACGGCTACTAAATTAGAAGAGCTTCAATTGGAAAGTCTAAGACATCCTCCGTACTCCACGGACCTTGCTCCAACAGATTACCATTTTTTTCGAAATTTGGATAACTTCTTGCAAGGGAAAAAATTCAACTCCGATGGGGCAGTCCAAATCGCCTTCAAAGATTTTATTGATTCCCGTCCGACTGGTTTTTTTAGTAAAGGGATCAATGAACTACCTATGAGATGGCAAAAGTGCATAGAAAATAATGGTTCATACTTTGATTAATTAAATATATTATATTAAAAAATATCCGACTTTTTGTTCCTCCCATACAAAACGCCAATTTCATATGTAAGGACCTAATATTTATTTTAAAGAATTATGAGGTTTATAAGAATCATTCTTGTAATTATTTGGTAAACCATATACTTGTTCACAATTATCTTATAGTCAAACGTAAATATGACTCATCTGATAATAATAGGACTGAACAAAAGCTATATAGATGTCACCACTGTAGACTCGGGATATGATGAATAAAACAAACAGTTGCTATGTCGCTACTCGTCATTTATTAATATCATGCAGATTCTATATGACCGTGTGCAACGAAACGAGATCGTGATTTATTTCGTTGCTAACGCCATCTTTTGAATTTACAAACAACTATCAATGTTTATCTATAAATTTGACAAGGACACTAGAAATTGAGACACATTGAAATCTGAACGAAACTCAATGTGTAATAAATGCTAAAATATACAAAGTCAAACAACAAATACAACTGCGACACTAAAACTGTATGGTTCCAATTGAAACAAATAAAATACAACGCTATAAAACTTCTCACAAATGTCTTTATAGAGCAACATACTTGCAATCGCATTATTTGTTACAACCGCACCTAACACCGATCGGAATTGGCAAATTAATAACAGAAGTTTATTGTAAGCCTAG
This sequence comes from Automeris io, assembly GCA_036320925.1. Classification (NCBI taxonomy): domain Eukaryota; kingdom Metazoa; phylum Arthropoda; class Insecta; order Lepidoptera; family Saturniidae; genus Automeris; species Automeris io. The sequence continues at coordinate 1,739,011 of JAUDJH010000008.1, forward strand.
TTCTAAAGTGAGCAAAGATAAGAAATTATGGCGCCACATTTCAGACTGCAATCGTATTACATCTGCAATACAAATAAAGTTATATTTTAACCATTGAATTAGACAATTTAAATAAATGATATGCACGCAACACAAAGGACGCCAAAAATATGTAAAAAAACAGCTGCGTGAAATTTCGTGTGTTGAAGTTGTGTTCTCCCGATTTTTAAAACTGGGACCTCGTTTTGAGCCACCTTGTAATCAAGCTAATACTGTGAGTGTTGTGTGTTATGATTGTTAAAATAATCAAAAACAAATGAGGGTAGAAACTTCTCCCACTGACGAAAATCCCACGCTGCTTCAGTCTGGTCGTGATTACAGCTTTTTTTGGTATCCTGGAGAACAAAGGATTGTTCCTGCATAGGACCTTCGGGGCTGCTGTGCGGGCAGCTGGAAACCCCCTAGGTACCCTTCTAATCACTCTACCTGAGCCTTGGAAACCAAATTCGTCCAGTTGCCCAGAGAATTAAGACCCTATTTAGGCCTCTTCTCTGGGAGGGATGAGTGTACAGAAACCTCCCCTCCAAATATTTCTCACGGGTGACAAGCAGACCACTGCGCACCCCCTTCCTTTCATCAGGATAGCAAACTCCCTCAAGTATACTACCCGGTTAGTATCGCGGAGGGATGTCGCGCTGGCTGCGCGCAAATGTGTCTTTCTGGCGACGGTGTCTTGGCCACAGAATATGCTGCGTGCTAGATTTCTCCCTGCCCTTTTCGGCAGCCTCTTCCTGCTGCAAAAACACTTCGCAGAAGGATATGACTGCGCTGCAGGCCTCTTCAATGTCTTGATAACAGCCTGTGTGACCAGGTCGAAACATAAACCATTATTTAAAGTAAGTTTTTTCATGCATAAGAACCGTTAAAGTATTTTTTTTTTTTTTTTTTTATACCGACTCGACACAGTGACTGCACCATACCTGATGATAAGCATGGTACAGTCCAAAAAACGCCAACGACTATCGAAAGGTAACAAAAAACCCATCGGTAGTCGCAGCGATCATGCCAGCCTGCACAAATATCTCTTCACGCTACGTTTAAAAGATCCCATATCATAGGATGGAGGGAACACGCTCGCCGGAAGACCATTCCACAGCCCAACGACACGGCAAAAGAAGGAGTTAGAGAACTTCTTTGTCCTGGCCGGGATGTGAGATACCGTATAGCTGTGACAACGCAAACCCGCGCGCGTGGTTCTATTCAGGAAGGGAGAGGGTGGAACAAGGTTAAACAACTCCTCAGAACACTCGCCATGATACAGACGGTAGAAAACGCTCAGTGAGGCCACATCTCTGCGCAACTGAAGCGGTTCAAGATGTTTAGTCACTTCAGGATCATTCACAACGCGGACAGTCCTCCGCTGCAACCTGTCCAGGGCATCAAGTAAGTACTGGGCAGAACCGTCCCAAAGATGCGAACAATATTCCATGCAAGGCCTGACCTGAGCCTTATATAAAAGGAACAGCTGATTCGGCGTGAAAAACCGTCGCACCCTATTCAGGACACCAAGCCTACGTGATGTTGTAGAGATGACAGATCCTAAATGATCCCTAGGATTGAGATCACAGCGGATATTCATACCTAAGATACTTAGGCTGCCGCATATTGCAAGTGACACATTCTGGAGAGAAGGAAGGGGGGAGAAAGGGGTTTTTTTGCTAGAAAAAGCACACACCTGCGTTTTCAAGGCATTGAACTCAACCAAATTCTTGTCGCCCCAAGAAGAAATGAGGCTCAAGGACCGATTGAGTCCAACAACCAAATCATGCCGATTCCTGACGGTGTCCTCCCGACAACAAGCGGGCTTGCTACAATAGCCCCCATGAACCGTGCTATCATCTGCATAACAATGTATACTGCCCAAAGACAGCATATCATTGATATGCAGAAGAAACAGGGTGGGTGAAAGCACAGAGCCTTGTGGAACTCCGGCATTAACTGACACGAACTGCGAACTGTGACCATCAACAAGGACACGAATTCTACGCTCGTGCAGAAAGCCAGAGATCCATGAACACAGATTGTCGGGAAGACCGTACGCACGAAGCTTGGAGAGAAGACCTCGGTGCCAGACCCTATCAAAAGCCTTGGCTATATCAAGACTAACAGCCAAAGACTCACCGTGCATATCCATTGCCTCACCCCAGTGGTGCAATAAATACGCTAAAAGATCACCCGTCGATCTATTCGATCTAAAACCGTATTGACGATCACTTAAAAGTGAGTGATCTTCCAGGTAGCGGATAAGATTTGAATTTATGATACGCTCCATAATTTTGCACAACACTGAGGTAACAGCAATGGGACGATAATTTAATGGGTCTGAGTGATCCCCTTTCTTAGGAATCGGTTGCACATTAGCCTCCCTCCAAACCCGAGGCACGACTCCGCTAGAATAGGACAGGCGGTATAAGCGAGTAAGTGGAGAAGACAACTCGGCTGCACAATTCTTGAGAACAATCGCTGGGATACCATCTGGACCACTGGCCTTCCGCACATCGAGTGATCGCAACTCACGCAGCACAGAACGTTGCCTGAAAGAAATATCAGGCATCGTGACGCCGCTATTAATAATAGTGGGTGGTTGAGAATTACGATCATCGAGATTGGAATTTGCCGCGAAGATATGAGCAAACAAATTGGCTTTCTCCTGCGGCTCGTAAGCCAGTGATCCGTCCGAATATCTCAGCGGTGGGAAAGACGGGCGACAAAAATTCGCTTGCACGGCCTTGGCCAGCCCCCAATATGCCCGACCATTGGTTGGGTGCCCTATAAATTTCTGGCCAATCCGCGCAATGCGCTCTGCATCCGCAGCAACAAAAGCCCTCTTGCACGACTTGGTGGCTTTATTGTAGGCTGCCTTAAGAGAGGATACACAAGGATCCATGTTTGCGCGGCCCCTGATCCAAGCACGATATGCAACCTGCCTCTGAGCGACAGCCTCAGAGCATTCGCGATTGAACCAGGAGCGTCCTGAACGATTACAGACGATCTCAGAGGATGGAATATAATAATCCATACCTAACTTGATTTCATCGGAAATCGCTCCGGCTATCGCAGATGGATCACTCTCATTAAAGCAGCGATGGATCCAGGGAAAAGAAGCATAATACTCTCTCAATCCATCCCAATCTGCTGACGAGTAGTGCCAGACCTTACGCTTAACTCCGACAGAGGGTGGAGAAAAATCACAAGGCACTAAAGTGGTAATTACACAGTGGTCGGAGTTACCAAGAGGAGTTCGTACTGAAACAGAGTATCCGGTAGGATGGCTCGTCAGCAGAAGATCCAGCAAAGAGGGTTCATGATCCGCCACGTCTGGAATCCGGGTGGGCTGGATTACCAGTTGGGCGAGGCCGTGCTGCAATGCGAATGCATGAGCAGACCTACCTGCATGGTCAGTCCTTGGGGAACCTAGCCACAATTCGTGGTGAGCATTGAAGTCCCCCAAAACCACCAATTCCGCAGCCGGATACCGCTCTTGAGCATCATCTATCGCCCGGCTCAAATATTCAAATAGCCGAGTCGTCTCTAAATCCCCTTTATGAGAACGGTAAAGGCACACGTAAACACGACTCACAGAGCCAAGATCCACGTGTACCCAAAGGACGGAAAAGGAAGGATCCTCCAAAACGCACAAACGACGACAGCACACATCCGACCGTACATAGACACACACCCCGGCCTTAGCCTGAAAGTTTTCTTCCAGAAGAAAACCGGGATAGTGCAAGTATGATGCGTCGGCCGGACGGCGAATCTGAGTCTCCGTCAAGAACAATAAGGCAGGCCGGACCGTCTCCAGATGATGGTGGACGGCGTTTATGTTGGAGTGGAGCCCTCGGATATTACAGAAATCCATTAAAAAGCTAGAATTGGGATTTAATGCCGCTGTAATACCTACTATATTATTTTGTGCAGACATGAATTGGAGAAAGGAAGGAAAAACGTGAAGAGAAAAACGGCCCCTGACAGATAGAAGGTCAACAGACAAAGAAAACATCAAGATGGTAACACCCCCGAGACATATGCTGAACCGTCGGACGGAAGGGCCCCCATACCCCCCCGGAATAGGTCGCCGGGACCCAATATCCGGTCACCAACCGGCACGACGAACCTACCCGAGATTATGCGCGGCATGGTGGGGCAGCCTCTCACGATGGTTAGTCATAATTGGGCCCCTGTACTATACCGTGGGCGGCCAGCGGATGAACCGTTTCTACAGGTCTCCCTGGCCGACGATTCAACACACCCCCACAGGAAGCGAGAAATACGGAGAACTGAGTCAGTCTCCCCAACCACGCCAAAGGCCGCTTATTTGTGACTGGACATACATAGGCTAATCCCGAAACGCGACAAGCGAAAGCCAGTCACTATGACGGGACCTGCACCCACGTATTGTGGTCGCGATCCAGACGGGCACCAACACCCTACCACCTCACTGCTGCTCGTTTAGCACCACCCGGGGGTCACGTGTAGGGAAACTAGGGTAAAGCCTACGGACGCGAGCAGCATCAACCCCCAAAATTATTATCCCCAGTATTAGGAATTATATCTGTTTTTTTTTATTCGGTTAATATAGGAGACAAGTAAAGAGCCTCTCTATTATGTATTTAAATGAAGGCAAACACTATGTATTTAAAAAAACCCTATGAATTAATCGACGGATGTAACTTGAAGGGATGTAGATTAGTGCTATCAGGATGGTTTTGAAACTACCCTGGCTATTCGGCACCGGAGAACGGGTTGCCGACGGAGTGCTTTCGCGTGTTATTATCTGCGCAACCCCTCGCCGTGACATTGAAGCGGGCAGTGGTACTTGAGGGAGTCCACTGCTCGTACATAAGGGCGGTAGTGTGCGCATACCCGCAGATTGCCTATTCTGAGGAAAAGAGGGACGGGAATACTCTTACCGTCTCCTATTTCTGAGGAGGCCTAACAATGCTCTCTGCGCGCCGAGTCTGCACCCACGGCCGGCGTACAAGCGGATGAAAGAGTACCCAGGAGTTTTTAGTCGGTGAGAGTCCGACACACTGGGGGGATGTCCCTCACCAACTCCCTGAAGGTCCATAATGGATTTTCTCCTCGATAATAATTATGATTTTAACAGATTTCTATTAGAATAGATAGATTATACTAGATAGATAGATAGATGGTTTTTATTAGATAGATTTTTGGTTAGATTGGAGATTAGATAGTCACTAAGTTAAATGATTTTAAAATACACAAATAAAAACAATACTCGCCATATCCGTTTTGAGGTAAGTAGAGATGTAATGGCAATTGATGATGATGATGATGTCCTAGCCGGATTCGGCCACGGCGACTGTTTCAACGCCGATTAAGAAAATCGAGGTCCAGTTTTTGGAAACAGTCAATTGCGCAGGATATATTTAAGTGCATAACTGGACGCGCAGCCAGAAAAGCACTCTCTCGTCCGAGCTCCCTCAGGCCCGATGGAATGGAGAACCAGTACGATCGGGAGGGAGCGGGATGCAGGTTTGGTCGAGTTTTCCCTTCTCTGAACACCTGGTTGAATTGCGGGGTTAAAGAGAGGGTTGTGCCGTGGTGGCTGCCGGCAGAATAGAATAGCACCCCCCTCTTCTTGCCGAGGTGTCGTAAAAGACGACTAAGGTATCTCTTTAATGGCAATTAGTTGTTATATCAATTTATTTGTTTGCCTAACGTGACCAGAAACGCAGATGATCTCCGCTTTTAAGGCAAAAATATGACATTTCTGTTAGATACCCTGCGGTTTAAAAATAAATATAAATGATAAAAAATCGTAAAATATTGATTTAAATGAAACCCGCTGCTTTATTGCCGCCGTATATCATATATTTACGACTCTTAATGCGATTGGACAGCGCAAACATAAAACTTTATCTCAAATGAAAGATACAGATCAGTACGACTTAATCTAAGAACGAAAAAGTGTTTCAAGTCACAAGCGATACGCGGATGTCAAACAGCTTTAAAAATCTTATAATTTTCTTTTCATAAAGATTATATTCAAACAAACATTTTTTACACTACTATCCATATTTATCTATCATCACGCCGAATCTCTATTGTGGTAGGCAGAGAAGATGGAATGCCACTTCTCTCCAATTTTGCAAACTTCTTTCTCTTCCATAATGTTCATTGAACCCTTCATGCACTCTTGCCGATCCCTGTGAAAGATTTTCTCCCGTGGTGCATAAAAAACTACTAACTGGGTGGTAAAACGGGGCTCTAGTTCTCCCCACTTATTTATACGGTGCAGCAGCATTGACCGCAAAGGAAAGAGAAATACAGCGAATTGGCGCTCTAGGTTTTTTTTTTCAACAGGATAGAATAGCCTTTGGCGGTTAAGGTTTTAGAGCGTCTCAGGATGAGAGAGGTCATCACCAAGATGCTCAGCCAGGGAGGTATGTGTTGGATGCCAGCGCAAGGGCATCCCGTAGTAAAGAATCTCATTTTAGGCGGCCAGTCAGGAAAAAACCTGATCTTCTAGCATTTTGGAAGAAATTATTTTGAGAAGACACTTCGAAAGAAACTCAAGTCGTAGTGGAATAAAGATGTAGTGTCGAAGATGGATGTTACACATATCATGGACTCAAAGGCATACAAACGTCTCTATAATTAGTCAGCTCGGCACCAAGATCTGCTTTTCCAGCATAATCAATACTAGGATCGCTTGTTACTTTGGCTATGTGACTTGCCATAATGATGCCATGGAACGCCTGGTTGTACAAGAAAGAGTTAAGTTTCATGGAAGGGATCCGCTTCGTTGGACGGAACCAATTAAAATTTGACCAGCGCGTTCATCAATAAAAAGGCCAGCCAAGCTTCAGTCCGGGATAAAAGGAGAGCTGTAATGATGCGTGCCTTTTTTTTTTTCACTGACTCGACATAGTGACTACAGAGAACCTGATGGTGAGTACAGTGTAGTCCAAAAACGAAAGCGACTATCAAAGGATGAAAATCCATTGATAGTCTACATCGTCATGTCGGCCCACATATACCACGACTGAAGGTCTCTAGGTGTATGAGTTACTGGATATACACAAGCTGATCCCGGAACGCGACAAGCCGAAACTGGTCACTATGACGGGCTTTACACCCATGTACTGTGGTCGCGATCCAGACGGGCACCGACGCCCTACCACCTCGCTGCTGCTCGTATAGCACCACCCAGGAGTCACGTGTAGGGAATCTAGGGTAAAGTCTACGGACGCGAGCAGCTTCGACTCCAAAACATTATGCCTAACCACGACTGTTCTGTCAAAATTATGAGATTGAGAAAACATAAAAAAGCAAAAATGTCGCAGTCGCTTAAGTCTATGCTTTATACCAAACTTGCAGATCTTTACAGCCGCCCACAAACATGCCTCCTCGCAAAAGCGGATTCGAGCGAAATGTCTTATTTAACGTAATGTGATATCTATACCTTTTATTGGCTACCTTCGCTTTTTGTTTCACTTTTTCCAAGCATAGATTGATGTGCCATTTCTTTTTTTTTTATCATGGCTAGATATAGTAGCCAACTAAAATACTACGCCTAAAAGTAAGCATGGTGGAGTCCAAAAGACATCTGCAACTACCAACAGTAAAAACACACTAACGATATTCAAAATGATCACTCCAGCCTGCACAAATGTCTCATCACGCTTCGTTTAAAAGACTGAACACTATCAGACGCTGGAAACACGCTCGTCAGAAGACCAATCCATACCTCCTATGACTCGGCAAGGGTTAGAGAACTACTAACTCCTAGCCGAGATGACAGTTACTATACAGCAGTGACTACGCAAACCCACGAGAGTAGTACTTTTATGGAAAGGAGAGAGTGGAATAAGGTTTTTAATAGCTCCTTAGTACACTTGACGTGTTACTTTTATTAATATTTTCCTTTTTTAGATAGCGTCACTGACGGCATGTAAAAAGACTTCACTGGTTCGAACATCTGGAGACGATAGAAGTTCAAAGGAAGACGTAGAAGATATATGGTATAGTATACATGACATTTCTTTTAGATACCATGCGGCCTTCCTCACGATGGTTTCTTTAGCCGGTGAGAATGTGGTGCTTAAATACAAATGCAATTGGTTAGAAATAAAAAATACACGTTTAGTCGTTTTAAAAACTCGATTAAAGGGATAAATTCCTGGGCAAAGGCGGGTCACCACAGCTAGTAAAGAAATAAATAACCATGTGATTATACGGTCGTGCAGTTTATCTGATTTAACAAATAATGTTCATAAACTTGTAACTTGAGAAAGGTAAATATCGTGCTAAAGCGACTGTTCAAAGGCAATTTTTATTTTTAAAAAAAGGAGAGAAAATACTTTAAGCAGTTAACATGCAAATACCTGATTAAGTCGACAAGTTCACTATAAACATTGCGATACATTTCATAAGCGCTCAGCGATTAATAATTTTTTACAAAAATAAAAATATGTGCACCGGATTATATATTCTCAAATGATGAAATATCACAGTAATTTTCATTGGTTTATCATTTTAACATTTCTTTTATTATTTAAAGGTCAATGCTTGACCTCTAGTTCACTGGATGTCAAAGAGATCAAAGTGAGATCGATGATGGATGCACCTGTTGGTAGGTGAAGATGAGACCGATAATGGGTCGTATTCACCCAACAGATGCCTTTTCTATATTCTTTGAAAGGTTCCAAGACCATAAGAACTTGAGAAACAGACATGAGAGCGTATTCCCCTCCTTTTCTAGAATTATGAACGACTAGCCGAGCGGCCAAGTTTCACATGGATGAAATATTTCTAACCAAACTTAGTCGAGCTGTTTTTATAAATATATATTTAAATCAGTGACATCTGTTTTTGAATAAATTACATAGATTTAATACCAAGGCTTTTTTACTCAATAACAGATGACATTACGTAAAGCACAAATGCATTGTTTCGTGTGAAAATAGATTATCACGGGGATGATATTTACCTAGACAAATATTAATAGTAAAAGACTATCTAAATACAAAACTTTGTCAAAATCGTGAGAGCCGTTTCGGAGAAACCAATTACAAACAAATATATACAAGAATTGTTCGTTTAAAGTATAGGATGAAGCGCATCAATATTATAGTAATATATTGTAATATATAGTAACATTATTGGCAAATAAATTATTTTAAACTCTTTCAGAAAACTGTTTATAATCAAAATTACCGTTGAAAGCGCATATCATCTTTAATTTAACGTTAAAACAATAATTTTATCAGAGAAATTATAGTAGCCTAAAGTACAAATATCTTCAGATATCAAACCCATAGTCAAACATCAGACGTCATAGTAGACTGATCGAATTTGGGGTTTAACAAGCAATATGGGTATTTTAAATTAAATTAATTAAATAGTTCATTAAGCCAAGCACGTAATTAAGCTACTCTAACTTTTTGTGTAAGCTATTTGTGTTAAATATTAAAATCGCTATTCCTTACAACTTGGGCCTGAGTTATGTAAAGTGCAGAGCTTAAAAAGCGCAACTTTACAAATACCACAATATACAGAAATAGTTTTAATATTGCTTTAGCCTTAAGCAACATTAACATGACAGGGTTAACATTTAGTTAACCCTGTCATCTAAAGAGAGCCTTTGCACATTGAATTTTACTATAAAAGTTATTAACTTAACCCTTTTTAACGAAGTAATTTTTTAAGTTAATATTTCTTCTATAAACTAAGAAGTGGTAGTCTAATTTAATAGAATCTTGGCTCGTACCTCTGGGGTTTTCTGGATTACGTACGAATTAAGGCACCACTTTCTGACCAATGAAGGAAAAAATCATTGACTGTTTTAGTTAATTATTTTTTGAGAATATAAGTAGATTCATGAATTTTGGAATAAAATAACCTACTAGCATGATGACCCTTTGGTTTTCTTTGTTTAATTTATTTAATGTTCACTTATGCGGATTTTTTATGCTATTTAACAAAATAGGCTAATATTAGGTCCTTACATATGAAATTGGCGTTTTTCGTACTGGCCACTTTAATCACAAATTTCTCCTCTTTGGTAAGGAATTCCAAATTCACATTTGTACAGCTATAGACTCATGTATTTGTGATTCGATGATCGTCATTCATTTGTTTTTTTCTTCTGTTTTTTTCTGTTTGTGTCACTCATTTTACAAAATGGAAAACTTAAAATATCGCATTATTTACGAGTACGAGTTCCGCCGTGGCACTAGTGCTGCGGAAACAACTCGAAGGGTGAATGATGTGTATGGCGGTCGTGTTGCAAAAGAAAACACAGTTCGTTTTTGGTTCCAACGTTTTCGTTCTGGAAATTTCGACCTGCAGAACAAGCCCCGTGGACGGCCTGAGACTCAAGTTGATAATGAAGAGTTGAAGACTATTGTGGAAGCGGATCCATCGCAAACCACGTCCGAGTTAGCTGCAGGCTGCGATGTTAATGATAAAACTGTTTTAATTCACTTGAAGCAAATTGGGAAGATTAAAAAGCTTGAAAGGTGGGTACCTCACGAATTGACTGAAGCAAACCGGCAAACGCGCGTCGACTGCTGCGTTACATTGTGATGAAAAATGGGTTATTTACGATAATCGGAAGCGCTCAGCGCAATGGTTGGATCCTGGCCAGCCAGCCAAATCCTGCCCCAAGCGAAAATTAACCCCAAAAAAGTTACTTGTAAGCGTTTGGTGGACTAGTGCCGGTATTGTTCATTACAGTTTTCTCAAATCTGGCCAGACTATTACGGCTGATGTCTATTGTCAGCAATTGCAAACCATGATGGAAAAGCTAGCGGCTAAACAACCTAGGCTGGTCATTCGCTCCACGCCACTGCTGCTTCACGACAACGCTAGACCACACACTGCGCAACAGACGGCTACTAAATTAGAAGAGCTTCAATTGGAAAGTCTAAGACATCCTCCGTACTCCCCGGACCTTGCTCGAACAAATTACCATTTTTTTCGAAATTTAGATAACTTCTTGCAAGGGAAAAAATTCAACTCCGATGGGGCAGTCCAAATCGCCTTCAAAGATTTTATTGATTCCCGTCCGACTGGTTTTTTTAGTAAAGGGATCAATGAACTACCTATGAGATGGCAAAAGTGCATAGAAAATAATGGTTCATACTTTGATTAATTAAATATATTATATTAAAAAATATTCGACTTTTTGTTCCTCCCATACAAAACGCCAATTTCATATGTAAGGACCTAATATAAATAGAATCTAATATCGATACCAAGTAATGCCCTCAGAGGTCGGACAGGGTTTTCATAAAATTGTACATATCTCCATAATTATATAAAAATTAAATCCAACTATAGTATTAGTTATTCCCTTGAAGTTAATTAGTATTTCGTAAAGTCATTCTTATTCGCAAGAACACCCTACTGGATTTAATAGGGGTATAGCAATTCAGGGTGGCCGCTCACACGGCTGCTTTGACGGTCCGTGATGTATTTCTACCGGGATCCAAAAAGAAACTACTTGGTTTATCTAGAGTTAATCTAATTAATAATAGTTAATATATTGCCCAATTAATAAAATCTAGACACGATAACTGCATTCCTGCTACCAATTGTAATAAAGTTGATAAACGTCTAATCAATTTGCTAAGTAACACCGGTTCCAAACAGCCTATCGAAATAGTTCGGCGTTTGCCCAAGTTTACAGTATAAAACAAAAGCGGAAGCGGGTTATAAAATGTAATATAACTTTGTTCAAACAGGCCTGCTTCCAAGCACTTATTTTTTTATTCTGACTCGGCATAATACCACGCTTGACAGTACAGTAAAGAACAAAAAACGGCTGAAACTATCAACAGTAAAGAAAAACTATCGATAATAACAGCGATTATGCCAACCTCCATAAATAATGGAGTCAAAATCATATACGGGTATGATTACGCGCGCTGACAGACCATCCCATAGCTCAATGACTCGACTCCAGTAAGAGTTAGAGAACCTCTTAGTCCTAACCCGGATATGAGTTGCGCTATAGACGTGGCTCCTCAAACGTGCGCGCTTGAATTTTTATGGAAAGGAGAGGGTGGAAAAACGTCAAATAACGCTTCAGAAAACTAGCTATGATACAGACGGTAGAAAACACTTGAAAACTTTTGAATCATCAAAAAAATTAAATGAATCTAACAGCGGTTTGAAAAGCAGATTCTATCGAGAAGAGTCGGCAAGAAACTCTGGTAGCTGACCTTTTCAACATAATGAGGTACATTACTCGTTTATATTAGCCGTGGTGGCTGCCGGCAGAATAGAATAGCATCCCCTCTTCTTGCTGAGGTGTCATAAAAGGCGACTAAGGTATCTCTTGAACACCGCAATTCAACCAGGTGTTTAGAGAAGGAAAACTCGACCAAACCTGCATCCCGCTCCCTCCCGATCGTACTGGTTCTCCTTTCCATCGGGCCTGAGGGAGCTCGGACGAGAGAGTGCTTTTCTGGCTGCGCGTCCAGTTATGCACTTAAATATCTCCTGCGCAATTGACTGTTTCTGAAAACTGGACCTCGAATTTCTTAATCGGTGTTGAAACAGTCGCCGTGGCCGAGACCGGCCAGGACATCATCATCATCATCATCATATTACACAAAGGAATGAATGTCCCGTAAGAAAGATTATATTCATTAAAACCAAATACTTTTATCATTTAGAGAGTCATTTATGAAATAATATCACTTTTTTGCAATTTAGTTTTACTTTTTTTAAATTAATTTCAATGGTGATTACTAGGCAAGTACTGACCCCATTAACCATGGTGACCAGTACCGCAGCTGCTCCCTGTTCTCATAGCACTAGTACAAATGACATTTCTATTGGATGCCATGCCGGCTTCCTCACGATATTTTTCTTTACCGGTAAGTATGTGTAGCCTAAATTCTTACTTAACCTGGAAAATCCAAGAAGTACGTGCCGGGGTTCAAACCTGGAACCATTCGCGTTTCCGTACATGGCCACCGATTCCTTATCTTCTAAGCCACCACAACGTCACTTACTACAAAAAACATTTAACTCATTAATGGACAAAATATTTATATTGAGTCGTCAAGTTTGTCACAACATAACCGTAATATTACGCAAGAAGTCACCACCTACGTGGAATTAGATAGCGCGCGTAACTGAGCAAGTTAGGGTCTCTACCCACTACATCGACTTACGATCGCTTTGTAACATTCACAGAAGATTTCTTCTTAGTTCGTTCTTGTAAAAATATCTACAAACAAGCGTATTGGAAGATGTTACTGTTCACATTAATATGTTTCACTTCTGAGTAGCAGCATCGGATCTTCAAATTTTACAAGGTGGGGGCAAAGACTATAATATGGCGCCCCTCGTCAGTTTTTTTAACTTTGCTTCTCAATTTGGATTAATCTGGAGGTACTCAAAATCTATTCATTTTTTTATTTATTTTATTTTATGTAGGATGGATGTTATTATGTGAAATATTATTATGTATGAAGTAGTAAATGCGTAGAATGGAACATATATGAGTGAAAGGAAGGAAGGATAGAAAGAGAGGGAGCATAAACGGTTTTTTTTGCGCGCGCTGTAAGATTAAAACGTAGAAAAAGTGTTAAGACGAAAAATCTATTTAGAAAGAAATAAAGAAGTTTTCAAGGTATATTTTGGTATTTATTTGATTTGAAGATCCCCAAAACTAAATATATTATGTTTATTACGTCTTAGAAATTGATTTGTAAATTTCGTTCCTTTGTTAACAATTTCTATGTGTAATTGTCAGTCTTTCACAGTGACCTGTTGTTGTATGTAAACAATGTTCAGGAGTGTTGAGGTGTGTCTGTGGATGTGTATATCTCTGCTCACCCCGTTAACGATATAGTGTAATGATATATTGTTATTATTAATAATAAATAATTAATTTTTGGGAGTCAAAGCTGCTCGCGTCCGTAGGCTTTACCCTAGTTTCCCTACACGTGACTCCTGGGTGGTGCTAAACGAGCAGCAGCGAGGTGGTAGGGCGTCGGTGCCCGTCTGGATCCCGACCACAGTACATGGGTGTAAAGCCCGTCATAGTGACCAGTTTCGGCTTGTCGCGTTTCGGGATCAGCTTGTGTATATCCAGTAGCTCATATACCTAGAGACCTTCAGTCGTGGTATATGCGGGCCGACATGACGATGGAGACTATCAATGGATTTTCATCCTTTGATAGTCGCTTTCGTTTTTGGACTACACTGTACTTACCATCAGGTACTCTGTAGTCACTATGTCGATCCAGTGTAAAAAAAAATCCGTTGTAATGGGCGAGTGCGTTTAATAGTAGTCGGCTAGAATATGGAAGATTAATCTTTCGCGTGACAAACAGGATGCGAGCGATAAGCGTGACATAATGTTAGGCGGCGCGTGGGATATTCTAAGAAAAGAGATGAACTCTCAATTACGATAATTTTTATTGTATAAAATATTAAACCATTAGAACCAGCTTGGCCTAAACATAAAAAAACACTATCAACACGTTATGTTCCCTTTTAGGGTGAGCAGAGGTACATTAGAAGCTGTAACCACTTTGCGCTTGTATATCACGCACAAAGTGATAATTAACGCAGCTGATCGCCGTTCTCACAGCTTTAGTACACATGACATTTCTATTCCATGCCATGCGCATCAGAAAATAATGTAAAACGGATAGAAATCGGGTGGCAAACGTAGTACGTAGACTACCATACAAATAGTTTTACGGTTAAGGTAGTTAAGCTTTCTTCTTTCGTAAACGTAATCTCATAATCTCGAACTTTCTCGGTTAGTGACAACAAATATCTTGCTAACTAACCCACTGACGAGATATGACTAATTCGCTAGTAATATTATATACTTAAATATAAAAATACTGGTATATTTGTTACTTTTTCAGGTAAAAACTATACCCAGTTTGCATCTCATCGAACCCCAATTTTTTTTCCTCAAATGTACCCCTTGGTATCTATATAGACCATTTTTGGGTTATACAAAAGACCAGAACAATATTTAATGACTGAAAAGTTGATTTTGTAAACTTATTTTTTGACCTAAATAAACTAAAAAGAACAAAGGTGATAAAGTAAAATATATTTTTTACAGAATCAGAGTTTTTTTCCGATTCCAAATATATATTACTATGGTATATCACCAAAAAATGTCGCTTACACCAAATAGCCTTTCACCCCTCGATATAGTTTTCTTAATTAATTATGTAGTCGACTCCGCAGGAATAAGGATCTCGATACGATGATAAATAAAGATTTTATTCATACCGTAAAGAGAATAGTCATAAACCTTTTAATAACAATTACTATCAGTTTAGTTACATCTGAAAGCTATCAGCTTTCCTATAGGTACAACAAAGTACAAGCAAAAGGCGGGCTTCGACTAGTTCAATACATTTACGTTGGTATGTTTCACTTGTATCTCAAGTTAGTACTCGATTAAATATTTTTCTCTTTTATCCCAATAGGCAATAAATAAGGTGACGTCTTACCCTAAGGAGATTTGTTAGTATGCTCTACAAACTAATGCATCACTCGTAGACTCGAACTATTTGCTAAGCCAAATACATTTCAGGTGTCCGCATTTTAATGCAAAAGACTTTTTGCTTTTTAAAGCGCCATTTGTGAAGTCAATTCATGTTAATAATGCTTTTATTGTTCGTGCCTATGATATGTATGAGGACACACGTTTTTGTAATGTCGATGTTCTGTTTTGTATATTTAGCTCCTTTAAAAGAATGATGAGAAATAAAAAATCTGTTTATCTTTATTTTTTGATCTATATACATATAACTAGATAGGTTTTTTATGGTATTGTTATATCTTAAAAAAAATCTTTTAGTCTATTTTTTTACATTATTGGAATGAGGACCTGCGGGAGATGGCCAGAAACAGACCAGAGAGAGGAGCTGAAGACCGGGCGCAATGGCGCTTGTTAGGAGTGACCAGTGTTTATCAATGGACTAGGGTGGGCTACCGATGATGCCTTTAACGGATCTTTTGCGCGGAGAAATTTACTTTTAATTTGGCTCAAAATTCTTCAAGATCCGTTCCCACAGTGGTGGACTTCCATTGCCACCAACTTCTATACAAGAGCTTAGCTGGCTAAGCGCCGTAAGCGCTCATCCGTACCCTGGTGAAGGACAAGTGGAAGTTTCAGGCGAATAGAATTTTGCTCCATCGACAAAAAGGTTGCAAATTCGCCACGTTTATATATTTTGTCTCTTGTACTTTCTTATTTTCTGTATGTTGTTTTGTTCTTATATCTGATTTGAACTTTGGGCGGTCGATTGAGTTCAGAGCGAAAACAGCTGCTAAAAAATTGGGTATCCTTTTTAAGGTCAGACGATTCTTCTCACCTTCGCAACTTCTTAACCTGTATCAAGCACAGGTGCGGTCGGGTGTCGATTACTGTTGTCATCTTTGGGACGGATCCGCTAAATATCAGTTGGCGGCTTTGGACTTGATTGTTCGTAGAGCTCGTAGACTTATTGGTGACGACCCTATTTTTACCTCATTTCATGTCATTTAAAATTAAATATCCTTATTTAAAGTTATAAGCGGAACAAACATCTAGTTACTCAATACATGTAAAATACGTACCGAGCGTGCACTTGGCTGCACCCATGCCGCGCTATTTTGCTCAACCCGACGAAACCTGTGTCCGACATTATGATCAGTCAATTATTATTACTTTGAAATACAGTAGAATAAGCCAATTATTATACACATGCTTTTATTGTAATTGAACTTAAATAACCGACCAAATGCGATTCGGATTCGTGGACTGAGAGATCTGTACAAATATATTGGTACGAGTCAGAGATGTGCAAAATGTAATCAGATTAATGATGAACGATTACAGAATGTAGTCGTAATTTTAATTTTCATGCTCTGTAATCATAATTAAATCCATTTAAAACATTAAGAAATCATAAATGTGTATACAATCTGGGATTTTGTAGTGTTTAAAACATAAATGAGCAAAATGCAGTCATATAAATGGTAAAAACGTAAAATGTAATCGTTAATCATTTTTATTAATCTGATTACATTTTACCCATCTATGGTACGAGTTAATCATACCATGTCTTTGGGATGTAATTACAAATATGCCTATGTCTGTGCCATATAATATTTCTTCTTGAAAAAAAAAACATGATTTTAGATCAACAGAAGACACCCTGTATGTCTTTATAATGTTGCAAATACGTAATCATCCAGCATAAAAGAGCATACTCGAAGTTCGATTCGTTTTAGCCGGGCAGTAGACTTGAGGGAGTCTGCTGCCCGGATGAGAGGGAGGCGGTGAATGGTGTCCGGCACATCGCCTGGAAGAGAGGTTTTGGAGGTGTGGACTTTACTCCTTCCCCTCCCAGAGAGGTAGCCTCAACAAGGCTTCTTGTTCCCTGGGTGTCTGGATGAACTTGACTTTCCAGGCCCGGGAGGAGCAATTAGAGGGACACTCCGGGGATTTTTAGTCAGTAGGAGTCTGACACACCGGGATCACTGCCCTCACAGCGTCCCTGATGGTCCTATGCAGGATTTTCCCCCGGTATATATAAAAAAAAGTTCGATTCGTTTGGACCTAGAAGGGACTGTAAACCTACAGAAGTGTGTCATAATCTATGCTGGTTAAAAATAGCCGCGATGAGCTATTCTTCTTTTTACTAGATTATAAACGTTAGTAGATCACGGTTAGGTCCATTTTCACTGGCTGGCCGGCCAAGTCAAGGTCCGGATCCACAGCGGTGCCCTTGCGTTGCCACCAAACCCATAAATCGCTGGCTGAGCACCTTCAGTTCTCGCTCACTCTAGTCTGGTGTAATTGTAAAGACTGTTCCCAATCATCAACGAACGACACTTAGAAAAAAAAAAACGAATTTTTTTTCATATTTTTATTTTCGCATTACTATATAAACACCAAAATGTATAATATTTGTCTGAATGTTAAGTTTCTGTTTTCTTCCAATTCTCCCTTCCATTTGAAATGAAAACTCGCGCAACTAAAACGTAAAAGTGCCGCAGCAATTTCAAATAACAGTAACTCCGCACTGTCGCTTGTGAAAGAAAAACGCCGACAGTCGCGGGTGTGAATTTTTTATGGCTTAGGGCTGGAAACCCCATAGAAAAATACCTTGCTGGGGAAAAGACTAATAAAAGTCTTTTGTAAAACAGGAACTTGAAAAAATGGACTCGCTACTTTATTTAAGCGTTGTTCAATAAAACATAATAGCTAGACTATTCCAAATAGTCATAAGAATGAATTTACCACTCCAAATCGGTTCTCCCACTAAAGTTCTAAAGGCCTTCCCAAGCCAATTACAATTGGTCACGGAGAAAACCAAACTCTAGCGAAAGTATTAGCAAAGAACTCTAGTAATGTCATTCTTAATATTAACGTAATGAGACTATTCTATGAAAAAAAGTAAATGTTTATTAATCTATAATTATGATTTTGACAGTAAAATTAATGGTGTGTCTTGTTTTATATCAATTTTATGGCAATAGTTTTGATTTATAAGAACAATAACAACAGATAAGAAAATAGAGCTTAAACGACCAAGTTCTACGAAGTACAGATATTGATACAAATTCAAATTATCTTTTATAGCGTTATAGTATATGACGCCATTCTGTTTCTTTAAATAAAAACCCAACTCTTTATTATTAACAGAATTCATTAATATTATGTATTTATTAGCTGGTCATTTAACAATACAGAAAATAATATCATATTTCAAATTTAGGGGAAGTCTAAATCTCTTGTAACCAAATATTTACTATGATTCTAATTTATATTGGCATCTGGTTTTGTAACTTTTTTCCTTATATTTTAAATTGTAATAATAAAAATTGCCGTATCTACTGTAATCGTGATTATAGCAGCTCTTTACAACATCACAGGCCATCTGTTAGTTTCCCAGGTTCCCGCAACGAAAGCGGAGCAGCAAGCCCGCCTGCACCTAGCCGGTAAGCTACGAAGCCTCGGGCCTTTAATTTCAAAGTAAACCCATTTAATATGTATAGAAATATTAATGCCGTCTATCTTTACTTTGCAAATAAAAATAGTATTGTAATGGAAGACACCGAATGCTTGACTATACACAGAGATGGAAAAATGTAATCTGATTAATGATAAACGATTACATAATGTAGTCGTAATTTTAATTTTCTTGCTCGGTAATCATGATTAAATCCATTTAAAACATTAAGAAATCATAAATGTGTATACAATCTGGAATTTTGTAGTGTTTAAAACGTAAATGAACAAAATGCAGTCATATTAATGGTACAAAACGTAAAATGTAATCGTTAATCATTTGCATTAATCTGATTACATTTTGCCCATCTATGGCTATACAAATACTATGATCTCGATTTTTAATTTCAGTTTCGTGGTCTATATGCTTTGCTATCATTGTTATGATATTTGATATTTAATTACCATTATCAAGATTAATTGATACCTTTCATACTATTTAACAATAATTAAACAAAGAAGCTCTTTATAGCTTTGTTGATGTTTCCCCAAGACTCGAACAAACCGTATTCACCAGTGACGTGCATATGATATTTGGACAAGGTAGTCAGAATTCGCGTAACTAATTTGAATATTATGTTATTATGTTAAATATTATATGGGAAATATAAATGACGTGAAAATAGAATAGATATGAATAAATAAATAAATATTTTTTTGTTTATTGCAGAATTATTTATCGTAAGGGCATGCAATGCTTCACGCATCTATGGAATGACCGCTACTGGTATTCACAGAACAAGTATTCCAAAATCTGATACAGATCTAATTTAAATAAATTTGAATATCACTTCAAACTCTAAAGTTGAATATTATAATATCCGAAAAAACAGAAAGTATTGTCGTTTAATTACAATAGTATTAGTTAATGTTTACAAAAATATTGTATGATATCCTCTTAAACAAGTTATCTTTAAAATAGCATTATCCATTTTATCAGTTTCTTCTTTGGACAAAACTATCTGTCGAAAATGGAACTTTTGACATACTGAAATTTTAATTGTGCTAAGGTGTTGACCTTATAATTTAAGGTTGACCCGTAAGCTTCATTATTTATTCTCAAATTGCTTACTTGAATATATTTAAGCCACACAAGGAGATTCGCTTCTACATTCATCATGCGAACAGCTAGGGAGTGGAATATGCTTCCAGCGGCCATATTACCGCGATCTTATGACCTGGGAGTCTTTAAAAGAAGAGTGAATAGGCATTTGTTAGGCGGACGTGATTCATCATCGGACTCATTTTCACCTTCCACCAGGTGTGATTGAGGTCAAGCATTCGCCTATAAGTAATAAAAAAAAAAACAGGAATCAGGTGCCAAAATCTCTTAGCAAATTGTTCCTTTTCCATCAAAAACGATCATTTACCTTTATGAGAATTTTTACTCAGCCATCAACTTTTGCTTACATCATTGTCTTCGATACTCGATCCTCAATCTTCATGCCACCCTTTAATTCCCTAAGTAGGCCTCCGTCATCCCGGTAATGGCCGACATCATCGTACAAGTTTTATTAATACCCCCATCCTGCTCACACTTGTAGACTTTTGCTTAAGTGAGAGCAGGGTACCCTGACTATGCCTGACACGTGTAAAGCGCCAGATTAAAATTGATTGTGTGGACGTTACCTTTATCTGTAAGACACGAGTTGATTGATTCTTCATTAATCTTTATTCGCGACGATAATCTTTTTCCTTATTTAGGGGTTTTATTTTTATTTATTTTTAAGGGTACATACTGTTTTAGCATGTGTTTTCATAGATTTTATTAAGCTACTATACTTGATCTCCAAGGTGTATCTGAAGAGTGGTACAAAATCTACGTCAAAATAGATTGAAACCCCATTAATGGGTACAAGGCCAGCAAATTTGAAAATAATCTCGTATACTTTCAGTTTTTTCTGAAAGTCCATCTACACTATTACATTTGGGACAACTGTTAATAGACTCTGATCCATAAGTAGACCGCACCAATCTTAGTCTGAAATGTAAGTATTGACAAGTTCAGTTTAATCGATTTACTGTGCCGCGATGACAGAAAAATTATTCAAAATGGTTTCACCTTTTTCTAGAATGTCTCAAGTTATAATTTCATTTGTATTAGGTGCTTAAATGCTTGAATGGTTAAATGAAAAATATCCTTCATTCTTCATATCATTCGTAATTTCTTTAATTCCAGATCTGTTTATAAAACTAATGAACAAAAGAACGATCCTTAGTAAACTAAATAAGACTAAAACGTGGACCAAATAAATTAAAATTTGATCAATTTGTCCTGTCCTAGCAGGGCGACGGATAGGGTGTCAGGGTTGGCAATAATCTCCCGATGCCTCTCCGCCACCTCCTCCACCTTCAAAACGTCCTTGCAGAAGAAGAGGGCTGCTTGCCATACCTCGTCGCTACCGCCCACAACCCTAACTATAGAACGACCCAAAATACACTAGCAGAATTTAATTTGCAAGTGTAACTTCTTAGCTGGCAGTATTGTTTTGTTTTTTTTTCTTACATAATTAATTTAAAGGAAATATGCTGTGAAGTTATTATTATAATAAAATATTACGTTAAAAGACATACAAAGTAGTTAAGTGCTATAATAAAGTTACGAACTTCATGACATATTATAATTTTAGTTCATCGGACCACCGACTAAAGGATTTTATTACTACATAAATTTCGTGAGATGTGAACTTTAAAATATATAAAAGAGTACAAAGCCGTTGGTTGCAAATCATTCACTTTTTATTATTATAAAATTAGTTTCTGTGGTGGGCTAGTGAATAACAGACCGGTTTCCATGCACGCCAACTCGAGTGGTCGTAGATTCGAATACCGGCATGTATGTGCCCCATGGAGCAGTAGCGTTCATTCCATAGATGCATGAAAGCATTGCATGGTATAACGATAAATAAGACTGAAATAAATTGTTTAAAATAAAAAAAAGGGAAACATTTATGTTCATATCTATTCTATTTTCACGCCATTTATTTTTCCCATAAGTGCAAAATAATATTTAAAATAATAATATAATATTCAAATTAATTACGCGAATTCTGCCTACCCTGTCTTAATATCCTATGCACGTCACTGCCATGGAGCATATACTATAGGCCTTTATCCAGTAGCAGACTAAGGTTGGCTGATGATGATTATTGTGTAATACCACATTCTATAATAATATATCGTCACGCTATATCGCCTTCGGAGTGAGCAGAGATACATAAGTGGCTGTATCCACTGTGCGCTTATAAGTCATACTTCACATGACCAGTAGCGCAGCTCATCACCGTTGTCACAACATTAGTATACACATGACATTTATCTTAGATGCCATACGGTTTGCATCACTATATTTTGCTTTACCATTGAGCATATGGCACCTAAATCCGTACCTAATACATACACATACACACACTACATGCTGTGTTAGAACCCATGTATATGTTTTAATGCCGTGGTGGTTGCCGGCAGAATAGAATAGCACCCCCTTCTCTTCTTGCTAAGGTGTCGTAAAAGGCGACTAAGGTATCTCTTTAACACCGCAATTCAACCAGGTGTTCAGAGAAGGAAAACTCGACCAAACCTGCATCCCGCTCCCTCCCGATCGTATTGGTTCTCCATTCCATCGGGCCTGAGGGAGCTCGGACGAGAGAGTGCTTTAATGGCAGCGCGTTCAGTTATGCACTTATATATCTCCTGCGCAATTGACTGTTTCCGAAAACTGGACCTCGATTTTTTTAACCGGTGTTGAAACAGTCGCCGTAGCCGAATCCGGCTAGGACATCATCATCATATGTTTTTAAATTATTTCGTGTATATATCGTTATTATATTAAATAAATAAATAAATATGAAAAAACTCAGAGGTAAATAATATAATCTTCTGATGTTTTTTGATGTAATGTTATTGCAACACCAATATGCCCCTTTCAGGTCAGACAGTTTATTACACTCTGTATATTACCACACACAAATAAACAATAAGTACGATAACAAATAAATAGGTATAAGAAATCTGTTTACAATTACTGCGTCATTTTGACTCCTGATGTTTCGAATAATTCTTATAAAGGAGCATTTTCGTCGACAATAATTCCTGTCGAGATCGTAAAACTGTTGTCTCATTAACGGGCGAGATGGAGCGATATAGAGTATAATGTTTAAAAGGGGTTTTATTCCACAATTTATCTGTTAACGTATTTACCTTTCGTGGAATTGAGCGTAGATTATGTTCCACAGACGCGACACTCTAGTTTATTAATTCTTTAAGATACAATGATGTTGTTCTACATCATACGAGGTTATTTAACCCTTAAATTACCTCAGTTTCAAATTTGATACCGAACTATTAAATCGCATTATATTATATATAATTTCTTACACTACACTTGAGTTTGAATTATATACATTGCAACTGTTCTATGAGAAATAAAATGGGTTACCTGATAAATGTGTAATGTGTTGATTTTTTACTGTCTTCTTGAATGGGACGTGTAAACACACAAGAGGTTATCGGAAAAAAAAGCATTTAATCCTAAAACTTAATTTTATGTAAAAAGCTAACAAACAACTGCCTCATCTCTTTAATTAACTTAATCTATGTCACAATGGAAACCAAATCGTCTGTAACACGGCACGGTTGATTGACATTTTTAATTAACAAGCTAGCTTTGGACGAACTGATTTTGTTTTAAATAAGCAAGTATTTGTGAAGTATTTTAATGGGCACTCTTCGAGTGATCAATTGTATCGCTTTGTGGGTATATTTACTTCGTTATATATCTTTGAATTTAATAAATACTTTGGCAAATTAATGTAACTTTAAAGATGAAGATTATATTGAAAATTTTATTAGTAATACAAGGGAGTTTCATTTTACTGTGTTAAGTAAGGGGGAAAAAAAACATTGAGACGTTTTTTTTTATTCTGATATATATCGGTATAGTGACCACACCACGTTTGATGGTAAGCCGGTCACTTATCCACTATTCTACCACAGCCACTTCTTTATGCATAACTTATTTAAAATATGCTTTTAAATATAATTAAATAGAAAAAGAATAAGCATTACCGCGTTCCACAATTAATGAGTAACTTAATTTCTATTGCGCGTATGTGAAATTTATGTGAATGACTTCCCAAATAAGTTTCTTGAATCTCGTTTTTGTAATATTAAAATGTATGGCTCTTGCATTTCCCAAAAAGCTCCTGGCAGGCATTGACCGTATCGATGAGTAAACTACGTATCAACTGACTCTTGGACTTGAATTATCCTAAAAAATCCCTCAGTTATTCGTATTAAAAAATCGACTAATGAGAAATTCGAAAACCTGACAGTTACATCTCACGACAAATCGTTACAAGGCAACAATAATCTATAACATCACTTTTGTCATGTCCAATGATAACACAACGTGGGCACAGGATAGAGAGATTCAGTATGTAATGTTTCAAACTACGTTGTCTAAGTTGCGTGAATAAATATACCCGGCCTATAAAAAATGATCGAGTAATTATTTTATTACATAAGCACCACCAATAGAATAATGTATATAATAATACATCGTCGCGCTATATCTCTTACGGGATGAGCTTAGACAAATTAGTAGCTTTATGTCGTTTTCAATACGAATGCGCCGCTAATCGCCGTTCTCAAGGCTCTTACACATGTCATTTCTATTAGATATCATATGGATTTCCTCACAATGTTTTCCTACCCTAGTAAGCACATGGTGCCTAAGTCCTTACGTGATCTGAAAAACCCTAGAAGCACTTGTGATGCTGAATGAACGACATGATGCGATTCGAACCTACGACTATTTACGTTGCCACGCATTAATACCTGTCGATTATCCACTAGGCTGTCACAGTCACATATTAAAAATATACAAAAAATAAATTTAACATAAAACGCTAAAATGTTCCCCCAATTATAGGTTACTACTAACTGGTACTACTACCGGTAACTTATATTCAACAGCATTCTAACCTGCTTAGCTGAAGAACCAAAATTAATGTTAATATCATCAAAAGCCTGTGATATTATTTATAGAGGCGAGGAATAGATAAACAAGAGCCTAGAAAATTAATCTAAAAGGGGTTTGAAGAAATGTAATAAAAGTACTTAGTAACTTATATGGTATATAGAAATCAATTTTAGTTTTAGATGACGTTTTTTTATAATACTTCTTGGGGTTGCCGTGTATTAACTCTACCAAAGTCAAGATTTATGTTACCAATATGATCATGGAGATTTTGCAAGGCAACATTACTACCTTTACCACCTTCTATTTTTTATTGTTTTCTCCTATCATAAAATATATTGGACCACATCATAACATTGTCACCTATGTAATAAGTATATTGTTGTGATGCCGAGACCATCGCACTCGATGTTTATTTCCCATATTAAGCGTATAACAATTACAATTACAAACAATGTATTCACTTTAATAACTTAGTCTATTAATATTAATAATTAAGATATTTTTTAAAGTAAATCTATTGCACATTTTATTATATTTTCATTGAATCTTAGATTACATCCTGATTTAATCCTAAAACATGTGTAAATCATTACCGTCACCATACTGTGTATCACTTTACTGTGGCTGTACAAACAAGGCGAGATGCATGTTTCACTTACAGCGACTAACCCATATCCCACTGTGATTCCCTTGTATTATTTTAATTTACTCATACATATTTAAAGGCTGAACGGCCAAGTCACGACCTCCAGGCTGATTTATATCTACAATTATGTATATTTGATTGTATAATTTACTTTAAATATGATTTACTCGGGTCATTTATCAGCAAGTTTAAATCTCTTGTTTGTGGTCATTTAAAAGTAAATACACACAGATATGCCTAGTTCATAAATGTAACATAAAACGCTATAAGACTTGAGCGGGCGAGGCTATTTGTACTCACTTTAAAATAACACTCAGGTACTCCTAGTTCACAAATGTAACATACCTGAATCTACTTTTTCAGACTTAAATAATACTCTTGGCTTGGAAAAACCTAGTGCACCATCAGACTTGAGTGCACGAGATGTAAATTCATGCCTGTGAGTGATCTATTAGCAATATGGAAGAAACTAATTTCTGTAATGAAATTATTATCTTGGATCGAATCAGAAATAAGATATCCCGACTAAAATCATCAGGATTTTGATGATTTTATTTGAATAAAAAACGTTTTATTTTATTTTAGATTTAGGTGAATTATAAAATTATTTTAATACAGCGTCCACTACCATATTACATAATAAAATATTACCATAAATTAATTAAAGTGAGAAAACGAATTTGTATTTAAATATACAAAATAGCTTTTTGATTCATTTGATAGCTTCTCTAAATTTTCATGTAAAGAAAGGAATCATACAAAGCATATTAGTTACGGTTAATTGATTTTATCATTGACAACCCCAAGACTATTGATGTGGTGCCGGATTTTTTGCCTAAAGCAACAACAAAGAAGTCGGAACCTCTGAACATAAGTTTCAAATGAGTTTTAAGTTCTTGGTTACGCCTACTTAATTTAATTGAACCGTTAACACGGTCTATAGAAGCACCGCTGTAAGCTATGACTTCGATTTCTGTATCGAAATTTAAATTATGATTTTTGTCTGCCTTAACAAAATAGTTCATATTTTTCTATTTATCATTTGATTTTACCGCATCAAAAATAACTACAGCATAAAATTTAAATACGGATATTGTGATACGTTGAAGTGTCCATATTTGATTTTCGGTTGTTGTTTTTCTTATTACTCAGTTTTTGTCCTGATTTGTACTTTAGTTCATAAACTTGACACTAAATTCATACATATTCATCTATTGATCAACATATGGATTCCTGTAATGGTGTCATGGAATTCATGGTTCTGCGGGGTAGAGAAAATGTAGTCAGGTCTCCTGGAAGGTCTCCGCTACGTTGGAGCAATCGAAGTTTTAAAGGAAATTTTCGACTCATCCCAACGAATGTTCTCAAGTAATGTTATAAAATAAATGGGACATTTCATGTTTAAGACATGTAAGTCAAGTGCCAATGTTTACCCTACTTATCACATAAAAATACCGCCTCGTTGACTTCCGGAAGCTTAAGCCTTCGTACACAGCCCGTGTGGTCCCAGTTAACGGCGTCGCGTTAGTGTGTGCATATGATTTAAAATATTTACTCTGGCTCTATTCATTCACTGTTCGTCTTCGCATTTTTAAAGTCATTTAGAAGTTATTGAGGACGGTTTTCAATATTCTATTTGAATGAAGATGACAAATGAGTGATTTCATATTTCACTCTACATTGTTGTGGAGCTCTTGTAGCTAATTCTAGTATGTAAAAACTGTCGTTCATATAAATGGTATAACTTCAAATACTTGATAAGACTATTTTAACTTGAGTGAGGGCCTCCTAGTAAATAGTAAAAAAAATCATAATAAGAAGGTAACAAAAATATTATGAAGGTTGTAACATATCTATAATATAAAAATGAATCGCTAAATGTCTTGATAAGAAAAAACTCGAGGACGGCTGAACCGATTTGGCTGATTTCTTTTTTATTGTGTTTTATGAAGTCTGAGGAAGGTTATTACGGAGAGAAAAAAATTGAAAATAGCCTGAAAACTGCAAAAAATTAAAATAAATGTAATAAAAAATTTTATTAAATCAAAAATCTGCTTATTTATTGCCTCTTAGGCGGAACAATGTTCGCCGGGTCAGCTAGTAATATAATAAAAACACACGCATACGTCAAATCAACTTACACCAGATATATAGTTTGATTGCTTTATTAATTCTTAAGAAAATATATGAAATTGGAAAAACACTAGACGACCAATTCCCGTAACTTTAAAATGTTCAAACTGCAATTTCGATAAATTCCAAACATGCAAATATAAAAAAATATATTAAATTAAGAAAACATCAAATGATGTAAAATGTAAAAAATATATCCAAAATTAAACATCGTGTTTGGAGAAAGAATATTTAGTTTTTAGATTTTTCTTCTTTGAATTACGTGCTTGGAAAAATAGGACAAACATAATAGCCAGTAAATAGTTGGAGCGTACATGTAACGATGCGTGAGAATAATCCAAAAAATCATTAGCATTATTATCATCTACCCAGTTTAGTTCAGTATTGAACATCACATTGAAGATATTCCCAAAATCATTCCGACAACACAGCTCAAATGATCTGAAAATAACATACATGGGAGGCTACACTAAGACAATTGAACCCATTCTCCGAGATAACAATCACAATATAATCACAATCCCATGTAAATATTGAATCAAATAGATTAAACATGCCGTACAAACAATAAACTTTTCACACAACGAGACAACTTCGCCAACCAGCGGTTAAGATCACAGCGTTATAAATAACAGTATAGAAACAGTTATTGGTTTTAGATTTACATAAAAGTAAATCCATCTGACAGTCTGAGATCAGTAACGAGCCTTGGGAGAGATCAATATTAAGCATTGTATTAATGCGGATGGAGATGAATCGATGTATGAATAGATAGGTCAATAAAGATATAGTCATTCCCTGATGATTCTTTAACCCATTCGCGATCTTAAATAAACACGAGAGTTGCGTAAAACATTTTGTTTATGATTATGTTACGGATGGTCTTGTAAATTGTCGATACGGGATTTGGGATACGGGATTGTTGTGTGATTGTTGATATGGGAATAAATAATAAACAGATAAATAAATAGTAATTTCACTTATATAAATTTAAACTCTCTTAAACTACTTAAACTACGGAACTGGATAGATCCAGTTCCGTAGTTTAAAGAACAGTAGTACTTTATTGCCAAACATATTGAATCTCTTTAGGGTGCAGCACATGAGAACCCAAAACACACAGGAACACACAGCAGGTTCTTGGCTGCTTCGTCCTCACTGCAGAACTTGCAATCTCTAGTGTTCACGCCACTGATGCTGAACAGTGCTTATCCGGTCAGCAGCGACTGGAAAACATAACATACTGTTCTTCAGTATACACCACCTTTAAGCCTTGACTCATTAATACATTAAACACACATTAAGATCGGATCCTCAGGACAACGCTTACCTTGCCGACTCGTCCTGTGTAAATGTTGGTAATAATTTGATTTTAAGCGCCCCAACTGCTTCTGGCGTTGTTATGTTAGGATCTGAACGTGGGCACGATAATAATTACAAACACTCCCATTGACCTCCTAAATCGAAGGAATAAACTTTCGCAATTTCCAGAACTATTTTCATTGAGAGAAAACTGGTAACAATAATACGTCGCTTATTAACACAATTCTTTGGTTCGTTCCTGGCTTTAATACGTCTCTATTGTTTGGAACCCACAATGAATAAAACGTATAAGTCTTCTCGAGGGTATTCGTTAAGTCCTAAAAGCATTTGAAATATAAATTTGAGTTACACAACCTTCCTCGTCATTTAATTCTTTCATGAGGTAATTGAATATTGAGAAATGAATGGAGAAAGATTAACATTTTTATTCAAAATTATTAAAGGTCTCATAGAATCGTCCTATTTGATGAGCGAAATAGGTTTCAAGGTATCAGCACACCAATATAAGATACTTTTTTCTTTTAAAAGTGTCATTTGTGAAGTCTAAATTATTTTGATAAATCTTTTATTTTTCGCACCTGTGATATGTATAACAAACGCTTTTATGATGTCGATATTCTGCCTTGTACGTTTGGCACCTTACATGAATGGTGAGATAAAAATGTCAGTTTAAATTTAATTTTTTGCTTTGTCTTATTTGTTTTTCTTTATATTACACACCATTGCAAAATACGAACATTAAAATTCAAAATCAAAGGGGTACATCAAATATAAATGTTTGGAGATTACACGGGTGGTCAAATAACATTTTTCACAGAACTTTTCAAAAGCATACTAATACATACAAAGGGATTGGAGTTTTTAATTAATTCACATATTAACAGTTTCCACAAAGCGGCGACATTTTAATAAAACTGACAGGCGCGTTTCCGTCACGTCCCTCACGACCGAGGTGGTCACTGCCAAAGATTATGGAAAACAGATTACCATACAGATTTGACACTCGTTTGTTTTTCGTAAAACTACAACGAAATTAAATAAATATAAATTTATTCAAAAATATCCAAAAATAAATCTACCACAGCTTCGGAAAGCAAAATCTACCACGAAGAACCGCCAAGGAACTCTAGTAGTTTTTCCTTTAAACATTATGAAATACAAATATATAATACACAAAGGAATTAATGTCCTGTGATCAAAATAAGTTGCATATATTACGAGCACGCATTCTTATCAATTAAATAATCATTGATGGAACAATATCCCTTTGTTATCAATTGTATAGTTTACTATTACCACATATTTAATGTCATCACGGCTAGTTCCACTACGACGCAGCCTTGAGAGTTCTATCCCGATGTAGACTGGAGTTTCTTTCGACGTTTTTTCTCTAGGTAGTCACTTCTGAAATGTTTGTAAATTTTTAGCAATAGTTTTTCCTTGGTGGTTACGCAGAACTGGTATGTATCTACAGGAGGGCTTTTGCATTTTTATTTCAAATTTGAGTACTATTTCAGCGGAGATTTTCTTATTTAGAGCTTCTACCATAACTTTATTGATTAAATTAAAAAAGAACTTTAAACTATCATTTATAAAGCATAAATTGTTAAATTAAATATTTAAAGGAATAATCTAAAGCTAG
Source organism: Automeris io (assembly GCA_036320925.1). NCBI lineage: Eukaryota > Metazoa > Arthropoda > Insecta > Lepidoptera > Saturniidae > Automeris > Automeris io. The sequence continues at coordinate 1,769,798 of JAUDJH010000008.1, forward strand.
TCCATGATATCGTATTTTAAATGAGTTTCCTAAAACCTGTTTTGGTATTAAATTTTAGTTTTTAGCTATAAATAATTTCACAAACAGACGTAGTAATATACTAAATATTAAACGCAAAGTTCAAAACGTAAATATATGGAATTGAATCATAGGTATATTTATTTTTGTGTAATAATATTAATAAACTTATTTCAGATTTCTCCAATATACAAAAAAGCAAACAAAAATATTTTTATTAATATTAGCAAACATGCAAACTAAATTATTAAGCAAACAAAAATCATTGAATTAATAACAAAAATAATAAAAAATAATTTTAATAATATGTTTTCAATCATAATAATGTTTCTTTTTAGACTAATTCAATAAATTATTTTATTTTCGATTTTTTTTTTAATTATTAGATGAATATTTGCGGTAAGAACATGTACAATAAATTGAACAAACTGAAATTATTTTATATCATGTTCTATATACGATTTAAAAAAATCTTGTTATATAATGAGCCTGTGTGAATTAGTTATTTTATTGTTTTATTTAAGACTACAAGCATAGAGAAGATATTGCTATTATGTGCCTTAAGATTACCATGATACCGATGTTTGAGTTCCCAGAAGCCGTTAAAATATGGCAATAAGGCAATTAACGACACAGATAAAATGGCATTCTGCATCATTAAACTACTCTATGGTATTTATCGCCGCTTCGCCGCCATCGCGAGCTGCCGGGCCTTTTGATGTCTGCGCGACGCGTGCGCACGGAAACCTATTACAAACGTCAACCGTTTTTACGATTCATTCGAATTTCGAATGCGTGTTCTTTTCTTAAATTTGGAATACAATAGCTGTTAATTCGTTTTTCCTTTGTTTACCTGCTTAATTAAGTCTCCAGGATTTCTTTGTTCTTTCTTTAATACATTTCTGAACTCTATCACAATATACCATTAGTTCATAATATCCTATGGGTGCCACCTGGTGAAGAGGGCGGCAATAATGTATTTCGACTTTGGCCTGTTCTACGCATCAGATTTCAGCTCGTTCCACGTTCTACCAGTATCCCTCGACTCTGCAAATTCCTATTTGTCCGGGTTTATTTACAACAACCACATACTCTTGCGTTCTGGGCACCCCAATATGAGACTTGTTTGTATATATGAACAGTAGGATACAAAATTTTTACACGTCTAAAATCTGCGTTAGACAGTTGAGGAGCAACTCCTTCGACTATCGTTCACTAACGCAACTTTAAGTTCCTTTTGTTGTGTCGTCTCTCTGAAACACTAGTAGATCACTTTCGTGTTTTCTCCCGGTGACTGCAAAAGTCAAAGCTTATACGATCAAAGGCGCCCTTGTGTACCGTGCGTTGGCAATAAAAAAAATCACGGCTAAGCTTCTTTTTTTTTTTGCTAACCCGGGGAAAAATCCTCCATTGGACCATCAGGGTCACTGTGAGGGCAGCGACCCCGGTGTGTCAGACTCCTACTGACTAAAAACCCCCGGGGTGTCCCTCTAATCACTCCACGCAGGCCTGGGAAACCAAATTCGTCCAAACGCCCGGGGAGCGAACAACCTTATTCAGGCTTCCTCTCTGGGAGGGATGGGTATAAAGAGCCCACGCCTCCAGTACCTCTTTCATAGGCGGCACGCTAGACACTGCGCACCGCCGCCCTCTCATCCGGGCAGCAAACTCCCTCAAGTCTACTGCCCGGCTATTGTTACCGGTAGATGTCACGCTCGCTCTGAGCAAACGCGTCCATCCGGCGCCGGTGCCTTGGCCGCCGAGTGGCCAGAGAAGATATTCGCTTTCTGACCCTTTCGGCGGCTTCGTTCTGCTTTATAACTGCTTCGCAGAAGGCAAATACCTCTCTCCAAGCCTCTTCACTGCCGACCATGGCTTTTCCCACCGCCGGCAGTGAAAGGTCGTCACAAATATTGCCCGTGAGGACATCACGTTTTTCAACCCAGGCTGGGCACACCTCAAGGGTGTGCTGCGCCGTATCCTCGGGGACGGCTAAGCTTCTTAAGGTCTCGCCTTCTAAGTCTGGTGAATCCGTAGATTCGTCCAGATCAAAATCACAAACTATTATCAGCCAAAAAAAAATCCTTAAATTATTTAATCACAACAAGAGAGTTACTAGAGCTATCAATGTTCTGACAAAGACAAGGCCTCGATTTCAATGAAACAACTTAATAAAATAACTTGTGCTCATGAACTTGTTAATATTAAACCTCACCAAATCCCAAAACATCACGCCCCTGTACGAATTGGGCAACTTCATTTAGTTAATTGTCAAACTAATGGCTGATGACAATAGTAATTGTAATTGAAGCCCCATGCGGGCTTTGGGAAAAAAACTCGTTGATTTTTTGTTCCTCTAAAATTATCCCACGAAGCTATCAAGTGTCAGTAAGGATGAATTGGTTTATATTGTCTCATTGATCTGCCGATTCATATTTAGGTCAATAAATTGACTAGAGATTCATTTGATTCAGATCACTTTCTAATGGTAAAATTATTAATGTAATATTTAATTAAGGTAATGGTATATTTCTTTCTGGTTTTAAGGTAAAGAAGCGGATAAAAATTTCTGTGCAAATAAGTCTTAATCCTATATATTTTATAATTGATATGAATTAAGTATGGATTCGGCCGCAGCCGTTCTTAGATAAGTACCCTTAGGGCTTACCGGTAGAATATAATATTGCCTCTCTCTGAAGTGGCAGTGGGCAGGCCACTTAACTTAAAGAAAGTGTGACCGATGGGACAGGCATGCTTGCAAGTAAAGACCACGTACTGGCAATCTCAGTGTGGAACATCCATCTAAAAGTAGAGAGACGATTTAATTTCGATCGCAGGGCGACGTTAGAAGCTCGCGGCTCCCAATCGGTCGTTCTCACAAACATTGCAGAAGGCTTATGTCCAGCAGTGGAAGTCCTACGACTGTTATGATGCTGATGACCAAGTTTCGGGTCGAATCGAGTCACTGCAGAAATCACTTATTTTTACACTTTACTAATTGATGCACCTTAAAATTCAAACTATCCATCCTTATACCGCAATAATAACATTGGATTAACTAAGAAGTATGTAACTTAGAAGAATGAAGCTCTACATTCAGCGTTGGGAGGTTGTAGGTCAAAGTAGGATAAGAAAAATATTAACTATAAATGAGGATAATAAATCTCATTTACTTTTAATAGTATATTTACTTTGAAAACATAGACATTTGTTGCTTTTGTATATGCTAGCAACTTGGTCGTCACAAAAATGTTATCTTTAACAATATCGGTCAAAGCGATCGCAAAATACGTCACTATAAAGCCAATGCTAATTAATATGCGTTCATTTGTACGTTATTTAGCGACAGCGGTGACTTCATAGAAAATGATAAGTATGAATCAATTCCTTCCAATCGATCACCGTTGTCATTCGATTGTAGCGAAGCCCGATCAATCATCTATTGTCATACATTCTCGGAAACATCAATAAATCCATCGATAAAAAACGGGTACGAAATGACATCGTCAGTAATTGAGCGGCCATTATTGTATTATGATAACCCTCGGGGGTGAGGATAATGCAATGAACGGTTTATAAGCGTGACAGATTCGACAAGTTTCATAAAGACATTTAAAATTTGCTGGTAAAAAGCTATTTAATGTCAACATTGAACTCTGTAAAATGTCGTACAGTTTTTTTTTTAATACTTTTTCCTTTTATACCAGCTGTAGCATTATAAAGTAATTTCTCCAAACCTGATGTTAATTTCGATAAGAGTTAAAAATCATCAGTGACTATTGAAACATTAAAATCTCTCTTCATGTAAGATCATCTTCCTAATTCCCATTTTAAGGGAACTGGGATATATTATCTGTATGATTAATATATGGCTTATTTTTTGTATATAGTTATTAGAAGAAGAATATTTAAAGCAAATTTAAAAAATAGACTTCTTTGTATTTGTCCTAAGACTCTGGCTGCTTTGTATTATGTCCCTCTCGATACCTAGATGATGACCTAAAACAGAAAAACGATATTGATATTCCTTATTAATTTAACTTTTAAAATATATTTTTTTTTCTGAAATATTTAACACCACTTTTAATTAACGACATATTTTTTTACAAGAATATAAAAATAGCAGTCTGAAAATTGCTACAAATGTATATTTGAAATGGGATCGATATACGAATGTAGCTATTAAAGACAGTCCAGGATAAATATCTTAAGATTGCTCCCTGCAATATGCTTCAATATATTACAAACCGAACAAAAACAAATCATTGCACGACAGATACTAGATAACCGATTTCGAATGCATCGTAAATCTGATGTGTTACAATTAAATGGATGTCGTGTTAAGGGCTAGACACACTTGTTAATGTTGACATTATAATTGGAATTAAAATAAAAGAAGACTCGCCATAGATAATAAAAGTTACACAACATACTGGAATTTTCGTAGAACTGTCAAATTCTAACAATTTTCAATATTTTAAAGAAGCAGTGGTTAAGGTTAAAATTCTGGTTTTTCTATTAAATTTCATGTTTTTGTCCGTAATTACTAAAATTTAGTTATTTTTTGGGTATGTATATTTTAATGGAGTTTTTATATGAATGTGGTCAGTCTTTAAACTGTACTTTACATTTTACGAGTGTTACCAATGCAATGTAATTGGACCGTCAGTGTATATTGACCGAGATTTATCTCAGTTGTGCGTTACTATCAATATCATTTCAGATACTTACACCGAGTTCTTATAGTATATGGCTAAGTGAAATTATTTATTTTATGATTTACACAAAGTTACAGAAATTATTTTCAAGGAATCAAAATACAATTTAAATACGTATATATTAATCGGAATAATGAATTTATTACTTTACCAAACAAGTAATTCAAGATTCATTCAAGATCATGATCAACTAGAAGATCTTCTGATTTCAGACAGATCACCTTAAAATCGTATATGCGTTTATCAAGAAAAGGCTAAGAAAGTACAAAATCATCAAATAAATTTTAACTTTACTTTGTCAAGCTAATATAAAAAAAGACTTGGATGTGAAAGCATACGGTCTGTTGACCGCATCAATAATTTCTCAAATTCAGGAAATAGAAAATGAATTTGGTGTCAATAGGTTGAACAAAGACAAGTTATTTTCACGGATTGAAATTCGATCATCTGAGCGGACGCATTGATATAGTTGGCGCGTCCACAAAAACCTAATCATATTTTTTATCAATATCATGATTTCTAACCGGAGTTTCGGTTTTTCTGGGTGTTACGAAAGATTTTTCCGTTTATATGGCCACAGTTAATTTGATCATAGTAGTAAAAGTTCAATCATACATAATTACGGAATCATTAATTTTATATTATAATTTTGCCAGATTTTCAGTGCTCGACGAGATCGTAACCAAAGTATAGAAAAAAAATGGATTATTATGACTTTTTTCTTAGTGATATTAGCTTTTTTATGGATATTTAAGTATAGCAAAAGTTTCTTCTCGTGGTAAATGGATGCCTGCTAGAAAACAACAATTTATACATTCATCGTTTGATGATCAAAGTGTTATAATCTATTTGTAATTAAGCCAAGTACTTACTAGAGTAGTCAATCCGGAATAATAGAATGTTTTCTTTTATTTTACTCCTTGGGGTCTCTTATTTAATTTAGACATTTTTGTTATAACTTCGTCTCTCATTTTGATGGTTCTAAATTCTAGTTAGGTAAACCTATAACCACAATAAGTTATAGCGAGTTGATGATAATGAGGTAAATCTTAACCGATCTTGGTTCCTACTTCTTTACATATAGGATATGTTCATCATTTTTGACATTCTTTTATCATCTATCCTTTCTAAATATATGTTTGCTCACGAATGCTACAAATGGTAACATTAAAAATGATTTTTGATGATATCACTGCAATGCTCATTTACTATAATAAGGGACTTTTTTTCATATAGTAGTTACAGAAGCGCACGTACCCAAATAATTAGGAATGTGAAAATTCGTTTTCGAGTTACCCACAAAAGTTACTTTAATAGTTTTTGCTATGAGATAAAAAAAGGATTATATTTCCACGAACTCGACTTTTGAACTTAGTAGAAGAGCTTCGTCATTTTTCTTTTATATTCCTTTATTAGAATTTCCTTTTATGCTTGCCGAAATGCGACGTATAAAAATTATTTCTAATCATAGATGGGCAAAATGTAATCAGATTAATTAAAATGATTAACGATTACATTTTAGGTTTTTTACCATTAATATGACTGCATTTTGCTCATCTATGTTTTAAACACTACAAAATCCCAGATTGTATACACATTTATGATAAATAAATCTTAATCTTTTAAATGGATTTAATTATGATTACAGAACAAGAAAATTAAAATTACGACTACATTTTGTTATGGTTCATCATTAATCAGATTACATTTTGCTCATCTCTGTTTCTAATCAAGTCTAACAAACCTTTTGTTTTCCTTGCCGCGGAGAATCATTGGTACTACTGCTTCATCTTTCTACGCCCCGCCTTAAATTTTAAATCATGTGCCGTAGAACTTTAAAATTTGGACTGGAATAATTCTTGACGTCGAAGAAATCAAATGAAATTTAATCCCTGCACAGAAAAGCTAAGGGCCGAATAAAATAAGCTCTACTAAAGGAAATAACATAAAATGACAATGCTATACAAAATATGATGCAATCCTCCATATCATTATTGTATGCTATAGCTCCGTCTGGATTAAACCATCCAAGAGATAGATTTGTCAATTCATGATCTATATAAAAAAACACACCTTTTCACTAATAATCCAAACTGTGATGGAGTGGGACGCAATCTGCGCATCTATTTTGTCACGTTCTTGGGGTTTTGGAGCCTTTAAAAGAAGAATGAAAAAGCATATTGTGACTTTAGATGAACTAGGCAAAGGTGGTCCATTAATGGTCTCATCGTTCCCTTTCATCACGTTTAATTGAGGTCATGTGACAGACCGTAAATCACAAAAAAATACCCCACTATCCCAGCAATTGTAAGTTCTTCAACTAATCTAACTGTCCCACCGCTGCTTCAGCTTGCTAATGAATCATGTCCATGATTTTTATTCTGTTTGATAATCTCATCTGTAATTTGATTCAGATAATTTCTAAGCATGATACGGTCCTTTGCGCCGCTTATATCTGGCAACTGATTTAGAAAGTACTCAAAGAATAAAATAACAGAAATTCCAGTACTTGGAAGTCTTTTTACACCCACTTTCATCGTTCAAATTAGTTCAAAGTGCACTTTTATAATTGCAACTTGGCTCTCGCGTTCCGACCCAATGGGGGACCTTACGACTCGTTATTTAACGCTTGGCCGCTTTGAAAAGAGTCGTGTTTTGTAGAAGCCATTTGCTTTTGCTAAATTGAATTGCCTTTGAGGGATGCATTTAATATAAAAATTGAAAAGATATTTAATAGTATAATAACTTTTTATACTAGATCGATTGATGAACAGCCTGGTCCAAAAGTTAGGGAACATTAAGTTGCAGTGAGAAAACAATATTCATTACTTAAATAAATCTACTTGATATGTATACTTTTGTCTTTTTTTGCATCACCAAATCCTGCTATCGTTGTCTCTATCTAAATCTTTTGTATCACCAACAGTAAGTTAGGAAATTGAAGACATGTTTAGGAACCATAGGATTCATTAATCGAAAATATATTTTTCTTAAGAATATTTTAATGATTTACAATCTGTAGTTTTACCTCAATCACATCGAATGGCCTAGATAAAGTAGAATTTGATCCGTAATAATGCTAGTAGAAAAGAGTGGGATATGGGATTGATTAAGCTTTCGAAATACCACTTGTCACGTAAGTCCGTTCCATAAGTTTTAGACATATGTACTACTATTTTTGCTGAACGAGTCTTTCCTTGTCTAAACCCTATGATGATAGATGCAAATAAAGCCAATTGTAAAAATCATTCGTCCAATAAAATATATAATCTCATATTTTATTACAAAACCATGCTACATTCTTTTAGAGCGCTTATACTTCATCCGATACGACTCTGTAAAAATATGGTCCTAGAAAAACTTTTCTCGCAATTAGGAAAATCCTCATAGAACTGTCTCAGCCGCACAGGGTTTGTGCTTCCGAGGTGTGTCAAACATGTACCGACTAAAAACCCCAAGGTGACTACTTCTGCGCATTGGCGGGGACTGCGGGTCCTGTAATCAATTCGCCACAGCCCCGTTGCGCCGCGCCTGCTGGGCACAAACGCAAGAGGAAATGTTCCCTTCCCTAACACTACTCCTTGTATTTAGGCAGAGCTCATCACAATATTCTGCTGACTTCTTGAGGGTTACTAATCGGTCGCTCAAGGCTCCACCATAAATGGCGCCACAAATCGCTACGTCAATAAATTAGGAAATTCCACATAATTTAGACTCGGTTTGGGCTGCGGCGAATTGATTACAGGACCTGCAGTCCCCGCCAATGAGGATTTTTCCCAAGTAAAAAAAAAAGACTTGGTTTCGACGGAATACACCAGTATTTATAAAGTAATGCTATAGCTATTTTGGTCTGAGAGTAATGCGATCCGAATTGCAAATTAACAGATGATGAAAAGAAATGAAATGATGCATGTTCATAAACTGCTATACAAATAGTTCTATGGTTACTTCGCAACGTATTTTCAGTACTTTAGATCTGATGGTATGAGTTAACGCCCTTAAGCCTAATAACGTGAACAGTGAAAACCCGAATTCAACTCTTTTTGCTAACCCATGATGATGCAGGATATATGAGAGGCAAATTGTATAATGAATCTCCCGAGGCAGCAAGCCATCGTCGTGTCAGATTTATTATGAATCCCGCTATCAGATAATGTCGAGAACAATGCCTTAATATGACTTGCGAATTGCCTTCAAAGGTACGTCAAGATGTAATTAACGATTGTAACTTTTTGCGGCGCACGAGGTTATAAAACTTTGAAAATATTTACTGGTATGATTAAAAATGCATTCAGATATACAGCATGTTTCTTAATTATCAAATTATTTTTTTAATATTACAAGTTCAATATTCAAAGTTTAATATTCAACTGTTAGCTTTGATTTTTTTTTTTATAAAAATAATTTATTTTTGGAGAGCTGACGTATGAAAAAAAAAAACAAAAGGGGGTATAGAGAGAGTATAGCCAGTGCGAGTGCGTCGGCCAGTCATTCTTGTTCGAGAATTTGTGCCGAGCGGACCTCTTGTTAGTTTACGTTCGAATTCTATCATTGTGACGAATCTTCGATTGTTGTTATTTTGATTATCCAAGTAAAAGTTAAATCAAGTTTAGGTTAATCACCGCGTGTATTTTTTTATTGTTAAACTAAATAGCTTTTGCTAGCTGCTATTTTGTCATCACGGTATATCCCTTTTGGGGTAAGGAGGAGTACATCAGTGGCTATATCTATTTTATGCTTATAGTATATGTCGTGTCCAACGTTTAACGTCGTTTATCGTGTTAATAGTCTTTCTTATAGCACTAGTACAAAAAACATTAGATTTAAACCTTAATAACGTTCCTAACAACAGATGGCATATATAACATTATAAAATATTATGGTTTTTTTTTAAAAAACTTTAAGCGTTAAGGACATACAGAAGTTAGGTAGTCCGACTACTTGTGAAAAACAAGTTGAAGATTTTGGATACGAATAGCCCAAGCAAATGTTCAACAATAGACATATGCGATTTGAAACGATGATGACGATAAAAAAAAATGTAAAAAAACCATATTTGTAATTTGCACAGACGAAAATTGTTTTTAAATAATTAACAATTCGTCGAATAATTAACAGCACTGTGTACAGTTAATTGGATAAACATGAGCATATTTTGAAACTATTGTAGATGAAATTCGAGACCAGTTGTTCCGCCGACAATTCAATATTAATTTTCAACGCGTTCATTAGAAGGGAAGTTTGAATTCTGACAATTAGTCGACGGCTACCAGAACATCTAATGAATGTACTCTAATAATAACTTCCTGAGGAGAATTAACTATCGATTCGTTTTTGTTTAATTTGAAGTACTCGACCGCAACTTCCTCTGCAATTTTGGCTTTAGCCACCTTTTGAAAAGTTGTAAGATAATATTAATAAACTGTAATATCAAAATAAACATAGAATTTAAATCTTTTGATAATCTTTATATTATTCTTTGTGACTGCAACTTTTCTGAAGAAAAGTACACTTTTAGGCAATATTTGACACATTTTTTTTAGATTTAAACAAATTCATATTAAAATTTGACCGACGGTGATGGCCACAACCGATTAATCGATTTCGGTTTTTGCTTCGAGCAGATATAGACCTTTATAGGTCGAATACTCATTAAAAGTAAATTAACAATCACAATTAGATCGATTTAAAGCTTGCTAGAAACCTTAAGCACCTGCTAAAATTTTGATCTATTTCAAAATTTGACCCGATGTATTTATTTTTCGACCGAAAGTAACCGAAACTGAAGCTTTCAGTCAGTCCCTATTAATTTGTGAACATGTAACTGTATTTTGCACTTTATATTAAATTCCCCAACTATCATCATGTATTTAGTAACTTGAGTCGACAACTCGCGTTTTGGGATCAGCCTGTATATGCCCTCTTTTTGATCTTGTTTTTTAGAATTCTGTACCTCAAAAAGAATATAGCAACCTTTACAAGATTTTTCTTCTACCACATCTTTGTCCATTTGCTTGTCTATCCGGAAACACCCTTATTCTCAGGAATTCTCAGAGATATCCATGTATAAATGTTTATTATACCTTATTCCAATTCTGTACAGAAGGCCGAAAAAATAATAATTTATCGTCACGCTATATTCCTTTAGGGATGAGCAGAGGAACATTAGTGATTGTATCCACTATGCGGTAATATGCCGTGCGCAACTGATCACCGTTCTCAGGGAATTTACACGTGACATTCCTATTAAAAGCCATGCGAGGGGTCCTTCACTTTGTTTTTCTTCACTGGTGAGCATGTGGTGACTATATCCGTACTTGATCTGGAAAATCCCAAAAGTACGTGCTGGGAATCGATCCTACGACTACTGATGTTGCCGCGCACTGAAACCGATCCTTTATTTACAATGCTACCACAGCCATCATAAAAAAATAAGGCATAAAAAAATTGCTTAGGTGTGACTGTAAAAAGATAACTTGGCATAGAAAAGTTATTACATTATGAATTGAAGTATATGTACCAATATTTTGTGTATTTTCTTATGGATATGATGTTACATAAAAATCACCTAGATGCCTCTAATATTAACCATCATGAACCATTTTTTTAAAACGCGTACATTGTACGCACGCTACGTGCTACGACATAACAAATTAATTTATACTTTTCAAAATTATATATTATGACTTCAAGATTTCGTCCTTAAAAAAATGGTATACTGTTCAGGTGAGTTGTCTGAAAAACATATAATATTATATCATGATTTAAATTGATCGCTGTGTGTAAATAGAAACTATATCAGAAAAACTATAATTAAAGATTGTTCTTAATGGACTAGACCCAAAACAATGATTATCAGAATATTTGTCTGTGTATCATTTGCACCATAATATCAGAAACCATTTAACCTTGTAACTTATAACGCTGATTTTTATCTCGAAAAATTATACTCTGCTTTTATTTTAAAAAACTGTAAAAAAGCACTAACGACATCAATTGTCGAGCATTGTAAGTCGTCGGTATTAATTGAGTTCTATATTTGGTAGTTGCCATGATAATTTAAATTAAAAAAAAAAAGATGGTGTTCATATAATAATTTATATAAAAATGTCAGCTTGAAATAATTGTTATCCTGCGCAATTGTCTGTTTCCGAATATTTTGATTAGCAAGTTCACCTTTGCCGAATGAGGCTGCAGCTCGCTCGGATTGGATATGATTTGAGAACGTCTCCAAGGCCACAATGAGCCAGTATTTCATCACCATATGTCCGGGCGTTTTCATATATTTCATATGTAAGAAGATCGCGATACCGGGTTCACCTGTTTTACACAGTTAGTTTTTGTTAATACGCACAACGGGCGGACGTTGACGAATTATCCCATTGTTTATGTGATTTTTGGCTTTTAAAAGGAACAATAACACTGTGTGTGACTATTGTAAATACCTGTGTATGGCGGTGCACCGCAAGAACATCCACAACAACCCAGGTTAGTGCTTTGCCTAATATGGTTATACGGAAATACCTGGATTGAGGGTTGAACCTAGCCATCTTAGATCCTTATTAGATAATGGTGGGTGGAGACCTCTCACTGCCGATATTGGTTTCACTGATGGTCGGCAGCGAAGGTGTATGGAGGGCGGTCCTGCGGTTCGCCGAGGGCGTGCTAGCTAGAAAGGAGGCGGCGGAGCGGGAACGGGAGGCGCTGGCTACAACATCTTTGGCAGCGTCGTCTCCGCCTGCCCACCGGCCTAAAAGAACAGGGCGCCGCAGAGCGGCGTTCCTCAGGAACGTCCGAATCTAGCGGCGACACCGGGTGGCACGCTTGAGGGAGTGTGTCGTCCAACAAGGGTGCAAGCGGTGCGCGATGTGTTCCCGCGTGCCGCTCTACAACACAGAGGCACGAGAGGGGGGCTCTATACACCACCCCTCCCTACACGAGTAGAGGCCTACTCACGGCCGCACGCCCAGCCGGTCGTTGAGGATGAGACCCCAGTCGTGCCCTCGATGCCGGTAGGCGGAAGGTGGAACACCCCAGGGGTTTTAGTCGGTGCAAGCCCGAAACACCAGGGGGTAGCCCTCACCGCTCCCCGAGGTCCGTTAGGGATTTCCCCGCGTTACAAAAAAAAAGATCCTTATTGGATATTAGCGACACCACCATCACTACTATATATATATATATATACCACACGAAAGAAGTCGCAGGCTCAGCTAATATTTAATAAATGAAAACAAAATTACGATCTACTTGCTCACATATCTGTCACACTATACACCATACAAAGTATCCGTAACAAGTGCAATTTGTGTATGTAAATGACAAGTGAGTTGTGCTGTGGCGTGACGTGGCGTGCGTGTAACTTTCCCGTGCCTTATCTCTCCATCCGGTGGGTATATAGGTCAGTTTACACATTAACACGCATCACGTCAGCCGTACACAATGGTATATTGTTCTAACTATGTTGTTGCGTATGGTGTCGATAGAACGGTGTTACGGTCAGCACGATAGCATCAATGCCGCGCTACAATATTCGAGGTGGGAATGGATCGGATATTTAAGCAACACACGAGTTTTATAATTATAGAGTGTTATGAATTCCTGATACTTTATTACTGGTACAAATTAAAAACATTTACAAATAAAAACAATCAATTAAATTAATATAACAATAAAAGTCAATTCGAAAGTGATTTAATTCATTGATTGAAGAATGTTGAATTTTTTTTTATAAAAAAAGGTGTTCTTTTTCCTTTCTCTTTGTTTCCCATCAGATTGGCGATTCTAGTTAAATGAGCTTAAACACAATATATATCTTATTTCAAAGAAGATGTTTGTCAGATATTTGTAGTATAAAGATTAAAGTAACATTAGAATAAGTTAACCCGAACAATATCCCAATTAAAAATAATGTCTATGTAAGGCCCAGATACATTTCTAGAAAAGAAAGAAAAATCATCTATTTAGCCCACAACATAATATAAACCATAGAAAGTTAGATTAATCAAGATAGAAAACAATAAAACAAATTACCTGTGCCGTGAAGAGCCAAAAGGAAGCCAGCTCAGCAAATGCGCTGATTTTCAGCTGACAGCCATTTATTGTGTCAACATGCAGAAAACTGTGTCTTTTGGCGGTAAAGTGATTGCTCGAACTAGGTCATGACCGCAGTACACAAGTGTATAAACCGTCATATTGACTCGCTTTGACCGTTACATATCGGGATCAGCTTGTGTATATCAAGTAACTCAAATACCTAGAGACCATCAGTCAATGGATTTTCATCCTTTGATAGTCGCTTTCGTTTTTGGACTGCACTGTACTTACCATCAGTTGCACTGTAGTCACTTTATCGAGCCAGTCTAAAAGAAAACAACGAGGAAAGGAATAATGAAGTAAGATGATACGCAGCTCTAGATATTTATTTGATATGTCATAAATAGTGATATGCATACATGTATCCATACACTTGGACACACGAATGCGCCTACACAAATACAGAGATACAGGTAACTAACGCAAAACCTTTTAAAGGTGTCTTTGGTATATCAAGACTAACAACTTTCGTTTTACGACGTTTTCTAATTCAATCACTTTTTTCCCCATACAAAAAAATAATAAATCAAATTTGCAGTTCTGATCTTCTTAACACTCTGAAAGGCGGCGCGATGCAACTGGGGCAGACGATTTCGTAACATCAGCTGAGTGAACGTTAAACATAGAGCTAACGGTTGATAGAAATCCCCACTAAAACTATATATATATATATATATATATCTTAGGATGTGTTAAGTTTTGGCAAAAGTCATAGAACAAAAGTTGTTAGTTTTGATGTACCTAAGTTACCTTTAAGAGGTTTGGCGTTAGTTACCAGTAACGTTGTATATATATATATATATATATATATATATATATATATATATATATATATATATATATATATATATATATTACACAACATACACATATACCATAGACATTAATTTATTTTAATACACAGATACACATACATATAAATGCATATAGAATAAAAACAAAAACAAATTTATACAACTAAATATAAAAGACATCCAGTTGTCGCCCAGCATGCTGCTTTAGCTCCCGCAACCGTCGTTTAAACAACGCAGTTCCATTCCGACGCAGCCTTGAGCTTCTTTCGGCGTTTCTTCTCAAGGTAGTCGCTTCCGAAACGCTGGTAGATCACCATTAGGTTTCGTATTCTTGGCTGGTGGTCCAAGTCGAGGTCGTACCCACAGGGGTGCTCCGGCGTTGCCACCCAGCCCATAAATTGCAGGCTGAGCACCTTTAGCGTTCGCCCTCCGGTCCGTTTTAGTTGTGAAGACCTTTCCCGGTCGCCAATTCATCGACAATTCGAAAAAAAAGCATTATTTTCTTTTTAAAGATATGTAAAGTCTTATTATGTTTAAAATCACACAATTTCGTCACTTACTTATCCAATCACTGTTCATCAAAATTCTAAGATAGTTTTTTTCTCAGCCATTTTTTACTTAGACTAAACGCACGCGAATGGAATGGGCTTTATCTCAGATTTATGCTCGCGAATAATAACCGTAGTTGGATGTAAAGTTGAAAAAATACAAAAGAACTCACGGAACCCTAAGTGAAGAAATCAATATGCATACCTCGCTCTCTGCCATCGAACCCCAATCAATAGACCGTGCTCTGAATGTTCACAGCGAAGGTCACATTCCCACACTGCTGATGTGTTAACATCACTAATTGATAAGCAACGATAAAGATTCTCTAGACCGTGGAACGTCAATTTAACAGGATATGGAAGTAATAATTCCTATATATTTATTTTTTATTTTCCTCTTAAAATATTTATCAAATTTTACTGGCTTCTATGGATCCCCTGCTGCTACCATATTCCTAAAACTCGTCAAAAAATGTACGTGAATGTGTGTGTTTTCTAACATGTGTGTGCGTGGGTGTATGTGATATAACAATGGTTACGTCACGGCTAAATTCCAACCCTAAATTTGTACTGGTAAAAAGAAAATGAAAAGGAAAATATTTTATATATTTAATGAGTTTTATTCATTTATAAAAAAAAATTAACAAATTATCCTTTTGTCTTATCTTATAGAATTGAATGTCAATGTAGCTTCTAAAATTGTTTCTACAAAAAACTAAAAAACAGAATCTTGAAGATACGAAATGCTTTTTCACAATACATTTGATTTGATTCTTTTTTTTTTTAAATACATCCAGTTACAAATTACCGTTTGTGTGTATGTTTTTACTCTTAATAATTTTATTATAGTATTTAATATTCATTTCAACGTATTCCTGAGAATAAAAACTTCAATAGACAGCCAGAGCGAGCAACGAAGTGTAGAAAGATTTCTTTTACCGTTTGAGAGAAATAACCCTAAAAATTAAACAATTTATTGATGAATTATATTCACAACATTGAAATACTCCAATTGCAAATGATGTTATAAATAGCACTAAGTTGCCATTCACTGTCGAGTACAGACTGCCACAGTGTAAAAATTTAGCAAAGGTATGACATATAAGTACAGTTTCATCAAAAGTCGGCCTTGAACAACTTAGTGCTTGATAGACAACGGCAAATACAATATTACGAAGAAATCAAGCTATATTTTCGATTGTACTCAACTAATCATAACCCTATATACAGATGATATAAATTTGATATTTATACATTAAAATGGCGAATGTAATATTAAATAATAATAAATTATTTATTAGAAAAACGATTAAAAATCAGCACATTTAAGTCAGCTGACACCCAAACTAGGACTACCTATATCTTGGGTGTCAGTATTAAACATATAAAAAAAAGCCTTTAAATAGCAAATCGTATAAAAATATTTTTTGGTAAGTTTACTTCGGATATTCTAAGTACTAACTGTCATTTATTTGTTCGATACAAGTATATTACCTTCATCTGAATACCAAATACCTGAACGGGGAACTTGAGGAAGTACGTCGCCCATCATATCCAGGCATGAGTGGTGCGTGATCTGTTTCCACGCACTGCTCCAAGAGAAATGAGGTGACAGAGGAGTGGCAGCTTACACTGTTCTTTGCAAAGGTAGAAGAGAGAGGCCTGCTTATGGCTCCACGTCGC
Source organism: Automeris io (assembly GCA_036320925.1). Classification (NCBI taxonomy): domain Eukaryota; kingdom Metazoa; phylum Arthropoda; class Insecta; order Lepidoptera; family Saturniidae; genus Automeris; species Automeris io. The sequence goes on from JAUDJH010000008.1 coordinate 1,786,652, forward strand.
CGGTTGCTGAGAAAGCTGGCATAGCCATACACTTAGCCCTGGCAGACGGATCGGAGGAACACATCGGTGGTTCTAGTCAGTAAGACTGACACATTGGAGCCGCTGCCCTTGAAGCGGTCTTGCTGGTCGATGAAAATCCACCGGGTAACGTCTTAAGAACGCTAGATACCAAATAACTGTCGAAAATTCGTTGTAAAAATGTATAATACTACTGAGAATTATCGGTAACAAAATATTGTTCTATCTTTAAAGACTGTTCGTAAATCATTTTTTTGTATATCTTCTATGTCAGATTTACATTATTTAAATAAAAAAGAAAATAAATAACCGCTCAGTAATTTATTTTTTTACTTATTTCACTATAGCTTTTTTTTTTGTTTTCAATATTAGTACGGACTCCAATCACTACCTATAAATTGCGCTATAAACTATCAATCGCAGTACATCGACCTCCCTTAATAACTATGCAGAGCGCAAAACCGTAATATATTAGCCATCGGTCACCACCTGGCCATCATAATAAGAGCTTTCAAACTTGCTGTATGAACTCCTCGGCTCTCATTCATTGTAAAGTTACTGAGAGGGAAGGTAGGTCTACACAAAATGAACAGCATACCTTTATATCGATTATGCTCAATAGACAATGATTCTTAGAAATATTTAGAACTATGTTAAATTATTATGAATACTTTAACAGTTCTTACCCGGGTGTTTACTGGCCTGGATGGGTTTAAGTGATCATCCGCGTGAAACCCAGTGGTTAAACAAATGGGAACTCGTTTTATGTCGCCTTGTAAAATGCTGATACTGTAAATGTGTTGAGACTACTCAAATTATCAACAACAAAAGCGAGTAGAGGAAGTAACTTCTCACTCCCGATAAAGACCCCTTTTTTTGTTAACCCGATGGAAGTCCCTTTGGACCATTATGGGTGTGGTGAGGGCCACTCCCCCGGTGTCTCGTACTTGCACCGACTAAAACCACCGGGGTGCCAGCACTGCCTACTCTTCGCCTTCGCCGAGCCTGGGGATCCATATACTTCCGAGGGCCCGGCGAGCGATTGGCTTTATGCAGGCCTCTTCTCTGGGAGGGGGTCGACCCGATAAAGACCCTGCGGTGACCCAATCAGCTTGCGACCGTAATTGTAAGAAAGTGTAAATGATTGGATCCTGAGACATCTTCGTCTATAAAATCATCCTGTATACATAAATTATTCTAAATAATTATTCTCAGAGCCGCTATCAACAATGTTCCTTAACACGGGTCTTCACTGAATAGACTTATTGCGTCCTTATCACTGACATTTGACTTCGATATCTCCTTGTAAGTGTCATACATGCCTTTACTCTCCAGTTTATCAGCCCAATGGTTTACCAACACAGTATACCTTTTGCTTTGCATATTTACGACCCATTCACCGCAATCATATCAAAATACGACATAAAACAACGATATACAAGTATCATATATTTATTTAATATAAGTACAGACAAGACATTTTGGTATTAAGTTTCTTTTAAAATGAAGTCCTGCAATTAAGTAGTCGTTTGTTGCAAATGGAGACCTCATAGCAGTATTTGATTAAAACGACACTATAAAAGGATTTTTCAGAACCTAATCATTAATCCTTCAAATTTAGCAACTTCAAAGTAAAATTGAGTATAAATAAATAACCGAACTTGTTCCGTATACACAGATCTATAAGGAACTGCGTATTTTGTACTAATTTCAGCTCGACACTTCCAAGCGTTCCTGAGAAGAAGTGTTTTGACAGAGAAAAAATGGAGAACCAAATGGTTTCTCTAGTAGTAAGACTAGCATATTCTTAAACTGTATTTATTGTATAATATTTGGTAGCTCTGGACCCTTAGTAGATGAAGGACCGTTTAAAAACGGCGACGCGCATGAGTTTCATATTCCACACGTATCTCTGGGATTTTCCAGACTACATAAATATTTAGACACCACTGTTTAAAACCTCATTTTTTAATGTCACATAAAAACTTTTTTAATTGTCACCTTTTTTCTCTGTTTAATGTATTTGTAATTTTTAAATTCAGAAGAAGATTATTGTTTTTTTTTTTTTAGTATTTCAAATAAAATAAAATATGTAAAATTGATATAAAACACGTGAAAATTATTTAATCATCGCCTTCAATGCAAACATTTGTGAATTTAAAAATTACAAATACATTAAACAGAGAAAAAAGGTGACAATTAAAAAAGTTATTATGTGACATTAAAAAATAAGGTTTTAAACAACCACAATTTATACACACAGGTAAGGAATATAACGTGACGATATATTATTTATCAAACTTACCGAAACCGAACAACGCCGGGTTCCATAGCTAGTAATTAGTATTAATAAACAAATAGAGATAATAAATAAACTATGCTTTATGTTTAAATATAATGGATGTATTATTGAAGAGATAAAGTTGCAATAACTACAATTTAATAATTATTATCTTTTTGCAATGGATGTTTTGTTCTAAATTGATGCTTGTTTCGAAAATAACGAACTCTTATTAACCTAAAAATATTAAGGTTATCGTTGTGCATGACATTATTTAACGGTACTTTAACAGTACTAACGTTAATTATTGCAGAAATAGCTGTATTCGACTTTTTTTACTAAAATAAAACACTGATTCCTTTTTTCATACTTTACTTTTGGAATATTACCTGTTGAACAAAAAGCTAATATAGATGTCACCACTGTAGACTCGGGATGTGATTTAATAAAACAAACAGTTGGTTTGTCGCTACTCGTCATTTGTTAATATTCTGCAGAGTGTATATTCAATAAAACGATATCGTGATTTATTTCGCTGCTAACGCCATCGTTTGAGTTAACAAAAAACTATAATTCTATCAATTTAACACCTGTACCATTGTTACATAATATTTGACACTTATATTTAGTTCTTATTATTAAGTTATTCCTTGTTTCCCGCCCGAATAATAATCAATACCAGAAAAGCGTCTTTCTCATTAAATATCACCGATTTTCCTTTATTTTTAAATGTCAACTTGATACTTGTTGTATTAATATATTTGTTTTCTGATCAGCTATCACTCATTCGCAACATAGGTAAAGCAAACTAATTTAATAGCCTCCTTACGCACGTGTCTATTTCAATATCTACATGTGTAAATTGTTTTTCTAAGTTTAGTTATAATAATAATAATAATAAGGCTTGGGCCTTAGGCCCCGCCCCTGTAGGTCTACATGTATTTATATTTTAAAATTTATATGTTGTTTATATGTATTTATTTTAAATTGTAATTATATTGTAATTATGTGGAATAAATGATAATGGTAATAATAATAATTAGTGTTACCAGCATGTGGGATGTAGATTCTACGATTATTGTCCCGATAGTCGTATCGACTAATGGGCTGATCGCAAAGAGCTTCGATTACCACCTTAAGAGGCACTCGCTTGGTTGTTGGATCAAGGGCCGGATACAGAAGGCAGTTCTACTCGATACGGCACGCATTGTTAGCGGGTTCCTCACTCTGAGCTCCTAACTACCGGTGGCGTGGGCCTTAGGCCTCGCCCCTGTAGGTCTACATGTTTTTATATTTTAAAATTTATATGCTTTTTATATGTATTTATTTTAAAATGTAACAATATTGTATATATAAAAAAATAAAGGATAATAATAATTTTATTGGATCAAAACTTACATTACATAATAATTGTTGGTTGGACAAAATGATGATCATGAAATCTTGGCGGATTTTGGCCTGTTTAACGTATCCAAATCTAATCAAGTAGATGCGGGCTGCCGCCCCATTTGGTGAAGTTGAATCCCTGATGAAAATATTAGAAAACAGTCAATTGTGCAGGATACAACTATAAGTATTTGCTGCGTAAATGCTTGCGCTTACACTCCATCTGGTCCAAACCTGGTAACCTAATGGGACGGGGAACCTACACAACTAGACAGAGGCAGGATACAGTGTCTGGGTACTGATGACTGCCCCTATCAGCACTTCAGGCCATACATGATGCCTTGCTACCGAAATCGTTGGGTAGAATAGGCTGCCATTAGCACGACGGAGTGGGACAACATAATTGCACTGCATTTGACCAGATTATTCTAGTTATCATGGATTGAACAGGTTCTGGAACAAAAACTAGAGCACCATTCTTGTTGGTTAGGTTGGTTTTTTTTCTAGTTACGTAAAAAAAGCTAAGGTAAATTGGCTAAACAAGATTGAAATTACTAATTTTGGATTACTCAAAGTAAATGATACTTGAAATAATATAAAACTTATATCTTTGTCTGCAAACAGGGGTCATCAGTGTTCGAGGAAATTCTATTTCTATCTATAACTGCTTAATAGGGGAACGACGTATGCCTCCGTCTGTCCCTATAACAAGGAAATATTTTAATTGGTATTTCAAAATGAATATCATGAACATTAACATGGTTAAAAAAATGCTTTAAAAAGGTGGAAACATAAGGACGCGAAAGGCTCCCGTTTACAGAAGGAAAGATGGAAATCGCAGAAAAAAATGTTTTCAGACGAAGTGCGAACTTTGAAGATATAATTACTGCATTCTTTATCAGCTTTCCTGACAACTTAGACAATGCAGTTATAGATAGCAAGTGTCAAATGGTCTGCAGCGTCTCACTCGTGCACCGAGCAGATTGACATGGCGCTAAAATTGTCTACGCGTTAACCGCAACTTACATTGATTGATTCTCGTTCCCTTTCTGTCAAAGCTAATTAAATTATCGCTTTGATGTTATATCAATTTAATTAAGGTTATTGCTTTTTGATTTATTTAAAGTTGTTATTCTTCCAAGTTAATTATTGAAAACATGTATCATTTGATATTTTGTAACAATAATTCTGAATTCATTGGGAAAGAAATGTTACTCATCGAAATCCAAATCATAATATTTTAGAATCGCCAATTTTTTTTTAGTTCATATTTATGGAACTTTATAAAGATTTCGAAAGTAATAAAAAAAGAATCTATATTTCTTTGTTTTTTAACTGTATACCCAAATTACATCTAGTCAATATCGTTCAAGGAGCAAATGATGAAAGTTCTGATAAAGGTTAAATAAATAAAGCAGTACTAAACTTAAGACCTAAGACTTTGTTAGTAAATTTTTCGTTAGTAATCTTATATTAAGGTTGAAAAGGAGGGCAAGATTAAATGTAACTCTCTATACTAATGCTAATAAAAGAAATATTTTGAACGGGAATTTGAATAGATCGTTGTTAATTCTTACTTTTGCAATAAACGATACCTTATTTAACTTCAAACAAAACAAACAGAATTTTGATGTTTAGTAAACCGTTGTTAATCTATCAAATAGCAGAATTGTCCGTCATTTCAGAAACTTTGGGGCAAACTACCTACAAACTTTGTTAACTGAAATTTAATGTCCAAAGTTTGAGATAAGTGGAATTGCCAAGAGAAGCTGTTAGATACTACTGGTTTAATGAAGGACAGTTTTTTAAGTAGTGAAACTTAATCAAAGTTTGTATTTAAAGGGCTTGTTTGAGTTCTTGTAATACTTTAACTTTTTATGTCTACTAAGCCATAAAATAATGCATAATGCATATTAATGCATTAGCACTAAATAAACTGAGAAAAACTAGCCCCGGCGTCCATGGCGTGACAACTCCAGTGATTGAAGGCTTGTATCACAGCACGTGCTTCTGGATTTTCCAAGATTAAGTACGGAGTAACATCGTGAGGAAACCTACATGGCGTATATAAATGGTATATGTAATTCTGAGATTAATGGAAGCAATTCTATTTTTGATTACACTTAACTCAAATATTAAGAATTATATTATCTAATAAACTTCAAAGAGTTTAGCAAGTCACCGATGTAAAATGGACTTTGCTTTGCGAATTCTTAGACTATACACAAGTTTCTATTACAAATCTAGTTTTATTTCTTAAACAAACTTATTTTTTGAGCAAAATGAAAGTAAAATCAAAGTAGCGCTTATAAATCTTAGCCTTAGTGTTCTGAGAACAATAATCAGCTGTACTACTGGTCAGGTATGGCATGGCATGTAAGCGGAAAGTGAATACAGTCTCTAATGTATCTCTGCTCACCTAGAAAGAGATATAGGGTGACGATATATTATCATTTTTTATTAAACAGGGAGCTTACTATAAAATGATGATATGCGGTGGATGTTCCTTATATTCGCACGAAAAGATTCGCTTCTACATTTATCATGCGAACGGCTAGGGAGTGGAATATGCTTCCAGCGGCCATATTTCCGCGATCTTATGACCTGGGAGTCTTTAAGAGAAGAGTGAATAGGCATTTGTTAGGCGGACACGGTTCATCATCGAACTCATCTTCACCTTCCACCAGGTGTGATTGAGGTCAAGCGTTCGTCTATAAATTATAAAAAAAAAATATTGATTAAATTCACAATCACATAGATATCACAACTCTATGGATTCGTGTAAGTGCTCTGTAACAAGATTTTTATAATTTAACAGGAAATTATTATGCCAAATCTTAAGAATCGGACTTGATTGCATTATAGCGTATCAAGATAAGAGTACCTCGTAAATGTTTACTTTGGATTTTGTATTTGTATGTTCCCATACTTAAAATTGTACATTTACAAAATTTGAATATAAATGAAATTAATTTCCTATCCAATTAATTATCTATATATACTATTAGCAAATTGAAATACGATCTAGTTTTACGTATATACAATATATTTCACATCAAGAGTAGATTAAAACTAAACCAGATACAAGACACTGATGGCTCATTAGCCGCGTTGTCAAGATATCTCGACTTTTAGACAATACTAGTTTGTTACAAAGTTAGCCAAGGCGCCGAGGGACCGCGTTAATCTGACAAGTAACAAAGCACAGCCAGCCTGTGGCCAGCCTAGTTTATTAACGGCCTCTGTCACTCTGTCGAGTAACTTTCAATTAGAGCCTTCTCCCTGCCCAGCACTGTGAGCGATAAAATCATTAACGTTAGAATTGTACTAATCAATGTACATTGCTTCGCAAATAATACATTTGCTACAACTGATGTAAACAAAGAAGTCAATGAAAAGTGCGAAAACAACGGACAAAGAGACAAAACATTTGCATAGTATGGTGGTAGTGAATATTCTTAGCAATTAGACAAAACAGAAATTAGCAAATGTTCCCGCGACGACGTGGGTGGGTAGTTTAAAGGTCGAGTGAATCACTTTGTTCAGATTGCGTTGTTTAAAAGATGTCCTGCTTTTATTAGGAAGACAACAATTTATTAAATAACTCAAAGACTTTTACTTGTATTTAAATTAATATTAAAAATCTAATTTGGATGCAACTTTAGAATAATATAAGTATTATGCGGTTATTTTATTAAAATAAACCCCAAATTAGACGTAATACAAAATGGAAATAATTGAGAAAAGTAAATATCGACTTACAATAAAACATTTACGATAGAGACCTTTAAAGCTAAAGGCATATCGTTATCCCGATAGGCCGTAAAATTTACTACAGAGGGGAGAAATCGTCACGAATTCGAATCTTGGAATGTTCATTTCGTATAATACAGGTTCTATCCATTCTACATAGCAATCAAATTCTTAAGGATACAATTTTGCTTTATACGATGTATTATGTTTGATTTTCTTTTTAGTATTATTTTTTTATTATTTAAAAAAAAATGGCGGATGTTTGACCTCAGTCACTCCTGGTGGAAGGTAGTAATGAGTCTGACAATGGGTCGCGTCCATCCATCAAATGCCTATTCTCTTAAAGGCTTCTAAGCCATAAGATCGTGGAAATATGCTCGCTGGAAGCATATTCCACTCCTTAGCTGTTCGCATGATGAAAGTAGAAGCGAATCTCTTCGTGCGGATCTAAGAAACGTCTACCACAAACGTTTTATGATCAAATGGGGCTGGTGGATTTAGACAATGTAACCCCTAAGAATCCTCCATCGTGTAATTAGTAAAAGACTGTAATTTTATGATTGTTGTTATAAATAATGGTAAGTATATATTAGGAATAAGAGATGATACTGATCAACTAGATGATTTTCTCAATATCTATTATCTCACTAAATTAATATTTGAAAGTAATTAGGGACATAAAAAAGTAAAAATGTACGCTATGTGATCTTTTATCATTGAAACTGTAGATAATAGCGCAGTACTTTTACTAAGAGTAAATGATTAATTTTGGAAATTACATATATGTCGATTTGATAACCTAATAACTTTCATATATTTCCTTGTACTTTGAAATATCGCCATAAAGAAAATGTTGGTTTTGAAGATGTTTTAGCTTACCTTGAAACAATCTGCGATTATTGTTTTGTTCAAGCTACAGTTTTTGTTATAACTTTTAAAATCAAAAACAAAATTAAATACAGGAACACTAACTAAATGCTGATAGGATTTCGATCGATGAAAAAAATATAATAGTACAAAAAGTAACATGTTCAAATTTTAATTTACACCAATCGTATTCAACAGTTCCAGTTATGAACGAAAAAGGCGTCGAAAACTTCAATTGATTTTATGGGTTCAATGTAAACAAAATGATGTCCTGTAGGTCCGGACGCGATTTGATTTACGACGTCAATATCTTCTTTGTAAGAGCCAAAGACCATTGGAGACGCCACTCGTTACTTTGTTAGGTGTATGTAGCAAAATATGCGTGTAACATGTATTGTTTCAGATTTCTAGACTTTGATATTTTAAACCAGTTTTCATTAACACGGTCTATTCCTTAGGTCACCAAGACTAACGACTTCTAGTTTAAAGTTTTCTAGTTCACAGTAACAATCTTTGATTCTTACTGAATCATCAATCGTTTGTTAGATTCTCTTTAGAAAATATTCAGAAATTTACATTACTTTTTATCAATGTTCCTCTTTTATCATTCTTTATAGTTAGCGGTGAATATTTCTAGTTAGACCATAATTTCAAATATTAAACTTTGGTATTTCACATATATTTTAATTTGCCAAATTTGATTGCTGTGTAATCATCGTCCTTGCTATTCTTATTCACTAATTCTATATTATTACCTCGAAATTAATCAGCTTTAGCCCTAGCATATGAGATTGAAAGCACACGTCCCAATCAACCAATTATGAGCACAGAGGATTTAGTCCATTAGCCCATTGGAGGAAATTAACAATTACTTGACTCTAAATAAGTCGTTGAGTTAAGCATGCCGTCAGTTATCGTTTGTCGCTGTCTCGTGTATCAAAACATAGATGATGAACATAAGCTAGTTCACTACAAGTCAACTAGTTTGTTTCTCATTGACGTTATACGCATCACCATTGTGATTTATAATAAAGCTAAGAGCTATGATGGCAATATTTTTATTTAAATCTGTTTCTTCAACTATTTTGTTACACTGCAATTAATCTACATAGGTTTATAAACAGTCACTCGAAATTTGTCATTGTTCGTAAAATTATATAGGAAAAATAGTTCTAAAGTTAGCCGTTGTATTTTGACAGTCACAATTCGGCAGCTCCATCTTTGTAGCGGCTGCCAAGTTCTGTTACTAATTTCTAAGACTCTAATAATGTCCTCTTAGTTTAATTCTGAAGATGAAATTATTCTAAGCCCTAAACTCCATTATTCATGCTTTCGCTGGTATAAGCGTGTACTTGATTATGTTGATTTACAAAGTGTAATATCTGCTCTCCGTTATCTGTAACAGCGATGAGTTGATTGACTTATTTATTGGGAACAGCGGCATAAATGCTATATTCAAATTATCGTCGATTAACTGTTACAATTGTGTCAATTTACTATCAAAAATTTAGGTGGGTAGTTAGATAGGTGGAAATATATTTGGCGACTAGGATCAGAGTGACCCTTTTACAATAGAACCACGAGCGTAAGCTTGTGAAGTTACAATTTTACAGTGCAATATACCCCCTAGCCCGGCAAGAACCAAAAAGTTCTCTAACCCTTACTTTTGCTGAGTCATTGAACTGTGGAATGGTCTCCCGATCGATTGTTCTCATCATCATATAATATTGGATTATTTGACACTAGATCTACCGACGAACAATTTATATCTTTACTAGAAATAGGTATAACATAGTTTATTTTGTTTTTTTATAACTCTAATCAAATCCATAATATTTATTACTATCCTGTATTAGTAAAAGACACGATATTTTGCAGATTAAAAAAATTAAAGAACAAAAAATTTCTAAGACAAATATAAACATCGAACATTTTGTCCAGTTCGGTATATTTAGTGTTTTTTGTTAAAAAAAAGCATGACAAGATATTATTAGATAGATTGAAAAATAGGAACAAAATAAACCGTTTCTATACACCCAATATAGAAACCGTTTATAAGGCGATGTAGACTCGTCGGCCGGGGGATTCTTGTTTGAGGCTCTGTGCGGGGCGGAGCTCTTGTTAGTTTACGTGAGGATTGTATTATTGTGTCGAATCTCTGATAGTTGTTGTTTTGGTTATCTCAGTAAATGTTAAATCGTATTTAGTTTAAGTGACCACGTATATTTGTTATTTGTTTAGTTTTAGTAAAATGGCTTTTGATCCTGACATTTATCTATTTTTTTGAGTAAAATAACTTCTGATCCTAACATCAGCAGCGGGATAAGTAACTTATAGCCCACAAAAAGGAGGAACAAGTCGTATCTCAAAGGTGAAGCAAAAATTTGGTTAAATAAGTGGGATTGTACACTGTACCCACATTGGAAGTTTATTTTCGTGTACTTAGTCTTCTGGCCATTACTAGAAGTATTCTCCATCTCGAAGGCGGCCGTGGATTATTGGGTTGAAGACGGTATTTCAATAAATTATGGTCCGTGGTTTGTTAATCACTTCTAATGTTGCAGGAATCACTCAGACCAATGGTGGAAGAGTCAATGATTGGCTAGATTTTATTGGACTTGCTTTAACATCCACCGGGCAATAAATAAAATGCAAGCCTGCCGACATATTTAAAAGTTAAATATTCCTTTTTGGTTTGTTTACTTTTTGTGTGGGGTATCCGTGAATTAAAAGGTTACGATTAATTATTATTCCAGGTAAGGTAGTTTTGTGTTACAGTGGTATTGCGTTGCATTTATTTGTTTTGTGTCACAAAACAAGTAGGAAATGAGTCGATCCAGGCCTCGTGAGCAGCGTCATACAGTTCACACAGTTCATCTATAAACGCTACCCCTTCGCTGGAAGACATTAAACTAGACGTGGACTTCTTGGTTGTTCCTAACAAGCGTATGAATGCTCCTGTCATAAGTGGTACCTACATATTGGATGAGAAGGGTGTGACGAACAAAACACTTGCAGTGAGTCACACGAGCTCTGAAACGTACTGTTTCTTGCGTGACCAATAACCACCAACAACGTACTTGTAATATCTCTTTAAAAGTCTACTCTAGGCTGTCCTCAATAAGATTTTGGACGAGTTCTCTAAACAAATGATTTCAGGTATAGCTACTTCCTCTGCCACATTGGGCATCATGTGGATTTCCCTGAAGGACGATACTCCAGTCCATTACAGGCCGTGCAAGCTGTCGCAAGGCGAAAAACAAAAATTACTCATTGCAGAAAGTCATTACTGAAGGCTCTGGTATACATCAACGACTGTTTAATCCTGTATTTTTTCTTGAGGAAGGATTATAAACCCTACGGAAAGTCCTCAGACACTAAAGGCTGGGTTTTCTTTAAAATTAAACAAATGTTCCATTTATGCACGGAAATAGAAAGCCTGAGGAGGGTGATGTCTAACTAGGAAGTAAGACTATCTTTTGATAAGATTCAGGTTTTTACAGGTTCCACAGCACCACAGAAGGTCAAACAGGTTAGGCATTAAGTTGGATTGACGGGATATTTTTGAAAATACATACCAGGTTACTCCATCGGGACTACATGCATTGCGCGCTAGCCTTTTAGACTTACAGTTTTCACTGGACTATGGAACATGAGACTGTGCTTCAAGAAATTATTAAATTTTTAATGAGGGTATATGTGAATCTGCTTATCAATAGTAGTACATCGAGTATTTTACTTGTATTTTTGTCATGCTGAAATATTTCGTGTCGGTCCAATCCCAGGTACAGTACTCTCAAGAGTATTAATGATGATAAAATAGTGTAGAAGTCTGTTTAAACAAACATAGTTGGATAGTCTATTTCACGGCTACTGTGTTCGTTATCAAATCACTGTAAAGAATGAATTTTATTACGTCATTATCTTTGTATTGCTGGGCAATTCTAAACCACTACTGTGTTCTTTTGTTGCATGGAACGCTATCTACATTTGGAGCTGGAGCGTGTTGCCACGAGCAGCAGAGTCATCATGGTCAGTGCCGAGTCATATGCACGACGTGGCATTTGGTGACCGTCGCTGCCGTCACCGCGCGGTTCCTACTGTGCGCGACGGCGCTGCACACCACCGATGCGCGCCTGGGCGTGTGTCGTGCGCCGTAGCGACAGCTATGGTGTGTGCTGCTGTACACCGCTGCGAGCAGTCTACAGTCATCGCGAGCCGTACTGTGTCGCATACGCGACATGGCATGCCGCTACTGTTGCTGACCCTGCAGTGCCGCTTCTGGTACTCCACACCACCGCGGTACACACCGCGGATGCTGTTCTGCCGTACGGAGACGCCACGGTGGAGGCACGTGCAGCCTTTGTGTCTGTGAGCTGCGGGCTTACGTGTGAGCTACTGACATCGTGCCGACTACATTAACATCACAGGGACATGATTGAGTCATGTTGGCGGTAAAACTAGTACCCTAAATTCCTGTCGAGATTGTTTCCGAGCAAAAATCAGGTTAGACTATGCGTCAATCTAACCTATACATAACTTGTATTTAAGTTCTGTTTTGAAAGGCATAGTATGGAATACTAGAAAGTGTTCTTATTTATTTTAATTCCATATTTCACTACGAATGTGGCAGTGTATGATGGTAGCACTAAGTCATTTTTCTTTCATGAAAACTATTCTTAACTGTAGGTCAGAATGACCGAGCGGTAATAAAGTGTTCGTTAAGTTTGTTCAGATTCTGCTAAATCTGATTTGACTGGTTGGAAATCATTTCGACAGACTTACTTGTGACGCGTGTGTGTGTATACAATTGTGACTTGAGGACTAGTATTATAGACTTCGAAAGAAGTCTGCTTATGTTTTTAATTAGCTCGATTCTAATGTTTCATATGGTGACGACTAGTGAGCCAGATTAAAGAATTTCCCCACGTTGCATTGGAGATATCAACGTGTGAGTAATGTGAGCTGCGACTTTCTTCTGGCATTAACGTGAAGCATACTGGACTGGTAGTCAAATGTAGGAGTTGCAGTGCGAGACTCAAGCGCTTGATGAACCCTACCAGTAACGAAACATTTGTTTGGAAATTTAGTGTTTGTGTCCTCTCGGTTCACAGGAGAGCTAAATCAAAGAGTACGTGGCGCCTACTCTTCACTCTACTACTCGTCTCAACTGGCGTCAGCGTGCTGCTGAGCGGCCGTTGCGAGAGCTGTCGCTGTCGGGCGCTAGTGACGTTAGTGCGTTGCGAACGGCGGCACTGTGAATGGCACTCCGGGGTGGCAAATGATGCCTGGAGGCACGTGCTGCGCGGTCTTTGACAGCAAGTATTTGACAACCGTTATGTCAGCTCTACAAGCGTTGCTTACATTATTGTTGACTGCTATCCTTACATACTAGGTTTCAGCAACTTAACTTTGAGCTTCACATAACTATTCCTATGTACACACACATAAAGCAAACGTTACATCTTGCATTTTTTTAGGGTTTACTGAAACTTTAGAGTAGGCAGTTAGTGGATAGCTTCCAACAGTTTTGTATGTGATGTCGGAGTTGGGATGATGCGTTGATTGACACTGATATCAAACTCCTGATTAATTTTGTGATACCTGAATTGCTACGTAATTCGGAAGCCGTGTATTAAATTTTGTCATACCTGAATTATGTAATTCGGAAGCCGTGTATTAATTTTGTGATACTTGAATTACTATGCAATTCGGAAGACTTGTATTTATTTTGTGATATCCGGGTTACTTACGTAACTCTGAAGACACGTATGTACTACAATTTAGATACCTGAGTTACTACGTAACTCTGAAGACACGTATGTACTACAATTTAGATACCTAAGTTACTACGTAACGCGTGAGACACGTATGTATTACAATTTAGATACCCGAGTTACTACGTAACGCGTAAGACACGTACGCACTACAATTTTGATACCTAGGTCAATATGTGACTTTGATGACATGTACTTACTCGTATTAACCTTGTTCAATATTTAGCTAAGACTGTAACTCGAATGATATTGTGGTTTTGATTCTCGAGTTAACATAAGTTTTATGTGATGAACGTAGGCAATAATTAGAGTATTACCCATCACTGCAAGGCCATAATTCAAGATTGTTTGTGTACTATACAGTCGTGGCACTCGTGTGGCATATAATGACGTCACATTATCTGAACTGCAGGTGTAAAGCCTTGGCGTTCGTTGAACTACAGACCATACGTGGTCTTGGCGTTCGTTGAACTACAGACCTAACGTGGTCTTGGCGTTCCATTATCTAAACTACAGGCTTATCTAGCCTTGGCGTTCACTATCAAGACTTCAGGCCTAAAGCCTTGGCGTCACATTATCTGAATTAAAGGCGCAAAGCCTTCGCGTCATATTATCGTACTTCGGTCTAATTGCCCTGGCGTTCGATGAACTACATGACCTTACATGGTCTTGGTGTTCATCAAACTTCAGGCGTATCTGCCTTGGCGTGTCTGCCTTGGCATTTTACTTTCATACACAGATGGTGACCAAGATCTTGGAGCTACCGGCGTTGCTGGTCAGGCAGCAGGCAAGCAGTAAGGACTCCAGACATATATGAATCGGACTGTTGATGTTCCTACTGGATGCAGACATGGGCATCGGTGAAGACTACGTTGGACCAAGCGGCTTCAGCGTCAGAGCTCGTGTCGGGGACGACACTTAGTCAGGAGAGGCCGTATTAGATAGATTGAAAAATAGGAACAAAATAAACCGTTTCTATACACCCAATATAGAAACCGTTTATAAGGCGATGTAGACTCGTCGGCCGGGGGATTCTTGTTTGAGGCTCTGTGCGGGGCGGAGCTCTTGTTAGTTTACGTGAGGATTGTATTATTGTGTCGAATCTCTGATAGTTGTTGTTTTGGTTATCTCAGTAAATGTTAAATCGTATTTAGTTTAAGTGACCACGTATATTTGTTATTTGTTTAGTTTTAGTAAAATGGCTTTTGATCCTGACATTTATCTATTTTTTTGAGTAAAATAACTTCTGATCCTAACAATATTATATATTTTGTATCACTGTGGCTACCGATAGGTTTTACTTTACTCGTGATAGTAATGGCCATTTTTTAGACTACTATATGGTATATCATTTTAAATACTCCTTTCAATACATTTACACTGATATTACATTTTAGGATGCGTCTTTAAGCGTTTATTAAATCAATAAATATGAATGTGTTCATTTGCTATTGGAATGTTATATCCTTGTAAACAAATCCACTGAAGATTTTAGATTAGGATCAAAGAGAGCTTTTTATGTTTATACCTTAGTACCATTTTATACGAAGATCTTATTAAATTAGGCGGTATATTATTTGTGTTTATTTTTCTGTTGACATACCATATAACGATTCTCAGATCAATGCTTGCATTTTCATTGTCATTTGGAGATTCTCCTTAAGTAACAAGTATATGCTAACTTTGTAAAGTGGTTGTAAAATGTAAAGGCTTACAGAGTCGATATATTTTACACTTTGTTTCTAGTCATAGGTCATAATTTATTGCGAAACTCATATCTGGTTTTCTAATTACTATACAGGGTGCCCCAGAAAGAATGGATAATCCTGGAGCGCGTAATAGTACAGCTATCAGTAAATCATCGTTGCTGACAGTTATTTTGAATAGAAAACCATATTTACGAGAACAAAGACTTAGGGCTTAGTTATATTGTATTCTATTATTGAAGGCAAGGCGCCTAGAGCAGAGTCATGAAAATTTGAAATTTACTATAGTATCTGCCGTTTCTATGTTTACATCATCAAAGAAAACTTTTAAAGTTTAATATAGTATCAGGTGTTTCAATTGTGTAAAGGCGATTATAAGAATGTTCAATCACTTGGACCTTCTAATTTTTGTAACTCAGTGTATTTGACAGTAAAGGAAAGTATTTTAGTGACTTCTAATGAGTACAGCGTCTATGATATTATTTTATCCATTCTTTCGCTTAAGCTTAATTATACGCTCATCTTCTTCTTTTTAGGGTGCCTCTCCACTACCGGAGGTTGGCCGTCAGCTCAGCGAACTTCCCTCTATCTTGAGCCAAGCGAAACAGGTGTTCTACGCTGGCAATTCTGGTCCACTCCCGGATGTTGTGCAGCCACGACTTCTTTCGCCTCCATACGTTCAGAAGATACAGTTATTTTCTTTTGGTTTTATTGCGTGATAGTGTGTTTTTGTTTGTTTGTTTTGTGTTCTTTTCTTTGTTTGTTTGCTTTAGTTATTTCTGTTTATTTTATTACCATATTTAGGGACTGACACATTAAAATCTTGCATTAAAAATAATGAAACGCTTCATTACGCTTAACGTAATTTCACTTTAAAAACTTATCTTTGGTGCTACCAAAGTGAAGTAAGAGAATAGAAGAAGAGAGAGAAAAGGTAAGAGAAGAGTGAATAGGCATTTGTTGGGCGGACGCGGTTCATCATCGGACTCATCTTCACCTTCCACCAGGTGTGATTGAGGTCAAGCGTTCGTCTATAAATAATAATAAAAAAAAACAACAAATAAGTATTGCAAACTAGTTTTTTTAACTCGCGAATGCTTATTCATGACTTCATAATTTATTGATGTTTTCTGTGTAAATATTCTAACTTTGTAACTTGTATGTTAAGTACACGTTTATATATGTAAATACGTTGATTTTAAAGTTTAATGATCTGTTATAAAAATAGTGTTAAGACGAGGGCTGTGTGGTTCTCACGCTCATGGCAGTTTGTTTTTTTTTCTACTGTCTTTTCAATATGTCTACCCCGCTCGTGATGGAAAGTACAGAGTAGTCCAAAAACTGTAAAGACCGCTAATGGACGCGAATTCGTTTCAAGCAACATATCACAACTGATGATGATGATGTCCTAGCCGGATTCGGCCACGGCAACTGTTTCAACGTCGATTAAGAAAATCAAGGCCCAGTTTTCTGAAACAGTCAATTGCGCAGGAGATATTTAAGTGCATAACTGGACGCGCAGCCAGAAAAGCACTCTCTCGTCCGAGCTCCCTCAGGCCCGATGGAATGGAGAACCAGTACGATCGGGAGAGAGCGGGATGCAGGTTTGGTCGAGTTGTCCTTCTCTGAACACCTGGTTGAATTGCATATCACAACTAAAGGTAACATAAACATAGGTAACATATGAACAACTGGATAGAGACATATTGGAACGAGTCACTAAAACGGTCTTTGCATTTATGTACTATACTCAACACCCCTGTGTTCTGAAGAGCTGTTTAACCCTGTTCCACCCTCTCCCTTCCATAGCTGAATCACGCGCGCTGGTCTACGGAGTCACAGATATAAAGTAACTCCTATCCCAGCTAGGACTAAGAACTTCTCCACAGAGATGGGCAAAATGTAATCTGATTAATGATGAATGATTACAAAATGTAGTCGTAATTTTAATTTTCTTGCTCTGTAATCATGATTAAATCCATTTAAAATATTAAGAAATCATAAATGTGTATACAATCTGGGATTTTGTAGTGTTTTAAACATAGATGAGTAAAATGCAGTCATATTAATCGTAAAAAACGTAAAATGTAATCGTTGATCATTTTCATTAATCTGATTACATTTTGCCCATCTATGCTTCTCCAACTCTTATTTTGCCGTATTGCTGGCTATAGAATCGTCTTCCAGCGAGCGGATTCCCACCGTTATATAATATGGAGTCGATTAAGCGTAGCGTGAAGAGATATTTATGCAGGCCGGCATGATCGTTGCGATTACAGATGGGTTTTTCTTTAAACTAACTTTTAACTGTTGAAAGTCATTGTCATTTTTTAGATTCCACCATACTTACCATCAGACGTGGTGTAGTCACTGAGTAGAATCAGGGTAAAAAAAATCTTTGTGCACTTTTACTGATTTCTGTTACTACTAATTTTTTCTTAAATTATTTTTGTTATTATTTTATGTTTCTTCCCTAAGGGTAGACAAAGAAGGTTGGGAATCGTTGCACTCGCGCGTTATCAGTCCTTTATCCAAGCTCATATGTGCTTCGCGAAGCACATTAGCTAATCGCTGGAGCGCTTTACTCCCCATAGATGGCATGGGGATGATAGCGTAAGGGTTTACGTCCGGATTTCGTCATACAAAATAGCATTGGGTGAAATTTGCCATGAGTTAAAAACAATCTATACGATTTAGGTATAAGTAATTTTAAATTGTAACATACTTTACTTCAAGAACAAAGAATAAAACATCTACTATTTAATACAGTAAACATATCACCATAGAATACAAAAATATCAAGAAATGATATAAACGCATCAACAAAGTCTAAGACACAAGCACACTTTTGTTGCGTACTAAAAAAATTGGAATTGTTTAAATAAACAATGTTATTTGATTTAATTTATGTTTGTATGTAATTTAAAACAAAATTGTAGTCAAATGAACAAAAAATAATAGTATATTAATAAAGAACAAAATTTAGTTAAAAGTGAAAAAATACGTTAAAAATGTATGTTAGGTAGCATTTAGTAATCAGTAGGACCTTCTAATGTACGGACTAAGGCTCTGCATCGTCAGGGCATACTTAAAATCAGGCTGTCTAGGACTGCCTGGTGAATCCTGCTCCCAGTTCTCAAGAGATTTTGGGAGTCGAAGCTGCTCGCGTCCGTAGGCTTTACCCTAGTTCCCTACACGTGACTCCTGGGTGGTGCTAAACGAGCAGCAGCGAGGTGGTAGGGCGTCGGTGCCCGTCTGGATCGCGACCACAGTGCAAGGGTGTAAAGCCCGTCATAGTGACCAGTTTCGGCTTGTCGCGTTTCGGGATCTGCTTATGTATATCCAGTAGCTCATATACCTAGAGACCTTCAGTCGTGGTATATGTGGGCCGACATGACAATGTAGACTATCAATGGATTTTCATCCTTTGATAGTCGCTTTTATTTTTGGGCTACACTGTACTTACCATCAGGTACTATGTAGTCACTATGTCGAAACAGTGTAAAAAAAAGATGGAGAAAAGATTTTTAGGCAACTCTTCGAATGCCACATTACATCTTGCGATTTCTTTGTTTTTCTTGTATCAAAAATTATTTCAGCGTGGCTCATTTGAACAAAATTACTCACGAAAACATAGAAAATAACTTTCTTTACTTTTATTGGCGCGGTCTATAATAGAATTTGCTTGTTTGTGTTTCGTAATTCCTTGTGCTGTTGTTTACCTTTAATATTAAATCATGATCGATCGATCGTTAAAATTTCCTATTGTTCTATTTAACAGCACATTTTTTATTTTACTTTCCCTACGTATATGCGGTTTCTTTATTCTTCCTAATTCTAAGCAATGACCCTGCGTAAGCGGTTTCCTGTAACCCGATATTATTATGCCAAGCGTTCACCGATTGATCCAGATACGAAATCAGGAATGCATAATAAATGTGACCCCACGAATAGGTCACAAAATGCGTGGTAGAGTGTGCGTGTGACTATTTCAGAGACCTCTATAGTTGATGATTTACATTGAAATGTCGAACTTTATTTCATTGTACACAGAGGCGGATTTAGGAGAACGACCGCAGTGGGCATAATTTTAAAGGCTTTTACTGGCCTATTTCTATAACAACTTACGGGTGTATATTGTAAAACCTAAAAAGGTGAATCAAGATGAGTTGTATTTTTTTAGCTTGTCTATGTGTTTTTGGCATAATTTTGAATTTCGATTGATTTACATTAGCTTAAGATATCTCTATAATATAAAAATGAATCGTTAAATGTGTATAAGCGCGAAACTCGAGAACGGCTGAACCGATTTGGCTGATTTCTTTTTTGTTGTGTTTGTTGAAGTCTGGGGAAGGTTATTACGGAGAGAAAAATTAAAAAATAGTCTGAAAAAGTCTAAGAACACCACTTTTCTATATTCTCATACAAAAAATTTGTAATAATATTTAAAAGTCAATTTGAACTTTAACACCATACTATAAAGTTTAAATGTTAGTGGACGGGTTCCGGGAAAGCAAAACAATTATTGAGTGACGTATAAATATTAATGTCAATATTTGTCAATTTTTATACATATAGCATTAAGGCCAGGTTCCTTTAAACAATTAAAAAAAAAACAGCCGACAGGCCAATAGTTTTTGGCAGAATAAAATCTGACGGGGAAGCTATTAACATTAAAAAAACAATGTGACTTTGTTTTAGAGAAACAGGGCAGAACAAGGTCTGCCGGGACAGCTAGTTTTGTAATAATGCTGAGTGAGATATTTTGTTATATGTGTACTGTGTGTATATATTATGTACATAGTTATCTTGCATCACCATTGAGTTGATCTTCTGGTTACGTTCAGCACTATATCTAAGCACAAAGTGTATGCAGATATTAATGTCGATTATGATTTGATATTTTGTTTAAAAGTTGGTGTGTAAAATGTAAATATTACATTAAATTACGATTTATTGTGTATTAGACAAAATGTCCCCCTAAATCATAGAATGGTTTCGTCCTTGATAGCGAAGGTATGTGTTTTTTCCTTTTGAACGCTTATTTGCAGAGCAGGAAAGCAGTGTGGGAAATATTCATTTTTACGACTGGTTTCCGATTCAGTCTTGTCATTGTCTACTTTGAGCTCATTTTGATTTGAGTTGTAAGTATTGATTTTTTAAATCGTATTTAATACTTATTGACCCGGACAATCAAGGAATGCCTTGCTAACCTAAAAGTTAATGTTTAAAAGTTAAGTTAAAGCTTAACTTGCTTTATTCTCTTTCTCTCCTTTTTCAGCACTTTCCTCTCCTCTCTCTCTTTCTTCCTTTCTCCCCCTGGACCTAGTTTCTTACTACTCTCAAATCAAATCAAAGAAACTAATATAAAACCCATATTTATATCCCTAATTTCAAAAATAACAATTTTACCCATAGTGCATTCCCTATTTCAATAACTTCTTGTTTTTTTTTTTTTAATTCTATTTTTTAAGGAACTTTTACGTGTGTACGTATGTCAGCACATCGTACCCTAATACAGAAATACCTAACATATTACATATGGTGCCATTGATCTGAACAGGCCGGACGCCTCATCAGATAATAGTTCTGTTAAGATTTTGTTAAACATCCCGACGACAAGTCTGTTCAGACCAAAAACTACTAGCTTTATTTTCAAAAATATAAAATGAATAAAAAGTAGCCTTTGTCCGTCACCGTGGGCTAATCTATACCTAATTTAAAATTAATCGAAATTGGTTCAGCCGTTTTGACGAGAAAATTGAACCTACAAATTTATACGCTTTCAAATACTTTCAAATAAATGTGTCGTAAGAGCGTAAAAGCCAACTAAGGTAGAGCGAGGTTGATCGTAGAGCTCGTAGACTTATTTGCGACGCCTCTTTGACAAAAATTAAAATGCAGAGCATCGAGCATCGACGTAGAGTTGCCTGCCTCGCAGTCTTTTACCAGTTGCACGGTGGAGAGTGTTCTCAGGAACTACATTCTTTGATTCCACCAGCCCCATTCCACCACAAATCCACAAGACATCGTGTCGGATACCATCCGTATGTGGTGGATGTTCCTTATATCCGCACGAGGAGATTCGCTTCTACATTCATCATGCGAACGGCTAGGGAGTGGAATATGCTACCAGCGGCCATATTTCCGCGATCTTATGACCTGGGAGTCTTTAAAAGAAGAGTGAATAGGCATTTGTTAGGCGGACGCGGTTCATCATCAAACTCATCTTCACCTTCCACCAGGTGTGATTGAGGTCAAGCGTTCGCCTATAAATTATAAAAAAAAGGTATATTGTATACAGCGTGCCGAATCGCACGTAGATTACTGGCACCTTGGCACCAAAGCTGCTGCATGTACCTTCTCTGCACATAGTGGCCACCCGCCAACCGCGTTGGACAAGAAAGAAAGAAAGAAAACGTTTTATTAGCAACAGCCAGACAGAAGTGACATCATGATACAATAAATTACATGAAAAAACAGAAAAAAAACCACAATCAATACTTAAGGAAGTCTAGGCCGCCGCCAATAAGGGCCTTGTCTCAGCTTGTGCTACAGAGCACTAGACTCTGCAGCGCTGGTATTCTGACAGGGCTTCGACGGCCTTCGACAGAGGCGGACGACACAGCCATTCCACCAGCACAGCTCTACATATACATTTATATAAATTATAAGGATCTTATTACACAATAAAAACAAAGAAAAGAAAACCATCAAAAGAAAAAATAACACAAGCACCAAAAACCAAATACAATTTGAGCTTTCAATTTAGTCAGCGTGGCACAAGAGTGGTGAGTTAAATGTAATTTCCACAAATCTATACGAATATTATAAAGCTGAAGAGTTTGTTTGTTTGAACGCGCTAATCTCAGGAACTACTGGTTCGAATTGAAAAATTCTTTTTGTGTTGAATAGACCATTTATCGAGGAAGGCTTTAGGCTATATAACATCACGATGCAACTATTAGGAGCGAAGAAATAATGGAAAATGTGAAAAAAACGGGGAAAATTATTCATCCTTGAGTGCTTCCATTGCGTGCGCTGCGAAAACGGTTCAAGATATCAAAAATACACGTATGACAGAGTTATTCCTCTTAAAATGATCTAAAAAAATGTCTACGACAGCATATGTCTATCTTTTAAGATTAACTCACTAGAACCGTTTTTATGGTAATCAAATTTGGTCGAAATTAATGCATTTTTTGTTAAGAGTTGTATCAACGTAATAATATTAATCTTTATCCAAATAAATGTGTTGTTGATTAAGAGTATTTAATTGTGAACAAAATTGTCTTTGACATCACTTAATTTCAATGAACATCTTAGAAGATATTACAATAACTTATATAGCAAAACAACGTTTGCCGGATCAGCTAGTATAGAATAAAAGGGAAGGGAGGGATTTGCCCAGCAGTGGGACGAAACTGGCTAATTACAATATAAGTAAACTGGTAATCCGGTGAAAAATCCTGCATAGGACCATCAAGGCTGTCGTGAGGAAGGTAGTCCCGTGTGACAGACTCCTACTGTTTCAAAACCCTCGGAGTCTTCTACTCACTGGTAGCCAGGCGAGGATCTGTACTCTTACGACCCGGCAAGTGAGCACCCTTACTCAAGCTCCATCTTTTTTATCCGGACTCTGCGCAGTGACCACATCACATCTTTTTTTTTTACACTGGCTCGACATAGTGACTACAGAGTACCTGATGTTAAGTACAGTGTAGTCCAAAAACGAAAGCGACTATCAAAGGATGAAAATCCATTGATAGTCTACATCGTCATGTCGGCCCACATATACCACGACTGAAGGTCTCTAGGTATATCAGCTACTGGATATACACAAGCTAATCCCGAAACGCGACAAGCCGAAACTGGTCACTATGACGGGCTTTACACCCATGTACTGTGGTCGCGATCCAGACGGGCACCGACGCCCTGCCATCTCGCTGCTGCTCGTTTAGCACCACCCAGGAGTCACGTGTAGGGAAACTAGGGTAAAGCCTACGGACGCGAGCAGCTTCGACTCCCAAAACATCACATCTGACATCTGATAGTAGCATGGTGCAGTCTAAAAACGACAACTATCAACCGTAAAAAAATAACTATCGATAGTCACAGCGATCATGCCAGCCTGCAAAAATATCTCAACATGTTACACTTAAAGGACCCCATGCTATAGGACGGTGGGAACACGCTCGCTGGAGGACTATTCCACAGTTTAACGACTCGGCAAAAGTAAACGTTTCTCTGTGAGGATTGGGTGTAAAGAACCCAAGCTTGACATCGTAAAAACTGCAAAATCACAAAAGCTAACGCAATTTAGAAAGTAAGAAAAAGCATGATTTTATATTTCATAACTGTCATTTGCTTGACGTAAACATTAGAGTCTGACCAAACTTTCGGCCGCGTGTTTCGGGTTTAGCCACTATTTGACCAATTTTGAGGTAATTTTAATAATCGCTAGACATTATTTATACATCAACCCTAAAAAAATAAAGTAAAAAGAAAAAAAGGTACAAATAAACTATAAACTATAAATACGATTATTGTGTATTTGATCAAGCGCATAAAGGATACATTACTCTTGTAATGAAACGTGAATTGTGGCAGGCTCAAATCACAAATCCTCGATCCTCAATGCTTCGGGGTTTTACCAGAGCAAGGATGGATTTAGGCACGACATACTTTACGATGAAGTGTGATAGTGATTGCATCTAATAGAACTGAAATTTGTAAGTTACCTGAGAGCGGCGATCACGGTCACGCTGGTCACGTTAGGCACGACATATAAGTGCAAAGTGGATACAGGCAATGTATCTCTATTTATCCTGAAAGAGATATATTATTGAGTTTTAGCCTTTAAGCTGAAATTTTGAGCATTTTAGAACCTTCAGCTTGAGCTGAATGTTGTATCAATAGCCGATTAATTGACTCCAGCGAATTATCAACATATAATCGGATACTTATTAAATATTTAGCAGACACAATCAAATGAGTTTTTTTTAACCCGGATGTAATCCCTAACGGACCTCAGGGGGCGATGAGGGTTGCCACCCGGTGTGTCGGACTTGCACCGACTAAAACCCCCGGGTTGTTCCTTCTCCCGCTTGCCGAGTGCCAAGGGCAAGGCTGAGCCATCTTCCTCGGCGCCCGGCGACGTCTAGCCTTCTGCAGGCCACACCTACTTGACAGGGAGTGGGTAAATAGTCTTCACCCCCCCGCGTACACCTAACACATTTGGCGGGGAGAGTGGTGTAAAGTGCCACCCTCCCCTCATCTCCTTGATTTGTCATTGGAGCGGTGTTCGGGGACACATCGTCCACCGCTCACGTCTGGATCTGGGCGACGCGCTCCCTCAAGCGGACCCGGACAATCACAGTTGCCTTAGTTAAAAGTTTACTATGAACTTTATGTTTTAGTCAAAATTTCGGCTCATTTAAAAATTTTACCGAATGTGTTTTTTTGGCCGATAGAGAAACCTTCGGTCAGACCCTAGTAAACACTCAAGTTCGTCTGTTTGCAGACGGTGAAATTGTAAATTTCTGATTTTACACATAATTGTAGCGTCATCACGGTGAAACTTGTAACTTACTATTTTCCCAGATTGCGTACAGAGCTATTAACATAGAAATTAAAACTTCGTTTGAGTGTTTTATTGAATATAATTGCTTAAGTTGTTAAGTATTGACTTCGCAAATATCTGAACTTATTGTACTCAGAGACGGTACTTTGAGTTTACAACTTCATAAGTGTCTGCCCAAAGGTTTTCCCTTGGGTCACCTTTTCTAATTCCAACAGCCCTGTGTCATTATAAAATCACTAGATACTGCGTCGGATACAATTCGTATGTGGCAGATATTCCTTATATCCGCACAAAAAAAATCGCTTCTACATTCATCATGCGAACAGCTAAGGAATGGAATATGCTTCCAGCGGCCATATTTCCCCGATCTTATGACCTGAGGAGTTTTAAAGAGAAGAATGAATAGACATTTGCTGAGTGGACGCAGGCCATCGTCAGACTCATCTTTACCTTCCACCAGGTGTGAATGAGGTTTTAGGTCAGCATATAAACCATAAAAAACCTTTAACGGAATATATACACACACCTACATTCAGTAAAGTTTTCAAACGGACCGAAATTTCAGCCTTTAGTTTTGAACGTTGTGTTACGGATCACCCTGTATAAGTCTACCTCAGCCGTCTCTCCAACATTCCGTATGAACCAAACTTATATATATGCGAGTGGCCAGAAAAACTTCCCTTGAGCGATATAGATTAGTAAAAATGTATCGAAATCATAAATCAATATGCACATATGAGGCATCTAATTTCAAAACCCGCTAAAACGATTTTTAGTACAAAATTTACTTAACAGTCCTAGTAGTGATTTGAAATATTTTTATCAAAGCAAATATTGTATATGAATTTTTCTTTTTTGCTTTTTCACTCTAGAATAATAATGTAAATACCTTATAAGAATGTGATTGTTAAGTCAAAGATTAATTATAAGTTTTTATAAATTTATGGGATTTTAAAAAATATGTTATAGTGGACTCCTCATATGTGTATGCATTTGTGACCATTAATCTTAAAAACGGTATAACCAATTTCAGTACGGTTTTCACTAACTGCCTTTAAGATTTGGTGTCAATTTTCCTTTAAATTAATTTATAAATAGCAAAGTTATGGTTCAAAATCAGTTTAAAAATCACGTCGATAATTTGATGAAAAAAAATGTATAAAATAATGTTTCAATATATTTGACTAAAAATTTAGTTAATGTTAACTTTAGTAGTTATATTTCAAATCAATATATGTATTAACCTTTTGCACAAGAGGCCGATCCCACGCTCATATATTGTGTGAGCGAGAGTCACCTCTCGAGTGCAAAGGGTTAAATATCCAAGTATGACCAGATAATGCTTATTTATTTCTATGAAATGCACGTCACTGGCTTGCATGACGATGGCGACTGCCAATGGACCCTCATAACTTTGCTGTCGATACCGTTATTGGACTACATTCTACTTTCCATCTGTCCAATCCACTGCGCAGTCGATTTATTCGCGCCTGGATGAAAAGAAAAATCAACAACAAACTCATGTAATCCTTCACAGGATCTGGCTAATTATTGGCAAAAGATGAGACGATTTTCATGACGTTATAGTCGAAATATAACAGTATGATTGAAACAATACTATTTGCAGAGGCTTGTATTCTATCTACTGATTTCCAAAGAGTCTATTTTAATATAATACGTTATTTTGCCCACTTAAGTATAATTTGCACAGTCGATTCAATTTGATTTATAAAACAACGCATATAAGCGTCTTTGTGATATAGTTTATTTTTATTTTAGCGCACAAAGCTCGAGTCTTTATTGTGAATTTCACTATAATGTCGTATGGTCTAACTCATAAGATAAACGCTATTTAATAAAATATTTTATTTTTTATCCACATTCCTGTAGCCTGTTCACTAATCTAAAGCACAAAAAATGGCTAATACTATAAATTCTACATGATAATTAAACTTTATGACGTTAGATTTAGAAAATACTGTATTAAAATAATCTATCGTAATGTATTAAAATAATCTATCGTGATAATTCTTTGACATACAATTGTATTTCATAAAATTGAGTTTCTTCTGAAGTAAACTATCAAAAGATATGTCATAAAAATAACCAAAAAAAATAGAATAACAAAATTAAAAACAACAAAAAAGAAAACAAATATTCATAAATAAGAAAACAAAAACGCAAATAAAAATATGTTTTATTAAATAAAAGAAATTGCCCAACTGCCTTTTATCTACCATAGTATATGTATAATATAAAAGATTTGTCTTGTCTGACACTGATTGTATGTACAAACATGCAATTTTTATATCAAATTCTTTTTAAGTAATCTTGGTATTTTTTTTATATTTCCCAAGGGGTTCAAACAAGGTTTGAAAGTCAATTTTTAAATCCGTAAATTTTGAAGTAAGTACTATGAATAATTCTACTCGGCTTTTAAGTTAGAAATTCAAAATACGTGTTTCGAAGTTTTTGGATAATCAATTACCGATAGGGTAAAATAACGGATTTCTATCGAGCAACACCGGTCACTACACACAGCTAGTGCATCATATAATTACCCCAGTAGATTAATAAATTCATGACAACTTTATAAAACAATAAAATTGTAATATATCACCATGCCAATGGTACAATGTACCCACTTTCGATTAGATGCCATGTGGGTTTTCTCACGATGTTTTCCTTTACCAGTAAGCATTTGGTATCTAAATACTTAATCCCGAAAAGCACAGAGGTATGTGATGAGGATTCGAATCTACGACCAAATACGTTGGCACGCATTAATGCTTTTCCCTTATCCACTACTAAATTCGCATGGCATTAACTTTCAGAAACGTTTTTTTAAAACAAATATCTAATCTTCTAATACAAAAATTTGCTATATTCATAGATGGGCAAATTGTAATCAGATTAATGAAAATGATTAACGATTACATTTTATGTTTTTTACCATTAATATGATTGCATTTTGCTCATTTATGTTTTAAACACTACAAAATCCCAGATTGTATACACATTTATGATTTCTTAATGTTGTAAATGGATTTAATTATGATTACAGAGCAAGAAAATTAAAATTAAGACTACATTTTGTAATCGTTAATCATTAATCAGATTACATTTTGCCCATCTCTGGCTGTATTTATAGTAAATACCATAGAAATATTTTTATGAAACAGCCCTTAAGAATGACTTTGACTTAATCATCTATCCGCTTGTGCATTGGGCCAAGCTTGCAATAGCTTTTGTTATAGCGATTTTATTATTATCGATTCAATGAACGTAGTTTTTTCGAATCGATTATTACAAAGTGTTGAGTGTTGTGAATGATTTATTTTTATCCTGTGTTTACAAAGATATGTCCTGCATACGAAGAACCTAAGCTTACAAACCGTCCTTAAAGTCCACGAATATTGTAGTTCAATTTTATATAAATCATATTTTTAAATTTTCTAGAATAAGGACGCATTTACACAGCACATGCTCACTAATGAAGAAAAGCATCGTCTTGAAACCCGCATAGTATCTAATAGAAATGTCACGTGTAAATGCCCTGATATCGGCGATCAGCTGTGCTACTAGTTTTATTGATCATGACATATAAGCACAAAATAGATACAACTACTAATTTACCTCTGCTTGCCCTGAAAAGGATATACCGTGACGATATGTTATAATTATAAATTTTATTCAATCATGCACCACACGCGCTACGATGTCCACAGTTTTTACAATTAATTCTCATTTATTCATCATTTTTACTTTACGTTTTGTTAGGGAATATAGTTATTTAAATTTTTATTACTTGCGAGAAGGTACGAATTATTGTGTCTAGAAATATCACCCTCGTATCTCAAATGAGCCTGTATATCGCCGAATACAGAATCTCCCTTTTGAAGTCGTTTATACAATAGATATTGACTTTTGTTTTTTATAGCCCGGGGGCTAATCCTGCGTGGAACCACCGGGCCGCTCTGAGAACAGCAGCTTCGGTGTGTCTGATCCCTATGACTAAAAACCCTAGAGATGTCCCTAAATTTCCTCCACGAGAGCCTAGGAAATCAAATTCGTCCAGACGCCCGGAAGCCAAAAGCCTTATTGGGGCTACTTCTCTAGGAAGGTGAGTGTAAAGAATCCACCCCTCCAAAACCTCTAACACAGGCGGTGCCGACCACTTCGCAGCGCCTCTCTTTCACCCGGGCAGTAAGCTTCGTCTACTGCCTGGCTATATTCATTGACGTAGCCGTAAGACGTATACGATACGCATCTTTTTGTTATATAATTTCAGGCGGATGCTTTACCTCAATCACACCTATTCGAAGGTGAAAATGAGCCTACCGATTAACAGCAAATGCCTATTAACTCTTCTTCTTAAGACTACCAAGTTTTAAGATCGTAGAAATATTGCAGCTGGAAGCATATTCTACTCCTTAGCTGTTCGCATGATGAATGTAGATGCGAATATTTTCGTGCGGATATAAGGAACATCCACCACATACGGATGGTATCCCACATGATGTCTAATTAAATATCACATGTGGATATTTTCCACGAGACCAACAGGACCTTCAGGAAGAAAGTAGTCGAGGCTATCGGGCCGTTTTCGGACAAGGATAGTTAACATACACATTTATACACACACACTAAGTCACATACACAAAGTACACAATCACGTTACACATTACATACATATATAACTTTTACATTGTTATTTCACAACAATTATTTGAATCGCATTTAATGCTCCCATATAACCTTGTTATACAAATCATTTTAGTTAATCTGATTTTTTGCTTGATTTCCAGTATTAATAAAATTATATACTGTAGATTTGTAAATAAATAAATAATGGTTCTATGATGAAATGAGGCTAACGGATCACTTCATTGTATAACTGGTAAAAAACTGCGAAACAGGCAACTTGACATCGATTATTTTGAAATATGCTAACACAAATTCTCCTATAATTTTCAAATGAAATATAATTCAAGATCTATTACCAACGCACACATGTGTGACCTGGCTACAATCCTAAGACCATTATCACGGTACTAATCGATTTGAACCCTGCCCATTGTTAGCTGGGTCTATCCGACCGTTTCATTTTATTGTGCCAACCCACGGGTCGCTTCGACCCCATGTTTAACGCTGTGGGCTATCCCACTTCTGATCCTTACAGTGTTGTCATAAGGGTTAGGTTCCGCCGCAATTTTTATTGTTATTTAAAAAAGGGGGTGACCTTTGTTACGTATGAAGTTGTCATATTGTGTTTTATTTCGTTTCAGATTGTTAATTTATTTATTTATTTTGGGACAGCTGTATGTTTTCCTTCACATTAGTACAGCCGAAGTATTTATAAGTTTTAATTCCGATATTCACATTTATATATTATTTATTTTAATAATAATAATAGATAATAGGGAATAGATGTACTAGGGGTTTAACATTATTGTGAAATAATTATTTACTTTGATTGTATAGTGTATGTAATATTATTATTGTATTATTTTGAGTTAAAATTGGAGCTATACAGCGATTATTGAGTGTACTTAAATATCTCCTGTGACTTAAATATCTACTGCGCAATTGACTGTTTCCGAAAACTGGACCTAGATTTTCTTAATCGGTGTTGAAACAGTCGCCGTGGCCGAATCCAGCTAGGACATCATCATCATATGATTATAGTTCATAATAATAGAATCTTTACTCTGTAAGACATTATTTAAAACAATTAGTGCTTTTCAAAAACACCCCATCATACATCATCGCTCGTAACTAATTTATTTTCATTTCAATAGAAGCGGCCAGCGCATCATTTCCAGAGTGAAAAAAATCCACCAATAATAAAATTATCGGGGAACCGCTGGGCTATTAAACGCAGACCGCCCGTGAAATATACGCTCCAAGCACCGACGCAAGAGACGCGGCTGCGTACATACGGCATAGGCGGAGCGACTTTTTAATTACAAATAGGATTGCTTTTTTTTTTTCATTTCAATATCCAAACATACAGCTCGCCTGATATATCAAAAGTATTATCTTTTTTTATTTTGATAGCCCAGGGTAAATCCCTAACGGACCTCAGGGGGCGGTGAGGGCTGCTCCCCGTTGTGTCGGTCTTGCACCGACTAAAACCCCCAGGGTGTTCCTTCTTCCCGCCTGACCAGTGTCGGAGATACAGTGTTATCCTCTTCTCCGACCCTCGGCAACTTCTGGCCTTTTGTAAGGCCACATCTCTACACTGCGAGGAGTGCCGTAAGGAGCCACCCTTCGCACACGTCAACATCTTGGAGCAGTGTGCGGAAACACACTACACATTGCTATCGCCTGGATGAGTTGGGCGGCACTCTCCCTCAAGCGCACCGCCCAAACCAAAAGTATTGTCCTCGTTTAACCAACCTAAACGATAAAAAAGTAATAGAACTAAAGATTTGAAATCTCTAAAACACACAAACTCTGAAAAACACAAAATTACACAGTATGTAATACAATATAATACCTTAGTGGCTGTATCCACTGTGTGCTGTATACATCGCGCTTGACTTGACCTGTAGCACAGCTGATCGCTGTTCTCAGGGCAAACACACATGATATTTCTATTGGATGTTTTCAATTTTCCTAATATTAATAAATATTTATTATATTAATATTTTAAAATAAATATATACAGTTTAATGTGTAAAAACATGTAAATCTACGTGGGAGAGGACCGAACCACCAGTTATCATTTAGAGCCAGTGTAAAAAAATATATCTGGTAGTAAGATGTTGGACAATATCCCTAAGTATTATTAAGTTTCGGTTTAAAGAAGATTTATTTTCTTAAAAAGAAACATTTCATTTCACTTACATGAGAAAAATTTAACAATAAGACAATAATACAATAATACAAGGCGGTAGTAATATAAAAAATTCAAACTAAATAGTAAACATAGATATGACTTATAGACACAGCACCAAACTATATATACAATAGGCACAATAAATCTAGACAGAACCACTGCATTAAAGTTTCTTTGTTTCATCCCGCTGTTTCATGTAACATGGCCGCACCCTGACGATAGAGCGCGTGATATTTATGCTTGCTTCATGCAGAGAGCCTGCGGAATATCCTCGACCACAGAATTTACCGAGCTTAATTCATTTAGCAGTGAAACTAAGCTTCATGCACACCAACTTATGACCAATAAGTATTATATTATACATTTTCTTTTTTCTTAGCTCGACTCATGGATAATACAGTGTAATGCAAGGACGGCAGCAACTATCAAGAGACGAGAAAGCAATGAAAGGCGCTGTCATTCCGACCCACGTACGGTACGGTGTAAGTTCTCTAGCTATACAGAGTAATTTTATAGACGAGGGACTCCGTAGACTTCCACCAAGAATGACGCGCGAGCTACCTTCGATCAGTGACCCGTCTGTCGTCGCAGACGGAGAAGAACGCCGCCGTACGGAGGTTCGCCTCGATACGGCTTCCTGCTTGCAGCCCCCTAAAATATTTTGTCTAGGTTAAGT
Organism: Automeris io; assembly: GCA_036320925.1. Taxonomy (NCBI): domain Eukaryota; kingdom Metazoa; phylum Arthropoda; class Insecta; order Lepidoptera; family Saturniidae; genus Automeris; species Automeris io. The sequence continues at coordinate 1,819,543 of JAUDJH010000008.1, forward strand.
TTTAATTTTGTAAATTAAAAATACTCCTGTGTTGTTGTTTTTATTTTATAAATTAATATTTAAGTCAGTTCATTTGTATGTAGGTTAAGGCTGTAGTTATGTTTTAGTTTAAATTAAATTATAAAATATAGCCTTAAGATAGGTTTAAGGTTATTGTTGTATGACCGGTGGTCGTGGGTGTGGTTATAGGAAGACACGAATTTGGCGTTTTACAGTTTATTTGCACTTTAAGGCACACCGAACTGCGACGTACACACACGTACTCCCGCCTTGGGTCTCGGTAGTCGACTCCCTTCCAAGCGTCCCGTGCGCGCGCGCATCCTCTTACCCCGCACGTCTCGTAACACCCTAACGACCCTTAGGGCGACAACTCCGTATCGGGTTACGTCTACATGCTATAGTTGTAATTTGTTTAAATAAAGGACACCGCTCAGACCTTATCAGCGGACGGATGAAAGAATGAAGTATGAAAGGCAGTTGACTGTGAATGGTGTGAAAATTGAAATTTGGATAGACGAGGGATATATTCAGAGAGGATATGCAGTATTCGATACTAATCCCAAATGTGTTATAACATATCTTCACGCTACATCTCTTGCAGGATGAGCAGAGCTATATTAGTCGCTGTATCAGCTTTTCCATTTTGCGCTTATATCTCGTGTCCAACGTAACCAGTAGTACAGCTGATCGTCGATCTTAGAGCACTTACATATGACATTTCTATTAGATGCCATGCGGATTTCCTCGCGTTATTTTCCTTCACCGGTGAGCACATGGTATCTAAATCTGTAATTAATCTAGAAAAAATCCAAATGTACTGCCGGGATACTAATTTACAAGCATTCGCGTTCCCCCGCATGGATACCGGTTCCTTATCCACTAGGACCTGAGCATTCCGTTACAGGACTTTTCTTTTTTTCTCTTTTTTTCTTTTCTCTTTGTTCTTTTCTTTTTTTCTTTTTTTTGTTTTTTTTCTCATTTTTTTCTTTTTTCTTTTTAGGTTTGAGCACTAATTTATAAAACCTATGTTTATAAAAACCTGATTTCCCTAAATCGAATTGGAATCCTCCAATAAGTTTTATCAATAAGATATATTTCATTATGTCATTTCTTACTCTACGCTTGACTTTGAATAGCATCGCTACAGAACTGTGCTGTGAGAAAGAATATGGGCTACCTAATAAGAGTACATGATAATACAATGTCCTGCAATGAAACGCGTTAATAGACAAGAGCATAAAATAAAATGTAGTCAACAAAGCTCTGTAATATTTTTAGACAATTACACAAGAAAAACATCACTAAACTAACTTCTATATCGACTATTATCGTCCAATATTTCACGTGATGAACTCCAAGAGCTCTCGCGATCATACATTTGAACCACCCTGCTTTAGAATGTCTGCAATCTCCCCAAAAACCCTAGGATGAAGATAAGATTGGATAACCGCGAAGCAGGTGTCATTACGCCAAACAAACATGGTTTGATTAATGATAAAGTTCAACAGGGGATTATATTTTAATTCCTTAACGTGATATACGGTACGAATTTGTTTTTCCAAATGCAATACTAAGGCACTGAAGATAAAGTTGAATTTCCGTTGCACTACTGCTAAATTCCAGTAGCGCAAGATAAACATTCATGTCAAAATTGATGGCGGGATGTATTTGTCCAATTTTTTTAGTGTAACTTATCTTCACGCGATATTAGGAAAGATGAACAGGAGAAAGCAATTTCAATAAGTATTTGGTATATTTATAGTCTTAGGGCAGTGATACACTGCGTACGATCCGGAAACGAGATAATAGGATCCGAACAATGTATAGAACCATTTATATGTTAGTTTACGCACTACATTCGTCATCCGATTTCTATCCGTTATCCGTTAATCTCCAATTAGATTCCAAGCCCAAATTCCTTATGCAGGAGGGTAACGTATTGCAGAGTTTATGATCCTTCTAATCCAATATTCCGATGTTCATAATTAATACGTGCACAAGTAAACTCCGTCGGCGAATACTGCGCGTGGTATCAAATGATATTTTTTTTATAAAAGATAGATTTAGATATATTTTTAATACTAATCTAACCTAAATTGGATTCGTAATTTTAGTAAGCACGTGTTAAAAATTTACCGTGAAATAATAACGATATATAATAAGTCAACAAGTTATCACTTATCAAGCTGATAAGTTATCGTGTTGCACGCGCAATAACAACTGGTTTATACACGTAAATTAAAAAAAGCCATATCAATAACATGGAGCAGATAAAATCAAAATTAATCATGCAGTTTTTGGGGTTATTTTATGTCAATACTTCAAGCTGTATTCCGTTGAAATAAAAATTAGTTACCAGCGAATACAATTTTTATTGCTTATGTTTTTTTTTATATTTTCAGAAGAGCATACACCAATATATTAACTATCAAAAATATACAAATAGTGGGTGTGGTGGCTTAGTGGATAAGGGGCCCGATTTCCGTGCGTAGCAACGCAAAAAGTTGTAAGTTCAAATCCCGTTACTTACCTCTGAGTTTTTCCGGATTACGCACAGATTTAAGCCCCACATGCTCACCGGTGAAAACATCGTGAGGAAGCCCTCATGGCGTCTGATAGAAATATATATAAATTGAACTAGATTGTTTTTAATTTTGACTTTTTGAATTTGATTTCTCTCGTGTTACAGACTTGAATAGAGGATAAGGTACTCACTGGGATGGTACTTGGTGGTGATGATGTATTTTCTCGAGTTTTATAGGCCGGAGTGCCCTCGCTGTTCCGGGTTTGAATTTTTTTAATGCACCGGCGCTAGGGATGCGCGCGGCGCATGCCACCCTTAGTCGATTGATAGTGAGGGGAATGGACAGGATGGATTAACAAGTCGTAACAGTCATGTATAAGTGTCCTAAGCACGGCGATCAGTTGCGCTACTGGTCACGTTGGCCATGACATACGCGCAAAGTGGATACAACCACTAATGTATTTCTACTCACCCCATAAGGGATGTAGCGTTCGCCCAGAGGGAGCGCGATATCCCCCGGTGACAATAGCCGGGCAGTAGACTTGAGGGAGTCTGCTGGCCGGATGAGAGGGCGTCGGTGCGCAGTGTATAGCGCGCCGCCACCCCTCCCAGAGAGGAAACCTGAATAAGGCTGTTCGCTCCCCGGGCGTCTGGACAAATTTGGTTTCCCAGGCCTGGGTGCAGCGATTAGAGGGATACCCCGGGGTTTTTATTCAGTAGGAGTCTGACACACCGGGATCGCTACCCTCACAGCGGCCCTGATGGTGGTCCTATGTAAGATTTTCACCCGGGATACAAAAAAAAAAAGTTGGGTCAGTTATCAGTACTCCGACGCTGCATCCTGCCTCTTCCTAGTTGTGTCGGTTCCCGTCCCATTAGGTTAAGAAGGGTGTCCCCGAGAAGACGGCGGTGCGTTGTGACGCGCTCTGCCGAAGTACACTAGGTGGTATCGGGGGAGGCTCCGTCTCCCCCCCGTGATTGTGCCTGTCAGGCGCGGCGTAGTGTGGCTGCGGCGATTTGATTACAGGACCCGCAGTCCCCACTAATTCGCAGAAGCACCTTGGGGTTTTTAACTGGTAAAAGTCCGGCACACCCCGGCTGCCACTCCCTTCGCGGCCGGGACGGACCTATGAGGATTTTCCCCAAGTAAAAAAAAAACAAGATTAAGAAGGGTTTGAACAAAAGGGTTCGTTTGTTCAAGCACTAGCGTTCACACATCAAATGTATCCTCTACGCAATTGACTGTTTCCAAATATATTCATCAGCGAGTTCACCAACGCCGAGTGTGGCTGCACCCTGCGCGTACTTGGTGTGATATTAAAACGTCGCCGAGGTTAAAACCTGCCAAGATTTCATCACTATGATGATGTCCTAGCCGGTTTCGGCCACGGCGACTGTTTCAACACCGGTTAAGAAATTCGAGGTCCAGTTTTCGGAAACAGTCAATTGCGCAGGAGATATTTAAGTGCATAACTGGACGCGCAGCCAGAAAAGCACTCTCTCGTCAGAGCTCCCTCAGGCCCGATGGAAAGGAGAACCAGTACGATCGGGAGGGAGCGGGATGCAGGTTTGGTCGAGTTTTTCCTTCTCTAAACACCTGGTTGAATTGCGGTGTTAAAGAGATACCTTAGTCGCCTTTTACGACACCACAGCAAAAAGAGGGGGGTGCTATTCTATTCTGCCGGCAGCCACCACGGCTTCATCACTATATTATCATCAAGTATTGCCGAAAAAGTTTAAAAATAAAAGAAACAATATCCCATAGCCTAAACGAATCCACGACAAACATCAACATTTTCGCTTTTAAATATATACAAAATGACAGGTTTATAAATACGGAATCACCCCCTCAAAAATCTATTTGCGTTTTTCGAAAATGTTCCAAGTTATTGACTTGACATCGTCATGTCAGAAAGGGTTGCTTCACCCCCTGCCGGTGCACAAGAGAAACCATTACCAAAACGTTTCAATAACGCTGATACCGTCGGAAACAGGCGAAAAACCTCGCGACGTGTCATAGATCGTTTTTTCATTTAACGATACCGATAAAAATTACAGTCACCGATTATAGCTCACTGCTAAGTTTATTAATACGACAAGATATAGCTTACATATCCCCTCTCTATCTAACAATTATATATATAAAATATTAGTAAGTATATTATAGTAACATAATTAAATTTAAAATAAACTTAGCCCCAAATTTATAGGGTCTGAGGCGCACAAAATGCCATGTAAAATTGTTTTCTATTACAAAACGAATCCTCCTCTAAAAGACTTGCCTGCAGTGTATGTTAGTATTTATCTTGTAGGCCCGCCATAGACAATTTGCTTATGTGCAATGCAAGAGAGAGAAAAAACTTGAAAATACACAAAAAAGAGAAATACCTAAGGTATAGATGTTTTACCAAACGTGAAATATTTACCTCAACAAGACTTCAGTCGTTTACTTTTAATAGATTATTTGTATTTACTTATATATATTTTGGTTTTTAGCGTAATGGAAATATTGGGCTATGGAGGTTTGTATTGCAGCTTTTATCAAGTTCAACGCGTAGGTCATTGGCCACGTAACGGACTACCTTCCACTTTTCAAATGATAAGAACTATTTTGCAAATGGGCTACAGAGATATCTAGAATGCAAAGTTAAAACGTATATGGTCGATTCGATCGATTTTCTGGCATCGGTATCGGTTAAAAAAAAAACGGCTTAAACTCTCGCGTCTCTTCTATACCCGACGTGACGCGATATGACGCGTGACAGGCCGTTGATTAGCACCGTGACATTTCACTAACTAGCTGCCGTTTCTTGTAATTCCGTCTGAATGTAATTCTCTATTCTCGGAACGCGATGTGTGACCCATTTTTGGAAGCAAATCAATAGTTTGAACAGCAGATGTGACTTCGGTCATTAATATGAATATTTTATTTATAAAATGACATCCAGTTCAGACTTCAAATTTTAAATATACAATTAAAGTCTCACCAGTTAGTAAATATTATATTGTTGTCTTCATTTTTTTTACTCTGGCTTGACAAAGTACATCTGCTAGAAAGTACAGTGGTTATGACTCCGACGCTCATTCACTACGACTGAAAGCCTCTAAGGATATGAATAACTGGATATGTGTAATGCGACAAGTTGAAGCGAATCACTATAACGGTCTTTGTATTTGTGTACTGCTATCATGACGCAGTTCGAGCCATCACCTTAACGCCTCTAAGTACTTGTATAACCATTTGTTTGAAGTAGTCTTTCTATATATCATCAGGTTGAATCCCTGCCAGGGCAGGGAGAGAGAATAGAACATCACTTCTCTTTATTTTTTGTAAACCTCTTTCGCTTCCTTAATATTCATTAATCTCTCTATGCACTCTCGCCAATTTCGCGTACTTTTGACCTTACCCTCTATCAGAGCGCTCTTTATTTGGTCTGCGTAGGCATGTCTCGGTCTACCTGGGATCTAACTTCCACTCACGGTCATATTCTATTACTTTTTCGTCATTCTTTTATTATTCATCCTCTCCACATGCCCGAACCATCGTCACGTGCTTTTATGCATGCTATTAATGACACTATCTTTCAAACCAAATTTTCTGCGTATCTCTTCGTTCCTAACTCTATCCGCAGGCGTTACTCTGCATATACAACGAAGAGATCTAATTTCTGCTGCATTCCTACTTCTTCTGACATACCCAGGCTTCAGTACCAATATTTTTTACTAGTCAATTACAAGAGGAAACGATTAATATTGAAAAATTATTTATAAATAAAAGTCTCCATATCCTAGCAACATAACTAAGAAAAGCATGTGAATATTGATTTTTGGAAGTTCCTATTAATTTTTGCTTTAAATGTAAACCGTCAATTACAAAATAAATGAAGTGCAAACAATAGAAATTCGCAGCGTGAACAACAAACCGTCCTCAGTAAATTGTCACGTCAATCAGATACGATATGACGCGTGCCACGCGTTTTCAAAAACACGCTACGTGTCGCTGACTTAACAAGGGGGTCCCATTAAACACAGTTATACAGACATTTTACGCATATGTGCTGTGTTCGCATTTTATTTAGCCTTCTGCTGCGGTTTTGTCTGAGTATATAACTCTTTATGTTTTTTTTTTGTTATAAAATTTAATTCCCATTCTCCCTTGTATCATTTTTTTTTACTTGGGTAAAATCCTCATAGGACCGTCTCTGCCGCAACGGGGGTCGCGCGACCGAGGTGTGACTTGTACCGACTAAAAACCCCAAGGTGACTACTTCTGCGCATTGGCGGGGACTCAATGGCGGGGGGAATCAATTTGCCACAGCCCCGTCGCGCCGCGCCCACTGGGCACAAACTCGGGAGAAGATGATACCTTTCCCGACACTGCTCGTTGTATTAAGGCATAGCACGTCGCAATGCACTGCCCACTTCTCAAGGGTCTCTATCCAGTTGCTCAGGGTCCCCACCCTGAGCGCTCACGACTATAAAAGCATCAGCCAACCGGTCGTGGATCGACCGATCGGCTGGGACTGACGTGCAGGGGCATTCTCCCTTCTACCATAAATTGACAAGACGCCGCGCCGTGCGGGTTTGTATTGTTATGTGGTTGACATACAAGCTACTCCCAAGGATATAGCGTGACGATATATATTATTATGGGACAAATAGAGGAAGGTGACCCTACATGTAAATTGCGAACTCCTTTTAATCCACGTGACCCTGCCCATAAATTAGTACACAAGTACCCACACAGTCGGACGTACAAAACAAACATTGCATTTAAAAAGGGAGCCATATAGGAAATTTGCATACGAAGTACCATCGCATATCAGGAACAATCTACATTAATATTTATAGAGAAGCGATTCCATAAACATAACTATTTTTTCAATGTCAACTCGGTAAGTATAGGTCGGTAAATTTGAGGTGATAAGGCGACACCCGAATTGGGTCGTGGCCACAGTACACTAGTGTAAAGACCGTCATAGTGATTCGCTTCTGCCTGTCAAGTTTCGGGATCAGTTTGTGTACATCCAGCTGTTCATATACTTAGAAACCTCCCGTCTTGGTATATATGAGCTGACATAGCGTTGGCGACTATCGACAGATTTTCGTCTCTTGGCGGTCATTACCGTTCTGGGACTACATTGTCCTTTCCATCAAATACAGTGTAACCACTTTATCGAGCCAGTATAAAAAAAAATTCACAACCATGAAATAAAAAATACTAGACGTTTTATATGCAATAATCACAAGATTATTAATCATCAATTAAACAATCTCAGAACATTTGTATGTTCAGAGATTGTAAATATAAATTCAATTTAATTTTATAAATGAAACAAATATCAGAACATCATTAGATGTGAAACCATCGATGGTTTAATACAAAGCATCGATTGCTAAAAAAAGAAGTTGACAACATTATTTAAAATCAGTGATTTGATGGCAAAACTTTTACTTTTGCATGCTTGCTGTTATCTTTTATCATAAAGTTGCTCAAAATTATTTCTGTAGCATATGTAAGGATAACTTGTTTTTAGTTGATTTCTATCTCTATAGTAATTCTCATTTATAAATAATCTTAACATCACTGTCTAAGAAGGCTAAAGAAAGGAGTCTAGACCAATTAACTACATATTGTAACAAGTATACCTTGATCACTCTGAAACTTGTACATCGACACTATAAAAAGACTAAACGTTTGACGGATATATAGAACACGTGAATATCGTTTCAAGATTTTTGGTATCTCCACTATTTCCACGCTCGTATTTCCAATTATCACCTCATGAACTTCTTTTTTAACTTAACTCTAATTGGATTCTTATCTAGCTATTTGATTTTATTCATCCCAGCTTTTATTTTATTTTAAATACTTATAACCAAATCTGATTCTTTCAGTATCTTTTATTTAGTCAAGAAATATTTAGGATAAAATTTATAACCTTCCGTGAATGTTTTAACGTCTGGTCGAGTACAATAAATATTATATTAATTCACTCTGTAATTCAAATAGATTGTATTGTTTTAAATACGTTTATAATTGCTAAAATTATGGGAGCTTTAAAGCGATTCGTCATGCCAGAGTCAAATTATTGGGGTACAAATAAAGGCCACACTTCATATTTGTTATTAGGAACAGAGCGCGGGAGGGTGCCATTCATATTCAAATCACTCTCAAATCTACAACTATTATTATACCAGGACCATTGTGTGGGTCCTTAGGGACCTATATCATTATTCCTCCGCGTCCTTCAAATCATGCCCGATGTAAAAGTGTTGTATTTAGTAACTCTGGACGCGCGTGGGTCCAATTGTCGAGAGGGTGATTCGAAAACGCTTTATATCAATTTACTAGGCATTTTCCATTCACACTGTCTCCATCCAAGTATATTTTACGGTTTGTAAAGCCATTATCATTGCGACTGTAGTGCAGGCCGTGATGATTTACTGATAGTAAAAAAATCAAATTACAAAATCGAATAATAAATTTTGAGAAATAAAATTATACAGTCCATAAAGAGCCATTAGTAATAAAACATCGGTATAGTGGATATGTGAATTCATCGGCTCCTTTACAGCTTAATTTATGTGACGCTAAACATTTTTATGTTTCGTTAATGTTTGATACGATAGTGGTATCGAATTGTCTAATGTGCCGGGCGCCTAAATTCCGGGGAGACGACGGATGCTCGGATAATAAAGTTCGTCTGTACGAACGCCAACTTTAGCACCCTCCCTGACAGTTATTTTGTTTTTTAAATAAGCATATTCTGTTTTGTCAGGATCAAATTTCGATGGTAGTTTCAAAATATTGACACGGTTCAAGTCCGTCGACTTCGGTATTGTTTGGTTTGTTATTTCTATAAAATTGTGTTATACCTTTACTGTTTCATTTACCTATTCGTCAGATTAAAATAATTTGTATTGATATTGCATTGAGCAATTTTTATTGATAGTTTAGGTACCATGGACGCCTTCTAAACCAGTTTTAGAAGTGTAAAAAAATGTATAGAGAACGAAGTATGATGAACAAAAAATTGTTTTTTCAAAAAATCTCGTTTTTTTTTCTATTTTTACACTTTTTAGCGACTTTTAACTATGACTATTCGAAAGAGCACCCTCGAAACATTGGATATTTTTCCCGGTGGATGGTTTCCATATTCTCCCCGTTCCAATTCACGGCATGGTATCAGCTCAAACTCGAAGCTTGAATATCCATCCCGTAGACGTTAAAGGGTTAAAAATTAATGCCATAGTGTGAATTTAAAAGTTTGTTAGAATATACTTTTTGGAGATATTTTTGCAAAGGTTATGCCTAGTTGGATATTAAAAGCTGTTATTTTCGAGATATTTCAAATTAGACAACTATGTTTATTGATATTTCATTTATATGCATTCCGCGTATATAAGCACGTGCTTACATCACTCCTCACAAAGTTTATGGCGTAAAAAGGCCATGATTCCATATTATAAACACATATTGCCCTTTCCGCTGATGGTGTTAGAATGATAAATCCCGGATATGACAATACTGAGCCCATTGTTTCTGTGGTAACAATGATCAGAGACGAACAAAAAATGAGACGGGCAGAGATGAATAAATCTAAATCGCATTTGGGACTTAAAGAAACTGGTTTAACACTTCTGCTCTGGATAATTTTGTTCGGGTTAACTTTGAGAAATGTTCTTGTGCGGCTCAGAAATAGGAAGACGCACTAGACAGCTTTTTTGTACAATTCAGTATCTCGAAAGGAAAAACGGAGCCCTTATAGGATCACTTTCTTGTCCATCTTTCTGTCTGTATATCAAAATCCTTTATGTCAGGAATGCATGGAAGTGTGAAGTGAAATTAATATCAAATACTCATATCAGCGATTTCTTGTAACCCTGAAAAAAAAACTTTTAAATCAAAGCAATTATAAGATACATATGTCCATTTGTATAGTATGTTTTATCGTTTTTGCCGTTTTTAAAAGTGAATTTTAAAACCTTTGGAGTACTTTCCGTTTACCTAGAATCATGTAAATCAGCTAAAAGCAAAATATTAAATATTTTACAAGTACAGAAAAAAATCATTATGTTTTAATTTATAATACTTATACCTACATTAAAAAATATAGGTTTTTTTTTTCAATTAAACAGGTTTGCGACCTATGTTGATATATGGCAACAACCGTTTAAGCTAATACCCAATTAACGTTTAAAATCGTCTTTGAATTTGTTGAAAATTTTGACGACTGCGCCTTTGAAACAAATATCGAAGTAAGAATCCATTACAAAAATAAAGCAATTAACTTAAGTTTCGTAAAGATGTTTTGTGTTTCCAATAGAGCTTTGTCCGAATCGAGAAATAATTTTTAATTTATCATTGGGAGTAGCGTTCATTCCATAGATGCATGAAAGCATTGCATACCCATACAATAAATAATACTGGAATAAATTGCTTAAACTTAAACAAAAAAAAGGAGTCATTTATTTATATTCACATCTATTCTATATTCACGCTCTCTATCTTTCCTATGAAAGCTATATAATATTTACTGCCATAATATAATATTAAAATTATTAACGCGACTTCTGCATACCCTCTCTAAGTACCCTATGCACGTCACTGTCATTTGGTTTCTTGCGGTCTATTAACATAACGAATTTTAAAGAGAAAATAATTACCAAACCTACGATATGATCGCCAAAAGCTTTTACAGCGATGATGCGTACCACTTAATTGTACATGCGAATTGTGATGCACGATGGGACTTGTGAGATAACGTCACTTTTGACATTCCCTTTGATAAAGCACGCTCGGTGAAAGGGTGTGAATCGTTACTGTGAATTTAATTAAAACCACTCGATAAAACTGCGAAGGTTTATTTTTACGCATTTATTTTATACGATTCGATACAGTTAGCAACCGTAATTGAAAACGAATAAGATGCCTCATTACATAGCCCTAAATGAAGCTAACTCGTAGAAAGATAATGCTAAAGTCCATTGTGCCGCCACTAGACATCGTATCGGAGACCATACGTATGCTCCTTACATCCTCAAAAAAAGATTCGCTTCTACATTCATCATGCGAACAGCTAAGGAGTGGAATATGCTTCCAGCGGCCATATTTCCGCATCTTATGACCTCGGAGTCTATAAGAGAAGAGTGAATAGGTATTTGTTTGGTGTACGCTGTTCATCATCGGAATCATCTTCACCTTCCACCATGTATGATTGAGATCAAGCGTCCACCTATAAATAATAATTTTAAAAAGTTGCAGACGAGGATCTCGAAATTTTTCGAAGCATAGCATATATCTTTCTTTGGAAGCCCCTCTAAAACTTTGTACAAATATAAATACCATTTTTCGCATAAGAAATGATATATTCACGAAAAACTATGTTGCATAACTTAAGACATCCAGTAAAAAAGCCACAAGAAAGGAATAATAATATGACATTTTTGAGTTAACTTTTAAAACGTCACAATAAAAGCTTTTACAAAATTTCATCCTGTTTCTTATATAGAAATTGGTCCACTGAAATACAATATATTATTCAGTGGGTACGCTAGGAGATGTGCTCGTATATCACTCCTTCACCCCAAGGTCTAACCTCCCCCCCAGGTCCGGGTCTGCAACTTAGTACAAAAAAGAAATATAGGTAATGTAGCGTGGTATGTTGTTAAATATAACATAATATAATATACCAAATTTTAACAGCCTATATTTTGATCCATTCATCGACATGCTCGCCAAATTCCCAGTAGCCTATTGATAATACTCTATTATGCCCACCGTATTTCTGCCGTGGTGGCTGCCGGCAGAATAGAATAGCACCCCCCCTCTTCTTGCTGAGGTGTCGTAAAAGGCGACTAAGGTATCCCTTTAACACCGCAATTCAACCAGGTGTTCAGAGAAGGAAAACTCCACCAAACCTGCATCTCGCTCCCTCCCGATCGTACTCACTCTCCATTCCATCGGACCCGAGGGAGCTCGGACGAGAGAGTGTTTTTCTGGCTGCGTGTCCAATTATGCACTTAAATATCTCCTGCGCAATTGACTGTTTCCGAAAGTTGGAACTCGATTTTCTTAATCGGTGTTGAAACAGTCGCCGTGGCCGGATCCGGCTAGGACATCATCATCATCATTATTATTCCCACCAGAGTCTAAAAATAATAAAAACATTTAAGCACAGAAAACAATAAAAACATCTTTTAAAGTTTTAATTAATCTGAAAACTAATCTTGTAAACAAAACCTAATACAATCACACTGTAATGCATGTAACATTATTTAATATTATTAGATTTTTGATTAGATTCAAATTTCATTATATAGCTTCATGTAATCTATAGATTATATTCGTTTTGAGAGAAACATCGTAATTATAAAACGTATGGGACCACCCACGAATCCACGCTGCTACAAAACCGAAGATAAAATACACCCCTCCAACAAAAATTGTAAAGTATAGGCCCATTAGAACGTATTTCAAACAAAATATTCATCGTATCAATGGATTAATCAATGCTCTTAGAATTTTGAAAGATAAAATAGCTGTTCTATTACACGAAAGGACATCAAACATTTTAATTCATTTATGTAAATACATTCGTTAGAACGTTCAAAATGGAATTAACGTTCTTCAAATGCCTCATTAACATTAATTAGGCAAGTTCTATTGAAAATATCTGACTAAAATTACATATTATTGTTCTTGCATTTAAAAAATCCATTTTACTAAAATTAATTCATGACGAAATTTAATATTAGAGAATTTATACCTATAGAAATACAAAGTCGTAGAGCTTTGTACCCGGTATAATTTAGCAATTATTGGCAAGGTAATCCCATCTCATTCATCTCAGAGATGCCTTCATATCTTTTTTTTGCCTTATATATTCCCATTTTGTCGATAAGTATTTTATGAAAACCTATTTATTTAAATGTAACTTTAGTGTATTATCTCAAATGTGCTATCAGAATCGAGGCGTCTAATTTCAAAACCCGCTAAAACGATTTTTCGTACAAAATAACTTAATAGTCCTAATAGTAATTTGAAATGTTTTTATCAAAGCTATTATTATATATGATTTTTTTCTTTTTTGCTTTTTCACTCTAGAATGAACTATTTTAATACCTTATAAGAATGTGATTGTTAAGTCAATGTTTAATTATAAGTTTTTATAAATTTATGGGTTTTTAAAGAAATATGTTATAGCGGGTTTTGAAATTAGACTCCTCAATTCTTTATTTGTCTGTAAATAAATTAATAAAATGTAATATTCAAATCGACTCATCGCATTTTAGAATTTGACAAATCTACTTTACCTGTAAATTTAAAACTTACTACCACGGTATATGTAAGTAAGTACGGTCCTATATCAGTGACTACTACTAGATTATCGTTATTTATCAGTAGCTTCAGTTCTTGCATTGTTTTGTAAATAAGTATTAAAAATACTTACAAAACAGGATATTTGAGATATGGTCATATCTCAAGATCTTTCATATAATTATTTTAACTGTACCGCTATAATGTGCACGTCCTAAAAGTAATATCACTTTTACGATGGTATACAAATGCATTTTAATGAAATCGTTCTCAAAATGTAAAAGTGACAGTGCTATATAAAGAAATGTATTCTCTCCCTTTCGTGCAAATTTATATTTAGTTCCTTCAAACAACGTTGCTAAAAAGTAAAACAATTTTATGTAGGATACGAATATGAAGCATTAAAGTAAGATTACGAGATTGTGTTTCCGCTAAGTATCGAAGTGATTAATTAGCTCGTTTAAATTTCCCCTGACGGGTAACAATGTCATCTCACCGAGTTGACCTAAGCTGTACAGTGAGCGATACCCCAGCTCATTGTGTAAGAAATTTGAGCATAAGTGATGTGTGTAATAATGGAGGTGTCAAGCTACATGAGAACGTAATTAGCCGATACATCGTCACTGAAAAGTGCAAGTTTAACGGGTATCTTTTATGACGTTGATATTTACATGGATAATTGAGAGACAATTTTTATTAATTTAGGAGTAACGACTAATGCAGTTAACGTTAATTGAGATCTTGAATGAGATCACCATGAGTTAGAAGTTATAGGAAGATTAAAAATCAGCAAAATGAAAAATGTTGATAAACGAAATTCATACATCAAATCTAATTGAACACTCCAGCTGGAAATCACTTTATTTAAATATATTTATACGTGCATTTAAAAAAATAGTGATGTGATTTACCTGGCTCAGATTTAGAAAGTAAAATCAAGCAAGACGATCCTGAAATAAACTCCAATAATCATTGTTTTAAGAAAAGTGTGCCATAGTTACAAATTAAATTGAAAGGTACTTGTGACAAGCCAGAAATATGATAATAGTGCTTTGGTTTTGACAGCTTAGGAACGGGAAACTAAACTCGATCCGCAAAGCAATTGATGTGAACCTGATATCGCAGGTCGCTGTGAGCAGTGCCGTTTCGACAAACGCGACCTACTTCCATAACATTTACAGCCCCATAAACCATGTCACATCGTATCGTAGTCAGGTCACATTTGATTTTCTGTCATTAGGCTTATATAGTCGCGTTTAAAGGTTTACCTTTTACAGCTTTTGTTTTATTTCTATACGTTTCTATTATTACTTTGTTCACTCCGTTACTTGGTTAATGATAGATATATATATGTATTATGACCAGCATTTGTATTACATTTCACAGCAAGATATTTAGGCCAGTTCTTGAAATAGTCATGCAATGCTGTACTGGGATCGATCTATTATTGCTGATAGGGAAGTTTTTGCTAATTGACCTGATATGGTGATAGTAGATCGGTCGATATACTGGGCAATGGTTGTTGATATCACAATAATATATGATGAGAATCTCGTGAAAGCAGAAAAAGAGAAGTTTTTAAATATTTAGACCTCGCACACGAGATTACCAGCATGTGGGATGTGGATTCAACGATGATTGTCCTGATAATCGTATCCACCTATGGGCTGATCGCAATGAGCCTCGTTTTCCATCTCAAGAGGCTCTCGCTTGATTGTTGGATCATGGGCCGGATACAGAAAGCAGTGCTAGTCGATACGGCACGCATTGTTAGGAGGTTCCTCACTCCAATGACTTGGCCCTCCTTTCTCCCGTAGGTCCACATATTTTTATATTGTAAAATTAATGTATTTCTCTACTATTTATTTTAAAAAGAAAACAATATGTGTATTGATTTATATGTTAAATAAAGTATAGGAATAATAAATATGGTAATCTCATTCGTTTATAGCACTACTTATATGACATTGGCAGAATCGTGCTTGCGCGTTGCCATTAAAGAAAGAAGAAGAACAAATATGGTTCTGTATTAGCCAAGTGAGCTCTTAATATTTTACTGTTTTTTATAGTTTAAAAAAAAATGTTCTCATGTAAGTGATTTGTATCTTAATGAGTTTTAAAACTTTTATTATGAATAACGAATGTTAGGTTATTTTCTTAATAAGAGATTTCAGAAAATTGAAGTTATATATGAGATAAAAGAGGAAGATCAACTTGATTCAATGTTCCAGTCCCATTTTTCAATAAGCATATTTCAAAACCGAGAGCTTCAATAATCGTGACTCAATCTGAGGCTAGTCTAGAAATAAAACCAATTAAAGCAGCGACATTAATACTCATAAGCACACAATCCCGGGCACGAACCGATGGTCCCTATAATTTCGTTATCATTCGATCTGAGTGGGCGCCGGCGGAACTTTTTGTGTTCACCTTTGTCCTATCTCACGGACATCGTCTTTGTTATGGATGTGTGCATGGTTTTTATCTCATACGTCTTTTAATATCTTGTTAGCATTAAATTCTCTTTTCTTTGGGGTCTTTTTATGATGCGTAGGGTAAATCTATTGTTCAGTTACGCATAAAGTTAATGCTACATTTGGTGATAGCTAAGCGACAGCTTAAAGCGACTATCTTACATCGGTATTCTACATCGGTAATCTATACTAATATTATAAAGCTGAAGAGTTTGTTTGTTTGTTTGAACGCGCTAATCTCAGGAACTACTAGTTCGAATTGAAAAATTATTTTTGTGTTGAATAGACCATTTATCTAGGAAGGCTTTAGGCTATATAACATCACGATGCAACTATTAGGAGCGAAGAAATAATGGAAAATGTGAAAAAAAAAAAAAACGGGGAAAATTATTCATCCTTGAGGGCTTCCATTGCGTGCGCTGCGAAAAGGGTTCGAGATACCAAAAATATATGTATGAAAGAATTATTCCTCTTAAAATGATCTAAAAAAATGTCCCAGACAGTATATGTCTATCTTTTAAGATTAACTCACTAGAACCGTTTTTATGGTAATCAAATTTGGTCGAAATTAATGCATTATTTGTTAAGAGTTGTATCAACGTAATAATATTAATCTTCATCTAAATAAATGTGTTGTTGATTAAGAGTATTTAATTGTGAACAAAATTGTCTTTGACATCACTTAATTTCAATGAACTTCTTAGAAGATATTACAATAACTTATATAGCAAAACAACGTTTGCCGGATCAGCTAGTATGTTTATAAGACTCTCTGATATTGAAGTTATATTTGCTAAGTTTCATTTTAAATTACAATTCATACCGATAATCATAAAGATTTCTTTAAAATCCTGCTGATACCCAAAAAAGCTTTCATTCAATTTTATTTTTTTATTTATTAAATCTTAGAAATGTATTTGTAAATTGCGTTCCTTTGTAAATAATTACTAAGCGTATTTGCCTTTTAAAATAGCCAGTATATCACAGTAGCCTGCTGTTGTATGTAAACAATTGCCGTGTAGTTTGCCGACAATACAAACATTTGGCTGCCAGATATGGCTTCGAAGTCCGAGTGCAGTTGAGTATTTCATGCAGTATGTAGTGAGACATCGAGGAGTTTACACTGAGCTTGTTGAAATTCAACTGTTTGCGGCATTAATTCCGAAAAAAATCCTATCGGGGTATCTATGATCTATTAAGAAAACTGTAAGTACACATAGTATAATGTTAGCGTAAGTAATTGATTTTGATAGCGTGATTTATGAAAGTGCGAATATTGCATAAATGAGGAACGTATGCATGTATTTAGAGCCGGCTGCGTCCGTCGATTAAGCCAGTTCGGATTATACACAGTTAACAGCAACACGCATTTTATTTCCATAGTCCTCGAACTCTATACGCTACCATTTACAACCTAAAAAAACTACAAATATACTAAAACCACAA
The DNA here is from genome assembly GCA_036320925.1 of Automeris io. Taxonomy (NCBI): domain Eukaryota; kingdom Metazoa; phylum Arthropoda; class Insecta; order Lepidoptera; family Saturniidae; genus Automeris; species Automeris io. The sequence goes on from JAUDJH010000008.1 coordinate 1,837,310, forward strand.
AACGATTTGATAGAGTAATTAAACAAGAAAAAAAACACTAAAACAACTATGAACAAGAAAAAAAGGTCTATTTTTAATGAAAAAACCAAAAATAATCACTGTTATAAACAAAGACAAGGAGACGAGAACCAGTCGAAATGATGGCAACGATTTTAAAACCAGAATACATCAGTTTGCAGAAATACCAAATTTGAAAGTATAATGGACAAAAATACATTTCGTCGCCCAAGCTCCATATACGGCGTTGCCAGAACAGACTCGAATTCTAATTTATGCCTCTAATGAAACCCGCGTTGCTTTTTTAACGTTTCAAAATTCCGAATGGCAGGTACAAAATACCACTGGAAAAGCGATAAAATGTAAGCCCGTTATAAATATTCATAGAGGAAGATCACAGCGTGGAGGGATGGCCTTCAAAGGGAAATGCAATCATAATTTCCTTCAAGATTGGAGGAAAAATGTCGGTACGTTTATGGGGTTGATGAATGATGCAAGATTTAGATTACCCTGATGAATATGTTAGATTTTTTTTAAATATTATCATAATTTTCGTGGTGTTTTCGTTTGAGAAAAGATTTCTTAACGAATTCTTTTTATTTACTGTTCAGAATCTGTAGTATGATGTGTACGGTGGTTGTGTAACTCCGGTCCAAAGAACGATCAAGCAGCAGCTATCAACGATGTCCTGCTCATGTCGTTTGAGGGCGAAGAAAAGATCTATCTAAATATATATAACTCAAAGGTTTGAAGGGTTAAGGTTTTTTACACACGCTAAACAAAAGTAAAGCCGCAAAAACTATACTTAATTAATGATAATACTTCTTAACGCGAGCGAAGCCGCGGGCAAAAGCTAGTACAAATATAAATTTCATGTGTATTAGTGCTGTGAGAACGGCGATCAGCTGTGCTACTGGTGACGGTCTATCTATAATATAAAAATGAATCGTTAAATGTGTATAAGCGCGAAACTCGAGAACGGCTAAACCGATTTGGCTGATTTCTTTTTTGTTGTATTTGTTGAATTCTGGGGAAGGTTATTACGGAGATAAAAGTTAAAAAAATTGTCTGAAAAAGTCTAAAACAACACTTTTCTATATTCTCATACAAAAAATTCGTAATAATATTTAAAAGTCAATTTGAACTTTAACACCATGCCATAAAGTTTAAATGTTAGTGGACGGGTTCCGGGAAGGCAAAACAATTATTGAGTGACGTATAATTAATGTCAATATTTGTCAATTATTATACATATAGCATTAAGGCCAGGTTCCTTCAAACAATTTTCAAAAAACAGCCGACAGGCCAATTGCTACATACTAACATTAAAAAAACAATGTGACTTTGTTTTAGAGAAATAGGGCAGAACAAGGTCTGCCGGGACAGCTAGTATGATATATAAGCGCAAAGTGATACAGCCACTATTATCTCTGCTCACACCGAAAGGGATTTAACGTGACAATATATTGTTATTGTTTCTCTATATTACTAATACTTTGAGTTGAAATTATGTAGAGTTGTCTCTAAAACTTTGTTTTGATCTACAAAATACTTGTGAAGTATATGGATTTACTAAATACGTGGAAACAGAATCTAGTACAAAGCGCGCGGGTTAATGTGTAGCGACATATTTCCTACGTTTTCATACCTCGTTTTACCGTGTTTTTTCTTTGCCTCCGTTTCATTTCTTCACACAAATAGAACACAGAAGCGACATAATTAATTTTGAATCAGTACATCACGATGCGTCAACTCATAATTGATTGTTGAAATTCCACGTTGTTATATTCAAAAACATATTTTTCCGGTCATTTCGATGGAAATATATGATTTCTTTATATTTCCTAATTGAATGTTCTTATGTTTTTAAAAAATATATGATATACTAATTAAATTCCATATCTTTTATAAAAATATTTAAAAAATAAACAAAAGAAGTGAATTCTAATAAAATATACTATACAATATGTTTTAAAAGCCTTGTCCGACCAGAAAAGAGAATGTTGACGTAACGATATAAATTATTCGTGAAGTTATTCCTACATAAATTAAAACAAATAGTTTTACATGTAATCTATGCTCGGATTATTCACAAAAAAACAGTTAGTTTAAACACCAATAAAACGATTTAATTGATAAACGATGTCTGGAATCTACGGGATTCATGATCCGTTTCACGTCATCATCTACTAGTATGATCCTTTGTTTTTTATTTTTTCTATTATAGTAATTTAAATTTTCCCAATTTAATGTATTTTTATTTTATTTGCATTTTATCCGCTGTTTAAAAAAGATAACCTAAATATAATCTAGCATCGATACTGAATAACGCCTTCACGGGTCGGACAGAATTTTTATAACATACTGTATAGATCACGTTGAATTCAAAGCAAGATTAAAATTGACAATTAATGTATATCTCACATGTTAAATAAAATAAATAAATCAATTTATTTTTACTCGATTCCAAATAGATATTTTAAATTCGAACCAAGTCCGTGTCAGGTGGAAACAATTCCACCACAGTCTGCCCACAAAAAATATATACAAGCTAAACTTTTTTCAATCCCCAACTTTACGTGGGTCGCGTTCGGGTCCTTTTTTATTTTTAGGGACATTGATTGATTGAACCTTATGGCACATCTATGAGAAACTTAGCAGGGTATTGTTTTTTCTTGTTTTAACCGCATTTTTTACCGAATTCTAAAATCGTTCTTAGTTTATTGTATCTTCATTTAGATAATTTTTAGTCGCTTTCAACACGATGAGGGTAAGTTTGTGGGGGCTTTAGTAAATTGCTTTTAATTATCTTCCTTTCCTTTGGCATTTGTATTTAAATTAATAACAAAAAGGATACATACATTATTTTGTAACAGATTTTTTTTTTACACTGGCTCGACATAGTGACTACAGAGTACCTGATGGTAAGTACAGTGTAGTCCAAAAACGAAAGCGACTATCAAAGGATGAAAATCCATTGATAGTCTACATCGTCATGTCGGCCCACATATACCACGACTGAAGGTCTCTAGGTATATGAGCTACTGGTTATACACAAGCTGATCCCGAAACGTGACAAGCCGAAACTGGTCACTATGACGGGCTTTACTCCCATGTACTGTGGTCGCGATCCAGACGGGCACCGACGCCCTACCACCTCGCTGCTGCTCGTTTAGCACCACCCAGGAGCCACGTGTAGGGAAACTAGGGTAAAGCCTACGGACGCGAGCAGCCTCCCAAGAATTTTGGTTGTTATAATAAAACAAAAAATATTTACAGACAATCTCATAATCGATTTACCTAGACTCAAACTATGCTTGCTCTTATACTATGGATTTTGTACAAGACGAAGGTACCTCGAGCTCGTAAATTTGCCGACAAAAACTTTTTGAGTCAGGCTAATATGCAGAACACCGAGAATTGACGTAAAGTTGGCTGCCTCGCAGTTTTACTGGGTACACAATGAAGAGAATTCTTAAGACCTACATTTACTAATTCCACCAGCCTCATTTCATCATAAAACCACTAGACGCCTTATCGGATACCATCTATATATGATGGACGTCTTTTATATCCGATAAGCTTCTACATTAATTATGCGAACAGCTAAGGAGAAGAACATGCTTCCAGCGACCGTATTTCCACATTCTTATGACTTGGGTGAGTTTAAAAGGAGAATGAATAGATAGTTCAACAGATATGGTCCATTGCCGGACTTATAATCACAATCCACCAGGAGTAATTTAAATCAGGAGTAATCAGCCCCATTCCATCACAAAACCACAAGACATCGTGTTGGATACCATCCGTCTGTGGTGGATGTTCCTTATATCCGCACGAGAAGATTCGCTTCTACATTCATCATGCGAACAGCTAAGGAGTGGAATATGCTTCCAGCGGCCATATTTCCGCGATCTTATGACCTGGGAGTCTTTAAAAGAAGAGTGAATAGGCATTTGTTGAACGGAAGCGGTACATCATCGGACTCATCTTTACCATCCACCAGGTGTGATTTAAATCAAGTATACATGTAAATCATAAAAACGTATTTAAATACAAATACTCAATTCGTGACGAATAACAGGCTAAATACCCTAAGCTAATAGAGATAGTTCTTCTCAGAAAAGTTGTTCCGGACTCAAATTTATAGAAGGATCTTTACCTTCGCAGTCAAGTTCAATGTAAACTATGTTATTAAACCGTTGACTCTTGACCGAACTGTTCGAATACTCATATATACTTTGAGATGTTCCAGAATGATAAAATATGGCGAGAGTATAAAAATTACTTTATTCTCATCTCTTAACATTTCTTATCGGTATCTTTCTGTCATTATTTTTAATATCAGTTAACTCTAGTCTACTGTTTGGATCAGTGACGTGCATAAGATATTTGGACAGGGTAGGCAGAATTCTCGAAAGTATCCGGATTCCCAGGCGCGGCGAAGGCGAGGAGAAGCAGTGCTGGCACCCCGGTGGTTTTAGTCGGGGCAGGTCCGACACACCGGGGGGAGTGGCCCTCACCACATCCCCTGACGGTCTTTAGGGATTTCCACCGTGTTAACAAAAAAAAGGGGTAGGCAGAATTCGCGTAATTAATTTGAATATTACATTATGATAGTAAATATTACATTACTTTCATAGGAAAGATATATGGCGTGAATATAGAATAGACATGAATATAAATGATTCCTTTTTTGTTTAACTTTAAACAATTTATGCCAGACTTATTTATCGTCAGGGCATGCAATGCCTTGATACATCTATGGAATGAACGCTACTGGTCTGGATGTGTTATATTAAACCTAACTCTTCGGCTGAGATTTATAGACGGTATTTCGACTTTGCTTAGCAAAGCACTTAAAAATATACCTGTTTTAACAAAAAACTTAATATATTATTATATGAACTTGAGTATAGCTGTAGTATACGTAGAGCCAAGTCCATGATGACCAAATTGGTGACTTACTGATTTCTTTGACATTAATTGAGTAATATAAATAGTAATGTTTTAGTAAAGTCTAAGCAAACTTAAAGTTACGTCTAAAAACCTCAGCTTTAGCTCTCGGCATTCAAACTTTGCTGATCTTTCATAAATTGAGTCTTTATCTTACCTGGATGAATTGTCTTCAGACAATCTCATAATTTCAGAAGAAACATATAATACCTAGTTACGGAGCTTAAGGAAATTGTTAAAACAAATTCTCCCACATTAACACCTCTAACATGTATGATACAAATAAATGTAAATTCAACTTGGTCAATTTAAATGTAAAAACTGTCTAATGACCATAAATATGGGTTCGGACCCATGGGAGTGCCGGTAATTAAGTCACATCCCAAGGAACTTTTAAATTACGGATGAATTGCGTAATTTGGGAAGAAAAAACTTTATAATTAAAAGTTTGAATATATTTAGATAAGTTATATGAATTAATACGAGAACTTTAAACTTAAATTAAGTCCCGTCGACCGTTGTTTGGTAGCTTTACACAAATTATAGTGACATATACTCTTTGAACAGAATATGTCTTAATATATGCAATCTTTCTCGCAGGGCATTTAATCCTTTATATATTATACATGTTATTGTACCTCATTATGTTAAAAGGAGCAACTACCAGAGCTTCTTGCCGGCTCTTCTCGGTAGATTCTGCTTTCCGAACCGCTGGTAGATTCGCTTTCCTTTTTTTTGAAGATTCAAAAGTGCTTGGAAGTAGGCCTATTTGAATAGTTATATTTCATTTCATTTCATTTCATATGAGTTTCTTCAAGATACCTTTCATCAGTAATTGAACCACTCAGGCTGATAACTCGTAATCATTAAAATTCCATTTGAGAAGAGGCAATAAGACTAGGAGAGGATAAAAAAGTGTAAACACAGATTGTAAACATACTGTCTTACAAATTGAAGTAAGTTGCAGGAAAACAAAAACTGGTCCTATAGCCGGCGGCTACAGGCGAATAAATTGACTCCCTGTCCCCTCGGAATATACCGTAACAACTCCTCGACAGTATATTTGCTGTTTTTTACGTTTAAAACAAACAAATAGTCCTATTTCGGTCTTTGCAATAAATGAATAGTACATAATTTCGGAAATACATTTCATTTGAAATAACATCTGCAGTTTAGTCGAGGTTTCAATTTTAATTAGCAATTTCCACACAATTTTTATTATCCCCGTTATATTATTTTTCGGATTTCCATGTTGTTTGTCACACGTTACCTTTTCTTATATTGAATATAAATAGTTTTCAAAAAAAAGTAAACATAACGCTTCGATTATTACCAAAAAGATTCTAGTGGAAACTTTATCTAAATATACAGGGTTATAGGTAACTAACGCACGGCCTCTTAAGGGTGGCTTTGATTTATCAAGACTGACAACTTTTGTTGTACGACTTTTGCCAAAACCTAATACATCGTTAGATTTTTTTTTTTTAGTTTTAGTGTGAATATCTAGTCATCGTTAGCTCTATATTCCAACTTTCATTCGATCTGGCGTAGGTATCCAATCAGCTGGTGCTATGCAGTCGTGCGCAAAGTTACGTTGCTACGCAGCGTTAAGGATCGTGTAGCAGAAAGTTTATTAACCCTATACCTTGTTTATTTTACAAAGTCGCTTATAACAATTATTTGAACGTAAATTTCCATATTTAGTTAAATAGTGAAAATAAATGTTTATTGATTGACGTACTAATACACTATTAAAACAAACTAGAATCAAAATAAAACATTAAATAATTGTTTCACAAACAAAACCAACCTATTATTTGTCTGCCATAGGGAACATCGTAAAATGAACACGGTAAAGGCCTCTACGTAAGTTAATGTTTCAAAGGTTGTACAATCTGTACATATTTATACACTGAATCCACAATCCCTTCATACTTATCCAGGCTTAGGACTGGCTACACTAAAAAATAAAAAAGTAAATAGAAAAACACGAACATTGATACGTAATCAAGCAATTCATCGCACCAAAAGAGGCGCGCGGTCTGTTTGAAGATAGGTAATTGCAAACTATTTTTTAATGTAGGCGTATTTAAAATGTGGAATCACTCTATTTACAATAATTAAATTATTTACAAAAATACTCACAAATCTATTTACTCGGTGTCAACACATTCGGAAATAGTCTCGCGGACTCACGGCAAGCTTCAGACAGATTGTCACCGCACCGAGCATAAACACGCACCATTTCGGTATATTCAATGTTAGTGTATCGATTTGACATTGTGATTTATGAAACGAACGCGTCACTGGGACAACTAACACGTCGGCGCACACGCAAGCAAATTTGCGACTGACATGACCCGTGTTACACAGTAGTCAAGCACATGTCGCCACGCCCGCTCACCGCGCCGCAGACCCCTTTCTTCGTTAGTAGCGACACAAGACGCCGCGCACTACGTAAGTCTGTCTTCGGTCGCCTATGTCGGCGTGGCGCGATCGTCGCCTTACGAAGAGTTAAAAAGTTCAGAACTGCAAATCTGATTTTTATTTTTTTTGTATGGGAAAAAAAGTAATTGAATTAGATAAAGTCGTACAACAAAAGTTGTCTGTCTTGATGAATCAAAGCCACCCTTAAGAGGCTGTGCGTTAGTTACCTATAACCCTGTATATAACTCAAAGGTGACTGACTGACTGACTGACATAGTGATCTACCAACGCACAGCCCAAACCACTGGACGGATCGGGCTGAAATTTTGCATGCAGGTAGATGCTATGACGTAGGCATGCGCTAAGAAAGGATTTTGATAAATTATAACCCTAAGGGAATAAAATAGGGGATGAAAGTTTGTATAAGCTCACCCAATATCTTGATAGTTTTAGCGCATAATGAGAGATTAGTTAAGAATATTGTGTACAAAGAAGTTTTTTGCTCTAATTTTTTACACACTCTAAACAAAAGTAAAGCCGCAAAAACTATACCTAATTAATAATAATATTTCTTAACGCGAGCGAAGCCGCGGGCAAAAGCTAGTTGAATGATTATTTTCACTTTTGAAAAATTATTATAACATTCACAACAGAAAATAAAGTTGTAATTTTCTAAAGTAGAATTTATTATACATAATTATTTAATTTGAAGTTAAATTTGAAAGAAAATTCTCGCATTATAGGTAAATGAGAAGGAATAAATTTGGTAAGCAGAAAACAAAGTTATTTCCCTTAGAAAATTTCAAACTACCATCTAAATGATTCAACGAACATGTTGCGAGCTGACCCATAGTTCAGACTGATAGAAAGCGAGATAGTACTGCCTCGTAACCAGACAACCTACAATAATGTTGTCAAAGCGCCTTGAGGTCAGAAGTTTCAATTCTTGGAAAGGATACATAAAAAATAAGCACCCGCTCTTAATAATAAACCTTTACCATTAAGCGCAATGTACTCACATTCTCGGCTGCCTCTGGCGTCTTGTTTATTTTTTTCCAAAGGTAAATATAATGGCAGTCAATATTTTTACCAGTCTCATATTATTTTCCGTTCAAATTTAATTTTATTCCGGAATCTATCACCTGTCATTCTAATATAGTTACAGATCTAGATAAGAGTGTTAATTTGAATGTGTCTTTGCAGAATTAACAACGCTGATGTCTTTATTAACCGACTCTAAAAGGTGACTAAAAATACCAAATATTCATATGAAATATTAGTCGTTTTTAACCACATTTCAACTATCAATTTAAACATACCAGCTACAGAAATCTTAATGTTCCTTAATAAATAGTTATGTAGTGAGAATATTAGAATTTACTCTATCTGGTGTCAATTGAAAAAGAATAAACGGTGATTGACTATACATCCCTGAAACATTAGTAAAACAGAACATTATTAACTTAAAATACTTAAGAAGGTAAGAATTAAGGTTAGATCTATAATAGATCTAATCTTAACCAATATTTTAAGTTGAGAAGAGTGCAAATATAGACAGAACCCAGATAACAATGATAACACGTCTTGTGAAATAGGCCTTAGCGATTAATAATAAGTAAGAAAATTACGTTGCTTAGTAATAATGCTTAGAATTCCGGTAGCTTGAGCAAGTTAAGACCTTTCGACCTGTGAATGCAACTCGACTGGTAGAAGTAAACAAATACTCGCCTTGGAAGCTAGGAAACCTTTCATAACAAGGTAATAAATTATAACCATTTATTGAAATGTAAAAGTTAGATCCTATTGAGATAACTTAAGATTTTGATAATAACGCAGTATTTTTTAATTTAGCTTAAAACCATTTTCTTCCCACTGCAGTCTTCCCATCCCTTTATCCACACTTTTCTACTTTTGGCGTTTAGGGACCAATCGTTTAAATAAATATCCGGCTCGTTCCAGCATCTCCATTTGTGCCGGCCGCGATGTCGTTTCCTATTTTATAGGACTCACTAAGCGGTTGTTTTCGCCTACAACTATACTGCATCTGATGTTAAAAATATCATCTAAAAACCAGTCTCTGTTATCCACAATCCTAATTCAAGTGTCATATTTTTCTGGACTATTACTCAAATTACTATTTAATGTCTAATAACATGGACAAATCCGAAAAGCGATCCGTTAGTGGTATGAGGATTTTCATATTTACTAACGCTCAAGTGTCTCACGGTCACATTTTTAAAGTCTTCTTAATCATTGATTTTCGTAATTTATTTTATTTTATTCGTAATTTTGACATCAATTTTTGTAATAACGATAGTATACTGAGTTAGATAGTAATTAAAAACATAGATTTTTTTATTACTAAGTTCTGAATATGGATACCACAGCAATTTTCTACTTCGTAATTTTAGTTTTGAATGTTCTAGATTATAATCACGGTGTAATATTTTGTTTAATATACCAGTCATAAAAGCTTGATATGTCGGTAACACATCTAAATATAGATGATGTGACAGTCATGATAAAATCTACTCTCATATTGTAATTTTTAACTGCATCTTATTAAATATGTTTCAAAAAACAAGTGAGAATGGCTAGCAATCCACTCAAATTAAATTGATCTCCTCATCTATAACTCGTATAACATCTGTTTCCAGCATTGCTCATCCATTTGTTTAATCAATAGTTTTTCTTTTTTTATATTATTGTTAATTTTTTGGTATTAGACTGCCTGGTGCGTGTGAGTTGACGAGGAAGAAGAAGGGAATCCGGGAACGAACTTACTTGTATAGGTACCGGTCCACGGCGCTGGTTCAGGCGTCCACACCACAATGTCACGCGTTGAATGGGTTAAGCAGAGCGTTCGTGTTTTTACAGTTGTATAACACAGGGTTGTAGCGTTTTAGATATTTATTTGAAGCGAGCGCGTTTTCGGTTTTCGAAACGTTCGAACCCAGAGAAAGAAAACGGGTGAGGAAGGTAGGGGGATAGAAAAGTCGAGTGTTACCAATGCAAAAATATATCTATACTAATATTATAAAGCTGAAGAGTTTGTTTGTTTGTTTGAACGCGCTAATCTCAGGAACTACTAGTTCGAATTGAAAAATTATTTTTGTGTTGAATAGACCATTTATCTAGGAAAGCTTTAGGCTATATAACATCACGATGCAACTATTAGGAGCGAAGAAATAATGGAAAATGTGAAAAAAAACGGGGACAATTATTCATCCTTGAGGGCTTCCATTGCGTGCGCTGCAAAAACGGTTCAAGATACCAAAAATATATGTAAGAAAGAATTATTTCTCTTGAAATGATCTAAAAAAATGTCCGCGACAGTATATGTCTATCTTTTAAGATTAAGTCACTAGAACCGTTTTTATGGTAAACAAATTTGGTCGAAATTAATGCATTATTTGTTAAGAGTTGTGTCAACGTAATAATATTAATCTTTATCCAAATAAATGTGTTGTTGATTAAGAGTATTTCATTGTGAACAAAATTGTCTTTGACATCACTTAATTTCAATGAACGTCTTAGAAGATATTACAAAACCTTATATAGCAAAACAACGTTTGCCGGATCACCTAGTATAATATAAAATAACAGACGAGTGTATTAATAATATAAAATAATAAATAATATAAATGTAAAATATATAATAAACGGCGTAAACACTGCCCAATTAGTTATTTACAGCATTTTGTGAAAACGTAGTTAATTTAAATGCACTTTTAGCTAACTAATAAGCAAATCATGAAATCACTACAGTTGCTAAATTTGTTTTACCAAAATCCCTAGGAATTGCGTCAGTTTATAGAATTTATTAGCTTTAAAGTGACTAAAGAACTAAAGACAAGCCTAAACATAGAATAGACAGGAAGCAGACTAGACGATGCATGCGTGAGAATGCAAATGAAAAGTATCGCTTTCATATTTCCAGTAGACACTTAAAATGTACGCAGTTCTTCGTACTACATGAATATTCCAGGATTTACCTATTCATTAAAGCGCCGGTCTATGGTCTCAATCGTGACGTCAATATTATTAGACAATTCTTGAAAGCAGTACATTTCCTTGTCACATAAAGCGAATTGCAAAGTGCCAATGAGACTCTCACATCCTTTATGATACTCAGTTCAGAATGGTGACGTAAAGTGGCCAGATTTTCGGTTTTTTATTGACTACTTTGAATTGCGTTCGGTAAAACTGCATATTTCCGCGCGTAACTACACCAATGTATTTTTTGATATTCAAACTGATTGTACGAGACCATCCATCTTTTCCTTTATATTGTATACTGCTAGAGAGTGCTCTTTGCTGCCAGTGACTGTTTTTCCAACATCACATAAAAACGAAGCTTCAAGCTACGAGTGAATCGGTTTTATTTAGGCTATCATGCTCTATTGTCAGCTTTATCGTAGCTTTCTGTCAGGTGGGAATGAGGTCAGACATTAGCATGATCTTGATTTAAAAAAAGTTCAGTTTTCAAATTAGAGATTGTAGTATGCTTAGAAATTTAGTGCTCTAGTAAAAACATCAACCAACAAATGTCCAGCCGAACACAAATCAACTAGAGAAAAATAATAGTCTCAGAGTACTATAAAAATTAATGTTGATGATTTTAATTGGCAAAAAAATCTGATAAGAGTGTATGTCGCTTCTAAATATTTAATCTCCCATTTCACAAACCTTTCGTTCAGTGTGATGAGAGCTCGTTTTACGAGCGTACCGAGGAACTAATACTAGTGCATGGCAGACACGGCCGTAACGTGTAATTAACGGTTGATTACACAGCATCGTTTATTGGAGCTGTTGGGGAGATTCACACGGTCAATTTTGCTTGACAACCTTACAGTGATTAGTGACGTTTGAATTGCAGCATATTCGTTAGAGGTACTGATAATTTCACTTTTTATTATGATATTGTAGAATTGGCAAGCTTATTATAAAATTTTGATTAGATTTCACGATTATAAACAAGTATACAAATTAAAAGTCCATGAGATAGTAAGTATAATCGACTTTTCATCTTCATTCTTTTTATTATAATATTTGACACAAATTAATATTTGTTTATATATATAAATATTTGAAGCTGTATAAGGACGAAACCAATTGTTAGTAAATATATTGAAAAGAAAACTAAAACCTAGCTGTACCAATTACGTTACCTGGAATTACACCAAATGATCAAGTGAGTTTGTAGAACGTATAACAAAATTTACTAACGAAATAATTAACCAATATAAACTGTCAGTAAAGCTTGATCGTTACGCGAACGCCTAACGATAGTGTTTGTAAAAAGAGACCCGCTAGAGTTAATTATAGTGATTAAATCAGCTGCAAGTTAATTTTTATGATCCATCTGATTTGAAAGTCAATTAACTTTATGTGAAACAAATAATCCAATTGTATGGGTGGAATATTTTATAATGATTAAAATGATGAGACTGGGATGGAACTAGTTTTTTTTTTTTGTTATTCTGGGCTCGACAATGTAACTACAATGCCTGGTGGAAAGTACTCCAAGTAGTCCAATGCAAGAACAGCGAAGACCGCCAAGGGATGAAAATTAGTTGACAGTCGCGGTCGCTATTTCGGCCCTGGATATATACAAGCTGATCCCGAAACCTCACAGGTCTGAGCAAGTCACTATGATGGTCTTTATACTTGTGGTCACAACCCAGCTCGGGCAATTACCCTTCTACGCTACAACTAACTAACTAACTGATAATTTAAGAGCAAAAGAATTATTACAAGAATAGTGATATTATTTATTCAATGTCTAATAAATTACTATTTTAATCTAAGTTTTCATCATCACAAAAAACCCTAAAAATACATACTTGAGTAATATGACATCATCGTCAGCTCAGCTTTAGCCCATTGTTAAATATAGGTCTTCCGTAATAAACGCTATGGAATATAGTTTTTAGGTCTTTTTAGTCAATCTTCATAGAATATCTTATGGAAGTTTTCGTGCCACCTTGCCAGAGGCATCCCATGATTGGAAATTCACGTTCTCCAATAATCAAATCCTTGGCGTACATGACCAACCCACTGCCACTTCAGCTTGTCAATCCGAAGAGTATTGTTGATAACTTTGTTTCTTTGTCGAATAACGAAGAAGAACGGAGAGTCGAAGCTACTCGTGTCCGTAAGCTTTACCCTAGTTTCCCTACACGTGACTCCTGGGTGGTGCTAAACGAACAGCAGCGAGGTGGTAGGGCGTCGGTGCCCGTCTGGATCGCGACCACAGTATATGGGTGTAAAGCCCGTGACCAGTTTCGGCTTGTCGCGTTTCGGGATCAGCTTGTGCATATCCAGTAGCTCATATACCTAGAGACCTTCAGTCGTGGTATATGTGGGCCGACATGACGATGTAGACTATCAATGGATTTTCATCCTTTGATAGTCGCTTTCCTTTTTGGACTACACTGTACTTACCATCAGGTACTCTGTAGTCACTATGTCGAGCCAGTGTAAAAAAAAAACTCATTTCAGATTTCGGACCTTACGCTGTTATGGTTATCCGAATAGAAGAATAAAACTAGGCAGTATTTTTTAAAGGGAATTATTAATTTCTTATTAAGCATAAATCAATAACAGAAACCATTTTTAAATTCGACTTACAGTTAGACAATCCAATAAAAATTAATTCAGAAGCTGTTACTGCTTCTACAATTCCGAAAGAGATAATTCACAAACCAAAAAAGTAAAAGTAAAATATAGTAGTAGTTTAAGTAAAATTTTTGTACAAATGTCGGCAGGGATTCCGTGATCCGGCGTTGCGGGCAGCCCACGATGCAATTTGTCTTGTGGCTTTCACAATTTGCATGTTACGATCTCGGTTCGCGCACATTTTTAATTCAACCACTCGCTTTATGGGTTGAATAAGGTTGAAATATTTGTTATTGTTATGCAAAAGGAATGGATTGCGTTATTATTTAGGAGGTAAATTTATTAGATAAGAACAAGGATTTTTAACTACATTGACTAGGTATTTTAAGATGATTACACTATAGCGACTTTAGTCACTTTAGACTCTTTCATTCTTTTTTTTACCAGGGGGAAACCCGTTATCGGCCGTCAGGGGGCGATGAGGGCCGCCTCCCAGTGTGTGGGACTCGCGCCGACTAAAACCCCCGGGGTGTTCCTTCTCCCGTCTACCGATGCCGAAGGCAAGGATGTGCTAGCTTCCCCAGCACCCGGCGAAGTCTGGTCTAATGGAAGGCCACTGCACAGCTATTATTCTCCTTCGTTGTCTCGAATTGGTGCGCGGGAACACATCGCGCACCGCTCTCGCCTTGAGAATGTTGGGCGACGCACTCCCTCAAGTGCGCCGCCCAGACTCTTTCACTCTTCCTTAACTCTAGCGAAATACAAAAATTGGAGTACGTAGAAGCGTAAAAGTTTTTCAGCTTTTTTCCTACCTTTACTTTTTTTCTACATATTTAATTTATCTATCCTAGTATTATTTATAGATTCGCTTGCTGCGTTCACTATTTAAGAATGCAGATTTAGTAGTACATCTTTAAGCTTTATTTTTGTTTTGCATTTGCTCTTAATTTTTTTGATTAAGAGAATCTTACAAGTAAAATACACTAATGTGAATTTCAGTATCAAAAACATAGCGATCTATTGAAGCTCTTTTTTTTCTAACCCTAATATATACCACTAGTACGAACTTTCCATAATGAAAATAGTACATATGAATGATTTTCTTCTATTACTAGTACTGGATTAGCTTTATTTATTTTGTAAAAGGGCATTTTTATAGTGAAGTTATATTTTTTGTTTGTTTTTTTTTTTAAGACGAATTGTCTAACCCCAGTAATTTCGTGATTACTCTTTAAGTGGTATTGAAACAAATTGTTTAATTACTAGGTTCAATATTTTGTATGAAAATGGGAAAAAATACACGCTGGTGATTCTATATACCTATTAGAAGGCTCAATGGAATCGAATTTTATGATTTACAGACGACCACTTGACTTCAATCACACCTGGTGGAATATGAAGATCAGTCCGATGAAGAACCGAGTCCGTCCAACAAATCCCTATTCACTCTTCTTTTAAAGGCTCTCATCGTATGCCCATAATTTGCCTATCTCTTCCAATTCAGCATGCATTGGCTATTGTATTAATTAAAAACAGATTTTCATTGATATCTGCCTAGCAAGTCAAAATAACATCCAATCAGCGCTTGATCAGCAACATTCAAGCATTTTCGAATTATTATGATGTCATGTTATACGAAATTCATGCATTTTTAGCTTTTCTGTCAGCGTTGTCTCTAATAGGCTGTTACTTTTTCTAAGTCCTCTGGCCTTATGCATACAGAAACATTCAAATTTATTTCTAATTACCCATCTCATCTAGCATCCAGATCGCGGACTTTTACCGGCTGCATGGTGGAGAGTGTTCTCAGGAACTACATTATTGGATTCCACCAGCCCCATTCCATCATAAAACCACTAGACATCGTGTCGGATACCATCCGTATGTGGTGGATGTTCCTTATATCCGCACGAGAAGATTCGCTTCTACATTCATCATGCGAACAGCTAGGGATTGGAACATGCTTCCAGCGGCCATATTTCCGCGATCTTATGACCTGGGAGTCTTTAAAAGAAGAGTAAAAAGGCATTTGTTTGCTCTAAAACATCCCAACTGTTTTTGCTTATCTGAGTAAGTGTTCTTTTATATTTTCAGTCCTTCGTCATGTATTATGTGGTCACGGTGAGTTACGATATTAGATTGCTCAAGGCGATGGTCGTGTGCTACCGTTGAGTCGAAGCACGAAGCCCGCTCGGCCCGCGGGCGATGCTCATGCGATTCGCCTCAACCACGCCTCGGTGCCTAGACCGACCATTGTTCCTCTGAGTGAATTATCTACTATTATATTTTTATCTGCTTCTGTTTTGTCATAAGTTGGGGCAATTTCCTTTGAATTTAGTACCTACTACTATTTTTGGAGTATTTTTTTTGATGTACCAGTCACAAAAATTAGATATATCAATAATACATATATATACAAGTATAGATTGTGTACGTATTATTAATTATTCTTATAATGATATTTTTAACTCCACATTTGCAGGTTTCCAGAAAGAAAAGAAGGAATTTTTCATTTAATATTTCAAAATGAATGTTATGAAAAGTAGCATGATTTTTTCAGATTGTATAGATTGCATTAAAGGTATGAAATACGGCAGGATGCAAAAGACCTCCGCTTACAGACGAAAATTGAGAAAGAAACGTTTACAGGCAAAGTCTTCAAAATCCGCCAGTCTTCAGTATTAATCGCACCTAGGCGAAGTCAGGCTGAGTCCACTAGTCGACGATATAAATAGATCAAATAAAAAGCGAAAAACTCGAAAAAGTTATAATAATGGGAACGTATTTTACAGATACGAAAAGAAAAGCCGGAGGACACGAAAAAACTGCTTCGAACAATTCCCACTCAACAACGAGACGAGATGAGAGCGTTAAAGCTTAATAGAATCTTTAGAAACAGATCTGTTATCGACGAAGAAGTCACGTAATGTATTAGGAGCCCTTTAGAAAATTCCCGAAGGATTTTCATGTCAGATCGACAATCTTACAAACTGTTAACAATGTGAAAAAAGAATTTAGTAAAATATTCAGCGACGTAAATATAATTTTTTTATAAAAACAGTTCTTATATTCTAGTACATCAAAATTTTGAGACTAATAATGATGATGATGTTGTCCTAGCCAGATCCGGCCACGGCGACTGTTTCAACACCGATCAAGAAATTCGAGGTCCAGTTTTCGGAAACAGCCAATTGCGCAGGGGATATTTAAGTGCATAACTGGACGCGCTGCCAGAAAAGCACTTTCTCGTCTGAACTCCCTTAGGCCCGATGGAAAGGGGAACCAGTACGATCGGGACGGAGCGGGATGCAGGTTTGGTCGAGTTTTCCTTCTCAAAACACCTGGTTGAATTGCGGTGTTAAAGAGATACCTTAGTCGCCTCTTACGACACCTCAGCAAGAAGAGGGGGTGCTATTCTATTCTGCCGGCAGCCACCACGGCTTAATAAGACTAATAATAATAATATATCCTCACGCTATAAACATTTCAGGGTAAGCACGGATACATTAGTGCTGTATTTACTTTACGCTTATATGCGCACAACGCGACCAGTAGCGCATACGATTTCCAATCTCACAGCACTAGTACACATTATAACCCTATTAGGTGCTATGCTGGGTCCTAACGATGTCTTCCATCACTGATGTATATGCTGACTAAATTCGTAGATAATCTAGAAAAACCCAGAGGTACGAAAATAAAAACCAGGGCTCCAAATTTCTTCTGTGGTATTAAGCTAACGGAGCCCATTTCATCAAGTTTAAATGTTTTTATCTCTTGTACTTTCTTCTTTCTTATATTGTTTTTGTATTTTTATTGAAATGAAATAAATCTTCTTCGTCCATTTTAATCAATTTGACATTATATAAGTTTATAATCCAATAAACTTTCATAGCACGATGATAATCCTCGCTATCATCTATCGTGCCTAAGCTAAGAAACAAGGGCATTATTTAAAAACAAACAAAACTGTTAGCCAACTGAGTTAGCTTGGGATTAATTTTCTCTGTTTAACTTGAACTTCGTGTGACGGACTTGCCGTGGGGTCGACTTTGATGAACAGTATCTTGTTCAGAACAAGTATAATTTTACAATATTCAGCTAATGTTGATTTTGCTGATATTAAGCTCCTAATTAGAAGGTGATAAGATTGCAGAAGTCTGGTGGCCGAGTGGTCCTAGGAGTATACCCCAGCACCTACATCTAGGTTTTTACAGAATAAGTACTGGTTTCGGCGCCATATCCATGTATAGTGTGGGAAAACATCTTGAAGAATCCTGCATGGCATCTAATACATATGGCATGTGTTCTAGTGGAACGTGATCACGTTAAACCCTATCATCCAAATCACCATCATTAATATCATCATCAACGACAAGAAGGAAACGCACAGGAGATCGTTCTTCAGAGCCATATAACACGACAGAGGTAATAATTGGAAAAAATTAGATCATGTGTAATCTTTAATTTAATCTTATAACTAAATAAACTGTAAATAATGTATCGTCACGCTAAATCTCTTCCAGGGTGAGCAGAGGTACATTAGTTGCTGTATCTACTTTGCGCTTATATGTCGTGCCCAAAGTGTCCAACAGCGCAGCTAATCGCCTTTCTCAGGGCATTTCTGCATAACATTTCTATTAGACACCATTTGGATTTCCTCACAATCAGTTTTATTCTTAGCTATAAATTCTAAGTTCTCCTTTTCAGAAGGGTTCATTCCATAATTGCGTGAAAACATTGCATGCACTTACGATAAATAAGTCAGAAATAAATCCCTTTAATTTAACCAAAAAAGGAACCCTTTATATTCATATATATTCTGTTTTCACACCATCTATCTTCCCTGTGAAAGTAATATAATATTTAATTTTTTTATATAATATTCACATTTATTATGTGAATCTGCCTACGCTGTCAAAATACTCTATGCACGTCACTGCTCCATTTATATATAAATAGAACCAAAAATCAGTTCAGCTTCTACCTCGAGAAGGATGAAAATTAAATAGTTGAATGAATTATGATGAAAGAAATAAATTTCAATAATATTATTGAGTACCGCATCAAGTTGTACGTTAAAAAACTTGTAAATGTTCCTTTGGTTCCAAACAGCATGACAAAAGCGTTACTTTAAACAAAATTGCAAAAGATGTAACAACAATCGACAAACACTGAACGTTGTAAAATCCTTAGACGTTTTATGGCTAGAACCGTTCGTGCGTCCAAGAACTGCATGGAACGGACGGACGAACAATCTTACGCATTCAGAATAACAATAATCTTAAGGGGAGCGGTCATGAGCAATCAGATACGCGGTTAGAACCCCGCAGGCCATTTGTATGGCTTAATTAGTAAGGGAGACTGAAGCTTTGCAATCAAGGCAGCTTACTAATTATACCAGATAATTTGGGGTAAAAAATGCGATAATTTATATAACTTATCGCAAGTTGTTGAAGTGTTAAGTTTTGGGAGTAAGGTTAATTTTGGGGGCCATTGATTTTTATCTCGACAGATGTCTGCATATGTGTGCTGGAGGTTGTAAAAATTGTTTAAGGGTTTTGGAATTCGAGATTTATTTATTCTGTCTACATTAAAAGCAGTGCTGATGGAACTTATTTTACACAGGCTTTTTTATAGACGAGGGATATATTTTATAACACAATTTGTACCTTTTTACAACTAATCATATTGTAAATAACTATGTATATTCCTTAAGAAATGATAAAGAAAAATTGATAAACAAATAAGAATCCATGTGAAAAAGTGGCGCACGATTGTTTGTTAAGTGGATAAAATTCATTTTACGTACTTTTAAGTAAATAGCTACTGATTCGTTTTCACTTCGCACAATATCTTGGCTTAGGACAAGCAAAATACTTACATAATTATTATTTCTATAGCTTGTAGACGCCGCCCGATACGTAGTTGTGTTAAACGCCTTGAAGGTCATTAGGGTGTTACCGGACGCGCGTGGTAAGGAGTGCGCGCGCGCGGGGGATGCTCTAACTAAACCAGTCGACTGCCGAGACCCGAGGCTAGAGTACGTGCGTGTGCATCGCAATTTGGTGTGCTTTACAGTGCAAATAAACAGTAAAACGCCAAAATCCATATCTTTCTACCACCGCATCCACGACCAGCGGTCATAACATTGATTAAAAAATAAGAATCTATTTGTAAAAACTGGTACACGAGTGTTTGTTAAGTAGATAAAGTTCCTTTTACGTACTTTTAAGTAAACAGGTACTGATTCGTTTTCACTTCACACAATATCTTGGGTTAGGACGGGCAAAATACTTACATAATTATTATTTCTTATTTTTTACTCATGTGTGTAATTGCCACTAAATATGTTGACTATAATTTGCTCGTATTTAAATGAAATATAAAGATATCACTATTTTTACATATTTGGGATTTTAATCAAATGCTGAATATCCTCCCTGAATCCCTCAGTGAAGAGAGATCCCTCGTCTATGAAAACCGGTATAACATTTACAAAGTATTGAAGAAATTTTACTTAAAATTGCAATATCATTATCAATGACACTTTGGAATAATCTCCAGGGCTATTTCCTTGTTTCCTGCACATTGATACACCTATTTGGTGTTAGCTAGGAATCTAGGCGGTCTGGCTCACCTGGTCACCTAGCATTTGCTAAGCTGCTTTCCTTTTGACGTATCATCACAGCACAAGGTATTTACTTTTGCTGTTTTCTACCTTGATTAAATGATTTATTTCTTTCAATGAAACGTTATTTTTATAATCTCAATACCATTATCAAAACTTACAGTTGTTATATGTTGTTGTTGTTAGGTTGTTGTTGTTATGTTGTTGTTGTCTCGATTGATCGTAGAGCTCGTAGACTTGTTGGCGACGACTCTTTGTCAAAAATTAGAATGCAGAGCATCGAGCATCGACGTAGAGTTGCCTGCCTCGTGGTCTTTTACCGGTTGCACGGTGGAGAGTGTTCTCAGGAACTACATTCTTTGATTCCACCAGCCCCATTCCACCACAAAACCACAAGACATCGTGTCGGATACCATCCGTATGTGGTGGATGTTCCTTATATCCGCACGAGTAAATTCGCTTCTACATTCATCATGCGAACAGCTAAGGAGTGGAATATGCTACCAGCGGCCATATTTCCGCGATCTTATGACCTGGGAGTCTTTAAAAGAAGAGTGAATAGGCGTTTGTTAGGCGGACGCGGTTCATCATCGGACTCATCTTAATCTTCCACCAGGTGTGATTGAGGTCAAGCGTTCGCCTTATAAAAAATAACCTCGTTATAAAAAAATATATATATATATATATTAAATTAGAACTAAATACAGTGATAATACAATACCTAGATGAAAAAGAAATAAAAACCATTGCCTAATGTTTTTGGATTAGACATGAATTTTGTAGCTGATATCTGTCATTTGAATTCATCCTAAATATAGAAAATTTAACTAACAAAATGTATTATTAAGTACAAATATCGTTTAGTTCACAAAGATATGGAATTTAAATCATGAAATAAAAAAAAGCAAATTTAAAAATGACTATTATGTTAAAATGCTCTATAATAAATCTTTACATGAATTTATAGTAGCTTTAAAAACGAGATAACTTTAAAATTTCGCACATGACACAAACATAGAAATAATAAATATAAGGAAACTATATACACTAGCCGAAAGTGAAGACAAAACTGTTCTTTAATCGAACAACAAATAACGTGAACGACTTGTAGCGAAACAACGCATCATGATCATCAGAGTTTATTTATTTTTTTTATTCTCACACGACACAGTGACTGCACCACACCTGATGGTAAGCATGGTGCAGTCCAAAAAACGTCAACGACTATCGACAGGTAAGAAAAACACATCGGTACTCGCAGCGATCATGCCGGCCTGCACAAATATCTCTTCACGCTACGCTTAAAGGATCCCATATCATAGGATGATAGGAACACGATTGCCGGAAGACCATTCCACAGCCCAACGACACGGCAAAAGAAGGAGTCAGAGAACTTCTTTGTCCTAGCCGGGATGTGAGATACTGTATAGTAGGGATGTAACGGAGGCAGTTTTATCGGAACCGAAGTCGGAGTCGGAGTTTAATTTGATTTATCGGAGTCGGATTCGGTGTCGGAATCGGAGTCGGAGGCAATGTCAGTCACAAGTGACGGCAAAATAAAATAGTTTTATTAAGGGACAAATAAAAACATTATTCAGTGAACCTTTTTGATTAGAAAGTGATAAATTTAAAAATACACAGACAGTAAAAATTGCTGTTTCTTATTAACATTTTCATAGTACTGTGAGAAAGCGATTACCTGAGCTACTGGTCGCGTAGTCCATGACATTTAAGCGCAAAGTGGATAAAACCACTATTGTATGTCTGCTCACATAGCGTGATAGCGTGAAGATATGTTATTTATTATATCTTAAATTTGATCCCATTTTAATATGGTGCAGGATTGATACATGTCTTCGAAAGTATAAGCCAGAACTTTTGAATTGACAACAGCATAATCCATTTCCCTCTACATCTCCCTCGTGTGTAGACAGATGTTGAGGATCGAGACTGTTTCCAAGCGTATATCAGGTTTTTTTTTGATAGTCCGGGGGATATTGTTGACGGACCTCAGGGAGCTCTTTGGTTGTCGGAGTTGCACCGACTAAAACCCCCGGGGTCACACAGCGCTCTCGCCTGGATAAGTTGGGCGGCACGCTCCCTCAAGCGCAACACAACACAACACAACCTAACTTGGGCAAATAAAAGCTGTTGTTCACAAGGTGTTGGATATATCAGAAACCGTTATCCTCCAGTGAACATTGTCCAGTGAACAAATTAAATCAAATTTGCTGCAGGGTTGTTTTTGTGTTAATTTCTATTTTACTTAATTTAATGTAAATGTAAAATAAAATAAACTTTTTATTAATAAATTTAAATGTACATTTAGTTTTAAATTTAATAATTTAATCATATTTTTTTAATCTAAATTTTAAAAAATGTCTTCTACAAATTAAGTAGCACTGATTGTTTGATTAATTGATATTATGTTTCAACAACATATAAAGTAAAATCAAATGAATTGACTGCAACAGTGGTGATGACCTCCGATGAATACCTCCGATTAAAAAGTTTCGGAACCGAAGTCGGAACCAAAGGTGTAATAACGATCGGAAGTTCCGACTTATCGGAGTCGGAGTCGAAGCTCCGTAACATCCCTGCTGTATAGCTGTGACACCGCAAACCTGCGCGCGTGGTTTTATTCAGGCAGGGAGAGGCTGGTACAAGGTTAAACAACTCTTCAGAACACTCGCCATGATACAGACGGCAGACAACGCTCTATGAGGCAACATCTCTGCGCAACTAAAGCGGTTTCTTTACGCTTTTTCTATATAATACTTGTATCAAGGAGTAGATTAAAGAAAAAACACCACTGAAAATAATGATCGTGAATGAGTTTAAAAAAATATAGCAAATGTACGTAAATGTGTATGTAATTACTTCACGTTTATCAGCGCTTCTAGAGAATCCTTTCATGCATTCCTAATATATGGAATCAAAATAGTTTAAAGAAATTTCAATAAAAAATTACAAAACTTAAATATCGTCAGGATGAGAATAAAAAAGCATCTGACATCCTTTCCCTGTTTCACACTTTTTCAAAGCACTTGACAGTTTCCAAGTGAAGTTAGAATCATTATCAAGGATTCTGTGATGCGACTAGTGACGACAGATGACGGCTAAACTGCGGGGCGTCGTGAGTAATGAACGACTTCACATTACTCATTACCGGCGGAGCTTGTGTGAAGGGCTTTTCATTCCTACTACTGGATGAAATGATTTATGTTTCGTTGTTCACGGCACCAGCTTTTACAAAGACTTTATTGTTCTTTTCGCATTTTACTCGGTGGTTAGAGCTTTTAATTAATTTTAGTTTGTTGGTTATTATACTTTACCCAACCTTTCTTTGACTTGATAAATAATTGCTTAATGTTTGACAGTATTTACAAAAAATAACTATGGTAATCTAGCATTACATGTCAAGAAATAAAAATGTAACACAATTATAACCTTAGCAGTAATACCACGAAAACCCTGATATAAATTTTAATAGGCAAGTAATTTCTTATATTAGCACACTTACGTGGATCCTCCCGTTTTTCCATAAAATACAAGTATGTTTCCTAGATCTTTCAAATCGATTATTAGCTAGCTATATTTAGATACTGTGGCCTATCCTATATTAAGCACCTCAATTCCCTTGTCGGACACCTCAATCAAATTGGTATAAACGTAAGTGACATTGCCCCTCAAGAGCACGGGTGTTTACTAGATTAAAAGGAGCCTATCTAATACTCCAGAGAATCTATTCGTTGGAGAAATATATAAATCCCCATCTTCAGGCTTCGCTAGCAGTGAGTTGAAGGACACCTTGGTGTTTTTTTTATTAACTCGAACTTTCATTCATTTCAATATTGGGGTCATATAAAAGTACTTGACAGGATAATGGGTGTAAATCTATCATAGCACAGATAGACAGACTTTCGACAGTACCTCCGAGAGTTTATGGTCAGTAGGAATATGTCACAACGTTGCCGCCTCCTTCAGGACTACCTTTACAGTCCTATACAGGATTTTCCCCCACATTAACAACGAAGTAATAACGCATTTCATATACAATTTCATTTAAATCCATTTAACCACTGCAATGTAAATCTATACTAATATTATAAAGCTGAAGAGTTTGTTTGTTTGTTTGTTTGTTTGAACGCGCTAATCTCAGGAACTACTGCTTCGAATTGAAAAATTCTTTTTGAGTTGAATAGACCATTTATCGAGGAAGGCTTTAGGCTATATAACATCACGATGCATCTATTAGGAGCGAAGAAATAATGGAAAATCTGAAAAAAACGGGAAAAAATATTTATCCTTGAGGGCTTCCATTGCGTGCGCTGCGAAAACGGTTCAAGATACCAAAAATATATGTAGCAAAGAATTATTCCTCTTGAAATGATCTAAAAAAATGTCCGCGACAGTGTAGGTCTATCTTTTAAGATTAACTCACTAGAACCGTTTTTATGGTAATCAAATTTGGTCGAAATTAATGCATTATTTGTTAAGAGTTGTATCAACGTAATAATATTAATCTTTATCCAAATAAATGTGTTGTTGATTAAGAGTATTTAATTGTGAACAAAATTGTCTTTGACATCACTTAATTTCAATGAACATCTTAGAAGATATTACAAAACCTTATATAGCAAAACAACGTTTGCCGGATCAGCTAGTAAATAATAAACATACACAGAAATTTTCACATTTACAATATGAAGTGTGTGCATTTGGGGTCTGAATTACTTTCGGAAATTTTTTAAGGTATGGTTAATGGTTTGACTAATTAATTATTATTAATATTGTATAATAATATACTAATAAACGTAATCATGTCTTTGATATAACATATAACATGCAGATAACGACTCATTAAATCAAAATTCAGCATATATATAGCTTAGAAACGGATGGAAGCATTAGTTAATAAACTTCCTTATGGGAATCGCTAAATTGTATAATGATTAGTGCTCTTGAGGATTATTATTTTTTTAATGTGTAACAAGAAGCCATTGATAATCGAACTATTGAAAAAGTTGCATTTGTACCACTCGAAAATATTACAATAGAAATTATTTGTATGCTAGTTAACGGTACGCCTTCCAAACATCTGTACAAGGATCAACGTTTCCATCAAAAAGCGATTTGGAATGGTTCTCGTGTTACTTCAAAAGTGAGAGAAATCATAGCTCAGATGAGCGATAAGGTAATAACAGAAGCCGATCCTATCTTTGTGCGCCTTTGTTGAAATCCGTACACAATGCAGTTGTAAATTTTTGGGTTCTTAACTCCACAATGTTCCCGTCCATTAATCTATGGTCCGTAATGTGAAACGGGGTTGGGGATCTTTTGTACCTGCTCCGACCACGGCTTTTGTGTCCTAACATGTGCAGGGACAAAAACCTTGCGCAATATTGGCTGAAACATTTAGTCTGATGGGAAAATAATAAGCTTTATAGATTTTTATACCCGCATATTCTTGCGTTAAGATTTTCTTTTCTCGTTACTTGGCAAATGTCTGTTTCTATTTATAAAATGTCACCCGCAACTTCTTCAAAGCTTTTTCTGACACGTCGTTTCCACTGAGCCCTTGACATGCATTAACACTTAGCTGTACTTTTTCTTACCAATCTCCAGATGTGCATCATTAAAATCTTCTATGGCACCAAAAAGATCAAAAGTTATCTCCTCGGCTGGAGAGACACCCCGCTCCCCGCGTTCAGCGCTTTCCCCCGGTCCCTATTCCCCATTTGTAGCGTCACCGGCAGTTAAACTCCGGCTTTAGTAAGCTTCGGACGGAGCGCCGTACCGTTTCGAGCTTCGTTCGTTTGCGCGACCGGAAATACATGAAAACAGTTTTTCTTCGCATCTTTCTATTACGCGGTGTGACATAATTTAATGATTGGTGATGTGTTGTGACGTTTAATGGATACATGGAAATTGTTTTTGTTAAGTTTCAAAAGAAACTGGTGATTTTTTATTGTTTTATTAAGTTGTAAGTTGATAATTTTTTTCTCGTTTTAATTATACTTCTTAGTGATAATTCTTTTACAACTCTTTGTTACACTGAAAGCGTTTTACGGAAATAATGATAGTTAATATTATATCGAAATAAAAACATGAGATTTATATATTAAAAATACTATTGCTAAACTATTAGCTTTCACACATATTAGAATATGTTACATATTTAAATTTACGATTTAAAGTACCTTACGACCAGATATACTGATTTACGACTGAGTTACGACACATTTTTATTTTATATGCGTGTAATCTCACTTTTTAAATTCGAGTTTACGATTATCTTTACGTTTTCCATAGCTGTTTCGGTTTGTACTCTTAAAGGTTTATTACCTTTGGTTTATAAATCTCTTTCCCTTTTATCTATTTCGATATAAACCAAAGGTGCTATTGTTATTAATTGTATGAGTTTATATTGATTGTATCACTTTTTCGTTATCTATTTTATATATAACTATTATTTTGATTATGTTTTCATTTACTGGAACGACAAAACATTCGCATTAGAGTCAAATTAAATGTGTATGTAAAGTTGGAAAGCTATTCTGATAGTACGAAGTAAATTCATGTTACTTGAACAATACGTTGTTAATTTTACGAAGTAGATACTTAAAAGCGAAAACTCTGTGACCCACAAAAATAAATTTTTACATCAGGAGCAAAACTGCCGTGATAATTTTTGTTAAAACAAAACTTCTTTATTACTCAAACTATAAATGTCATTATTTTAATAACGTATCAACAACAGATACATCTGTTAATAATGTCTTTTTACAACTTACGTTATTTATAAGCTTTTTGTTCTTTACAACATTACATATTTTTTTTGTATATGAAACATTTATATTTTAAAATATCTACACATTGCTTTAGAATATCCGTTACACTATAGTGCATATTCATGAGTCCATAGAACCCAAACCATACGTGTTTTTTTGCTGATTCTAAACACGTAAAAATTTTTGATCTAATATAATTTACATCATTTTCACTGTTTATCCTCAGATCTATTATTACTTCTATAGTCGTATATGTTACATATATAGAATAAAGTTAAAATTACCAGTATTACATAAGAAGATTAAATGAATTATTTAAAATAATGACAAAGTTAACCGACTTTTTATCATAAACTCGAAAGAAGTGTTATCGGTACCCCGCACGTTTCTCAAGAACCATCCAATTAAATGATAGATGCATTTTTAGTGATAAAACAAGAGATTTATTACCAAAAACGTAGGATTTGATAGTGAAACTCGGCCACAGAGCTATCTCCTAGAGCGCACCAAGTTATTTTTTACGACGCGACGCAACGGTTACGCTCTGAGAGCTAATAAACTCGAAAAGTACGAGATCATCGTAAAATTGTGGCTGTAAAAACGAATTTCTCCAGAATACACTTTACTATACATATAAAGATAATTGAAATCATAGACTGTAACATTTTATTGTAACACAGCATACTAGAATATAAAATTACAGTTTTAAAAGGGGATTGACCCGCATGGCATCTAATAGAAATGTCGAATTGCCCTGAGAACGGCAATCAGCTGCGGGTACTTGTTCCGTTGGGTACGACATATAAGCCAAAATGTATACAACCATTAATGTATCTCTGGTCACCACGAAAATATAGCGTATCAATATATTTTAATTAAAAGCATTTGGCGTTAATTTAACGATGTTAAGGCTAGCACTAGCAAATTAAATATAGTTTCGACTTATTAAAAATACAATAAATGGGTGTCAGCTGAAAATCAGCGCTGGGTAACTCAGCTGGTCACTTAGTATTCACTGAAATAACTTTTCTTTGGCACATTATCACAACAAAGGGTATTTGTTTGGGGGCTTTTGTTATTTTGTCAGTCATTGAGCTATTGAGCTGTGGAATGATCTTCTGGCGAGTGTGTTTCCGCCATCCTACGATATTAGGTTCATTAGACGAAGCGAGAAGAGATTTTTTTTTAAGATATCGCCTTTAACAAATAAAGATGAGTGATAATAGCTCAAAACATTTGTTTATAACTTTATGAATGCGTATACGTATAATTTTTCTGAAGAAACTTACTTTCTAATCTTAATCATTTCTCTCCAAAAATAGTCTTAGTAAAAGTCTTGAAATAAAAAATATGAATTTTTAAATATCACCTAAATGCGCTGATTCGAAGAATATTGATAACATTAAGCTGCCATTCGTTTATCACTTCTTTAGCTTTGGATTACAACTCTTAAGACACCCTGTATATGCTATTAATCCACGAGTAGTGACTAAATTAAACTGCTTCTCACAGAATTACGTAACTGAAAACATTGCGAGCTCCACGACTAAGCGGCAATAATTGTGGAGCTCGAGCGGATCAGATAAGAGCTAACAACATAAATAGGCTAATGTCGATCCCCATTACGAAGCTTTGTCACGTGAGTAATTCTAAAGATTATCTTAAGATGTATAATGGGCGGAGAGTTCGATGGCAGATTCTGATCTCGATATCTTTAAGATTATAAAGGTCAATCTAGCAAATTATTTTTTACCAATTTGCGATCTTTGATGATGATAACCTAATCGCCTGTTATGCCGCAATTCCACTTAACGTTCCCAGTGATTCGAATGAGCGAACGTTCGTCGGTAATGAGTACACTTTAGCGAGCAAATGTTTGATCGGTTAAAAATATTAAATGAAAGTTCAGAAAAGAGCAGCTAGCAGGGATTTTTTACTTTCAAAACCTTTAGCAGTTGAATAAACGATTTAAAAGTACTTTTAATGAATACATTATGTAAATAAAGTTATTTTGAATTTTAGTATAAAATTAATTATTTGATTCGGCATATGGTTGCTTTCTTGCTGCCTTATTTCTTATTTTAGTCAAACGCGGCATGTACTGCGTCTTATGTTAAAGCATTGTGCAGTCCAGAAACTACTTCAACTATACATAGGAAACAAAAATCTATCAATAGACGCTGTTGTCTTACCAGTCTGCTCACCTATTTCTTCACGTTTTTTTAATGGACACAATATTATAGGACGGTGGGAACACGCTCGCTGGAAAACCATCCCAGAACACACCGATTTGGCTATACTAAGAGTTTAAGAACTTCTTATTCGTAGCCGTGACATGAGTTATTCTAAAGCTGTGATTTTGTAAATCTGCGCGCGTAGTTCTGCTATGGAAGGTAGAGGGTAGAACATTTGAAAGCCATATTATTATTTACAATCGCTATCATTTTCTCAAGTGAATATTAGCTTTAATTGTAAAGTTCTTTGATTAAGATTAATAAAAGTAATGATACAGAAAAATTAAACGATATTGTTGCAGTTAAAACAATTAGAGATGGGCCGTTTAATGGTAGCGGGATTGGATTAATAACAATGAGTTTTGTAGCTTATTTACTTATTTTTGAAATGTTCATCATTAAAGAAAAAATATAGTAAAGAAACCATCCAAATTTGTCGATCTATTGCGCTCACACTTGCGATCATCTCGGCTACAAAACCATTACGAAAGAGGTACTCACTGGTATATCTATAATCACCTGAAACATTTCATTTTATAATATTAAAGACTAACTTTGTGTGTAAAATAGAACACTGGTTTCAAAATATAGTACTTACTATATGTAATAACATGCGTGAGTTCAAATAAAAGCCTATTCAAAATTACATTTAGAAAAAGTTATAAAGCAAATACAAATAAAATTTATTACCCAATGTAACCATTTACATATACAATGATTTGAATGCGAGATTAGCAGTTTTTTTCTTGTTAGATTTGACCTTATAACCTTACAGTTAACTATGCGTATAATAATCAAATACAACAGTAAATTGGTGAAACGGACCCTTTATTCGGTAAAGGTTACTTTAATCTGTAGATCTTAATTATATATAATTGTGTTCCTACACAGAACGTTACGTTAAATAAAGTAATTAATAGAACAAAAAATATAAATGTCATCTGTAATGGACTTGAAAACGGCTATCAGTTACGCTACTGGTGATATATATTTTAGTGGCAGTAAACACCGAAAATTTTTAGGTATAAGTGTCAGCAACATCAAGAGAAAAGCTTGATAGCAGCAACCCCAGGTGGACAGCTGTCAAATGTCAAGGAACGTGGAAGATCATCATCAGCTTATTCGTATTAACTGCTGACTATAATCCCTCTTCTCATTATGCCACGAGGATCTCATTTTGCCCCTCGTGCCCAAGTTTTATCCATGGCTTTATAAATCTCATCGCTCTACCTCACAACGGAGGTCACCGCTACCCTCTTAGCCACTATTCCGTACAGGCCTTACACTAACAACCATCAGTACGTCTAGCTAGATGTCCTACCCGTCGTCATTTGAGCGATGTAATTCCATTCACGACGCCTCGAACTTTAATTTAGTTAAGGAACGCGGGAGGTGGATTATGTAAATTACTTGAAAGATCTACAATAAATCTCCCAATTAAGAATGTTCTATATCATTTTATACTCAATTAAAGCGCTATAATTGGAGATTTAAGTTAATATAAAGGACACTAAGGCTTCTAAAAGAATAATGTTTTGTAAGCAAATAAAGGGTCTTCAATATCCAAACGAAAGAACTGGGTTCCCATAATTATACTGAACATTAAATTTGGCCAGTTCAGGGAAACTTATATCTATATTAAAGCGATACAGAGATGATGTTTGCAAGTTTTTTTTTTAATATAAAAAAGCTAATCTAAGAACCTGTCTATTTGATTTTAAAAAAATCACCATTACTTAGAATGCACTTTCAAGGTGCACAATGGATACATATTATATCCCGTTCCCAAGGGAGAATTCAATTCAGCGCGGGCTGCGAGCAAAGCTAATATATTAATAAATTGAACAATTGATTTTAAAAAGTAGTTTATTTAACTTTAGTAGCCACAATTTCTTAACACATCAAGTTTTTTTTTTATTCTGACTCGACACAGTGACTGCACCACACCTGATGGTAAGCATGATGCAGCCAAAAAACGCCAACGACTATCGATAGGTACGAAAAACCCAACGATAGTCGCAGCGATCATGCCGGCCTGCACAAATATCTCTTCACGTTACGCTTAAAGGATCCCATATCATAGGATGGAGGGAACACGCTCACTGGAAGACCATTCCACATCCCAACGACACGGCAAAAGAAGGAGTTAGAGAACTTCTTAGTCCTAGCCGCAAGTAAAGGATTTAGAAAAATATATTCGATTAGGGACAACACTGGTAAAAAATGTAAAATGAATGAAATTGGTAACGGGTCAATGTAAATTTCGAAGCTTGTTTCTCATTGGACATTCAATTTAGTTTGAATCTAAGTAACAATCTTTTGATAACAGTTACTTTTAAAGTTTCTCGGCGGCTGTTCTCGGTAAGTCCTGCTTTCCGCACCGGTAGTAGATATATTTTATTGACTATTCAAATGTAGCTGCAATGGGCTTCGTAAAAGCAAACTGAAATGGTAGTGGGTTGGCCAGGTATGCCGAAGAAACGATGATCGTTGGAGCAAGGGAATTCTTAAATGGAGGCCGCGAATCAGTTAACAAAGCGTAGGGTGCTCCCACCGTCAAGGTGGACCAACGTCCTGTTAAAAGTGGTCAGAAAGGATTAGGTTAGAGGAGTCGAAGATCGGGCTCAATGGCGCTTATTAGGAGACCTATATCTCGTAGTGGAATAGGTCTAGCTTTTTAAAATAAAGGTAGTTTGGGTATGTCCAAGTCAGGACGATCAGGACTGAAGTTAGAAATCGCTGAAATGTCCCGATACACTGAGATGAATGGTAACTCTTGTAGAATCAAATACAAGAGTACAATTTTAGAACCCGAAGCGAAAATCCATAAACGAAGACACGATAAAACGTGCTATCATTAACGTTAATTCAAAGTCAAATAACAATTAAGTTTACTGCCAACTGACTTAACGAGAACGATAAATTAGCTGCGTCGTTTGGACCGATCTGTCGGATTAACTTCGCGACTTGTCGGTTACTTCAGACAGGATCCAGTACGTAAATATTGTTTATGTTGCATTTATTACTCCAGATCACATCGTCGTTTTAACTAATGCCATTTCTCGTATATTTTAGACTAGCAACTGGTGAATAGATATTAGGTTTAGGAGCCCTTCAATTCTTTATGGTTATATATGTTAAAGCGATTGTTGGAGTACAGAACATTAATCAGCTGCTGTGAACAAACTATAGCGTGAATGCATGTCGGTTCGGTAGATGGCGTTGTGCAAAATTGCATCGCGTTATGGTTTCGTTCACAGCAGCTGTATGTAAGGCAAAAGTGCCATATTGTGAAATGACAGAAAAAGACAAAAGATAGGAAACAGAGAAACAAAAGAAATATTAAGTATTGGTTTTAATGTACTATGTTCAGTGATGAAACCAGTGGTGACCTGTATTAGTGGTTTCAATTCAATCTCCCCGCTCATGAACCAGTAAAGGGAAATCTGTACAGCGATTGTAGGGTATACCTAATCATGTAAAACTCAGCATTTATCAGATCATTGAACTACAGATACGCTTTAACTGATAGGTTTACCTGATACGTTTTCACAATCAGGTATACATCAATGTGATACTTATTACACTGTTACAAGGTTAAACCTTAATTTCTCAGGCTCTTCTAGATATTTTTGGTATTTTAAAAAACTTTTTAAAGCCATCTAATATTTCGAATATTGCTATTAGCTCTTGCACATCTGATTTTTTAAATGCATTAATTATTTTAGAAGGAATCTATCCTATCTATAAATTTGTACTTATATTTTAAAGAGTATTAAAGAACTTTGAAAACTGTGAAAGGAATAACCCTTAAAATCTTGATTTTCTTGAAACATCTTGTTTCTTCAATAGGACGACAAAACAAAATGGTATATTATTTAAACCATTTTGGCAGCTCACTGTACCGCATTTGTACATACAGGCCTTACGCTTTACTAGACGAGGCGGAGGAAAATGAACGCATTGCGATGACGGAGTGATTTACTCTTTTCGGATATATTTTTATGCGGTATTGCAACGCAACGCTTGCTCGCCAATGCAATAAATATTTGAGGCACAATACATCGTATGTATCGGTTTATAGTGTTTTTTTTTACTATGAGTGCTTATTTTTTAACACTAGTTCAAAAAAATATTATGCAAAAGTAATTTATATACGGCCAAATATTAAAATTCCAATAATTTTGAAACTTTAATAATATGTAGGTAAACAAATACTTACAGCAGTAAAAATACTTGGTTAGATTTTAAGTTAACCTCTATTCCTAGTTTAAACATTTGTTTGACCCTTACGGAAATATTATTTGGTGTAATCTACCAATACCCAGCTATGGAATCTAAGTGTTTCGTTTTGAAATGATCTTCTATTGAAGATAACATAAGAGTCTCCCAAGGCTCGCCACTGATTCCATATTATATACCAGGTTGATCCATAAATATTGGGCGGTTTGAAAGCTGCTAGGAAAGAAAGAAAATGTTTAATGGACATCAGCCACACCTGAACTAATGATATAATACAAATAAATGACACATTAAGAAAAGGAGAAGTAAAAAAAAACATTAAATGTAAATTCTAGGGCGTCACCAATAAAGACCCTGTCTCAGCTTATGCTACAAAATACTAGACTCTGCAGCGCTGGTATTGTGATAGGGCTTTACGGACAATACCGACACTTCACCGAGACAGCATTACATTCAACATTTCTATATCTTTTTCTATACATTACACATTTGAGATAAGATTTAATTAAAAATAAATAGATGAAATTACTTCTAACCATACTGATCACAGATACAAATTAAATCGATTTCTCGTCTCGCTTGGCCAAATATACTAACAACTCACTTTACATGAATACGCTCGATTGAAATTAAGTGCCTTAGGATCGTCTTGTAATTGTCCTAAATTAAATAATCCACCAGGTTTCACTCGACACATGGTATCAACGCCCTTATCATGTTTCGTCGGCTACTGTAGCCTTATCAGAGCGGTCATCTGGATTGTAAATAACTAGGGCTTTGGCGGCTTTGAAGTAATTAGTAAGCCAATGAATGAATCACCTCTGAAGCGTAGAAAAGCTTTTTATATTTTTTTGTTTCTTTTCAACCTTCAGCTATCAAACGCTGAACGAAGGTCTCTTTATACCTTTTCATTCTTGGTAGTCGTGAATTTTGACTAACCACTTTAGTCTCGCTTCCTTCACCAGGTTATCGATCAATCAAGCCAACTGCTTTCTCACATTCCCAGGACCATATAATAGTCGCCAGTCTAGCAAGTTTTTCGCACTTCTTATGATCGGGTCATAATTACTCTTCTTCAAACTAGAGTAATATTTGAAATTATGTTTGTTTAACGTATAGTTATAGTTCTTACTACTGACCAGGATCTGGTCAAATATAGTTGATGCTGTACCACTTTACTGCGAGAGCGGTGCACGATGTGTTCCTGCGTACCGCTCCAAGACAACGAAGGTGGGCCTACCGCGCGTAGGGGTCTTCCTTAACAGGTCAGATATTGCCGGGTGCTAAGGAAGCTGGCACAGCCTTGCCCTTGGCCCTGGCAAACAGGAAAAGGGGCACCCTGGGGGTTTTAGTCGATGCAAGACTCACACACCAGGGTTACTGCCCTCACAGCGTCCCTGATGGTCCTATGCAGGATTTTCCCCCGGGATACAAAAAAAAAATCTGTATTGTTACTTTTTAACCAATAAATCTTTTATTTCTTTAAATTTCATCATTTTAAAATTCCATAGTAGGTACTGTAAGGAGATAAATGTAATTATGACCCACATAATCTTCAACAGATTTTTCAAACGCGCCGATTTTTTCTAAAGGGACAACCTTAGCGGTCTCTTCATTAAAACTTCACAAAACGTGTTTAACGATTATCTTTCTTTCAATGTCTTCTGCGTCTCCCAAATATAATTTTTTCTCCAAACGTCGAGAAGGCTTCAATTAGTCACGCCAGACTGTGGGTAGGCACAAAAGTGCCTCGGACTCCACAAACTTGAGTTATGACGAATAAAAAATACCGCGTCCGTACCGAAGTTGTGAAATTCTATACCGAAATGCACGAATAGTGGATAGCAAAAAAATTAAAAGCAGTTTTTTGTGGTGTTTTAGCTTTGAATATTTTTAAATGACTCGACGAAGCAGTCGATTATAGTTAGATTTCCAGTAGGTTTAAATTTTTTTTTTAAACTATTTCAATATCTACTCTTTATGACTCGATTAGCTCTATAGTTGATCAATTCGCTTCTACGTTACGAGTATAGGATCGAATTCACGGCCTGAGATCGTAATTTTAAGCCATCTTACCTGAAATGTTGACAGTCTTAGATTATATTTTTCCAAAAAACCGCACTATGATTAGCAGATTAATTTGTTGCTGGTGATGGATGTGTTTTTATATTTAAATATGTATATGTATGTCTGGTATCCGTAGTAAAACCGTAAGCTAAGTTTCTATTATGTCAATGTGTGTTATTTTCCGCAAATTATTAGGGTCATATTCGCTCCTGACATCTCGGATATTTGGCATAAATAAAATAACAGTATCTTGTAGTCAGCATTACACGTCTGATCACACTGGCGTCCGCCATAGCAATGTTTACGTGACTTGACATTTATTAACACATACCTTTGTATATATGTCATGCTTTTTCACGTTTACACAGTTACAGTTAGGTCAATACACTACAATTAGAATTGTTAAATTGCACACGGAACAATGATTTGTAAACGAACATGCGGAAATTATTACGTTTCTAGGGTGTGTGCATGTGAATAAATGCTGCTATTATAAAAATGACACTAAAAAGTTTCGGTCTTTTAACAGAACTAAACGACCGAGATTGATAGAGTACAAAGAATATTTGAGAAGGATTAATGTAACATTACTTTTTCTACCAGCATAGTAGATGTACTATGTTAGGTAGAAATGGCTGCTTTTATTGTTAGTATTAATACTGGACAAGAATAGCCTACTTCTTTAGGATATATGTATGTTTTTTTAAGGAAATCCTTTGGGCTCAGGTGGTTTCGTTTATAGTTAGTCAGTACTAATATAAAAAACATTTACATATTTCGACAATAAATCAAGTTGTACCTCATAACATCAGTAAACAAACCACTATTAAATTCTACGAAAAATCCATCAGATCTTCAGAAAAAAATTAAATAGAATCTACACAACAAACCAGTATCGCGTGGATCACCAATTTTTTCACCGTCAATATAAGTTTTTGCTCCGAACACGGACGAAGCGCGGGCGACGACAAAAAATCAGTGTCTACGTTAAAATAAAACAAATGTAGAGATACTTTAACTGTACTTAATGCACCTGAATATCGAAAGCAGTACAAATATTGGTGAGCTTTCACGTGTTTAAACATGCGTTATTGTTTTAGGTGATGCGAGAGATCTTGTGAAGTTATGGCGGGCTGGCTCGCCCTCATCTTGTTATGGGTGGTCGCTGACATTGTTCAATGTAAAAATGGTGAGTTACATTTTTAATTGTTACTAGAGATGCCACGAATATTCGGTAACTATTCGGTATTCGGCCACTTTTTTTGCTATTCGGTATTCGGCCGAATAGTACGTACTATTCGGCCGAATACCGAATACCAAATCATGTAAAAAAGGCACGTTATATTACTCAAAATTATCTATTTATTTCCAAATTACAACACTTTAGTAATTAAAATTGATCAGTGGTAAGTTGTGATGGATGAAAATAAGCTTTTCAGCATTTTTTGTTAGCAAACGATTACGCTTTTCATCGTAAATGTTACCAGCCTCAGAAAATAACCTGTCACTAAACACGCTACTTCCAGGAGAAGAAAGATAAACTTTAGCAAATTTCGAAAGGTTTGGGTATTGTTTTTCGTTTGTATTGGGTATTGTATTGTCTTTGCTGGCCGCGCCAACGCAACGAGGAAAACAGGTTGCAGCTTGCCTTAATCCAGCTAACGCGCCCCCGACAAGCATGTATTCCATGCCGAATATTCGGCGCTTCGGCCGACAGCGTTGCCGAATATTCGGTATTCGGTATTCGGCCAATTCACTATTCGTGGCATCACTAATTGTTACACATAATAAATAACCGCGAGTACCTCAAGCTATTTTAATATAACTTGAGAGCAGAGTCAAAGAAACCAAAGTAGATATAGCAGTTGCCATCGCTTCAATCAAACCAGCGATGATATTTGCGAATATTACCCACTCTAGAATAGTGCAAATACAAATACATTTAGCATTAACATGGTTAGAACCATTTATAACTGTTTGAACAGTAAACTCAGCAATGAGGTAAGCGAATAATTAAATAAATATTGCGTTTAAACAATTTTTTCAATATTATTTACACGCGGACGCTTGACCTGATTCATACCTGATGGATGGTGCAGATGAGTCCAACTATGGACCACGTGCATCCAAGAAATGCCTATTTACTCTTCTCTTAAAGGATCCCAAGTCATAAGACCGTGGCAATATGCTGGCTGGAAGCTTGTTCCACTTTTAAGCTCTTCGCATGATGAATGTAGATGCGAATCTTCATGCGAATATAAGCAGAGATGGGCAAAATGTAATCTGATTAATAATGAACTATTACAAAATGTAGTCGTAATTTTAACTATCTTGCCTCCGTAATCATGATTAAATCCATTTAAAACATTAAGAAATCATGAATGTGTACACAATCTGAGATTTTGTAGTGTTTAAAACATAAATGAGCAAAATACAGTCATATTAATGGTAAAAAACGTAAAATGTAATCGTTAATCATTTTCATTAATCTGATTACATTTTGCCCATCTATGAATATAAGCAACGGAAAAAATATAAGGAACACATAATATGAAATTGAGTTGGTATAATTAGAGAATATTGCGCAAAATAGAAATTTAAACAATTATGATGAAACTGGACTAAGTATATATAATAAGGTACCAAATATAGGTCAAAGTAACGACAAATTTAAAAAGTTTCAAATTCCATATCTCTACAGTTAATTACCGACCCTCGTAATTTACTAAAGTAAAATTCACTCGAGCACCATCTCTCAAGTTTATCTCGAGAACGTAAGAGGGTGATGAAGAAAAACTGAAAAAAGTTCCCCCTTTACACCTAATCTCTGAATCAGATAAGTGGAGG
This sequence comes from Automeris io, assembly GCA_036320925.1. Classification (NCBI taxonomy): domain Eukaryota; kingdom Metazoa; phylum Arthropoda; class Insecta; order Lepidoptera; family Saturniidae; genus Automeris; species Automeris io. The sequence continues at coordinate 1,876,126 of JAUDJH010000008.1, forward strand.
CTCACAAAAAGGTGACTAGCGACGACTGAAGCTTTGAGAATAATAAAAAGGATGAGCAGAATTTATAAAAAAGCTTGTTCGTCAGTCAGTACTCCGCCCTACTAAGTTCGATGGTTCGATAGTTTCGTGTTTAAATTGTTTTCATTAGAACCTCGTAGATACTTTTCGATTTGTTTCTATATCTATTACTAGCTGTGTCCGCGACTTCGTCCGCGTGGAATAGTTATTTTGGGCATTTTAGTTAGTTATTTATTTTGAAATTGTAATACCTTCTAAGATGTTCATTGAAATTAAGTGATGTCAAAGACAATTTTGTTCACAATTAAATAATCTTAATCAACAACACATTTTTTGGATAAAGATTCATATTATTACGTTGATACAATTCTTAACAAATAATGCATTAATTTCTACCAAATTTGATTACGATAAAAACGGTTCTAGTGAGTTAATCTTAAAAGACAGACATATACTGTCGTTTGTTCGGACATTTTTTTTGATCATTTCAAGAGGAATAACTCTTTCATACATATATTTTTGGTATCTTGAACCGTTTTCGCAGCGCACGCAATGGAAGCCCTCAAGGATGAATAATTTTCCCTGTTTTTTTCACATTTTCCATTATTTCTTCGCTCCTAATAGTTACATCGTGATGTTATATAGCCTAAAGCCTTCCTCGATAAATGGTCTATTCATCACAAGAACAATTTTTCAATTCGAAGCAGTAGTTCCTGAGATTAGCGCGTTCAAACAAACAAACAAACTCTTCAGCTTTATATATTGAGATATTAATTTGAGAAAACCATTCTAAATGTATGTAAACAGAATAATACCTAACGACGTTACCAGTAAATACTTCACGGATTTAAGAAAAATTTTCAAAAAAAATATTTTGACAATCCGCTGCTGTTAAGAGCTTGTATGGCTTGTACCAGTGACGTGCATAGGATATTTGGACAAGTTAGGGAGAGTTCACCTAATTAATTTGAATATTATATTATAATAGGATATATTATATAGCTTTCATAAGAAAGATAGACGGCGTGAATATAGAATAGATATGAATATAAATGGTTCCTTTTTTTTGTTTAATTTTAAGCAATTTATTCCAGACTTATTTATCATAAGGGCATGCAATGCTTGTATGCATCTATGGAATGAACGCTACTGGCTTGTTCTATTTAAAATAAATCAACTGAGTATCAAGATGAATCCTAATGTTTAAAAAATAAAACATATTTATCGATCTGTAATCACGCCGAATCCCTATTGGAATAGACAGAGAGAATGGAAAACTACTTCTGTCTGTTCTTGCAAATTTCTTTCACTTCCTTGACATTCATCAATCCCTTCAAATACTATCGCCGATTCTACGTGCTTATAGTATTACGCTCCATTAGAACTCTCTTTATTTATTCTGTGTATTATATTTTGTGTGTATTAAGTCTTGTTCACCCTTGGCTCTTAATTCCACTCACAATCATATTGTATATCTTTTTGTCTTCCTTTCATCATTCATTTTCTCCTCGTCCCCGAATCATCGAAGCATACTTTCATGCATGCTATTGATGACACTATGTGTCAAATCAAACTTGCTACGATAAAACATAAACTTTCAATAAAACAGCATGAATATAAGTTCATAATGATCTTGAAATTAAAGATAACTCCGCAGTACTCATATCTTAACTAACTACTAGTCCGAGCTGGAAAGGAAATTTTTTTTGTTTTTTTTTTCACTGGCTCGCCATATTGACTACAGAGTACCTGAGGGTAAGTACAGTGTAGTCCAAAAACGAAAGCGACTGTCAAAGGATGAATATCCATTGTTAGTCTACATCGTCATGTCGGCCCACATATACCACGACTGAAGGTCTCTAGGTATATGAGCTACTGGATATACACAAGCTGATCCCGAAACGCGACAAGCCGAAACTGGTCACTATGACTGGCTTTACGCCCATGTACTGTGGTCGCGATCCAGACGGGCACCGACGCCCTACCACCTCGCTGCTGCTCCTTTAGCACCACCCAGGAGTCACGTGTAGAGAAACTAGGGTAAACCCTCCGGACGCGAGTAGCTTCCACTCCCAAAATAACAACATATGTCTAATATTATTTTATTTATTCAATATATTACGTAAACTTATTAATTATTATAGATTATTGTAATATGGGAGGACAGTTTTTAATTAACATGGCACTTATTAAAAAAAAACTTTGGAATCTTGATTTGATCGTTAATATTCAAGAAATAAATCGAGATAATACTCATTAGAAATGCAAATTACACTGAATCAATTAAAAAATGTTAATTATGTTTGTATATGTGAAGCCTTTCAATCAATCTTTTAACAGGAACTTATGTAGTAAGAATTAATGAAGCAATAAGCTGAATTAAATCCACAGCCACTTTATTAAGTTCAAAGCACGAAAGTCATTATACACACATAGCGTTGTATCGCTAAAAAAGATTTCACACGTTAATGAGATGATGGTAACTAGAAATGTAGGTCGAAACGTATTCGTGTGAAAAATACTGTTAGTTAGTACGAGAGAATTAGAACTTTTGTGCAACTGTATGTTACAAAATTAGGTCTTACGAAGGGAAATGATTACAAGGCAAGTTCGTAATCAATGAGCAATGACTAATTTTAACATTCCTCCGACATTAGTAGACTTAAATAAACTAGAAACATCTCTCTTAAAGATAGAGAGGCGGCACCTCTTAGACGCCGAATCAGTAGAGCCGTGGAAGTCCAGACTTGAGGGAGTGTATTGTCCAACAAGGGTGCGAGCGCGCGTGACGTGTTCCCGCGTGCCGCTCTACAACAAAGATGTATGAGAGGGGTGGCTGTTTACACCACTCCTCAAACGAGTGGAGGCCTACTTAAGGCTGCACGCCTTGCCGGTCATTGAGGATGAGACCCCAGTCGTGCCCTCGATGCCGGTACGGGGAAGATGGGACACCCCGGGGGTTTTAGTCGGTGCAAGTACGACACACCGGGGGGCAGCCCTCACCGCCCCCCGAGGTCCGTTAGGGATTTTCCCCGGGTCACAAAAAAATCTTTCTTAAAGATATTGCATAAAGAAATACCTACCCGCAAATATTAGGTCCTTACATATGAAATTGGCGTTTTTCGTACTGGCCACTTTAATCACAAATTTCTCCTCTTTGGTAAGGAATTCCAAATTCAAATTTGTACAGCTATAGACTCATGTATTTGTGCTTCGATGATCGTCATTCATTTGTTTTTTTCTTCTGTTTTTTTCTGTTTGCATCACTCATTTTACAAAATGGAAAACTTAAAATATCGCATTATTTACGAGTACGAGTTCCGCTGTGGCACTAGTGCTGCGGAAACAACTCGAAGGGTGAATGATGTGTATGGCGGTATGTTGCAAAAGAAAACACAGTTCGTTTTTGGTTCCAACGTTTTCGTTCTGGAAATTTCGACCTGAAGAACAAGCCCCATGGACGGCCTGAGACTCAAGTTGATAATGAAGAGTTGAAGCCTATTGTGGAAGCGGATCCATCGCAAACCACGTCCGAGTTAGCTGCAGGCTGCGATGTTAGTGATAAAACTGTTTTAATTCACTTGAAGCAAATTGGGAAGATTAAAAAGCTTGAAAGGTGGGTACCTCACGAATTGACTGAAGCAAACCGGCAAACGCGCGTCGACTGCTGCGTTACATTACTAAACCGGCACAACAATGAAGGTATTTTAAACCGAATCATAACCTGTGATGAAAAATGGGTTCTTTACGATAATCGGAAGCACTCAGCGCAATGGTTGGATCCTGGCCAGCCAGCCAAATCCTGCCCCAAGCTAAAATTAACCCCAAAAAAGTTACTTGTAAGCGTTTGGTGGACTAGTGCGGGTATTGTTCATTACAGTTTTCTCAAATCTGGCCAGACTATTACGGCTGATGTCTATTGTCAGCAATTGCAAACCATGATGGAAAAGCTAGCGGCTAAACAACCTAGGCTGGTCAATCGCTCCACGCCACTGCTGCTTCACGACAACGCTAGACCACACACTGCGCAACAGACGGCTACTAAATTAGAAGAGTTTCAATTGGAAAGTCTAAGACATCCTCCGTACTCCCCGGACCTTGCTCCAACAGATTACCATTTTTTTCGAAATTTGGATAACTTCTTGAAAGGGAAAAAATTCAACTCCGATGGGCAGTCCAAATCGCCTTCAAAGATTTTATTGATTCCCGTCCGACTGGTTTTTTTAGTAAAGGGATCAATGAACTATCTATGAGATGGCAAAACTGCATAGAAAATAATGGTTCATACTTTGATTAATTTAATATATTATATTAAAAAATGTTCGACTTTTTGTTCCTCCCATACAAAACGCCAATTTCATATGTAAGGACCTAATATTAAATAATATTATATATCTTGTAACAGTAACTCATTATATTTTTAATGTAAAAGACTAAGTCGAATAGACTACACTAGAATCTATCATAATTTTTTTTAAATTTAATTCACAAGTAGACCTCGATATCTACAAACGAATAATAATTACAAACCTTGAACTTAGTTCTGTTGTATTCTTTAATTATTAAGATGAAAAACTAATCTTCTTTCGTGATTTTTAAACTTACCTGAGGTAATAAATAAACTCGAACTGCTAATTAAGGTACTTTTTTTTACACTGGCTCGACATAGTGACTACAGAGTACCTGATGGTAAGTACAGTTTAGTCCGAAAACGAAAGCGACTATCAAAGGATGAAAATCCATTGATAGTTTACATCGTCATGTCGGCCCTCGTATACCACGACTAAAGGTCTCTAGGTATATGAGCTACTGGATATGCACAAGCTGATCCCGAAACGCGACAAGCCGAAACTGGTTACTATGATGGGCTTTACACCCATGTACTATGGTTGCGATCCAGACGGGCACCGACGCCCTACCACCTCGCTGCTGCTCGTTTAGCACCACCCAGGGGTCACGTGTAGGGAAACTAGGGTAAAGCCTACGGACGCGAGCAGCTTCGACTTCGGTACTTTTGTAAGTAGGGCGGTATTTAATAATTTTAAAGAATAATTTTTATTTTTATTAATATATGTTTTATTTCAAAACATATTAAAATTATTAAAGCAACGAAAGTAATTCAGCAAACCGAATACCGGGAGATCCCTTGGCTATATTTGCTAATGCAAAAATCGTATATCCATTAGCTTGGAAATCGGAAACTGCCACTCGAGCACACCTTCCAGCTGCTTGCATGAATAGAATAGCGAAATATTCTCAAGAGACACCATTATGACTTGGCTAACAAAGGGATTATCTTGTTTGGGAACGTCTTGATGGGCTTGTATTTCTAACGCATCGTGTTACGTTATTTTTTGTAGGTGTGGTCGTGTACAAGAAAGAACCGAATTGTTCCATATTCTTTTGCACCTTGTTAATTCTTTGTGTAAATAAATTTCTGGTCGAATTGTTAGGGTGGTGTTAATTTGAAATGTATTTCAAAGCGTTTTTTGTTTGTTAAGTTTGAATGTTTTTGAAGTCGTTTTTCGAAGTGTAACACAGAAATGTAGAGTTATGTTCAAAGATGTATTGAGATAGTTCATTTGACTAAGTTTTAATTTGTAACTAAGTATTTCTATGTCTTTATTTGTGTCTTTCATATGTGAAAGATCCTGTCAGATCCATTAGATTTAAACAAATAATTATTTAGGAATCATCTTTAACTCGCACCGTATCCTAGCTTTAGATTGTTATTCTTAATTAGTTTAAATTACAGAAACTTTGATATTATTTAATTTAGTGCCAAAAACTTGTTCTTAAGCTCGATTTAGAAGTTTTATTTATAAATTATTGTTGATATGAAATCTTTGCCCATCATTCAATTCGGCAATATCGTCATTTGTTATATAACTTTTTCTTGAAATACGTGTTCTATTTTCACATTATTTTTTTCATTTTATTGACTGTGTCGAAGTAATGGGATCTAAACTTTTGCAACTTATAAGCATTTTGTTGTAAAAGGTTGTATTATGTGTAGATATTATACGGAAATCATGTATTATTCTACGGCACGTTTAAAAATTCAAAACATACTCCCTAATGTACCGGGATCTATTGCAAAAACAACGGCAGCCCCTCACACACACGTCCCTTCACTTCTGACATATATCAGGGAGGGTCCGAACCAATCACATTTACACTTACAGTAAACAATTCGTGTCCATTTTAGCATTTTATCATATCTTTATTTTGCTGGACGAACGTACCCATCATTTTATACAACAGTATTGTTATAATCTTACTACTGTAGAGGTGGAGTACACATTAGAAAACTTGAGAAGTTAATATAAATCTATACTAATATTATAAAGCTGAAGAGTTTGTTTGTTTGTTTATTTGAACGCGCTAATCTCAGGAACTACTGGTTCGAATTTAAAAATTCTTTTTGTGTTGAATAGACCATTTATCGAGGAAGGCTTTAGGCTATATAACTTCACGATGCAACTATTAGGAGCTAAGAAATAATGGAAAATGTGAAAAAAACGGGGAAAAAATTCATCCTTGAGGGCTTCTATTGCGTGCGCTGCGAAAACGGTTCAAGATATCAAAAATATATGTATGAAAGAATTATTCCCCTTGAAATGATCTAAAAAAATGTCCTCGACAGTATATGTCTATCTTTTAAGATTAACTCACTAGAACCGTTTTTATGGTAATCAAATTTGGTCTAAATTAATGCATTATTTGTTAAGAGTTGTATCAACGTAATAATATTAATCTTTATCCAAATAAATGTGTTGTTGATTAAGAGTATTTAATTGTGAACAAAATTGTCTTTGACTTCACTTAACTTAACTTTACACTTAACTAACAATACCTACAATAACTTAACACTTAACTTTCAATGAACATCTTAGAAGATATTACAATTTTAAAATAAATAACTAACTAAAATGCCCAAAATAACTATTCCACGCGGACGAAGTCGCGGACACAGCTAGTATATTAATAGTATTAAAATTACAACAGTTTTTCTTAATAACTATAGCGCACCGTTCAACGTCACAAATTCCATTCAAATTCTCCTTTTGTTTTTTGGCATATTGACATATTATAAAAAGTATAATTTAAAATATTAAAAAGGTGTAAATAAAAAGGTAGCCTACTCTATAATATTATATATCCATACCACGACCTATATAAAAAAGAGTGTTTTAAATTTGATTTACCTATGTGGTTTGCTTAAGAATAATTATTTATACACAGTTACCCCAAGATACAAAAGGGATATTTCTCTTAAAATGCGAAATATTAACGTAACATTGAAACAATACTATTATAAAAGACCTTAAAGAAATGCTGTAATGGATACAAAAGTAATTTTATGGCTTGTACAAATACATGGACGTAGATATGGTTTTGATTTATTCGTACGCTCGGACCGAAAGTGACAGGTTATCTGAGCACTCAAACGCGAGTTTAACGTCCGATAGCTCAACCAATGCGTTACGCGTTCCCTGCATACCACTTTAAAAGTCGCATCTGGGACGCTTCTCTGATTACTATAAGAACGAACATTAAAAATTTAAAAACGATTGATAGCTATTTTGATTCCTCGTGGGCAGTAGATTCGGTGCTATCTTGCTGAAGAGATCGATTTAACTACTTGCGTATCATAATTCGTTATTTTTTTTTGTTATTATTATTTATGGACGAACGCTTGACCTCAATTACACCTGGTGGAAGGTGAAGATGAGTCCGATGATGAACCGCGTCCGCCTAACAAATGCCTATTCACTCTTCTCTTATAGACTCCCAGGTCGTAAGAACACGGAAATATGGCCGCTGGAAGCATATTCCACTCCTTAGCCGTTCGCATGATGAATGTAGAAGCGAAACTTTTCGTGCGGATATAAGGAACATCCACCACATACGGATGGTATCCGACACGATGTCTAGTGGTTTTGTGATAGAATAAGGCTGGTGGAATCAAAGAATGTAGTTCCGAAGAACACTCTCCACCGTGCAACCGGTAAAAGACCGTGAGGCAGGCATAATTCGTCATAATATTAACTCTTAATTTAGAATTCCTAAATCCATTTTTGTTTTTAACTTTTTTGGCTTTATTAACCCTAGAGTACTAATATAAATTTACCACAGCTTAATACTAATGATCGCTTGGGAGGCTACTTTTTAAATAAAACCAATTTATAACAATAGTTATTTATTAAATCTTTACAAGGATAACATAAATTACTTGGCAAACCTCTACCTTTTTAAAAACTTAAATCAAAATTCTTTTATAAAATCAACATTTGTCTTAAAATAAGACTTAAATCTTACAATAATGAACATTTTTTTTCATAACGTAACAGTCTTATATCAGTCTGGTAAAAAAAAAGTATTACTATATCCTTACTTTTTTTAGATCAATATCAATATCCAATATATAAACTTTATAAAACACTAAATCAAACTCATAATAACTTCACATTTTTGTCTACAGACTAATTTGAAGTCAGCCTTTTTATTTTTTGTCTCAGGAACTGCAGTTTGGAGATCGATGTTCCAAGCAATAGTTTTTCTTCAGAGGACTTCATCTATCATTTTAGAAGTGAAAAATTTTTCAAAGCAGTCCAATGGTCTAATAACATCTCTACCATCCTGCTTTGGGCCGGGAAAAATGTAGACTACGTTCCTGGCAGCATTTCTCATAGATCGTGACCTATCAGATCTTTCTCTCGACCAAATATAATTGTTCTTACCTCTCACAGCCGACGCAGAAGGCAAAACAATAAGATTTTCCACTGTTTGTTCTTCTTGTGACGCAGTTTCTGGAACTGGTGATTCTGATGGATTGCTTGTGGCTTGATGTGGTTCTGAAATGTTCGGAGGTTCAGATTCATCTAATACAATATTTTGTAGGTCTTCTTCTAGTTGAAATGGCATGAAAGAAGGATCTGCCGCGCTGTCGTCAGAGTCATAAGGATCGACTTCCAGGTGATCCTCAGTTTCGCTATCGGAGATCTTATTTAGTAAGGAATCGGCTATTTGTTCTTCGTTGAGATTCATCTAAAACAAAATAAACATTTGCTAAGTTATAACATCCAAAAAAAATCCATCAAGTAGCATTGGAAATTTTCTTTTTTGAATAGAAGTTCTTTGGGAGTCGAAGCTACTCGCGTCCGCAGGCTTTACCCTAATTTCCCTATACGTGACTCCTGGGTGGTGCTAAACGAGCAGCAGCGAGGTGGTAGGGCGTCGGTGCCCGTCTGGATCGCAACCACAGTACATGGGTGTAAAGGCCGTCATAGTGACCAGTTTCGGCTTTTCGCGTTTCGGGATCAGCTTGTGCATATCCAGTAGCTCATATACCTAGAGACCTTCAATCGTGGTATATGTGGGCCGACATGACGATGTAGACTATCAATGGATTTTCATCCTTTGATAGCCGCTTTCGTTTTTGGACTACACTGTACTTACCATCAGGTACTCTGTAGTCACTATATCGAGGCAGCGTAAGAAAAAAAGAACAGATCATAACATTACAAGTTCGCTTACTGATATTTGTTTTACTACATTTATCACAGTCCACGATACCTCTTTTGTAACTGTAGATAAATTAAAGTCACTTATAACGATTAAAATTTATGTACTACCAAAGATGATTCACGCGATTCAATTTGTAGGAATGATAAATCTTGCCGGTTGTAACGAAGTACCATTTACTAAGATACTATGGCGAAGCCATTGGGGATAAAATAGTCCCAGTTACATTTACCGACATTGATTAAGTAAAGTCGATCAATATCCTCTATCTTGAATAGAATCAATTGTAAGCTCGATTATTTGAATACCAGGCGAGCCAGTGGATGGCGGTCTCTTTCAAGCAACTAACGACGGGATGACGCCAATTCGACGACTTTTCAGTTTGTTTTTAGATCTCGTTAGCTGTCCCAAGAATTCGAGCGTCCATCAGACTTAGAATATTTCACTACCGTCGGAGATACGGCCATATTCTCATTTATTTATGTTGTCGGTATTTTCAAACTGAGAAAATATTTTAATCTATTATGTTTCTGTTAAAGTGGAATTCAGATGGGTGATAAGTGTACCGGTTGTAAGGCTTTCCAAAAGCCAACACTAACATTGATCGATCATGTGAACTTTCCGCAGCTGACATAGAGGTTTATTTATAACTAGTTTGGAAAGAAGTTTTGTGTGTTCAACTTTATTATAACTTTTATCGACGATTTGCTTTCCTTGTGAAAGAAAAAATATTCATCATATCGCTATTTGATACATTTATTATACAATAACTCTCTCTTAAATTTTAGATACTGGAGTTATATATTAATCAATCAAAAAGGATACTAAAAACTTTTGGCTTAATATATATTTTTCTACAAAGATGTTTATCTTAGTTATACTAAATTCAAGAATATATCTTAGGAATTTAACATGAAAAATAAGTAAAATCATTGAAGCAAAATTAAAAAGATCCAAATATCTGACATGACATTGAAGTACAGAAATATTAAATAGCTTCTTGATTGGTGACTTTAAAAATTAAACAACATTTGTTATCCGATTGATTTTGAGTGTCCGATAGCCAGTTTTAGTGACACGACTGGTAACAGTAAATCTAAATGGAGTTTCGTCACATGCCAAGATAACACTTGTAAAGAATCGTGAAAGCTTTACTGAGGACGACCTACATTACTAAAGTGATTGAAACCAGCAACCAATCCAATACGATAACAAATGTCGAAGGAACGTCAATTAAAACACGAATAAAGACTACTCTGTTAAGATGCTTACGAAACAAACGTCCGAGTGCGACGCTAAATCAAATTACACACAATGATCTAGCAATTTATAGAGAAATGTCTCAGTTACAGTTTCGAATGCGCTTTACGTCAAATATAGTACGATTATTGTAAAAAACAGAACACGAAAAATTACAAGACGTATCGATGATACCTTATAATTTGTTGATTATAAAAATGATTGACTATTATTTAAAACCACTAGATACTGTAATGAATACCTTTTCTGATATGATGGGCATTTCCTAAATCAGTACTAAAAAGTTCGCTTCATCATTCATAATGCGAACAGCAAAGAAGTAGAATACGCTCCCTGTGTCAGTTTTTTTATTCACAATCTAACGATCAGGGAATCTCTAAAAGACGAGTGAATAAGTATTTGTTGGGCAAACGAGATCCATCATCGGCCTCATCTTTTTCTACCACCAGGTGTGATAAAGGTTTACCGAAAGCCTGCAAACCATATAATAATAATAATACACTTAAAAATGATTAAATTTTCGAAATTTTAATAATCTTATTTGGAGATTTGTTACCAGGCCATGTTGCTAGCGAATTACAAGTCTACACTCACTTCAATTTGTAATGAAAATCTTCTGGTGTAAGATGAATCTAAAATATTGATGTACCCTTCAACAAAACTAACGAGGAAGATTTAATTAACACAGTTCAAGTGCGTGCATAAATCACTCGATCCGTCAAACGGTCCATCAAAAAGGCAGAAGAAAAACTGCTTGTTAGTTACGAAAGCTATGGCACAGTATGTACATACCTGTTAATCAAATCAACTGCTAAAACCAATTACGAAGTACCGACGCTTACACAATCCAAAACTGATAAACAAATTAAACAGTCTCTTCAAAAACATAAACTATAGAACGAAGACAGTTCACTTCTTGAAAGCATAGCACAAAGAACAGAGCAAATGATGTCGTTATAGTGCATTTTTTCTCACCTCATAAAGTTTCACCAATATAAGTTTAACTGAATTAACAAATTTAATACACCATATTAAAATAAATGTACTACAACATTGCAATCTTTTTTGACTTGACCATTTATTTTAAATAAGGTTTTACCTGTGATCATACTATGAATACAAAGGAGTATTGTAATCGATTGAAATAATCTTAACTTTATTTACACTTTAAAAGTATATTCCTGCATTTTTGCATAATTCTCAAATAATTAATTACCATTTACTGATATTTGCATGTTCGTAATATCATGTCTTATTATAAGATACAAATTTTGATAAAACCAAAAACATCGCGTATTTGAACAGTGCTTTTACGTTTAACTTTATACATATTAATCTATAATTAATTAATGTAATTACATTCATTCTTTTATTTTCAATTCTCCTTTTTATTTAGTTTCCGCTCGTCAAGTGGACACTCTGGTATTCTTAATTTGTAGAACGCGCACGAAACAATATAATTGACTTCCACTTCTCGTCAAAATAAATGAGGATGTGACAGGGCTTAGATAGTTTATCGATCGACGTGTTTTATAATTAAGTGGTCGTTTTTAACTTCAGCTATACTTTCCTCTTCAACTTATTTCCTGTAGGATGCTTCATTAATATTCTGTAAGGTCGTGTTTGTAATTAAAGTTGACTTTGATTAATTGGTGGATACGTTTTAGTTTTGATTTTAGTTTCCTATGTTTTTTCTTTTTAAAAATGTATCTTTTATTATTTTAAGATTGATAATTTAAATCAAAACCATGTAATTGAAGATGGATAGTTTCTGATTACCGACTAATAATATGATTAATATATCAAAAAAGGTTTTACCTATGATCATATTTAAGGAGAAAAATAATAATGAATTAATGTGTTATGTAATATTTTGTAAATTATAAAGTCAAATAATATCCTTGAATTCCGAAACGGAATGAGAAATTTTAATGATAGCAATATACAGAATGTCGGCCGCATCGGTGCGGAAAAAACGGCGAAACAGATCCTATTAAAGGAAAATGAATATAAGAAGGAAATATCGTTCGGCCCCCGTGAATCGGAAATAGATATGACTCGAACGGAAGTTGGAACTAATTAAGTTATCTACGGCTCCGGCTTGCAGTTTATTTTCGTACAATTCTCTACTTTAAATAAAAACAATTTTACTAATACTGTCAACACTGAAGTAATGTACACTGATGTGCCAGAGCGACATTCTGGAAAGGGAAAATTTGAAAGCGATGTTTTGGGATTTTTTACTTTAGACAGTTGTAATAAAGCTGATTTCAAGTTGTAGAAAGATGAAACTGTAAAGCAGGGTGTAGAGTATCCAAATATCAACGTTTTGCGCGTAAATAGGTGTGAGTGAGGCGTCATACCAGGTGCTGACTCCGAGTAAAATCGATGGCAAAGCTTCGAGGGTACATATTATTATGACAGATGTTATTTATTTCAAGCGACAGCAAAATATATGGATCTCTTAATAAGAACAAGTTAAAATCTAAGAATATTAGTCTTATTAATGTTTGAATCAAGTTTCGTGAAGCTTGTACAAGATCTGGAGTACTTTGGCTGAGAAATATATTGAATGTCGTAAATAAATTCCCAAACATAAATTATCCGTGTTCGCATGATATCTCTTTTAGATATAACAAGTTATACTTTAACGTCATTATACATTAAATGTTATCCACATGTTTTCTACCTCTGGACTTCAGGTTGCTGAGTGTTTACTTTATTTTATGAATTGAATATGTGAAGCTTCATGGTGGAATTGTAGATTAGTAAATGATGCTGTACAGGTTATGCTTAATGTGTATTTAACTTTACACAAATTTTATAAAACGCCGATTTTTTTTTTTTTTTCATTTCTCTTGTAAGATCCTGTTGATTTAAAAATAATACAGACAAATCTTTATAATATATAAATATATGTTTATAATATATAATATATATGTTTTTAGCCATATATTTCTAATTGGTGACATACATACTTTAGCAGCTTTATACACTTTGAGTTTTTACGTTAAAGCCTATATGATCACAAGTGTAATTAATTGATATAGTCAGGTCATTGCGAATACAAATTTGATTAAATAAGATTCTCTTATTCAACGGCAAATGTATAATACCTATGTCCGACCTAAAGAACCTAAAAGACTAGTAATAATAATATTACCTTTGTTCCAGACGTTTCAAATTCAACAGAAGAAGAGCACGCTACAACACCTCCTACCCCACCAATACCTTTACGACCAGAATACGCTCACCCAGCAGGAGTTGAAGCACTTGACCCTTATAATTCAGAAAAGAATAATCCTTCGCCGCATCACAGAGACTATTTAGAAGAAGATTACGATCACGAAGCTCATAAAGAAGATGAACATGAGAATAGAGATGACGCGGACGAGCTTCCTTCTCTATCAGGAGACCACTTACTCCAAAGCTCAACAGACGATTTACCAATGTTCTTACTAGAACCACAGCATGCGTTTGTTGTAAGAAATAAACCAGCAACGTTAAGATGTCGTGCCGCAAACGCCCTACAAGTATATTTCAAATGCAACGAGATCAGGTCGGTTGCTAGCACGCAGTTCGAATTCGTCGACCCTCAAAGCGGAGTTAGAATCGTTGAAGCGGAGTGTAACGTGACACGGGACCAGTTGGATGAATATTTCGGCGAAGACAGATTTAAATGCACGTGCTATGCTTGGAGTAGCCGGGGCGACATCAGAAGTCAACCGGCTGTCGTCGAATTGGCATGTAAGTGGATCTAAATAGAGTTATTTAAAAGTCAAAAGGCAATGTTCTTGATAACATTTTGTTGGATATGGATTGTTATATATAACTAAGTATTGCTATTTTGATTATGACCACAACATGGGTGTACACAGAATCATTAGATGTAAATAAAAATTATATACAGGGACCTCTATTCAACTGCTCACTTTAATATATTATAGTTTATCACATTCCCCGTGCGTTCGAATTATAATTTGCATATTTTCACTGCAGTATTTAAAATTGACTTCTGAATAATATTCTACATATAATAAAGTATTTATAATCCTTGCTTAGTGGCATTGCTAGATTAATAAATTGAAAGGCGATCGTTATTACGTTCGAATTATAGCTTAAGTTCAAAATCGAATGCTAATAGAAATACTGGGCTCTTGTAATGAAGCTAGGAGAGATGAGTGCATAGGCTAGCATGATTGCGGCGTCTATCAGCAAGTTTGTCTCCATATTTGCATTTGACCAGATGCAATACTGGTCAAACTAATTACAAGACAAAAATAGATACAGTCACCAGTGTTACTGTAAGCTTTGATTGATTATACCAACAGACTTTGTGCGGTAAAATCAAATTACTTTTGCTTTGAAATAGTTTTTTCGGATTAAATAATTTATCAATGATCAAAGATATTATGAATGTTTATGGTTCTACGAAATACGAGCTACTAGTTCGTCTACTCTTAGAAGGTTTAAAATAACTCTACCAAGAAAATAATTAATATCATCCGTCAATAAATACACGTCGAATATTTTGGCTAGCTATAAAAATTCATAATATCCGGCAGAAGTGGAGCGTAGTACAGTGTTCCATCAAAACCCATAACTTGTCGGTTTCCGTGGTTTATTTTTGTGTAACCTAGTTGGACGAGTGGTCAGTACCATTGCTACCGTTTGAATTTTATGCCAGCAGACAGGTTAACGGCTCTCCTGATTGAATGAGGATAACCACGTTTGTGGTGAAATTCCTTAAACCTGTCCAGACTGGAAAAGAAGCATGCAGATAATAATCGAATCAACAATTAATATGAAAAACAAAATCTAATGAGAAAAGACGGATAAAAGCTATGGTAGTTGTTGTTTTCAATATTTCATGTTACAAAATAATAGAAAATTAAATGACCTATGAGAAAGTTGATGCATAAATGCTTCTACTGTTTTGTTCTCAGAAACCGCTAAATCAATAATCATAATGAGTATTTCCCAATCACTATTTTTATATGCATTATTCAGTTGATCTTCGATACTATTAATACAATGAATTTGTAGATGGAATTTCAAAATATCCCATAACACCATGATGACTGTAATAATGCTGATACTTTGCCATTAAATTCTTGAGCAAGGCACACGGCTCCCATATGCAAGCTACGCTTAGCCCCGTCCATTAAATTCAATAAGGCAATAGTTTAATCTCAAACGGGTATTGAATATGTTCGAATGTCAGTTTTATTGAAGCTTGGGCAACGGTTAACGGTCCGTTTTGGATGATGGAAAAACTGGTATGTTAATACATGAACAGTAATTTTAAGACATCGATAAATACACATGAAGTAATGGAATATAGTCTTATATCCTTATGAGAATCAATTTCTAGTATTTTAAAACTAGTTAAGGAATGGCAAGTTTGATAGTAATGATAGCGGTACAGATGATTTTAACGGTAGTCATGAATGACCATTTAAATAAATAAGCATTATTTTCTGACCAACAAATAACCACGATAGAAAAATTGTAAATATATAAGAAACGATTTACAGACCACATTTAGGGAATCACACTGCTCGTGATATAAAATAGTAAAACCGAAAGAATCATATAAATAAAATATTCGGGATTATATTTGGGAGTCGAAGCTGCTCGCGTCCGTAGGCTTTACCCCAGTTTCCCTACACGTGACTCCTGGGTGGTGCTAAACGAGCAGCAGCGAGGTGGTAGGGCGCCGGTGCCCGTCTGGATCGCGACCACAGTGCATGGGTGTAAAGCCCGTCATAGTGACCAGTTTCGACTTGTCGCGTTTCGGGGTCAGCTTGTGCATATCCAGTAGCTCATATACCTAGAGAACTTCAGTCGTGGTATATGTGGGCCGACATGACGATGTAGACTATTAATGGATTTTCATCCTTTGGTAGTTGCTTTCGTTTTTGGACTACACTGTACTTACCATCAGGTACTCTGTAGTCACTATGTCGAGCCAGTGTAAAAATAAATAAAATATTTATTTCATAATTCGGAAAACAGTGTTTTCTCGCTTTCCTCACAATATAACAAAACACGACACAATATGGCAAATGCACGATAACATATTGTACTGTTAGGACTGCGGAACCGTATGGAAAATACAAAATAAACTTTGATAAATATTTATGGTACGAAAGAACGTTTAGGCAAGTGACAATGATATGAAAGGAAGTGAACATTTGGACTTTGCATTTCTTTACATTGCTTCAGCAAAGCGCTTACACTCTGACCATAATAAGTACAATATTACGCTAATATTATTTCTGTTGTACCTAGTTACTCCTCATAATTAGCCAATAGTTGTCTTCTCCTAACTCTAGGCTACTCTATAGGTCTACCATTGAGGCTGGTTTTAGACTTTTCTTATCAAATAACTGTCAGCCACTTGCACAAAACGTCACTCCACCTAACCTGAGGATGTGCTACACTACTTTTGCCGAATCGTAATCTTCATTCAAAAACACGTCTTCTCAACTGGCAGACATGAGTAGAGCCTGCTGATTGTATGAGCTACATGCATCTAGTTCTCTGTCAGATCATTTCATTTCGATTCTTAATAAGTGACTTCATATTTTATTGTCATTAACAATGTTATTGTATTGAACGAAATGCTACAATTGTTAATATTATTGCCCATGCAGTTTTTAACATTGGCTTCGGTAGAATAAATCATAGAGAGTATTTTGTTGTGAATGCCTCAAAAATACTTTTGATACATGTTTGATTTTGTTCAGTATTATTTATTATTTATTTATTTATTTTAAAGGGAAACATACAGCAATATAAAAATGATAATAATATACACAAAAAATGTTACATAAGCCAGCAAAGTTTCCTCAAAAATTAGTACAAAAATAAAAATCAAGCTAATAAATAACAATAAAAAAATCAATCAAATATACCTACATATATAAATACATATATATACATATATATTATGCTAATGTTAAATACGCTAATATTAAACATCAGATTTAATTTCCATCTAATCACTGCAGTTATTTTCAGCAATTACTTGACGTCTTCTAACTTATCCCGGGCCTGTTCATTTTTATTTCCCTTATATTATAGTCTTTATACAATTTTTTCGTCACAGAGGCATTTATTTTGCTTTCAGTCCGATTGGAAATTTATTTGTAGAAATATCGGATTGATTTGATATATGGTAGCTAAACTTAAATTGTAAATAATTGCTTTTAGTTCATTCATAAACTCTTATGCAGAATGGGTTGTATTATTATATGTTGATATTTACTGATCTCGATAAAGTCAACGATAATATTTTGAAACTTAAAAAAAGGATGATAATCGAGAGGATTATGGAATAGATTGATGTTTGTTTATTCTTTTCTTTTATGTTTTTTTTTCTTTTTTTTTTTTCAAATTAGATTTAATCTATGTTTTTAGTTATTGTTCTTGTCCATATTATTCTTTTTTCTTTTCATCCGAACAAGTAGTCTTCACTTTCAACATTTGTAATATATGTTGTTGTACTATGTATATATTTAGTTATGTGTTAATGCAGTTAATATAAGAGTACAAATAAATAAATAAATCATTCAGTTTGAAAACTCCATCACGGAGTAGTAACACGTCAGTGTATATTTAGAAATACGATTCGTTCATCGATCCATTAAACGTAAGAACACTCTTGTTTCGATGCACCTACAGTAAATTTAAACGAAGAGATTTAGCACTGACACTTTTATGCATACTCGCTTTGTGTATTACGGGCAATATTAGTGAGTAGTGATGGGGTAAGACGGAGGACAACCGGTTTTTTTCCGTAATTCCGGATTTATATTAAACAGTAAAAAAAAAACAATTACAATGCATCTGTATTAGTACTCATTAACTAATTATTTTTGTTGCTGGAATGTGTCCGATTTGAACTTGTGAAAGAGGCGTTTGTGAATTTAACAAAGTCTTAACTGAACTATTATCTGATGAAGCGTCAGATCAATGCCACCGTATGTTCATACGTCGTGTAATACGTCAACAATATGTTATTTAAATTCAATTTATTATAATGTGTCGTATTTTAACCAGATGTATAGCTTAAATTATGACTTTCACTAAGAAAAAACACTAAAAATGCAAGTACTTTAATAACAAAGTATTATTACATTCGTATTGATATACCTTCTTTAACTCGAGGGTTTTTCAGTTTAAATTCTGAATTACGTTGTTATGTTTGATGTTTTTTTCATTCCTATATCGAGATATTTCTCATCAACAATTATACTTTAAAATGTTTATTTGAAAGTTTGTAATATTTTGCACAACTGGAAAAACTATAGCTATCATAGTGATCAGCTTCGGCTGTCGTGTTTTGAAATCAGCTTGTGTACATCCAGTTGTTTATATACTTAGAGACTTTCGATCGTGGTACATGTGAGTCGACATAGTATCGGCGACTTCAATGGACTTGTCTCTTGGTAGTTGTTTCCTTCCTTGTACTACACAATACTTGATGAAAATTATTCCATCAAGTGCGATGTAGACAATTCATCGATCCACTGTATAAAAAGAAGATTAAGACTATGCCGTCCGGCGACACCACAGTGGTGATGTTTCATGAAAGTAGGAGAACAGGGTTCAGAACCTATGAGAACTAACGATGAGATTAGTAAAACTTAACAATTTATTTGTCTCCCGATCATGTCAAGAACGGCCGGCGACAAGTCAAGTGATCGGAATCAGCGCTCAAATAAATAATACGAATAAATATTAAGAATCGTGCGGACGGCAAAGATAAGATATATATAATGTTTTTGAAGTATTAAGGTTTTTTTAAGGTTAATTAGTACCTGAACTGTTCGTGACCACAACAGTATACAAGTGTAAATACCGTCATAGTGACTCTCTTTGGCCTATCGTGTTTCGTGTGTAAATCCTGTAGCTCAAACCTAGCCGTGGCTTATTTTGACCGACATGGCATCGGAGAATGTCAATGGAATTTCGTCCTTTAATAGTCGCTTTTGGTTTTAGATGACACTGTGGTTACTTTTTCGAGCTAGAGGGAAAAAAATCCGATTAAATTGAAATTTAAAAAATTAAAATTCGGATAACTTTTACATCCCCATTAACTGCTAAGACACTCGCGTATGTATAAAGTAAGACAGTTAAAACTGTCAGGGTTTGTATTTAAACGCCTCTCTCTCGACTCAATTAACCGAAAGGGACGACTTTGAGTTTCGTGTATATTTAGATGTTTATGAGTTTCAGACTCGTGTTTGTTCAGGACGCATTGTAGTTTGAAGTTGTTAGTTTTGCGTGTTTATTATTTGAATAGGTTATGTATTTGCATATATATTTCGGTTTCGCATGTTTGTTTTCTTGATAAGCGGTCTATAACCAGGGGCGTGCATAGGGTTTTCATGCGGGGTATGCAATCCGTAAAAAACTGACTTCGAATTAGTGCTATGGAGCAGGGTAATTTTTTTTAATTAATTTATAGGCGAACGCTTGACCTCAATGACACCTGGTGGAAGGTGAAGATGAGTCCGATGATGAGCCGCGATCGCCTAACAAATGCTCACGTCATAAGATCGCGGTAATATGGCCGCTGGAAGCGTATTCCACTCCTTAGCCGTCCGCATGATGAATGTAGAAGCGAATCTTCTCGTGCGGATATAAGGAACATCCACCACGTACGGATGGTATCCGACGCCATCTCTAGTGGTTTTGTGATGGAAAGGGGCTGATGGAATCAAAGAATGCCTTTATCAGTATATATCAGTAGCCGTATCACTGCTTTACCCGGCAGCACATTCAGATAACTTCAAAGTACCCTATTAAAATATACGCGAATAAACATCTTGAACCGCTTCAGTTGCGCAGAGATATCTCACTGAGTGCTCTGAAGGGTTATTTTACCTTGTTCCACCCTCTCCCTCCCTGAACAGAACTACGCGCGTGGGTTTAAGGAGTCACAGCTATACGGTATCTCATATCGGTAGCTAGGACTAAGAAGTTCTCTAATTCTTACGTTTGCCGTGTGATTGGACTGTGGAATGGTCTTCCGGCGAGCGTGTTCCCACCATCCCATGATATTAGATCCTTTAAGCGTAGCGTGGAGAGATAATTGTGCAGGCTGGTATGATCGCTGCGACTACCGACGGGTTTTTCTTACCTGTCGATAGTCATCGGCGTTTTGGAGACTGCACCATGCTTACCATCAGGTGTGATGCGGCCACTGTGTCGAGTCAGGAGAAAAAACTAGTGAACCGCTCTGTTGTCGTGATCCTGGGAAGCTTTACACTATGAGGATGCACAAAAGATCAACGGCGAATGGTGCGTATTTGAAACTAGCTGATCCGGCAAACGTTGTTTTGCTATATAAGGTTTTGTAAATTAAATGATGTCAAAGACAATTTTGTTCACAATTAAATACTCTTAATCAACAACACATTTATTTGGATAAAGATTAATATTATTATGTTAATACAACTCTTAACAAATAATGCATAAATAGCGACCAAATTTGATTACCATAAAAACGGTTCTAGTGAGTTAATCTTAAAAGATAGACATATACTGTCGTGGACATTTTTTTAGATCATTTCAAGAGGAATAATTCTTTCTTACATATATTTTTGGTATCTTGAACCGTTTTTGCAGCGCACGCAATGGAAGCCCTCAAGGATGAATAATTTTCCCCGTTTTTTTTCACATTTTCCATTATTTCTTCGCTCCTAATAATTGCATCGTGATGTTATATAGCCTAAAGCCTTCCTCGATAAATGGTCTATTCAACTCAAAAAGAATTTTTCAATTAAAACCAGTAACAAACAAACAAACTCTTCAGCTTTATAATATTAGTATAGATGACGCTGGAGGTATCAGGCTGAATAGTTTTCTAGGGCAGTCCCCATTGTATAAACGGTAGAGACGGTAGACAACCCGGTTTTATTGTATCTCGGTTTTGTTGTGAAGGTCTTTTCCAGGCCATCAACGTAGGACATTTTCCTTTCTTAGTTAATAAACATAACGGTAGATAAGGTAGAAACGGTAGAGACTATAGAGGCCTAGGCTGAGACTTGTAAACGTAAGTTTGTATTTGCTTTACTAAAACTATACTATTTGAATTACTCAGTGAAAGGATTTGGTAAGTTACCGATTTTGTCAACATAGACTTGTCTTTGCGAATACTATAGTTATATCCAAGTTATTACATATTCAGTTTATTGTCCAAACGAATTATTTTTTTTAGAACTTTGCTAGTTAAAATGGAAATATCGTCTATAAATCGCAGCCTTAGAGACACACAGAACCGGGATGTGTATGCGTAGATTTAATGGTTATTAATCTCAAAGTAAAACATTGATAGTAAAACCGAATGAAACGATTTTGACTATAATGGAATAGTTGTTTAATGATATGTTATACATTGCCAGCACAGAATAATATAAAACATTTGAAATTGAATAAAACCAAGCCTCTTGTGAATATAATTCAATGTTAACAGCCGGCAAATCCGTACCCAGAATCCAGCTATATTTTTTATAACAAAGACATAGTTTATTGCTGGAAATGAAAAATGAATTATGGTGTTCACCGTGCAATATACTTTTCCTCTTTTTTCTAATAGTATTATTGTGGCACATAGCCAATCTTTGTAAATTAAGTGTTTGACAGACAAAGATAAATCAGAACGAAAAGCGAAGGTATAATCACTGCGAAACAAGTTCACGGTTTTTGCCGTGGGAGTAATTGCATAAATAAAATAAAATCCTATTAAACCCTTGACGCAAAAAAAAGGATATTACAAGTTTTACGCATGTATCTTCGGTTCTTTGTGTATTTATGTCTGCTGTGGCACCATGACTCTTAATCAGGCGAATCGATTAGATTTTTTTTTGTTTAGGTTAATTAATCAAGGGTATTCTAAGCTATGACTTAAAAATTTGACCATTTGTGTGAAGATAATAGCTCTTTTCAAGTTGTTTAACAAATGTAAACAATTATACAGTTACAAATGGCTTTTTTTTACACTGGCTCGACATAGGGCCTACAGAGCACCTGATGGTAAGTACAGTGTAGTCCAAAAACGAAAGCGACTATCAAAAGATGAAAATCCATTGATAGTCTACATCGTCATGTCGGCCCACATATACCGCGACTGAAGGTCTCTAGGTATATGAGCTACTGGATATACACAAGCTGATCCCGAAACGCGACAAGCCGAAACTGGCCACTATGACGGGCTTTACACCCATGCACTGTGGTCGCGATCTAGACGGGCACCGACGCCCTACCACCTCGCTGCTGCTCGTTTAGCACCACCCAAGAGTCACGTGTAGGGAAACCAGGGAAAAGCCTACGGACGCGAGCAGCTTCGACTCTCCGAGCTTATTGAACTAAACCTATTGTATAAGGCCCAGGTCAGGCCATGCATGGACTATTCGCATCTCTGGGATGGTGCTGTCCAGTACTAACTCGACGCCTTGAATAGGTTGCAGCGGAGAGCTGTCCGCATTGTGCATGATCCAGATGTTACTAAGCATCTGGAACCGTTCCAGTTGCGAAGAAAATTGCCTCACTCAGCGTTTTCTACCGTCTGTATCACGGCGAATGTTCTGAAGAGTTATATAAACCTTATCCACTCTCTCCTTTCCATAGTAGATCCACGCGCGCAAGTTTACAAAGTCATAACTACACAGTAACTCACATCCCGGCTAAAATTTTACCGAGTCGTAGAGGTGTGGAATGGTTTTTCGTTGACCGTGCTTCCGCTGTCATATGATATAAGCCCTTTAAACGAAACGTATAGAGATATTTGTGTAAGTCTGCGACTATCGATAATTTTTCTTCACTGTTGATTGTTGTATTATTTTTTTAGATTGTACCATTCTTATCATCTGGTGTGGTGTGGTCACTAAGCCAAGTCAGGATAAAAAAAGATAGTGTAAACAGCCTTATTATATAACGTATTCTAATTTAAATAAAGGTTTAAACAGTGGCAAAAATAAGTTATTATGAAAGATATTTTATTGATAATATAAAAAATAAACTAGAATTTGATATACTTGTAAAACTAAGATTTTAACTTTTTTTACTTTAAGCTAATTTTTATAGCAACCGCCATTTGCCACTATATAAACCTTTAAACTAATCTTCTAATGAATTGTAATGACGCTGTACAGATTTCTATGTTAATCGATAGAAATATATCGAAGGGTGAAAGGCTATTTGGATTAAGCGACATTTTCTGGTGATATAGTAATATATATTATCGGAATCGGTAAAAAACGCTGATTCTGAAAAAATATATATATTGTTATATCAACCAAAAATGTCGCTTAAACCAAATAGCCTATCACCCCTCGATATGTAAAGTACGCTCTAAAAATCGAATGACACTTCCTGTGAGCGTAACTCATTGGTAACGTAGGTACGAATTTCGTAGAGGAAATGAAACGTACTCTGTAATTTATGACTCTACACGAACTCTCCCGTACCGGATGTACCTAACACTTATCATTTACGCCCATCGCTGGGTACAGAGAGAATTCTACTTTTTAATGGTAAATGGGGAAATTTTAATGAATTCGTTAGTCAAACTATGTTCTTTTGTAACTAAATAGTAAAAATTTAAGGTTGTTTTGATATAAAAATAATAATATTTCCTCACGCTTTATCGCTTTAGAGATTAACCCTTAACTTGGCTGAATGTTCTTTCTTTCAATATCAAAATAATATTCATACCATTTAACCCTTATATTCCAAGGATGTCTAATAGAAACAAGCCATGCGTTCAAAAACTGAAAAGTTACCTAAATATTCATATAAAAATATTAAGTTTACCCTAAAAACTTATGGCAATATGTTTTGTAAATTCTCTTGTATCTCCACAGATTCACTATCAAGAAAAGAGTTAACCCTTACATTAGTGGCTGTATCCACTTATTGTATCTACGTGTTTGTTATTGTATTATTGTGTTTATGTATTTTTTACACTGGCTCGACAAAGTGACTACAGTGCACCTAATCGTAGGTACAGTGTTGTCCAAAAATGAGAGCTATGACCAGTGGTCGTGGGTGTGGTTGTAGAAAAACACGGATTTTGGCGTTTTACTGTTTATTGCACTTTAAGGCACACCGAACTGCGACGCACACGCACGTACTCTAGCCTTGCGTCTCGATAGTCGACTGAATTTGCTAGAGGATCCCTTGCGCGCGCGCATCCCTTACCCCGCGCGTCCCATAACACCCTAACGTCCTTTAGGGCGTTTATCGAAAACGCGTATCGGGCGGCGTCTACATGCTATAGACCGACTATTAAAGGATGAAAATCTCTGGCATCTTGTGAGCCCAGAAATACCGCAACTGAAAGTCTTTATGTATATGAGTTAGGATGGCTTGCACGAACAAATTAAACCTAGTTTAAGCTTTTAAAAAACGCTATTAATTGAAGAGATGTAATTCGGCCTCGATGATAATTTAAATTTAACAATTGTTAAAACCGAATTACGTTGCCCAACAAGACTATAAGTACAATTTAACGGTAAATAGCGTTTTATATAATTTTAAATTAGACTAAGGGCGACTTGCACTAGCAAATTAAATCTAGTTTAGAGTTATATAAAATGCTATTTAGCGCTGATCTGTACTTATTGTCTTGCACTAAATAAAAATCTAGTTTTTTTTTGTAATTTATAGACGAACGCTTGACCTCAATCACACCCGGTGGAAGGTGAAGATGAGTTCGATTATGAAACGCGATCGCCTAGCAAATGCCTATTCACTCTTCTCTTAAAGACTCCCAGGTCATAATATCGCGGAAATATGGCCGCTGGAAGCGTATTCCACTCCTTAGCCGTTCGCCTGATAAATGTAGAAGCGAATCTTTTCGTGTGAATATAAGGAACATCCACCACATACGGATGGTATCCGACACGATGTCTAGTGGTTTTGTGGTGGAATGGGGCCGGTGGAATCAAAGAATGCAGTTCCTGAGAAGACTCTCCACCGTGCAACCGGTAAAAGACCGCGAGGCAGGCAACTCTACGTCGATGCTCGATGCTCTGCATTTTAATTTTTGTCAAAGAGTCGTCACCAACAAGTCTACGAGCTCTACGATCAATCGAGTCCAAAGCCGCCAACTGATAACAACTCTTAAACTGAAATCATCATTAAGATGAAATCAAACCAATTCAATTAATAAGCGTTTTATACAAGCTTAAACTAGATTAATTCATTAGTGCAAGCCGCCCTTAAAATGTTAGTGCAAGCCTC
Organism: Automeris io; assembly: GCA_036320925.1. Lineage (NCBI taxonomy): Eukaryota > Metazoa > Arthropoda > Insecta > Lepidoptera > Saturniidae > Automeris > Automeris io. The sequence goes on from JAUDJH010000008.1 coordinate 1,902,190, forward strand.
CCTTAATGTACACATACAAGCTGATCTCGAAACGCGACAGGCCAAAGCGAGTCACTATGACGGTCTTCACACTCGTGTACTGTGGTCATGACTCATGATCCCGCTTGGGCAATCACCTTACCACCACAAAACCAACTATTTCGTTCCCAACGTGACCAGTAGCGCTGCTGATCACCGTCCTCACAACACTAGTCTACTTGACATTGTTATCAGACGCCATGCAGGTGATTTTTCTCCACGGTGACCATGTGGAACCTAAACCCATATCTAATCTGGCAAAATCCAGAGGTGCGTGTCTGGATTCGAACCTACGACCGCTACAGACGACGGTAGACCACTACAAAAAACTACTCGTTAATATATTTTATCTAAGAAACTATTAAAACGAAAACCACGAGTTTCAATTTCTAGACTCTAAACAAATCTACACGGACTGTAAGGAACGAGAGTAATGGAGCCTTCCCCGAATAGATTTATGGTCTCTCTGAGTTAAACTACTCTAAAGTTGGTTTCACTTTGCGCTGACTTTACATGGAACTATATTAGTTTTCTGCACTTGTGATTTGTTAGGTTTCACCCGTTTTATATCTTTTTACCGGATCGTGCCCGCGATTTTGTCTGCATAGGAACAAAATTTCGAGTAACTTTTCTCATTTTCACACCCAGAAAAAATATAATTTATACTTATACAGTATGTGAAGCCTTTTGTTTTGTTTTTTATGTTTGTAACACTATGGACATCTTCGTTGACCTTCAGGGTAGAAATGAGAATAATCGTCCCGGTGAGTTGGACTCTTATTGACTGAAACCACCGGGATGTCCCTTCTCCCATCTGCCGAGGCTAAGGATACGGCCTTGCCAACTTCCTAGTCTCCTAGTGACATCCAGCCTTCATCAGGCCTCGCCAGTATTAAAGATCCTGTCCGATCCATAAAATTACTCGGTATCGATATTAGATTCTATTTAGTTATTCTTTTAAGTTAAAGCACGATAAAACCGACACGCTAGGAGCGTGCATTACTTATGAACATGGAAAAGAAAGCAAATAATCATGCTAGTAGAGCACGTCGTCAAACAAGCGATGATCCTCGTTGATCTCAAGCACCGTTCCCGTACCACTAGAAAGACTGAATATAGATATAGCACATACGTATATAGGGAATAAAGAGAGGGGGAGGGTAAATACAACTATTAATAAATACTATAAGATAATATATAAAACGACATAATATTTTAAAAAAATCTTTATATTTTTTTTATATATAATAGTTATATATAATTTAAAAAACAGTCAAAATACCCACTCTGGACAATCTGGTGTTAATTAAACCATTTCATTTGTCTTTAATATGATTTTTGTAAGTAATTAAAGCATAGATATCATGCAAAACAATTCAATTTATTAAATTTTATATGACTGTAACTTTCTAATGTTCACGAATAATATATTTTTTTATTTATACCTGATTACCTCGAAAGGGATATAGCGAGACGATATTTTACTATTATACTAATTTAGTTAGAATATCTGTGGTCTTTACCTAATTAGACGGACGCGGTTCATCATCGAACTCATCTTCACCTTCCACCAGGTGTGATTGAGGTCAAGCGTTCGTCTATAAATAATAAAAAAATATATGAAAATAGAGGCTATGAAACTCAACCTAACTTTCCTTTAGATTTTTATTAAATATATTTATCATTTTATTTATATTGCATTAAACCAATGGCCACATGTTAACCATAGTAATTATTTTTACAAGAAACCCGTTTAAAGAAAACTTGATTTTTATTTAAATTGAGTTTAAAAACACCAATTTCCAACGTTCGTTAACAAATGTCGTTAACGCGATAAAACAGCGTTAAATTGTTTAATTATGAACAATTACAGTTGTGGGACGCGACCGGCCGATAACAAATTATATAATCGGCGATTCCGTTGCGTTTTTGTTATTAAGATCGACGTGAGAAGCGAGGAATTTGTCTGTGATGCAATTCATAAACGGAAGCGATTTGATTTTATATCTACTTATACTGTTTTAACAAATAATATCTGACTCGACGATCTTCGTACCGCCAATAAATCATTAAACGTCATGTTAACTCTTCACCAAACTTGTTTTCTTTCTATCACTCTCCCTTCGCCTCCATCTCTCTCCTCCTCCCGCTTATCGAATAACGAACAACCAAATATGAAAACCTATAATTGTACCGCTAACTTTAAAAATAATTATTTTTCCATAATAAATAGCATCCCCAATTTCTACCCCTTCAAGTTTTATTATCTAAATAAAGATGAAATATATTTCACATTTTAAAAAGAAAAATGTTTATTGAAACTGTGAAAAATCTCACTAACAATGCTTTAGTAATTTTTTTTATAATTTACAGGCGGTCGCTTGATCTCTATCACACCTGGTGGAAGATGAAGATGAGTCCAACGATGACCGTGTCCGCCCAACAAATGCCTATTCATTCTTCTCTTTAAGACGCCTCAGGTCATAAGATCGTGAAAATATAGCCGCTGGGTACATACTCCACTCGTTAGCTGTTCAAATGATGAATGTAGAAGTAAATCTTTTCGTGCAGGTACAAGGGACGCCCACACATACGGGTGATATCCAATACGGTGTCGGTTGGTTTTATTATGAAATGAGGCTGGCGGAATTAGAGAATCAGCAATTAATTAGTTATTACGTAATGCGCTAAAAAATATTTATTTATTTATTTATTTTATTCATTCACAAATCTACAGTATATAATTTTATAATTTAAAACAGGAAAACGTACAAAAAATCGGATTAACCAAGATGATTTGTGTAACAAGGTTATATGAAAGTATTAAATGCGATTCAAATAATTGTTATGAAAGAAAGTTATTAAAAGTTATTAACCTAGTAAAATGTATATGTGAAATGTGTAGTTTGGTTGTGTATGTGACTTAGTGTGTGTGTATAAATGTGTATGTTAACTGTCCCTGTCTGAAAACGGCCCGATAGCCTCGACTACTTTCTTCCTGAAGGACCCGCAGCTCTCGTGGAAAATATCCACATGTGGTGTGCTCATGTTGTATGTGTGCACACATCTAGCAAGTGTAGCCTGACAGGCGTAGTTAGAACGTTTTGTTGGCTCGTGGAATAGCAGTGGCTGACGGGTGCGTCTTGATGTACTCAGCCCTATTTGCTCTAACAAGTATGGACAATCAATTTTGTTGTTCAATAAATTATACAAAAACATAAGGTCCAAAACTTGGCGTCTTTGTTTTAGTGTTAAAAAATTTAGATATCTTAAATTATCAATTTTACTCAAAGAGTCAAGCATACCACGCCTTCTAAGTAAAGATAAAAATTTGTTTTGAATATTTTCAATTCTGTTAATATGTATTGCGTAGTTGGGAGACCATATTACCGATGCAAACTCCAACAGACTTCGCACATACGCGCAATACAGTGTTCTTAAAGAGAATATGATTTTAAAAGGTGCTGTTATCCTAGATATGAAACCCATCATTTTATATGACTTTTGAACAATAAGATCAAAGTGCTCAGTATATGACAATTTATAGTCAAGTTGAACCCCTAAGTCCCTAACACTTGACACTCTCGATATTAGATTATTATCTAAATGATAATCATGTTCAATGAACTTCTTTTTCCGTGTATATGTAATAGTCTGACATTTGGCAATATTAAGATCTAAAAGATTTGACTTACAATAATTACAAAGTCTATTTAAATCTTGCTGCAATTTAATGCAGTCATTATTTGACGATATCGGCATGAATATCTTTGTATCGTCAGCGTACATAGCAAAGCTAGTATACTGAAAACATGAACCTATATCAAAAACGTATATATTAAATAATAGAGGTCCCAAATGTGACCCCTGCGGTACACCAGAGGTAATTAAAGAAAACCTAGAGAGGTGGGTCCCTAACTTAACTGCTTGTGAACGATTGCCCAGGTATGATATTAACCAGCGCAACAAGTCACCGTGGATTCCTACTACTTCGAGTTTTTTAGAAAGAACGGTATGAGACAGTCGATCGAAACACTTAGAATAATCAGTGTAAACTGTATCTAATTGCAATCCCTTATCCATTGTTTTCACTGCCAAATCTGTGAAACAAGCAAGGTTCGTCACCACAGATCTTTTTTGCATGAATCCATGTTGATTATCCGGCAAGCATTTTCTTAGCAGTGGGTAAAGTGCCAAATTTAAATGATGACATAATTATGACAAATTTAAATTAATATTAAGTTAAATCGCTAATCATCTGTAACTTGAGCCTAATAAAATTTCGCAACAAGTCGATGTCGTTTAATTGAATCAGTTGAAAACTTTTGACAGTTTGGTTAAGACATCGTGTTTTATAAATTGTTATTGGCAGCAATTGTTACGTTATTAAAGTTATTTTAATATTTTGCTAAATGCGGGCTTTTTATTACAATTATTTTTTTTAAATATGATGTTAATTTTGATCTGAGCACTACTGTTAATACCTATAGAGTATTAATTGATGTAGTAGGGAAATAGCCCGAACTGAGCAGTAGACTTGAGGGATTTTGCTGCCCGGAGCAGAGAGAGGTGATGTGCAGTGACCGGCGCGTCGCCCGTGAGAAAGATTTGGAGGCGTGGGATCTTTACATCCACCCTTTAGTCAGTAGGAGTCTGACACCCGGGATCGCTGCCCTTACAGCGACCCTGATTGTCTTATGTAGAATTTTCCCCTGGTTTACCAATATAAGGAATATTGCCTGAACTTGATCGTGACCACAAAACATAAGTATCAAAACCGTCATAACGACTCGTAATAACTTCACATTTGACAATAAACCAAATATACAATAGGATCTTGATTATAGCTTGTGTATTCGTAAAACCAAATTCAATTTGAGAAATTTGAGAATTGGTGAAAAAAGGGTAAAAATTTAGGGTTGTATGTATTTTTTAATGCCACATTATAGAAAATATTGTCCAAAAATAAAAATGTAAAGGGTGAACAACCCTTATCACTTAGGGGTATGAAAAATAGATACTAGCTGATTCTGAGACCTACTGAATATGCATATAAAATGTGGTAAAAATCGGTAAAGCCGTTTCGGAGGAGTAAAGTAACTAGCATTGTGACACGAGAATTTTATATATATATAAAAGAAGCTATATACCTGTATAGCTTTTGGGAGTCGAAGCTGCTCGCGTCCGTAGGCTTTACCCTAGTTTCCCTACACGTGACTCCTGGGTGGTGCTAAACGAGCAGCAGCGAGGTAGTAAGGCGTCGGTGCCCGTCTGGATCGCGACCACATTGCATGGGTGTAAAGACCGTCATAGTGACCAGTTTCGGCTTGTCGCGTTGCGGGATCAGCTTAAGTATATCCAGTGGCTCATATACCTAGAGACCTTCAGTCGTGGTATACGAGGGCCGACATGACGATGTAGACTATCAATGGATTTTCATCCTTTGATAGTCGCTTTCGTTTTTGGACTGCACTGTACTTACCATCAGGTGCTCTGTAGTCACTATGTCGAGCCAGTGTAAAAAAAAATATATAGAGATGTAAATCCTAGCTTTAGTCCACGAATCCGAGTCGCAATTGACCATGTTTTTCTATTGGCACAGATCTTAAGAAGCCTTTTGCTGTATCACCAAGCTCTACGTCAGTGGAAGCGGGGTCGGCAGCGACACTCCGCTGCGGTCCCCCCGCCGCAGCCCCGCCCCCGCGCATCTCCTGGCTCAAGCACGGCTCCCCTCTACAGCAAGATCACAACGTCCTCATATCTGCTGAAGGAAACTTGCTTATATCCAGAGCCACTTTGCAAGTATGTATTGTAATATTTTGCTTTGAAACATCTCAAGCGTAAGGTCAGCATTTAGGATGCCAACATCCCGCCACGCGCTCGATTTTACGGTTATGTAGCTCAAAAGGAAAAGCCTAAGCTTTGTAGCAGCATCAATGAAGATTTAAATTTAGCGATTGTTAAAACTGGACGTTTTCGTGCATAAAAAAACAATGCGCTCAGGTTTGCGGAATCACATCTATACGGTAACTCATATCCCGTCTAGGACTAAGAATTTCTCTAACTCTAGCTTTTACCAAGCTATTGAGCTGTGAATCGGCCGTCCATTTACCATATTTACACCGTTATTTGATATTGATTCATATAAACGAAGCGAGAAGGGGTATTTTTGCAGGCCAGCATAATCACTGTGATTTTACTGTTGATAGTTGCAGTCGTTTATTGGAGTGCTCCACGCTTACCATCAGACATAGTATGGTCACTATCCTAAGTTTTTTTTTAACTGACTCGACACAGTGACTGCACCATACCTGATGATAAACATGGTGCAGTCCAAAAAACGCCAACGACTATCGAAAGGTAAGAAAAAACCCATCGGTAGTCGCAGCGATCATGCCGGCCTGCACAAATGTCTCTTCACGCTACGCTTAAAGGATCCCATATAGTATGATGTGGGACAATAAAGAAATAAGTATAGTTTAACGCTAAATAGCGATTTATATAGGTTTAAGCTAGATTTAATTTGTGATGCATACCGCTTTTAATTCTCATAAAGTTTATCTAGTACATACGGTGTTTGTTCATCTAATCGTTTAAAATCATTAAAGGATAGCGCATGCTGTTAATATGGACCAACATCTGGTCTGCAGGCTCCAAGTGCATAGTTCTCACACCACTTAGTTACAGCTAACCATACTTAGTTTACACTTAACGCGTTTTATAATGGTTCCAACTCATTGGCGTATGCGACTGCCAACGTATTGGTTAAGCATTGGTTTTAAAGTTTATTGTCCTGAAAAAAAAAATAGAGTTTGTTTTGCACATAAGATAACATAAAACAAAACAGTATAGGTAAATCAACATAGAAAACAACAAAAGCAAATACTCTGTATATAGGACATATATAAGTATATTTACTTACACACTCATAGCATATACTATACATTATTATTTTTAATATACAACGTTACTGGTAACTAACGCAAAACCTCTTAAAGGTAACTTAGGTACATCAAGACTAACAACTTTTGTTCTATGACTTTGGCCAAAACTTAACACATCCTAAGATATATATTTTTTTAGTTTTAGAGGGGATTTCTATCAATCGTTAGCTCTATGTTTAAAGTTCAGTCAGCTGATGCTACGAAATCGTCTGCCCCAGTTGCATCGGGCCACCTTTCAGAGTGTTAAGAAGATCAGAACTCTGAATTTGATTTATTAATTTTTTTTGTATTGGGGAAAAAGATTTAATTATAAAAAGTCGTAAAACAAAAGTTGTCAGTCTTGATATACCAAAGTCACCCTTAAGAGGTTTTGCGTTAGTTACCTGTATCCCTGTATAGATAGATGTAAAAATGCATATAGAATAAAAACAAAAACAAATTGGAACTACTAAATATAATGGCTATATAGTGGCGGATTATAAACCGGATTATATGCACAATATGCTGCACACACATTAACAAGAAAATACAGCAATTGTCTTCAACATCCTCATAAAGCAATAACCATAAAAATTAGAAAAATGCGGACAGCCCTCCGCTCCAACCTATCCAGGGCGTTGCGTAAATACTGGGAAAAACCGTCCCAAACATGCGAACATTTTAAAAAATATAATTATAACCCCTTCTACACTGCTCGTCTAAGTTTCTAACATCTATTGGCGAATATGTGTGCCAATAGTGGACAAACTATTACCAACGCGGTGTGTGTACGACGCAAACTGCTTTCAATTACTCCATTATTACTTCAGTTGATACACGCGCGTGTTATAAAGTGCCTCAGTTTCGCAGTAGCATGCATTTCCTCGCGGCAATAAATCACATCCTTCTTTTGGCAATTAATACATTATTAAAGCTAATTCAGTAATTTAAAATACTTTAATCAATTGAGGCAGCCGTAATAAGTCGTACATTTATGTATCCTCTACTAAGGAGTGTTGTACCAGCAATTTAAATGTAGGTTTAAGTTATATAAAACGATATTTAGCGTTAAACTGTACTAAATGCTGCTATATAACTGCAAGGAAATATTATCTTTTTTTGTAACTCGTGGGAAAATCCTGCATTGGACCATCAGGGCCGATATGAAGGCAGCTACTTCAGTGTATTTGACTCATTCTGACTAAAAAGTCTTGCGGTGTCCTACCAATCACTCCATTCGGGCCTGGGAAACCAAATTCTTCCAGAGGCGAACAGCTTGTTTAGGATTCATCTCTAAGAAGTGTGGGCATAGCGCCCACTCCTCCAAACCTTTTTACGGGCGGCGTGCCAGACACTGAGTATCTCCTCCCTCTCATCCAGGCATCAGATACTCTTAAGTCAACTACTCGGTAGGGAACATTGTCCAGTTTTGACAACTGTTTCAATTTACATCATTATTAAGGTACAATCAAACCGCTTCAATTTAATATATTTTTATGCAATTTTAAACTAGATTTAATTTGGTCATGCAAGCTGTTCTTAATTGTATTTAGCAGTTAAAACGCCGTCATATCTAGAACAAGGATATTAATCATCTTGAATAATAAAATAAAAAAGTTCGAGTTGAAAACAAACGCCAGATGTGTTAAACCCAAGTACTCGTTTTAATAAATAATTTAATGGCTAATAAATTTCGTATGAAATATTACGGCCTCGTGAACGGTGACCGCAAAACTAAACAGTGATTAAGAGCTTCTCCCTGGAAGCTTTTTACGAACAGATGTCAATGTGTCAGATTTAGTAATCAATTCATGGTGCGCAGCAGTTTGTTTTTCATTCTTACAACCCTGGTGGTCTTGATCAACTTGCTTTTATCATAGAAAAGATAACATTAGTAAATACGTCTGAATCCGCAGAGAAGCTACTTCAATGAGCGTTTTCTACCGTCTGTATCATGGCGAGTGTTCTGAAGAGGTGTTTAACCTTGTTCCGCCCTCTCCCTTCCTGAATAGAACCACGCGCGCGGGTTTGCGGCGTCACAGCTATACGGTATCTCACATCCCGGCTAGGACTAAGAAGTTTCCTAACTCCTTCTTTTGCCGAGTCGTTTGGCTGTGGAGTTATCTTCCGGCGAGCGTGTTCCCACCATCCTATGATATGTGATCTTTTAAACGTAGCGTGAAGAGATATTTGTGCAGGCCGGCATGATCGCCGTGACTACCGATGAGTTTTTCTTGCCTGTCGATAGTCGTTGGCGTTTTTGGGACTGCACCATGCTTACCATCAGGTATGGAGCAGTAACTGTATCGAGTCGGTATAAAAAAAACTTGAAGTTGTCCTTTTAAGGGGCACACATTTTAATAACAATAAATAAAAAAATGTTGATCACTCATGCATTTAAATTGAATCTAAATTGTTTCACAGAATTCATTATTTTACTATTTTAATTTTTTCTTACTGTTTTGATTGTAAATAAGATTATATATTACAATTTTGAGTGGAACAAAAATACATTCGACACTTCACGACACGATATATCGTAGGGTGTGCAACAAACTTTCCACTTCATTAAAATTCTTGTGCAAACCGTCAGGACATGGAAGCGTATCTTACGAAGAATTATTTGTTTTGACTCACAGTGACTGCGACTAATTAGTTGCCTCCACAGACGTATATTAATTGCGACACAAGTCGCTGTCGGGTCGCGTTGTCTTTTTGTCGCGTCCATCTCACCTTACAAAGGGCGGCGGTCTAAGCTAGTGCTAATTTGAGTTCATTGAGAGTCAGGGGGCTATTTTTGTAATACAGAAATTTGAGATATGCTTATGCCTGGACTGGAGGTTTATTTGTGGCAGAAACCAAAGCTGATTAATCGACCATCATCATAACCTTCAACCTAAGCTGGAGCTTTTAAAAATCCTAAAAATGTAGATCATGGTTTACTAAATGATTGAAGAAAACATTTAATCTTTTTTTTTTACACTAACACGGCACAGTGACTACATCAAACCTGATGGTAAGCATGGTTAAGTCTAAAAAACGCCAACGACTATCGAAAGGTAATACAAACCCATCGGTAGTCGCAGCGATCATGCCGGCCTGCACAAATATCTCTTCACGCTACGCTTAAAGGACCACATATCATAGGCTGGTGGGAACACGCTCGCCGGAAGACCATTCCACAGCCCAACGACACGGCAAAAGAAGTAGTTAGAGAACTTCTTAGTGTTAGCCGGGATGTGAGATACCGTATAGATGTGACACCGCAAACGAGCGCGCGTGGTTCTATTCAGGAAGGCAGAGGGTGGAACAAAGTAGTCTAAATAGAAACTAATCGTCACCAGTCACAACTAAAGTAAATACAAATAAATGATACGTAAGGAAAAGCAGAAATTAAAAAAAATTGCAAATAAAATGAAAATTCTACGTCGTCGCAGACAAGGACCCTGACTCAGCTTGTGCTATAGAGCACTAGACTCTGAAGATAAGGAGACAGCTCAAGGGTCGACACATTCATCAGCAAAGAGTCCTGCTTGGAGAGAAGCATCAGGCTCCGAGCCTGAGGGGGTCATTGCTTAACTAAATAGCTCAAATGGTGGCATGCGTGCTTCCACGCACCACTGGGCAGAAGAGAGGTGTGTCCCGCTTTCTCCTGTATTTAGAGAGGGACCCTTACGGGCTGGTAGCACGGCGGGCTTGCAGTTGTCTACTCTTGTTCCCGGAGCCCGCCGCATCGACTGTAGGAGCACCTCGAGGGTTTTAATTGGTAGAAGTCCGGCACACAGGAGCCACCTGACGGTGCATGAAGGAATTCCTCCAGGACACCAAAACAAATAAAAACTCTGAAGATTGGTACTAAGGTTCTACTCTACAGTTACTTCTGGTATATCTTGCCTAGGGAACAAATTTATGGTAACTTTGGCTACAAAAAATCTACAAAACGAGAGATACTCGAATAACACTCATATATCTCCAAAAATTCAACTAACGTCGCAGTCATTACGAAATTGCCAACACCTCCGCGTATCCCGTTACATGACCGCAATGAGTGACAGTGGAAGCAATTAATCCATGTCTGGTACTGCCTTCTAATTAGTGTGCGCTTTGTAGCGGAAACCGGAGTTGTAACGAGTTATTTGCGATTGTACTGTTCTCGGGTATGCGATAGAAGTAATGTTATGTAAAATTCTCTTTTAACTTGAGATTTTTCTTTAAATCGTTGTAAACGTTGATTAACTTAATAAATTTTATACTCCGTAAAATGGAGTATATTCATTAGAGCAATCGAGGTAGAGCACCATCATGTTTAAATATGTCAGGGAAACGTACCAATTCAAGTAAACCTATAATCACAGAATTATAAAATATAAAGACACTCTAAAAGTGTACCCAAAAATATTATACACATATTCTAAAATAGAACAACATAAAATGTCAACGATCTGTCGAAAGTTTACGGGACGAAATCTCTGGATTTTAATGAAATTATACGGATTCTGCCGTATCTGTATCAACGAATGCTACGGAGTTAAAGAAAAAACGATAGAATAAGATTAAATAAGCTTAAGAAAACTTTATAAATATGTTGCTTTATTTATATCCGCGCATTTTGTACTAAACTACCATCTTTATATTGTAATATCATAGATCTGCAAGCCTTTGTTGCTGGCCAAGTGAGGGTCATTTTCGAAGTAATTTTTTGCAAAGAATCCAATTTTGGTGTCAGAATTACTCCATCTCGTGAGGTTTTTAAAATATCTTAACCCAAAAGTGAGAAAAAAGGCGGTTTTTTATTATATTAGCACTAATGTAAAATTGTGAATTATTTTTTTTACGAGTTTTAGTCAGTTTAAAGTACTACTCTTACGCTTCCAAATCCTTATTTTATATTTAGAAAATCTTTCTCTTTCCTCTAAAATATCGGCAATTGAAGCTTAGTACTATGTTGATTTCTTTACTCAGACCAACATTTGATCTAAGCTGATGCCACTAAGATGGCACTAGGCAACACTTATTATTTCTAAAATGATGATCAGTTGGTCAACAAAAATCGCAACCCATATTTGTCACCCAATACAAAAAAAAAAATTCGCCATAAGATTTAGGGATATGCCCATGGTAGCGTGTCGCCCAGATTCAGGCGTGAGCGGTAGGCGATGTGTTCCCGCACACCGCTCCAATGACAAATCAAGGAGATGAGGGGAGGGTGGCACTTTACACCACTCTCCCCGCTAAATGTGTTAGGTGTATGCGGGGGGTGGCGACTATTTAACCACCCCCTGCTAAGTAGGCGGCGCCTGCTGAAGGCTAGACGTCGCCGGGTGCCGAGGAAGATGGCTCAGCCTTACCCTTGGAACTCGGCAGGCGGGAGAGGGAACACTCCAGGGATTTTAGTCGGTGCAAGTCTGACATACCGGGGGGCAACTCTCATCGCCCCCTGAGGTCCGTTAGGGATTTTCCCCGCGTTAAAAAAAAAGCGATATTCCCATGTTGAGAGACAATGCTTTGAAAAATGTGATAACAATAGGTGATATTAATGCACTGAAAACTATTGAAAAAAGTTCATATGGGGATTTGGTCATTTTAAATAAAATCTCGGTTTTTATCGGTTGGAAGTGAAGTGCGAATATTAATACTTGCAAAGATTAAAATAAAAATGATTCCGGAAAAAATTACATTAATGTTTTCTTCATCAACAGGATATGGCAAATTACAGCTGCGTTGCAGAAAACATAGCTGGGAAGAGAATTTCAGAACCAGCCCTCCTGACTGTTTATGGTAAGAATACTTGAAAATTGAAACAAATGAGTAATCATAGAATAAAAGGTTTAGATTTGAAGCATTAAAAATGCCACTTGACTTATTAATCATAATGCACGATTTACTAATGCACTATTTACGTCTATGGTTGGAACTAGCATAAGCTTAATTCTAAGATCCCTAAAGAAACAAACTAAGGTGTCTGAAAGTAAAAAAGCTATCAAATTATGTAACTTCTAGTAAATATTTATGTAACCACATCACGATGTTATTGTTCTTAAATATTCTGAACCATATGCGGCTAACCAGACATAATTCTTTTTCAACCTTTGCTCAATCATTGCTGTGTATTAAATATTCATCTTCCGTTTCGTCATTAGTTGTCCATAGTTTCTGGTATTGAGATTCTTTACCAGTTCTTCAGTTCTATTAATCATAAATTAAATAGTCAAAATTCCAGAGTATTTAACTAGTGGAATATAACATATTGTCTCTCTCATCAATCGTTGACTTTGGAGGAAATGATCGATATATCTGATAGATGCATTCACTTAGGATAATCCTATCCTCGCGATATGTCTCCAATTGTTGAATGCTTCCGTGTACCGTAACGTTGGACTATAAAGATTTTTGTCATAGTTTTTATCAAATCTGCTCAAAGCGTATGTGAATACATGCTCGCTTGATTTCCACTTACGATATTTATGACAAAAATTAGCATGTATGCTCCTTTGACCATACTTCGTGACCTGGAATTCGATGATCGAAGGACTAAATGCGGCTCGAAGATTGCAGTTTGGTCACCCTGTTATAAACAGTTGGTTTCCTTAGATTACTCTCTAAGCCGTACACGTTGTCAGTTTACTCGTAGAGCTTGGGAAGGAATAATATTAACAAACAAATAAACGTATTGACCTAGTTCGTAAGCTTGCATGTTTACAATGGATACCAGACAAAGATATGCATTACCTCAATACATATACCTAGTTCGTGATAAACGAATATGCCCTTCATAGAACAGTTTACCGGTATCGGGACTGGATCCTTCAGCGTCATTACAAATTGCGCTATTAAGCCGTCGAATAAACAAAAAAATATATATTCTTGAGCCATTATCGCCTTTACATCCAATGCCCGAACATCAACTTTATCACCGCAATTGATCTTTCAGCCTATCTACCCACGCCTTTATATAATAGGCGTAAATGGACAGTCATTATTACTATCTGTCCTACGTTCGCTTGGTGCTAAATACGATTTCTCATCAAATTACCGACAGAAACCCATCAGACAATGTAACAGCGAAATGAGCCGTTTCATTATTTCATATGCAATTTACAAGACAAGCGTAGCCGCGTTTAGACATCATTTCAGCCTCGCTTATGGCTAATAACTATCTTCAGGCAAAGATCAAAGGCCAGACGCCGATGGTCCTCAATTATAATATGCACGGGCGCATGGGAGGGATACTTTAATGGTTAAGATTATTTTTCTTGAAAAACAATATAAATAAATACATATAATATTTAGCAACACACAAATTATAGAGGTTCATGCAATTTCTTTAATATAATTTATTTCTGAATTTAAAGATGCTTCTACATAATAAAAGTTAATGATAAAACCGTTCAAAAACATATATTTGCTATCACTGGTGTACTGTGCTTGTTAAAGTTTTAGTTTCTTTGATCATCTTATAGTATGAGAATAAAGCTAGTCAAGAAACAAATGAGCCAATCGTATAAATTTTATACAAGGTACGTGATCAACAGTATCGTATTTTTAATTTTAGGCAAGGCCCAAAATTTCATTTATGCGGGACGCCTGTGGTTTAGAATTGTTTCAATTTACTTCAGTATCTATAATTTGAATGATCGAATTAGAATTATCAAAGTATGTTTTGTTTACGAATCTATAGTGTTGTCCAAAGTTTTGTTGTTTGGCATCATTATTAAAATTAACGCAAAAGAATTTCTTTGATAACTTTATAATGTTAAGAAATCGTTGATTACAAATCGTGTAAAATTAATTCTAAACCCAGTAAATGCTAGTTCTGGTCAACAAATTTCAACTGAGAGTGTTAAGGGCAATATTAAATCGATATTATTCATTGCAGAATGCTTTAACCTAGCCCACACTCGCCTACGCGTAGCTGCGGCGCCTAACCGATACCAATCAGCACCTATGACTTGGCACGTACGAAGTTATGGTTTTCAGTCTACCCAGGACTAATATGACTGCGAGTCCTTGTATGTCATATTTAATCGTATGACTCATCTCTGGGGAGAACTCAATGTTCTAGTCTGTTAGAAACTAATATTTATACATCTTCAACAGCGGTAACTTGATTTGATAATTATAAACCCACTGAATTTCAGAAATTAATATTTTAATTGGTACTTTAAAAAAAATAGTACGTAACCTCTTGTTCATAGAATCCCATTATAGAACCTTGAATTTGAACCTTATTTTCCCTAAATCTAATTGGAACTTTGTATAACTCCAATTAGCTTTATCAATAAAATATATTTCTTCATGTAATTTCTTACTCTACACTTGAGTTTGAATTGCATCGCAACAGAACTGTTCTATGAGAAATAATATGATTTACTTAATAACATAAGGAAATTTTACCGTGACCTGTAACGGAGCCCTCCACGAAATCCAGCGCTGCAGACTTCCTCTGTGGCTTTAAGCTGATGGAGGTCCCATTTTCGCCATGTTAATATGTTTTTGTTTTTTCTTTTGTTTCTTTATGTTGTTGTCTTGTAACAGAAATGTTTTGCTTTCAGAACTGCTTTTGCAGAAACAGAAATGCTTTTGAATTTCTAGTATTTTGTTAGTTTGTGGTGAAAATAAATATATTTCATTTCATTTTTCATTTCATTTCATTAACGGGAATCGTCACTGACGAACGGTTATATTAAAATTGGAATTGTAGTTCTTTAAGATTGCAATTCTAAGATATCACCAAAAGAGTAATAAGTAAAAACATCCAAAATTATATAGTATTCTAATTTAGTATGGATTGAACAAAGTAATGTAAATAGGCATTCAAACAGGCCGACAGAATAATTTTAAGGTCCTTTGAAAGAATCTTACCATTACAGAAACTTCTAGGTTTTCCTGTCGAAATATGCTTGCCAATATAAGCCTCTCCCGATTTATACTTTAATGTTAGCATCATATTTCGCATCGGCATATGAGACATATTCATTCATAAATAGCAAAATTTAGAGGTAACTTTCTTCAGTATATAACAAAAGATATAATGGTAATAGAAATTGCTTTTATACAATTTTCTGTGTTTTAACAGTCGCTTTTCTTCACACTATCGTAAGCTTCGCGCCCAGAAACGGATAAAAAACATAATAGCTTTACAGCCCAACCGATTACTTTTATTATAGACCTTTAAATTCCCATTGTGTCTGTGTCTCCGGGACCGCGGCACTTACGTGCAAATTGGGCCATATATCGTCATTATCACGAAACCGTGGGCGGGTGTCGTCTGTACGTGTTTTTTATAACCTCATACAATGTTATAATGGTTTTGATTGTTTAGTGACAGCCTTTTTCAACTTTAAATGAATTTCCCATTATTTTGGTTAGATATATTTACACAGCACCCAGTAGTCTTGAAAGACTGGAACTATCAAAAGACAAAGATTCCATATTTATCGCTGTAGTCGTACCGTATTTATATGCTTAAATCTCTCTTAACTCTAATGAAGAACCAGAAATAGTATCAGTTTTGGCTTGTCGCGTTTCGGAATCAGCTTGTGTTTATCCAGTAGCTCATATACCTAGAGACCTTCAGTTGTGGTATATGTGGGCCGACATGACGATGTAGACTGTCAATGGATTTTCATCCTTTGATAGTCGCTTTCGTTTTGGACTACACTGCACTTACCATCAGGTACTCTGTAGTCACTATGTCAAGCTAGTATAAAAAAAATAGTAGCAAGGAATACATAGAATGGAAGTACATTGATCGTTTTTAAATATGTAGAAGAATATTGTAATGAATCCACGAAAACATCTTCTAATGTTGACTTTAAAAGAGTAACGAATAATTATTTTAATTCTAACAATACAACTACATAACTTTTCAAAAAAATATCTACCGAAAATTTAAAAAAATCAATTAAAAAGATATAAAATTAGAAATAATGTGTTAAAATTTGTTTACTCTCATACTCTTATCCACCTCTTTATCAAGTTTAGAAATAACTCAAATCATCATGAGGTCGCATTTTATTAAACATGTGGGTTCCAAACCACGTGTACGTTAATTTTGTTTTAAGATATTTTGAGATTTAGACCACAGCGGTAGCCACAAAGCTTACTTCAACAAGGTCAAATTACACCAAGCGACATTCCTAGAATCCATCACATAGAAATTAAGTTACAGTAAACACAGCTTAAATATTATCATGCAAATTTAGTTGTTTCTTCATTCAACATAATTATAGGTACTTGAGGTATATTATTATAATTATCTTTACTTTGATAGGTTAATGACATACGAAGCCTCATGTACAATCAATGTTTGTTGATAGTATAACATAAGCAATGATTGGAGTAACGGTATAACAATTTATTTTTAAAATAATTATCTGATTGTGGATAATATTAATAAAATTAAATCTATAACTAATGTTTAGGTGATAAAAGTACTTTGAAGAAATAAAAAGTAAAATCAACAAATGAATGTTAATTATTCAAATTATTACATAGCTTTAACAATTTATATTTCAATATATCAAATAAATGTAAATTCACTATAGTAAATAATTTATGATCGTATAGAAACTAGTATTTTATCATAGAAGAGACATAGAAGTCAATACATGAATTTATATAAAACATAATATATGAATACATCACCATACTGGTATTAAATTTGAAAATTATCCCACAGATAGTAAAAAGCCTCAAAATGCATTACCATAGAAAAACTATTAATAAATGGTAGGTAAAATTATCTTTTCCGAAATTGAAATGAAAATAATTTATATGCAACCATTAATTGATTTCGAAATTGAGTTATCATCGAAATTGATGGCAAGCGATATAAGCATGGAAGTGTGAGGAATGGACAATATTAAGTTTTATTATCGTGAAGGTGCCAGAGTCTGATTTGAAAGTCAAATGGATTCTTTCACTCGAGTATTATATTTCGTTTATGGATTTATTATTGGCTGACTCCTGCGGCTCTTTAACAACAACATTTTAGAGGTATTTCCTGATAAAGCTATGGAGTATGGATATGATTCAGTGTTTCTTGTCTTTGATCAAATATTTCATCTATAATATAAGAATGAATCGCTAAACGTGTTGATAAGCGCAATACTCGAGAAAGGCTGAACCGATTGGGCTAATTTATTTTTTGTTGTATTTGTGTATAAGCGCGAAACTCGAGAACGGCTGAACCGATTTGGCTGATTTCTTTTTTGTTGTGTTTATTGAAGTCTGGGGAATGTTATTACGGAGGGAAAAATTAAAAAAAATTGTCTGAAAAAGTCTAAAAACACCACTTTTCTATATTCTCATACAAAATATTCGTAATAATATTTAAAAGTCAATGTCAAATGTCCCGAATAGCAAAATAAGTATAAAAAAAATAAAGAACTACTGTTAGGCGGTACGAAGTTCGTAGGGTCAGCTAGTTGGCATATAAATTCGTGTCACAATTATTAAAACATGAAAACGTAACTATAATATAACGTAAGAATATTAAATCAATGATTAATGGCAGATTGCTATGTTCAAATATATCTGATACTTATGAAATTGTTATTTATATGTATTGTAAATATGGGTGTGATGTGTAAAGTATATACGAGAGCTGATATAGATCTAGCAGTATAGGAGGATAAAAGTATAGAGTTAAAAGTTGATAGGATAGAGGTACAATTGAATATAGATTAAATAATACACAAGGATTTAACAATACAATAATCTTACTTTCGTGGTTTTGTTTACTATTAGTGTTTTTGGATTTTTGTATACAGGGTACACCCCAATCTCAAATGGAGCAACAATTAGCATGAAATCTTATAATTCCTTTTTCATATTTAAGTGTTGCAATATTTGTTATCTCGCTAATTGTTTATTTTATAATAAATGAATCAATGGCTAAATTAAGAGAATGTTCTACACTAAATTTATAATGAACTTGGAGGGAACCGTGTTACTGGAATTTCATTCTACAATTGGTATGCCAGATAGAAAATTATATAGAACAGATTTGTCGTTGGAGATTGATAAGTTCTTAAAATATGGATATCTCAATATGTGATGATGTAAGGTACAGACTTAGAATAGAAATATAAGCACCAGACCAAACGATTCTTTGAAAATTTTTGAAGGACTGATTTCCTGACCCATCATAGGTCTCATCAGTGATCCCGTGTGGAATGTCTTAAATGTATTATTACAATAATCACAGAGTTGTGACCATAATTCGTGAAGCATGTGGCTTCGGCCGTAATTCGAATGAATTTATGTGTTGCCTAAGCGCTACCGTCCACCATTAAACATAATTTAGGCGGCGTCCGCAGTTATGTTTGTATAATTGTTATATATTACACTAATATATGTTAAGGAACACATGAAAGGAGATTCTCTTAGCATATTTTTGTAGTAGCTAAAGAGATAAGTGAATAATCCGTCCTATTTACGCACTAATTTAACACTTTGAATAATAAAATTGACTGCCCCAACTGCTCCAAAAATTTTCATTTAGAGCCCCCCTCGAAAAATTCTAGACGAGCCGTTTTTTTTTCACCCACCTTTTAAACGAACAAACCTCGGAGTCAACAGTGCTTTGTGTAGATTGTCTCGGGCCTACAATCTTTTTGGAGATTCGGTTGATTTATTTTCGGACTCCATGCCGGGATTCAGGAGAAAGGTTGTTGAGAGATGCACAAACGAATATTCTTAATATTAATTACCGTTAATATAATATGATATAATATAATATAGTATAAATAAACAGCCCATTCTGACGTATGTTGTGACGTATGCCTTAATAGGAACTGTACATTTTTTATTGTAACTGTGTATACATGTTGTGGAAATGAATTATTGTACCGGGCCACTGGCAACCCTATAGAAAGTAAACAAACAAATAAATAAATGCTTACCAACCTTACAGTTATTAGCTGTTTGGATCTATTCAAAACGATCTCGGTAGATTTCAATCATCTAACGACCAGCATTAGGTGGTATGACTTCTACATCTGACACAATCGTGACCCTGGCTTGTTTGGGTGCAAAAAGTCACTGCTTTTCAGTAACTGATATCTCTACTAGGATTAAGAAATTCTCTAACTTTTACAATTGCCGAGTTATTCAGCTGAGGAATGAAACTCCGACGAGCGTGTTCCCACTATGATATGGAATTCTTTAAATAAACCGTGGATAGATAATTGTGTAGACCGGCATTATCACTTCCAATGTTCATAGGTTTTTCTTTGCCGTTGATGGTTGTAGTTTTTTTTAGTACATCAGGCGTGTTGTGGTGAGAATAAATAAAAAATACTTTTTCATCATTTTGCCCAGATATATTATGCAAACAATAAGACATCTAAATCCTCAGGTACATATAAGCTAAGGTAAGCTAGGCCGGGAGTTAGGATCGGCACGCGAACTTGCGTGCTCGTCAGTGTGGCACGCGCAGATCTCAAACCCAGATACCGGCACATACAAGCGACTTCCTTTTGTTCTGTTTGTTTTATAGTTTGGATCTTGATAACCGGTTTTGTTAGGAATTATTGCCTTGTAAAAATTTTTGTTTACCTGACCTCGATTGTTGTTTAGTTTTTTAGATCAATCTTTAATTTCATGGTAAAGAGTCGGTTATCATGCAAAATTGCTTTTACAGCGACTTAGCAAAGTAATTTTACTTTTAAGAAATATGGAAAAGTGCAATCTAGTTTGGATTCCGGCTGCCACTGGTCCGTAACTGCAACTCAGCAGTCTCTCACACTCTCATTCAGGCTGTGATGTATTTACGTAGAAAGGTGTTCGATGTAGGTGACTGCTCAGCGCTATCATCTGTCACGATCGTGAGATTGACTTGCCGCCTAATGACATTGCGCTGTCACCTATATCGGATCCATACAGAGCGTTATCCTACCATAAGAAAGTCTTGATGGTAACTGTTCAGTCTAAATGAAATATACAGTGTTGAAATTTTTTTGTTTAGTTTTTTTGGGTGAGCCAGGGCAGAATCTTGCATAGGATTATCAAGATTACCATGAGGGAAACGACCCTGGTGTGTCATACTCCTATTAGCTAAAAACATCACCGTGGTGTCCCTCAGCTCGCTTCCATCTGGGCCAGGGAGTTCATATCCCTACAACAAACTGACGATGTAGCCTTTCCTATAATCTATCTCTGGCAGGAGTTACAGTAGTGAGCTCACCCTCAAGATCTATATATTAAGCTGCATTGTAATACATATACGCACCACCTTCGTCTCATTCAAGCTGCACACTACCTCAAATTTTCTGCCCCGCTAGCATTATAGATATTTTAACTGGTAGTGATCGCGTCTTCGACGCTGATGAAGCACTTAAGTCGCTCCTAATGAAGGTCAAAATGAAACTAATAAATAAACGCGTTTGCATAATAAATGTATAATAAATGTATGTTCCCTCTTCTTTTAAATGCACCCAAATCCTAAACTAAGTTAATACATGTAATTGTTGGCAAATATTATTAAATAATATAAACATGCAAGCCTATTTTAGGGTTATATCAATCTATGTCTATTTGCATAATTATCATTATTTTTACATCATGAAAAAACCTTTAAAATTAAATTTAAAAAGCTGCAAGCTCCTAGACTAGGTGAATTATTTAACAATTATAATGTTACCAAAAATTCGACGAAACACCGTAACGTGTGCGTGTAGTAAATTACACTTGTAATTATTTATTCTATTTATATAAAACCAGTTTATTTTTCAACATAAATCCTCTATACATTTATAAAACACGTATTTATATAAAAAAGAAAGAGGTTTTTATTAAATACGTTAAAAAACTAACCACAGAAATATACTTTATAATTAAGAGCGGTACAACGAGCAATGGGGTGCGCAAGGGGTGGTCTATCAAAGACCAGAAACTAATCGATGTAAATTTAATCGTCATTTCATAGAAAGCTTTTGATTTTGGACATGGAGATAAAATGAGAAATAAGATAGTTATTATCACGACAATCATCCTTTAAAGGGAGAAAAGAGATTTAGATAAGAAGAGAAAGCACGCAGCTGGCCTTCCGTCATCGTTGGAAATAGCAGTAGCAGGAGGAGTGAGGTTAAGACGTTTTATATTGGGAAATGTTAGATGTTACTTGCGAGGTGGTAGGGCGTCGGTGCCCGTCTGGATCGCGACCACAGAACATGGGTGTAAAGCCCGTCATAGTGACCAGTTTCGGCTTGTCGCGTTTCGGGATCAGCTTGTGTATATCTAGTAGCTCATATACCTAGAGACCTTCAGTCGTGGTATACGAGGGCCGACATGACGATGTAGACTATCAATGGATTTTCATCCTTTAATAGTCGCTTTCGTTTTTGGACCACACTGTACTTACCATCAGGTACTCTGTAGTCACAATGTCGAGCCAGAGTAAAAAAAAAAAACTTCAAGTAACAATTCTGTGAAGTCGCGGGCAAATACAAATTGTTTATAAAAATATAGAAGTGATCACTTTATAAGAATATTAATGCAAATCCTATTAAATTATACTTTAGTATATATTGAATGGAATCCATTTGATATACTAACTTTTCGTTTTGTAATAAGTGGCAATCATGGCATGATCTTTTATTATTAATTTAATAAATTGGTTACGCCTACTTGTTTAGGTATTTTTATATTATACGACACGATTCAGACACGATATTAATGATAATTATATACACTGTTTACCAGTTTTACAGTTCGTATTTAATGTTTATTTTAATTATTTAGTAAACTTATAAGTTTAATGTTGAATGTTTTATGTTAAAAGCTGTTTTGTTTTTACCAAATTATTCGATGTTTTTTAGTGAAATCTGTTTTCAATTAACCCTTTCTGGTAGAGGTGCAGAGAACACCTCTTCTGGCCTCTCTGCGTCGCGACCATATCTCATCCAGGCAGAAACATTCCAAAATCTACAATCCGGTTAGGTTATAACCTCCTATCTCCTTGGAAGGCATTCCTGTTCACAAAGAAACGGATATATTTTGACGATATACTGTAATTATTATTATTATCAATATTTTTATCATTTCTAGTAACTATATAAATAACAATTAAAAAAACAGCTGCCATAGAGATCTCCAATATATTTGTAATGGACTCTTTGACACCATAAAAAATGCGTAAAAAGAAAATAAAAAATGTCGTGACGGCGAGCTTAAATGGTAGGACCCATTCAATAACTTTAATAATCCATTACTTAGGTTGGATTTTATGTATTCCATTAGTCCGACAACTCTATAGAACTGGGCATAGTGCAATTAACTGAGATAGTCACATTACTATAGATTAATCAAATTAAAGCAAAAAAAAGTTAATCTTGACATAAAAAAAATGTAATTGCAGTGGGGTTTGATAATTTCAATCTGCATTTTAAGCTTTCACGTTTAGTACTCATTATAAATAATTTTACGGGTCTTATGCGCGAATCAATTTACTTTTAATTACGGGTCAACGTTTCGACCTGGTTACACAGGTCATGAACGCGAGCAACTAAAGCGAAATTACTTCCACTACTCTATTTTGTTCTTGATAATTTGAATATTCACGACACACAACACATAATTAAAAGTAAGTTAATTCGCGTATAAGACCCATTAAGGTGTTTATAATTAATTTCATACTGCTTCAGTCTGAGGGCATAATATTTAGTGAAATCATCTCACGTAAATAGCATGACCAGTAAACATGATGATCATTAATTGATTATCGCTTTTTAACAATCTCCACCGTTTTTTGGACTATAGTATACTTACTGTCATATAAAGTGCGGTGTACTTACTTTTAAGTGTCATTATAAAATTAATAAAATAACAGGTCATATCTTTATCCCAACCTATCGTGTCTCAACTTTTTTTTTTTACTTGGGGAAAATCATCATAGGACCGTCTCAGCCGCACAGGAGTTTGCGCGAGACCGAGGTGTGTGTGTGACTTGTACCGACTGAAAACCCCAAGGTGACTACTTCTGCGCATTGGCGGGGACTGCGGGTCCTGTAATCAATTCGCCACAGCCCCGTCGCGCCGCGCCCGATGAGTACAAACTCGGAGAAAGATGATACCTTCCCCGATACTGCTCGTTGTATTTAGGCAGATCACGTCACAATGCCCTGCCAACTTCTCGAGGACCGCTAAACCAGTCACTCAGGGCCCCCACCCTGAGCAGCCACGACCCCAAAGACATCAGCCAACCGGTCGTGGATCGACCGATAGGCTGGGACTGATGTGCCAGGGCGGTTGCCGGCACCCTGGCGTCTCCTTCGATGGTGCCGGCAACCGCCCTGCCACATCCTGTCTCACTTGTCTTATCCCATCCAATGCCACTTCATCGAAAAGGGGTGGATCACGAAAAGTTAGTTTTAAGTGGTTCCGAAATGT
Organism: Automeris io; assembly: GCA_036320925.1. NCBI lineage: Eukaryota > Metazoa > Arthropoda > Insecta > Lepidoptera > Saturniidae > Automeris > Automeris io. The sequence continues at coordinate 1,926,525 of JAUDJH010000008.1, forward strand.
AACGGTCCTCGCTTTGCAGTGAACGGCGGTTGGAGCTCCTGGGGGCCGTGGAGTCAATGCCGTTGCAACGGCCGAGCATCCGGGGGTCAACGCCGCACCAGGACCTGCACGGAGCCTCACCCTCTCAACGGCGGCGCCCTCTGCCAGGGGCAAGCCGTCCAGAGGACAGCCGACTGCGCACCCTGTCAAAACGGTAAACCTCTTTCACCTTAGCCATTTTTCTTCATTACCCTGTTTACCACATCGACTTCTATACCCCAATATTTTACCCTAATTTTCCAATACTTGTTACGGGTTGCGTTTATTTCAGGAGATTATATAAGTAATATTTAATTCAATTTACGTGTTATTTTTTTTTAATATAAAATATTTAATTCTTGAACAGTTTTAATGCAAAAAAGGGTATGTAACCGCGTCGTTATTAAAGATCAAATGAAATAAGAACTAGTGGAATCTGGTACCTAATATAAAGATATTGGGTCTAGTTTAGGTACCAATGAACCATAATTCTGAAAATTAAATATCCGCTATTTATTGCCCGCAAATTATGTTCCGAGAAAATGAGTTGTTTCAGTGTAATTGGTATTTACCTGTTAATTTTGGAAAATTCGGCCTATGCAACTTTGAAGCTCTGTTAAATAAAAATTAGTGTCCAGTATCACTTTTTTTATTGGAATGTTTATATTGTTCTACTTAGATTTGTCTCTCTCTTCAGTAATCGCACGTCTTGAGCTATTGGCTTCTCTGCTGAAGGTGATAGTTTCAATTCTCACCTATTATAAATTGAAAGGATTAGTACAGAATGCTATTTAGCAATTAGTCCAATCAGCTCCGCATTTTAAAATTTCCCGAGACGAGGCAAAAATTACTGACCTCTTTTAAGATATTCACAAAAAATAACATTTGACCATGCATAACTTAAGACGTGATGACGTTATCTTATGAGACTTTTGAGTTCACATTTAAAATTCTAAAATAAAGGCTTGTACAAATCTATCTGTGGCTTATAGAGAAGTTACCCCGCTTATTTAGATATGTTATTCAGTGGGTATGTTGAGCGATTTGCTCGACTGCCGCCCCAACTTGACTCCCGGGGCACGGCCGCCAGCTTGTCCTCCTAAATTCGGGGCTGAGTTCAAAAATCATGCTTATTATATGTAAAAATAAACATACTATAATATGATCAAACTTTCATTTAAGATCAATACATTTTTAAATGTTACGTCTTCCTCAGATTTGAGTATAAAAACGCTTGTATAATATTTTGTAAACTCGATGAGAGAGCAGGAGCACATGGGTTTCGATGACATAGATTTTTCATATAATATTTATACTCTATTTACGCCATCTTTTTCACATTTCAACATAAGTTGGTTGTTTAGTATATAGATTTTTAATTTCAATACTTTCTCTGTTATTGCTTCCGATGAAGATGGATACGTGGAACATCAGAACTATGATAATACCCAGCAATTATTAGTCGGTAAGTGAGATAAATGTGTGTTTGTTTGTCTCGTACATCTTCGACAACGTTACTATTACATTACAAGAACAGCTGTTTAACATTTCTAACAAAACTTGTTGATATCGACAATTTTGAATATAAAAAAATATTTATAGAATTTTTGTTTATATGCAAGTTCAAATCTTTTGATAAATAATGCAATTCCATTATTTGGAAGTTAAACAATTTCATCACGCTATACCCTCTAAGGTATATATAACCCATAAAGTAGAATAACATTTTTCATAGAGTACTGTAGTAGGACGATTTCCCGAACGAGATCGGTAAACACAGTACCCAAGTGTAAACATCATAATGCTTCGCATGAGCCTTTCTAGTTTCAAGATCAGCTTTTCTCGTGGTATATGCATGCATTCCATAGCAACAGTGACTGTCAGCAAATACTCATCTCTGGAAAGTCGCTGTTATTCTGTCCATCATGTCCGTTGTAGCCACTATATCAAGCCAGAATAAAAATTACAATCGAAATTTTATGAACGGAAAGATAAAATACAGTAAGCAAAGATAATATGACACACAGACGTGTGGGACGTCAAATAAAGAGTGTTGAACTGTCGACAATTTGAATGACCCTCGGAATCTTATTGGTTTATGCGTAATGCGAAGCGTGGGACTGAAATAGCTCTACGAGTGGAATGTTTAGACTTGTTTGATTATCCATCAAACAAATAACAGGTGGAACTTACTTTCGAGAAAAGATAAATTGGCTGTAGTTATTTACACAAATTAGAATAATAATCAGAATAATTTATTACAAGTGTGTTTTATTGTGTATCCATATTTTTTATGGCAATGTTTATTCATAAATAACTTGATAACAATTGTTACATCAAGATATCCGTTGAATATAAAAGTTGTAACGATAATTTACTCTCTAAATAAATAATAAATCACCTGAATAGCTCAGCTATAAATAAAAAATAACGTTTAAATGCACGTTAAACATAAATTAAGTTTATACTGGTCCAGCTTGTGAGCCGTTTTACTTCAATCGATTAAATATTATATTTGTTCTGGAGTAGAGAAATAAATAATCTTTCTGTAACTTTGAAATCACATTTACGTTAGTCAAGGTATGAAAATTAGTAAATTAATACTTTGTTTCTAAATGGGGGTGGGTCATCTGTGTCAGAGCTAAATAAATTTTTATTAATACTTGCTAAATTGTGAAACGCCGGGCGCCCCTTGTCTCCCTGAAAAAGAAATGTTCTATTGGTATATCAAAATGAATGTTTTGAACAGTAGGATGATTTTTTGAGTGTATTAAAGGGGTCAAAACGGCGGATCGTGAAAGACCCCGTTCACAGACGGAAGGTGTGGGGAAAACGTTTACAGACAATGTGTTTAAATTAAATAAAAGGAAAACTCAATAAAATTATTAGTTTTATCACTGATATCAACGTGAATTTGTATTTTTTTTTTAACTATAAAGATATTTATAGTTGTACATTCGCTTTGCTATTCGAAAGTATAAAATTACCAAATTTAGTCACATTTTAATGAACTTTATCAAATTTCTAGTTTGTTTTAATTAATTATATTATATATATTTGGAAATGTTAAAAAACGCTGATTCCAAAAATATATTTATTACTATATCACCAAAAAATGTCGCTTAAACCAAATAGCCTTTCACCCGACGATATAATAACATTTTTAGAAATTTGGACAGTTTCTTGTTAGACGAATTAACAAACGCTATGTAACAACAAAACAAAGTAGACCAACGAGGTAGACAATAAAATCCAATCAAGAGTCGGCTGTTTGAAACCGTGAAACGTTGGATGATTGTGCCCGCTAATTGGTTACACATGTCGGGCGGGCGCGGCGGCTCGCTTGATGAACTACACGGCCGTGTGTGTTATATTAAACTCAATGAGTTAATATGAAACCCTTGGAATTACATTTTCGGTTTAAGCTTTTATGTTCCCGTATTTTTTATGAGATATTTTTACAATAAGGTTTATTTTTATATATAATTTAAAGATTCTCCGGGCTTCTAGTATATATAATTGTAAAAAAGTATTTATTTTGCCCACAATACAACACACAACATATAAAGATAGGGTAATCAAGATAGAAAATAACAAAAGCAAATGTGTCATGTGGTGTGATGATACGCCAAAGGGAAGTCAGCTCAGCAAATGCTAGGTGACCAGCGGATTCACTTAGCGCTGATTTTTAGCTGATCCCTATTTATAGTATTATTTCAACGCGCAGGGAGAAAATAATTGTTTATGGAAACACAGTTTTAGAGCCTATTTCAAAGTGTCATAGATAATGATATGTACGATACATACATACACACATATATACGCCTACACATTGTTTTTATTTTGATATTTCATCATGATATTTTTGATATTGATTTTAATGGATCTATCTCAGAACGCATAAATACTTTCCAATTTAAAACCACCGCAATGTTTGCACCTAATTGGTTGAATATATTCCATACGGAGAATGTCAGTAATTTACTAATTTTGGTATATTTTCATGAATGCACAATACTCACGGTTTAATATTACGGAACTGGTGCGGGAATAGATGTGTTTGGGCTTTAATATTAGGTCCTTACATATGAAATTGGCGTTTTTCGTACTAGTCACTTTAATCACAAATTTCTCCTCTTTGGTAAGGAATTCCAAATTCAATTTTGTACAGCTATAGACTCATGTATTTGTGCTTCGATGATCGTCATTCATTTGTTTTTTTCTTCTGTTTTTTTCTGTTTGCGTCACTCATTTTACAAAATGGAAAACTTAAAATATCGCATTATTTACGAGTACGAGTTCCGCCGTGGCACTAGTGCTGCGGAAACAACTCGAAGGGTGAATGATGTGTATGGCGGTCGTGTTGCAAAAGAAAACACAGTTCGTTTTTGGTTCCAACGTTTTCGTTCTGGAAATTTCGACCTGCAGAACAAGCCCCGTGGACGGCCTGAGACTCAAGTTGATAATGAAGAATTGAAGGCTATTGTGGAAGCGGATCCATCGCAAACCACGTCCGAGTTAGCTGCAGGCTGCGATGTTAGTGATAAAACTGTTTTAATTCACTTGAAGCAAATTGGGAAGATTAAAAAGCTTGAAAGGTGGGTACCTCACGAATTGACTGAAGCAAACCGGCAAACGCGCGTCGACTGCTGCGTTACATTACTAAACCGGCACAATAATGAAGGTATTTTAAACCGAATCATTACCTGTGATGAAAAATGGGTTCTTTACGATAATCGGAAGCGCTCAGCGCAATGGTTGGATCCTGGCCAGCCAGCTAAATCCTGCCCCAAGCGAAAATTAACCCCAAAAAAATTACTTGTAAGCGTTTGGTGGACTAGTGCCGGTATTGTTCATTACAGTTTTCTCAAATCTGGCCAGACTATTACGGCTGATGTCTATTGTCAGCAATTGCAAACCATGATGGAAAAGCTAGCGGCTAAACAACCTAGGCTGGTCAATCGCTCCACGCCACTACTGCTTCACGACAACGCTAGACCACACACTGCGCAACAGACGGCTACTAAATTAGAAGAGCTTCAATTGGAAAGTCTAAGACATCCTCCGTACTCCCCGGACCTTGCTCCAACAGATTACCATTTTTTTCGAAATTTGGATAACTTCTTGCAAGGGAAAAAATTCAACTCCGATGGGGCAGTCCAAATCGCCTTCAAAGATTTTATTGATTCCCGTCCGACTGGTTTTTTTAGTAAAGGGATCAATGAACTACCTATGAGATGGCAAAAGTGCATAGAAAATAATGGTTCATACTTTGATTAATTAAATATATTATATTAAAAAATATTCGACTTTTTGTTCCTCCCATACAAAACGCCAATTTCATATGTAAGGACCTAATATTAATATTCTTTTGAAATTATTATTTACTTTGGTTGTATAGTCTATTGTTTAGTATGTAGTATTATTGTTGTATTGTTTTGAGTTAAGATTGGAGCTACGCAGCGGTAATAAACTGTAACAAATTGTGTAAAATGTGCTGACAACCAAGATACAGGTTGTCCTAGTTTGGGTGTCAGCTGACTTTAATGTGCTGCTTTGTAATTGTTTGTCTATTTTTTTTGTATTATATCCTGGATTGATTTAATGACAAACGTGCATATCATAATAATATATCATCACGCTATATCTCTTTCGGAGTGAGCAGAGATACACTAGTGGCTGTATCCACTTTACGCTTATATATCGTGCCCAGCGTGACCAGTAGCACAGCTGATTCCCGTTCTCGCAGCACCAGTTTCCTTCACCAATGAGCATGTGATGCCTGGATCCTTGCTTAATCTAGAAAAACTAGAAATACACGCCGGGATACAAACCTATGACCGGTTCCTTATCCTCTAAACCCCCAACATACACAGACTTAAAAAAATTTCAAAAATAATGAACTGTACAGAATAACTGTACAGACTAATGAAGTTCCTAATGATGTTAAACAAAATTATACACCCCGAGGCATTAATTACACTTTTGTTTTCCTCATTAAGTGTACGATTTACAAAATGTATCTGAAAAAATAATTTATATAAGGAAAAAAGCAAAGTTTCACTGAAATTGTTATTTAAAAAACCGGCTACATTACTTTAAAAGTGTCACTAAAAGCACAATTACGTACAATTTATTTACATTCCGGGCATTTTTTAAGAAGCATTATGTTCACTCAAACGAAAATGTATTTATATTTTATGGGCAATGTTGCCAGACGTACCTCACATCCGGAAACGTATCTATTTTCATCTTTTTTTTTACACTGGCGCGACGTAGTGACTACAGAGTACCTGATGGTAAGTACAGTGTAGTCCAAAAACGAAAGCGACTATCAAAGGATGAAAATCCATTGATAGTCTACATCGTCATGTCGGCCCACATATACCACGACTGAAGGTCTCTAGGTATATGAGCTACTGGATATGCACAAGCTGATCCCGATACGCGACACGCTGAAACTGCTCACTATGACGGGCTTTACACACATGCACTGTGGTCGCGATCCAGACGGGCACCGGCGCCCTACCACCTCGCAAAAAAAATAATTATTTATTATTTATTTATTTAAATAATTTTTTGTGAATAATATTGTTTTTAGTAACAAAAAAATAATATAATATTAAACAAAACCTTCTAACATAGCTGTCATTTAAAATAATAGTTTTGAGATCAACAATATACTCCTCAATAATATAACGCCGATATAGAGCAGTTTATAAGCGACGCAGCTTATACTTTTGATATTTAAGGTTCTGGGTTCGAGTACCGGTACCGACAAACTTTTCTGTGATGTGGAGATAAGTTTATTTTGAGTTATGGGTGTATGTATTTCAGCAAGTATTTATTTAACACCGACAATACAAGCACAAACTCAGTTTGGGGCTTGGTCAGTGTGTTGTTAAAATAAATAGAAATAAAGCATTTACATACTTAAACAAACATAGTTGCTAAATAATGAACCAGGGATGTTAAATTTACTTTAAAAAATCTCAATTTATTTTTACAAAAATGAAATCAATTCCATAAAAAAAACTTAGCAGAAAATAACGTAGAAACATCTATATCAAAGGATGTATGAAAATTTTACAAAGAATTAATATAATGCAAGATGTCCAAATTATGTTATGTATAGAGTTACATTTAAAAAACAATGTTTATACGCATTTTATTTAGTTATAGTTTTTTTTGTGAATTTTTAATTTATTTTTGATTCAAGAAAAGTTCCGTAAGGAACCTGACAACCCTGTACATGCGCGTTGTTCCTCTAACGAACCTCGACTGATTTATGCGTACGCGCATTAATTAATAAGAAATGTAACACACTGTCGTAGTTCAATATGCGTATGTTACACCCACACATGTAAGCAGGAGGAAAAATGTTGTGTGGCTCGAACTATAGACTTGCGCGGATACAATTAAATGTTTTACAGTTAGTCTTTTATCAGTTTCATAAACAATGCTTAAATTTTAAAACGCTTTTAAACGAAGTAAAGGTTTATAAAGTATGTAATTGATTATTCGTTAGTGTTTAAAAACATTTTAAAACTTAAAGATCTTTTCAGAAAATCATAATAATATGTCGCCACGATATATACATTTGGGGGTGAACAGATATATTAAAGCTATTTAGAAAATATTTTATCCCACTATCTGCGCGTTTTGTAATAGATTATTCTTCCATGTATTTCTTAATTACCTGAATCGCTATTGCTCGTAACTTGGGCCAAGCACCAATGCAGTACAAACACGGCAACTCTATTATTTCTTTTGTAAAAAAACCTTGTGATTTATGCTCCACTCGCATGTAAAGACTGTTACAGCCGCAACGTAGTTTAATTTCAATTTATTGGACGATACCTTGCCGGTTGATAGACCTCTCTGTATTATTAGATACACGATTAATAATCGGAAACGACGCAATTATTAGATTTTGGGAGTCGAAGCTGCTCGCGTCCATAGGCTTTACCCTAGTTTCCCTACACCGGACTCCTGAGTGGTGCTAAACGAGCAGCAGCGAGGTGGTAGGGCGTCGGTGCCCGTCTGGATCGCGACCACAGTACATGGGTGTAAAGCCCGTCATAGTGACCAGTTTCGGCTTGTCGCGTTTCGAGATCAGCTTGTGTATATCCAGTAGCTCATATACCTAGAGACCTTCAGTCGTGGTATATCTGGGCCGACATGACGATGTAGACTATCAATGGATTTTCATCCTTTGATAGTCGCTTTCGTTTTTGGACTACACTGTACTTACCATCAGGTACTCTGTAGTCACTATGTCGAGCCAGTGTAAAAAAAAGATCCAAACTATTACAATACTCTCTAAATCTATTTTAATATTATATTAGTAACATTTAGCCGTGGATTTTACCGGCATAATTGAATAATACCTCCTTCTTGAACATATTGAGATGTCATAAGAGCCAACTAAGGTATAAAGCAAGCCAAATCGCACGAAAATCGCTAGCATTTAAGCTTCTCCATCCACCATCTCTGCACATAGTTCACAACCGCCAACCTACATCGGAGAAGCGTGCAGGGTTAATTGTTCCCTTCCATTGGATTCCAAAAACTACGAAAGGACGCCATTAGCTGATATGAATATTAGCAATGATAAAAAATACTTAAAATTAGCTGTACGCCCAGTTTCAAAAACATTCCTTAAATTTTGAGATGTTTTTAAATACTGATGATGATGTCCTAGCCGGTTTCGGACACGGCAACTGTTTCAACACCGATTAAGAAAATCGAGGTCCAGTTTACGGAAACAGTCAATTGCGCAGGAGATATTTAGTGCATAGCTGGACGCGCTGCCAGAAAAGCACTCTCTCGTCCGAGCTCCCTCAGACCCGATGGAAAGGAGAACCAGTACGATCGGGAGGGAGCCGAATGCAGGTTTGGTCGAGTTTTCCTTCTTTGAACACCTGGTAGAATTGCGGGGTTAAAGAGATACCTTAGTCGCCTTTTACGACACCTCAGCAAGAAGAGGGAGGTGCTATTCTATTCTGCCGGCAGCCACCACGGCACGGTCTTAAATACTAATGAATCGATAAATATACAATTGATGATTCCTTAGAATTTAAAGAGAGAACGAAAAGTGAAAGAGAAAAATGACAAACTTTTACTATTGATTAGTCCCGCACTAACTATAAATTTTGTTTTGTTATAAAACCGAAAGGGGGTAAAGATAGTTTATCATAAGGGGCAATAACTAAATCAGTTAAATCAAACTAAACTAACGTAAACAGTTATTGGGTGCCTATATCATTAAAAGAACCTAATATAAAAAAAAATGTTTGTAGCTTCAATAATTTAGTCTGACAATGATATGTCACTTAGGTCAATTCTTTTTGTATGTCGATTGTAGATTTTCAAAACTAAGGAGGTCCAATTACTGCAATGTTTAAAGAAGGCTTTGTTTGCAGCGCTGCCGGGCCGTTGGGGCACTTGGTCAGAATGGACGGTATGCGGAGCCGATTGTAGACAAACCAGACGGCGGTCTTGCACCGGGGACACCCCTTGCTCCGGTGCGCATGCTCAACACGCTGACTGTGTAGGAGACTACTGCGGAGTACACGGTGGTGAGTCAATAAAACCATGAATTCATTTTTAGCCCATATGATTTTGTTGTCCATGGGAAATCCTCATGGACTACTCTGTGCCTGAGTATATGAGATATTTGTGGCCTCTTATAAACTATTGTAAATATGATCTTTTACTTTGTGCACATTATAAAGCTCAGTGATATACAGTAAGCTATGAAGAAGACTATGTTTGGTGTTTCTCTAAGTAACAGGATCAGAAATATGTAGAAAAATAGATATAATCCAATGTATTAGCAAAAAGAAATGGTAGTTGGGAGAACACATATCTCGTAGAGCGGTCAGCCAATACAGCAAAGAAGTTGTTAATTAGAAACTATGCTTTGGCAAATATAGTGTGAGCCATCCACCTACAAAGAGAAAAACGACCTAATCCAGATTACAGGACGACACTGGATGCATTCAGCTTCCGACTGCTGATATAATAGAGAAAAAATTAAACATCATCAAAATATAAGCAGGAACAATAATAGAAAAAGAAACTGTAAATTCATTTGTTGCACAAAATACATAAAAGAGAAAACAAAAAAGTAGCAACCCGTCTAATAAATTATAGATAATAAAAGTGATATATCGATAGAAACAAAAGGTAAAACGGATCTTTTTTATGAGATCATAGCTTTTAAATATACTACTGTTCTTATTTACAAAAAAAAAATGTCATCTTCAGTAACATTATAGCTGTTAAGTATAACATAAACCAAGCTTTCCGGTGTTGCTTTTAAAATCTAAATCAGCTTTATAATATTTCTCAATAAATGCTAGAGAATCTTATTTTCCGTCTACAGTTTATAATCTCTTAGCAACATCATATTTTATCTGTTTAATACCAACACGACCCACATACGGGACAAACGACAAACTTAAACAATATTTCGGGCAAAACTTTATGATCCCCTTGTCACACGGGAATTACAAATTATGAAACTATATAGAAAGGGACATGTTAATTAGTTCGGATTCTATGAAACAAGTTTCTTGCCAGATGCCATATGACTAAATATATACTTCCTTTTCCGCGCCCGTCCATAACTAAGAAATGCTGCGCTGGTCGCTCATAACAGGCTATCGGTTGTAATTCCATCATACCGAATAAGGCTGACCTACCCCGCCTCCCAGAACCTTAAGAAGTCGTAGGTGATAGAAAGGTGAAGCACGGTTCAAACTTAGATGGACACGTTAAAAAGATTCGAGAGATACTAAAATCGGGAGCCGTGACCATCTGCGTCGTATCATATCGTCTAAATATAGACGAGGGACTAAAATTTTATGGTGGCCTTACCGAGTTTTGAGGTAAAGTTTTATGCGTCGTAGACGAAATTGGGTTATCTGTTATCGGGCCATTGTCATGTTTAAATTCTGGAACAGCATGTCAAATCTCGGCCATTGTAAGTTTCCTTTTAGTTTGAACGAGGAACTTGTCGCAATTATTTTAGTAGATATTGTGGCATCAATTTTAAAAATATTTAATATTTGTATTGACTCTATAGATTGTTATTTGGAAATCAGGCTAAAAATGCATAATTTTGAAATCTAATGAGTCTTTGTTTTGTAACTGAGACTACTAATTTTAATGAAGTTTGCTATATGTGGCTTTGACAATAACTTTCTCTTTATTAATGTGTGTTAGATTTATTGGCTTTCTTTTATTTGGGTTATATCTCTTAATATATATGATTATAAACTCCGGAACCATAAACTACATCAAAATAACCAGAATTATAACCATAAAATATTGTTTCATGTATAATTTCTACACACGCACCAGTCTACCAAATACCTGACATATTAATTATACACTTTAACTATGTTTTTTCTTCCTATCATAAATATTTGCCCTTTAAACTTTACCCATAAACAAATCCACCCACAGGCACAAACAAACCATTTGTAACGTGACAACCCATTCAGTATGATGTTAAACGATTAAACTGCGCTTAATAACAGCCCTGTACATACTCAGCCATGTAACTCCCTCGGCGGTCTAAAAGCAATCTCGAAATGGAAAATGATCAGTCCATATTTTGTTTATAATAGCAATAAATCATTTTCGGTGGTCCCCGTTGACTTGGTTTCAATTTCCTATTTCTGTTTATCGAGAGTTTGATAAATAGCCTCCGGGCCGGTGAGTTGTTTAGTTTGTTCAGTGATTTCTTCTTAAACATTAACTTGCTCGATTTTTACGCTAAATAAATTTGCTCTATAGCATGTTCTTCTTTATAAATGGATATTGTTTGATTTGATTATGTCTCTTTATTTGATAATGATTTGTTTTCTGTTGTCAGTTTCCCGAAGAATCGAGTCTTAGTCAATATTGATTTGTTGTAATGGATTCAACTTCGGAGTCAGTACTGAAAGCCTTTTTTTATTGGTTTTGATATTCCCTACTCTTGATATTTATTATAGTTCAAGTTTAATATTAAATTACCTGTATTAGAGCATAAATTTAAAAATAAGACCTAATCTAGATTCGGAATAGTTTATCAAATTAATTAGAACTTTTCTGATACGTACGTGTCTTTAAAATATGAAAATTAGGGCTATAATTGAATTACTGTTGATAAAAGTTTTCAGTAAATAGATAGTCAAATATATTTATCGTAACATGATGTTGCAAATAAAGGTTTAGACGTTTTAACAAAAATAATTCACAATATCGTTATCAAGAGAATAATTGTGAATAGGAACAAAATATTTTAAAGTCATCGGACTTTATTCCTAGCTTTTGTTATTACAGTAAAAGTATCAACGAATTTAGCAAACAATGCAGAAAACTGCTTCACCTTTAAACAAAATACATTAGATACAAAAATTAAAGTTGTTTCAAAACATTAATTCAGCAATATTTACTCATAATATCTAAACAGGAATCTCTTTGGAGCGTGGAGGTACGAAATGCAGACCATCAGTGAATAACACATGAAAGGTGAATGCGAGAAACGCCGGTAGGTCCCATTCATTCGCTTGGCGCCCACTGGAACCACTTCATTAGCCTAATTGCCGCGTACAAAGGGGAAACGGTGGAATTTTATAGCGCCTTTTCATCTTTTGTTTGGGTCGACGGCCAAGCATGGTAAACGCGTTAAGAATTTATCATTTCATTATATATGTATGTCTGAATATATTTTTAATAAACCCACAATATAATTTGTATGTTTGCTATTTACATCTCATTAAATTTTTCATGTAAGTTACAATCTATTAATGGCTACGTTAGATTTTAAAATTTTGTATTCAATTCTTGCAAGATTCTAGTGCTTTTAAAGGATCAAATAATCTAGTTTTTCGGTCTAATAATTATCAAAATATATATCACAGAGACAAGATGATCAACTTTCTTTAATTACTATTTAGTATTTTATATGTATTTCTATAAGCCTTGTGACCGTCCACATATTTATAATAATATACCATTATGCTATATACCTTTCGAGGAGAAATACATTCACAAGGTGAATCCAACCACTTATGTATCTAGTATGTTCATATATAATAATTGTATAAATTCTTGTATTTCTTGAGAGTACAATAGACATTCAAAATGCAGTAATAATAGTTTTGTGCATTTTATTTTTAACTTTTTTAATGTTAGAGAATATTTTAAAGCGATATTTTATTCTCTAGTCAAAATCATCTGTCTTAAACTATAATTTACTAAAGTTTGACTTTATGTAAATCTACTATCCGATCCGCGTGTGAATGTAAAGATATTTTCTCTACTTTGAGGTCATAGCGTAAATTTAGATTAGTAAACATTTTCAACATTTCTTATATTCATCATCTGATTATCGACATCATGTTTATTAGTATAACTTTTCATGACTCTACATTTCTAAATCCGTCATCAATTATGTGATTACCTGTATAGATTACTATTTTATCACTTAAGACATACAATGTATTAATTAATTCAAGTTCTCCATTAGGAAAATCTTCTTCGACCAGCTTATTTATTCCTCCAACATTCTTCATTGCTGGGTAATGATATCCTTAATCTGCACCATTTGCATTGGTATTACACTTTGCAATTGCTTATCTACTGCTATATCATCTGATAATCTAGCTGGCGGTCTATCTTCTTTTACCAAAATAATCTTCAGACCTTAATAATTACATTAACGATCTCTTTAATCACTATTAGGAGTTCGTTTTATTTAATTTTACCCATAAAGTTAAAATCAGTTTTGATTTCTAAGAAGTGCTTAGAAATCTATTAAGGTATATGAATCTCTGATTTTTTTAATTAATATATTGTCTTGCTATAAAAAATCCAAGATTAATACATAAACAAACAACAGTAAAATCCAATTTATATGCGATGCGACCATCATTACTGGAGGTGGGTCCCGTAAATGATTTGTTGTGATTTCGTCGAGTGAACACAGCGGGTGATCGCAAAATGCATTCACATGACCGTTGACACATTCAACGCGATTACTATCCTTGTTGCTAAGTAATACAGGTGGTTTTACATTGCGTTTTATATTTGTGGTATTTAATTCAACCAGGCCTCCTGCAACGTTATGGTTCGCGACAAGGGTTTGTAAATTTGGATTGGATTTCCTATCTACATAGATGCCATGGCACTGACAAATGTTGTATGGGAAACAAATTCTGGAATAAATCATCTATGCATCAACCGCGTATTTCATAGTAAACTTTGACTTATTGAGGTTGTATCTGCATTGCAACTCTTAGGTGTTGGAATATTATGTATAAAAATAATGTGACTTTCAAACCTTTACACAAGAATTTGATAAATTTTCTTGTCATAACTACACCATCATATCAACTACTTAAAACAACCATTATCATCAACCTGTATCCGTCCACTGCTGGACACAAAACTCCCAAGTTTCGTCCCTGAGCCCGATCTTCGGCTTTTCTCATTCAACCACTTTGCCCAAATTGGCACTCCACCTAACCACCAGGTGTCCTCTATTACGCTTACAGAAGTGTGGTCTTCACTCAAGAACACGTCTACCTCAGTGGTTATCAGTTCTTCGGCAAATATGACCAAACCAACCATGTCAAAACATAATTCTAGTATTCTAGGATTCGTTACCTTCGAACTGAAAATTTTAGTACGTTCTTCAGTTTATAAAAAATAAAATGCCTTGATATCTAGGTCTACTTTGATTTTGTACACTTATTTTACCAGTTTTCTCTTCTTTTTTACTCAACTTAACTTGTCACTCTCTGGTATTCTCTCTTAAAACTTTTTTACAATCTGATCACGTACTTAATATATATTTTTATTAACAAAAATCGTCTGTGCTTTTTTATAAGATTTCACATTATATTCAACATCAGCTATAAGAGGTTATGTATGTATATCTGGTTATTTTCTATCATGTCACTTAATTTCTTATATCTTCTGATCTTAGTAAGCTCTTTATCAGGTTTTATAGACTATGCTGCTAGTGTTAAATCTAATACTTTATCTTTAATTATAGCTTTTAGCTCCATAAGATCGAGTTTATTCAGAACCTTTCCAGAATCTTCACTGAAGAATTTAAATTCATTATTTATCTAAACAGCAAAAGCATCTGTCTGGAGAGAAACAATTTGTACAAATCGATATGAATTCTAGCAACGTTTTATATGAGCTAACGGGCTTCAAGTAGCGGATGTTAATGATTTATTGGATTTCAAACATCGGTCAGCTATAAACTGCGGGACTTGAGTTTATATTACAGATTTATTGATACGAACGGTTTGGTGTGGTGTTGCACCATTGCATATCGCTGTGGCTGAGCTTACGGTATCGCCTCGTTCATCGTACTTAAAATATGTGAGCTACACGTAATAGATTTATAAAATTAAATCAGTGTGGTGAATATTTTCTACATCCGCACTAAAGGACTCGTCTTCTTTATAAAGCGTATAATGAAGAAGTGAAATCTCCCGACTATTTTTACACATTCTTACAATTTAAATAAGAACCTTTAAATAAGAATGATTAGGTGTTTGCTGAAAAAACGCGTTCATCGTCGGCGTTATCTTCTCTTTCATTAGTAATTGATGTGTAATGTTGACGAGTAATTCATTTGCCAATAGTACATAAAAAATACTTAGAGTACTCCCCGCAACTTCGTCTACATTACAATTTACTATATACGCTTTTAAGTCTGCTGCTATAATGTTACAAAGACGAAACATTTCACTGATCTCTAGTTAATTATGGTTATCACTACGAAGATTTACAGCTGCATATCTGTTTCTACTCTACCAATTTTAACATAAGTGTTAACAATATAGGGACCATAAAGGATTTCTCGTTTACTTCACCTTGGTTTACCTCACCTATTTAATCTCTGCCATAAATAAAGAGTTTATGTTTTACATTGTTCAATCTGTATCTTTTATTGCGCCCAAAAACATTTACAATACCTATAATAACACAGTGGGCGTGTCCATTTGCTAATACCATTTTTATATATATTTAAATTTATAATTCTCTTTGGTAACAAGATGATTATTATTATGTTTTATTGTCCCGGTCCGGAGCAGAAAACGATCACGATTCACCTCCATTTGTCAGGCTTTAATTTGGAAAAAATGAATTAACAACACAAAAGTATCTTCAAAATCAACACAGTAGTCTATAAATGTCTATAAAATTGCACAAAATATTACTACTGATTTTCATTGTCATCATTATGAAGAAAACAAAAACGAGATGATAACATTGACCAATCTTATGGTTCACTTGGGGTAAACAATTTTCTCTCGTTTATAATATTTCAAGTTTGATAAATCGCTTATAAAATTATTCTTAAACGCGAGAAAGTACTATTTGTACATTAAAATTTATGGTTGTTTTATTATTCAAGATACTATTAGTGTCAATTTTGATTTATTATGTATTTTTATCTTTAATTTATTACTATTTTGATTTAAATTTGTTTTCATGGAAATATTTTGTCTGCATATAAACGTCATCATTTTTCTCCAAGGTCTTTTTATAACAATATTTACGGATGACAGTGAAGTCAGAGTACCTAAAAAGATGCATAAAAATGGGTTTAATGCTGTACAAATATTATCTCTTCGTTTTATATGCGGATTAACGCTTGCGAATCACATTAGGAACAAAGAGATATGCATAACGGCTTATTTGAAAGAATTTCACCGATAGCATGTACAAAGGCATGCTTTGCTGGATGGGATGCGTATAGAGAAAGAATAATGAAGGAATGATAAAAAAAATACAATATGAATATGGGTGGAAGCAAGAGCCGGAGCAGCTATGGCTTAACTACACAAAAAGAAAACTTAAATAGAGTTTTGATTAAAGTTTAGAAGTTCGCGGAATTGATAAATATGTGGGATGTAGGATGTTTGGGAGTCGAAGCTGCTCGCGTCCGTAGGCTTTACCCTAGTTTCCCTACACGTGACTCCTGGGTGGTGCTAAACGAGCAGCAGCGAGGTGGTAGGGCGTCGGTGCCCGTCTGGATCGCGACTACAGTACACGGGTGTAAAGCCCGTCATAGTGACCAGTTTCGGCTTGTTGCGTTTCGGGATCAGCTTGTGTATATCCAGTAGCTCATATACCTAAAGACCTTCAGTCGTGGTATATGTGGGCCGACATGACGACGGAGGCTATCAATGGATTTTCTTCCTTTGATAGTCGCTTTCGTTTTTGGACTACACTGTACTTACCATCAGGTACTCTGTAGTCACTATGTCGAGCCAGTGTAAAAAAAAAGGAAGGGCTTAATTAATACTACGGAAGCGGAAGAAATTTTCCCACAAAGACAGTGTAGACATATAAAGTATATTTCTATTTTTCAACCTGACTCGGCTTAGTGACCACACCAAACATGATGGTAAGCATTATACAGTCCAAAAAATTACAGCGACTATAAATATATATGTAAAGAAAAACCCATCGGTACTCGCAGCGATCCTGCCAGCCTGCACAAATATCTCTTCACGCTACGCTTGAAGGACCCCACATCATAGGATGGTGGGAACACGCTCGCCGGAAGACCATTCCACAGCCCAACGACACGGCAAAAGAAGTAGTTAGAGAACATCTTAGTCTTAGCTGGGATGTGAGTTACTGCAAATCTGTGACTTCGTACACCCGCGTTTCCTTTTCCAATAAGGAAAGGAAAGGGTGGAACAAAGTTAAATAACTCTTCCGTACGTTTTCATGATACGGACAGCAGAAAACGCTGTCACGTTTATTTTTATTTTTTTTAGGGTGAAATAAAACGGGCAAATTATAGACTAGATTAATATACAAAATATATTTATAAATTTGAGCTAAGTATAGTAGCAGGGTAGCTCGATGCCAGTCAAAATCAGTACCACAATAGTCGGGCAGTAGATTTGAGGGAGTTTGCTGCCTGGATGAGAGGGCGGTGGTGCGCAGTGTCTTGCGCGTCGCCTATGAAAGAGGTACTGGAGCCGTGGGCTCTTTATTCCCATCCCTCCCAGAGAGGAAGCCTGAATAAGGCTGTTCGCTCCCCGGGCGACTGGACGAATTTGGTTTCCCAGGCCTGGGTGGAGTGATTAGAGGGGCACCCCGGGGGTTTTTAGTCAGTAGGAGTCTGACACACCGGGGTCGCTGCCCTCACAATGACCCTGATGGTCCAATGTAGGATTTTCCCCCGGGTTACCAAAAAAAAAAACAGTACTACGGTGTGGTTCTTATATGCTCCCTCCCCTGTCGGTGATGGTGGTCCCGGCGTAGCACGCACGGCGAGATAGTCCGTGCTGGAGTGGTAGCAGCTGGGCTGGAGTGGTAGCAGCTGGGCTGGAGTGGTAGCAGCTGGACTAAAGTGGTTCCAATTATGTCCCGGTGGAGTTCCCAAGCTGAGAAACACTAGGCACATATATACTTAAGGATTATTAGTATAATAATCGTTTATTAAAAAAAGTAAATAATTTAATATTCCATTCAAATAATCGGGACTGCTTACTTTCTATGATCTATCCAAAATGAGATGTGTACCCGCATCAAACTGTATTCGTTTTCACCTACCCCCCGCGAGTGGTGGGTAACAGAAATCTCTATACGAATGTCTGATTTATCTAATCAGACTGTCTGTCTGTATATTAAAAATTGTTTATTTTAAAATTGTGACAACGCTTAGCGAGGCAATATCTCTGTGCAAATGAAGCGGTTCAAGATGCTTAATCACGTCAGTTCATACGTCAAGTTCATATTTCACGTTCTATTTTTAAAATTTTTATTATGAACGATGATTAATACTAAACATACCAACACTTTTTAGATACCTATTTCCTGCTTGAATATATTATATGGATGTTAGGAAGGAAATAAACATAATAATAAAAGTTATTATATTAAAAAAACTGTATATTGACCATTTCTATTACAAAAGTAAAAATAATAATTTTTAATTATTGCTCATCGCATTTTTTACATATAAGTGTGTCCATTGTAAATTTTCCGCATACGTATTTTTTACATTTAGAGCAAATTTTGTTGGTTTTATTTTCTTTACAATATCCTATTTGACACTTCTTGCGTTGATAAGCATCTGTAGGAGACTAAGGCAACGATTCTTTCGTATTTGTTTTGTTTTGGTTGTTCACGGGCTTCTCGAAAATCGGCGCCAAGTTCAAGTATTGCTCAAAATAAGTAAAACAAAAAAAAAACTAAATTAACTGTAGGTTAATTAGTTAGAAAAAGTCATGAAGTTAAATGTGCAAAAACAATAAGATGATACTTGTATTTTCAATGCAAACGTTCAAAATGGGTCATTTGACCCGTTATGGCATGTTTAGTGTTAAAGTCAATATATATAATTATGTATACACTCACCAAAGAATGTATTTTTAGATAAAATCATGTATTATTTTACAAATTTAAAATAGTCTACAACGTGTAAGCGAAATTTCTATGTTCAGTGGCATGTATATATTGTAATTCTCCAATAATTTTTCATCTAGATAATATTATAAAGCTGGCTGATGATCAGATTTATTCATATAAAAGTGTACGATATGTTACCGATTTTCTTAACTTAGATTTGGTTCTGCCAATATTTTGAAATACTCTAGTTCCATTATATATTCAGTTTTTTTTCCTAATAGACAAAGCACCGGAATCTATAAGCGATGACGTAACTGGTCGTTGATTCGTATCCCGGCACGTACCGCTATATTTTTCCTGATTATTTACGGATTTAAGCACCACATGGTTACTGGTAAGGGAAAACCTCCCGTGGAAATCCATATGGCATTTAAGAAAAATGTCATTTGTACTAGTGCGATGAGAACTGCGCTGGGCACAACATATGAGCTCAAAGTGGATCCGGGTACTAATATATCTTTGCTTACCCCGTAAGTGGATCGCCCTTTATCCGTTAGTCCACCACCGAGTCAAAATAGCGTCTACACTTCAGCCTTAGAAGGTGGATAGTTGCTTCTTCTATCTGCTTCTACTGTCTGCTTTTGCTCTGGATAGTTCCAATTATCTAGACTAGTGATGCCACGAATAGTGAATTGGCCGAATACCGAATACCGAATATTCGGCAACGCTGTCGGCCGAAGCGCCGAATATTCGGCCGCCGAATATTCCTGGAAGTAGCGTGTATAGTGAGAGGTTATTTTCTAAAGAGGCGTAATTGTTTGCTACCAAAAAAATGCTGAAAAGCTTGTTTTTATCCATCACAACTTACCACTGATCAATTTTAATTGCTAAAGTGTTGTAATTTCGAAATAAATACATAATTTTTAGTAATATACCGTGTCTTTTTTACATGATTTGGTATTCGGTATTCGGCCGAATAGTACGTATTATTCGGCCGAATACCAAATAGCAAAAAAAGTGGCCGAATAGGCCGAATACCGAATATTCGGCAACGCTGTCGGCCGAAGCGCCGAATATTCCTGGAAGTAGCGTGTATAGTGAGAGGTTATTTTCTGAGGCTGGTAACATTTACGATGAAAAGCGTAATTGTTTGCTACCAAAAAAATGCTGAAAAGCTTGTTTTTATCCATCACAACTTACCACTGATCAATTTTAATTGCTAAAGTGTTGTAATTTGGAAATAAATACATAATTTTTAGTAATATACCGTGTCTTTTTTACATGATTTGGTATTCGGTATTCGGCCGAATAGTACGTATTATTCTCTTATAATCTAGACCCAAATTATTCGCAGTATTAGCAGTTTTACAAGAACAAACGGTTTCCTCGTTCTGCAATCACCAGATTTCTTCTATGTTATACTTGCGTTCTGTCGTAAAACATTCTGGCTATACTTACGTGACCCGAGTAACGATACAAACGATGTTTCCGAATGCAAATTAGCAATGCATTGACTAATCTATTAGAATAATTTATTATTTGTATATCGGATGTCCGTGCTCGAGTGTTTGGTGGCTTAAGAATTGATCATCCTTCATTATAACTTAGGAGGACTTGCACAAACAAATTCAGTCTTTAAATTTGTGAAGAACGAGCCTCCAGCTACATTGTAACCAGTTGTGGCATGGCTCCTAAAAGAAATATCGTGTGGAAATGCCCTTAGAACTGCAATCAGCTGCGCTATTGATCATGTTAGACATGATTTATAAGTGAAAAAACCTAGAAGTACTTGTGAAGATTCTAACCTATGACCATTCTTGTTTCTACGCATGTGTACCTATCCCTTATGTACTAAGCAGCCATATGATACCAAAATAAATTTATAAATTCGTAAATATGCGATACAATTAATATGTGTTATTTCTTTAAAACATTTCCATTATCAAAACTACAACTTTTATTTTTTTTACACTGGCTCGACATAGTGACTACAGAGTTCCTGATGGTAAGTACAATGTAGTCCAAAAACGAAAGCGACTATCAAAGGATGAAAATCCATTGATAGTCTCCATCGTCATGTCGGCCCACATATACCACGACTGAAGGTCTCTAGGTATATGAGCTACTGGATATACACAAGCTGATCCCGAAACGCGACAAGCCGAAATTGGTCACTATGACGGGCTTTACACCCATGTACTGTGGTCGCGATCCAGACGGGCACCGACGCCCTACCACCTCGCTGCTGCTCATTTAGCACCACCCAGGAGTCACGTGTAGGGAAACTAGGGTAAAGCCTACGGAGGCTTCGACTCCCAAAAACAACTATTAAAGAATACAGAGATGATAAACATTTTTCTAATTTATACATTATTTTGTTCAAAAACCGAAAGGAGTGAATGAACGAATGTAAAACAGGATGTAGTACGCGGGCCCCGAATGTAACGTGATATACCATGACGCGCGTGTTTTTAATTACTCACCCTTCGAAATTGTTATCGAATTATCGATACAATGTAACGAACGCGTCCGTTGAATGTTTCCGGTGTACAATGTGTTATACGAATGCTTATTTTAATTATTTGTACACTTTTGTTAGAGTTTTCATAATCGAAAGACTTTCGTCGCTAAATATCTATATTACTTCTCAGTTTCAGATAAGCGACTCGTTTGCTATCATAATAATGTTTTTTTTAAATATATATTTTAATACGCTATATCCTTTTTAAGGTGAGCAAAAATACAATAATGGCTGTATTCGTTTTACACTTGTATGTACTGCCCAACAGGACCAGTAGCACAGCTGATCGCCGTTCTCAGGGCGCTTACACATGACAATTCTATTACATGCCATACGAGTTACCTCATGATGTTTTCATTTACCGGTGAGCATGTGCTGTCTAAATCCGTCTTTAATCTAGAAAAACACAGAGGTATGTACCGGGAATTAAACCTACTACCATTTGCGTTGTTGCGCGTGGAAGCCCGGTCTCTTATCCACTAAGCCACTACAACCAACTTAAAAAAAAGCATCCCAGTGACAAGTTGACATTTATAACCCGAGAAAGCTTTTAGTATGCATTTAAAAGGATCTATTTAATTACTCCGAGTATATAATAAAAATCTTAAACGTCAAATAAAAATGTTTATAACACGTGAAACGCATTTCAATCCAATCCGAAGGCTTCATAACGATGTCCACGTGATTCCCATTTCTTTTTGTTCATATTAAAAAATGAATTTTAAATAGTTGTGGGTTGCCAGCCAATAAAAAATAACTACCAATGGAAGCAATTAATGTCTTCAGAAGAGTGGTTCAATATTTATAGGGCGAATGCGTTGATTTTTTGATGTCGTTTCCGTCCCATCATTTTAGATTCAAGAGGCAGCGACAGATACCATACATTTTTTTTAATACTAGCTCAACAAAGTGACTTACATTACACCTAATTAATAATAAAATAAATAAATAATAAAAACATTTATTTGGCACTATAGCATGTAGACGCCACCCGATATGTAATTGTCGCCCTAAGAGTCGTTAGGGTGCTACGAGACGTGCGGGGTAAGAGGATGCGCGCGCGCACGGGATGCTTGCGAGTCAGTCGACTACCGAGACGCAAGGCGAGAGTACGTGCGTGTGCGTCGCAGTTCGGTGTGCCTTAAAGTCCAAATAAACAGTAAAACGCCAAAATCTGTGTCTTTCTACAACCACACCCACGACCACCGGTCATAGCACACAACATACAACACATCAGAATAGGTTAAAAAAAAACAGAAAACAATAAAAGCGAATACCCTGTGTCGTGATGAAGCGCCAAAGAGAAGTCAGCTCAGCAAATGCTAAGTACAATACAGTACAGTAATGCTAATTGAAAGTACAACGTCGTTCAAGATGACATCCACCGCTATGTTAATCCACATAAACCACGACATAAGGTTTCTAGGTATATACAACTGGATATACAATAGCTGATCCTGACACGTGATTGGCTGAAGCAAGTCACTATGACGGTCTTTTCACTTGTGTACTGTGGTCACGACCCAGTTCTGGCAATCACCGTACCACAATAAAACTTCTTAGTATTTTCAAACATTAATAGGTGATGTAGCGCACAGACCTAAGTGTGGATGTATGATGCATAGTTGAAAGTCATTGTTACAATAAGCGTCAGGTCGTAACACTGCTATGGTGGACGCCACAGTGATCGGACGAGTCGTGAGAGCTAACTCCACTCTCGTGTTTGTTTAATTTATATCAACTAATCCTAGACATCCAGATTCGAGTGCAAGGGTAAATAGGCTGTTGGAACACCTAGTTCTAAATTTATATCAACTAATCCTAGACATCCAGATTCGAGTGCAAGGGTAAATAGGCTGTTGGAACACCTGGTTCTAAATTTATATCAACTAATCCTAGACATCCAGATTCGAGTGCAAGGGTAAATAGGCTGTTGGAACACCTAGTTCCAAATTTATATCAACTAATCCTAGACATCCAGATTCGAGTGCAAGGGTAAATAGGCTGTTGGAACACCTAGTTCTAAATTTTTATCGCCGATTTTGCAAATCCTACCACAGCAAGAGGGTTGTTGTAACGTTGCATACCTTCATGGCCGACGAGAGAAATTAAAATAGATTGTAACTTACAGTTTTAAAAGTGATTCACATATCTTTAAATCAATAACTTCGCAAAATAATGATAGTAAGATCTTGTATTTCAGTATTCATTGAATTTATTTAATTTCATATTATAAAAAAGCTTAATAGATAATGCTGTGTGTATTACATTTGATGTTTTTTTTTTTTTAAATGACTTACCAAAGGTCATTTTGCCTTACAAAGATTTTCTTAGCTTTTTAAAATAAGCAGAAATTAGTTTTATTTCTGTAAACTGTGCAGGCACTTACAAACTTATTTATTATGATTTTTACGACGTCGCAATCGGTTCTTGTAGTGCATCAAAGATTTTCGTGCATTAGTAAGCATGTGCACATTTTACCGCAAAATAAAAAAGCATGTGAAAGAAGTTAAACTTTGCTTAAAATAATTTCGAAGAATTATCGTTAAGTCGGCAACCCTGGTGTGTATCGACGGATAAAGCGCCCCATTCAGGACACGGCATTACACAAAAAAATAATCGTTAAAAAGCGCCGAGGGTATCGTAAAGTTTGTGATGCGATGACATAAATAATATGGAAGGCGCGATCTCAGAAAACTTGTAACGACTTTCATTTAACTTATGATGGAGTCACAATGAGAGCATAAAAGAATATGAATATTTTTTAAATAATAAATAATTCAACATAACATTTATAACATTTTTTTAAATAAAAATAATTAATTTAACCTAGTCAATCGAGTGATTACCTTTAAATAGCAAAAACAACATAACTTATTTAATTCTAATTTAGCTCAGTATATTGATGCGATTGATTAAACTGCTTCATTTATATAATATTAAAGAAGTTTTTATCATTATTACTAGCCAGTTTCGTCCCACAGCTGGGCAAAGGACTCACTTTCCTTTCCCCTTTATTTGTGGAACTTATAGGAAGGAGTTTGGCCATTTAACCCAGCACGCTTATCTAATGCGGGCTGACGGATGTGCACTATATGCAAAGAAGATGCATGCAGCAGCTTATATACTAGCAATCTGCGTACAATTCGGCATTCTGCATACCTTAGTCGGCTCTTATGCACTTAGGACACCTCAGTATGATGAAGAGAGAGGCACTATTCTATTATGCCGGTAAACCCATTTTTTTAACCCGGGGGAAATCCCTAATGGACCTGAGGGGGCGATGAAAGCCGCCCCACGGTGTGTCGGACTTGCACCGACTAAAACACCCAGGGTATTCCTTCTGCCGCCTACCGAGTGCCAAGGGTAAGGCTGAGCCATTTTCCTCGCCACCTGGCGACGTCGAGCCTTCTGCAAGCCCCGCCTACTTGGCAGGGGGTGGTTAAATAGTCGCCACCCCCTGCGTACACTTAACACATTTGGCGGGGAGAGTGGTATAAAGTGCCACCCTCCCCTCATGGCCTTGATTTGTTATTGGAGCAGTGTGCGGGAACACATCGCACACCGCTCACGCCTGGATCTGGGCGACGCGCTCCCTCAAGCGCGCCGCCCGGCGTATGTGCTGTTATGGAGGAAGGCCTCTATGCCGGTAAACCCCACACGGCTATTTCTATCATAATTCTGAATAATTTTTGATGAATACTTACGCGAATAATATTTATTAAATGTGGAGGAAATTCAACGAGAAATAATTATGTATGTATTATTTGTGTATTGTGTATAATAATATATAATAGTGTTTGTATATTATTAATCGGTCTGGTTTCGCGCAGATAAAAAATTTCAAACAATTTCGTCAATAAATACATAATATCCAGTTTATTTACGACACTGTCTTTTTTTAAATTTGCCTTTGTGTGCCGCCATCTTTATTATACAAACTCAACACTCAAGATAACAAAATCAAAACCACAGACAATTTTGTCTCTTATGAGGAGAGGCAATCAAATTTTTTTAACAAGTATCGTTATTTCGGTAAACGAAATTCGTTTTTATTAGTAATTTTTTTATAAATGTACTGTGTTTTTTTTTAAGTTATTTTTTATTTCTCTCAAGGATGCTCCCGCTGCGTTTCAAAACAAACATGAATGGTAAATGGTAATGCGATGTTCCCACGTAATAAAAATTTTGAGATTTCATGTTTTTTTGATTTTAATACTTTTGTTTTGTTTTTTACAATATGGCCGATTATATTTTTTCCAAACGACTATAAAAGCATACATATATTATAACACAAGAACAGTACATGTGAATATTTTCCACAAAGGCGGGGGGTCCTTCAGGGAGAAGGTACTCGAGGCGGGTTTGGATAGAGACAGTTGATATATAGTCACATAAATAGACAAATACATATATAAACACTCACACTACAGTCCTTGTATATAAACGATATATATATATACAAATAGCTAGAGCAATTTATTTAATTATAGCAATAGATTTTAACAACAAATTTTGTTTTAACTATTTTATTTCTTAAATTACACATAACTACACATCTAACGTCATTCGTCGTTCGCCATTCTCTCTCTATCCCTTTCACGCATCTTTCTTCCCCCTCGCACTTGCCTTGCGTTCCATTTCACACTCCACATACTAATCATTAGCATTATGATAAGTACTTGAGCTACCTTTAAACCTATATTAATATTACAAATCAGTTTCATTAAACTCATATTATAATAGGTTGGAGAAAAGGTTGCTTCGCATTTTATATGAACACCCAAGTTTTTTTTTAAAGTTTATTTACATTTGAATACAGGATATATGTGCCATTTTGTTCGATGGGTTTCTGCCCTCTTGTAGGTAGGACCACGATCCCGTTACTGTAGATTTTGGGACTTCTGATAAAAAACATACAAAATGGGTAGACTTCTTAAGATTCTTAACGTCTCATATACAGGGAATGAAATGTATATAGTGCTTGTTTCTCTACAGTAGCAGCCCACAGCGACATACCGCTGTACATCGGGATCGCAGTAGCCGTGTTGGTGTTCCTGGCTGGAGCAGCCGTCGTCTACAAGCTGTTACAGAGGAAGACCAGAGACCATTCCCTCTATACCATGACTAGAACAGGTACAGCTGTTTCTTTGAATAGTCTTTTCTTTTTACCTTCGTTTTTTTTTAGGAAAGATACGCAATCCGTGAAAGTATTATAATGTGTCGTAATGTTATATTCCTTTCGGGGTGAGCAGAGATACATGCACACCGGTAAAGGAAAACATCGTGAGGAAACTGGCATGACATCTTCTCTATAATATAAAAATGAATCGTTAAATGTGTATAAGCGCGAAACTCGAGAACGGCTGAACCGATTTGGCTGATTTATTTTTTGTTGTGTTTGTTGAAGTCTGGGGAAGGTTATAACGGAGATAATTTTTTTAAAAATCGTCTGAAAAAGTCTAAAAACAACACTTTTCTATATTTACAAAAAATTCGTAATAATATTTAAAAATCAATTTGAACTTTAACACCATACCATAAAGTTTAAATGTTAGTGGACGGGTTCCGGGAAGGCAAAACAATTGAGAGACGTATAAATATTAATGTCAGTATTTTTCAATTTTAATACATATAGCATTAAGGCCAGGTTCCTTCAAACAATTTTCGAAAAACAGCCGACAGGCCTATAGGCTTTGGCAGAATAAAATCTGCCGGGGAAGCTAGTCTAATATAAATGTCATGTATATAAGTGTTCAGACAACGGCGATTGGCTACTCTACTTGTCAAGTTAGGCACGATATATAGGCTATGAAAATACATGTCTAAAAAACTCGGTGCGAATTCGGATATTGTATGTTATTGGAGCCTTTGATCCAAATCCGTAAAAAAGTGAATCTCGGAGCTTGTTACAATCACCGCATAACCTTTTGACGAGAGGACAGGAAGTTCTACATTTTTTATACTCGCTTCGAGCGCAGTACACTAGTATTCATAAAATAATACTATAGCTATTTCGATGTGACAATATTTGGATCTGAATTGAAGATTAATGGATGACGGATGGAAATAGTTGGACAGATGACGGATGCAACGAATAATAGCCTCTTACCATTTCTTTCTGTATTAACTCACTGTTACGCACTGCGTACAAGTCCGCCCCGCTCAGTTGATCTTGGCAAAAGATTGTAATTGAGTAAAGAGATGTAAATCCATAGAAAACAACTATCAATTCAGTAAATTCTAATAAATTCCCAAATATTTTTTTAAATTATTAATAATAAAACAAAAAAAATGATTGAGACAACTATAACAGAGTTCGTTTAGGCGAAGAAAGATAAAAATATATCTGAAATAGATGCATTCAGAAGTAGATCTAGTTTTTAAATTACAATCTCAAGTCTTGGAATTTACGTTTAATTTCCCATTATATATCATCGAAAAGATTATCGACAGCCGAACAGCGGATCCTAAACAAAGTAACATTTGATAAACGATAATGTTAGTAAAAAGTACAAAAACCATGGAATTGGCATGACAGCTTTCGAAGTATCACATCGTCACTTGCAACTTACATTGTCAATTGCTTACATTGATTGAGGAAAGGCCTACCCTCAAAGCGAACATATAAACAATTGGTCAACCAGAATAAAAATAATAATAAACATGACAAGCTAGAGTTAGTCACATCACAAACGTAAATCGAAGGTTAATTAATTAGCTTGACCATTATTAACTGCAGAGACAGAGGAATTAGAAGAAAATGTTTTTTTAAATAGATTTCCAACCGGAGATGTACCCGACGGTAGAGAAACAGTCACTGTCGCTGGCGCCGGATTTGATGCAGCATCGCCCCCCGAGATACGAGCATCCCCAGCCTGACAGCAGAGCTGAGCATCATTATGACGTACCACATCTCACTAACAGGTAAAGTAAAAGGGAGAAAAGGATCCAGTCTCGTTGATATTATTAGCTTCCAGTATGTAGGTGGTAGATAGGCGTTTAATGAAGCTAACATAAGTTACACATATTAAAGGATAAAATAATTTATTATCATAAACTCTAAAAATTGATCTGATACCACGTTTATTATTATAAACTCTAAAAATGTATCTGATACCACATGCCATACAACAAACTTTTTTATTTTGGTTCTCCTTTGATCTCATACTAAATCGATGGACACCTGTTCGGATCATTGTATCAACCCTTGGCCTCGTAATTATTTGTTATTCATTTACAGAATATTAATACTTAATACCAAACACCTTCTCTCTACATCATTTTTACTTAACTCTTCAATTCCCATGTCTATGTTAATGCTAATTTTGTATTTCTCTTATACTAAAATAGTTTAGATACATTCAGCGAAAACCAAACCAGATTAAAAAAAAAACTATCATCCTCTTTTTAGGAAGGTGTCATACAGGTGACACTGGGCATTGTGAAAAAATATATGAATAGTTTTACTCTTCAACTTTGCTGTAATAATGATAGAATTAAAAAATTAATTATCATGTCGTAGAAAAAAAAATTAAACTACTATCACCTACAAGTGACACTAGAAATTGAAGGGTTAAGCCGCCGCCATATAGATCTGTCACACTTCCATATCCTTCCTGTCACTTTATATGCTTGACACCATAAAATATAATTATTACGAATTATAAATTATTATTAATGGTGTTGACATTAATATTTAGTATTTGAAATGAAAAAGTATTTATTTTGCCACAAATATACAAAAAACAGAAATTTAATTGTAGCATTACAAACAACACACAAATACAAAAGAAAATACAGAACATATTAACATGGCGAAAATGGGCATTTCATCAGCCTAAAGCCACAGAGGAAGTCTGCAGCGCTGATTTTCGTGAAGGGTCGTGTTACATCTTATAAGAATTATCGATAAACAACAAAATACATATAGCTAAAAATATTCAAAAAAAATCATTAATCATTATTATTTATATTATATCCATCATAGCTTATTAGTAATATTTGCTGTTGTGCTTCTTATTGTAACACATACTATTTGTGATTTTAACATTAATTCATTGTAGAACTATAAACTATACTTTAGTCTGCGAAACATAAGTTGCCATTTTAATGAGGTAGTCAACCATATTTGTGCCATATATAATTCAAAATTTTCCTTCAAATTACTGTCAAAATGTAGGTCCACACTCTGGCCTCGTGCCAAATTATACTTGAAAATCTACAAAACTGCACTGATTTCCTTTTAGAGTTGCCAGAAATACTTTCTCTCTAATTTCGATCGCGTTAGTTTTACTTATTTAATAATCGCGTTAGTTTAATAATCTATCAGTTACAAGTAGTCTATTTAATTTATTTTCTCTTATACGTTTGCTCTTGTTTATCACTAATACATTTTGTAGTCGATTTGTTTATTATGTGTAATAGTTTATTTTAGTATTGTTTATTTTTGAGTGGGTGTGTTGCTATTATCTAAGCTTATTATTATACTTTATACTTAAAATTATTTAAGATACATGTTATTCTATTTCTTGATTCTTATGTTTTTTATTGCTTAATAAGATGTAACAAGACCGGGGCCCTTCACGAAAATCAGCGCTGCAGGCTTCCTCTGTGGCTTTAAGCTGATGAAGGTCCCATTGTCGCCATGTTTATATGTTTTTTTTTTCTTTTATTTCTGTATGTTGTTTCTTTTACTGCTTTTAAATTTCTAGTATTTTGTTAGTTTGTGGCGAAATAAATACATTTCATTTCATTTCACTTGCAATGAAAAACTCACATTGTTTTTGCAAAAAAGTATCTTCTTAATCAGGCCATTATATTAGGTAATTCTTAACGAAAATAGAATGTCTTATGTAATGAAAATGTTAATAAAAATCATGAATTAATAAGATGCCAGCTTTATAAACCTGTTGATTCTGAAATGGAAGCTAAATTGCAACGTTCTTTGCAGCTATGCGTCGCCGGTAGATCGGCAGGTAACGCCCTGTGCCTCTAGCAAAGGGCACAGTGATGAATACGACAGCAAACCCTACAGTGAATCCGAACATTCAGCTTCGAGCTGCTTTACTAGTTGTAAGTACGATATTGAAAGAACTGGTTCCATATCCGAACCTGTTTCATGTATAAATTACATTAAATGATTGTGCATAGAGATTTTAAGTCTGATATATTTTAATATCCTCTAATACCTTCAGTCTAAAGATTCTGATCTACAATTACAATTTTTGATTTTACAGTTCAGATTTTACTTTGTATTACATCTTACTCCAGTCTACGCATGGGGTTTTGACATATTTATTACAGACATTTTTGAGAATCAGTCATTAGCTGTCAATATTTGGTTGACTGTGTCTTGGTATTATTTTATTTCTGCTATTCTCGAATTTATAATTGAATTCACTGAAAAAACTTTTAATAGTCTTTTGTAAAGTTAAGATTATGGTCAGTGACTTGATCGTTTTCAATTATTATAAGTATGATTAATTTTAAATGTTAATTACTTTAAATTTCCTGGATAGATACACTTTTAAAAGGTCGATCAAAGATATCCTCAGATAACTGCGTTCCATTTAAATTAATCTATATGAATTGTGTTAAATTCGCATTTTATTTATTTATGTCTGATTTTACCATTTGTTTCTATATGTAAACACATTGATGGATAGCAATCATTTTTTTTTTAATAATAATACATTTAATTGGTTGGACTTTGTAATATTTGTCTGGTGTTATTGCCAAATTAATACATTTTTGGAGAGTCATTTTAATTGTCGGTCAGAAATATTAATATTTATTACAACAAACAATTTCTTAAAATCTTGGGGTTTGATATCTTTTCTTTTTTCCTCAGTTGCTTTGTCTTTTCTAGCTGGTTCAATGTACGATGCTGCTAACGAATCTGTGACACTCCAACTAGCTGAACTCGTTTCGAACTCGCCCACTTCACAATCGATGTCGGTGTCTGGTGCTGGAGCAAGATTGGCTTTGCCTGCGGCGGGTGTTGCATTGTCCGTGCCTGAAGGAGCCCTCAGCAGAGGCAGGCGGGAGCAGATATATGTTGCAGTTGTCAAAGACGACAGATACCGACCGAGACTTGGGAAAGGTAATATAACTACACATCCAGGATGCACTTCGTAGGAAAGTAGATTCGGTTTTTTCCTCCTCTTTTCCCTTTGCTGTATTTTAATGCAACGTCCTAAATAGGTTAGCTTAGAAACAGATCCATAGATTTTATGAGGTGCAGATGGTGTATCTGTAACCTGAGCACCACCTAATAGAGGGATCCTGAGGGGTGGGCTCTTTACATTCACCTTTCCCAGAGATAGAGTCTAAGAAATGGTATTTGATCGCTGGGTTGTGGTAAGAATTTTTGTCAGCAGGAGTCTGGCAGTCCCATGCAAGATTTAGTTCGCATTACCAAAAAAAAAAATCATAGACTTGTAAAAAGATGCATAGATATCTTAAATTAAACTTATATAATTTATCTGAAATAAGTTATTGTCCAATATTATCTACAAAATTCAAAGGTACATGGAGAGTTTTGGTTAATACGCATACAAATTAGTTTTTGTGAATCAGTAAACAACGAACAATCAAAAATTATTCAATCTTTAACCATCAAAATGAACATAAATATTTATACAGAATACCGGTTTAAAATTGATTTCGCGATACGATATGAAGTAATTCTAAAAGATAATTCTATGTAATTACGCTATGGTATCGTGGTGTAATTTTACTTGTAGAAAAAATATTGTAAGCCCCAGGCGCGGCGGGCTACCGAGACGTAGCAACATTCTCAAGAATAAATTTCGCCCCGCAGGTATCACGCAACTGAGTCCAGTGGTTAAATGCGGACCACCGCGCCTCCAATTAAACAAGTCGCTCATCCTGCAAATACCGCACTGCGCTAGCCTGAAGCATGGCTTCTGGAATCTCTCCCTTTACTGTATCGATCACAACAACTGCAAAGACAACGTCCAACCCCAGTGGAAGAAACTTGTCGGTCTCGGCCAAGAGACGATCAACACGCCAGTCTTTACACAGTTGGATAGCGAGAAAATATTCCTCGTAACAGACATGCTTTCGACTTTCGTTCTAGTGGGTGAGAGTTTTAACGGAAAAGCTGTGAAGGCACTCCAGCTGGCGATATATGCGCCTGCAGTGCTCAACGAAACCGTCTCCGAATACAACATAAGGCTTTACGTTTTTGAAGATACGCCCTGCGCTGCGTACTACTGCCAAGAACAAGAGAAGAAGCTTGGAGGGGTTTTGTTAGACCGTCCCAAAACCCTGTTATTCCAAGACGGAGGTTCAAACCTATGCCTCAATTTGGAGCACGTAAGTCCAGGCTGGAAGTCAAAGCCAGGCATAGGGTACCAGGAGATCCCGTTCAATCATGTCTGGAGCTCAAACTACAATGCTCTGCACTGCAGCTTTGGCCTAGACAGGAGCCACGATTGCGATAATGTAGATTTCACAATATCAGCTTGCCAACGCAGCAACCCCTCTTATAAACAGACCTTTCGGATATCTTTAGAGGACGTTCGTAGCCGATCTCCACGGGGTCGTTCACCGAGAGCTGAATCTCAACGCAGTTTCAACATCACAGAGAATTTGCTAGAAGCTCGGCTGAGGAACGATGAAGGAGATGCTAAAAGAGCAGTGACTGTCAGCGAAGCGGGCGTAAATGAATGCGGCGATGGGCCATTTAAGCTAACCGGTAGAGTGAAACGGCAGTTATGTTCAATATTGGATCCTCCAAACGCCCGAGGTAATGACTGGCGTGCGCTGGCGTCTCGACTGGGCGTGGATAGGTACACGACTTGGTTCGCCACGAAGAGCTCGCCCACCGAGGCTATACTGGAACTGTGGGAGTGCAGAGAACGGGGCCCAGGGGCGACGGCTTCCCTAGCAACTGCACTGCGTCAAATGGATCGACACGATGCCGCCGATTTGCTCCAGTCGCGACCCTCTTGGTTATGAATTGGCAAACCCTATCATAGAATTATTAACCCTTAAATGCAGCATTTATTACTTCTGTACAAATATGATTACGCAATCTATAAACTACACATTGAAACAAAACAATATTTTGCTTTTATTTTGAAAATACAAAAAATAATGACAGGGTTACGTCAACACGTAAAATACTGTTTCTGGGATTTTTGCTGCGTTATTTTTCTGTAAAAGCTAAGCAAAGTTTTCGATAATGTTGTATTTAGTTTGAACATGAAGTTTATAGTAAGTATGGAAGGTAAGTTTTTCTAATATAGCGAAGTGATCAAGCCAACGACTAAGGTGTATTAAGTGTTGAAAAGGATTTTTACGTATTTTAATGGGACTATTAAGGTTGAATGTGTGTGAAAGTATAATATGGATTTGTTGGTGAATAGTATAAATGTTATGTTATGGTTACTATTCGAGGTAACGCGACTTGCGTCATGCGACAAAAGTTGATTGCAGTTCGCGCAACCAATGTTTACTTTGTATACTTTTACTGTTCTGATCTTCACGCTTTAGAGGAACTACAATGGTTCACATTAGATGGCAACTCAACTATGACGATTACATCCAAAATGACTGTAATTGCAATTATAATATAATCTCGCATCAGTCGCAATCAGTCGCATCCTCACAACCATCAAAATATAGTCAACCCAGCTCGCCACCGAACGTCTTAGCTCCATTTACCCAGCTTGGGGCACCACACACCAAAACCCAGAAAATGCATTCGAACAGCCAGGAATTAACTTATTTTAGAAATCGTAATAACAAAGTAATTTTTTGCTTTGCATTAAATATATTTAAATCCATATTTATTTGTTTCTTGTATTGGTAAATATGATAAAAAAATATGAGGTAAGAAAAAATCCGTTAAATCTATTGTTTTTAAGGGCTTTTGCCATTTTGGCGTATCAGCCCGTTTGTGCCTAATATGGATACACAAACCTGTCAATTCTGAGAGAGACGCTGATGAGTCAGCGCTTCTATATCCATCAACAGTTTCATGACATTCTCCATCAGAGCACATAGACTGCGCTGAAAGATGCGTATATCAAATAAACCAACCATAATGACTCAACAGTGGCTCTCTCGCACTTATATTTCGGTCACACTTCATAAAAATGCAAATCACTCATTTCTCACAGAAATCTAGTGTCTAATAGTAGATACTCATCACTAAATTATATACATTTTATTTCCCATTATTATTAAATTTATTTACATTACTCTGGCAGGAGCTTTTTCACCGTACTTTCTTTTTCATTGACCATTCCATTTTCTTCATTTTTCATCACTAAATTGTATACATTTCATTTCCCACTATGATTTTCAAATCTATTCGCGATATTACTCAGGCAGAAGCTTCCACTATTTCACTTTCATTAACCATTCCTTCTTCTTCATTATTCCATAGTATTATTATATTTCCAAGTGATAGCAACAACGCTTTATATATTCGCATCATATTTGCCATTCAGTGTAGCTCGTGTTATTGCAATGCGATTATACTGATACTGAAGCATGTCGCAGGTCACAAGTCGCGTAGCTTCGAATTCTACCTTTAGCTATAGATTCGTAGGTCGGCGTGACGACCTGAGTTTGTAAAATATTCTTAGTATATTTTGTATAGAATTGTTCAACGCTGTAGATAAGCGATCGATGGAGAATTAATTATTATGGTAGCAATAATAGTGCCTAAATGTCTTAAAAAGATCACCCGACTATAGGTCGGTTATAGTTGGTTATTTTTGTTAGTTTTTTTAACGTTTTCGAGTGTTTATTCTATTGGAAAATTGCCTAATTTCAAATATGAAAGGTTCTTATTAAGGTTAGCCAAGGAAAGTGTGACACAATTGTGTCCTTTTAAAAAAAGTGTTATTGTATCATTATTATGTTGTTAGACACACCTAATTATTTTTGCAAAATATCGTCTAGTGTTTAAACATTAAACGTTTATTCCGTGTCTTTGGTACAGTTAATAATATAAAAATTCCTACGTTTTCTAGTATAGATCTTAAATAAAAAACGTGTACCAGTTAATTTGTTACACTTTGCATGGTTAACCTTATTTATGTTTTTATTTCATTTTAAATTTCGTGCCAAACGTTTGAAACTGCTGTAATTTTTTTTTCCAATGTTGTATTCGAGAATTCTTGAGCTTACTGTTATAAAACTTAAGGCTAAGGGTTTACTTAAACTAAACATAGTTTGATGATACAAATCTCAAAGTAACTGTCGGATACTGGCCATCGAGACTCGCTAGGGGTGATTTAACAACGGCAGGTCGGCACAAGGACCCCACAGCCACATAATAAAAAATAATAAACACATTAAGTTTTAAATATGGTATTACTAAATTCAGAGTTTCAGAATCCAAATTAGACCAAATTTTTATCAATTTATTATGTATTAAATATACCGCTTCAGTTGCTCATATACCTAGAGACCTTCAGTCGTGGTATATGTGGGCCGACATGACGATGTAGACTATCAATGGATATTCATCCTTTGATAGTCGCTTTCGTTCTTGGACTACACTATACTTACCATCAGGTACTCTGTAGTCACTATGTCGAGCCAGTGTAAAATAAAAAAAAAGGTGCGCAGAGATATTGCCTCATTGTAGCGTTTTCTACCGACTCTATCATTGCAAGTGTTTTAAAGAGCTATTTAACCTTGCTCCACCCTCTCCCTTCCATAATAGAACCACGCGCGCGGGTTTACGGAGTCACAGCTATACAGTAACTAACATCCCGGTTAGGACTAAGAAATTCTCTATTACTTTTGAGGCGTCCTTGGGCTGTGGAATGGTTTTCCAGCGAGCGTGTTCCGACCGTCCTATAATATCGGATCCTTTACGAAGCATGAAGAGATATTTATGCAGGCCGGAATGAACACTGCGACTGTCGATAATTTTCTTTTACTGGCGATAATCGTTGTAATTTTTTAACTAAACCATCTAGCGTGGTGTAGACACTAGCCCATGTCAGGGATAAAATAAAAATGTCCACGTATAACAAAATAATGTTTTTTTATACTCCTATTGGTTGCACGCTACTGAGTCCGAGAGACGCTCCTGATAGCTTAATTGTAGATACCAGCCAATATGATGACAGTAACTGTCAATGTAAAACCAAATTTTGGTGATCAACGCCGAGCTTGTACAACGTTTACCGTCAGATTTCATCCAGTACTTTCAATACAGTAATAAAAATCAATCGATGTAATGTAAAAAAATAGATTTGTATCTTCAAACTTAATTACAATTTAAACTATGCATTTATATGTAATACTTATCTGTCAACTATATTCATACTAGATACATACTTGTAAATTATAAAAACAAAAATGAATGTAGCTTAAATCAAGTGTTATTAATCTCCTCAAAAAAGTCTGAACGCGATCACTGCATTCTGTCACCGATCTAATCTCGAGCTAGTTAAACTAATCACTGCACATCTAAATGCTGACTTGCTGAAACGCCCGATATTACTTAATCGGGGCTTATACGCGAAACAATCTTATTCACGACGTTTTAAAATTGCGCAGGCTGTCGAAAGCGAGAGTGATTTGAACAATGAAGGTTATAAATAGGCATGTTCTTCGCTTGTAAGACCCTATAAAGTACAAGAAATTTGTTTTTTTATCAACCCTATTACGCTACAAATGTAAACTAAGGAACAGTGTTCACGAACGTATTTGTCGCCATAATATCCGCGCCGATCTGTCAAATCCGATACCTCTATCTTTTTCATACTCTCTATTCTAAGTTGGCTTCGAAGTATTTTTACATCAATTGTATTGACGGACAAAAAAACTTTTATCATTCGCGAACCAAACGCAGTATCTATCAGTACCACTAAAACATTTGTCATACCGTATCAAATTCCCTGTGAAGTTACAAGCGGCCTTTACCTTACACTATATCGAACTGGTTATTTTCTCAATATTATGTCAATGTATATTTTAATCGAATCTATTTGTCCTTGTGATTCGCTTCAGCCTATAGCGTTTCGTTGTAATAGATATGTCAGCGGCGACTATCAATTAATCCTCCTCTCTTAATAGTCACTACTGGTTCTGGACTACTCCGTACTTTCAATCAGGTGCAGCAGAGTCACTTAGTAGAGCTAGTTGGCATGGAATTGGCAGTACACCAATCTTATTGGGACGCAATATTGAAACCACGTGTCGCCTGTCAACGAAGCGATCATGATTCGCGCCGGAGATACGAATGCGATAACTGAATTAGACAAATCATCACCAACCCATATCTGGACACAGGCCTTTCCCAATCATCACCACTGAGCGCGGTCTTCTGCTTTCCTCATCCAACAATAAACTGCCTCTTAGCGCAAACTGTCGCTCCAGCTAGCCACAGGATGTCCCACACCACGCTAACCGAGGCGCGGTTCCCACTCCAGAATACGTCTACCCTAGTAGTTAGCAGTTCTTCTGTAAATATGACCAGTCTATTGTCACTTTCGCTTCCTAATCCTATGATTCTTTTTTTACACTGGCTCGACATAGTGACTACAGAGTACCTGATGGTAAGTACAGTGTAGTCCAAAAACGAAAGCGACTATCAGAGGATGAAAATCCATTGATAGTCTACATCGTCATGTCGGCCCACATATACCACGACTGAAGGTCTCTAGATATATGAGCTACTGGATATACACAAGCTGATCCCGAAACGCGACAAGCCGAAACTCGTCACTATGTCGGGCTTTACACCCACGAACTGCGGTCGCGATCCAGACGGGCACCGACGCCCTACCACCTCGCTACTGCTCGTTTAGCACCACCCAGGAGTCACGTAGGGAAACTAGGGTAAAGCCTACTGACGTGAGCAGCTTCGACTCCCAAGATTTAAATTATTGAAAATTTGAATTAGGTAAATGTTATATGTGAACCTGGCTTTACATGATAAAAGTCAATGATGATCGACACAATCGGCGACACGCACGTTCGTGGAGACGCCGCCTAACTTACTATTGTATTAACTTGAGTGAACACTTTGCTGGATTGACTTGTATTTAAAATTAGTTGAAAAACCGCAAAGGGAGCGCGTTGCCCCCGCCCCGTAGACTATAAATATATTTTTGTTAACATAATGACTATTAAAATAAATGGATCTGTGATAATTAAAATAATATGAAATAAATTATGTTTAACTGTGTATTTTTTTGTGTTTTATTGCTCAATAAATAACTATACTTACCTTTCTTGGAATAACCAAGAAAGAATACCTACCTCTCTCTTTGATTGAAGCACGGCAAATTGTATGCATCGCAGTTCATTCGGAATAACACTCTTTTATTGAGACGGGACAAATTGACTGCATCCCATTGATGATAAATATAGTAAATACAGTTATAAACGTTGACAAAAGATGAGAGTTTGACGACATTCGCTGTCATCATACCAGCCTAATTGTTTCAAAGCTGGAGGTCATAACAATAGGAATTGAACTGCAACTGAAGAGAAATAAACTGCCATGGGTATGAACCACTGGACATACATATTTTTTGATTTCACCAGCCCCATTCTATCATAAAACCACAAGACATCGTGTCGGATACCATCCGTATGTGGTGGATGTTCCTTATATCCGCACGAGAAGATTCGCTTCTACATTCATCATGCGAACGGCTAAGGAGTGGAATATGCTTCCAGCGGCCATATTTCCGTGGTCTTGTGACCAGGGAGTCTTTAAGAGAAGATTGAATAGGCATATGCTGGGCAGACGCGGTTCATCATCGGACTCATCTTCACCTTCCACCAGGTGTGATTGAGATCAAGCGTTCGCCTATAAATTAATATTAATAAAAACAAGCTGATACCGTCACGTGACTGGCCGAAAAAAGTGAGTACCAAGGCCCTTAGACTCGTGCACTGTGGGGATGATGCAAAGATGATGCAAAGATGCAAAGATGACTTGAAAATCTATATATTTCTTATTAAAAAATCGCATTTTACTTACAATTTCCACAATAATATATAAAATTTGTAAACAATTACACATATTGATATTTTTTCTAACAGCACACAGTGTATGTACCATATCTGATGAAAAGTACAGTGCAATCCAAAAACAGAGAAGAAAACAGTACGAAGAGAAATCGAATCAATACCCGTTTACCTAAAATTACGTAAAACGTAATTATTAAATTGCGCATCACACGCGCTACGGTGTCCACTCATTTATGGATCAATTCTCATTTGTTCATCAATTTTTCGTTATAATTTGCCAGTAAATATATTCGTTATTTACTTTTTTATAAGTTACAAGAAGGTACAACCAGAGATGGGCAAAATATAATCGGATTAATGATGAACAATTACACAATGTAGTCATAATTTTAAATTTCTTGCTCTTTAATCATGATTAAATCCATTTAAAACATTAAGAAATGATAAATGTGTATACAATCTGGGATTTTATAGTGCTTAAAACATAAATGAGCAAAATGCAGCCATACTAATGGTAAGAAACGTAAAATGTAATCGTTAATCATTTTTAGTAATCTGATTACATTTTACCCATCTATGGGTACAATTATTATATCCTGAAATATCTCCTACGTGTATAAAATCCCCTGTATATATAATAAATACATATCCATGAGTCGCGACGAACTAATCTGCTCATCACAGACAAATTTTCCGGTATCGGTACTCGAACCCAGGACCTTAGCAGCATAGCATAAGCAGGGCTCCTACAAACTGCGCTCTCTAGATCGTTAATTAAACATAGCTTTATTTAAGTAGCCCGATTTATAAGTATAATGGGAAATGTAAATACATGACGCCCCAACGATACTTCCTGTCATTTACCCGAATAACGGTGAGTCATACGCATTACTAAGCCTTCGCAACCCTACCTTACTCGGAAACGTTACATAAAAACTTAAGTATCGTTTACACTCGATAAAATCATATCAGACATCACTCCGGATTCTTTTTAAAAATTTCTAGTTTAAAATTACATGGACCAGTTGTGACGTACGGAGTCAAAACGTGGATACTACAGTTGGGCTAATCCACCACTTTGAAATCACTCACCGTGCGTTGGACCGGTCTATGTCGGCAATCTCTCTGAACCCGCGATCTAGTCCTTACCTAGACTGCGCCCGACCCGGAGAGGGCGCGCTGGAGAGTACTAGGCGGATGTGCGAACAGATCGCTCACCCTCAGATTCCGATCCCACTGAAGAAACGCCCAGATGGACTCCGTAGATTTTCCACCAAGAACGACGCGCGAGCCACCTTCGCTCAGTGACCCGTCTGTCGTTGCAGACGGAGAACAACGCCGCTGTCAGGAGGTCCGCCTCGATACGGCTTCCCGCTTCAGTCCCCCTTATTTGTTGTAATTAGGCTAAGGTTTAAATGTGTAAATAAATCCCTCCTCTGTTGTTGCGTTTTTATTTAATATTTAAGGCTTAGGTTAATTTTTGTACATACGTAGTTAAGGTTTAGTTAGGTCCTAGTTGTTTAAGATTTGTAATATAGGCTTAAGACTAGGTTTAAGTTTTATATTGTAAATTTTATTCAATAAATGGCACCACCCAGACCTTATCAGCGGATGGATGAAAGTATGACGAATGAAAGGCAGTGGGATGGGGTGGTGTGAAAATCGAAATCGAAATATCTCTGAAGAATAAAGACCGAAATAAGGTTTATTCGAGAGAGAATCAAAGTTATCGCCAATAATACTAGCTTTTCCTTACGCTACTTTTACAAACTCTACTAGTGTGTAAGAGGGTAGTTTAAATATGATTCTTCTATAACAAAAGAACGTAATTCGGTTGTAAAACGATGTCAGTGGCAAGCGGTATGATTGTTACTATTCAATGGGCACCTGTCTTCATGACTCCTGACACAGTGAGGGCGTGACCGATTTGAGGTGTGGCACTAGTGTCAGCGGGTATTAATAAAATATTTTATTTATTATCTCTTACTATATATATCATCTCCCAATGTCCCTTTTGGGATGGTCAGAAAAGCATTAGTGGTTGTATCTACTTTTCGCTTTAATTTCGTGCCCATCGTGACCAGTAGCATAGCTGGTCGCCGTTCTCACAGCACTAGTAAACATAACATTTCTTTTAAATGCCATGTGGGTTTTCTTACGATGTTTTACTTCACCAGTGAACTTATGATGCCCAATTCCATACTTAATCTAAAGATAAGTTAACTTTCGCCTTGATCTGAAGTTTAATTTTATTCCTTGAACAAATTTATTCCAACAATTTTAACACACATACATAACCAATTCACTTAATATATAAATTACCATAGTAATTAATGAAACACAGTTACTTTCGGATTTATCTTTATGTTAATACTAGCTTTTGCCCGCGGCTTCGCTCGCGCTAAGAAGTATTATAATTAATTAGATAGTTTTTGTGGCGTTACTTTTGTTTAGCGTGTGTAAATAATTAGGGCCTAATCTGTCATTAGGCGCTAAAACTATCAAGCTATTATATTATATTATAGTCGAAAATCTGAGAAGATTTATACAAACTTTCATCCCCTATTTTATCCCCTTGGGGGCGGAATTTATCAAAATCCTTTCTTAGCGGATGTCTACGTCATAACATCTACCAGCATGCTAAATTTCAGCCCGATCCGTTCAGTGGTTTGGGCTGTGCGTTGATAGATCACTATGTCAGACAGTCAGTCAGTCAGTCACCTTTGAATTATATATATTTAGATAATCGAGATCGCTTACAGCTTAGCCACGTCCCTTCGGATACATTTTAAGCATGCATTTAAATGCATCATAACGCTCGTTGCTGGAAGGGTGGAAGGCAGGTGCGTGGCTATAAAACACAAATTACCCATAGGCTACCGACATTTTTATCACTCCAATTCTGGGTGAAATATTCGACAATGCTCCCACGTTTTATGAGAATTAACGGAGTGAGACTGATTTTTATGTGACGTTATGCGTAACTTTGTATTAAGGGAAACATTCTTTTCACAATCGTTGCTATAAACAAAGTTATTTTCGTAACAGGAAGTCAAACAAGGGACGCAAGCTTTAAAATTTGCAATATAAAAGTTCTGATGATGAAAGATGACGAAAAATATATACAATATGAATGTCAGTGGAAATAAGCGCCGAGGCCGACCGAGATTTATCTACATAGATTAAATATAGAGAGTTCTGATGGGAGGTAATCACAAAAGTGCGCAGAATCGACGAGAGTTCATAAAGAGTAATTAATATTAATAAACCGAAAGAGGTTTATAAAAATAGAGAAAACTGACGTTCCATTCTCTCTGCTTATTATACTAATAGAGATTCAGCGTGATGATAAATATAAAAATTCTGATTTTTTAGAAACGGTGGGTACTTTCCGATGCCACTTAAGTCTAATAAATATAATGAGATAAGAAATATTGAAAAGTAACCTGTGTCTTAAGCTGATGTTTATAGACTCTGGCTTTGCTCATACTTTACTCAAACATTACAAATTATATTATTGATTTAATATCAATATAGCATACTGATATAAATGTTTATGTGCGCGTGTAAATTCATAAATTTCACGTATATATACATATATTTGTTATTATTTCATTAAAATATATGATATCACCATAATCATTAATATATATGGCCAAGCGTATTACATATGTCCCAACGCAAATTCAGGAATATAATTAGATATTGACTCTAAGATAACCTTTCAATGCACGTCATTCAAAAGCCGACCGCAGCCCCTAAAATTTGAAACTACCCTGCGAACTATTTGTGCGGCTTCCTCGAAGACGCCCTTAGTCTAAGGGGCTGAAATGTCGGGTTATCAATCGCAAAGGGCGCCAAAGCGACACAACGAGATAGGGTAGCCAACTTAGCTTAAAGGAAATGTTCTTTGACCGATATGTCATTATTTTCATGCTGTGCTGGACTTGCTTAGTGCCATTATTGTTAAAGTGGACATATCCTCAACTTTTAATGATTTAAACACAACTATCAGCGCCATAGTCCCAAGACTTAGTTTTTTTTAGACTGGCTCGATATAGTGACTACAGAGTACCTGATGGTAAGTACAGTGTAGTCCAAAAACGAAAGCCACTATCAAAGGATGAAAATTCATTGATAGTCTACATCGTCATGTCGGCCCACATATACCACGACAGAAGGTCTCTAGGTATATGAGCTACTGGATAAACACAAGCTGATCCCGAAACGTGACAAGCCGAAACTGGTCATTATGACCGGCTTTACACCCATGTACTGTGGTCGCGATCCAGACTACATATACTTAGATACTACTACTGATCTATACTATAGATACTGCGGTTTATATACTTAGACAGTTTTCATCATTGCGTATTTAAGCTGACCTAACAAGAGTGGACAAATAGATGCATTAACATGCAGATTATCCCAATTAGCCTACGAATCAGCTCGATGAACAGATCATTATAACTCATTGTTACCTGTATGATAAACCATGTATTGAAATATAATTAAACATATGAAACATGAGACCTGATGATGGATTATTTGGAGATTTACTTTTTCAATTAATTGAAGTTTAAAAAAGGTTTATTATGTAAATTTATATTTCAGAAATAATCTTAGGCCAATTAGCGAAAAACCATTGCTTGCTGCAAATAGATTTTCATCCTTTGAT
The DNA here is from genome assembly GCA_036320925.1 of Automeris io. Classification (NCBI taxonomy): domain Eukaryota; kingdom Metazoa; phylum Arthropoda; class Insecta; order Lepidoptera; family Saturniidae; genus Automeris; species Automeris io. Next base: position 1,971,122 of record JAUDJH010000008.1, read on the forward strand.
GGTCGCTTTCGTTTTTGGACTACACTGTAGTTACCATCAGTTACTCTGTAGTCACTATGTCGAGGCAGTGTAAAAAAAATGACTGTACGCATACTATGATCTCTTATATTAGCATCATTCAATTTTATCTTCATGTTCCGTCATATGACGTTCTAAAAGTATTACTTCTATTATTACAAAGACTTATTCTAGAAGTTGTTCACTCAAGTAAGCAACCGAATTAAGCGTATAAATGAAAGTACAATATAAATATTACACCTTCTCTTTCATCTAACTTAACTATCAATTCGTTCAAAGAACGTTGCTAAAACAAGACTTAAAAGACTGGTTTCATGTAGGCCGTGGTACTGATATGCAATCATAAATTAGGACTGAAAGAATACTGTTGTAGAAAACCGTGGTACAGCTGCTTGACGCATGAAAGGCGATATACCGAATCAAATCACTACGACGAACTTGGCACCCATGTACTGAGATAATGAGCTTCTTTTGCTCCAGATCTTACTACTACAGATTTAGTACCATCAAGGATTCCCGTTTTAAGTATCTTATATCTAAGTACGGATAGTATCATCATCTAAAATATGTATATGGTACGATTAGTCATTCATGATGTCTTCTACTTGGACAAAATATTCGTATTTTCTTACGATTTCACTTTAGAATATATAATTTTTATATTTATTTAATCTTCTTTACAACATCTTTCTCGAACCCATCAAACTCAAATCGAACCATTTATTTCAAACCCCTGACCTATCATTATTCGTTCTAAATCACATTCACATTTCCTCCCGGCTGAGCACCTTCAGTGTTCACCCGGCCCGGTTTAGTTGTGAAGACCTTTCCCGGTCAATCAACACGCGACATTCGAAAAAAAAAAACACTTTTACGTTCACATTTTAAAATTCTAACCATCCTTCAATCGTTCGCATAAAAAGTAAATAAAACTTTTCTGTCAGCCTCCTTGCACACATACTTAAAACAGTACACTGAAGAAACTTCCTAGTCCTGGAAACAGTTGATATATTCATGGTTATCCTAAAAGCGATAGCGTCAATTCATCAACTGTTGTAAGGTCACAGTGAAGGAAGGGTTCGAACTATTTCCTTTCACTAGTAAGGGTTCTTTTTGTGATAAATTAATTTTGTCGCGCGTCACGTGTTCTATGTTAGTAGAAAATTAATGTTTAAAGCACAATTGAAACTCTAGGTTTTCATCATTTTTTATAATTCTATGGTTTTTAATTTTCTCTTTTATTTATTTATTTATAAGTACACTTACATAGACTACATTAACACATAAAAACTATATAAGAACATGAAGAGGATACATTATGAATGCGACTATATTTATAAGTGTAGACTACATGCACAGAAGAAAAGAAAAAGAAAAATAAAAATACGAGTAACACAGAAAGATATAAACTACTGTAATCAGAAAATTTTTATAACAGAAATAAAATAAAAAAAAATCAATAATCTATGGAACAATCTTCTCAAATAACATCTTTTTTTTAATTTGTATATAGTTTCGTTAAATATTAGGTCCTTACATATGAAATTGGCGTTTTGTATGGGAGGAACAAAAAGTCGAATATTTTTTAATATAATATATTTAATTAATCAAAGTATGAACCATTATTTTCTATGCACTTTTGCCATCACATAGGTAGTTCATTGATCCCTTTACTAAAAAAACCAGTCGGACGGGAATCAATAAAATCTTTGAAGGCGATTTGGACTGCCCCATCGGAGTTGAATTTTTTCCCTTGCAAGAAGTTATCCAAATTTCGAAAAAAATGGTAATCTGTTGGAGCAAGGTCCGGGGAGTACGGAGGATGTCTTAGACTTTCCTATTGAAGCTCTTCTAATTTAGTAGCCGTCTGTTTCGCAGTGTGTGGTCTAGCGTTGTCGTGAAGCAGCAGTGGCGTGGAGCGATTGACCAGCCTAGGTTGTTTAGCCGCTAGCTTTTCCATCATGGTTTGCAATTGCTGATAATAGACATCAGCCGTAATAGTCTGGCCAGATTTGAGAAAACTGTAATGAAACATTCCGGCACTAGTCCACCAAACGCTTACAAGTAACTTTTTTGGGGTTAATTTTCGCTTGGGGCAGGATTTGGCTGGCTGGCCAGGATCCAACCATTGCGCTGAGCGCTTCCGATTATCGTAAAGAACCCATTTTTCATCACAGGTAATGATTCGGTTTAAAATACCTTCATTATTGTGCCGGTTTAGTAATGTAACGCAGCAGTCGACGCGCGTTTGCCGGTTTGCTTCAGTCAATTCGTGAGATACCCACCTTTCAAGCTTTTTAATCTTCCCAATTTGCTTCAAGTGAATTAAAACAGTTTTATCACTAACATCGCAGCCTGCAGCTAACTCGGACGTGGTTTGCGATGGATCCGCTTCCACAATAGCCTTCAACTCTTCACTATCAACTTGAGTCTCAGGCCGTCCACGGGGCTTGTTCTGCAGGTCGAAATTTCCAGAACGAAAACGTTGGAACCAAAAACGAACTGTGTTTTCTTTTGCAACACGACCGCCATACACATCATTCACCCTTCGAGTTGTTTCCGCAGCACTAGTGCCACGGCGAAACTCGTACTCGTAAATAATGCGATATTTTAAGTTTTCCATTTTGTAAAATGAGTGACGCAAACAGAAAAAAACAGAAGAAAAAAACAAATGAATGACGATCATCGAAGCACAAATACATGAGTCTATAGCTGTACAAATTTGAATTTGGAATTCCTTACCAAAGAGGAGAAATTTGTGATTAAAGTGGCCAGTACGAAAAACGCCAATTTCATATGTAAGGACCTAATATGTCGAGATCTATTGATTTCGACATATAATTGTATAACTTTGTCATTCTGCATAGGGGTGCATTTTGACCTAAGTTTGTAGAATAATTTTGAACACGGAACAAGTTAAAATTAGATGCTCTAGGTAATCTAGTAGGAGCAGAAAATTCTATAGATGGTAAGATGCTAGGAGCTTCGAGAAGATTGTTAACAATTTTGTAAAAAAAAACCAAGTCAAGCATGCGTCTTCGATCGATTAAACTATTCATATTAAAATACTGTAATTGATCGCTATAATTTAATAATTTTTTACCAAGACCACAGGAAAAGGTAATATGCCTTAAAAATCGTTTTTGTATGCTTTCCAAACGCTTTATATAAATATCATAGAATGGATTCCAGGCTGTACAACAATATTCCAAGCCACTACGTACCAGTGCATTGTATAATAGTATTTTTGTAGACGGTGACTTGAAATCCCTTATATTACGCAATTCTGCGTAATATGAAGCCTAAACATTTAAATGCCTTGGAGACAATGCTATCAATATGATTATTAAATCTTAATTTATCGTCCATGATGACACCCAGATCGCGAATATGAGAAACACTTTCCAGTGTGATATCATTAATAGTGTATGAAGGAGCAATTACATTTTTTTTCCTACTAAAATAAATTGAAAAACATTTGGCTATATTCAGAGACATGTCATTGGCAACACACCATTTATTAAGACTGTCCAAGTCATCCTGCAACAAAACGATATCAGCACAGCTATTAACAGATTTAAAAAATTTAAGATCGTCTGCGAAAAGATAGTAATTTGAATTCTTGAAACAGTTACCTATATCGTTGATAAAAACATTAAAAAGTAGAGGACCCAAATGAGTACCTTGAGGCACCCCAGAGTAGATAGGAAACCAATCAGACGCATATCCATTAACAACTACACTAGATTCTCTATTAGAAAGATAGGATCTACACCAATCCAACAGTGGTACAGAGATTCCATAAACTAAGAGCTTATCAAGAAGAATATTATGATTCACTTTGTCAAATGCGTTACTAAAATCTGTATAAATTGCACTCACTGAAGAATGTTGATCCAGTAGACAGGATACATCGTTAATAAATGAAACTAAGTTCGTATTTGTGGACCTAAGTTTCATAAAACCGTGTTGGTTTAAGGAGATAATATTTTTAAAATGCCAGGATAAAATAGGATGCAACAATTTTTCAAAGACTTTGGCAAATGTATTTAAAATAGAGATGGGACGATAGTTTGTTACTAAATCTTTCTCTTTGGTTTTGTGTAGAGGAATAATCAATGCTTTTTTCCAAACTTCGGGGAAGACCCCTGATATTAGAGACTTATTGAATATAAGACAAAGTGGATACGCTAGGGCCTCGGCAGTCTTTACAGCAAATATTGACGGAATCCCGTCTGAGCCAGAACCTTTAAAAGGGTCAAGTCTTTTTAAAATCTTTAATACTCTGCTACTTATAAAGAGAACATTAGGGCTTATTAAGAGACCTAATTCTAGTTTTGGTGGTTAGTCAACTAATTTTTCTCAGTTATTTATGATCATAATAAAAACTAATATAACACTGATATATAACAAATACATTAAGATTTGAAAAGTCACGAAATTATCTATTATCTATTCAGTGTTATTCATAATTTTAATGAGATCCGCCATGAGAACCATCATAAAAATTAGATGAAATTAGATTGACTTTTGAAAGAGCACGGAATCTATTATCTTGTCAGTACTATTTCTATTTTTATTTTTTTGATCCTATAAACCAATTATTCCCACCCTTTAATTAACCACGATGTTGTTTCATTCCCTTTACTTTTTAATTATATTTCTTCTTGTCTATCATTTATGGGAACATTATATTCTATGCTAATGAAACCTAATTTCAACTCTTAGAATCAGTCTTTTAATTCTCCTCTCACATTCAAGTTTGTAGAGTAAATATTCTTATACAAAAATGCACTTAAAATTAAGTGTACAAAATTTATGCCCCAAAAAGAAATTTAGATAGACCCTGCGGAGTTTATATTATTCAAAAATTGAAAATCAAACATGGTCCATGCTCTAAGGTCCTCGGGGGTCAAATGAGTAAACGGAACGATGCTATCAGAGCTCGCTTTTGGCTCGGTGGCCAGTCGTGACTTGCCTTACATGACTTCGGACCCAAATTGTACACTTTAGCGGTAGAATCTATTGGCTGATTCATAACATTGGCATTCAGTTCATGAAACTAATGAATCAGAATTTCATTAATCGCCATCTTTAGTTTACAACATTTACGAGATTTTATTAATATCAGAAAGGGGAGTTAGAAAATCCTCAAATGGTTTTTGTACATCTTATATATAACAATTGCAATACAAATTTTGGTAAACTGCTAATTATTTATATGAAGGAGCATTGAAGCAGAACTATTTATAATTAAATAATATTTTAAATTTATACCATCCTCATTAAGTAATTCTAATTTAAAAGCTTTTAAAGCAAGAGAGAATAAACTTTTTTGGGCAAATGCGAACCATCATCGACCTCATCTTCAGCATTATCCTTTATGCCTCGGAGAATTATTTAGGGGACTACTCCGCGTCTTGGGGATAGCTTATAATAACGAACTTTTACCAACACCACCCTCCAAAAATACTCACTTGCATTCAACTGCTACTGGGTTACCTAGAATTCCTTCAACTCATCTTCACCATCCACCAATTGTACCTTTTTTGGTAATCCATGGGAAATCCCTAGCGGACCTTCAGTGAGGTCCGCCCCTCGGTATGTCGGACTTGCACCGACTAAAACCCCCGGGGTATTCCTTCTCCCGCCTGGCGAGTGCCAAGGGCAAGGCTGAGCCATCATCCTCAGTACCCGGCGACGTCTGGCCTTCTGCAGGTCACGCCCACTTGGCAGGGATCCACCTATTGTAACTAAAATCAAGCGTCCTGTCTGTCTGTAAGCCATAAAAAATTAGAAAAGCAAAATTATTTTACTTAACTCTATTCCCTTTTCCCATTGGACCAAACAGATAAATAGCTTGGACAAAAGTGTGGGCGAAGCGGGTATGATGCGAATGCATTAACGATTGTTTTAATTTAGGAATGATTCCCAGTTGAGTTTAATGAGGTCTTGGGTATGAGTCGTGATTGCTTTATACATACTTCTAGCGTCAAATACGAAAGAGCTTTCCTTATAATTGGCTGCTCGAATCACTTGGCCTCCCATAGCGTTGTTTTATTTAACGATTTTTTTAATGGAGTTCGTATAGACCTCGTGCATGTTGAATAACTGGAAATAATTTTTATGAATAGCTTTTTCCGTACCATTAGAGTACATTCGATCTAGTATTTTTAACTCTATGAATTACTAGCTGATCCGGCAAACGTTGTTTTGCTATATAAGGTTTTGTAATATCTTCTAAGATGTTCATTGAAATTAAGTGATGTCAAAGACAATTTTGTTCACAATTAAATACTCTTAATCAACAACACATTTATTTGGATAAAGATTAATATTATTACGTTGATACAACTCTTAACAAATAATGCATTAATTTCGACCAAATTTGATTACCATAAAAACGGTTCTAGTGAGTTAATCTTAAAAGATAGACCTACACTGTCGCTGACATTTTTTTAGATCATTTCAAGAGGAATGTTTCTTTTTTACATATATTTTTGGTATCTTGAACCGTTTTCGCAGCGCACGCAATGGAAGCCCTCAAGGATGAATAATTTACCCCGTTTTTTCACATTTTCCATTATTTCTTCGCTCCTAATAGTTGCATCGTGATGTTATATAGCCTAAAGCCTTCCTCGATAAATGGTCTATTCAACACAAAAAGAATTTTTCAATTCGAACCAGTAGTTCCTGAGATTAGCGCGTTCAAACAAACAAACAAACTCTTCAGCTTTATAATATTAGTATAGATTAATGCTAGTTTGATTTTGGCTTCTATTTTTAAAAGAAATCAATCAATGACAAATTTACAAATTAACAAATGATAAATTTACACACACGACAGCCTTTAATATGTCCATCTTTAGAAGTAGACCTTCTAGAATTTTTTCCAGTTCAGGTGGTATCAGGCAGAGATGGGCTAACTGTAATCTGATTAATGATCAACGATTATAAAATGTAGTCGTTATTTTAATTTTCTTGCTCAGTAATCATAATTAAATCCGTTTAAAACGTTAAGAAATCATAAATGTGTATACAATCTGGGATTTTGTACTTTTTGAAACATAAATTAGCAAAATGCAGTCATATAAATGTGAAAAAAACATAATATGTAATCCTTAATCATTTTGATTAATCTGATTACACTTTGCCCATCTATGGTATCAGGTTAATTAGAGCCTAAGAACCTCTACTTGCTCCACAACATTGGTAACCCATCTTTTTGGTGGTATGTCACTATTATTTTCATAGGAATCTTCAAACTTTGAACGAGTCGGTATTTTTTGGGTAAGTGCACTCCATCATCGGCCTGATCTACACTTTCCGTTAGGTAAAATTGAGGTCAAGCTAAAACCTGTCACTAAAAAAAAACCGTAGATGAAATAAAGCGATGTGATTGATATGGACTTTTACAAGCTTATGAATACAAATCAATATTGTTTACAATTTTTGTGACCAATCTATCAAGTACTTCCATTGCACATATTAATATAGGAAGTTCAATAATATTTCCTAAAGATGTAAAAATATAGATAGAGACAAAAGCTGTTAATGAGCTTACAACAAAATACAAACCAGGCTCAATCAACCCTTCCCAAGCCCTTCGATTAATCTTATCTTAGCCGTAGTTTGATGTTTACCACACACAGCTCTTATCAGATTGTCGCTCATCAGTAATCAGTTAATAAGGAAATTCCATGATCTCGTGTCATCATAATTTATCATTATTATACTCATCATTTGAATTTAATTTAAATAATTGTGGTTTTTTAAAAAAACATCCCTATTCTCAGGGCATTGAACATGAGATTTCTGTTAGATACTCGTGTGTTCTTTTATTTTTTTAACTGAATCTACATAGTGACTGCACCATACCTGATGGTAAGCATGGTGCAGTCCATAAAACGCCAACAACTATCGAAAGGTAAGAAATAACCCATCGGCAGTCGCAACGATCATGCTGGCCTACACAAATATCTCTTCACGTTACGCTTAAAGGATCCCATATCATAGGATGGAGGGAACACGCTCGCCGGAAGACCATTCCACAGCCCAACGATACGGTAAAAGAACGAGTTAGAGAACTTCTTAGTCCTAGCCGGGATGTGAGATACCGTATAGCTGTGACACCGCAAACCCGCGCGCGTGGATCTATTCAGGAAGGAAGAGTGGTACAAGGTTAAACAACTCTTCAGAACACTCGCCATGATACAGACGGCAGACAACGCTCTATAAGGCAACATCTAAATTTATATATTATTTTACACTAGCAAGACTCGCTCCACTTTTTATCCCCCTTCCTACCTAATCCGTTTCCTCACTGGGCTCGAACGCTTTCCCTAAACTGTAACGCGCTCGCTTTGAAAAATCTCTAAAAAACGCTACAGCGCTGTGCTGTACAATTGTTGATAATTCTAATGCTCTGCTTAACCTACAACGCGTGAAATTGTAGTGTACCGCGTGAACCAGCGCCGTTCCCGGATTTCCTTCTTTTTCCTCGTCAACTCACACGCACCAATCACTGTCCCGAGTAAGTATAAAAAAGAATTATCCGAATGATTTGTAAGGAATCTTTAACGAAACTCGATAAGGTAATTTTTTTTTTCACTTGGGGAAAATCCTCATAGGACCGTCTCGGCCGCACAGGGGGGTTGCGCGACCGAGGTATGTCGGACTTGTACCGACTGAAAACCCCAAGGTGACTTCTTCTGCGCATTGGCGGGGACTGCGGGGCCTGTAATCAATTCGCCACAGCCCCGTCGCGACACGCCCGCTGGGCACAAACCCGGAGGAAGATATCTTCCCCGACACTGCTTGTTGTATTTAGGCAGAGCACGTCACAATGCTCTGCCTACTTCTCGAGTGTCGCTAACCAGTCGCTCAGGGCCCCCACCCTCAATAAGGTAATTAAGCCAACCCAAACAATGTTTACGATCAGACTCAACCCTTTGATACATCATTCGATCTTGTCCCATTCGACTGATTACTGCACACCCCAGTATATCAGACGCCGTAATTAATCAACTAAGGGATCTGGCGTGATGGGTGACCACCTACAAAGACCGCTTTGTGTGTCTCACGGAAAGCAAGTGTTTACAGATAAGATTTCTTAGGTTAATCTTTGGTGAAGAGATAAGCGTTAATGAAAGCCTGCATAATATTAACCACGACGACGTTTAATAAAAATGGAAATATACATATAGACTCCTCGTGATAGGATAAGAAAATATCAATTATCATCACGCTATATCTTTTAGAGCTATAGAGAAGTATAAGAACATTAGAGCTTACATTTATAAGCTTTCTTATTATAGCAAACGCGACCAGTAGCACATCCGAAAAATTGTTGAACAATATTTCTAGTTTTGCGAAGAGTTCACGCTTGACCAAAATTTGAACTATGTCAATTTTATATTTTAAAATAAAAAGTGTTAAACGATATAGACAATAGTTATTTCTCCTATATTTTAGAATTTCACCATACTGTTCTCTTACAAATCTATAATATAAAAATGAATCGCTAAATGTCTTGATAAGCGCGAAACTCGAGAACGGCTGAACCGATTTGGCTGTATTCTTTTTTGTTGTGTTTGTTGAAGTCTGGGGAAAGTTATTACGGAGAGAAAAATTAAAAAAATTGTCTGAAAAAGTCTAAAAACAACACTTTTCTATATTCTCATACGAAAAATTCGTAATAATATTTAAAAGTCAATTTGAACTTTAACACCATGCCATAAAGCTTAAATGTCAGTGGACGGGTTCCGGGAAGGCAAAACAATTATTGAGTGACGTATAAATATTAATGTCAATATTTGTCAATTTTATACATATAGCATTAAGGCCAGGTTCCTTCAAACAATTTTCAAAAAAATCTGACGGGGAAGCTATTAACATTAAAAAAAACCAATGTGACTTTGTTTTAGAGAAATAGGGCAGAACAAGGTCTGCCGGGACAGCTAGTTTTGTAATAAAAAATACTTGTCCTGGTACGGAGTTACATCTATACGAAGTCTGAACAGACTTGACATCGGGATTTTTAACGGAGTCTTAACGGAGCTATTGTCTGGTGGGGCATCTGGCTTTTTCAGATCAATGGCACCATATGTAATATATTAGGTATTTCTGTATTAGGGTACGATGGGGCTGACATACGTACACACGTAAAAGTCCCTTAAAAAAATTGAATAAAAAAAATCTATACGATAGCTCAGATCCCGGCTAGGATTAAGAAGTTATCTAACTCTTATTTATGCCAAGTCGTTGGGCTGTGGAATGGTCTTCCGGCGAGCGTGTTCCCACGATCCTATGATATGGTGTTCTTTAAGCGTAGCGTGAAGGGATATTTGTGCAGGCCGGCATGATCGCTGCGGCTATCGATAGGTTTTTTAACTGTTGATAGTCATTGTCACTTTTGGACTGTACTTTGCTTTCTGTCAGACGTGGTGCGGTCATTGCGCAGTGTCTAAATAAAAAAAAAACCTGTGATATAATTAATTGCTTCTTGCTAAATTTAATGATTTTACGTCTTATGGGTTTTTCTTTTTTGTGGCGAAAACGACGAAATGGTAAAAATACAATATAAACGAACATATATTTTGATTACGTTGACTCAGAAGTGTGATCTTTTCAGAACCACGAGAGACTGAGATCTAAGTACTTATTTGATATTAATTTTAACTGTCACCTAATAAGCTCAGAATAAGGGTTCAGACACATATGGTAGACAAACAGACGGACATGAAACTGATTGTGTAAACGTTCCATTTTTCCTATTAAGGTATGAAAATCATAGGATTATATGTACTTATATTTAAACGCTCTCTTATGCAATGTAACACATACTTTAAATCCTTAATCCAATCGGTGTTAGATACAAAAAATCGGTCGCCCAAGCGTCGACAGGGTATTGATAAGACACTCTTTAAACTACTACGTTATCTTGGAGGATAATTTGGTGTTTTCTTAAAAACAGGATATCTTGTGACAATTTTTCAAATAAATCTTTTTTTCAATATTCAATTCTGAATGATATGTGTTAGGCGAAAGCACTACCATTAACCTTGTCATCGCTTTCCGTCTGGGGATATTGTATCAAGAGTATTTATAATATAATAGAAGAAAGAAAGAGTAAGAAGAGGGGTGGAATAAGACTAACGCGCGCATTACACATTACAATATTGATATTTTACGTAATGATTTGGATGCCAATGAATATCTTAATCTAAATGCTTCGCATGGTCTTATGCCTGCTCACATGATAGCAACACGAAATGATAGCTGTCTTGATCATGTTATGCTAAAATCCAATAATAAGTCACTTCCTCTGGTTCTTGACTCTTATGTTACGGATCATCTTCCTGTGATTCTTTCCCTTAGCAATTGCAGTAATTACAGCAATCATCAAACATCTGTATCTTTTACCAACTACAAGGCCGTTTCACATGATATTAATTTATTCGATTTTTCTCCCCTCCTTGAGTCTAATGATGCAAATGTTTGTGCAGAATTTTTAGTAGACTCTATTTCGTCTATAATAAAGAAGCATACTACAACAAGGTTGACTTCTCGTAGAAGTAGGATCATTAAGCCGTGGATTACCCCTGGACTTTTGAAATGTATAAGAAATCGTGATAGGTTGCACTTGCAAACAAGAAAATTCCCGAATAATATAATAATCAAAATCACCTACTCTAGATATCGTAATTTTTGTAATAGTCTCTTGAAATCTATAAAGACAGAGTATGAGAGAAAAGAATTCGAAAAAGCAAAAAATAGTCCTCAAGCTACCTGGAGGGTTATCAAGAATATTATCATCGTCTATCCTAAAGTCATCATGTGAGGTTCTGGCCCCTCTTATCACTCACATTTGTAATGTATCCTTGTCTTCTGGAGTATTTCCTAGGGTTTTCAAAAGAGCTATAGTTTGCCCTGTTTACAAGAGTGGTGAAAGAGATTCCATTAATAATTATAGGCCTATTTCTGTTTTGCCAGCTTTATCTAAAATCCTAGAAAGAATTCTGTACAATAACTTAGTTAAATTCTTAACTTACAATAAAATTATATCTGACAATCAGTATGGGTTCAGAGTTTCAAAATCCACAGAAGATGCTGTAGCAAGCTTTACGGATTTGGTTGTAAGTAAACTTGATGGAAATTATAAGTGCATAGGAATATTTTTAGATATTTCAAAGGCTTTTGATTCAGTTCATGTGCCTACTCTTCTGGCCAAATTAGAAAGCATTGGAGTACGTGGTGTTCCTCTTAGTATTTTTAAAGATTACTTATCTGACCGTACGCAGAGAGTAGTTATAAATAATTATTGCAGCTCTGATGTAGAGATAAAGTTTGGGGTTCCACAAGGCAGTATTTTGGGTCCTATTCTTTTTCAAATTTACATTAATGACATCTGTCAAATTTGCTTTCCTCAGTCTCACTTTTTCACTTATGCAGATGATACAGCAATTCTAGTATATGATCACTCATGGCCTGAAGTTCAGAATAGATCAGAGACTGTTCTAAGACTTGTCTTGAAGTGTCTCGCCCAAAATTCACTTTCTCTTAATATTGGAAAGAGCAAATATGTAGCTTTTCATGTTAGCCCATCCTCCCGTCCGACAGATAATTCTATATGCATTAGGGGACATTCATGTCTTTCTGATTTAGAATGCAAATGCTTGCCGCTAACAAGAACTGGTGAGGTGAGATATCTGGGAGTATATTTAGACGAAATGTTAAGTTGGAAGTCTCATATAGATATTTTGATCAATAGAACTCAAAAACTTATCTATGTCTTTAAGAAATTGAGAAATTCTGCTGACATTTATACTCTTAGGACTGTTTATTTCTGTCTGTGTGAATCCTTGATATCTTACTGCATTGCTGTTTGGGGTGGAGCCTCTAAGACCACTTTATTGAAACTTGAGAGGGCTCAAAGAGCTGTCTTAAAAGTCATGCTTAAAGAATCCAGAAGGTTTCCTACTGAGCTGTTATATTCTAGATTTCAAGTTTTAACAGTAAGACAGCTCTTTGTCTTGAAACTTGTCCTCCGCAAACATAGAGTGGTCCTTATAGGGACAGATAGCAAAAGGAAACCTCGCAGAATGAGATATGTTTGCCATATGCCGATTCACAAGTCTCATTTTGCTGAGAAACAATTTTGGGTTCTTGGTTCAAGGATTTATAATAAGGTTAATCATGTATTAAATATATTGAACTTATCAAAATTCGAATGTAAGATGAAGCTGAGAGACTGGTTGTTGAATCTAAAGTATAATGATACAGAGGAACTGTTGCAGGTGTAGATGTGCTTGGGCTTTAATATTAACATTCTTTTGTAATTGTTATTCACTTTGTTTGTATAGTCTGTTGTTTGGTATATAATGTTGTTTTTTTTTTTTTTTGTATTGTTTTGAGTCATGATTGGTGCTACGCAGCAGTAAAAAACTGTAACAAATTTGTGTGAAATATGCTGACATCCAAGATACAGGGTGTCCTAGTTTGGGTGTCAGCTGATTTTTAATGTGCTGCCTTGTAGTTGTTTGTCGAATAAATAATTTAATTTATTTATTTATTTATTACTGGCCACGTTGAGCACGACATATAAGAGCAAAGTGGATACAGCTATTAATGTACCACTGCTGACCCCGTAAGGGATATAAGCATGACCATATATTATTACTATTATTTTAAATGTGGGAATAGGTTTTTCTAGAACCTTAAAATAAGTTTATATTCATAAATTAACAGCATATCTTTATTAATCTAAAGTGGAGATTTATAGACGCTATATTGACTTTGCTTAGCAAAGTTCTTATAAAATAAATTAGTCTTGACAAAAAAAAAACTCAATATTTAATAGTAACTTGAGTACAGCTATAGTATTTGCAAAGCCAAGTCCATGTTGGTAAAATTGGTGACTTACCAAATCCTTTGACATCATTGAGATAAATTGTAATGTTTTAGTAAACTTAAAGTAAGAAAACTTAAAGTTACATCTATATACATCATCCTAAGGGAATATCATTTAATTTTCCTCGTATTTATATAAAACTTTCAAGTTACAACTGAAATAGAACATTAAAAGAATCCATTACAAAGGGTATAGATAATAAATATATCTAACGTGTAATTAAAAGGCGATTTATGTAAATCGAAAGCATTATTGCTGTCATAAATAAAACTTGGGATGCGATCATATTAAAGCGATAGAAATGTAAGGTCGCGGTCGCACTGCTAGCGGTGAGGTCCGATATTAATTAAATATTGGGAATATTAATCATTAATTAATTATTTTATTACTAATTAATATTAATTTAATATAATAGTGTTTAAAATAGTTCATAATACTGAGGTGTCGCAAGAGCCAACTAAGGTATTCAGCAAACCGAAGTACACGCAGATTGCAGCATTTAAGCTGCTGCATTCACGTTCGCTGTTCAAGCATGCTGGGATCAATGTTCAACCACCTTCCCATGGGTTCCACGAACATAGTAGAAAAAAGGAAGGAAAGAAAGCCTTTGCCCGGTATTGGGATGAAGCTGACTATTAATATTAATTTAATTTCACAATTAAATTGTGATTTCCATGCTAAAAAATGTGATAAGTGCGTCTATTTCGGTATAAAAGACTTACTGTTCCACAGTACATAGTGACCAGTTTCGGCTTGTCGCGTTTCGGGATCAGCTTGTGCATATCCAGTAGCTCATATACCTAGAGACCTTCAGTCGTGATATATGTGGGCCGACATGACGATGTAGACTATCAATGGGTTTTCATCCTTTGATAGTCGCTTTCGTTTTTGGACTACACTGTGCTTACCATCAGGTACTCTGTCATCACTATGTCGAGCCAGTGTAAAAAAAAAGATTATTTAACTTTAATGAAGTAACAGTTCTGGTTTACGAAATAAAAGGCTCTATTTTATTATTATATTGACTCAGAAAAGTTACTACAATAAATAGTTCAACAACAACACGGTGCGAAAATCCATTGATAGCCAATGTCGTCATTCCGCCTCACATATACCATGACCGAAGATTTCTAAGTATTTTAATAACTGGACATACACAGGACTGATCCTGAAACGCAACATGCTTAGGTGAGTCACTTCAACTCCAAAATTGCGTTGAACTCAACATTTAAAGGGCTACAATATTGAGCCAGTGCGTGGAGGAGGCTTGTGCAGCGCAATGTGGCCGAGGTTGAAATGAGACGTAGACTTGAGCATGATGAGGATCAGGATCGATTTAAGATCCCTCCACCTGTAACCGCTTCCAGCAACTACGTTAACGGTGTCCTGACATGCCCATCATTCCACGCTAAGGTCGGTTTCGCAAGTACCCGTAGTGCAAGCGCAATCTTAGTTTAGGACTAAATCAATGTGTGTAATTGTCTGTTAACACATTCAATGACTCCTACACGGACCCGAGCGTACGTCCCATTTATTTTGTAGTAGTCAGTAAAATCAAGTAAAGTCAGCGTGCTATGTGCCGACCAATAGGATCCGAAAAGTAATTAAAAAAAATAATAATTACAATACAAATTCATACATATTTTCCAAAATTCATAATCAAAATTTACCTTATTAAATTTTGGTTCCTGACTATTATTTTTTATTTAATAAAAAGCAATTGATGTGTTTTTTTTTATTGCTACATAAAGATTATTGTTGATAATTTAATAACAGAAATCGCTCTCCTCTTACAGAAACACCCCACCCTAAGCAGTACTTACATATGATATATTAAATTTTATTGTTTTAAACTCTCACAATATAATTGAGTCATGAAAATCGAACGGCCATAATAACAGACGTAAATGTTTTAAAAAATCCTCATAAATTACGTTTTATTGAGGATATTATTTTGTTTTCTGTATGTTACGTCGTGCTTCCTAACATCGCTTCGTAAGCTCGCAATTGAATCGTCGATCGTTTGAACTATAGAATTTGAAATACATGGAAGGTTATAATAGTAAAGAGCGCACGGATCAAACCGAAGCAGTATATTTACTGTTTTCGCAAGCTCTTTCATACTCATCCTGTTCAATCATATTTCTTCTTTAGTTCTGTGGCATTTCATTAATCAATAAAACCACCCGCGCTGGTTTACAAAATCACAGCGTGTACGGTACTTCGATAGCTCCGCAACAGTGGCACGGGCTGCCTAAAGAGTTTCACTTACCCCGACCACCAGTTCGCCAACTCCTCAGCTCCCCTGCTTCTCTTTAAACTGGTGTCTTTGAGGATCTTCCTTAGCACACTTGTACACTTTGGAATCGGATTGTTTGAATTTAGGAATATTTGTATCTTTTTATGTCGTTACTCGGCGTAGTGCGAAGTGCAAAACTCAATCGACAACCCGTACGGTGTTGCTAGAGCTGTCAAAGTTACCCGCAAATATATTCGAATACGAAATACAGCTATTTGGTAAATCATACATCACGGCTAGGACTAAGAAGTTCTCTTACTTTTAATTTTACCTTGTCGGTGGGCTGTGGAATAGTCTTTCGGCGAGCGTGTTCCCATTTTCCTATGATATGGGGTGTTTAAAGCGTGACGTCAAGAGATAATTGTGCAGGCTGGCATGATCGCAGCGACTACCGATGGTTTTTCTTGATTGTTGATAGTCATTACCTTTTTTGGACTACACTATGATTAACAACAAGTCCAGTGTGGTCACTGTGTCAAGTCAAGATAAAGAAACTGTTGGAGTAGACGTTTTTTTGAGTGGAGACCGCACCTCGGTAAGCGTTGTGTAAAACATCCTCTGGCTCAGTGGTGAACCTTGGAAGAGGCCTATAGCAGTGGACGGATACAGGTTGATGATGATGAAGTGTTCCAAACCGTATTAAGCGGTCCGTCCATTGTTTGGTTTAGAAACTTATAAGGCAAAATATAGACGGACGAAAACCGATACTTGAAAATGAAAAAATTGAAATGTTATGACCGGTGGTCGTGAGTGTGGTTGTAGAAAGACACGGATTTTGGCGTTTTACTGTTTATTTGCACTTTATGGCACACCGAACTGCGACGCACGCGCACGTACTCTCGCATCGGGTCTCGGTAGTCGATTGAATTTTCTAGAGCATACCTTGCGCGCGCGCATCCCTTACCCTGTGCGTCCCATAACACCCTGACGTTCTTTAGGGCGTTTACCACAAACGCGTATCGGGCGGCGTCTACTTGCTATAATGTATTTATTTCGCCACAAACCAACAAAATCCAGAAATTTTAATGCAGAAAAAAAAGCAAGGCATACCGTGTATACACACAAAAAGGATAAAAATTCACTTAAAAGTAAACACGGTAACTGAATTACGAAGAAATTTTAAAACCATTAATAAGCTCCCAAAGGAGCAAGATTGAAAATATATTGTAATCTCTACAACGTGAGTAAATACAAATTACTTTTAAAAAGATCGGAAGCCATGAATAACTTTAATCACTCCATTTTTTACGTTTTGCGTTGAAATTTTTCAACTTGTAAATATGTTGCTGATAAGAAATCTTTCGCGGCAGTATTTAACGGATTTTAATGTTTATACACTGTATATATGTAACACATCTTCTGTAAACGGGTAGCATATGTATCCGAGCAAAACCAATTTCTGTGTATACTTGCTAAATAAAGGAGTGGCGGGCACCAACTTCTGTCCCTAATTTACCAGAACTTCCATCAGGTAATTTAAAATGATAGATTTGAACAGTAGCATGATTTATTTCAGATTTTTTGAGTGCATTAATATGATTAAAAAACAGCACGACGCGAAAGACCCCGTTTACAAATTGAAAGTGCGCAAAAAACGTCCAGACCTCTGTTCTGGGTCAATATAACTGTTATGTTATTCCAAAATATGATTTATAATTTTTTTTTTAATAGAAAAACAGATCCTTTCTGATCTGGTTTACAAGAATATGTACTGTTTGTATGTATATACGTATATGTGTATCCTGCATCCCGCTCCCTCCCGATCGTACTGGTTCTCCTTTCCATACGGCCTGAGGTAGCTCGGACGAGAGAGTGCTTTTCTGGCTGCGCGTCCAGCTATGCACTTAAATATCTCCTGCGCAATTGACTGTTTCCGAAAACTGGACCTCGAATTTCATAATCGGTGTTGAAACAGTCGCCGTGGCCGAAACCGGCTGGGACATCATCATCATCATCATATGTGTATATATATATTTGGTTTGATTTCTTTTATTGTTTTGTATCTCTTAGCTTGATTTTTTGTTTTTTTTTTTTTGTGGAATCTTCGCTTGCTTATATATCAATTTTTGTATATTTTTATCGTTTATATATTGCTATATGTTTTCCTTTAAAAATAAAGAAATAAATAAAACATTCCAACCATTACACATTTTTCCTTTCACGCAAGTAAAGCAACTTGAAATAATTATACTATATAACTTTTATTACGTACTAACAAATCTGCAGGTAGAGCTTTCAGCGGCAAGTTACTTTAGCAGTAACTTAAGGTCCGCCATTTAAATACTTAATTGCGCGTAGGCGGCAAACATTACCTTACCTTAACAATGTGTATTTATTGGCCTTTTAAAGTGTTGCCAGACTTAAAAAAAAATCCTTAAACTTCCTTATTACTGAGGTGACTTTGGCTAAGATTTATATACGGTACTTTGACATTGCTTCCACTTTAATCAAACTTTACAAAATATTATTCTGACTCGGCACAGTTTTCCTACCACGCCTGATGGTAAGTAGGGTGCGATCCAAAATACGACAATGACCATCACTGTTGTCATCTTTGTGACGGATCCGCTAAATATCAGTTGGCGGCTTTGGACTCGACTGATCGTAGAGCTCGTAGACTTATTGGCGATGACTCTTTGACAAAAATTAAAATGCAGAGCATCGAGCATCGACGTAGATTTGCCTGCCTCGCGGTCTTTTACCGGTTGCACGGTGGAGAGTATTCTCAGGAACTGCATTCTTTGATTCCACCAGCCCCATTCCACCACAAAACCACTAGACATCGTGTAGGATACCATCCGTATGTGGTGGATGTTCGTTATATCCACACGAGAAGATTTGCTTCTACATTTATCATGCGAACGGCTAAGGAGTGGAATATGCTACCAGCTGCCATATTTCCGCGATCTTATGACCTGGGAGTCTTTAAGAGAAGAGTGAATAGGCATTTGCTAGGCGATCGCGTTTCATCATCGAACTCATCTTCACCTTCCACCAGGTGTGATTGAGGTCAACAGTTCGTCTATAAATTATTAAAAAAAAAATCAACAGTTAAGAAAAACCTATAAGTATTCACAGCGATCAGACTGGCCTGCACGAAACTCTCTTAACGCTACGCTTGATGGATCTCATATCACAGGATGCTGGGAACACGCTCGGCGGAAGAACATTCCACAGCATAACGACACGGCAAAATTGAGAGTTAGAGAACTTCTTAGTTCTAGACGGGTGTGAGTTACCGTATAACTACCGAACAGCGTATAGAAAGTGACTGCATTTCTTTTTTCTTTTTTTTTTTGTGCTTTTTTTAGTGTTACTTGGAATCAGTCACAGTTTTGTTTAAAGTTGTTGCTTATACAATCTACAATATTATCATTTTGTGTTGTGTCTATATATGTAAATCTTTTTTCTTTTTTGGAATTTTATTATTGTTCTTTAATGTAAACTAGCATTATATATTAATCACTGTGCATGCTGTGGTGCCCTATAATTGTGGGGGCATTTATATGTTCTATTTAAGTACCATGATCCTTTTGTTTTCTTGTCTAATGTTACCCATGTTGGGCATCCTATTATGTAAAATAAAAATAAATAATAAAAATAAACTATAACTCTGGAAATCCGCGCGTGTGATTCTATTAAGGAAAGGAGATGATAGGATAAATAACTCCTCAGAACACTCACCGTGATACAGACGGTAGACGCTCAATGAAGCCATATAAGTTTTCACAGAGCCAAGTCTAAGTTGAGAAAATTGGTAACTTATCAAATACTTTGATATAAATAAATTATATAATTTGTAAAGTTTAAGTAAAGTCTAAACAAAGTCAAATTAGCGTTTGTGAATCTCAGTCTAAAAGACGAGGCTGGTCGAAACACAGATTAAATAAAGAAAATTCTGAGAGTACGTTAAGAATTAATGTTTTATTTTAATACAAGCAGGGTTGCGCTTGACCTCAATCTAACCTGATGGAAAGTGATAATGAAGTCGATGAAGGAGCGCACTCACCCAATAAATATCAATTCATTCGTCGTTTGAAGATTTCCATGCTGTAAGATGTTGGAAAAACACACACAGGAAATGAATTCAACTCCTTGGTGGTTCAAAGTAAAAAAAGAGGAGGCTAATCGGCTCGTGAAAGCAGATGGAATGTCAACCACATAAGGATGCAAACCCGAATTTTTGTCTTGAATGTCCAGTAAGCGAAACAGATTTAAAGAAAAAGAGAGAAATGATGTTCAAATCTCTCTGCCTACCCCAATAAGGACTCTATGTGGTGATAGCCACATCATTTGAACGCACGACATTTCGACATAAAGCGGCGTACACACAGCCCGATGTTTCGTGTCGCCTTGCAGCTATACGGTACCGATTCGATAAGTCTCCACGTAACGTGTAATTACGTGTCGGCAATCATTAATAATGCATAGATCGATCAAACGTGGAGCCTCAATTCGGTTTTGATATTAGGCAGTTGTCACACTGAGAATTGCCTATAGAATGCTGTAATATATATATAAATATTGACTGGCTATTGCAATACGATATATCGTTAATTAGTTATAGAAATCAAAAGAAAAAAAAACTTTTGTCCTGTGTTATTTGTATGGGAAATCGAAAAGTGCGATGCGGAGAACTTAAATATTAATATTAAGGGCTCACATTTTCAGAGGCCTATTTTGGCATTAAAACAAAACTTTTGAGCGTGGTTTCGAGGAAAAATATTTTTTTTATTTTTTTGGAAACGCCCTAATGTCTATGCTTACTCCGAAAAAGATATGGCTAAACTAGATTAAATTTGGTAGTGCAAAGCGCCTTTAATTATTTTGAGATACCAAGTTGAGTGTGTCTACACCTTTATCAATAGAACCATGTTGTTCTGTAAATTAAAACCCGCCTGAGCACGCATAATCGACTGAATAAATGCCTTGAAATTACTATTGATTTTCGATCATTAGCCCACTTACACCAAGCATTTAGAGGGTTATTATCTCAGCCATCAATATATTGATATATCTGAGTAACAACCGTATCAGTGTAGGGATGTCGAAAATGAAAAAAAACATCGTTATATCGATATTTATTAAAATATCAATATCGGTGTCGTTATATCGATGGAAAAATATCGATACATCGGTTAAATCTCAATAAACACGAAAGTATTTTACCAGTATTCCTTTTTATTAGACAAAATTACAAAAATATCAAGAACTAAAAGGCTATCTTCTAACTTTAAGACCTATTTAAGATATCAAACAAAAATAAATAATAAATAAATAAATGGCGGCAAATAATATACATGTAACAAATTCAGATGTCAATGCATGCAATGTAACAAAACATAATACTCAACAGTCATAGACAATATAGGTTTTTTTTTTTCGTTCGGTCCTATCGTCTACAGTTTCAGATTTTAGCGACTTCACTGCCATAAGAATTAAAAAGATATCGTTTTCGATATAATTTTCAATATTGGATATTTTCTATCGATATATCATTACAAAATATATCGCCCAAAAATATCGATATATTGAATTGAAAATATCGATATATCGATGTATCGATATTTATTCAACAAGCCTATATCAGTGTTGTTGCTGGTGGAATTTTTTTTCAATACCAGAACATGGTAATCCGTTTTTGATTAATTATAAAAGGGAATATAATATGTTTTTCGACTGTCCACACTAGTGTATTAGGCATAGTGGATTGGCTTGGGTTTGGGATATGTCGTCAACGGTGGCGTGCATAGCAAATATACCACGGGCATGCAAATTTTCAGTTAGGAATCAGCTAAAACAAAATGTATATATTTCAGTAAATGAAATGTACATTGTTTGCTTACAAAACACAATTATTTACACAGTTGCTTATTTTGAACACCAGATCTACCAGTGAACAATGTATTTATATTGTAGAAATAGGTGTAACATGGTTTATTGTGCTTTTATCGAAATAAAATCGAATGCATATTAGTTATAACTATTTTGTATTACTAAACGATGTTATTTTTCAAAATGAAAAGTATCAAAAAAGAAAAATATTTTAAAACAAATACAAAGTCCGGTCATTTGTCCGGTTTGGTAGATTTTATGTTAATAAGCTCGTAATACAAATAATATTTATACTAATCATGACAATTCCATTAAATGTCATGCTGGTTTCTTGACGACATTTTCCTTCACCGGTGAGCATATAGTATCTAAATCCATTCTTGGAGGAAAACCCAGATCTACTTACCGGGATTCGAACATACAACCGTTCGTATTGCTGGTATCTATATACCGGGCCCTTATCTACTAAGCCACCAGAGCCACAGCTGACTCAACATGAATTTAGAAAACATCAAGACTCCAAATATCCCTAATCGATGATAGTCTCCATCGATAACAAATAGTAACAAATTATACCGCATTGGAAATAATAAGCCTCTCACACGGCGCTAACAATGGCCTCTCGACCTTTTACAATAAACAATAGGCCGATGGGACACGATGTTGATTTTATATTAAAAAAACATTCGATTGTTCGCGCTTTCAGTTTTTTATGTTCGGAACTTGTAATTATTTATTAGTTTCATGGCCGTGATGCCGTGAATATCAAAATTATAGCTATATTTTTTTTTTAACCCGGTGGAAATCCCTCCGGACCGTCAGGGGAAGTGGTGAGGGCCACTCCACCCGGTGTGTCGGACCTGCCCCGACTAAAACTACCGAGATGCCAGCACTGCCTCTCCTCGCCTTCGCCGAGCCTGGGAATCCGGATACTTCCGAGGGTTATAGCTATAATTGGCTATTTATTAGAGACCCGTTTTTTGAAGTCAGCGAGTTTTTTTCGTCACAAACCTACGTGATAGTATGTGGTTAACGTCGCCGGTGGACTACTGCAATACAAGGAGCTATTGCGTTGCCGACCAAGATGGATATTGCTTACTGCCCTTTTGAAGAATCCCACATCATTGCTTTTAGAGAAAACTGTACCCGTACCCGGGAGCCCATTCCACAACTGCTAACTATGAAACAAACTTACAGAAGACGGTTTTGTATGGCTTTACAGAGTCGGGATGCGCCAACGGCAAACAGCTAGTAGTGCATGTTTCAAATTACCCTGGAGGCACCAGGATGAATAAATAGTTCTTCAGAGCATATCCTATTGTTTAAACTGTACAGCACATATAGAGATACAAAGCCTCTGCGTAAATTTAGAGGCATTTATAAATCCAGGATTATCATACGAATAGAGTTGGAATATGCTTTCAGCGACCATATTTCCATGATCTTATGACTTGGGAGCCTTTAAGAAAAGAGTGAATTGGCATTTATTGGGTAGTTGCGGTCCATCGTTTGGACCCATGTTCGCCTTCCACCAGGTATGATAGTGATTAAGCGCCTGCCCGTAAATTGAAAAATAAAGGTAAACGGATTCAGCTAGTAGGGAGAAAAATAGCCCTAAAGATGAGAACTGTACCCCATGTGTGGACAACCGTGTGCTTTGTAAAGCTCAAGATGCTGCCTGGTGTGAAATATTGCTTAGACCTGATCCGTTTTTCAAAAGCAAAAAAACCGGTTAAATGCGAGTTGGACTCATGCACGGAGGATTCTGCACAAATTTGTTGATAAATCGATAAATATAAATTTATAATTACAGTTTTTTGCTGATGTAACTCCAAATTTATAATTTTCATATTTATTCCTGGACTTTTATTTCATTATTCCACGTTAACAGGTAGTAACGTGTATGATTTGATTCTCTTGTTAAGACGTTAATTGTACGAGTAATGAGCAAATTATTGTAAAAAAAATACAATAAAACAGCTATCTTCCTCGGTTCAGGCGAGCTGGCCAGTCCCAGGATTCCTTGTAAGCATACTGAGTCATTGCTTTAATTAAAATGACGTGTACCTGGACAAACTAACAAATAATGAAGAGATTCTGAAGTGATCCTGTAACTCAAAAAAATTACCTTTATTGAATCACGATGTTGTCTCTCTCAGATTTGTAAAAAAATATGTATTATAATGCATTCTATCACTCAATCCTTGACCACAATAAAGAGCAATAATAGTAAAATATGTTTACGGTATAGTTCTTTTGGGGTGAGTAGAGATAAATAATGGTAGCTCTATCAACTTTGCGCTTATATGTCGTACAAAACGTAACTAGCACTGCAACTCATCGCCGTTCACAGGGCACTTACTCATGACATATCTATTAGAAGCCATGCTTGTTTCCTCACAAAATTTTACTCCATCAGTGACTATGTGGTGTCTAAATCGCACTTAATCTAGAAAAACGCAAAGGTAAGTGTCCGGATAAGAACCTACGGTGGTTCGAGTTGCCGCGCAGATTTCAGTAGCTTATCCACTTGACCATTACAGCCATCAATACAGAATAAAATAGAAAATATTGCTAAATTAATTTATGTAGGCGCTAGAATTAATTTTCAATGCAGGTAATGGCTGGTGATGAAAATTCCCGGGAATTTTCTCAAAGTGCTCAAAACTTCCTGGGGATTTTACGGAATGTTCTTGGAAGTTTTGGATACTTTGGGAAAAATTCCCGGGCATTTTCATCACTAGTAATGGCCCTACGATTAGTTATAACGGGCCGTGTATAGTCACTATGGCGAACTTGCATTAATGTGATTATTAGTTAATTAAACATGATTGCCTTTACAAATAATATAAGTAAATATTGTAAAGGTATTTTTTTAATGAGAACAATATCGAAAATCATGAACTATAAGAGATACGATAATTTCTCAGAAAGCTTTAGCAATTTTACATGGCTACCATGGGAGTGTGCGTAGCTTGTGAGCAAAGGAAAGCAAAGTATCGTGCAAGTAGGTAATAACGTCAAAAGTATCAAATGAACGGTTTCATTAGCGTTTAAACTGATTTTTGTAAGTAATCCGAGCATAAACCGCATGTAAAATAATTCCATTTTATATGACAATAAGTTTTTAATATGATGATGATGATGATGTCCTAGCCGGATCCGGCCACGGCGACTGTTTCAACATCGATTAAAAAAATCGAGGTCCATTTTCGGAAACAGTCAATTGCGCAGGAGATATTTAAGTGCATAACTGGACGCGCTGCCAGAGAAGCACTCTCTCGTCCGAGCTCCCTCAGGCCCGATGGAAAGGAGAACCAGTACGATCGGTAGGGAGCAGGATGCAGGTTTGGTCAAGTTTTCCTTCTCTGAACACCTGTTTGAATTGCGGTGTTAAAGAGATACCTTAGTCGCCTTTTACGACACCTCAGCAAGAAGAAGGAGGTGCTATTCTGTTCTGCTGGCAGCCACCACGGCTAAGTTTTAGTTAGTTTTTAATATACTCTAATAATGTAAGCACAACATTCTATTGTATTTTGGTAATGTTACCCTTTCTGGTCGGACAGTGTTTTCAAAACACACTGTACCATGTGTTATCAGTATTATATTCGACGTCTTAAGTACAAGGTGTCTCAAAAGTAAGTTCACATTTGCTTATCTTATTATGCGAAAGCAACTATTCTGAGGGGCGCGGGGGGTATGTCAGTCGGTAGTCTGGCTCTTGGGAATTTAGTCGCTATGGAGCGTTTCTCTGGTGTGGACCGTGTGTTGTGCGTACGTGAGTTTTACAAAAACGGTAATTCGGCGACTGTAGCGCGTAGAAAATTCTGCAGTATTCGACATATTCGTCACTTAAATGATGCGCCTAGCACTCGACTCATTGCAAAATGGGTTGAGAAGTTTGAAGAGACTGGGTCAACTCTGGAGAAACCAAAATCTGGGCGGCCAAGAACATCAAGAACAACCGAAAACGTGGACAGTGCTACTCAGTCTATTCGAGATGATTCAAACCTCTCGATTCGGAAGCGTGCTGTTGCTTTAAATGTGCACAGATCTTCATTATGCCGCATTTTACACAATGATTTAAAGCTGCACCCGTACAAAATTCAATTAGTGCAAGAACTGAAGCCTCAAGATGCTGGTCAGAGGCTTGCCTTTGTAAATCAGATGATTGAGCGCTTTCCAACGTTCACCAACATCTTGTTTTCCGATGAAGCCCATTTTCACCTGAATGGGCATGTAAACAAGCAAAATTTTCGTTACTGGAGTGCAACCAACCCACAACAAAAACATCAGAAACCGCTACATTCACCCAAAGTCACCGTATGGGCAGCGATGTCGGCGCGAGGAATTATCGGCCCTTACTTTTTTGAAGATGGAAGGGGACGCACACTCACAGTGAATTCAGAGCGTTATGTGGAGATGTTAGACGAGTTTTTCGTACCCCAACTGCAAAACTTTCCTGGTTACAACAAAAGAACATGGTTCCAGCAGGATGGAGCAACTTCACACACGTCCAACAGATCTCTGCCTCGAGTTCGAGAAATTTTTCCGAACAAATTAATCTCCAGGCGAGGTGACATAAATTGGCCTCCACGGAGTCTCGATTTAACGCCTATGGATTTTTTCCTGTGGGGTTATGTCAAATCAAAAGTTTACGCTAATAAACCGACTTCCCTGGCACAATTAAAAGAAAATATCCGTCATGAAATGGCAGCCATCACGGAGAATACCTGCCGAGCTGTCTCAAAGGCAATTTTAGTGCCCGACTAAATGAATGCCGAGAGCGCAACGGTTTACATTTGGACGATGTTATTTTTAAAAAATAAATTCCCAAACAGTGTACTATAGTGATTGTATGATTGGTTTATAAAATAGGTTAGTTATATTTGGCACTATTCTCGGAAATGGCCATTTAATAAGAAATAAGTTTATTAATTTTAAATAATGAAGTTTAATTTGAGGTTTTCAATTTTATTTGAGACAGATTGAATGGAAAAAATAGAATAGGAAGGTTGATATTGTAAAAATTACAAATATATATGTAAAACTTTACTTGAAATATACATAATAATACAGATTTAAAAAGTGTATCATTATAAAGCGAGTGAGCGACCAAACCCAAAAATAGAAAAGATAGGACGCGAGTAAGTGCGTACTACAGTACTTCAATATAAAATAAACATTTTTTCAATAAAGCTAAGACTTTTCTTTTAAAAAAAGATTTAAATGTGAACTTTCTTTTGAGACACCTTGTATTATTCGTACAACGTATTCTCACATAATAGGAACATTCCGGAAATAGAGATAGCATTAGGAAAAACACTTCGCTCTTATTGCTTAATCCCTGATAGACCGGATACAGGGGGTCTCGGGGAGGCTTTTGTGATGAAATTAATTGCATTTTCCCCCAATGCAGCCCGTGCGAGCTCACATAACGCGCTGTCTAAACTTATAACCAAGATAAGGGAATTTTCAATCATATTTGCGATGGATTTATCCGAAAAGAAAACAGCATAAGACCGTATTTATCTAAACGAATTCTTAGGTTGAGATCAGTAGCGTGCATTCAATAGACGTATAATAAACACTGTCTTGTTATTCTTGGATATTTAATAAACACATTAACCTCAATCTGATTCGCCTCTTCTTTTTGCTACTAATTGCCAAAGAGTGGAATTCCTGTATCTCTTTTTCCAACATCTTATAACATGCGAACATTCACACGAGGAGTTAATCGGTACTTCTTGGGTGAGCGCGTTGCATTATCAGCCTCATCATCACTTACCATCAGGTGCGACTGAGGTCCAGCGCAGCTTATCTGTAATAAAAATTGTAAATATATTTATTTAATATCCAAGTATCACACACACACACACACACAACGTCACAGCAACTGTAATCAGATTAATGATCAACGATTGCAATTACATTTTGTAATTGTAATCTGATTACATTCTGCCCATCTATGAATTGATCAATAATTAATCCTCAATTGTAAACAAATTTATGACTTAATATTTAAAATGATTTTAGTCATGATTACAGATTAATGAAATAAAAATTACGATTACGTTTTTAATTATTTTAATCCGAATACGTTGTGCCTATCTATTAGCAAGATAATGCTTTTTGTGCTTCTATGGGATGCACGCTACTGACTGAAATATTACATTACTTAATATTACATTTTTTATGTGGAATGAAGACAAACTGGCAAACAATCCACCCATCATTGTCCTGCCGACGTATGTGTGTTGTGACTGTCAAATTATCAAGAACAAATGAGGGTAGAGGAAGAAACGTCCGCCTCCGATGAAAACTCCGCGGCGCGTCTGTCAGTGACCACGCCCTTTGTAATCAGGTCGAAACATCGAGCCATAATTAAAAGTAAGTTAATTTGTGCATAAAACCCGGTAAAGTATTTAAAATTAGTACAAAGCGCGAAAGTTTAAAATGTCCCATATTCTTGGCTGCCATCTTCGCCTTGCTTTTCAGAATACTGGTTAGCTTTATTTTTTTTTAAGCCAAAGTAGGTCGTCATAATGTGTACGATCACGGGCAAAAGTCACAACAAGCCTATTTTCCTGAATGGAGAAAATTCTTTCCACTGTACGCGCAATTTGTTCGTATTGCAACAATAGTTTTATTTATTGCATTCTACCTTCATCTACCCTTTGTATCAGTTCTATAGCTTTTTTACTGGCTCGACAAAATGACTATATTACACCTGATAGAAAGTACTCCTGATAGAAAGTAGTCCTGGAACGGCAATCGCGCTAGGGGACGAAAATTTCTTAGCGAATGCCTACGTCATAACATCTACCTGCATGCCAAATTTTAGCCCCATCCGTCCAGTGGTTTGGGCTGTGCGTTGATAGATCACTATTTCAGTTAGTCACCTTTGAGTTATATATACAGTGTAAACTCCATATAACGTCACTCGATTTAACGTCAAACTCCCTAAAGTGTCGATATCACTCGGCTTTGGTTGGTTTAGCGTGTCCCATACAATGATACACACTATATAGCGCTACACCCACTCTCAATAACGACAGCAATTTAATAATTAATTAATTTAATTTGCTGTGCCAGATGGTGACGCTTGCTCATCCGCGACTCCCCTAGAATGTAAGGAAATAGGTTAGGGTACAATGGGGCTGATATATTCGCGTGAATAAAAGGCCTAAATAAAAAAATAAATAACGTCGAAATATGCACAGTTCCTCGAGGGTCGTTATATAGAGTTTGCACTGTATTTAGATATTCTGTCTGCGATGGGTACAGCTTCTGGCTTAGTACTAAAATCTCAATGGTTCACGAAGAGCTACCATGTGACAGATTCAATACCTTTACTTGGTTGGGCCATTACATAGTCTGCAATAATGATCCTTATTGCAAACTAATAAAGATCATTTCCCTTGAACGCTTACCTCTATTTTGTAAATTTTTCGCCATCACATTTGTCGTTTTCGAATCGACTACTCGAGGTACTAGAAAATTGATTACTATGTGAGGTCCTTAAGCGGATTCCTTTTTAATAGTTTTCCTTTTGAAGGGATTCTGAAGGATCGCGGCTTTTGTTGTTCTATGATTGGACGAAATTGGATTCTCCTCAGTAAATCCTTATGAGGGTATAATAAAAAATATATTAAAGATATTATACATCATAATCTATGAAAGGATGACGAAAAAAAATACAATATGAAAGTGAGTGAAAGTGAGAGCCGAGACCGACCGAGACTTACGTACACAAAACAAATAAGCAGAGTTTTCATCGAGGGTAATGTTGAAAATACGCGGAATCGGCTAAAGTAGGTACATGAAAGAATAACTGAATGGTAAAAAAGCGAAAGAGGTTTGCAATAATAGAGAGAATTGGCGTTTAATTATCTCTGCCTGCCATTATAGGGACTGGGTGTGATGATAGATAAATTTATGTTATATTTCTAATAATAATAATAACAAATAACGCCCCGCTTTATTCCTTTCGGAGTAAAAGGAAAAGAAAGAAAAAGCATTTGTTTGGCAGACAATGACATAAAAAATACCAAGAGCACATATTCTGTGCTGTGATGAGCAAACGGGAAGTCAGCTCAGAAAATGCTGTGTCCAGCTGAGCCACCCAGCGCTGATTTTCACCTAACACCCATTTATCATGTCAACGCGCTGAATACAGCGAGGAAATTAATAATAGAGTTCCGTATGTAATCTATAAAACCTCAGAAGTACGTGCCGAGATTTGAATCTACGACCAACCGCGTTACTGCGTATGGAAACCGGCCCATTATCCAAAAGGCCACCATGCAATAATTAATTATTAGTCATATAGATAAAGACATTCTTTTATTTTGGCTCGACAAAGTGACTGGATGGCACCTGACGGAAAGTGTAATGTAGTTCGCTGAAAGACTCCATCGCTATATCAGCCCACATATACCGCGACTGAAGGTCTCTAGTTATATGAACAACTGGATATACACAAGCTGATCCCGAAACGCGACAGGCCGGAGCTAGTCACCATGGCGGTCTTTACATCGTATTGTGCTCACGACTCAGTTGAGGCAATTAAACATATAAACATGGCGAAAATGGGACCTTCGTCAGCCTAAAGCCACAGAGGAAATCTGCAGCGCTGATTTGAAGGGCCCCGGTCGTGTTACATCTAATTAGAAATACACAATAAATAATTTGGGAGTCGAAGCTGCTCGCGTCCGTAGGCCTTACCCTAGTTTCCCTATACGTGACTCCTGGGTGGTGCTAAACGAGTAGCAGCGAGGTGGTAGGGCGCCGGTGCCCGTCTGGATCGCGACCACAGTACACGGGTGTAAAGCCCGCCATAGTGACCAGTTTCGGCTTTCGACCAGTAGCTCGTATACCCAGAGGCCTTCAGTCGTGGTATATGTGGGCCGACATGACGACGGAGACTATCAATGGATTTTCATCCTTTGATAGTCGCTTTCGTTTTTGGACTACACTGTACTTACCATCAGGTACTCTGTAGTCACTATGTCGAGCCAGTGTAAAAAAAAATAGCATAACAATTTGCTTAAATAATCTTAAATATAAGTGTTTATAATAATAACTTAAAGTAATAGCAACACACCCACTCAAAAAAAAAAAACTATTACATACAATAAATAAATCGACTACAAAATATATTAGTGATACTATAGTAAAAATATATGTATACCTAAAACAAGAGCAAAAGTATAAGATAAAATAAATCAAATAGACTACTTGTAACTAATAGATTATTAAATAAATAACATTTTAATTGTATTTTTTAAAGTTAATTTAGATGTGAATATTCTAAGCGGTTGCGGTAAATTATCCCAACGCTTCGTAACCTGGTAACGAAAACTACCACGGAATGTTGTCAAGCGGTCAACTACCCAACCACCTAAAAAAAACATAATAAAAGAAGGTAATTCACGCATAAGACCAGTTAAAGTATGTATAATGAGTGTCTCTGCTCTCTTTACGAGGCAAGTTTATTAGATATTTCCTTTATTTATCTATAGAACCAGTGGAATATAGATCATATCCGTTATTAAGCAAATAGGATGTGTATTAAATCAGTTGATTGCGCAACCTCTCGATGGTACTCCGTTTTATTGAATCGTCGAATATTGACTTATAAATATTAATACGAGAGTCGGGGTTACCGATATCGAATCAAACGGTAATTCTGTTTCCTAATTTAATTTGATTCTATGTGATCTTTCGTAATAGGATAAGTAGAGAAAATTATTATCTTACTAATCCTTTATACAATTTTAACGAGATTTTTATTAGATACATTGGAATGTAAATGTCTGTCATGCAATATCACCGCCGCGAAGCCGCACAGGCATCTATTCCTCGGTAGCTCCAAACTCCTTAGCAGAGCACTGGACGCAATCACGAAGCATCTATACTAATATTATAAAGCTGAAGAGTTTGTTTGTTTGTTTGTTTGTTTGAACGCGCTAATATCAGGAACTACTGGTTGGAATCGAAAAATTCTTTTTGTGTTGAATAGACCATTTATCGAGGAAGGCTTTAGGCTATATAACATCACGATGCAACTATTAGGAGCGAAGAAATAATGGAAAATGTGGAAGAAAACGGGGAAAATTATTCATCCTTGAGGGCTTCCATTGCGTGCGCTGCGAAAACGGTTCAAGATTCAAAAATATATGTATGAAAGAATTACTCCTCTTGAAATGATCTAAAAAAATGTCCTCGACAGTATATGTCTATCTTTTAATATTAACTCACTAGAACCGTTTTTATAGTAATCAAATTTGGTCGAAATTAATGCATTATTTGTTAAGAGTTGTATCAACGTAACTAACCTTGATCAAAATAAATGTGTTGTTGATTAAGAGTACTTAATTGTGAACAAAATTGTCTATGACATCACTTAATTTCAATGAACATCTTAGAAGATATTACAATTTTAAAATAAATAACTAACTAAAATGCCCAAAATAACTATTCCACGCGGACGAATTCGCGGACACAGCTAGTATAGTATAAAAAGAGAGTCACTAGCAAACAGTCTGTGTCATAAACAGTTGGCGAGCGGGTTTTTAGAACGCTAGGCGGGGGCGCAAGCGGATGCGATTCGTGCTTCTTCCACGACCGCGGGCTTTTGATTATTATCGAAACATTTCTCAAAAACGTCGCTTTGTTATTTTAGCGGCACACTGTAGTGATTTCATTGGTTGCCAGCCTCGGTGATACGCATAAAATTTTGGCGACAACCAATTATTTTTTAGCGTGAAAGAGCGATTCATCCAGAGTATAGAAAAGGAAGGAAGACATGAAAGAATGGCAGCTTAGACGTTTGAATTGGCTCGTCCATACTTAATTATATTTCTTTAAAGTATGTTCATTTCGGACAGATGGAGCTGAGACGTGGATACGAGTAGTCCATAAATTTGAAGTAGCTCAGCATGGCATGGACCGTGCTAGAAGGATCAGATGTATCTGTATATATGTGTGTATCATGGCGAGTGTTCTGAAGAGTTGTTTAACCTTGTTCCACCCTCTCCCTTCCTGAATAGATCCACGCGCGCGAGTTTGCGGTGTCACAGCTATACGGTATCTCACATCCCGGCTAGGACTAAGAAGTTCTCTAACTCCTTCCTTTGCCGTGTCGTTGGGCTGTGGAATGGTCTACTAGCGAGCGTGTTCCCACCATCCTATGATATAGGATCCTTTAAGCGTACCGTGAAGTGATATTTGTACAAGCCGGCATGATCGCTGCGACTACCGTTGGGTTTTTCTTGCCTGTCGATAGTCGTTGGCGTTTTTTGGACTACACCATGCATACCATCAGGTATGGTGAAGTCACTGTGTCGAGTCAGAATAAAAAAATCAGAAATGAGGTGATCCGTCAGAGAACTAAATTCGTCCACATAGCTCAGAGGATTATCAGGCTGAAGTGGCAATGGGCTGGTCATATTTGTCGAAGAACTGTTAACCACTGGAATAGACGTGTTCCTGAATGGAGGCCACGCCTCGGTAAGCATAGTGCCCTGTGCCTAGGTGGAGTGACGATTTATAGATCAATTGTTAGATGAGAAAAGCCTAAGATCAGGCTCAGTGTTGAACCATGGGAGAGGCATATGTTAAACATTGGACTGATACAGGTTAAAAAGTAAAGTCGAATATTTTATTACTTTGAAATTAATTTTAAAAGTCATTATTCAAGATATCAATGACCAAATATTAATCTAATAAAAATATGATGATGATGATGATGATATCCTGGCCGGGTTCGGCCACGGCGACTGTTTCAACACCGATTAAGAAAATCAAGGTCCAGTTTTCGGAAACAGTCAATTGCGCAGGAGATATTTAAGTGCATAACTGGACGCGCAGCCAGAAAAGCACTCTCTCGTCCGAGCCCCCTCGGGTCCGATGGAATGGAGAACCAGTACGATCGGGAGGGAGCAGGATGCAGGTTTGGTCGAGTTTTCCTTCTCTGAACATCTAGTTGAATTGCGTTGTTAAAGAGATTACTCAGTCGCCTTTTACGACACCTCAGCAAGAAGAGGGGTGTGCTGTTCTATTCTACCGGCAGCCACCACGGCATAAAAATATATAATAATAATGTAACATATTGTCACCTTTCAAATTAAGCAGAGATACAATAGTTGTTCTATAAAAAGTGTATCTATTCACTTTACACCTATTTATCGTATCCAACGTCGTATATCGTTTTGGGAGTCGAAGCTGCTCGCGTCCGTAGGCTTTAATCTAGTTTCCCTACACGTGACTCCTGGGTGGTGCTAAACAAGCAGCAGCGAGGTGGTAGGCCGTCGGTGCCCGTCTGGATCGCGACCACAGTACATAGTGTAAAGCCCGTCATAGTGACCAGTTTCGGCTTGTCGCGTTTCGGGATCAGCTTGTGTATATCCAGCAGCTCATATACCTAGAGACCTTCAGTCGTGGTATATGTGGGCCGACATGACGATGTAGACTATCAATGGATTTTCATCCTTTGATAGCCGCTTTCGTTTTTGGACTACAGTGTACTTACCATCAGGTACTCTGTAGTCACTATGTCGAGCCAGTGTAAAAAAAAACGTGACCAGTAGAGCTGCTGATCGCTGCTCTCAAAACACTTTCACATGGTATTTTTAGATGTCATGCGGGCTTCCTCAAGATTACATTCATCGGTGAGCATGTGGTGCCTAAATTCGTAGTTATCTAGAAAACTCAGAAGTACGTGACAGGATTCGAACCTACTACCACACGCTCTTCCGCATATTGATACCAGCTCATTATCCAGTAGGCCACCACAGCTATTATTTTATCAAGCCACCGAACCATATTATAATTAAAAAAACCAAGGAGCGCTAACCATTCAATAGTCGCAGCGATCATGCCAGCTTGCGTAAATATCTATTCACGCTTCATTTAAAGGACCCCAATAATATAGGACGGTGGGAACACGCTCGCCGGTTGACCATTCCACAGCCCAACGATTCAGATGCAGTAAGAGTTGGAGAACTTCTTAGTCCTAGCCGGGATATGAGTTACCGTATAGATTTAACTCCGTAAAACCATGCGCATTGTTCCACCAAAGTTAAATAGCTCTTCAGAACACTCGCCATAATACAGACGGTAGAAAACGATCAGTGAGGCATCATCTCTGCGCAATTGAAGCGGTTCAAGATCTTTAAATAACTTGATAATTTTTCAGGTACAAGTTAGTAAAAACATATGCATACGTGATGTGATCGAATAAAAACGAAATTCCAAATATCAATATAATATTGAACATAAACGAGAATACATTTCTTTATCAGAAAAACTTTATTGCTACCTCGATCTATTCCTCATTTCTTGAGGGTACACCGAGATATAAAAATTTATCACAAAAGAAAGTTATGTCTTACATATTCCCAGAACGAGATAACTTCTTGCAATACCAATGTGGATAATCTAATAAAAATATTCAGGTCAAAGCAAAGGTTGATGCGTGAAAACATACAGTTCAAAATAACGTACCAACACGCAGCGTTACGTTCCATATAAGTATGAATCTATTACAAAATCTTTTTTTTATTTGCACATAGCTATAATAAACTATAGGCATTTTTTTGATAATCCGGGTGATATCCTATATACAGGAGCATGAAGGACTCTTATCGACAAAACCTTCGAAGTATGCCTCCTCTCGTCTGGCGGTGCTAAAGGACCAGCATCCTCAGCTCCCGGCGATGACCTTTTTCTGGCTACTCTCTACTTGGATGCAAGGGGGTGGTGTAAAAGGCCACCCCCTGCAAACCTAATAGTCTTGGAGCAGTACATATCGAGCACCACTCACGCCTTGATTGTTGGGCAAGCCCCCCCCCCCCCCCCCTAAGTACGACGTCCAGAACAAAGAATAGGCGACATTGAGCAAAGCTTATCTATCATTCTTGGAGTGCACTGTACTATCCAAAAATATTCTGTAGTCACTTGACAATCGATATAATAAAGCACTCTACTTTTTAATAATTGTAACGTTTTATATGTTAACGTTTTTTCTGTACGTTAACATGTCACAAAAATAAAAAAATTAGCTACAAATTTATAACCCTCATGGTAATTATTATCATTAAACATCTATTTATCTTTATAAAAGTGTGAAAGACTAAAAGAAACAAGAAGTTTT
Organism: Automeris io; assembly: GCA_036320925.1. Classification (NCBI taxonomy): domain Eukaryota; kingdom Metazoa; phylum Arthropoda; class Insecta; order Lepidoptera; family Saturniidae; genus Automeris; species Automeris io. The sequence continues at coordinate 2,007,344 of JAUDJH010000008.1, forward strand.
TATATGAAATTTTACGAAAACTAATAGGTACCTAACTGTAGTAGTTTTAAAAAAGAAAACTGGTTATGTTTTGTAAGAAATATCAAGTGATAAAAATATGTAACAAGTAGAAATCGTGTTTTAGTAATATAGATATTTTAGGATCCAGTCTCTTGTGAAATGAAATAAGAAAATAATGGCTACTCGTGATAAGCCTTACAAGGCGTTAACATTTTACGTTGGCTGGCTATTTCAAAGTTATGAAATTATTTTGTTTTGATATTTGATGCATAACTTAAGTCACAAGCTTATCTACACATTAAAAATATCTTTTAAAAAAAATATTAGGTGCATTAATTACGCATTTTAAAATTTAAACAGGACCTGAAAAATAGTTATATAAGAACTGTTTAATTCTTCTGAAGGTTTTGAATACCTTAGGAGTACATAAAATATTTGACATAAAAGGCAGTATCTTCATGACCCGTGGACTTTAAGTTCAATTTTTTTCACAGCTTGAAGGATTTACCAACCTAATAATAATAATAAAATAATATACCGACACGCTATTTTCCTTTCGGGGTGAGCAGAGATACATTTAATGATTGTATCCACTTTGCGCTTATATATCTTACCCAATGTGACCAGTAGCGCAGCTGATCGCTATTCTCAGGACAATGACACGTGACATTTCTATCAGATGCGGTTTTCCTCACGGTGTTTTTTTTTTCGTTCGCCGGGGGGCATGTCGGACCTAAATACATACGTAATTTCGAACAACCCAGAGGTATGTACCGAGATTCACACCTATGAGCATTCGCATTGTACCAGCCTGAGGTTCTGATATTAATTTCGACTTGATATCTACACGCATTTCTGAGAAAAAGAATATTTACAGACAGACAAACAAACAACGAAATTATTTTAACAATGTTTCTTTTTTTCTTTTTAGGCACAGAACTCTAATAAGCAACTAACAAAATTTCTTATCAGCTCTTCTCGGTTGATTCTACTTTTTAAAATGGCGGTAGCCTTAATTGTCGCTTTCTTCTTTTTATAATTAAAATTGAATATAAATAGATTAAAGTTACATTTCATTTCAAACGCCAATAGACTAATCGTGACAATTATAAACGTAAAATGAATCAGTATGTCTCAATTACAGACGCTCCTTATATCGAGTCCCAATTAATTCACGGAGGAAATGCGCTAATCCTCGCCGATGTTCTTAGCGTGGAATTAATTGAGTTTTATTAATGAACCCTCTTCAGGATCTGGGTAATTTGGAGGAATTAGTTGATATTGACATTTCGGTAAGCTATACCTACTAACATATCTACCCAGGTGACTTAAAAAAGATCTCGATTTGATACTAATAATATTCTTTTATTCCGGACTCCTCCGTAATATAATTAATTTAAGAAAAAGGTTTAATATCATACACGTATTTATTTAGAACAGAATTATCACTATGGCTGAATCTCTTCACCCACACCCTTCTTTTTTAAACTGGCTCGACATTGTGACTACAGTGCACCTGATGGTAAGTACAGTTTAGTCCAAAAACGAAAGCGACCATCAAAGGATGAAATTCCATTGATAGTCTCCGTCGTCATGTCGGCCCACATATACCACGACTGAAGGCCTCTAAGTATACGAGTTACTGGATATACACAAGCTGATCCCGAAACAAAACAAGCCGAAACTCGTCACTATGTCGGGCTTTACACCCATGTACTGTGGTTGCGATCCAGACGGGCACTGACGCCCTACCACCTCGCTGCTGCTCGTTTAGCACCACCCAGAAAATCTGATGTGCGAGGTCAAAATATTTTGTAGATTTTTCCGCTTTCACGAGATTCCCATCATGTGGTATGGTGATATTAACGAGTATGCCCGTTGCACCGACCGATCTACTACCACAATTTCAGATCTATTAGCAAAAATATTCATATCAGTGATAACAGATCGATCCCAGTACAGAATTGCACGATCATTTTCAAGAACTGGCTGAGGTACATACTGGTAATATGGTACATCGGTATTTACAAGACCATGAGAAAGATCAAGTTGCTGATGTATGATCTTGGTTACTTGATTATGTCTATGCAAGTACTTGAGCAAAAAACGAACAACCAGAAACCACATACGCCAAAGATAAGAGAACTGTTATTATAATTTGTAATTTTTTTAACTTGTACCACACACCAGTTTTGATATGCGAGTGCTCGATATCTCGCGTGATACCGCCAAGCGCGAGTAGTAATGTACCGATTTTATTTACAGCAGCGCGCCCAATCGGGCAGCCGAGACTGTGTACTGCAATATACCGAGACATTTCTTCGATATCCGGTAGCTTGCCGGCGCGATTTCAATAATACACGAGTTTTAGTACTCCGAGCGACCATAATTGTGGATAGTTATCTCGGTTGAAATACTTCATTCGACGTCACTAGAAAATAGAAGGAAATCGTTCGATCTCATTTTTCTGTGACTATGGAGTCAATGTAGTTTTAAGACTTTGACTCTTTGTCAAAAATTAAAATGCAGAGCTTCGAGCATCGACGTAGAGTTGCCTGCCTCGCGATCTTTTACCGGTTGCTCGGTGGAGTGTTCTGAGGAAGTACATTCTTTGATTCCACCAGCCCCTTTCCATTACAAAACCACAAGACATCGTGTCGGATACCATCCGTATGTGGTGGATATTCCTTATATACGCACGAAAAGATTCGCTTCTACATTCATCATGCAAACAGCTAGGGAGTGGAATATGCTTCCAGCGGCCGTATTTCCGCGATCTTATGACCTGGGAGTCTTTAAAAGAAGAGTGAATAGGCATTTGTTAGGCGGACGCGATTCATCATCGGACTTATCTTCACCTTCCACCAGGTGTGATTGAGATCAAGTGTTCGCCTATAAGTAATAAAAAAAAGGTTATTGTAACTTCTATTCACTAGTGAATGCAATGCACTACGATATCTAAATCACGCGAATAATATAAACCGCGCTCCAAAGAAATAATAAAGTGGATTCACGCTAACACTGTCATCTGATTGTCACGCCTCCCACAAGAGGTAGCCTCCGCTATAATGCCATTAATAGTGTTATCTTTGTTCCTGATCTGATAAATAATATAAATTTGTTTGATCCCAGACTTTTACCTCGTTTTCCTATTAGTAGAACTTTTTGCACAAGGTCGCTTAAGACTAATGTCTGTTCTGGTTTCAATCCATTGGTAGAAACACACAACAAAATTAGTGACATTGAATATCTTTCACTGTTCTTTGCCAAGGTTTCGGTCGTCATTGATAAAATTGTGTGTGTCTTAATCCGGTTGATATTATAATATAAATAACTAATATTTTTTTAATATTTGCATTGTCAAAGGCTATATATTAGGTCCTTACATATGAAATTGGCGTTTTTCGTACTGGCCACTTTAATCACAAATTTCTCCTCTTTGGTAAGGAATTCCAAATTCAAATTTGTACAGCTATAGACTCATGTATTTGTGCTTCGATGGTCGTCATTCATTTGTTTTTTTCTTCTGTTTTTTTCTGTTTGCGTCACTCATTTTACAAAATGGAAAACTTAAAATATCGCATTATTTACGAGTACGAGTTCCGCCGTGGCACTAGTGCTGCGGAAACAACTCGAAGGGTGAATGATGTGTATGGCGGTCGTGTTGCAAAAGAAAACACAGTTCGTTTTTGGTTCCAACGTTTTCGTTCTGGAAATTTCGACCTGCAGAACAAGCCCCGTGGACGGCCTGAGACTCAAGTTGATAATGAAGAGTTGAAGGCTATTGTGGAAGCGGATCCATCGCAAACCACGTCCGAGTTAGCTGCAGGCTGCGATGTTAGTGATAAAACTGTTTTAATTCACTTGAAGCAAATTGGGAAGATTAAAAAGCTTGAAAGGTGGGTACCTCACGAATTGACTGAAGCAAACCGGCAAACGCGCGTCGACTGCTGCGTTACATTACTAAACCGACACAATAATGAAGGTATTTTAAACCGAATCATTACCTGTGATGAAAAATGGGTTCTTTACGATAATCGGAAGCGCTCAGCGCAATGGTTGGATCCTGGCCAGCCAGCCAAATCCTGCCCCAAGCGAAAATTAACCCCAAAAAAGTTACTTGTAAGCGTTTGGTGGACTAGTGCCGGTATTGTTCATTACAGTTTTCTCAAATCTGGCCAGACTATTACGGCTGATGTATATTGTCAGCAATTGCAAACCATGATGGAAAAGCTAGCGGCTAAACAACCTAGGCTGGTCAATCGCTCCACGCCACTGCTGCTTCACGACAACGCTAGACCACACACTGCGCAACAGACGGCTACTAAATTAGAAGAGCTTCAATTGGAAGGTCTAAGACATCCTCCGTACTCCCCGGACCTTGCTCCAACAGATTACCATTTTTTTCGAAATTTGGATAACTTCTTGCAAGGGAAAAAATTCAACTCCGATGGGGCAGTCCAAATCGCCTTCAAAGATTTTATTGATTCCCGTCCGACTGGTTTTTTTAGTAAAGGGATCAATGAACTACCTATGAGATGGCAAAAGTGCATAGAAAATAATGGTTCATACTTTGATTAATTAAATATATTATATTAAAAAATATTCGACTTTTTGTTCCTCCCATACAAAACGCCAATTTCATATGTAAGGACCTAATATATATATATATGTCTATAAGTATGTAGGACGCTATCAGATTCCATGTATATGCTTTTATAATTAGTTACGTGTATACATCGTTGGTGTATTAATGAATAAAATATATATAAAGATTCGTTCTGTTCGATATATCATCGTAGAGTCCAAAGTACTGAAAGTGGAAACATTAAATTTAAACATTTCTTTCATTTATTTTTATCACGTAGCCAACCACTGAGAACAATTATATTCCTGCGATGAGGTAAAATGGGTATTGAAAGTTACTTTTAAAATCCATTAATTTTGACGTAGACTATGAAAACTGTTTTTTTTTTTGCGAAATATGCTAGCACTTAATGTACACACTGCTCAGTCAGCAAGTTATGGGTTGCGTTGTAACGCAAGGACACTGTGGGTACGAAACTCGACTTTGGCGACCAGGAAAAGTACTGGTTTGCCCCCACCTGAAGGTCATTGACTAGGACTACCTTGGGAAGAAACTCGCGGCTGCGTCGGGATGGTACTGCATCTCAAAGCTTAAACGCACTGGTTAGAAACAATTGACTGAACTTTGCTTCATCAGCGCCGCCGGCGACAGCAGTGTCGTGGAATGAAACTAGTGGGTGTGTGTCCCTCACTGTTTTTCGGAGCTAGGACTGCTAAGGCCGCGATAATTGGATCACCAGGATCCAACATGATATGATGCGGGAGGTGCAGAGCTGCTAGACGCTGTGTACAGACATGCGTGAGAAACTAGTGGATTCTGATGATGCGGCGCCTTGTCCAAGTAATGACAAGATGCCGTACACATAAAACGTGCGACCGTCTCTAGTTCGAGGTCGTCATATAGAACTATGTTGCGCATATACAAAAGGGCACTTACTGCATTGTGCAAGAATTTATTCTAAATCACCTGTAAATGGTGAAGAGAACGTTTAGAGGAGTGGGTAAATACTACTTTAGCGAAAAATGGTATGTAGGTTTTCGGTTAGAAATAATAAATACGTGTTTTGCTATTTTCGAAAATCAATCCTCAAAAGCCTTAAATGAGAGTTTTATCTACCGGACAACACCGGGGCGCCACTGTTAGTAAATATATTATGTTCACTGTTAATTTAAAATATATTTGCAATAACATTTCTTTACGTTAATACTGTGAAAATATTTTATTTTAGAAATTCTGTTTCTTGATTTTTCTATTTAATAAATCAACTGAGCGAATTAGCTTCTAAAACTCAATTATCCGCACAATACTAACGAAGTCTTGATTATTTCTTCATTTATTTCAACTTCATTTATCATCAATAAATGTCTTCACGTTTTTTCATTTAAGCAAGGACCTAAAAAACGTTTAGATTAAAATTACAAGTAAAATACACAATATGAGTATACAAAAAACGACGCGAAGATAAAAGATCCAATACCGCGGAAGCTAGAACATGAGTCCCACACAATAGCAAAACGGTGCGACGTAACGTGGGACGGGCATTGTCGAGAACGCCCGGCCGGAACACTTTGACTGTGACATGCATTGTTAGACATTCTACGTTCATACTGTATTTGTAATTTGTATACATCAAAGCCCGTGTAGTTGTAATCGATATGTTTAAGTAGGTCATAGAGACTTGGGGAGGGTATCATCTTCCCCCGAGTTTGAGCCAAGCGGGCGCGGCGCGACGGGGCTGTGGCGAATTGATTACAGGACCCGCAGTCCCCGCCAATGCGCAGAAGTAGTCACCTTGGGGTTTTTAGTCGCTACAAGTCCGACACACCTCGGTCGCGCAACGCCCCTGTGCGGCTGAGACGGTCCTATGAGGATTTTCCCCAAGTAAAAAAAAAGATCATAGTGACTTGCTACAGCCTGTCGAGAATCGCGATCAGTTTCTGTATATCCAGTTTTTCATATATCTAGAGACCTTTCGTTATGATATATGTTGGCTAACATAGTGCCAGCGACTGTCAAAGGACGACGAAAGTCCCATGGCGATCATTTTCATTCTTTTTTGTTCTTTAACTAAAAAGGATGATCTAAATAATATCTAATATTAATACCAAGTAATGTCCTTTTTTGGTGATCCAGGGAAAATCCCTGACGGACCTTCAGGGGGCGGTGAGGGCTGTCCCCCTGTGTGTCGGACTTGCACCGACTAAAACCCCCGGGATGTTCCTCCTCCCGTCTGCCCAGTGCCAAGGGCTAGGCTGAGCCATCTTCCTCGGCACCCGGCGTCGTTTGTTATTTAACTGAAAAGACGATCTAAATAAAATCTAATATCAATACCAAGTAATGTCCTTTTTGGTGATCCGGGGAAATCCCTGAAGGACCTTCAGGGAGCGGTGAGGGCTGTCCCCCTGTGTATCGGACTTGCACTGTCTAAAACCCCGGGGTGTTCCTCCTCCCGTCTGCCCAGTGCCAAGGGCAAGGCTGAGCCACCTTCCTCGGCACCCGGCGTCGTTTGACCTTCTGCAGGCCCCATCTATACCAAGTAATGTCCTCACGGGTCGGACAGGGTTTCAATAACACACTGTATTGTAGTACGACTCCAAATTGGATCAATAAAAAGCTGGTTTTTTTACACTGGCTCGACATAGTGACTACAGAGTACCTGATGGTAAGTACAGTGTAGTCCAAAAACGAAAGCGACTATCAAAGGATGAAAATCCATTGATAGTCTACATCGTCATGTCGGCCCACATATAGCACGACTGAAGATCTCTAGGTATATGAGCTACTGGATATACACAAGCTGATCCCGAAACGCGACGATCCGCAACTAGTCACTATGACGGGCTTTACACCCATATACTGTGGTCGCGATCCAGACGGGCACCGACACCCTACCACCTCGCTGCTGCTCGTTTAGCAGCACCCAGGAGTCACGTGTAGGGAAACTAGGGTAAAGCCTACGGACGCGAACAGCTTCGACTCCCTAAAAAACAACGTTTTCCTAAAAACTTTCTACTTATAAAATAACTTTCAAGTAAACAAAACTGTTTCTTTTATTACTATGAAACAGTCCCTAACGCTTGATGAATGTTCGGGCTTGGAATTTGTCCTTTTTATATGCGTAAATCAGGAGGAAAAACATTCAGATAACCCGTATCGAGGAGTAACTTCATTAATAGCTTAGCGAATACACGTTTCGTCCATTTACAACAACATTTTGCTAATGGACACCCAGACTGAGCACGAATATAGGAAAATAACGAAAGAACAATAAAACAAATACAGAAAAAAAGGTATATACGAAGGAACTGACTGTAATAAATTATTAAAGTATTTTTTTATCCTGACTTGGCATAGTAACTACACTACACCTGATGGTAAGCGTGGTATAGGCCCAAAACAATAATGACCTACAACAGTATAAAAAAACCTATACATAGATAGTCTCAGCGATCATATCGGCCTGCACAAATATCTCCTCACGCTTCGTTTAAATGACCCTATAGCATGTAAACGCCGCCCGATACGTAATTGTCGCCCTAAGGGTCATTAGGGTGTTACGAGACGTGCGGGGTAAGAGGATGCGAGCGCGCACGGGACACTTGGGAGTTAGTCGACTACCGAGACCCAAGGCGGGAGTACGTGCGTGTACGTCGCAGTTCGGTGTGCCTTAAAGTGCAAATAAACTGTAAAACGCCAAACTCGTGTCTTACTAAAACCACACCCACGACCACCGGTCATATCTGGCCCCACGTTGGGCGAATATCATAGGAAGGTGGGAGCAGCGTGCTCCGGAAGACTATTCAACAGTCCAATGACTCGGCAAATGTAAGAGCTAGAGAACTTCTTAATCCTAGCAGAGATGTGTGTTACCGTATAGCAGTGACTCCATAAACCCGCGCGCCTGGTTCTACTATGGAAGGAAGAGGGTGGAACAAGGTTAAATAACTCTTTGGAACACTTGGCGTGATTGAGATGGTAGTAAACGCTCAATGAGGCAATATCTCTGCGCAACTGGAGCGGTTCGAGATGCTTGCTAATGTCAGGATCATTCTCAATATGGACAGCCCTCCGATGCAACCTATCCTATCCTATTTGTATCTTAATGAGAATCTTTGAATTGAGAATAACATTCTTACTCAAATCATACGATTTATCAGCTTAAACATCATCAAGTCAATAAACAGAGTGTAGAGAGTGGTTTTACAGGCATTTGGGCTTCGGCTGCTCAGCTGTTTTCTCTCAGAGCTATATAATTTTCCGTGTTATTGAGCTAGGCTACGCCTGGCAATGTTCGTGTTGACATGACAGAAAATACGGCACTAAATTCTGTCGAGCTTGTTGTATGACTGGCGCTTAGGGTGAGATTTATAGCTAAAACTATAGATAGATAATATATAATATAAAAAAAAATCTGAAACTAAAACCATAATATAGTTACTTAAAATTAAATAATACTAAATAAGCTGTTAAATATAATAAATAAATGAATTACAAATAAATATAATAATAATATGTTAAAAAGAAATATATAAAACAAAACCAAAATATAAAAGATTATTTTTTTGTAACCCGGCAGAACTGCATAAGGCCATCAGGACCGCTGTGAGGACAGCGACCCCGGTTTGTCCCCGGATTCCTACTGACTAAAAACTCCCGGGTGTCCCTCTAATCGCTCCACCTGGGCCTGGGAGACCAAATTCATCCAGACGCCTGGGGAGCGAAAAGCCTTGTTGAGCCCACCTCTCCAAAACCTCTCTCTCAAGCGGCTTCAAAACGCCTCCTTCTCATCCAGGCAGCAGACTCCCTCAAGTCTACCACCCGGCTAAAAGGAAAATTAATTAATGAACTGCTTAAAACTGAAAAAATATATAATAAATATTTTTTTATAAATAAATACCAATCAAATATAAAATCATATTACTCAGGTAAAATATTTTCTAAAAAAATTAAGAAAGTCACTATTTCTAAGTAACTTTTAAAAAGTCACATTATTTTAAGTATACAAAGAAATACAGCAATTTAATTTAAAAAAAAAAACTGATGAGACTCTAATAAAGGAAAATCTGCTCTTTAGTTTCAAGAATAATACACTTACCATATATCTAGCACGTAATTTCATAAATGCTCCTATAAAATACATTTAGTGAATAAACATTTTTGATATAACATCGTATCTTTGTCAAGCTCGGTATTTTTTCATAGCGTGTGTTTACTGAAGTAAAGTGATGGCCGGATTTGTTCCGCTTATTTCCGGCAGCGCGTTCGGAAACGCCGTCCGATGAACGAGACCGTAGCGTTCTGATATTTCCGGAAACTAACGTTACAGATTAAACCTACAGCTGAAATATCGGCTTATTTAATGAATAGTCTAAATTTACTTGATATTTGCTATAATATTAGTTAATTTCGTGGCTCGGCGATACAAATGCTCGTAGGTTCAAATCCCAGCTCATACATCTGGGTTTTACCAGATTAAATACAGATTTTGGCTCCTTATGCTCACCACAGGAAAACATAGTAAGGAAACTCGCATGGCTTCTAACAGAAATGTCATATATAAGTAAACATGCCTTGAGAACGGCCGTCAGCTGCGCTACTGGGCATGACATATAAGCGCAATGTGGATACAGCCACTAATGTATATCTGCTCACCCTAAACGGGATTTAGTGTCACGATATATTATTACAAACATCCCGGCTTATTCGAATGCTGCACAAAAACATCTAGATTGCCGAGTAGTTGGACCGAAATGAAATGAAATGAAAATGTGTTTATTTCGCCACAAATAAAAAAGAAATCACAAATTTAAATGCAGCAATACAAACAACACACAAAAACGAAAGAAAATACAAAACATATAAACATGGCGAAAATGGAACCTTCATCAGCTTAAAGCCACAGAGGAAGCCTGCAGCGCTGATTTTCATGAAGGGCCCCGGTCGTGTTCATCTTATAAGAATAATCAATAAACAATAAAAATACATATAGCTTAAATAATAAATACAAAAGAAATACGAGTGATACTAAAATAAACTATTACATACAATAAATAAATCGACTGTAATAATCGATCTGTAGAATGGTTTTACGGTGAGCGTGTTCCTACGATAGTCCTATATTGCGTCCTTTAAGCGAAGTGTGTAGACATACTTGTGCAAGTACGACTGTTGCAACTATCGATATCGATATACTGTTGTAGTTTTTGGACAACACCATACTTACCATCAAGCGTGAGGTGATAATTGTGAATCAAGATAAAAAAAAATACAACAGTATACCTAAAAATTTAGTTCAATGACCTCCGTAATGATATGGATAAACTGCGTGAAAGAAAATAAGACTTCGAAGAAAAGAAATTTCATTGTTTACATAAAAATTAACAAAGTCCCGTGTAGAGTTGTAACATGTAATTCGTCACGCACAATGTGAAATAGAAATGAGAGATTCGTTACACATATTGTAATGACCTATTACAGATTAACTATTAAAACCTTGAACATAATCACTTCTATGATTCCACCAGCCCCATTCCATCACAAAACCACTAGACGTCGTGTCGAATACCATCCGTATGTGCTGGATGTTCCTTATATCTGCACGAAAAGATTCGCTTCTACATTCATCATGCGAACGGCTAAGGAGTGGAATATGCTTCCAGCGGCCATATTTCCGCGGTCTTATGACCTGGGAGTCTTTAAGAGAAGAGTGAATAGCCATTTGTTGGGCGGACGCGGTTCATCATCGAACTCATCTTCACCTTCCACCAGGTGTGATTGAAGTCAACTGTTCGTCTATAAATTAGTTTAAAAAAACTTTGTTTACATAAAGACCTAGGGACCTTTCGTCGTGGTACATGTATGTGGGCCGACATACCGATGGCAACTATCTACGGATTTTTATCCCTTAGCCATCGTTACCATACTTAGACGACACTGTTCTTTTCATGAGGTGCAATGTAGTATAAAAAAGAATCGTTCGGTCAGATACTAATTATTTATAATAACTTCTTAACCACTATCAGGCACAGGTGCGGTCGGGTGTGGAATACTGTTGTTACCATTGGGATGGGTCCGCTAAATATCCATTGCCCGCTCTGGACTCGATTGATCGTAGGGCTGGTAGACTATTTGACGATGACTCTTTGCCTGAGACTAAATTGAAGAACATCGAGCATCGACGAAAGGTCGCCTGCCTTGCAGTCTTTTACCGGTTGCACGATGAAGAGTGCTCTCAGGAACGGCATGCTTTAATTTCACCAGCCCCATTTCACCATAAAATCACTAGACATCGTGTCGGATACCACCCGTACATGGTAGGTGTTCCTTATATCCGTACGGAGAGATTTGGTTCTACATTTTTAATGCAATCAGTTAAAAAGTGGAATATGCTTCCAGCGAGCATTTTTCCACGATATCATTACATAGGAGCCTTTAAAAGAAGAATGAATAGGCGTATATTGAGCAGATGCAGTCCATCCTCGGCCTTATCTTCGCCTTCCATCAGATGTAATTGAGATCAAGCGCCCGCCTGTAAATCATAAAAAAAAGTTAATAAAAGTGGCAAGTTCTAACTCACCAAGGTCGCATTAATACATTTGTATACCAGTTTGAGTGCTTCCTCAATTGTTCTAGGAATAGTTAAGCGTCAGCGAGCGCTAGAACCAACATTTCTACCGATAATGAATACCAATATTATATTGTTACTTATTCTAATACAGGCACGTCTCGTGCATCGTTAATTTACTCATGACATATGTAACTACGGTACAGTCATTGTTTTTGGGCGGGTTTGAAGAATTCCTGTTATTGACTCTACCTGTTACGATGGCTTAAATTTCACGCTTAAGTCAACTTAAAACATAATATATTTCTAACTCAGTTCAAAAAGAAATAAAACCAGTCTTTTATCTGTTCGGTCACCACATCGATGAAGTCCTGAGTTTCTTTCGGCGATTCTTCTCAAGGTAGTCGCTTTTGAAATGCTATGAGTACCCTTTAATTTTTTTTTTCTGGCTGGCCGCCCAAATCAAAGCCCGTACCCACAGGGGTGCCATTGCACTACAACCCAAAGCTTAAATTCGCCTGCTGAGTACTTTAAGTGCTTACCACTTCGCACGGTGAAATTGTAAAAGCCTTTCCCGAGCAACAGCATAATATCCTGTCGAAAAAAACTATTAATGTATCTGTGCTCACCCCAAAAGGGATATAGTGTGAGGATGTATTAGTATTATTATCTTTAGATGGCGTTGACTTTGAAGTCATTTTTTTTTTCAGAGCTACAATGTAAAATATATTGTACAGTATTTTTCCAACTCTCCAATCCAGTCTAGTGCTGAATCGCAATACGAATGCATTTGCAATCATACAACCAACAGTTAACTTATTTTTCACATAAAAAAACGTATATTTGATAAACCACATACCAGTGACATATTAGATATCAGTGGTGTTTAAATAAAACGAAATAAAGCTATATATTTACGGTAACACGGATAGACCATCAACCGCAAACTACACCGTCTGTCAAACGGAACGCGTAAATTTTTTAATATCTTTCTTGTAAAGTTTCTAAGGTTTCCGGTATCGATAGCCGAGGCGGTTATTAGTATCGTGTTGCGGCGGGTTAACGAGGAAAATAATATTCGAGACCGACCGCGGGTGTCGCGTGACGGGAATTAGGAAAAAATATTCTGTAATGCACACCGCGAGTGTGCCGGCAGCTGTTGGTGCAAGGCACAAGAGGCGAGCGATTATGCCTCGATGGGATTACTGTCCAAAGAACGGAAGACTAGTGCGACAAAGCATTGTTACTTGGTTCGGTGTTTGACATATACGTTTGTTTATTTCTCTCTAAAATTAATATCGAATGAACTATATATCGAAGGATGAAAGGCTATGTGCTTTAAGCGATATTTTTTGGTGATCTATTAATATATATGACGGGATACAGCCTGTCTGGGCGCCGTGTACACTTCCTTCATCACTCATTGTAGAAAGGAAACGCGACGATCTCTGAGATGCGTCCGATCGTTGCGACCATCCAAATATGAATGCCTTCGAAAATGACTAATCCCGACCAACTCTCCTGAATTCAGTGATGTCAATTTCATAATTCAATTTTCTACCAAATCGTATAGATGATTACGATTGCAACGCCATCTCTGATTCGATCCAGGCACTAAACCTGCCGTTTCAATTAATAACAATTTAGACGCTCTCACTCCGACATATATATTTTCGGAATCAGCGTTTTTTTTCCGATTTCAAATATATATATTACTATATCACCAAAAAATGTCGCTTAAACCAAATAGAAGGGCTATTTGGTTTAAGCGACATTTTTTGGTGATATAGTAATATATATATTTGAAATCGGAAAAAAAACGCTGATTCCGAAAATATATATATATATATATATATTAGTATATCACCAAAAAATGTCGCTTAAACGAAATAGCCTTTCACCCCTCGATATATTTTTTAGTTTATCGTAGATGATCTATCAGGAATACATACATAGTAATAACCTTCATAAAAATAATAATCAATAATACATCGTCACGACATATCCCTTGACCAAGTATACATTAGATGCCGTATCAATTTTGGGCTTACATGTCGTGCCCAACATGACCAGTAGCGTAGTTGATCATTATTCCCAGGACACTTATACATGATTTTGCTATTACATGTCATACGGGTTTTCTTCACAATGATTTTCCTACATCAACGGTGAGTACCTGTTTTCTAAATCAAAACTTTAATCCTTAATAATAGAGTATGATTTTCATAGAATTTTCTTGAATCGCCAAAAGCCCACAACTTTAACCACAATATAAAAAATTCAATGAAGGCAGTTTTGACACAGTATCAGGTGTTTGATGAGTTCTTACAACAAATTCAACGCGAAACGTGATTTGTTTTCGTTATATTCTTTTTTATTTTGACAAATGTCAGACGTCAATCTCAATATATGAAAGAAACTATTTCTCACCGTATTTTATGTAATGAAATATTTTATCGTTGTTGTGATGTAATTTAATAGATTAATATATTTTTGTGGATTCCTATTGTAACTGGTCATAATTAAATAATTTTCACGTGATATTTTTATATACTGGTTCGACAAAGTTATATATTGCATCTGATGAAAAGTACAGTGACGTCCAAGTACGGTAAAGGCCACCAAAGAACGAAAATCCGTTGAGAGTCATTATGTCAGCCTATATACCGCGACGGAAGGTCTTTACCTGGATATATTTATTTATAAGTACACTTACATAGACTACATTACCACATAAAAACTATATAAGAACATGAAGAGGATACATTATGAATGCGACTATATTTATAAGTGTAGACTACATGCACAGAAGAAAAGAAAAATAAAAATACGAGTAACACAGAAAGATATAAACTACTGTAATCAGAAAATTTAAATAACAGAAATAAAAAAAAAACAATAATCTATGGAACAATCTTCTCAAATAACATCTTTTTTTTTGATTTGTATATAGTTTCGTTAAATATGTCGAGATCTATTGATATATACAGGGTTATAGGTAACTAACGCACGGCCTCTTAAGGGTGGCTTTGATTTATCAAGACTGACAACTTTTGTTGTACGACTTTTGCCAAAACCTAATACATCGTTAGATTTTTTTTTTTTAGTTTTAGTGTGAATATCTAGTCATCGTTAGCTCTATATTCCAACTTTCATTCGATCTGGCGTAGGTATCCAATCAGCTGGTGCTATGCAGTCGTGCGCAAAGTTACGTTCCTACGCAGCGTTAAGGATCGTGTAGCAGAAAGTTTATTAACCCTATACCTTGTTTATTTTACAAAGTCGCTTATAACAATTATTTGAACGTAAATTTCCATATTTAGTTAAATAGTGAAAATAAATGTTTATTGCTTGACGTACTAATACACTATTAAAACAAACTAGAATCAAAATAAAACATTAAATAATTGTTTCACAAACAAAACCAACCTATTATTTGTCTGCCATAGGGAACATCGTAAAATGAACAAGGTAAAGGCCTCTACGTAAGTTAATGTTTCAAAGGTTGTACAATCTGTACATATTTATACACTGAATCCACAATCCCTTCATACTTATCCAGGCTTAGGACTGGCTACACTAAAAAATAAAAAAGTAAATAGAAAAACACGAACATTGATACGTAATCAAGCAATTCATCGCACCAAAAGAGGCGCGCGGTCTGTTTGAAGATAGATAATTGCAAACTATTTTTTAATGTAGGCGTATTTAAAAAGTGGAATCACTCTATTTACAATAATTAAACTATTTACAAAAATACTCACAAATCTATTTACTCGGTGTCAACACATTCGAAAATAGTCTCGCGGACTCACGGCAAGCTTCAGACAGATTGTCACCGCACCGAGCATAAACACGCACCATTTCGGTATATTCAATGTTAGTGTATCGATTTGACATTGTGATTTATGAAACGAACGCGTCACTGGGACAACTAACACATGCTGGGCGCACACGCAAGCAAATTTGCGACTGACATGACCCGTGTTACACAGTAGTCAAGCACATGTCGCCACGCCCGCTCACCGCGCCGCAGACCCCTTTCTTCGTTAGTAGCGACACAAGACGCCGCGCACTACGTAAGTCTGTCTTCGGTCGCCTTTGTCAGCGTGGCGCGATCGTCGCCTTACGAAGAGTTAAAAAGTTCAGAACTGCAAATCTGATTTTTATTTTTTTTGTATGGGAAAAAAAGTAATTGAATTAGAAAAAGTCGTACAACAAAAGTTGTCTGTCTTGATAAATCAAAGCCACCCTTAAGAGGCTGTGCGTTAGTTACCTATAACCCTGTATAAAGGATACCTGCAATGTATCACTTTAAGGACCTATAAAAGTGATCCTATAAAAGATCCATTTTTCCATTTGATGTACGAAACCCTATGAATATATAATTCTTGATAAAATTTTACTAACCAATAACTTTTGTTTAAATTATTTATATCTTAATATGAATATTTACGAAAAAGAGACACGTATCTGAACCGACTCGTGAAGTAAACAAATTAAATTACAAAATGCGTGAGGGTTAAAGGATTGAAACCGCTTTAAATGGGACAAAACCGGACGAAACCTGTCTTAAAACAGTTTTTAATCAATGTAGGGGTCGAGCAACAATGCATGTGGCTACCGCAGTGACACTCATCCCTTACTCCCTTAACGTTTATTGGAAAAGTTCTGTTTTAAAATCGCGGTATAAGTCACAAGCTATAGCGATTTAACCCAAAAGAAATTATTCACATATTTTGTAACATGTATGGACTGTTATCATTACCTAAATACTAATATCAAATTACTTAAATGTGTATGAAAAAATTGATAATAATAATGCTTAATGATTTTGAGTAGGTAGGGCCATTGCACGAACTGTGTCGTGATCACAGTACACTAGTGTAAAGACCTTTTCTTTAGTAACCCGGGGAAAACCCGTCATGGGCTGTCAGGGGGCGATAAGGGCCGCCCTCTGGTGTGTCGGACTCGCACCGATTAAGCCCCCGAGATGTTCCTTCTCCCGTCGGCCGGGGCCATAGGGCAAGGCTGTGCCAGCTTCCTCAGCACCTGGCGCTAATGGAAGGCTACTGCACTAGGAGTAAAGACCTCCATAAAGACTCGGCTGGTCGCGTTTCGAGATCAGTTCGTGTATATCCATTTGTTCATTTACCTAGATATCTTCCGTCGCTATGTGGGTCGATATAGCAATAACGACTTTTAATATATATTTGTCCCTTGACGGTAGTTGCCATTCTAGTATTATACTGTACTTTCCTCCAAGCGCAATGTATCACACTGCCGAGCCAGTGTAGAAAAGATAAACAAATAAGATTTTAAGAAAATATTGATATGGTAAAAAACACAAATAGAGAATCTTTTCCTTGTGTAGTCGGTTAAAAAAAATACAGGAGACATTATGACTCACTGATGTATGTGTTACGGAGCGTCGGTGTAGATAGCTCCTGAAGCATGCGCGGGGTAGCGTCAGCAACTCCACGGACGCGCCAGATTTTAAAAGCTGTCATTAAAAATCTTAAATGGAATTAACATCGTTTTATTTGCATCCACAAACATTATTAGCCAATTACTTGTAATTGGCTATAATCATTTCACTCATACTTTTTACCTCATCATTATGACCATCAGCCCACCTTCAGTCAACGGCTATACATAAATCTCTTTTAATAAATGCCATTGAACATTATCTTCAACTCGTCTTATCCAGTTATCGAAGGTCATCTTTTTCAAGTCGTCGATCCAAATTGCCGGAATTTTGACATTACATTTTCTAATTTACGATCTGTTTTTAATAACACTATCACGTGATAATATTATACAGGGCAATTACTCATATTGACTTAGCCTCAAACTAAGCTTGAGCTTATACTATTGGTACTATACAAAGATATATATCACACAAATAAATTTCAATACCAATAAACAATTACGGCTCGCAATAAACTAGTTTGCTCAACATTGCGGTTTGCCGGTACCGGGTCTTGAACCAAGAAACTTCACCGCTGTAGATGATGCTCCTCTCTTCTATTTTTCCACTATATTTGCGGAATCCATGGAAAAGGGTTTGGACATTTAACTCAACACACTTGTGTATGTGCGGAGAATACCTACAGCAACTTAGATACTAGCAACCTGCGCACGGTTCCGCAGATTGTATACCTTAATCGACTATCACCTTAGTATGTTGAAGAGGAATACACTATTTTTTTCCTGTCGAAGAACTCCACAGCTAGTTGAATAAAACAATTATAATCTGAAATGTGAAAATTGTTATCAGCGTATCAATTAGACCACACATAGAATATGCAAGGAATGCACCTTGTAAGGTACGGTTCAAATATTTATTGTTCAACCACGATTGATTCTAAAGCTATGTTTACTGGTTTTATTGCAAAAGTTCTTATTTATGCATCTTTGCCAATACTAGCCGGACAATTTAAAAATGACGTTAAATTTCCGATATTTGCTAATGAAAACACCGGTCCAAACGAACATGATATGCATTAATTCGACTCATTCATGTTTTATAGGTCCTACATTCGTTTTTCATTAATTGTTACTATGTATACTCCAATACCTCGCTTTGCGTCGTTTCGTTTTGCGTTTTTTTTAAGTTGCGTCGCTGCTTAATTGTTACTGATTTTCACTGTCCGTCGTTAGATTTTCGAAGTTGCGTTGTTTTGGATTCGAGTCTTTAATTATTTTTTGATTTTTTTTTCTAACATAGCAACACCTTTGTTTTTAATTGCGCTATGCCATCAAAATTTGGGGATTCCTTTTCTAACTAAAAATCAACGCAAATTTAATGCAATTTTATTTTCACATTGTTTTGCTTATTTTAGAGTTCAGTGTAATTACGTAGTGTGAGATAATGTAGTGTGCTGTGCTTCATTAAAAAGAGAATAATAAATTTACATATACATAATATACATAATTATAGTATCAAACAATCAGTGCTACTTAATTTGTAGAAGACATTTTTTTAAATTTAGATAAAAAAAATATGATTAAATTTAAAACTAAATGTACATTTAAATTTATTTCTAAAAGGTTTTTTATTTTACATTTACATTACATTTCTGATATATCCAACACTTTGTGAACAACAGCTTTTATTTGCCCAAGTTAGGTTGTGTTGTGTTGGGTTGTGTTCGGTTCTGTTCGGTTGTGTTCGGTTGTGTTCGGTTGTGTTCGGTTGTGTTCGGTTTTGTACGGTTGTGTTCGGTTCTGTTCGGTTGTGTTCGGTTGTGTTCTGTTGTGTTCGGTTGTGTTCGGTTGTGTTCGGTTGTGTTCGGTTCTGTTCGGTTGTGTTCGGTTTTGTTCGGTTGTGTTCGGTTGTGTTCGGTTGTGTTCGGTTGTGTTCGGTTCTGTTCGATAGTGTTCGGTTGTGTTCGGTTCTGTTCGGTTCGGTTCGGTTCTGTTCGATTATGTTCGGTTGTGTTCGGTTGTGTTCGGTTCTGTTCGATTGTGTTCGGTTGAGTTCGATTCTGTTCGATTATGTTCGGCTGTGTTCGGTTGTGTTCGGTTGTGTTCGGTTGTGTTCGGTTGTGTTCGGTTGTGTTCGGTTCTGTTCGGTTGTGTTCGGTTGTGTTCGGTTCTGTTCGGTTCTGTTCGATTGTGTTCGGTTGTGTTCGGTTGTGTTCGGTTGTGTTCGGCTGTGTTCGGTTGTGTTCGGTTGTGTTCGGTTCTGTTCGGTTGTGTTCGGTTGTGTTCGGTTCTGTTCGGTTGTGTTCGGTTTTGTTCGGTTGTGTTCGGTTGTGTTCGGTTTTGTACGGTTGTGTTCGGTTCTGTTCGGTTGTGTTCGGTTGTGTTCTGTTGTGTTCGGTTGTGTTCGGTTGTGTTCGGTTGTGTTCGGTTGTGTACGGTTGTGTTCGGTTGTGTTCGGTTCTGTTCGATAGTGTTCGGTTGTGTTCGGTTCTGTTCGGTTCGGTTCGGTTCTGTTCGGTTGTGTTCGGTTGTGTTCGGTTCTGTTCGGTTCTGTTCGGTTGTGTTCGGTTGTGTTCGGTTGTGTTCGGTTGTGTTCGGTTTTGTACGGTTGTGTTCGGTTCTGTTCGGTTGTGTTCGGTTGTGTTCTGTTGTGTTCGGTTGTGTTCGGTTATGTTCGGTTGTGTTCGGTTCTGTTCGGTTGTGTTCGGTTTTGTTCGGTTGTGTTCGGTTGTGTTCGGTTGTGTTCGGTTGTGTTCGGTTGTGTTCGGTTCTGTTCGATAGTGTTCGGTTGTGTTCGGTTCTGTTCGGTTCGGTTCGGTTCTGTTCAGTTCGGTTCGGTTCTGTTCGATTATATTCGGTTATGTTCGGTTGTGTTCGGTTCTGTTCGATTGTGTTCGGTTGTGTTCGGTTGAGTTCGGTTCTGTTCGATTATGTTCGGCTGTGTTCGGTTGTGTTCGGTTGTGTTCGGTTGTGTTCGGTTGTGTTCGGTTGTGTTCGGTTCTGTTCGGTTGTGTTCGGTTGTGTTCGGTTCTGTTCGATTGTGTTCGGTTGTGTTCGGTTGTGTTCGGTTGTGTTCGGTTGTGTTCGGCTGTGTTCGGTTGTGTTCGGTTGTGTTCGGTTCTGTTCGGTTGTGTTCGGTTGTGTTCGGTTCTGTTCGATTGTGTTCGGTTGTGTTCGGTTGTGTTCGGTTGAGTTCGGTTCTGTTCGATTATGTTCGGCTGTGTTCGGTTGTGTTCGGTTGTGTTCGGTTGTGTTCGGTTCTGTTCGGTTGTGTTCGGTTGTGTTCGGTTCTGTTCGGTTCTGTTCGATTGTGTTCGGTTGTGTTCGGTTGTGTTCGGTTGTGTTCGGTTGTGTTCGGTTGAGTTCGGTTCTGTTCGGTTCTGTTCGGTTGTGTTCGGTTGTGTTCGGTTGTGTTCGGTTTTGTTCGGTTATGTTCGGTTGTGTTCGGTTCTGTTCGGTTGTGTTCGGTTGTGTTCGGTTCTGTTCGGTTCTGTTCGATTGTGTTCGGTTGTGTTCGGTTGTGTTCGGTTGTGTTCGGTTGAGTTCGGTTCTGTTCGGTTCTGTTCGGTTCTGTTCGGTTGTGTTCGGTTGTGTTCGGTTGTGTTCGGTTGTGTTCGGTTTTGTTCGGTTGTGTTCGGTTGTGTTCGGTTTTGTTCGGTTGTGTTCGGTTCTGTTCGGTTCTGTTCGATTGTGTTCGGTTGTGTTCGGTTGTGTTCGGTTATGTTCGGTTGTGTTCGGTTGTGTTCGGTTGAGTTCGGTTGTGTTCGGTTGTGTTCGGTTGTGTTCGGTTGTGTTCGGTTGTGTTCGGTTGTGTTCGGTTGTGTTCGGTTGTGTTCGGTTGTGTTCGGTTGTGTTCGGTT
The DNA here is from genome assembly GCA_036320925.1 of Automeris io. Taxonomy (NCBI): domain Eukaryota; kingdom Metazoa; phylum Arthropoda; class Insecta; order Lepidoptera; family Saturniidae; genus Automeris; species Automeris io. Next base: position 2,028,786 of record JAUDJH010000008.1, read on the forward strand.
GTGTTCGGTTGTGTTCGGTTCTGTTCGATAGTGTTCGGTTCTGTTCGATTATGTTCGGTTGTGTTCGGTTGTGTTCGGTTCTGTTCGGTTGTGTTCGGTTGTGTTCGGTTGTGTTCGGTTGTGTTCGGTTGTGTTCGGTTGTGTTCGGTTGTGTTCGGTTGTGTTCGGTTGTGTTCGGTTCTGTTCGATTGTGTTCGGCTCTGTTCGATTATGTTCGGTTCGGTTCGGTTCTGTTCGGTTCTGTTCGGTTCTGTTCGATTATGTTCGGTTATGTTCGGTTGTGTTCGGTTGTGTTGTGTTCGGTTGTGTTGTGTTGTGTTGTGTTGTGTTGACCCAACTTGATATACGCCGGCGATGCGCTTGAGGGAGCGTGCCGCCCAACTTATCCAGGCGAGAGCGCTGTGTGACCCCGGGGGTTTTAGTCGGTGCAAGTCCGGCAACCAAAAAGCTCCCTGAGGTCCGTCAACAATATCCCCCGGGCATTAAAAAAAAACCTGATATACGCTTGGAAACAGTCTCGATCCTCAACATCTGTCTACACACGAGGGAGATGTAGAGGGAAATAGATTATGCTGTTGTCAATTCAAAAGTTCTGGCGTATACTTTCGATTACATGTATCAATCCTGCACCATATGAAAATGGGATCAAATTTAAGATATAATAAATAACATATCTTCACGCTATCACGCTATGTGAAGAGACATACAATAGTGGTTTTATCCACATTGCGCTTAAATGTCGTGGACTACGCGACCAGTAGCTCAGGTAATCGCTTTCTCACAGTACTATGAAAATGTTAATAAGAAACAGCAATTTTTATTGTCTGTGTATTTGTAAATTTATCACTTTCTAATTAAAAAGGTTCACTGAATAATGTTTTTATTTGTCCCTTAATAAAACTATTTTATTCTGCTGTCACTTGTGACCGACATTGCCTCCGACTCCGATAAATAAAATTTAAAAACTCCGACTCCGACTTCGGTTCCGATAAAACTGCCTCCGTTACATCCCTAATATACACATACAAAAACTCCAATTACGTGAAAGCGCAACATGTACTACAAAGCAAATTTCCATATAAACAAAGTGAAATTCGAATGCAAAAATTTCTAATGGCACAATGATATGGCAACAAGAGATCCTTTATACACAAATTATGATTTTTTTATTATATTAACCGAGCAATTTTAAAAGACTTTCTTTGAAAGAGGTCATAGAACTACAAAATATATTTTGACTTGCATTATGAATCTTATTAAAGGTCCTACATATATATACATACTACATATTTCAACGATTATTGTCCTGATAACCGTGTCAACTGATGGGCTGATCGCACAGAGCCTCTCTCTTGGTTCTTGGATCAAGAGCCGGATACAGGAGGCGGTATTACTTGATACGGCACGAAATGTGAGGAGGTTTCTCAATCTGGGCTCCTAACTTCCGGTGGCGTAGGCCTTAGGCCTCGCTCCCATAGGTCTACATGTTTTATATCTTTTTTTTTTTTTTTTATATATTTTATTTATATATTTTATTATACATTTTATTTATATATTATTATTTAATTTATATATTTTAAATATGGTGAATAAATAGATAATTATGATATATCTCTGCTCATTCCAAGATGAATACAGCGCGACAATATTATTATAAAAGTAATAAAAGACACTCTGGCTCTACTGTGACATTAAGTATGAATCGTAAAGTAAGTAAAACACCAAAACTACTAGACAGCCGCACTTGTCGCCTTGCCGAAAATACATCACAATTACGAAAAGAACTCGGTAATACACAGATGCCTCAATACTTATAATAAGGACTTTCGCAATCTGGATACATTTGCCCAAAACAGAAATAAATTCATAGGCTCGGTTTTAGCTTTATTAAAGTTAAAACGACAATACGAGGGTACAGACACCACACTGCATTCATTTAACCAGCTTACACATACAATATATATATAACAGCTATAGCATGTAGACGCCGCCCGATACGCATTTGTAGTAAACGTCCTAAATGGCGTTAGGGTGTTATGGGACGCGCGCGGTAAGGGATGCTCTAGCAAATTCAGTCGACTACCGAGACGCAAGGCTAGAGTACGTGCGTGTACGTCGTAGTTCAGTGTGCCTTAAAGTGCAAATAAACAGTAAAACGCCAAAATCTGTGTCTTTCTACAACCACACCCACGACCACCGGTTATACAGCTATACTATATAACAGCTTTCTTACACTCACCTTGTCACAACTAACAAACACACACGCACGCATACACATCTATTTCTTATTGTTGCGAGTTTACTGTTATTTTGTTTTATTATCCTTTTCTTTGTAGTTTTTTAAATATTATCATTGTGTAATTGGCGCAGCTTGTAAACTGTTTGTAAAATGTTTGTGTGCTGTTCTATGATAGTGAATAAATAAATAAAATAAAAATAATCAAATCAAAATTGTGAATTGACAGATAACGGCCATTAACTAGTCCACTGTGATCAATAGTTTAAGCATCCACGTTATAGACATATTGTTAAAATGAGATAATATTAAAATTGTTAACAAAAGACAAAGATACGAGAAAAAATTCAACGGGAAGTTTAAAGAAACTTCTTGTAAAATTCCTCAAAAGAATAAAGTTAAATAATAAGAAATAATGAATTTTCAGACTTAATTAGCACAGTTTTACAAAGCGAAACTTTAGCGAAATCCGGGAACCGAACCGATCCGCGATAACTTTTTAATTACAACCCCGACGCGTGGGGAGGTTTAATTAATTTCCTACTCGACGATCTCAATAATATACATTGTTATTAACAGGTATTATAACATAGAAAAAATATATATTTAGTTTTAAATTTCTACTCTTAGCTTTGTTTATGTTAGTGAAATATCATAAAATACCATAATAGTTTAATAAAATAGCTATGGAACAAATAGACGGGCGGAGCCGGTAAGGGGAAGAGGATGTCTCCTCTAGGCAGTAGCGTTCATTCCATAGATGCATGGAAGCATTTTTATTTTTTATTTTTTGTTATCCCGGTGGAAATCCCTACGTACCGTCAGGGGAAGTGGTGAGGGCCACTTCCCCCGGTGTGTCGGACCTGCCCCGACTAAAACCACCGGGTTGCCAGCACTGCCCTCTCTTCGCCTTCGCCGACCCTGGGAATCCGAATACTTCCGACGGCTCGGCGGGCGTTGGCCTATGGGCAGGCCTCCTCTCGTGGAGGGGGATTTAAACCCCTCGCCTCCTCTCTGTACTGGACGGGGATGCCCTCAACGTCACCCGCCCAGTGCATGGAAGCATTGCCTACCCTTATGATAAATAAGTCTGGAATACATTGCTTAAAGTTTAACAAAAAAGGAAATATTTATATTCATATCTATTCTATACTTCCGTCATTTATCTCTCCCATCAAGCAAAATATTTTTTACTATCATAACATAATATTCAAATTAATTACGCGAATTCTGCTTACCCTGTCTAAATACTCTATGCACGTCACTGCCTCTAGGATATTGGATAACTTATTTTTAATTGTATAAAATGTGTTTTATATTAAAGTAATAAGAAACCAGTTTTGGAAATGAAAACATAAGAGAAATAAAAAAGCATTTCTTTGACATAACATATAACACAGGGGGATAGGTCAATGAAGACAAAAAACAACAAAGGCAAATACCCTGTGTTGTGATGATACGCCAAAGGGAAGTCAGCTCGGCAAATGCTAAGTGACCAGCTGTGCCACCCAGCGCTGATTTTCACCTGATATATAAAAAAAAATTAACATATCGAGGGGTGAAAGGCTATTTGGTTTAAGCGACATTTTTTGGTGATATAGTAATATATATACATTTAGAATCGGTAAAAAACGCTCATTCTGAAAATATATACATTACTATATCACCAAAAAATGTCGCTTAAACCAAATAGCCTTTCACTCCTCGATATAATAAAGTAAAATGTATAGAATTAAACTGGAAATAAGAATCTGTAAACAACGGCTATGGCAAAAGTCATTAGTCTGGAGATAAAAAAGAAAAACCATTTTCTATTTGACAACCACTAACCACTGTCATATTTATTTTAGTACACCCAAACTTTAAAGCAGCTGTGATGGTCTCGTGCATAATGAACCGGTTTCCATGCGCGGAACACGAATGGTCGTGGGGTCGCGTCCCTGCATGTATTTCGGCGTTTTTCCAGATTGCATACGAATTTAGACTATCAAAGAAGACATCGTAAAAAAGCTCGCATGGCATTGAATAGAAATGCTACATGTTTTCGTAAATGCCTTGAGAACAGCGATTAGTTGGGCTACTGGTCTTATTGAGCATAAAATATAAACGCAAATTGGATACAGTCATTAATGTACCTCTGCTCACCCCGTAAATGATATAGCGTGACAATGTATTGTGTTATTATTAAACTTTAAAGTAACGACATCGCAGTTTGGGAAACAATGTTAAATTGTTTTAGTATTAAATACTCGAGAAAATTTAAGCTCCTTAGCTGAGTAAAAGCATATCGTTTCACATAGCGGTTCACGTAAGAAGTACCGCTTAGAAAAATCCTTTTATTACGCTCCGACGCTTTGATCTCTAAACAAGAGGCACTTGGTATTTCACTGAATAAAGATTATAGGATATTAAACTGTTAAAACATTAAAATATAAAGAGCTACTGGAGCTACTGTGTCTGCCTTTTTTGCGATGTCACCGCCGCTTGGAAGCACAGACTCCAGTTCCTCATTAGCTCCAAACTCCTCAGCGGTTGCACATGAGACAAATCACGATGCGCGCGCGCATATAATGTAGAAATAGAGAGAGTAAGTAGCGAAACAGTATATGTAATAACAGCTGGCGAACGTTTTTCTAGAACGACAGCGCGGGAGGGAGCGGGTGCGGTTCCTGCTTATTCCACGGACGCGGGCTTTTCGAATAATTTCTCAAACCGTCGCTTTATTATTTTGGCGGCAGAGTGTAGTAATTTAATTGGTTGCTTGCGTATTGAATTTTGGCGGAAACCAATTGTTTTTTTTTTAGCATGTAAGAACAGTTTGTCCAAAGTGCGGAAAAGGAAGGAAAATATAAAAAGAAAGCGGCTTAGACATAGATGGGCAAAATGTAATCAGATTAATGAAAATGATTAACTATTACATTTTACGTCTTTTACAATTATTATGACTGCATTTTACTCATTTTTTTTTACACTGGCTGGACATAGTGACTACAGAGTACCTGATGGTAAGTACAGTATAGTCCAAAAAACGAAAGCGACTATCAAAGGATGAAAATCCATTGATAGTCTACATCGTCATGTCGGCCCACATATACAACGACTGAAGGTCTCTAGGTATATGAGCTACTGGATATACACAAGCTGATCCCGAAACGCGACAAGCCGAAACTGGTCACTATGATGGGCTTTACACCCATGTACTGTGGTCGCGATCCAGACGGGCACCGACGCCCTACCACCTCGCTGCTGCTCGTTTAGCACCACCCAGGAGTCACGTGTAGGGAAACTAGGGTAAAGCCTACGGACGCGAGCAGCTTCGACTTCCTTCGGCTTCGATTTATGTTTTAAACACTACAGAATCCCAGATTGTGTACACATTTATTATTTCTTAATGTTTTAAATGGACTTAACCATGATTAGAGAGCAAGAACATTAAAATTACGACTTCATTTTGTAATCGTTGATTATTAATCAGATTACATTTTGCCCGTCTCTGGGCTTAGATATATTCAGTCCAATATTCCTTTCTATATTTTTCGAAGAAAATAATTTAAAAACTATTTACACCTCGAACAAAAACCAAACGGAATAGGTTCGCACGGTATTGTTGTACATGCAAAACTTTCTAGAGCAACCAAGCAACACAGCTCAGTTGAAAGCAAGCGGGAAATTTCTTAACAACTATTTTATGCATGATACGACACCGCCGCTACACTGTTTCGCTTTTAGTTAATAATTTGTAACAGCTGTGAATATTTTGTGAGCACTTGTGAGCTCTAACCTACAAGTCTCTTGTACCAGCACCGTTTCAACATTACTTTAATTTTTTTTGATCCGACGTAAATGAAACTTGTATCATTTTCATTTTGATTTCCTCTCAGCTCTTTCAGAGATATTATGATGATTCGGTTGTCGGATTATATCCGCAACACTATCAATCCATGCGTGTTCTGAGGCGTGTCAATGTAGAAGGAATCGAAGCGTATCTCATAAAGCGGCAGTTGCCTTGATGTAGCCACATGTTCCGTCTATCCAGTGAAAGAAAGCCTAGGCATATATTTTTAAGTCACAGCACTTATATATGTATGGTTGATGGACAATAATTAAGATATAAAGATGTTCTGATGAGGCACTTAAAGCGCTATAATATCGAGCCAACGCATTCTCTTGGAGTAGAAGAGTCTTGTGCAGCGCAGGGTGGCGGAGTTTGAAATGAAACGCAGGCTTGAGATAGATGAGAAGAAGGATTGTCTTAAGGACCGTCCTCCTGTGGCCGCTACCTACAACTGATGATGATGATGTCCTAGCCGGATTAGGCCACGGCGACTGTTTCAACATCGATTAAGAAAATCGAGGTCCAGTTTTCGGAAACAGTCAATTGCGCAGGAGATATTTAAGTGCACAACTGGACGCGCTGCCAGAGAAGCACTCTCTCGTTCGAGCTCCCTCAGGCCCGATGGAATGGAGAACCAGGATGATCGGGAGGGAGCGGGATGCAGGTTTGGTCGAGTTTTCCTTCTCTGAACACCTGGTTGAATTGCGGTGTTAAAGGGATATCTTAGTCGCCTTTTACGACACCTAGAAAAGCCAGATCAACAACTAGAAAAGAGCTGATTATCTTTAACTAGCTCGATCAAATCAGCTTTCTAACAAAAAAGAACTTAATAAAACTCGGGCTGTTCGTTTAGACGCTACAATGCCACATACGGACATACAAACAATGAGGAAATCCTGACCGATTTTGGTTTTGGCAACATTTCCAAATCACATGAACCAGGCGCGGGCTGATGAATATATTCGGAAATAGTCAATTGCGCAGGATATATTTAGTGCGTGAATGCTAGAGCTCACACAAACGCCCTCTCTTCTCCAAATCTCTCTTAACCTAACAGAACGGGGAGTCGGCACAACAAGAGAGAGGTAGAATGTAGTGTCTGGAGATTTTGACTGACCCCTATCAGCACCATTAGCACAGGATATATTTTATGCGTGAATGCTAGCGCTTGCACAAACGCGCCCTCTAGCACAAATCTATCTTAATGTAATGGAACATCCGACACAATAAGAGAGAGGCAGATGCAGTGTCTGGGTACTGATGACTGACGCCTATCAGTACCACAGGCCTTTCATGATGCCTTGCTGCCTCCCCAGAATCCTCGGTAGACTATGCTGCCATTATCATAACAGATCATCAATAACTAGGCAGATTTCTCCATTAAACTGGGAGTCATAGCAACTTCTTGCGCGATAAAATACCGCACAAGCCCCCCCAAACAGGTTTCGCCCACGAACCGACGTGGTTACTAGGGTCTGGCTGCTTCGTGCTACATAGCTACTAGGAGCCACTGATGAGAGTTCCTGGAAACCAACGAGTTAGATCAATTTCTGTCACCTCTAAGTATAACCCGGCAGACAGAAATAGACACCCGAGCTTCTTCTACACCCCTGCTATGCACACCACTGCTCAGTGGCGTGCATATTGTTTTCACACAAGGCAAGCAATTAGTAAGAAAACTTACTTCGACTCTTCTATTGCTCTTTCTCTATTAGAGGACTGTGAAAACATGTCATTTTTTTATTTATTTCGATAAGCACACATTTTCATCACAATCACAATGATGAATTTATCTATTATTGATTGTTTAATTCAGAATGTTAGAATTAGATGCTCGTAGAACATAGGGCAAGGATTCCTTTTATGCTTGTATGAGATGAACGCCACTGCCACTGCTATAAACTTATATCCACAAGTTATTACGAATCTTATGACGCACAGGTGTATCTCGTACCTGGCCGGATTTTTTAATATATTATTTTACTTTGAAATTCAACTCAGCATACGTTCAACTTAAAGCAAAGATTGACGTCACACATGTTTTATGCACAGCGCGGTCTCTCCGCAACACTGTTTTGCTTTTAGATAATAATCATTCGATGTGTATTTTGCATAGCCATTGCACCGATCACATTTTTATAAGAGATTTTAGTCCAAGTTATAGTCGTTGGTATGATGTCAAAATCCGGTTTTTTGTTTTAATGTTTGTCTGCGAAATGTAGCTGTTATTAATACAGACTAAAAATAAAATATATACCGTCACGCTATATCCCTTTCAGGGTAAGCAGAGATACATTAGTAACTGTATCTACTTTGCGCTTATATGGCGTGCTAAACGTGACCAGTAGCGCAGTTGATCACCGTATTCACAGCACTACAACACATAACATTTCTATTAGATGCCATGCGGGTTTCCTCACGAAGTTTTACTTCACTGGTGAGCATGTGGTGCCTAAATCCGGACTTAATCTGGATAAACTTAGAGGATCGTGCCGGGATATAAACATTCGTGTTGCTGGGCATGGATACGGGTGCCTTATCCACTATCCACTAAAATTCAACTAAATTCACCCCTTTAAAATTGCTAGACCACCTTTGTTAAAGATGAACCTATTTATGAGCAAAATCTGAGTAAAGTCTATAGTCACGCCAAAAGACGCAACCCCAGAACTATAAATTAATAATGTAAACGCACCTAATCCCCAACGCCATCTGGCGTACATCATTCACTTGTTACTTAACAGTTCACGTTTTTAAAACCAAAACATCGCATCGCATCCTTTTCTATCACAATCGCATCTAATAATTATTTTAACCTCGTTAATATAATATATATCACAAATCGTCACACCATACTCCACATCATACACATTCAAATACATACAAAGTGAGTGATTTTGTGAAGTGCCTGAATACCGCTGCCTACGGTAAGTAATTTTGAATTGTCTCAAATTATCGCAACCTTTATTTATAAAAATCATCCCGCCTACGAGGGTGCATTTTGTGCAACGGCAGAAGTCAAAGACTTATCCCGGCCCGCGTAGTCGAAATAATGTATAGAAATCTGAGCTTAAGGCAAAGCGACAATAAGACAAGCGATATCAATTGAATATAATTTTTTGGACACTACGGCAGCATATTCCATCTTCAAATATAATATTATTTGCCAAATAATAATAAGGACGATTTCCATGAGAATCGATTTGCGGTTCAAAAGCAGTTTTCATGTTTCCAACAAAGGCTGTGGACCGCTGCCATCAATCACTCGAACGTCTAAAGCTCCTTTGTTGAGAGGTGTGAAGTTTCGGACCTTTTCAGGTCTTCGTAAGCACTTACGAAATACGGTTCTTGATAATTTTGAACTTTTCAAAATTAATATCCACTCCTAGAATGAACACGTATTTCTTTTTTTTTTATAATTTACAGACTGCTTTGTTTGGGACTCGAAGCTGCTCGCGTCTTAGGTTGGCTTTACCCTAGATTCCCTACACGTGACTCCTGGGTGGTGCTAAACGAGCAGCAGCGAGGTGGCAGGGCGTCGGTGCCCGTCTGGATCGCGACCACAGTACATGGGTGTAAAGCCCGTCATAGTGACCAGTTCCGGCTTGTCGCGTTTCGGGATCAGCTTGTGTATATCCAGTAGCTCATATACCTAGAGACCTTCAGTCGTGGTATATATGGGCTGACATGACGATGGAGACTATATTACTAATGTATTTTCATCCTTTGATAGTCGCTTTCGTTTATGGACTACACTGTACTTACCACCAGGTACTCTGTAGTCACTATGTCGAGCCAGTGTAAAAAAACTGACTTCTTCTTCTCAGGTGTACACTCCTGGTGCAGTGGACGTGACCACAAATTGTCTATCTCGCCTCCATCTGTCTCTAATAGACTTAATCAAATTAGTCCATCCACTACATCAAAAAACGTTCTAAAGAGCTTTCGTTGTGAAGGGTACGAACTGAGCAATACAAGACATAATACTTCGCACGTTTAAAGATACTAGGAAAAATGGCAAGTGTTCTAAAGAGTTGTTTAACCTTGTTCCACCCTCTCCCTTCCTGAATAGATCCACGCGCGTGGGCTTGCGGTGTCACAGCTATACGGTATCTCACATCCCGGCCAACACTAAGAAGTTCTCTAACTCCTTCCTTTGCCGTGTCGTTGGGCTGTGGAATGGTCTACTAGCAAGCGTGTTCCCACCGTCCTATGATATGGGATCTTTTAAACGTAGCGTAAAGAGATATTTGTGCAGGCCGGCATGATCGCTGCGACTACTGATGGGATTTTTCTTGCCTGTCGATAGTCGTTAGCGTTTTTTGGACTGCACCATGCTTACCATCAGGTATGGAGCAGTCACTGTGTCGAGTCATTATAAAAAAGAAAGAAAGAAAAAAGCATTTATACATGCACAGCACACTACACCGAGGGTCAGGTTAATCAAGAAAAACAACAAAAGCTAATACCTTGTGTTGTGATATGTGCGAAAGGGAATCCAGCTCAGCAAATGCCAAGTGACTGGCTGAGCCGCCCAGTGCTAATTTTCAGCTGACACCTATTTATTATCTCAACGCGTAATAATACACAATGCGTTGAGACTATTTCTAAACGTTATATATAAACACTAAGTGTTAAATTAAATTTTAACATATATACATTTTTTATTTGAGCTTTATTCCAATGACAGGTCCTTTGTGACTTCGCCAATGTCAGTGTCATGATTAAAAACGAGGAAAGTTGGCCGGTTATGCTGTTTCAAATGTGCTTGAGATATTGGACGGTTATCAAATTGTACTATTTCTCTTGAGATTGTCCGGTACCTAAAACAAAATAACACAAACTAACTACAACATCACAAATATATACATATAATTTTAACATAGTAAATAATATTGGTAAAATTAAAAACAGCGTATTCAATTGAACGGAAACGGAACGAACATTTGACACATTACAGAGTTGCCCACATTAGCGGTGTGGTAAGTTTTGGTTTTAATTTTACCAATTTTAACATAATAAATAATATTGGTAAAATTAAAACCAAACCTCGCCACACTGCTAATGAGGGAAACACTGTAATGTGTCAAATTTTCGTTCCGTTTCCGTTCAATTGAACACGCTGTTGCTATAAAGAGTTGTGTTGGATTTATTATTTCAAAATTATACAGTTCCATTTATATACTGTATTTTTATTTTAACACTAGGCAAATATAGTTCCTCGTCTTCCTTAATTCCATGGTAACAAACCGTTTCCCAATTCGCTATTGCTAGCGAAAATTTATTATAGTTTATGCAATAAACTGCACAACTTACAAGATATTACCGAATGCGCGAATGAAATACGACGTCCGTAGTACGAACCTACGCTTAATGTACTGTGAGTAACGCATGAATATTTGGCATATCTCAGCGACTCTGTTTCCTTGGTATTTACCAGAGACTCGAATGTAAATCATGAAATAGCTTTACATGAATTTGAAATTAAACTATTATAAACTTTGCTGGCCCAGAGAACGTACCGCCATGACTATTATGTTAATCTCCTTCCTCTTTCCAATTTTCCTTATCTTTTTTTTTTACACTGGCTCGCCATAATGACTACAGAGTACCTGATGGTAAGTACAGTGTAGTCCAAAAACGAAAGCAACTATCAAAGGATGAAAATCCATTGATAGTCGACATCGTCATGTCGCCCTCGTATACCACGACTGAAGGTCTCTAGGTATATGAGCTACTGGATATACACAAGCTGATCCCGAAACGCGACAAGCCGAAACTGGTCACTATGACGGGCTTTACACCCATGCACTGTGGTCGCGATCCAGACGGGCACCGACGCCCTACCACCTCGCTGCTGCTCGCTTAGCACCACCCAGGAGTCACGTGTAGGGAAACTATCTTCCTACAATGTAGTGTTACTCTCTGCTCCCTCATCCCTTTACCCATCTTTCCTCTTCAATCCCTCTCTCCCACACACTTTTTTTTGGTAACCCAGTGGAAACCCTTAATGGGCCATCAGGGGAGCGGTGAGGGCCCCCCCCCGGTGTGACGGACTCGCACCGACTAAAACCACCGGGGTGATCCTCCGAGCGCATTATTGCACCGGGCGGGCAAAGCTTTTTACGCTTTTCCCAAAGCCCGACGCAGCGCTTAGCCTCATTACAGGCTCGCCACAGAGTGTAGGGGAGACAGATGGCAGCCTCCCACCCCACCGCCAAGTGGTGCGAGGGATCACGCACGTGTCACCACTGGAGTATAGCCTAGACCGCTGGCCCCTCAGCCGAGCTGCCCGGTCTTCCCACACCTTTGTTTATATTCTATTTGCTTTTCGAATTATTAATAATTATTTAATGACTAGCTAATTTTTATTTATACATAAAATAATACTATAGCTATTTCGATCTGACAATATTTCGATTGATGAGGTTGACGGATTACAGACAGAAATCGGAAGATAACCGTTGAATATAGAGTGTAAACTATCATAAAAATCGTTATATGGCTACTCCGGAACATATTTTCCTATTTTATATTGTATATATTTTATTATATATTTTATTATATTTATGACGGCCTGATAACTGATTTGTAGTGACCCTACTTTCGATGCTAAGGTCCTGGGTTCGAGTCCCGGTAGTGGTAAACCTTTCTGTGATGAACAGATGAGTTTGTCAAGAGTCATGGTTGTATATATGTATTTAAGTATGTATATCTTTGTCTAGTACCCATAGTACAATCGAAAGCTTAATTTGGGACTAGGTCAATCTGTGTAATTGTTAGTAAATATTATTATGTTATTATTATTATTATATTCTCGATTTCCAATCGCATACAGGGGTATCCGCCCCAATAAACTATGCTTCGACAAATCGTTTGTCGACAAATCACAAACAAGGAACGGTTAGAAACTTAAACTTTAGACTATTGAACAAATTACGTGATCTTAGCTCCATGATATCGCCATATCTTAGAACAAGAGCTGTACACTTATATTTTTGACAGTACCTATTATACTATGATGAAACTATGACATGTCCATTATGCAACAGGACATTCCGCGCTAAGGTGGGCTACGCAAGTCATCAGCAAGCTCACCTTCGCCGATTGGGGCTGCAGCCTACGCCTACTTGATACTAATTGAAAACGTCGCCAAGGCTGAAATCGGCCAGGATTTAATCATCACCATCATGATGAAACTGCGTATGTATGTTCAATATGGAACTAAGACTGACGATTAAGATATGGCAAACAAATCCAAGCTCCGATTGTGTTTCTCGCGTACAATGCAATACACTAACCCGAAAGACGGACTCTTGCGATCCCAGATTGTCAGCTCTTATGGCGGACAGAACATCTTAATCATTTATGGTAAAAAGTGAGGGTATTTCGCTATTCTAATCCCCAGCATCAGACAGAAATACCGCTCACTACGTTTGTATTTTATTTTCTTTATAGAAAACTGTACATCTTGGGCACGACAAGCGCAAAATTTTACCGTTACCATACATATACCGTTGTTCACCTGTTAACTCTGAAAAGTATCTAGTGTGATGATATCAAATTATTATTACGTTGCAACAATAAATTAAAAAAAAAACGATTAAATTTTAAAATGATATTATGATTCAAAACGTTTTCAGCTCCTAGACTATTTTCTAAAGTTCACTATATTTCGGCCGGTCCTGCAAGTTCGCTCGTAATTCGTCTCACACCGTCCCTCTTTAGGTCACGTACGGTGCCCTAAATTTAAAGGAAAACAGTCCAATAAGTTGTGCGCCAACTGTGTCTGGAAACATACGGATCTAAATACCATATTAGAGCCGTACTTTTTCTAGTATTAACAACAAGCTGGTTAATATTTTTTAATGTTGATACTTTGTAATTATGTAACTACAATCAGTGAAAGAATAATACATTCGTAATAAATCATCACACTGTTGGAGTTAAGCCCAACATCAATGTCAAGGTTTGGCAACTTTTGTTTACATTTTGTGGAATACAGAGTTCAAATAACATAAATGATATGCGTAACAATTACTTTTTTATTATTTGATTCTTTTATATTTTCAGAAAAATCATACAGCAATAAATAAATACACAATAAAAAGATAAATAAGCTGGTAAGATTCTAAAAAAAATACATAGAACAAAAATGAGCTAAGGGACACCAAAGAAAAAGGAAAAACAAAAAACACCATACAAATCATAAATTTATATCGTTTTTTAAAGCTTTTCCAGTAGTTTCATATACTTCCTTGACAAAGTAACTATACCGCATCTCATGGAAAGTACCAAATAGTCCAAAAAGGACTATGACTACCAAGGAATTGGACGGATTTCCACGTACAGTCGCCATCGCGTTGTTGGACCACAAAGACTACGACAGAAGTCTAAAGATATGATATATGTACCTATGCAGTTATTTTAAGTACTACACAGAAATGCTGTTATCGCTTATTACCACGTGCCAGTTGATCTATTATTATTATTATCACGCTTCGTCCCACTGCAGGGCAAAGGCCTTCCTTCTCTTTGCCACTATACACACACACACTTACACACACGTTTGCACAGCTAACGCACCACGCTACTCTAATGCGGATGTGCGGGTGTGCGCTTTGTATAGAGAAGGTGCATAGAGAAGCTTAGATGCTCGTAATCTGCGTGCAATTTAACATGCTGTACTCCTTAATCGGCTCTTACGCAACACCTTAGTAAAATAAAGAGGGACACGATACTCTATTCTACCGGCAAGCTCCGTGGCTAAGATTATTATTCCTGTTGATCTACTTCTCATAATATATCTTGTATATCATTAGATTCAGAGCAAAGTATACACATGGTCATTTTTATACTCACTTGACAATAATCATAACAGTCACAGGCCTGTCCAATTTAACGGCTCGTATGTTTACAAATTGTATTACATCTCCTAGAGAACCTACTTCATGTCCAGATCCGTGACTTGGATAAAGCTGGCTCCAGGAAAATATTGTGTAGCCACCTTACGTAAAATACTTCTAGACTCTGAAATATTCATTGTACATTCTAAAGTAAAAGGAAATGCTGCTAATATTTTCTGTTGATATATGATGCTTAAAGTTATATAGTATTTTACAGTAGAAGTTAAATATATTATAGACCGTTTATCTTACAAACTGCCTTTGAATTTTTAAACTTATTTTGTTGCTATGGGACCAAAACTTCAAAAGGTGGTGGGTGCTGACCTATTCCTGCCACTTGCGTGTTCCATAGCGACGAGATATGATAGGTAGCCTTCTCCTTCTGCGAGGACGTTATGAAGGTAAAGGAGGTGGTGGAGAGGGATCAGGAGACTATTGCTAACCCTGATAACTCTACCAGGAAAGCTAGGATAGGACGACGGAGGAGGGCCGTTGCCAGAGGTCTTTTTTCTTAACCAGATTATTCGTCGTTTAATACCGCATACCGCTCTGGTAACAATTCACAGAGACGAGGGGTAGTAGCACTTTACACCTCTCTTCCCGCAATTGTAATTGGAGTGAGTGGGGAGTGGCAACTTGACCGCGTCTACAATAGGCGAGGCCTGTAGAAGGCCAGATGGGATTCGAAACTTCGACCAATTGCATTTCCACGCATGCATACCGGTTTCTTTGCCACTAGAACACAGCCACATTATATATTATAGCTAACATAAAAAAAATATACAGTGAAATGAAAGTGAAATATATTTATTTCGCCTCAAACAACAAATAAAAAATTTAGAAATATAAACAACATACAGAAAAGAAGAAAATAGAAAAGACAAAAACATAGACATGGCGTAATGGGCTCCGTCAGCTTAATCCCACAGAGGAAGTCTGTGGGGATGAAAGGCCCCGGTCGTACTCATTTTAATAACTTTATAATATTAAAAAAATCTCACAGAGTAAAAATGATAACATGCTTAGCCATTGGAACCACTGAAACGTGCAGTTAAACGCAAAATCTACTCTAAAACACGGAAGAGCTTCCGACATCAAATAAAAATATGTAATAAAACCTTTTTATTTTGCCGTTAATGAGTTCCCTAGCTCGACCGTTCGTTTGCGCGATATTAACTAACCACTACTCTGAAAACTCGATTACATTTCAATTCCCAACTGGCGTGCGAAACTAGATCGAGAATTGTAGAATAACTGCTTAGACAATAATGTCTATCATTCATTTTGTTTCAGGTTTGTAAATGTGTTGTAAACTTATGAACTATGAGGATAATCCGGAAAAGCTAGATAGCATTTTTTTCCACAGGAGATAACGCTGCTAGGCGGGATAGACCTTCACAATTATGCCGAGCGAAAAGGGTTCAGCCAAACTAGATGACATCTTCATAAAAACCCGGATATTTTACTTACAAAATGTGTGCAACTTCACTACAACCTTTTTTTCTAATTTTCTGTTATCCTTCATCGGTCTGGAAAATCTGGAAAAACCTATATGTACGGTTATTTGAAACTACGATCATAAACGTTGCCGCACATGGTCACTACCGATCCCTAATCCACGAGGCCATTAGCTATATACAAAATAATAACAATAAAAGTAACAAAATGCGATTCGTTCAACACAAAATTGGAAATATCCTGGCTTGGACAGATTGCACAATTTTTGGATAAAATGTTTCTCCAGTTCGCATGCTCGTTTAACAGCGTAGTTCTAAGAAGCAATGTCTAATGGTACACTTCCTATGTTTATGGCAACAGGAGTCACACACCTCCTTTTTAAATCCGGTAACACCACGGATCCTAAAAACTACAGACCTATAACATGCTTACGCACCATATATAAGCTCCTTACATCCATTTTGAGAGCAAAAATTTTACACCACAATAGTAACCAACATAGATTTCGTAAGACAAATAGTAGGGCCACGCAAAAACTGCAACGTTGCTTGTACTTTTTGCTCTGTCGTGAAGGTGCTTTAGCAGCGATATTAATAAGAAACCGCCTTTGAGATTGATTGGGAGTGAAAATTACGAGTTTATAATTAATGAACGTTTTATGTCTGTACTTTATAACAAACCAACAGCAGCTAATAAAGTAACACCACAAAGAAAATGCTTGGAATAATATAAGATAGTTCGTAAAAATAGTTTTTACCCTGACTTGGCGCAGTTACCACAGCACGTCTGATATAGTAACCACGATGCAGTCCAAAAATGATAACAACACAAGTCCACAAAAAAAAGTGGTTTGTGCAGGGTATCGGACACATTTTTTCTGATGTATTTTTTACCGCTGAATAGGAATCTGAAATCATAAATGGGGGTTAATCAGCAAAAAACAGAGAAGCGTGAAATAAAGAACAGAAAGAAATAGCAAGTTGCTCGAACGATATAAATATAGACTCGTAATCAGGCGGCAAAACTCCAACACAGTCTTGAAAAAAAAATGAAAATGTAAATGTATTTATTTCGCCACAAATATACAAAATATCCAGAAATTTAAATGTAGCAATACAAACAACACACAAAAACAAACAAAAGAAAATACAAAACATATAAACATGGCGAAAATGGTCCCTTCATCAGCCTAAAGCCACAGAAGAAGTCTGCAGCGCTGATTTTCGTGAAGGGCCCCGGTCGTGTTACATCTTATAAGAATTATCGATAAACAACAAAAATCATATAGCTTAAATAAAAAATACAAGTGATACTAAAATAAACTATTACATACAATAAATAAATCGACTACAAAATGTATTAGTGATAGATACTATAGTAAAAATATATGTATACCTAAAAAAAAGAGCAAAAGTATAATTAAAAATAAATGAAATAGATTACGTGTAACTAATAGATTATTAAGCCGTGGTGGCTGTCGGCAGAATAGAATAGCACCCCCCTCTTCTTGCTGAGGTGTTGTAAAAGGCGACTAAGGTATCTCTTGAACACCGCAATTCAACCAGGTGTTTAGAGAAGGGAAAACTCGACCAAACCTGCATCCCGCTCCCTCCCGATCGTACTGGTTCTCCATTCCATCGGGCCTGAGCGAGCTCGGACGAGAGAGTGCTTTTTGGCTGCGCGTCCAGTTATGCACTTAAATATCCCCTGCGCAATTGACTGTTTCCGAAAACTGGACCTCGATTTTCTTAATCGGTGTTGAAACAGTCGCCGTGGCCGAAACCGGCTAGGACATCATTATCAGATTATTAAATAAATATCATTTTAATTCTACTGTCTTGAGTTCCTTTCGGAGAATCTTCTCAAGGTAGTCGCTTCTGAAACGCTAGTAGATCACCGTTCTTTCCTGGCTGACCGCCCAAGTCGAGGCCAGTACCCAAAGAGATGCCCTTAAATGCTCGCCCTCTCAAGCCCTGGGTAGTTACAGAGGCTCTCCCGTTCAACAACTATATGTCTAGTCGAAAAAAAAATCCATCTTGGTAGTATAAGCTGGAATACCGTCTTAGGCGAGGAATACAAACGAAGCGGCTTCCGAAATGTAACCAACTAGAGAAAATTATTAGGATAGTCTTCGCGTACTTATATTGAGGCCATGACCAGGAAAGACCACCAAGAATGTACCACTATAAGAAATACCCTTCAAGAATGGAAACAAAATAAATGTAAAACGAAAACATTTGACCTGAATTTCACTAAAGAGCCGTAGTCGGAAGCCACAATAAAAGGTGGTTTGTGGAGAATTTATCGCTCACTTTGTTTCTGATGCCTTTGAAGAAGTTCAACGTTCACCTTTTGTGGAAATTCAGCTGCGGTTTACAGTTTTGTGGCAACTTTTAAAGATCTTATTCAATGGTCGTTTCGTTTCTATTCATCGTTTATAAATCAGAAGTAACAAATAATTTTGAATCCAGGCTTACAAAACTGTACTGTAAGGGCGGCTTGCACTAACAAATTAAATCTAGTTTAGAGTTATATAAAATGCTATTTAACGCTGATCTGTATTTATTGTTTTGCACTAAATCAAAATCTAGTTGTAACAACTCTTAAACTAAAAACGTCATTAAGATGGAATCAAACCAATTCAATTAATTAGCGTTTTATACAAACTTAAACTAGATTAATTCCTTAGTGCAAGCCGCCCTAAATGATATGCTCGATTTGACGGAAATAATATTTTGGTCACGCTATATCCATTAGCCTGTGAGCGGAAATACATTAGTGGCTGTATCCACTTTGCGCTTATATCTTGTGCCCAACGTGACCAGTACCGCAGCTGATTGCCGTTCTCAGAGCACTTAAATAACACACACAATAAACAATCAATATAATACATAAAGCAACAATAACCAACAAAATAAACAAGAAACAATAAAATTAACTGTTCAATAAATGTATTCTTATTATCGCCATTGTATTTTACAACATAATTATTCCATTTTAACTTTTCCATAATATAAATGCAGAAACTCTTAATTGATAAAACGGAACTGATAATTAGGGTGCGAAAGAGTATAACATTTAGAGCTGCTTTCGAATAGTATTTGTAGTAATAATTACATACGATGTCTAGAAATAAGTACAAAAATTGCATCCAATAAATCACAGAAAAAAAATGATATCAAAATACTACATTTGTGTTTCTAGAAAAGCTAAAACATTGCCAAATAAACGAACTAAAAAGAATCATGGTTTCTAAAATGAGACGATACCTGTTTCTTCGATACATCTACAGCTCCAAAAGATGGGTGTCCGCTACATACTACGTAAATCCACGATTTCCCAGACCAACAACCTACAAAGACTTGGCTTAGTCTTAAATGAGATATCCTTCACGCTCCGAACATCAACTAGCCCTAGAAAATGACCCAAATATATATATTTTTTAATTTACGGATCCTTTTGCCTGTGGGACAGGAAATTGCTCGAATAAAGATCACATACAGGTAACCACAGCGCGGTACATCGATTTCTAAGCTGGAGAAACGACATCCAGATCACATAACGAAACTGGATGCTAGCCTCTTGCGCCTGGCCGTTCTAAAAATATTAGGGGACGCCTATGTCTAGTGCCTATGAGAAGTGGACTTCCAACAGCTTATTTGATGATTGAAGAAAGTTTTATTTGTGAAACAAGTGTCTTTTCGAATCCTTAAATCACTATAGTAAAACCTGTGACAGAAGTATTTTGAAACTTGAGAGGGCTCAAAGAGCTGTCTTAAACGTCATGTGTAAAGAATCCAGAAGGTTTCCTACTGAGCTGTTATATTCTAGATGTCAAGTTTTGACAGATCTTTGTCTAAAACTTGTCCTCCGCAAACATAGAGTGGTCCTTGTAGAGACAGATAGTAAAGAAAACCTCGCAGAATGAGATATGTTTGCCATATGCCGATTCACAAGTCTCATTTTGCTGAGAAACAATTTTGGGTTCATGGTTCAAGGATTTACAATAAGGTTAATCATGAATTAAATATCTTGAACTTGTCTAGTTTCGAATGTAAGATGAAGCTGACAGACTGGTTGTCGAATCTAAAATATAATGATACAGAGGAACTGTTGCAGGAATAGATGTGTTTGGGCTTTAGCATTAACATTCTTTTGAAATTGTTTTTCACTTTTTATTTTTATTTTTGTATAGTCTATTGTTTAGTATGTAATATTATTGTTGTATTGTTTTATAAGATTGGAGCTACGCAGCGGTAATAAACTGTAACAAACTGTGTGAAATATGCTGACATCCAAGATACAGGTTGTCCTAGTTTGGGTATCAGCTGATTTTAATGTGCTGCTTGTAATTGTTTGTCTAATAAAAAACTTTATAATTTATTATTTATTTTTATTTTAACGTTACACTCAGCTGTGGATCAGTAGTTAAAAACTTATAAGAGCCACTTGAAAGGGATATAAAATGTTTTATTACGCGATTTTATAACGTAATCAAATTTATAGTTCTACTATTTGCTGTTAGGTGGCTCTGAACGAGAATTTTACTGCTCCGAGTCACATTGGAAATCATTTCAACGGAATGCTTGAACTTAAAAAAAGGGAAAAGGTTTTAATACACAAACTATACATTTCCAATGAAATTAAATACTTTTACAACGTCTCAAAATAAAAATTTAAAATACATAAACATAAAGAACATTTTTTTAATGATGGTAAGCATGGTGCAGTCCAAAAAACGCTAACGACTATCGATAGGTAAAAAAAAACCAACGGTGGTCGCAGCGATCGTGCCGGCCTGCACAAATATCTCTACACGCTACGCTTAAAGGATCCCATATCATAGGACGGTGGAACACGCTCGCTGGAAGACCATTCCACAGCCCAACGACACGGCAAAAGAAGAAGTTAGAGAACTTCTTAGTCCTGGCCGCGATGTGAGATACCGTATAGCTGTGACTCCGCAAACCCGCGCGCGTGGTTCTATTCAGGAACTAATAGCATAATTTAACATTAGAAAATTTTTAGGATAGTTTTTTCAAAGAAGTCAAAAAACTAAAAAATATAACCTGACCTTCATTATTAAAAGACTTACATATGCGCCGTGACGGATTTTAACATTATATGCATAAATTCTTTTTTTGCTAATTCTCAAGAATGAGCTTCTTATTCAATTGCTTCTCTATTATAACAATTTGTCGAGGTATCTCCAAGTCAATGATATAAAATGTCCATTTTTAAACACGTCGAAAGCAAGCACGGAATTATTTTCGGAATCTTAATAAATTGGGAGTAATTTTAGGTAAATGGGTTCCGCCCGACGACTCCGGAATCGGAAAGGGCGGATGCCCTTCGCCTTTAATTGGGATTGGGCTGTGTTTACCGCGCTTAGGGTTTTCCTCGTCTTTCCCTAGTTCACACACATATACGAATATTCCATGATATTCTTCGTGAAATACATGAATTTCATGTAAAATACTATTACAGGAAATAATCCTTAATTATAAGCACATTTTTCATTTCATCAAATAAAAAATACTTTTCTGTAACTTTATTTTAAGGAGTTTCTTTTAAATAATCTAATAAGCTAGATTTATGCAACCCTCTTAGTTGAAATCTTTTTAAAATCATTCATTTCATGTTCTTAAGAATTACCTTTCATCGTTGTGTAAATGTCCTACAAAAACGCTGTTCATTTATAAATAGCATTATTATAACAGAAACTTTGTGATTCTGTGAAAACAGCCTTTGGAATTAATTTGATCTTAATAAACGTTTGATGAGGACTATAGACTTTCTCGTTTCCTTTCCCTAATAAGGCTGGAATTTTACCCGAAACAAATACAGAAAGGAAATGGAAGGACGAAAACATCTCATTAACGTTTCTTATAACGCCATTGTCGAAAATACTCGTGAACATTTTCATCCTTATTTATTATCAAAGCTATCAATAAAACCTCATCTCTATGGAAGCTTATAAATTATCTATAGTTAACTTAGCTTTTTATTTTCATTAGATCCTTCTGTTCCAAGGTAATCTCCATCTATCATGCCTTCTATATTTTTAACTCAACTTTCTGTTACATTATCATTTTGACGTTTATTATCATTAATAAAACAAGCATGTAATATTCCTTAGAGCTTGGTATAACTAAACTAATTTGTAATGAGATCCTTCGAACTGCGTTCACGTAACAAAGAAATAAGCCTCGACAACATTAAAACTTCGCTATACAGGAACACAGGTAGCTGGGTAGAAGTTGTTTACACCCTCATTAGGTGACAAATAGATCTTAATAAGGTAGAATTACGGTTGAAAGTTGATTGGGCTTGCTCCAAGGAAATACAAGGTTGGAAGGAAAGAGTTTCAGCAAAAGGAAGACAAGACCATCCTAGTAGGTCGGATCAGAAGGATCGCTTAGTGGAAAGATGTCAAACGCTTAGCAAATTTACAATGATTGTCACACAGATAGATAAGGTAAATTAAACTAACCAGTTATTCACCTTCTAATTCATTACATATGTCAAATATTGTTATTTATTAATTGCTTACTCCAAATATTGTATAACATAATTTTTGTTTCTCAATAATGCGTTCTTTTGATGTAGTGTGGTAAATTCTAAATCATTTTGACAGTATTGCCACAGAGTAAAAACTAATAGAATAATCAGACGACATTGAATAAAGTACAGAATTCATGAAAAGACAATTTATTAATACAAATAATTGTTCCTAATATAAGACAAGATATAATATAAGATTCTACATTCAGTATGGCTACTAAATGCAGTCAATAAATTAGCTGCCATTTTGAATTTAAGTTTTTTGTTTATAACTCCACTACTTTTGATATAGGTTGAACAAAAAGTTGTAAAGATAAAAATTGTAGCAAATTTGACCTTCTGCTACTTTTTCTTAAGATAATTATTTCCTAAAATTATCAAAAACGAGATAAATTGATTATTATGATTATAAATACGCAATATTTGTTGTTTTTTAACTTAAAAAAGATCAATTATTGGATGGAAAAAGCAAGGAATAAATTTATTGATAGTTAAATTTACAACTTTCTTATTTACCTTATTTTTACGTAGTTCGAAAAATATATACACAAATAAATGGGGTACGAAAATAATTACCGTATGCTTTGCACAGCCCTGAGTTTGTCCACTGGCTTCGCTAACATAGGCCGGTTTCAACGTGCACGTAACTTGCAGCCAGTGGCTACGCATACAAAAACCGCTTGTTACATGTTGTGTAATGTTGTGTTATGTAATTATTTAACATCTCAGTGGGATTCGATTACTCTGTACATCTTCTACTCTTGTGGTTTCAGGTGAGACTTACGCGTGAGACATACAGCTGCGTCATTCGAATAGTCATATAAAATTACATAAAAAATATTCTCCAGTAAAATAATAAAATAATTAAGGCTTCTTTGAATAAAAAGGTGAGATCTAAAAGAAAAGACAATTATTACGATTCAGAAATTAAACTCTTAATGTTTTTTAGCAAATTTAGCACCTTATATGACTCAATGACTTTATACTATAAAATAACAACAGAATCTAAAATAATATCCAGTCCTTATAACATATATCTAAATCTCTTAGTACAAATGTAAGCTTAAATGTAACCTATTCAAGGAACATTACTGCTTGATTTTTGGAACCTTCACATTTCACTTTTATTTTATATCTCATAATTATTTTCAAAGAAAATCGATGAGAACTGCCTTCAATTTTAGATACACATTTCTTCGCTGGAAACTCATTATTTGATATAAACATTTTGAAGTTTAATAAATCGTTACAATTCTTAATTTGTTGTGTAAGATTATCTAAAATATACGTATATATTAAGCAATGGGGAATGGTGATTGATAAATACCAATGCTGAATGTTTATGGTCATTAAGCAGAAGAGGCTTCGTACATCTACTGGTCTCGTAGAGAAAACTGTAATAGAAAATGTCGTGCCGTTATTGGCATTTATGGTTATAAGAAGTCTTATAATTGATAAAGCTTCAATGTCAATACAACAATATTCCCTGCTACACTGCAACCTGTAAAGATGCTGCGGTAATTTTAGGCCCTTCGTGCTCACTAATTGAAGGAAAACAGCGTGAGGAAACCCACGTGGCGTCTGTAATGAAACTATAAAATAATAAAATATTTATAACTATAAAAATTATAACTATAAAATAATAATTATTATTTTATAGTTTAAAAATGGAGCGATATACAGAACTGGTTTTTATTTTATTTTTTAGAACTTGACCATATTTTGATGGCCAGGACAAACCTTCACAACTAATCCGGCCGAGACATCCGCCATATCCCTGTAGAATTCTAATTAATAAAATGTTGGCTATCGTATTCAGCCGTGTGTACCAACGTAAGACACGGCTAATTTGGCTTTATGAGTCTGGCTTAAGGCGGGGTCTCTGGATAATGTATGAGTAAACTAACGTACCGGGGAAATATTTCGTTGTATATACGTTGAAAATTATTATCTACAGAGTAAAAGGTTGAGAAGATTGTATTTCACATATAAATTCTCTAATTTCTGTTATTATTTAATTATAATGATGTCAAGTTCTTTTATTTTTAAACCCCGACACAAAAACAAGCAACAACAGTTTAGCACGTGTATTTTTTTTTTACACTGGCTCGACATAGTGACTACAGAGTGCCTGATGGTAGGTACAGTGTAGTCCAAAACTAAATGCTGTCACATTAATGATGAAAAACGCAAAATGTAATTGTAGTCGTTTTTCATTAATCTGATTACATTTTGCCTATCTATGCTCTGTGGCTCTGTATATTTTGTCTGTCTGTGGCATCGTACCTTCTTAATGGATGAACTGATTTTGATTAAGTTTTTTTTTTGTTTGTAAGCTGACTTCGTTAATTATTTTCTTACCTATGCTCGTTGGAGGAATATAAACCACTCTTATTAGTCAAACCGATTCAAAATTTTGGAACTGGTTACTTCGCTGATATAACAATAACATGGTAACCTGGTAGTATCTGTGTAGCATCATCTGGAAGCAGCAGAACACTCAACTCTTAAGTAACTTACAGCAGAAGTATCGTGTTTGAGCTCATTGGAATGCTCTCAATAAATAGGATAATAATATATTCATAATGAATTGAGGATATTTTAAATTTCATAATTATTATTGTTTTGTCTTAATGTATATTGTGTGGTTATTGTTCTTTATCGAACGTTTTCGTTTCTTGGTTAGTTATAAGCAATATATTTTTCCGTTCAATACAGAATTAGTGTTCTCTCCAACAAAGCTTTGTAGAATCGAAATGGTCACGTACAATATAGCCTTTGTTGAAATATTCACAGCGGATATGTTTGTAAATTTTTATTGTTTTTCTCCCGTTTAACTGCTGAACTCTCTGATATGATATTTATTGCTAGGGTACTCTTTATGATTATATGATATAGTATAATATAATATGATATAGTATGATATAAATAAACGGGCCGCTCTGACGTATGTTGTGGATGCCTTAATAGAAACTGTACATTGTTTGTAACTGTGTACATGTATTGTGTAAATGAGTTATTGTACCGGGCCACTGGAAACCCTGTAAAAAGTAAATAAATAAATGACTACAAAATGTACGATTTTACTTTTCTAGCATTTTATTATATTAATAATATTGTATATCGATATGCTATATCCCTTCAGGGATGTACATACTTTACACTTTGTGCTTATTTGTTGCTCCCAACCAGTGACGTGCATAGGATATTTTGAGAATGTAGGCAGAATTCGAGTAATTAATTTGAATATTATATTATAACAGTAAATATTATATTGCTTTCATAGGAAAGATAAATGGCGTGAATATAGAATAAATATAAATATAAATATAAATGGTTGCTTGTATGCTAAACTTTCAGCAATTTATTCTAGACTTATTTATCGTCAGGGTATGCAATGCTTTCATACATCTATGGAATGAACGCTACTGCTTCCAACGTGATCAGTAGCTCAACTAATTGCCGCTCGCACAGCACTAGTACACATGACAGTTCTATTATATGTCGTGCGATTTCTCTCACGACGTTTTCCCTCAGCGGTGAGCAGGTGGTATCGAAATCCATCCTTACTCAGAAGAAACTCAAAGGTGCTTGCTGGGATTCCAACCTACGACCATTCCAGTCACCGAGTACGGATACCGGTCTCTTATCTACTAAGCCACCACAGCTTCTGCTCATTTTAAATCATAAACAAAGGTAAACTGGCGTACGAACAAAAGAGATCCGTATCTTTAAATAGGGGTCCAGAAAATAATTCACAAAGCGTTTCATTATGATAAAAGTGGTCATTATAAACAACAAAGCGGATCTTCCCGAGCCAGGTAAAGTGATAAGTATGATAACTGGTAAAGTGATAAGTGCGCTCGGGACGCCCCCTCGTGTCACTTTCAGTAAATTATCACGTCTAATTATATAGCCTTTGTCAAAATTCGTCGCTGCATTTCATTTTATTTGTAGTATAAATGTGATGTACCTTGTGGTCTAAGTTACGAACTTATAGTATAGATCAGCAAGCCTGTGTGTGTGTCTGTACATATGTGATTTTTTTACACTGGCTCGATAAAGTGACTGCTGTACACTTGATGGGAAGTACAGTGTAGTCTAAAAATAATAGCGACTATTAAAGGACGAAAATCCGTCGACAGTCTCCGTCGTCATGTCGGCCCACATATACCACGAATGAAGGTCTCTGAAGCTGGTCAAATAACTTATGGTAAAAGGAGGAGATTGGAATTAAACAACGTTATTTGATAAAATTACTTGCCTTGTTTCCAGGATGTTTAGTTTAGCAACCAAAAACCAGTGACGTGCATAGGATATTTGGATAAGGTAAGCAGAATTTGCGTAATTAATTTGAATATTATATTATGATAGTAAATATTGTATTGCTTTCATAGGAAATATAGATGACGTGAATATAGAACAGATATGAATATAAATAGTTCCTTTTTTTTTGTTTAACTTTAAGCAATTTATTTCAGACTTATTTATCATAGGGGCATGCAATGCTTGCATGCATCTATGGAATGAACGCTACTGCCAAAAACCATAGCAACCTCGTTGTTGACAAAATAAAAGAGTTTTTAACATTGTAAAGAAAATTATACGAACGCATAAACCAAACCAGCCGCTTTTAATTAATCCAAAGCCGTCTCATACAATTAATTGTGCCTGAAACAGACACAGGATACATAAAACAGTTCGAACAGTTATTAGTAATCGCTTCCACTTAATTCTTGTACCACAAAGTTAATGACATTTAAATTTACACAAGGGCAGTCGAGTGTGCGTTGATAAATTCGTCCCTCTCACCTCTTCAGCAATAATATTGGGATTTCGCCGAATTAATTTTAATTTAAAACGTAATTGCCGTTTAATTTAATTAAGAACGTAGGTGCGAGGATATTGTGTGCGACAGCTTTTATAATTAACAGAAAAACATATCGACCCTGACCAGCGAAAACGCTAAAGGCGACATCTGGTCGCAAAAAAAAATCCCTACTTTTTGTAATATTATTTTTTTTACACTGACTCGACATAGTGACTACAGAGTACCTGATGGTAAGTACAGTGTAGTCCAAAAACGAAAGCGACTATCAAAAGATGAAAATCCATTGATAGTCTCCATCGTCATGTCGGCCCACATATACCACGACTGAAGGTCTCTAGGTATATGAGCTACTGGATATACACAAGCTGATCCAGGAACGCGACAAACCGAAACTGGTCACTATGACGGACTTTACACCCGTGTACTGTGGTCGCGATCCAGAAGGGCACCAACGCCCTACCACCTCGCTGCTGCTCGTTCAGCACCACCCAGGAGTCACGTTAGGGAAACTAGGGTAAAGCCTACGGACGCGAGCAGCTTCGACTCCCAAAAATACCAATAATAAAAATAATAATAATAATATAATTAGTAATATATATTACCTCACTGAGCGTTTTCTACCGTCTGTATTGTGGCGAGTGTTCTGAAGAGTTATTTAACCTTGTTCCTCCCTCTTTCTTCCATAACAGAGCCACGCGCGTGGGTTTATGGAGTCACAGCTATACGGTAACTCATATCCCAGCTAAGATTAAGAAGTTCTCTAACTCTTACTTTTGCCAAATTGTTGGGCTGTTGAATGGTCATCTAGCGAGCGTGTTCCCACTGTCCCATGATATAGGGTGCTTTAAACGAAACGTGTAGAGATATTTGTGAAGGCCAGCATGATCGCTGGGATTCGCTCATGATTATCGATGGGTTTTTGTTAACTTTTGATAGTCATTGTCGTTTTTAGACAGCACCATACTTACCATCAGGCGTGGTGTAATCACTGTGTTAAGTCAGTATAAAATAGAGCCAGAGAGTAGACTTGAGAAGGTCTGCTGCCTGGAGGAAGGCGACGCGCGGTGTCCGGTGTATTACCTATGAGATAATTTGGAGGCGGTGAAATCTTTACACCCATCCCTCTCAGAGACGAACCCTAATGAGGCTGTTCACTCCTCGAGCGTCTGGAAGAATCTGGATTCCCAGGCCAGGGTGGAGAGATTGGAAGGGCACCCTGAGGGTTTTTAGTCAATAGGTATCTGACATACCAGGATCATTGCTTTTACAGGGGCCCAGATGGTCCCATGCAGGATTTTGCTCCAGATTACCAAAATAAAGGATAAAAATTAAAAAAAATCACAAACTGAGACGTTAGAAATAATAGTTAATTCACTTTAGTCTTAATTGAATTCGAACAAATTAACAAATCTCTCCAAACGGACTGGGATAAAACTACTTAAGGATCTAGCCAAACTGGAAGCTGTGAGAGGCTTCAAGGGTGAGAGGAGTGTGCGGGGAGGGGCGGGTCACGGCAAAACAAGCGCCTTGTGAAGCACCTGGGACAGTCTGATAATGAAACTAATTTACTAGATTCACTTTGCACAGGATGTAGGAAAGTTGGAGGTGGCATTTTTCATATCTATGTTTCAGAAATCTGCGTAAGTAATTTTTATATAGACATGACTTAAACACAAATGATGGTCAATAAAATACAGTTAACATGTTCGTCGCCACGTCTCTCGTTTGGGTGATGCTCTTCTTATATGTAAATAGAGGATGTAAAACATTAAAATACTTAAAATGTTCACATTATACAATACCTTTTATTAATTTATATAGAATAACATTATACTATGACGCATGTTTGTCATTAAAACACTTTAAAAACATCTGAGGTGAAGAACAAAATTATTTGCGATAAATCGAAAATAATAATATCGACTAACACCGACTCCGTCCGCCTATTTGTTTCTTTTCGCTGTCCTCGCGATGACGTCATCCACAAACTCGAGGTTAATTTGGTGATGATCTTGCTCTCGTAGCAGCATGGAGAAAGTGTCCAATTGCATTTTCAGACCCGTACCGTTGAGTTGTCACCATAGATCGGCAAAGTGTAATCAGATTAATAAAAGCGATTACGATTACATTTTACGTTTTTTACCATTAATATGACTGCATTTTGCTCATCTATGTTTTAAACACTCCAGAATCCCAGACTGCATACACATTTATGATTTCTTAATGTTTTAAATGGATTTAATCATGACTTTAGAGCAAGAAAATTAAAATTACGACTACATTTTGTAATCGTTAATCATTAATCTGATTACATTTTGCCCAGCTCTGGTTGTCACTAATCCATAAAACTCACTGGCTAAGCGTCTTAATTCTTCGCCTTTATCGTCCGGTGAAATTGTAAAAACTCACCCAAGCCAATAGTATTTTATCAGATCGAAAGAAAAGAAAAAAAAGTGTCATAGTTCATTAG
Source organism: Automeris io (assembly GCA_036320925.1). Taxonomy (NCBI): domain Eukaryota; kingdom Metazoa; phylum Arthropoda; class Insecta; order Lepidoptera; family Saturniidae; genus Automeris; species Automeris io. The sequence goes on from JAUDJH010000008.1 coordinate 2,059,086, forward strand.
TCACGTGCACTTGTGTGCTGCAGTAGATGTGGCACCCAGAATAACAATTAGTTATAATACCTGCTCCATTTAAATTCGTGGCTGCATGATTTCGGCAGCGAGCGGGATTTCCTTCAGAATTAAATACTCGTCGACGAAGGCAGATATGATAGGTTGGCAGATGCATTGTGAGCTGCATTGTTCACCTGCTACAGACTGGCAAACTTTTGAATTGCATCATCTGCAGCTCTATATTATACAGGGTGGACCAAAAGTTCGTTTACATTTCAAATGATGACTTAAAAGAAACTAGTTATCTAAATATATATAACTCAAAGATGACTGACTGACTGACAACGTGATCTATCAACACACAGCCCAAGCCACTGGAAGGATCGGGCTGAAATTTGGCATGCAGGTAGGTGAAGTCTGCTGTACCATGATTGTTATAAATTGAACTAATCTGTTTTTATTAATTAGATTTCTTTCTGGTTGGGTGTTAAAGACTTGAATGAAAGGGTCAGGTACTCACTGGGATCTGGTGGTGATGAGGTTTATTTTTCGTGTTCTTTCGGCTAGTGTGTCTTCGCTGTGCCGGGTTTCAATTTTAATGCGCCGGCGCTAGGGATGCGCGCGGCTCATATCTCGTTGCGTCGATTGTTAGGGAGGGGAACGAGAAAGATGGGATATCAAGTCGTAACAATGATAATAAACAAGTCTCGGGGGGCAAACTCTCAAATTTGCGGGTATTGACTTGAGAGAACACGGCTTCTCTCAAGCAATAGCTTGATAGATTTAGCGCCTAATGACAGATTAGTTAAGAATATTGTGTACAAAGAAGTTTTGTAGGTCTTAATTTTTAACACGCGCTAAACAAAAGTAAAGCCGCAAAAACTATACCTAATTAATAATAATACTTGTTAACGCGAGCGAAGCCGCGGGCAAAAGCTAGTGTGAGATAAAAACTGTCCATTTATGATTAAAGTACACAAATAAGGATTATTTTAAATTACATAATCCTTATGGGATCCTTAACTATTTTGACACTGCTGCAACCTGGATCGGAAATTTTCGATGACAGCTTCACAAGTGTTTTGTGAAATATTTTGCATTTTCTCTCGAATATTTTCCTTTAACTCCTCTAGGGGCATTGGATTGCTGTTGAAAACTTTACTTTTTAGATCTCCTCAAAGAAAGAAGTCCATTAGGGATAAGTCTGGGCTACGAGGTGGCCAGTTAATGTCACTTTTAATCCAAAAATTTCGCGAACAGCACTTAATGAGTCGTTAAAAGATTGCCCCATCTTGCTAAAACCACGATCATTGATTAAAATAATCGAAATCCTATAGCACTGGTGAAAAAAAGTTCTGTAGCTGGCAATATACCGCTCTGTATTCACTGTAACAGCATTTCTTCGGCGATCTTCAAAAAAATATGGAATTAATGCATCTTGCTGACAAAGTTGCCCATACAGTAATGTTGGGTTAATGCAGAGGTTTTTGACGCTTTTGCCACCATAGGCACTATTATGAAAATGAGTTACAAATTATGCTCCTCGAAATCAGCCTTTACCATAAAGAGTGGGTAATCTGAGAAATTGCAGTATCCTAATATACGACAAGCAAATCCTCTCTCAATATCGACAGGTGTCCCGACTACAGGAATAGTTGTAATCCTACTCTGTGATCCGATTATAGAGATGCTCTACATTAATTGTCGATAATTCTTTTAAAAATTAATTTGTATATTTTTATGCTTGTTTTTTTTATTTTAATAATAACTTCATAGCACATTTACATGAAATTAACTATACACGAATAAAAAAACTACAGTGCCAGTTACGAAGTTACATTTACATATTACAACATATGGGTGTGTTTTGGGTCGTTCTTATATAAAACCCCGGATGCCTAGGAAGTTGCCTTAGCCGTACCCTTGGCTCCGGCAGACGGGGGAAGGAACACCCCGAAGGCTATAGCCGGTAGGAGTCCGGCAAACACAGACATCGCTCTCACGACCATGAAGGATTTCCTCCGGGTTACCAAAAAAGGGTCGTTCTATGTATACATATAACCACCGCCAATTTTTTAATCGCTTTTTTTAGCATTTTTGTATGAACAATATCCAAAAAATTTAACCATCGTTCATATTTTAAACAGAACAAAATTATTTATTGAGCTCTATATTTAGTTGTTGTTATAATCATTTATATAAATAAACAAAGCCATTTAAATAATTCATACAATGATTTTAGTATGAAATAAATATTATGATAACAAAAGCACTACTTCGACTCGAATGAAGTCGCGGGTACAACTAGTATAATATAATAATTTATATTTATAGATGTATCAGGATTTGTTATCCGTAAAACCATTCGTTTTAATCTAAACTTTTTGACATTTTCTTTCAAGTGCCAAGTTCAAAGTACTATAAAATGTATAATTTTCCCTTAATCGCATTTTTAATGCTTGAATTTTTTTATTTTGACCAAGTTTGCTTCTATTTTCTAAAGAACGGACTCATTATGAAAAACAGAATATCACTTTTGAAGAAGCACAATTCTGTAACACGTTACCCGCCTAAATAAACATGGGCTCCATTGCCATACACAGACCTATGTTACTACAACATGTTAAAAAAAGGTACCAATAAATATATGTAGTTCTGCTTATGCCAAGTGAGCTCTTACTGCTTTACTGTTCCAGTTTGGTTTTAAAATAAAACGTTCTTTTGTAAATAATTTGTATCTTAATAAAAACAAACACTTTAAAATTAAATTATCGATAATAAAACGTCCACATCACTAAAAATCGATAATGCATCGAATTTCCCGGCGGAGTCGCGACTGAACGTAAATCGCAGCAAACGAATTTTAACTCTGATTTTTCTCCAATGTAATCCTATTTGAAAATATTAAAAATCTCCTTTGAAGGTACTAAAATGGCACACAACTTGAAATACACATTGTAACGTCCAATAGCATAAGCTTGTGCTCGAAGTGATATAGTGATTGCTCGAAATGGATCTTTTTTCAACGGTACAATACTATTGGCAGGGAAAAACCTTCACAAGTAGACCGGGCGGAAAACTGGGTCGTGACTCGTGACCACAGTACACAAATGCAAAAACTTGCTTCGGCTTTTCACGTTCCGAGATCAGCTTTTATACGTCTAGCTACTCTTATACCTAAAGACCTTCAGTTGTGTTATATGTGGATCTGAGAAGCTTAGAGCTCTGTTTTTTAATTTAGTCTTGTTTAGCCTCATATGGTACTACGATTAAGTGTGTAGACTGGAAATAAAACTTTAAAGACCTCGACTATTTATTTGTTTATTTTAATACTAATTCACATAACAGTCAATTATATACAAAATAGAAAATAAAATAAAAAACTACAGTGCCAGTAACGAAGTTATGCTACATATTAATTTTTTTTATAATGTATTGTGTTGTTCTCAGTACACGAGTAGATGAGTGAATGTTGTGTGAGTGTGTGTGTGTGCGATTATGTTTCTGTTGTTGTTATTTATAAAGTTTAAAAACCTCGACTGTCGTCTCTCAGTCTTGTTTTTGTGTTGTTGTTATTTTGTGTTTTGGGTTCATTTATTATAAACTTTTATATTTTTTTATTTCTGTTTATAAATATAATATCAAATGTAAATAGATTTATCAAAGAACGCGTTCAATTTACATTATTTACATACTAGCTGACCCGGCAAACGTTGTCCTGCCATATAAATTATTTCTAGTGAATATCTTCTATATTTGACAAATATTGATAATACTTATACGATACTAACGTCACTCAATTGTTTTGCCTTCCCGGAACCCGTCCACTAGCATTTAAACTTTATGGTATGGTATCAAAGTGCAAATTGATTTTTAAATATTATTACGATTTTTTTGTATGAGAATATAGAAAAGTGTTGTTTTTAGACTTTTTCAGACAAATTTTTAATTTTTTCTCTCCGTAATAACCTTCGCCAGACTTCATCAAACATAACAAAAAAGAAATCAGTCAAATCGGTTCAGCCGTTCTCGAGTTTCGCGCTTATCAACACATTTTGCGATTCATTTTTATATTATAGATTTGCAATACTCAGAATACCATTGTTGTTTAGGTTGAGTAATTGTACAGTCAGTATAAAAAGTTATTTATTATTAAACCGGAAACGACTGCGAACTTCTTTTATAGCGTCTTATTGGCGGAGTGAAAGGACACCGGGGTGCATAAAATAACAATGCCGGTGTTCGCTTAGACGGAAGTGATGACTAAAGCGCGAGGAACTTTCACTGTGGGCTGCAACAACTTTGTTACTGATGAAAAAATATATCCTTAATAAAAATTAAAGAGTATTTTGACGCAGCATGCTGACCACAAGTGATGTTAAGCACAGAACACTGCAAAAAGCTGAGAAAAAGAGACGTCTTCGCCAGATATCTCCCTCGACGGTATTTGCGGCGCACTTGAGGGAGTGCATCGCCCAATATATCCAGGCATGAGCAGTACGTGGTGTGTTCCCGCGCACCGCTCCAGGACAATAGCTAATGAGACAGGTTAGTTTTTACATAACCTCTCGCAAACACAGAAGAGGGAAGACCTGTAAAAGGCTGGACGTCGCTGGTTGTTGAGAAAACTGGCAAAGCCTTTCCCTTGACTCCAGCAGACAGGTAATAGGAACACCCCTATGGCTTTCGTCGGTAAGAATTCGGCACAGCGGAGTACTGCCCGGCAGCACGGCGCTGATTACACAGTTATATCAGAGAAGCAGGATAAAACGGTGAAACAGTCGATATTTGATTTAATCTTTTTAATTATTTCTAAAATATATTCAAGTTTTTTTTTTGTTTTTCACAATTTCACTTCAGGCCAGACGCTCTATTCATGAAATAGTGTTTCTATACAAAATTGTAAATGCAATGGTCGATAGCCCAGAAATTCTACAGAGCATTCCGCTGAAAGTCCCACGTTCAGATTGAAGACCTTGTTTATATGTACCATTTGCCACAATAAATATCCGCACCAACCTTGGCAAACAGGCTCCTTCATGGCGTATATGTAGGACCTTTAATAAGATTCATAATGAAAGTCAAGATATATTTTGTAATTCTCTGACCTCTTTCAAAGCAAGTCTTTTAAAATTGTTTCACGGTTAATATAATTAACAATTCATAATTTGTGTATAAATCTTTTGTTTCCATGTCACTGTGCCATTAGAAATTTTTGCAATCGAAGTTCACTTTGTTTATATGGAAATTTGTGTGTTTATGGCATGATATCTATTGTTATTTTTGAATGTCTCTGTTTGAAAGCCTAGTAAAATAAAATAAATAAATAAATTGATCAGTTAGCTAGAGCTGTATTTTGATGGATTTAGATCGAAGGCAATTTCCGAAGTCGGTCCGAATTATTTAGATCCGTATTTTCACAGACTCGCATAGTACGCAGTGCCTTTATAAATACTGGTTTAAAGCTACATGTGTGCAAACGAAATTGCAAGGGGGCGCCAGATGCACTCCCAATGCAATCTAGTTTTGCTTTGAAGACGACGCGTTATCGAAAATTTAATACAGCGTCAGGAAGGTCCGCCTTCGATTCGCGGGCAGTGTAATCTCGTTTCACGGTCGCTGAGCCTAGTCGCAATCTGTACCAATTTGTTTCTTTACATGTCTGACAATAATAATAAAATATCGTTACGCTTTATTCCTTTCGGGGTAAGCAGATATACATTAGTGGTTGTATCCATTTTACGCTTATATATCCTGACCATAGATGGGCTAAATGTAATTAGATTAATAAACATGATTACGATTATATTTTAGGTTTTTTACCATTAATATGACTGCATTTTGCTGATCTATGTTTTAAACACTACATAATCCCAAATTGCATACACATTTGAGATTTTTTATTGTTTTAAATGGATTTAATCATGATTACAGAGCAAGAAAATAAAAATGACGACTACATTTTGTAATCGTTAATCATTAATCAAATTACATTTTTCCCGTCTCTGGTTCTGGCCAGTGTGATCAATAGCGGAGCTGATCTATAATGTAATGTTTGATAATGTTTGCATTTTTTTTATACTGACTGTACCCGCGCTTACTGGAAGGTACAAGGTATTCTAAATCATAGTAATTGAATGATTTTAAGGGACAAGGATCCATTAACAACCACCACCATTATTCTGGTCGCCATATGAGGAGTCTAATTTCAAAAGTCGCTATAACATAATTTTTTCAAATCCCATAAATTTATAAAAATGTATAGTTAATCTTTGACTTAACAACCACATTCTTATAAGGTATTTAAATTATTATTCTAGAGTGAAAACGCAAAAAAGAAAAATTCATATATAATATTTGCTTTGATAAAAACATTTCAAATTACTATTGGGACTATTAAGTAATTTTGTACGAAAAATCGTATTATCGGGTTTTAAAATTAGACGCCTCATATGTTATAATATATCGACAACCCACATATACCACAATATTTTTACTCTAAACAATGTAAACACTGAAAGTGACATGTTCTTTTATTATATACAGCCGGACGCTGGAATTCAATCATAAATGGTGGAAGGTGAAGATGTAGTCGACGATGAACTGCTTCCGCCCAAAGAAAGCCTTCTTTCTGCTCTCCTCTCAGGGATAGCAGAAATTTATACTGCATCAACAATTCCTAATAAAAATGTCAGTGGCTTCCAATTCTTACCAATTCAGTGGAAATAATGGATAAGTTTTTGAGATATAGATTAATGATTCATTTATTAGATCTAATGTGTCTCTTGTTGGTAAAAATCAAGAAATGATATTTTTATTGGTATACTATTAGGAGAATCAGTTTAATTAAAACTAAATCGATTTAGTAATAACATATCGTCACACAATATCCCTTACGGGGTGAGCAGATATACATTAGTTGTTATACCCACTTTGCGCTTATATGTCGTGCCCAATGTGACCAGTAGCGCAACTGATCGCCGTTCTGACAACATTAGTCCACTTGACGTTTCTTTCAGATAAGCCGATGTTTTCCACCTCCGATAAGCCTGTGGTGCTTAAATCCGTACATATCATATCCGTATCTTTGTCAAAAATGAAAATACAAAGCATCGACGGTGGAGAGTGTTCTCAGGAACTACATTCTTTGATTCCACCAGCCCCATTCCACCACAAAACCACAAGACATCGTGTCGGATACCATCCGTATGTGGTGGATGTTCCTTATATCCGCACGAGAAGATTCGCTTCTACATTCATCATGCGAACAGCTAAGGAGTGGAATATGCTACCAGCGGCCATATTTCCGCGATCTTATGACCTGGGAGTCTTTAAAAGAAGAGTGAATAGGCATTTGTTAGGCGGACGCGGTTCACCATCGGACTCATCTTCACCTTCCACCAGGTGTGATTGAGGTCAAGCGTTCGCCTATAAGTTATAAAAAAATATATATATTAAAATCCAAAGGTACGTAACGGGATTCGAACCTAAGTCCATTCACGATGCTGTGCATGGATACCGGTCCCTTATTCACTAGGCGACCACAGCCACAGATAAATAATAACAATAGATTAAATAGAAATGTCATGTGTAAGTGCCCCGAGAACGGCGATTAGCTGCGCTACTGGTCACGTTGGGCACGACATAATAGCACAAAATGGATACATAGTCATAGAAACTCGCTTTGGCTTGTCGCGTTTCGGGATCTGCTTGTGTATATCCAGTTGCTCATATACCTAGAGACCTTCAGTCGTGGTATATGTGGGCCGGCATGACGAAGAAGACTATAACACCAATGTATTTTCATCCTCTGATAATCGCCTTCGTTTTTGGACTACACTGTACTTACCAACAAGTGGGCTGTAGTTATTTTATTGACTCAGTGTTAAAAAAAACAGCCACTTATGTTCCTGCTCAATCCATATTGGATATAGCGAGATGATATATGAAATGAAATGAAAATGTATTTATTTTGCCACAAATCAACAAAAAACCAGAAACTTAAATGCAGCAATACAAACAACACACAGAAACAAAAGAAAATACAAACATATAAACTTGGCGAAAATGGGACCTTCATCAGCCTAAAGCCACAGAGGCAGCATGAAGCGCTGATCTTCGTGATATATCATCTATTATTATTTTATTTAATTAGAAGATTGCAGGAATGATTCTACCCCATGCACCAAAGTAACATGGGGAAAACCTTTTTCAGTATACTCATCGAAACAAGCCAGCCCTACAGGTCCCCATACATTGAACAGTTATTGTCTCCCCTCACATCCGTGGGGCGTCCACGACGGCTCTGATATTGGCATTCCACGACTTCAAAGGCACTATTGTATAGCTAATGACGACTTCTGAAATCTCGACGCCGTTACGCATCAATGGACGGAATATTGATTCCATATTGATGGTTCGACACCATTGTGCGATGTTTGGGGGACCGCTGAGGCCGTAGAATTAGTAAATATAAAGAAACTGCAAACGTGCGCCAATAGTGAAGCGACAAATATGTTCTCAGAATAACCTGAAATTTCATACCTCTGCAGCGAGTTGACGCACCGTGAACTCTCGATTTTAATCACATTATGCAGTTTTTGTTCTGTAGTCGTGTTTAAATTTGTTGGAAGAATGTAAACACACCATAAACTTATTGATTGATTTGTTTATTGCGGTCTGTGGCGCTAGTGTCGTCTCCGTGCGCCTCAATCAATATATACTACAGAGTTAAGGAAATAATACGATAGAACAACAACAGTAAGAGGAGATAAAGAAAATATTTAAAAAAGTTGCTCAACTTTTATCCGCTTATTTTATAGTATATAAATTGTCCTGCTATGTATTTTTTAATTCCATGGCTGAGCTACTTACAAAAATTTTGCTATATTTAGTTATTTTTGTTACTGTGGAAGTCTACTGTGGAAGTCTCATACTGGATCTGTAATCACTTGCGGTTCGAATCCGGCATCTACCTACATCTGGGTTTTTCTATATTAAGTATGAATTTAGGTACCACATACTCACCAGTGAAGGAATTCAACGTAAGGAAACTCGCATGGCATGTAATAGAAATGTCATGTGTAAGTGTCATGCCCTGGGGACGGCGATCAGCTGCGCTACTTGTCACGTTGGGGACAACATAAAAAAAGCAAAGTGGATATAGCCACTTTTTTTGTAACCCGGGGGAAAATCCTGCATAGAACCATCAGGGACGCTGTGAGGGCAGCGACCCCGGTCTGTCAGACTCCTACTGACTAAAAACCCCCGGGATGTCCCTCTGGTTGCTCTACCCGGGCCTGGGAAGCCAAATTCATCCAGACACCCAGGGAACAAGAACCCTTGTTGAGGTTACTTCTCTAACAGGGGAAGGAGTAAAACCCACCCATACAAAACCTATCTCCCAGGCGGTGCGCCGGACACCGTGCACCGCCTCCCTCTCATCTGGGCAGCAGACTCCCTCAATGCTCAGATAGATACAGCCAATAAAGTATCTCTGCTCAACCCGACAGGGATATAGCGTGACAATATATGTTTATTATTACGTTGTGCCATGGTGGCTGCCGGCAGAATAGAATAGCACCCCCCTCTTCTTGCTGAGGTGTCGTAAAAGGCGACTAAGGTATCTCTTTAACACCGCAATTCAACCAGGTGTTCAGAGAAGGAAAACTCGACCAAACCTGCATCCTGCTCCCTCCCGATCGTACTGGTTCTCCTTTCCATCGGGCCTGAGGGAGCTCGGACGAGAGAGTGCTTTTCTGGCTGCGCGTCCAGCTATGCACTTAAATATCTCCTGCGCAATTGACTGTTTCCGAAAACTGGACCTCGATTTTATTAATCGGTGTTGAAACAGTCGCCGTGGCCGAAACCGGCTAGGACATCATCATCATCATCATTATTACCTTTTCATAGTGACCATAAGAAATGTTGAAAATGTGTTTATTTATGAATCAAAATCTACATTATTAATTACTAAAATGGTTCTAACGAATGATAATAAAACGATATAAATAGAATTAATGTATCTCACCTTACCCTAGAAATTATACAGAGTGATGATATTGTCCTTTTCATCAAAAATGTAATTATCAGGTTTCCATTACCCATTAAATAGTTTCTCCATTAAGAACAACTTAACGAGCTCCCACCGACTTGAAGGAAAACAAGTAAAAGTCGTAATGGGTGATCAAATGATCGTAAAAATATGAGTACAAAACATTTTTATGAGCAGATTCCCCGGTTTTATAGAGTTTTTAGAGCAACTTATCATTTTTCCCATAAACTTGGTTTAATGGATTCATGAAACATCAAGGACTGCGGGCTTGGAAATAGATTACTGTCTCTTTCAAAGGTTATAAAGTTTCTGAGATAATTTTCGGTTCGGGAATTTTATTAATCGAAATAAAGATTGACTGATGGTTTTATACAGAGTTACAGTAAAGTACGGATAGTAATGGCAAGGCAGACTATAGTCCAGTGACAGTTTTTTTTACACTGGCTCGACACAGTGACTACAGAGTACCTGATGGTAAATACAGTGTAGTCCAAAAACGAAAGCGACTATCAAAGGATGAAAATTCATTGATAGTCTACATCGTCATGTCGGCCCACATATACCACGACTGAAGGTCTCTAGGTATACAAGCTACTGGATACACACAAGCTGATCCAGAAACGCGACAAGCCGAAACTGGTCACTATGACGGACTTTACACCCATATACTGTGGTAAAAATTATTTAATTACTGTGTTAATTACAGTTACTGTTGACATGCCAAGCTAAACACCTCGGTGAAAGGAGTCTCTGTTATGATCATCCGGGCATTAGATTTAAGAATGTCTGCTTCCTGAGGAAGCTGGTGGCGATTCATATGTGATAAAGAGGACCTGATGGGTTAAAGCTCTTTAAACACATCCCTCTCATTACGTGATAAGTCAGTGTTTTTTCTTCCTTTACAGTTACATTTGGTTTTGGACTGTGGAATGGTTAATATCAGGTTCAGTAAAGTTACTCTACCAGGTGAGTAGAAAAATTAATCGATAAACAACATAAAAATAAAGTAGAAGTTTTTGGGAGTCGAAGCTGCTCGCGTCCGTAGGCTTTACCCTAGTTTCCCTACACGTGACTCCTGGGTGGAGCTAAACGAGCAGCAGCGAGGTGGTAGGGCGTCGGCGCCCGTCTGGATCGCGACCACTGTACATGGGTGTAAAGCCCGTCGTAGTGACCAGTTTTTTGCGTTTCGGGATCAGCTTGTGTATATGCAGTAGCTCATATACCTAGAGACCTTCAGTCGTGGTATATGTGGGCCGCCATGATGATGTAGACTATCAATGGATTTTTCATCCTTTGATAGTCGCTTTCGTTTTTGGGCTACACTGTACTTACCATCAGGTACCCTGTAGTCACGATGTCGAGCCAGTGTAAAAAAAAAGATTTAATCTGGAAATAATCTACTAAGATCTAAAACTAACTTAACCACGTTAGTAACTCGACGCAAATCCGCGCAACTCAACCGAATCATAATTGAATCCACATAACCGAAACTAGTTTGGGAGTTATTCAACAAACTCAATGGAGGGAACGTTTCCTACGACAAACCATGAAAGCTCTCTTAATTAAAGCAACGTGAGGTATTTGCACCAAGTGAATGGAAACTCCGAGTGCATCTATTTCATTAGTGGAACATTAAATTGAAAATGAAAATAGAATGCGAAATCAAATCAATCCATTTTGGAATACCACAATGATCTATGCATCGTATCTACTTTTCTTTCATTCCTTTATCTCTTATATGTCGATATCCCAATGCTGACGATTGTGACTCCAGTTTATTCCGGAAGTTACTTCTTTCTTCCATCGGTTCCGTTCTACAATCTGGTGACCCGCGTTGCTAACGAGAAAGTTCAGTTTTTCAAAGACCTGATCTGACCATCGCTTAGCGGTTCCAGCTCTAAGTCATTTCTCCTCTATCTTCCTAGTTATCATCAACCGTTCCAGGCTATTGATGATCCTTCTGCGTGCAACGGTATAAAGGTGCTGCATTATTTTTTTCCAAATTTTGCATAATTTCATAAGAATTAATTCAGCCAGGCAAAGAATAGTCCGTGTCATAAATTTCGTTAGAAACATTTGAGATATTATAAAAGCATTCATACGGCAATGATGAAGGGTGCTTGCTCCTTATTTTATATATTACCTTGCATTTGGAACATCAATCAAAGTTGTCTATATCTACAATTTGAAAAGTGATGACTTTTAAAATGGAGAACTGAATCTATTCTTTGAATAGAAGATTTCTATTTGAAGAATCTTCTTAATGCAAATTGAACGTTTATAGATATACATATATGTATAAATTGACTATTTGAATTGGCGTCAGTCTCGACTTCACTCAATTTGTAACTACTAAACAAACAATGGGGTTGTTATAATTTCAAAATAAATTTCCATATTTCCTATCTGCTGTGATTGGTACCCAATGTTTGGATAAAAACAAAACTTTAGCTGGATTTTTTATAGTATAGTAAATACTAAATTAATAAAATCAAGTAAAATTGACAAATTCTCGTTAATTCTTGCCTATATAAATGCCATACCCAACAGGGTCCATTGTTTGTAACTAAAAAAAAACAAAACCATCTCTGTATACACTTTGGAGTGCATTAAATAAATTGAATTGAATTGAATTCTTTATTTAAAGACTCAAGTTGTCGGATCTTTTAAGGGAGATGATGAGTATTTTTGATTTTAACAAATAAGATTTCGAAATGTTAAGAAAAATAATGGGATATACTGTAACTAATGAGGCGTCTGGTATATTCGAAACAATGGCTCCTTATTGTGTATACTAGTGGAATTTATAAACAGTAAAGGTACGACTGATATAAACTTTTTTTTTAATAAAAATCCAAGTCTTAAAGAAATCATTCTTCCAAAATTTACATGATAAGTCCACGCGTCTCACAACCGGGAAGGAATACGATGTAAATTGAAAATCTCTCTATTCGAAGATCAAACGATCCCTTGGCCCTTTGTGGATGTTCCATAAGGCCGTACATTTCGGCGCATAACAATATCGTCTGAATAATATTCGTCATATTACCGCTTTGTGCCGGAGGCTTAGCTTCGAATATCACGTACTGTTTATAACCGCGTCTCATTCGATTGAGGAATCGCTATTATGCTTTCATGAATTTCATATGAAACCACTAGAACCATACCCTTTGGAGTGACAATTTTAAGAATCCAAATTTCTGTAGTCATATTTAGAGCCAGAGATGAGCAAAATGTAATCTGATTAATGATTAACGATTACAATATGTTGTCGTAATTTTAATTTTCTTGCTCGGTAATCATGATTACCATTAAGAAATCATAAATGTGTATAAATTCTGGGATTTTGTAGTGTTTAAAACATAACCGAGCAAAATGCAATCATATTAATGGTAAAAAACTTAAAATGTAATCGATAATCATTTTCATTCATCTGATTACATTTTGCCCATCTATGCTTAGAGCATTCGTTTTTAAAAGCTTATAAACTTATCAATTTCTAAATTACAAACATAAATCGCAGTAGTTTGAACTTTTGCTGTGTTATTAAGACCAGTTTCGAAAACAAAAACAATGACTTCTAGTTCATCTGTCATTTATAAAGTTATAGCAAGTGATTTGAAAATTCCTAAATACGTTATTTTTAACACTTAGGTAATTAAATTACAAGCTTTGAAATTAAAAGAAAAGAATCATAAAATAATATTTAAAATAGGGTTTTTTTTTATTCTGTTTATTTAAGGGAAGAGTTGGTAAAGGTAACTTCGATATTTTTAAAATCCTACTATATTTTTTCGATAATCACCGGTTCTGTAGTTAGTAAGTAACTATCAAACTCAGAAACCTCCTGTTTGCATTGAGCCATGATAACTTGGCGAAAATTCATCTTAATAACCATCAGAGGCACTTGAATTAAAGAAAAAGAATCAGATGTAGGAAATTTTGAGGCATAATTACTGGGAAATAATTATGAAACTTTATAGACCTTCCGAAATACAGACAAAACTTTAAATCCTTTTTCGCTGGTTTTCTGGTTATTACCAAATAAACATGAGTAATATAAACATTATATCTGAAGGCCTATATACTAAAATGATGGTGATTCACGATTTTTTGTATCTTAGCTACAAATGCTTTTTTTGTGTTGGCACACATTGTTGAGTGTGATCTACAATTTGCAGATTTTTGTTCTAATCGTATAATTTCCATTTCTAATGTAATAACATAATATTCCATATACAGTAGATGCCTGTAAATTAACATATAGATATCAACGAAATCAGAAACGGGTATTGACACGGACTTAATAGTTGAAAAAAGCAAACACAAAACTACCTTTATTTACCAATCAGCGACCGGTGAACATTGATTGAATTGGACAAACCAAACACAGGCCAGCCGATGCCTCATCCATAAATTACGGCATACGTTAAAAGGTTGAGCGAGTCTATACATGTAACAAAACCTTTTTAGCGTAATTCAGTAATCGTGGCAGATATAAAACTTCTTTGGCTATCAATAACGATACTTCTCGTCCAAATATCCATAGTCCATTGCTTTCTACATTAACTATTGATATTTTTTGCTCTTGTTGGGACAAAAAGAAATTCAAAATTCAGCCTCTAAAAATTGGATTAACTAAACTGAGAGGCTGTACTTGTTTATTTATAGCACGACGCAATACTTAGCTCGATATCCCATATATTTGTAAATAGTCGCCAAAACTTATCTATAGAACTGTAACACTATTTGAGAAATACGGTCATGTTTCACGAAAACATATTTCGTTAGTCAATGATAAATATTTTGATATATTTTCAGTAATCAATCAACTTTGGGTCCACAGACTTACAGCTGTCGAAGATGATATAGTAGAATTATTAAATACATACCAGATAATTCTGAATACGGGGAAAATTGTAACAAACGCTTGAAAGAAAACGAACTTCTAAATTTTAAGTCATCAACAATGATAGCACACTTACGCAATATCTTAATAACAACTTCATCAACGAACTAGCATATTGGGACTATAAATAACTCCCACACTCCGCATTAAGAGGTTGTCTCCATCGTTCACAATAGGAGGCGGAGCATATGTATGCTAATATCTTTCAACGGAGATTAAAACTTCCTGTAACCTTATAACTGAGCCTACATAATGTGATATCTCTTTTGTGCATTAACCAATAACTGTTTTGATATGCAAATGCGTTCTTTATAATGGCACTGCAAAACCATGGTACGTATTTGTTGCCTAAGACTGAATTCTACTAAAATTTATTTCTCGACAGAGCCTATACATATTAAAGTCTAAATGGTTGATATATGGAGAATATTTTAACTTGTACAGGCCAAAGATGGGCAAAATGTAATCTGATTTATGATTAACGATTACAAAATGTAGTCGTAATTTTAATTTATTTGCTCTGTAATCATGATTAAATCTCTTCAAAACATTAAGGAGTCACAAATGTGTATGCGATTGAGCATTTCCTAGTGTTTAAAACATAGATACGCAAAATTTAATGGTAATCATTTTTATTAATCTGATTACATTTTGCCCATCTATGGTACAGGTCAATAATCGCCTATGCAGGTATCAGGTGTCGACTGAAAATCAACGCTGGATGGCTCAGTTAGCATTTGCTGAGCAAACTTCCCTTTGGCACATCGTCTTTTGTTGTTTTTCATCTCGATTAACCTATCTTTCTGTGTTATATGTTATGTTGAATGCCAAATAAATTATTTTTCTTTCTTTTTCTTTTCATATACACAATCTTTACTTGTGTAGGTACACCGCGGGAGGTATACGTTCCCGTCTCATGGCCCCATTACCACTAATATCGATAATTCTATGAATGACATGATAATTAGGAATGTATGGTATATTGTTTTTACTTGCTCAGTAGTAGCAGGAAGAAATTTCGCTATTATCAAATAAATTATTCAAAGAACCGCGAAAGTTACAGGATAAGACTACTTCGAATCTTAATTAATTAAACAGAATCCATTACCTCGGAGATTAGATCCTTAAACCGAAGCATTGATGGGGTTTCAATATGGGTATGAATAAACCTTTAGCAGGAAGCCCTGCTGCCAATTAATCTTCCAATAATCTTCCTGATAAACTGCCTTCCTTCTACGGAATTGACTTATACAAAGAACAGAAAAGACTATCTACAGATTTATCTTTTTATAGTATTAATTTTTGGACTACAATGTCCTTAATGTTCATATACATATTAAAACAAAGCACTTTATTAGGAGGATTTCTAAAATTGGCACTATACTCTGAAAATCTTTAAAACTACCACTATATATTGAGGTGTTTAGAAGAAACCTTATTGCTTGT
Source organism: Automeris io (assembly GCA_036320925.1). Lineage (NCBI taxonomy): Eukaryota > Metazoa > Arthropoda > Insecta > Lepidoptera > Saturniidae > Automeris > Automeris io. The sequence goes on from JAUDJH010000008.1 coordinate 2,075,486, forward strand.
AATAATTTAGCTTTACCTTAGTGTAGATATAATGCTCAATTAGAATTAAAACAGAATGAAAAAGATGAATGAAGATATAAATTTCAAGTGAATAGATGAGACCTATTTCAGTACAAAAACCTTTTAAAAATTCACACGAAAACTGCAAAGCTCTGAGCTTCGAATAGATAAAAATGTGAACCTATTGTTAGATCTGAAACATTTTAACAAAGAGACTTAATTAAGTCGTGTACATAAGTATTTCACAAAGTTTCCAATTTCGTGTGAACCTAGGCAAAGAATAAAATAAACTGAATATGTATCACGTGCTATGAATGTAATATATTGTTTCAAAAGTAACGAATTTTTTTTGAAGCCCAGTGGAAAATCCTTATGGACCCTAAAGGCTACTATGAGAACGCCAATTCTGGTGTGACGGAGTCTTACCGGCTAAAAATTACCGGGTATCATCTCATCGCTGCTAGTCGCACTTGGGAGACTACATTTGTCTTTCGACCTGACGAGCTTAGTAGTAGAAATACAAAAGACACATATTTACATGTTAATTAACAGATTATATCGTCGGGTAAAAGGCTATTTGGCTTAAGCGACATTTTTTGATGATAGAGTAATACATGTATATTCGGAATCAGCGTTTTTTACCGATTCCAACATTATTACTTATTATATTACTATTATATTATTGGTGATATTACTATATCACCAAAAAATGTCGCTTAAGGCAAATAGCCTTTCACCCCTCGATATGAAAAAAAAATGACTGCCGTGCGCCGCTCTATAATACATTTAAAAGAGTGGGCCAACCTCTCTATAAAAATTGGGTAAAATTGAAAGCCTTTGTTTTGAAGTTGTAAAAACTAACTCAAAAGTCTTATAGTATATTGTTTTTCGCAAAAATGTAACTTCCTATGCGAGAATTATATTTACATTTTTACAAAGTTTTAGAGCACTGGATCTGTAAAAATTGTGCCGTAAACGTATTTCATTGATCCATATAATTGAGAAACTATGACAATAAGACTTGCGGGGCGAGGGGGAGGGGCAAACTGTAGTTTTTTCCCACTTCGAAGAACTCTCAAAGTAAACTTTACGAGAATAAAGTATTTTCTGTGATTTGAAAGCGGCGATCAGTTTCTATTCATTTTGTGGCTAAGAGAAATCTCGCAACTCTCCAATAAGTCCGATATAACAAGAACGAAACTTCTAGGAATTCTCATTTATAACCAACGATCATCGATGCAAGAACGTAGTAGAACTATCTAGTTTTAAAGGATCGAGGGAGTTGAAAGATTAATTACAAGCTTGCACCGACGTTCCTTTGAGAACGACTTGTTCGCAAGATCTTTCACAAGCTTAAAATTCTCTTACGTTCATATTTATATCGTTAAATATTATACGTTATTCGGAAACAAGCTCTTTGTGTCATAGTGCACTCACCTTTATTAGATATTACTAATTTTAATTTTGTAAGTCTAACCCTTTTTTTTGTAACCCGTGCGAAATCCCTAACGGACCTCGGGAAGAGGTGAGGGCCACCCCCCCGGTGTCCCCCCCCCCCGGGGTGTTTCACCTTCCGCTTACCGGCATCGAGGGCACGACTGGGGTCTCATCCTCGATGACCGGCTGGGCGTGCGGCCGTGAGTAGGCCTCTACTCGTTTAGGGATGGGTGGTGTATAGAGCCACCCCTCTCATGCCTCTGTGTTGTAGTGCGGCACGCGGGAACACATCGCGCGCCGCTCGCACCCTTGTTGGACGACACACTCCCTCAAGCGTGCCGCCCGGTGTCGCCGCTAGATTCGGACGTTCCTGAGGAACGCTGCACTGCGAGCGCCCTGTTCTTTTAGGCCGGCGGGCAAGCGGGGTAGACGCTGCCAAAGATGTTGTAGCCAGCGCCTCCCGGACCCGCTCCGCCGCCTCCTTCCTAGTTGTAAGTCTAACCCTTCCTTACTTCGCTTAGGATATAAATATGCTTGAAAGCGTCCAGAGGAGAGCTACTAAAATTTCGATTGGGTTACGTAAAAAAAGTTGTGAGGAGAGATTGAGAATTCTTCGTTTGTAATCACTTTAAGAGCGACGCCGGCGCGGTGATATTATCGAGACATTAAGATATTAACAGGGAAATATAACTGCTCCAAGCTATGTGATACTTTTCAAGTTTTTGGGAGTCGAAGCTGCTCGCGTCCGTAGGCTTTACCCTAGTTTCCCTACACGTGACTCCTGGGTGGTGCTAAACGAGCAGCAGCGATGTGGTAGGGAGTCGGTGCCCGTCTGGATTGCAACCACAGTACATGGGTGTAAAGCCCGTAATAGTGACCAGTTTCGGCTTGTCGCGTTTCAAGATCAGCTTGTGTATATCCAGTAGCTCATATACCTAGAGACCTTCAGTCGTGGTATATGTGGGCCGACATGGCGATGTAGACTATCAATGGATTTTCATCCTTTGATAGTCGCTTTCGTATTTGGATTACATTGTACTTACCATCAGGTACTCTATGGTCACTATATCGAGCCAGTGTAAAAAAAAAGTGAATAGTTGTCCCCTTGCTCGTAATGTGAATGATGTGCAGCTAGTTCATTGGAACTCAAAAACGAATACTGGTTACCACTCACTTAATAACAGAATATTGCATGTTTGGAATATATTGCCTCATTGTTGACGCGCCATCGACGAGTAGTTTCAAAGTTTTAGACTGGATAGATGGCTCTCATCTCAGTCTTTTTAAGTTGAACATACCAGCTAAGACATAGGCATATCAGCTAACAGCTGCTCGCCTATTATTTGATAATAATAATAATAAACTTTTCATATTTGAATGATAAGTGGCTATATTATTACCATGTTCTTCCTTTGTTCACGAATTCTCACTGCAATTGAAAGTAACAGATAAAATAATGCTTTTATTACAGGTATTTTTACAGATATTTACGAAAGAAGTCCATCAAATTAGTTTACTATATCTGTGATGTGAATGAGTGTTGGCCGGTCAGAAAAAAAATTTCAATGGCGGACCCAGAACGAAAAAAAGATAATCGGATATTTTTGAATGAGATATTTATGCTTTTCTAGCATTCATTGCGGAAAACAACGAATAACTAATATTTTGTTATAATAGTAAAATATTATAGACCGAATGATATTTCTAAAGGATTACCTTCGTATATTAATACGGAGGAATAAATACTGTGAAAAAAAATGGAGCACTGCTATTTCTACAACAATTCACGACACTATTATAACAGTATTAAGAATTAGTCATGCGTCTAGATCACATCCAAAATGTATTAGGCGAAGTACCACTTCAAGGATTAACATCCCTAAAATTCCCCAATGAAACCAAAATAGCAGATAGCGCAATAATTTTATTAAGCATATTTTTCAGACTTCTACTTAACTATTTATTAAGTAAAAAGTAAACGGGAAAAAATAAACAAAGGAAATGAGGATTTTTTGTCGTCAAAATGCTGGTCAAATCCCCTTCGAACTAGTTCCCACGTCCCGTAACATAATAACGGCAATTGGTCCTTGGATTCCCGTCACGTGCCACTCCGGGGCAACCTCGCTGACCGGCCATTGAATAGAAATGGGGACATACCACCACTAAACTAAATCGACGATACTATTTGAACCTTCAAAAGGATTTTTACCGCTACAATCACATTAGCATTATATTCCCTTATGAAATTACTTTCATTCAATTTCAAAATCATATCTTTTTAAAGTAATTGAACTACTTCTTTTACTATTCCACATGCTTAAGTACTTTAAGCTTTTATGTTCTCAATATGACCAAAAACGTAGCACCCATTTTGACATTATTCATAAATTATATTATATTTTTATTCCCGATTAATGAGTTACTTTGTTTTCTTTTTCGTAGTATGTCTATTTTTCAGTTCGGTAAAATTAAATTTGATAATTTTAAGATTCTAAGATTTCAACTCATATTCAGTGACCAATACATAAAGGAATTTCGGGATATGTTATACGGACTATCATAAGAAACGCTGAATTTTGAACATTGCTTGGACTAGGTAAAACTTACTACGAGATTCATAACATTAATTGCATCGAAACAATGCAGAAATATCTACAAATATAAAATCAAATTGAAATACAAATCAAATAATCTTTATAAAACCTTAAAATTTAATAAAGAAATAAAACCAGTCGCGTTGCTCCAATATAAACGTTATTGAATATCTGAATTGTTTCTGCAAAAATACAGTTTAAGCCGGACGAGAAAATTTTAAATGGGTCACAATTCCACTGCGCTCGTTCCCTGGGGTATTTGCGATTACATGAAGCCACTAAATCATATTTTATATTGATTCATGAAAACGCCTTAACCAATTCGTTTCCTCATAACAATCAACAAATGATTACTATAAAACTGTTATATTTTCTTAATTTTTGGCATTTATATTTTGATAAAATTATAAGTATAAATAATGAGTACTTTCTATTGATTCGAATCTTAACAATAAAATGTGAGTACGTTTTTTTTTACTAACGGAGTTGGATGGTCAGTCGTAACGCATATTTTGACAAACATTTTTGTTTAGACCTCATTAGAAGACACACCTTGAGAGCGCAAGGTTAAAAAAACAAGCAAAAAAAAAAAACAAACAAAAAAACAAGTTTTGGGAGTCGAAGCTGCTCGCGTCCGTAGGCTTTACCCTAATTTCCCTACAGGTGACTCCTGGGTGGTGCTAAACGAGCAGCAGCGAGGTGATACGGTGTCGGTGCCCGTCTGGATCGCGACCACAGTACATGGGTGTAAAGCCCGTTATAGTGACCAGTTTCGGCTTGTCGCGTTTCGGGATCAGCTTGTGTATATCCAGCAGCTCATATGCCTAGAGACCTTCAGTCGTGGTATATGTGGGCCGACATGACGTTGTAGACTATCAATGGATTTTCATCCTTTGATAGTCGCTTTCGTTTTTGGACCACACTGTACTTACCATCAGGTACTCTGTAGTCACTATGTCGAGCCAGTGTAAATACAAAAAAAAAGCACATATCTAAGAGTATGACAAAATAAAGAGTCAATCATTGTGTAAGGCGTCGTATTATTCCTACACTTCGGGCAATATTTTTATCTATAAGATGTAAATTTAACAGCAGTCACCACGATCCTACTGACTGTGTAGCTGCTTCAATACTTGAAACTCTAATATCTTTATTAGTAGACCGACTCTGGTCAATGCTCGGTGTAGGCCTCTCTCATCTTACCAAATATCGCCTCCTTCAATCCCGTGCCAACTAAAAATTAATCATGTAGGGAATAGATAATTAACATCATAACAGAAATAAACTCTAGTAATTCTTTCTCAACTTGATCATTAAATAAAAAATAGGAGATTTGCTAGAATTTTATTCCAGTGGGTATGATTCCTCACATTCTTCTAATATGTTGCATGGTTAGAAAGCAATCTTTTATATTTATATTTTAAAAACTTCTTCTAGGAAGTTCCAGATAATTTGTACTCTGAGATGGATAGCGCAGTAATATTTAACTTGTAATAAATTTAAAACTCTTTTCACACAAAGCACAACTTACCTTGAAATCAAGCTACTACATAGAAGTAACCAAGTCTTCTATACCAAATTCTGATTACCATCAATGGTGATTGTCTAGTTTTCTGACAAGTCCATCTGTAAAATCATTTTCCTATTTAATGAAGTTCTCATCCCATGTTTAAAAAAAACATTATTTATACACTCATTATCAGGCCATACATTCATAAAATTTACATTAATTTCATTTTGTTTGTATTTAACACTTTTTTTATTATTTATAATTTACATTTTATGGTATTTAATGACCTCGTATAACTTTTTTTTGTTACAATTACTTGGTTAGTATTAGCTACTTTGAAATTGATGGTGTAAGATATGTGTTCTTTTTATAGGCTAGTACATAAGAACAATACCTTTGTATATTTTTTTTAATTTATGTGTCTGGCTGTTGGCTCACCGTAAATAAATAAATAAAAATTATACACTTATATGATCTTTTTATCCTGTTCACATTAATGGTACAGTATCTTTGATATGCAAAACAAATACGTCATCTAGAGAGACGCATACCTCTTTCACTGGACATCTCCATTTGGAATTTGTACATCATCTAGCAACCACATAAACAAACGCTTTATATATGAATTTATACAAAAATGGGCATACAAAATAATACTAGGAAAACCTGAGTAAAAAGATTTAAAGTATGAGAGGAAAATAAAAAGTTACTACCTCCTCCGAAACTAAATTCTCAAATCCGTAAATTCTCAGGTTTCCATTCCGCTTATCTGCCACAGATATCGGTGCGCGCTTTTCGTTTTGCGTCACTGGCTTATTTTTATTCACTCCGCTACCGCCCGTTGTTTACAGAGCCTGCCGCTATTTAATGAATACCCTTTCACTCTGTTAGTGTAACTGTCATAGGCACGAGACATTGTGAACTGTTTCGTTTACTCTATGCGTATTGTGGATCCGTTGGATTCAGAACGCCTTTGTGATTTTTAGCTTCCTCAAATTCATTGTCTACGACTTTGACGGGGAATGTAAATGAAATCTGCCAGCGCGATGGCTTACTTTAACAATTATATTTTTAGAATGATAGACTTCATTCATAAAAACGTATAATAAAGATATACTTTTTTTTTTTTTGATAACCCGTGAGAAAATTCTGCATAGGAATATCTGGGCAGCTGTGAGGGCAGCGACTCCAGTGTGTCAGACTCCTACTGAACACCCGGGCTATCCTTCTAATCGCTCCACCCGGGCGTGTGAATCTAAGTTCGTCCAGAAGCCCGGGGACCGAACAGCCTTGTTAAGGCTTCCTCGCTGGACTGAAGTTAAACCTAAGAAAACTAAGAGAAACGATAATATGTTAGAATAACAATACTCGGCAATGAATAAAACATGTATGTTCATCATATCAGGGCATTAATACATCCTACAAATCCAAAGCAAATTTAACAGAATCTGCTATCAGTAAATTGTTAATCTCCTTAAACAAACTAGAGCGATCTTAATTCAAAAAGCTAAAACTTAATCAAGTGTCATCAAATATAATTGTAACACATAAAACGTTTTAATTTAGATTTAAATTAGTAAGCTCAGATCAAGATTAGTAGAAATTACGACTTGAATTCTTCAGTATGAGACGTCAGTATTCTGAACACGTTTCTACTTTAAAAGTAGTTTATTACCAGGAATTCGGATTAAAAATCTAAAATATGTAAATCTAGTAGTTTGTTACCTTTTCTTTTGAAATACTAAAATACCCAATAAAGAACCTTTTCATATTTTTTTTTTCATTTTCATGCACTATTAAGGGATTATCTTGGTCCAGCAATATTTCTCGGAGTTTAAAGATGCGTATTAACCACGAGATACGAAATCATAGATTTAATATGCCAATAAATTACTTGAAAAAACGAAACACGTTTGAAATATCTTTATACTTTCATATCCATAATATCCTAAACCCTTCTAAATCCAAATTAATAAATAAAATCTTCAAATCGGACTGCCAAGAGCGAGAGACAGTAGCTCGTTGCTGGAGAATCGAATCGGGGACTTTATTGATCGGACGCTAATACCGAATAATCCACTTAGCGAGCCTCGATGAGTATAACTGACAACGGATTATATTACATTCACGAGAAAGTCGATTGCGTTCCAAAATATCAATTTGTATTAGTAATTTCATCTACGTAACAATTTGGAACCTTAAAAAAGTATTTATTATATATGGAAAAATATCCATCTACATAATCTAACAGATACGCAACATTATCTGCTAAATTTCAACCGTATAATCATAATTATTCGAAATAATTTAGTACTTAGGGTGTAGACCTACATTGGATAACTTCATACCCAAGAGATAATGATTTATCCAATTAGTATGATGGATGTAATGATAATTACATGACGTCAATTCTTATACGTTTATAGATCATACATCTCAAATTCAAAATTATGGAAGTATCCAATCCACAATGATGGAGTATACGCAGACTGGTTAACTTATATAAAATTATGTGGCTGAGAGAGTTCAAATTCACAAAAACCACATGCATTTGTTTTATTTACAATTATTAACTTTTAACTCAAAATTAATTCTCTGGTCTTCAGATTTTTTTATGCGGACTGGGCGCAATGATTGCACACTTCACTTAAGGAACCCAGTATAATACGAAGAAGGGAACACGCTTGCCGGAAGACCGTTCCATAATCCAATGACCCAACAAAGTTAAGAGTTAGAGAAGTTCTTAACTCTAGCTGAAATAGAATTTGCGTTTGAAGATTTTCGTGCCGTAGGTCATATATTTTTGCGTTATCGACCGCATATTTAATATGAACTGTCAGAATAAATTAAAAGCTTTATAGCCTTAGTTTTAAAAGTGTACAAAGCGCTTTAAATTAATAAATCACGAGATAATAAATATAAAAGCCTGTTAAATAATGCAAACGCGCCACAACAAGTTTGACATCAACCAGAGAGTAGCGCTGTAACATGTAATTAGCAGATGGGTTTACCTATAGAATCACGTATTTTGGGCAAACATTTACGTCGAACTCGGATCGCAAAGTCTGTCTAATCAATTATTCCGCAATCATTGTTTGAAGTGCTTTATTTACAATATAATATGAGAGGTTTTAAAGCTACACTAATGAAAATGAATACGTAAAAGTTAATAAAATCGTTAAAACTAGACACAAAGTGTTGATATTAAAATGAGCCGCTAACTCCGTGTGCGAGGTACAAAATAAAAGGTAGATAAAAACATTTACAAAATGAGAAACGAGAGGAAAAAAAAACGACAAAAGTCGACAAAAAGATAAGATAGTAGATAGATGTATAGAATGAAATGGAATAAGCTAGTGCAAGCGGCCAGTAAACGATTATCAATGGAGGATGGATAGAGGAAGAAAAAATCAATGTTGAAGTTTCTAGCTTAAATAATGCGTGATATATTTATGTATTTATTTATTTATGTATAGGCTATCAACAGTTCCATTGCATTTTACATTCACAATGAGATCACATGTACAAGCTTAATGTCTGCAACGGATATTAATAAAAGACAGCCACAGCATGACTCAAAAGCATTAACTAACTACTAACAATATATAAAAAAAAATTAAAATCATAACACCAAAAAGTAAAAAATATAGCAGACAATAATACCTACATATCAAATTAAAATTAAAAATTAACACACAAACGATACAACACCAAGAACAATGCCAAGCTCAACACACCTGCTCACTAACTTTCCTCTTGAAGGCCGGCATCGAATCCGAAAATAAATCAATGCTCTTGTCCCCAGCGACACACCCAATATACAAACGCGACAGCCTTGGCACTACAGAAAAGTGACCAAGGTCGGTCTTAAATCGTTTGGTGTCAATTATGGGAGCAGGATACCACCAGGTATTAGTTATTTTTAACTTTTAAATAAATTTAGCATTCATTTTGAAATATTAGGGACTAGAAATAGAAAAATAAAATGAAGAATACAGGATAATAAAGGGAACCAATGATGGTGATGATAATATCAGAACAAAGGCTTAGATTCACAACATCACAAATAACTGAACAGCGATAATGCAATTAGTAAATCACTTATTCAATATTTACGCTCATCAATAATTCAGACTACCCTCGGGTCATAGAAGCGCCGATAACCAATAATCTCGGTTCGCAGACACGTCTTTATACAGTCGAGTATTGTGCCACGGCTTTGCGGATAACTGTGACGAAGGATAATGGCTATTGTGGACAATAATAGTCCGCTCTATACTCCTGAACAATGATGATATTGATTTGTTATTATAGAAGCTAATTAAATTCTGAGAGTACCTAAATGCTTACTGAATTGTAAAACCACCCAGTGAGTTGCTAACATTTTTATATGAACATTGTTAGAGTTCTGTTAATTTTGTGTGTATTCTATATTTTTAAGATTTTCTTATTAGCCATTTTCGCGCTAGTGCAGAGCTAAAGCCTCGGAGCACTTGAAGGAGTGCTTCGGCCATCATTTCCAGGTGAGAGCTGTGAGTAATGCTTTCTTACGCGTTGCTCCAAGACAAATGAGTTGAAGGAGGGATTTGCATCACCCCTGCCATAGGTCGAAGAGAGAGGCCTGTAGAAGAGCTTTGACGTCACTGGATGCAGAGTAAGCTGGCACAACCATACTCTTGGCCTCGGCAGATCCATCGGAAGAACACTCCGGTGGTTTTATTCAGTAAGAATATGATGCACCGGGCCCGTTGTCCTTACAGCAGCCCTTACGATTGATGAAGATTTCAACCAGGTTACCAAAAAAGGTAAAGATCCTTTCCATTTCTTTACTATATTTGTAGAATCCATGGGAAACCCACCCAATTTTTTAACCCAATTAGACAAGCGTCCAATACGGGTTGGCGGTTGTGGACTATTTTTTTTTTATTTATGTATCAAGTAATACTGCCTTCTGTATTCGGTCCTAGATCCAAAAATCAAGGGAGAGCTGTTTAGGATGCTAATCGAGGCTCTTTAGGATCAGCCCGTTTGTCGATACGATTATCGGGGCAGTAATCGTTGAATTCACGCCCCACATTCTTGTAACATCCTGTGCGAGGTCTAAATATTATGTTAAGATCAGATAGTATAAGGCTATTTATATACAATGTAGTAGGTATATGCGAAAAAAGGCTAACAAATAAATGTAGTTTACCTTTTCTGAGAACGAGAGACGGCTGTTAGGAATGTTTTTTTTTTACACCGACATGACACAATGACTGCACCAAACCTGATGTTAAGTATGGGCAGTCCAAAAAACGCCAACGACTATCGAAAGGTAAGAAAAAACCCATCGGTAGTCACAGCGATCATGCCGGCCTGCACAAATATCTCTACGCTACGCTTAAGAGATCTCATATCATAGAATGGTGGGAACACGCTCGCCGGAAGACCATTCCACAGCCCAACGACACGGCAAAAGAAGGAGTTAGAGAACTTCTTAGTCCTAGCCGAGATGTGAGATACCGTATAGCTGTGACACCGCAAACCCGCACGCGTGGATCTATTCAGGAAGGGAGAGGGTGGTACAGGGTTAAACAACTCTTCAGAACACTCGTCATGATATAGACGGTAGAAAACGCATATATATTGTTTTTTTATTTACTAGCATAGCTTAATACTCGCATAGAATGAACAATAGAAAAACAGACATTTGAAATTGAGTTCTTATCTGAATAGATTATTGGGACGGAAGGCAAACTAAAATTTTGTAAAATATTTTTTTTTATTAGGTATAAAAATTATGCAGTGCTGCGCCCTGAAATATGCAATGAAGTTGTAACAAGACTTTTATTCAAGTTGTAGTCTACACGAAACACTGATCGTATGAAATGCGATTACATGTAGTTATGCCACGAATAGTGAATTGGCCGAATCTATACTATAATATTATAAAGCTGAAGAGTTTGTTTGTTTGTTTGTTTGTTTGAACGTGCTAATCTCAAGAACTACTAGTTCGAATTGAAAAATTCTTTTTGTATTGAATAGACCATTTATCGAGGAAGGTTTTAGCCTAAATAACATCACGATGCAACTATTAGGAGCGAAGAAATAATGGAAAATGTGAAAAAAACGGGGAAAATTATTCATCCTTGAGGGCTTCCATTGCGTGCGCTGCGAAAACGGTTCAAGATACGAAAAATATATGTATGAAAGAATTATTCCTCTTGAAATGATCTAAAAAATATATGTCTATCTTTTAAGATTAAGTCACTAGAACCGTTTATATAGTAATAAAATTTGGTCGAAATTAATGCATTATTTGTTAAGAGTTGTATCAACGTAATAATATAATTCTTTATCCAAATAAATGTGTTGTTGATTAAGAGTATTTAATTGTGAACAAAATTGTCTTTGACATCACTTAATTTCAATGAACATCTTAGACAATATTCCAAATCTTATATAGCAAAACAACGTTTGCCGGATCAGCTAGTACCGAATATTCGGCAACGCTGTCGGCCGAAGCACCGAATATTCCTGGAAGTAGCCTGCTTAGTGACAGGTTATTTTCTGAGGCTGACAACATTTACGATGAAAAGAGTTAATCGTTTGCTACCAAAAAATGCTGAAAAGCATGTTTTTATCCATTACAACTAGCCACTGATCAATTTTAATTACAAAAGTGTTGTAATTTGGAAATGAATACATAATTTTGAGTAATATAACGTGTCTTTTTACATGATTTGGTATTCGGAATAGCGAATAAATATATAATTGGAATAGCAAAAAAAGTGGCCGAATAGGCCGAATACCGAATAGTTGCCGAATATACGTGACATCTCTAATTACAAGTGGATTATAACAATTTCATAATAATCCTAACAATCTTCTGTAAAGAATTCCATTAATTTTTCTGACTTGACTAACTGGAATTTTATTTGTCTGCTGCGGATATTTAATGTCGGAGTCACTAAGCTCTGTTGACAGGTTGTCTCCATCTGCAGAAGGTTCCTGCAACAGCAGCATTGCTTCGCGTTCGTCTAGTAGCTTTTTGTGATGATTTTGATCTTTTCTTAATCGAGTTCTGTACAAATAAATATACTTATATAGTATACTAACATCTTCAAACGCAACTGATATTAAAAGCTTTTATTGCGTCACATTATTTAATGCGATGGGAAGATATTTTGCCTGACGGTCCATGATTAATTCTATTGGATCAGACCAAAATTGAAATTGAAAAAAAAATGGTTGTTTGAGTAATTTTGATTGAATTGAATTGAAGTGAATTTTATTAGGTTTTTAAAGACCGTCATAGTGACTCACTTTGACCTGTCGCGTTTCGGGATCATATTGTGTATATTCAGCGACTGATACACCTAGAGACCTTCAGTTGTGGTATATGAGGGTTATCGTGACGACAGATACTATCAATGGATTTTCATCCTTTGGACTACATTTTACTTACCATCAGGTGTACTGTGGTCACAATGTTGAGCCAGTTTAAAAAAAAGAGTTTCTTATGACCCTGAAAAGATCATACTTCTCAGTCAACGCGTTCAAAAGGTATGTCCGGTGATGTCGCATTTTTAAACATCTTCGGGAAATAAAAACCTATGGGATACTCCCCGTTGACCCAGAATCATGGAATTTGGCAAGAAGCAAGGTCTAATATCATAAATATGGGGAATAATCCAATAGCTGAATAATTTGTAGTTATATACAATCAAAAATGATTTGCATTTTTTTTTTGAGGAGGATAATATGGAAAAATCGTATGTAACAGGAGTTGATATGGTACATCAATAAAGTGTTAGGAAACGTATTTGGTCAATATTAAAATTGTTAAGATTTTGGTCAAACATGAACTAGGCTTATGAACATTATTTTATTATGCCTGAATAAGTCTAAACAATGGAAGTATCAAAATTCAAGGATACCTTTTTCATACGTTTATAGAACCCTTGGTGCGCGAGTCTCATTCATACTTACCCAGTTATCTTTTAAATATCAGTCAATCAATGCCGGCCTTCAAGAGAAAAATCAGTGAGCAGGTGTGTTGAGCTTGGCATTGTTCTTGGTGTTATATAATTTTTAATTTTAATTTGAGGTATTATTGTCTGCTGTTGTTTTGTTTTTTTTTTTTCGATGTATTTTTTTTGTGTTTTGGTTTTAGTTGTCTGTTTTGATATTATTAGTTAATGCTTTTGGGCCATGCTGTGGCTGTCTATTATTGGTATCCGTTACCGACATTTAGTTTATGTATGTGATTCAGATTGTGAATGTGAAGTGTAATGGAGCTGTTGACAGCCCATAAATAAATAAAATAAAATAATATATCAAAAACAAATACGTACCTATATTTTTGTGAATTTGTTTTATGAGTTATCCGTTCAGTAAAACTTTGAGCGACTTTTGTTTCAAACTTTTTTGCTAGCTTCTCTAAATACTCCTTCGACACTAGCGACCTCAACATTTCTATTACTTCTCTCGGTGTTACTTTTATCAATATCGATTTATCTTCTGAACAAATAGCGTAAGAGACCAAATGAAGAATTAAAACTATTTCGATTATTGACAACATTTTAGATTCATTCAAATTCATTACTATGAATATGGAGTCATGTTAAAAGCAGCTTAAAGATATATCTAACAGAACACCACTATTAGTTATAAATTACTTAAGTAGTATTTGATTTTAATATAATATTTTAAATATTTTATATACAAATATGTATGTATATATCTCTTTTTATAATCTAGTGCTACAAAAATTTACGAAGCTTATTTTATTTAAAAGTCACTGAAAAATTTAAAGATTTAATTAGAAATTTATTGTTTGATGCAAATGACCGTGTTATTGGATTTTCAATTGTTATCACAGAACTAAAAATAAAAATATACCGTTAGGCTATATTCCTTTCGAGGAGGCATTACATTAGTGGCTGTATCCGCTTTTCACTTACATATCGTGCACATAGATGGGAAAAATGTAATCAGATTAATGATTAACGTTATAAAGATGATTACATTTTGTCCATCTATGTTTTAAACACTAAATAATCCACAGTTGGATGTATGCATGCAATGTTTAAAAGGGTTTTAATTATGGTTACAGATTAACGAAATTAAAATCAATGAAATTAAATGAAATGTATTTATTTCGCCATAACTTACAAAAAACTAAAAATTTAAAACAGTAACTCAAACAGTATACAGAAACAAAAGAAAATACAAAAACATATAAACATGGCGAAAATGGGCCCTCCATCAGCTTCAAGCCACGGTGGTAGTCTGCAGCGCTGGTTTTCGTTAAGGGCCCCATTACATTTTACAATCATCAGTCATAATCTGATTACATTTCGCCCAACTAAGGCCGTGCCCAACGTGACCAGCAGCGCGGCTGATCGCCGTTCTCACAGCACTAGAACGAATAACATTTCTATTAGACGCCATGTGGGTTTCTTTACTATTTTTTCCTTCACTAGTGAGTATGTGGTACATTAAATTCTCCTACAAATAAATGTAAGCTCGTAACGTTCGTCTACTGGATCAGTTAATGTAATGTTAATTTTCGTCGAAAAATCTAGTGAATATGCGCGTTGATTCCAAAACTCGTTTACCGCTGAAACAAACCGTACGTTAAGGAACTTAACAAAGGTGACACCGGATGAAATAGGTTTCAATTCAGCTATCGCCGGAACAGTAAAATCTTATTCGCCAGTAACATCGACGCAGTTGCATAGTGTGTGATAACGCGCCGGTTCCATTGACGTGTACGTCACGATATTGCGTTTGTTGATTTTGTGTGTTTGTCCGAACTGTGCCTTTGCCACAATAGTAAAATCCACCTATAATCACATATCGTACGATCAGTATTTTGAGCACATTACAACTTGAATAAAACTCTTGCCTCATCTTCGCTCTATATTTCGGGGCGTATACAAATTTTCTGTACTTAATAATAAAACTATTTTGTAACAAGGTTGTTTGCCTTTCGTCCCAATCATCTATCTAGACACGAGCTCTTAATTTCTAATCCCTGATTTTCTATTTTTCGTTCTATATCATTCCTACAGAATATTTTTATATCATACAAAAGATAAACTAAGCTTGTTTGTTAGTGTGTTTAAATTTAATTGTATTTGTTTTTATTGTATATGCCTTTATTTGTATATGTATGTCGAGGGGTGAAAGGCTATTTGGTTTAAGTGACATTATTTGGCGATATTCTGTAATACACATTTACGGAATCAGCATTTTGCACCGATTCCGAAAATGTATATATTTCTAAATCATCAAAAAATGACACTTAAGCTAAATAGCCTTTCACTCCTCGATGTGTATTTTAAATAAAAAATAATGTAAATTATATGTATGTGTGTTCATGTTTATGAATGTACATATAATGACCTATGACACTATGAAATAGTCTCTAGAGTTTTTATACTCTATTGTTCCCTTCCTCGCTGTTTTCTGCGCGTTGACACAACAAATGTGTAACGCGGTGTCAACTGAAAATCAATGCTGCGAGGCGCAGCTGGTCACCCAGCATTTGCTGAGCTGGCTTCCCTTTTCCACATCACAGTAGAGGGTATTTGTTTTTGCTATTTTCTGCCTTGGTTAACCTATCCGTCTGTGTTATATGTTATGTACCAAATAAATGCCTTGCCTAGCTTATGCTAATTCGTTCGAATGTAACAATGGAAACAGATTCTGTAACATCAATCCGTAGTGCAACGGGCACGCCCAGGTGCTATAAAAGTTAATGAGCCTTTCGAATTGCCAATACTCTTGGACATATGGCCCAATAGTACGTCTGACAAACACAAACTAGTTCCCAGGATTAACTGAATTTATATTCAAACTCAGTACCTATAGAGTCCAAGTTTATTGAACATATGAGGCGTCTAGTTTCAAAACCCGCTATACCATTTTTTTTTCAAATCCCAATTATTTATAAAAACTTATAATTAATCTTGGATTTATAATCACATTCTTATAAGGTATTTAAATTATTATTCTAGAGTAAAAAAGCAAAAAAGAAAAAAATCATATATAATATTTGCTTTGATAAAAACATTTCAAAATACTATTAGAACTATTAAGTAATTTTGTACGAAAAATCGTTTTAGCGGGTTTTGAAACTAGACGCCTCATATATGTAACTTTCATTCTACGGTAAATTAAAATCCATTTTCTCATAAAGCCGAATAAATTTGATTTGAACTTTAGCCGGTTGACTGAGTTTCGAGCGAAAAAAGCTGCTGAAAATTGAATGTCCTCTTTAAGGTCAGACGTCACTTCACAAAATGGCCACTTTTTAACCTGTATCAGGTACAAGATCCCGTGGCCGATACCAGCCATATGTAGCGGACGATCTTTATATCGCATGACGATATTTGCTTCTACATTCATCATATGAACAGCTATAGAGTGGAATATGCTTCCAGAGGGCATATTTCTACGTTCTTGTGTTTTGGGAGCCTTTAAGAGAAGAGTCAATAGGCATTTGTTAGGCGGACGCGGTCCATCATCGGACTCATATTTACCTTCCACCAGATGTGATTGAGATCAAGCGTCCGCTTATAAATAAAAAAAAAATGACTTTAATGTATTACGATGAAGAAAATAAAAATGGCCGCAATGGAACAATTATTAAAATTAATAAATTCCAAAATAATTATCAAGGCAATTGAAATAAGAATGAAGGCATTCGAAATTCGAAACCATCTCTGTAGAATAATGGAACGTTTTAGAATTCGAATTACGTAATTAAATTCCAAATTTAATTTGACAAGCGCTTTTGAAGGCTCATTCGCGCATACCGCGACAACTGCGTAATGCGATGTCTATTGTTATTGAGAGCGTTAGGTACGAAATGGGCTAATTAGAACGGTTGATAGAATTCCTCCCTTTCTGACCATGATGTCTACTTATGTACGTCCTGGTGTTCAAACAGTATGTAATAAAAACCCTGTCCGACCCGTGATAGCCTTACCCGGTATCGATTTTATATTGAATTTACGTTATCGTTTTTCGTTAATGAGCAAAAAACAAATACCGGAATAAAAATGAAATAAATAAATGGAGAAATTTACATGGTAACACTCTGAGTGTATGCACTCATCATCATCATCATCATGATAAAGATCATGACTTTTTTTTCATTTCAGTTATATTTCATTTCATTTCATGATTTTTTTTTTGGGTAACCCGGGTATATTTTTACATAGGAATATCAGGACCGCTGTGTGTCAGACTCCTACTGACCAAAAACTCCCGAGCTGTCCTTCCAATCACTCCACCCGGGGAACCAGATTCGTCCAGTTGCCCGGAGAGCGAATAGGCTATTCAGGTTTCCTCTCTGGGAGGAGTAAGTATAAAGGGCGCGCCCTCACTCTCCCTCTCAGCATAGAAGCCATCACCGGCAACACACATCAATTGAAGACTTTAGTTGTCAAGCACTGAGGACCACGTATCTTATTAAAAAGTAGTTCATGGAGTAACATCCCTTTCTTATCAATATTATTTTTGTAATTCTAATAAATTTCAATGTTATTAACTCCGAAATGTAGGCCCTATGTGGCTGATATAGGCCGAAATGGTGATGATAGCGACAATGGATTCTCATCCCTTGATCGCTTCCTTTCTTAGACTTCACTGTGTTTTTCCTCAGATGCGCTTTAGTCACTTTGTCAAGCCAAAATAAAAAATGTAGTCGACTCCCACACCAACGGAATCTTGAGTTTCTTTCGACGTTTCATCTCTTATCCATAGCTGGCTAACCAAGTCGAGGATCGTATCCACAGAGGTGCCCTTACGTTACCACCCAACCCATAAATTTGCTGGCTGAGCATCCTAAGTGCTCGCCCTCTTTGCCAGTGTTGTTGTAAAAGCCTTTCCCTGCCAACATCAAATTGTCGTGTTGAAAAAAAAACGTTGACTTGTCTAGTGATATTTTTTAAAAATTGATTACAAACTAAAGTGCGGGCTTTTATCTCAATACAAAATGAAAAATGGTAAACATGTGATAGCTTTAATATGAATAATCACGTATTAAATATTAAAACACAATCTAAATTCATCTTCGTAAATAGTTATTTCCACAATACTCATTATTTTCTCAAATTCCCGTGAGATGACAATTGCATGCTCTTCTATTCGATTATGTATTCATGGGGTCTTCCTTCCATCTACATTCAGTATCATGATAATGAAGCGGCAAACAAAAAGTCCTGCAAAAACTAATTGATTCACGTCATTCGCTTCCCCTATATTTCCTTTGGTCCACGGTATAAGCTGTAGCGATTTGATATTATTGCGAAATTTTTTACATAAAATATATCATCACGTTTTATTTCGGGGTGAACAGAGATACATTAGTGGATGTATCTACTTTGCACTTATATATCGTGCCCAACGTGACCGACAGTGCAGCTGATCGCTGGTTTTAGCACACTTACACCGGTGATAATGTGGGTCGTACTTTCATTTGTACTATTATTTCTAGTCATGTTTCAAAAGTGCAAAAATTTACAGCCCACCCTGATATTGTTAAAAGAAATTATATTTAAGACTAGCTGTGTCCGCGACTTCGTCCGCGTGGAATAGTTATTTTGGGCATTTTACTTAGTTATTTATTTTGAAATTGTAATATCTTCTAAGATGTTCATTGAAATTAAGTGATGTCAAAGACAATTTTGTTCACAATTAAATACACTTAACCAATAACACATTTATTTGGATAAAGATTAATATTATTACGTTGATACAACTCTTAACAAATAATGCATTAATTTCGACCAAATTCGGTTACCATAAAAACGGTTCTAGTAAGTTAATCTTAAAAGATAGATATATACTGTTGCGGAATTTTTTTTAGATCATTTCAAGAGGAATCATTCTTTAATACATATATTTTTGGTATCTTGAACCGTTTTCGCAGCGCACGCAATAGAAGCCTTCAAGGATGAATAATTTTCCCCGTTTTTTTCACATTTTCCATTATTTCTTCGCTCCTAATAGTTGCATCCTGATGTTATATAGCCTAAAGCCTTCCTTGATAAATAGTCTATTTAACACAAATTTTTCAATTTGAACCAGTAACTCCTGAGATTAGCGCGTTCAAACAAACAAACAAACAAACAAACTCTTCAGTTTTATAATATTAGTATAGATTAATTTAACATTAACACGTCTATGCATTCCTGAGAAAAAAAGGTGTTAACAGACATACAAAATAATATCGAAATAGTCCTGCAGGAAGTATTTTTCCTCGAGGTACGGAACATTAAATACAATTCCACAATATTTGCTTCAATAATAAAAGTAATATTGATTTCGCGTATAAAAACACTTCGACATTTATGATTAATTCCCCTCAAATCTCTTTTAACTAGAGCACACGCGACACTTCATGCAGAAGAAAAATGCTCGTTGTACCGTTTAAGACACAGGAAAGCACTCAGTACACGCCGTTACGATATTAATGGATGAATTTATTATCTTCAATAACGAACTTCCCTGCCATTGTTCGCTGGGAAATGAGAAAACTTAAAACTGCAAAAAAATAACTGACGTTAACTTGCGTTTTTGACCTTTTGTTAATCAGCGCTGGGAATTTTCTTAATTAGATACGACACTTACGCTCCGTTTCTGAAACGCTTTTATAGTTACAATAATAAATAATATATCTTCACGCTATGTCCCTTACAGGTTGGACAGAGATATATTAGTGTCTGTATCCACTTTGCGCTTATATGTCGTAGCCAACGTGACCAGTAGAGCAGCTGATCGCCGTTTTCAGAGCACTGACACATGGCATTTCTATTAGGTGTCATGTAGATATCCTAACGATGTTTTGCTGCACCGGTGAATGTGTGCTGCATAAATCGATACCTACTTAATCTGGAAAAACCCAGAAGTACGTGCCGGGATACGAATCTACGACATTTTAAATTGCCGCACATGTATACCGGTTAGTTATTCACTAATCCACCACAATAGATGGGCAAAGTGTAATCAGATTAATAAAAATGATTACGATTATTTTTTTAGGTTTTTTTTTATAACTTATAGGCGAACGCTTGACCTCAATCACACCTGGTGGAAGGTGAAGATGAGTCCGATGATGAACCGCGTCCGCCTAACAAATGCCTATTCACTCTTCTTTTAAAGACTCTCAGGTCATAAGATCGCGGAAATATGGCCGCTGGAAGCATATTCCACTCCTTAGCTGTTCGCATGATGAATGTTGAAGCGAATCTTCTCGTGCGGATATAAGGAACATCCACCACATACGGATGGTATCCGACACGATGTCTTGTGGTTTTGTGGTGGAATGGGGCTGGTGGAATCAAAGAATGTAGTTCCTGAGAACACTCTCCACCGTGCAACCGGTAAAAGACCGCGAGGCAGGCAACTCTACGTTACTTACTCTACGTCTTTACCATCATTATGACTGTATTTTACTCATCTATGTTTTTAACACTACGGAATCCCAGATTGCATACACATTTATGATTTCTTAATGTTTTAAATGGATTTAACACGTTCACGCCGGCGTGTACCACCGGCGGTACACGCCTGATAGCGCCATCGGCCGGCATGAACCACCGGTGGCTCTCATTCGATTGTGCTACTCCACAATACGCACTCACTGGACTATTAAGCAGACATACAACGCGTATGAATGTCTAACACGGTCTAACTAGGCACAAATAGTGCGCCGCCAGATGAAGCGATGCAGTAATTTGAGCGCCGCCTCACAGCGAAACCACTGATAACCAGCCCCGACGTGAACGTGTTAATCATGACTACAGAGCAAGAAAATTAAAATTACGACTTCATTTTGTAATCGTTAATCATTAATCAGATTACATTTTGCCTGTCTCTGATCCACCTGTAGCTACTTTAAAATTTTAACACACTTAAAATTTTCGATCCAAAGGCAAATTAAATTACTTTGAATTATGGGTCATGGAAACGTCAGTTTCGACCTGGTTACACTGGCGCTGATCAGAAGCAAACTGAAGTGCCGCGGAGTTTCCAACCGGGGCGAGAAGTAGCCTCTACCCTCTTTTGTTCTTGATAATTTGAATATTCACGACCCACAACCCTCACAGTATCAGCATTTCTCCAAGGCGACATAAAGCGAGGTTCTAGTTTTCTAAACACTGGCTTCCAAGCCGATAACAACATAACCCCATCAACCTGATTTAAAAACAAAGTATTTTTATCCTGACTCGGTATAATGTCCTCACCACGCTTGATAGTAAGTAAAGTGTAGCCCTGAAACGACTACAGTTATCGAAAGTTAAAAAACCTATCGATTCTCGCAGTTATTATGCCTGCACAAATACATTTTACGCTTCTTTCAAAGGACCAATGTCATAAGACGGTGGGATCAGGCTTGCTAGAACACCATTTCCAAGTTCAACGACAGAAGTAATAGATAGAGAACTTCTTAATCGTAATGCACACAAATGCACTCACACACTCAACACTCACACACTCACAAATCACGCACACAACACTCACTATACGATACGGGGAGCGACCCAAACATTTACCAAAATTTAATATGTGTGTACTTTTTTTTATTTGTTATAAATTGAATCCTGTGACCATTTATTTCGTCACATCCTTACATTCTAGTGTACAATAATTAGTTTGCTTATACTATATGCTGATTTCCTATCAGATTATACAAATTGGTTTCACTTTATTTTGTTCTATTTTCTTTTACTATTCTTTCAATTAAAATTACGCCATACTCTAAAAATTTACCTCTGTATTCTTTATTGCTGATTAATTCCTACAAATTTTCCTCCTTTATTTCCTTCACCAATTCTTGCTCTATGTTATACCTAATATGTTGTGTACTATGTTATTGGCATTTTAGATTTTTTATTTTATTTCCTATTTTTGTATATAATCTTATAATATGCTGTGTAGTTACCATTGAATAAATAAATAAATAAATAAAATAAATTAATCGCTTCTCGAAGATGAGGTAATAGAAACGATCTCGAGAGAATATTTTTTACTTATGCAGTTCAACCGAGGGGCTTTTTTTATACTGATGCGTAAAAGTGACTGTACAGGTGAGGGAAAGTACAATTTACTTCAAGAATGATAGCGATTATCAAAGGATGGCAATCCAATGACAGTCACCATCGTCATGTCGGTCCATATATACCGCAACTGAAAGTTTCTAGGTACCTATATGAGTTACCTAACGATAACAAGCCGATCTCTGAAGCTCTCTGAATCCGGTATCAAGAAAAGTTAATTACAGTATTCCCAGAATAAAATCACTTGGAGTCAAACGAAATCCTAAGATAATACGCTTAGAAAACAATAAAGACAATTAGGAAATTAATCCTCCTGCAGCCGAATCCGATCAGAGGCTATTCCTCCCCCTCCAAACCCTACTGTGACGTCACAATGCATTATCGACGAACAAAAGAAGATCGCGCGCGACGTCAAACGTCACTCGCATGCACATATCAGAAGAGATTTTTCCTTATTTCTCCTCTAAAATGTCAAGTAGAATAAACTCTTATATCTGATGTAGAGAGTTTAAATTGCTAAAGCAATCGCCCGAAGATGGTTTCCGGAATTAGTGAAGCGGGGAAGAGGGATAATCGATTGTATTGCGGTCGTAGTCGAGTGGAGTAAAGCTGAGTTGGGATGATCGGGTAATACTTTTTAGAAAACCATTGAAACAGGTTGATCCACTCTGAAAAGTCACCTGCAGGGTCCGGGACAAGCATGCAATGAGTGAAACTTACATTTTGATCACGAAAGAAAAAATACTCACTTCTCTGCCTTATTTTCACTTATATATAGAATTATTTAATAAACTCAGGGTATATTTCAGGTTATAATAAATTATACCTTCTTGTAACTAATAAAAATGTTAATAAATATATACTCTAACGAATCATAAATTTATTTTTTTACACTGGCTCGACATAGTGACCACAGAGTACCTGATGGTAAGTACAGTGTAGTCCAAAAATGAAAGCGACCATCAAAGGATGAAAATCCTTTGATCGTCTCCGTCGTCATGTCGGCCCACATATACCACGACTGAAGGTCTCTAGGTATATGAGTTGCTGGATATACATAAGCTGATCCCGAAACGCGACAGGCCAAAGTATGTCACTATGACGGTCTTTACACTTGTGTACTGTGGTCATGATTCACTTCGGGCAATCGCCCTACCAACTTTTTTTTAACCCGAGGGAAATCCCTAACGGACTTCAGGGGGCGATGAGGGTTGACCCCCGGTGTGTCGGACTTGCATCGACTAAAACCCCCGGGGTATTCCTTCTCCCGCCTGCCGAGTGCCAAGGGCAAGGCTGAACCATCTTCCTCGCCACCCGGCGATATCGCCCTACCACCAAGAAAAGAAAATTAAGAATATATGTAAAAAATGCAGTCAGTCAGTTTAATTAATTTCCTTATTTTTACATATTTTTCTTTATATAATCTGTTAGTTTTCTCTTATTGTTTTATGTCCCTCAGCTTGACTTTTTTAAAATATGATTTTGTGAAAACTTTGCTGACTTATGTCTATTTTTTATTGTTTAAATATTGCTGTGTGTTTCCCTGAATATGTAAGAAATAAGATAAAAGTTAATTTGCTCATTATGGTTCTATTAAACACAAATATAATGAAATTATAAAAAAATATTCATCTATAATCCTTATTTTGTAAAGAAGTAAACTTATTCTTAACACCTTTATCTTAAATTAATGTATTTACAAGCTTAATAAATACGTTATTCTGGCACTCGTTCCTAGCGATCATACTTCCGGTGTTCAGTGAAGCGATTCGACACATTTCACTAAAATGTACCCAAAATATACCAAAACATAAGCGTCTGCGTTCACCATAGACCACTTCTAAAAAGACATCGAATCCTATTCAAATATCTCTGACAACACATCTGTGGCATAACACTTATATCCTACCCCACATAAAACGTACGCAGATTTACTTTAGTGTATTTTGTTTTATTTCCCTATTGAGTAGAGGAGGAACTGACACGCACTCATAATTTTTCAAAAAGCTACTCAAATATACGATAAAGGTGTCTGTATAACAATAAAATCTAGAAAGAAGTTTTTTAAATCACATTCATATATTATCTTAGGAGAGAATAGGGTAAGATTGGATGCGTTCGGCTGTCACTAATAATGTAATGACGAATAAAATACCACTATTGACTTAAATGACTGGATGAATCAACAATCTTTTACCAACATAACCGACCTAATTCATTGAATCATTTGTCAAACCCACTCTGTTTGATAATATGATTCGAGAAGTCTATTTCACACATCTATGACAACAATCTACCTAACAACACACCCTTCTGCTTAATATTCATATTTAATCTAAACATTGGAAGGATTCGACAAGCAATTTGCCACATCAACGCGTTCCAATAATAATTTCACGTACTTGCGAGCTCATACCTTAACCAAAGAGCTCTTAAACATTCCCGCCAGTGTTTTTTGAGACTGGCTCTACAAATTCACTACCGATGATATAAAAAGTATGATTCAAGTATGAAAGAGACTGTAAAAGTACGAAAATCCATTACCAGCCTTTTTTCGAACAGGATATTTATTGATGGTCGAGTTAAATCTTTACAAATAAACTGAGCGAGTAACAGAAGCTATCGTCATATCGAGCCGTATATACTATGGCTGAAAATATCTAGGCAAAGGAACAAATGGACGTGCACAAGAAGTACCTTTTATTTTATGATTAAAAGGCGAACGCTTGACCTCAATCACACCTTGTGGAAGGGGAAGATCAGTCCGACAACGAACCGCGACCTTCCAACAAATGCCTATTCACTTTTCTCTTAAAAACTCCCAAGTCACAAGAACGTGGAAATATAGTCGCCGGAAGTATATTTCACTCCTTAGATGTTTGCATGATTAATGTAGAAGTAAATCTCGAAAAGAATCTAGGAGCTTATAGTAACCACAAAGGGTTTTTTATTCGACAGAAAAATCTACACAGTTCAGACTCGAATATACAGAACGCCCACCGCATACAGATGATATCCGACAAGATGTCTAGTGTATTGATATGGCTGGAAGGATTAGAGAATGTACCTCTTAAGTATACTCTCCATTATACAACCGGTAAAAGACTACGAGCCAGGCAATTTTACGTCGATGCTTAATGCTCTGCATTCCGAACAGGTTTACGAACCCTACCACCAGTTCAATCCACAGCGGCCAATCGATGTTTAGCGATCCCGTTCCAAAGGTGACAACAGTACTCCACACCCGACCGCACCTGTGCTTGATACATACCACGGAGTCCCGATTTAACGCCTATGGATTTTTTTCTGTGGGGTTATGTCAAATCAAAAGTTTACGCTAATAAACCGACTTCCCTGGCACAATTAAAAGAAAATATCCGTCATGAAATGGCAGCCATCACGGAGACTACCTGCCGAGCAGTCACAGGCAATTTTAGTGCCCGACTAAATGAATGCCGAGAGCGCAACAGTTTACATTTGGACGATGTTATTTTTAAAAAATAAATTCCCAAACAGTGTACTTCAATATAAAATAAACATTTTTTCAATAAAGCTAAGACTTTTCTTTTAAAAAAAGATTTAAATGTGAACTTTCTTGTGAGACACCTTGTACAATAATTTGAAAAATCTCAATCAGATCAGACTTAGCTTGACACCTGCTTGAAACCTTAGCTTTTTGCTTAAATTCGGCCTATTCGAAAGTTTAACCGATAGTGATTTGTTTGGCCGAAGATAGGAGCATCATTCGGTCTGATATTAAGAATATTCTATACAATTACGTGAATAAATAGGAAAATAACTGGATAAATCTGTTTAATAAATAAAGAGGAATTTAGAGGTATTTTCCCCCAATCTTCATACTGCAATTGGACGCTGAAATTCCATGGATCAGACAAGAACTTTCATAAAGTACCTGTTCCTTTTTGTTTTCTATCAATTTCTGCTTCACTTTAGAGGCCCACATTCCGTATTCACAAGAAACTTTGAATTTCATAAAACATTTATACTTCAAAAGCGAGCCATAAGCATTTTAAGTGTAAAGTTCAGCCCCTTGCTCCTACTTAGCGAACTTTCACGAAAATCCGATGATTCGAAATCGCTTAAGTACTCCAACACTTCTTAACTGTGCTATTTCGTGAGCTTATTAGCATATTAAAGAGGCAAGTGTTTTCAAACTGTAATCAACATCACGTTATGTAACAACAACTACTAATTTGATGAGAAACATTTTTCTACTAATCTTGATTCTTTTCTAAACTTTTGACAGGCGTATGTTGCTAGCATACGTTAGTTGGTCTCTGAAGCTGTTCAGGGTGGGGGCTCTGAGCGACCGGTCAGCAACCCCCGAGAAGACGGCGGTGCGTTGTAACGCGCTCTGCCAAAGTATACTAGGTGGTATCGGGGGAGGCGGCGTCTCCCCCCGTGATTGTGCCTGTCAGGCGCGGCGTAGTAGCGCTACGGCGATTTGATTACAGGACCCGCAGTCCTCACTAATTCGCAGAAGTAGTCACCTTGGGGTTTTTAGCTGGTAAAAGTCCGGTACACCCCGGCTGCCACCCCCTTCGCGGCCAGGACGGTCCTATGGGGATTTTCCCCAAGTTAAAAAAAAGTTGGTCTCTGAAAAACGAAGATGAAAGTAAGCTAACGATTTGTCAAAGGAAAATGGAAATAAGAATGCTAGGAATAGGTTAAAAGAAAAAGGTTAATAATGATACAGCAAGAAGAAAAGCAAAATTTAAAAATGTTATTACAATATATATCTAAAATGGAAGCGGGCAGCCATATGGGTAGTATGTAAAACAGCCGGTGAGCAAAAAAAGTATCAGAACGGATACCTAGAGACGGAACAAGAATCAGAGGCCGACCGAAAAGAAGATAGGCTAAAATATATTGTCAAGAAAGAAAGATCGCAATGGATGAAAATAAGCAGAATTAGAAACCAATGAAACGTGGTGGGGGAGAGGCCTATGCCATGGAAACGACTGCTATAGAGCATTAAAAAAAAAACATAAAAAATGTAGTAGAAATAATGGCTTATTTTATTTTATATTCATTTTATTTTCATAAAGGTTTCAGTTTTAATAAAACTGCTTTTATATTTTAATTTCCAAAATCCTATTTTTTTAATATTAATCCCCAAAAAATTCAGATAAGGGAACTAATTAACTGTAATTTAATTTTATCACATATAGATGGCAGCACCGTCAATATAAGTAAAATTAAATGAAAAACATTTATTTTGCCTCTAAATAAAAAAAAATACAGAAACATAAACAATAAAGAGAAAAGAAGAAAATACAAAAGACAAAAACGTATAAACACATGCTACAGAAGAAGTCTGCGACGCTGGTTTTCCTGAAAGGCACCAGACGTGTTACATCTGATCACGATAATTAATAAAACAATAAAATACAATAAAAAAAGAAATCCATGTAACTTAAAACAATATATCTTCTTAAAATTAAGTCGTGATATCCTTATAATGCTGCTAATTAGACTGAGAAAAGTTCTTCTTACGATGGTATTTCATAATATACTTTGTCCACTCACTAAATAAAACCACTGTTGTCTATTTTCTTTTACTACTGTTGTCTCCATCATCTGTTTTTTATAAAACAGCTCCAGACTCGATAATTATTTTTGTGTCTTAATATCTCGCTACGTTTTAATCAGACATTTTACCTTTTGAAGAGATCTCAGTGTCTAATTGCTTCGTCTAAAAAATAAAAAGGATATTAATTTATATTCAGGAGGAAAGGTAGGGTCTTACATTAGCGACAAGTGATCTTCGTTACCATAATGTCTTCAAGTAAACAGACTTCTAGACTTCCTCAGTGGTATGTTATTAAGCTAAAGGAGTCCATTTCACCATGTTAATATGTTTTATGTTTTCTTATTTTCTGCAGGTGGTTTTATTTCTGAATTTAAAATGTTTGTTTTGAGGCTTAATAAATGTATTTTATTTAATTTCAGTAATATCATGGATACATATTTTACTTACTTATAGTACTTACTATATTATTTGAAACTAACGGGAAAAACACAGAATTTCAGTAAATGTGCCAAATTAATTTAATTATATATATAAATAGCATGTTCATACATGCATGCATCATGCATCTTTGATGCAACGATACTGCTGGAAAAACAAACGTTTGTCTCAAAAAATTCACTACATTTTATAATTACTCATGTATAGCAAAAGTCCCTTCTACCTTTCTATTTATTTTCTATTTTTATCTTTCTATTTCTATTTTTTGACATTACTTACTTTTTTTTTTTATTCAACATTTGCATACATAATCATAATAATAATCGTATTCAAATATAGCAAAACGTTTTAAAACGTAACTGAAACAATTTGTAGATGAGCTTTTTTTATCCTGACTCTCCACAGTGACCTCACCAAGCCTGATGGCGTGAATGACGCTTGAGATGAAGCATGGTGCAGTCCAAAAATGTCAATGACTATAAACAGCAAAAAAATCTATCGATAGTCGCCACGATCATACCTGCTTTTACAAATATCTCTTTACATTTCGTTAAGGAACTCCATGTATAAAACGGCGGGTCATGCAGCCGGCAGACCAATATACAGCCCAAGGACTCGGCTGCAGTAAGAGTTAGAAAACTTCTCAGTCCTAACCAGGATGTGAGTTACCATATAGCTGCTACTCTGTAAGCCCGCGCGCGTGGAATAAAACTTTTCGCGCGTGGAATTCAGAAATATATAGGTCCTTACATATGAAATTGGCGTTTTGTATGGGAGGAACAAAAAGTCGAATATTTTTTAATATAATATATTTAATTAATCAAAGTATGAACCATTATTTTCTATGCACTTTTGCCATCTCATAGGTAGTTCATTGATCCCTTTACTAAAAAAACCATTCGGACGGGAATCAATAAAATCTTTGAAGGCGATTTGGACTGCCCCATCGGAGTTGAATTTTTTCCCTTGCAAGAAGTTATCCAAATTTCGAAAAAAATGGTAATCTGTTGGAGCAAGGTCCGGGGAGTACGGAGGATGTCTTAGACTTTCCAATTGAAGCTCTTCTAATTTAGTAGCCGTCTGTTGCGCAGTGTGTGGTCTAGCGTTGTCGTGAAGCAGCAGTGGCGTGGAGCGATTGACCAGCCTAGGTTGTTTAGCCGCTAGCTTTTCCAACATGGTTTGCAATTGCTGACAATAGACATCAGCCGTAATAGTCTGGCCAGATTTGAGAAAACTGTAATGAACAATACCGGCACTAGTCCACCAAACGCTTACAAGTAACTTTTTTGGGGTTAATTTTCGCTTGGGGCAGGATTTGGCTGGCTGGCCAAGATCCAACCATTGCGCTGAGCGCTTCCGATTATCGTAAAGAACCCATTTTTCATCACAGGTAATGATTCGGCTTAAAATACCTTCATTATTGTGCCGGTTTAGTAATGTAACGCAGCAGTCGACGCGCGTTTGCCGGTTTGCTTCAGTCAATTCGTGAGGTACCCACCTTTCAAGCTTTTTAATCTTCCCAATTTGCTTCAAGTGAATTAAAACAGTTTTATCACTAACATCGCAGCCTGCAGCTAACTCGGACGTGGTTTGCGATGGATCCGCTTCCACAATAGCCTTCAACTCTTCATTATCAACTTGAGTCTCAGGCCGTCCACGGGGCTTGTTCTGCAGGTCGAAATTTCCAGAACGAAAACGTTGGAACCAAAAACGAACTGTGTTTTCTTTTGCAACACGACCGCCATACACATCATTCACCCTTCGAGTTGTTTCCGCAGCACTAGTGCCACGGCGGAACTCGTACTCGTAAATAATGCGATATTTTAAGTTTTCCATTTTGTAAAATGAGTGACGCAAACAGAAAAAAACAGAAGAAAAAAACAAATGAATGACGATCATCGAAGCACAAATACATGAGTCTATAGCTGTACAAATTTGAATTTGGAATTCCTTACCAAAGAGGAGAAATTTGTGATTAAAGTGGCCAGTACGAAAAACGCCAATTTCATATGTAAGGACCTAATATAAACGTTTAAGCTTTTTTGTTTCATTAAATAGAAATCGACTAAATTTTATTCGATATTACGATTATCTAACATTTCTAGATTTTCTACTGAAGTTTTAATTTAAAATAAATATTTCTCCGCTCACAGTAAGACCACGCGTAGGTTAGGAGATAATGACTCTTCGGTTGCACCCACCCTAACGACTTTTATATTATTTAGGACGATCCCTCTCCTTGTTTAATTAATTGACGAAAAAGGAGGTTTTAATTTTAAATTTTATTCCGCTTCATTTTAAATAACCCGTTGACTCGAGTAAAAAATCTTAATTAACCCTAAAATAACAGTTTCGTAGATAAACATTATGCGAAATGTAAATATAATTATTTGGGTTTTTACATCACTATTTAGAAAGGAATTGGGGTAAATAGAGCTTTCAATTAAAGTTGAAAATCTTATAAATAAAGGTAAATTTTTTATAAATAAATATTTTGAAATAATTACCAGATCTTGTTTTTCCAACTTCGCAAAATATGGGACTCTTCTAGCGACAAATGACTTAGTTTTTTCTTTTTTTTGGGCAATTGTATCCATCATAGAGAGGTTTTGGATGAGTGGGCTTTACCCTCCTACCCCTCCCAGAGGTCTCCCTTCTTTCGGCGTTTCTTCTGAAGGTTCTCGCTTCGGAAACGCTAGTAGATCACCGTCAGGTTCTTTGGCACCCAACCCATGACTCGCTGGCTGAGCACCTGAATCGTCAGATCGATTACTACATAGATATTTTGGATACATTCTTATAAAAATTATCGTATATTGAATAATTTCAATAAATAGGATAACGTATATTTGATCCTAGGTAAATAAAAAGTACTTGTGGGTCCCAAGTGGACCCTTTAAACACATCACAGGATATATTTAAAGGTGCGGTCGGTCGCCCGGAATCCGGGATATTCCGCTGGGATCTCAAGAGCGTTTCTTATACGGACGGGTATCGCGAAAATATTTCTAGTGGACCGGTAAGTGTTAGTCTGTCTGATATGCCAAGAAATATTATATATGCATGCGTAAATATATCGCACTCTTCGTGGAAAAAGACGTTACTTGAAAAACAAACTTTTTAAAAGCGTTATATTGTTTTTTTCCTTTACCAGCGAACAGGCTGAGAATCCACCAGATGACAGTGGTTACCATCACTCAAGGAGCTGAGGAAAATGGTTGTCTTCTTAAAGGGCCCTATTTCCCAGCTCTGACCATTGACATCTTTCAGTGCTCCCCTCCAGGATTTAGGTCGTCTATAATGACATTGTACGCATCTGGATCCTCTTAAGTATCACAGGATTAACTGATATATGTATTTTTTAATTTTTATAAATATATACTTGTGTATAGCTAGGTATACCTCTAAGGATATAACATGCTGTCTTATAACCTACATATGTATATGTTTTTTTAATTATTTCGTGGGTATATTGTTAGTATATTAAGTAAAATAAATTCATAAATAGTTTTGGAGAAAAACTATACCCGACCGCCCATTTCACAACTCCAAAGTACGTGACGCAGAAGTTTTAGAAATCCGCTGCATTGTCAAGATTTTCAGAATCACAGAAGAGTGTGAGGATACGCCAACGACCAACGGCGAATGCTATGCATTTGAAATGGCGCAGCAGGTACCAGGTAACTAGATAAAAAAAATTCAAGGAGAGAACAGCTAAAAAATATCTGTAAGAAAGAGAGATTTAGAGGTATTATAGCTCTTTTTATTTGGTCCTTGTAGATAAGTCTCTGACTATGGTAGAAGTCCATATTATGGGACACTGTCCCTATTTATGATACACAATGTGAATATAATCATTTATAAAAAGAATACCAAATTATACTTTTAAAAAATATAATAAACACATAATTTTATCATTTTTGAATGAAATTAACAAGTCTAATTGTTAATTATTACTTGTATGTTTTGAAAAAAAATTATAAAAGCATGAGGTTTGTTGTTGGTATTCAAAACCGTGGCTTAAAAGAGTTGAACGATAACTACTGTACAGTTTTTTACTTGTATGAAATTATATATTTTATTATATTTATATACATAATGTAAGTGTAATCTAAAAGCTTATTAATTATAGATATTGTATGTTATTTGCATTTATGTTAATTTATAGCAATATTATTTTATTTTTGAGTGTCTCACAATACCGACACTTGTTAACGTAGACGTACCGGTATATGGAACACTTTACACCGCGTATCACTCAATACGGACATCAAGTCTTATGATTGTCCCCATTAATGAGACAGTGTACTGTTATGCGTTTTTAATTAAAATATCAATAATTTTTAGTATTAAAAAAGTAAAATGATTAAATATAACAAATTATTTATCAGCATAACTTCAAATAGTTATTTCTGAGTAAGTATTTTCAATTTAATTACGTTAATTTCAAAACTGAACCTAAAATCAAAACATTAATTTTGCAAGTTTTTTTTCTTAATTTTATATTTGATATTATTGAAATATTTAAAATATGTTTTTTTATACTTTTATTAATTAGTGAAATTTTTTTTTTACTCTGGCTCGACATAGTGACTACAGAGTACCTGATGGTAAGTACAGTGTAATCCAAAAACGAAAGCGACTATCAAAGGATGAAAATCCATTGATAGTCTCCAACGTCATGTCAGCCCATATATACCACGACTGAAGGTCTCTAGGTATATGAGCTACTGGATATACACAAGCTGATCCCGAAACGCGACAAGCCGAAACTGGTCATTATGACGGGCTTTACACCCATGTAATGTGGTCGCGATCCAGGCGGGCACCGACGCCCTACCACCTCGCTGCTGCTCGTTTAGCACCACCCAGGAGTCACGTGTAGGGAAACTAGGGTAAAGCCTACGGACGCGAGCAGCTTCGACTCCCCCCATCGACATATCTCTCGATATTTTAGGTTACGTGTCAACAGTGAACAACAAAAAACAAATTATTGAAAATCGGAGTAATGGGGACAACAGCCGTCTCAATCAGCAAAAAAGAAAGTGTTGTGTTCAAAAGTGCTTGATAAAAGACTTAAATATGACCCAATATATGTAGAAAATGCTTTAAAAGCAATAAAAGATACCGGGTCATCATTACGGAGAGTAGCTGTTGCCTTCGAAGTATCTGTGGCTACTCTAGGCAGAAAAAAAGTATTGGGCTAGATGAGATAAAAAAAAATCTAAACCAGAAACAGTCTTATCGTCTCAGGAAGAAGATGATATTGTCAAATGGGTGCTAGACAGGGCTGCAATAGGAGCACCTGTAACAAAAACTGAGTTATTGGATTGTGTTCAAAAATATGTCCAAAAATTAGCTGTAAAAACTCCGTTTACAGAGTCGTCCTAGTCGCCACTGGTATGAAGGGTTTAGAAAACGTCATTCAGAATTAGCTATAAGGAAACCCCAACATTTGAGTGTTACAAGAGCAGCTGTCACTTGTGTAGAATTGCAAGAGTGGTTTAAAAAGTCTGGAGTATATTTCGAAAGTAAAAATGTATGTAATATTTCTCCTACAATTTTTTTAACTGTGATGAAAGATGTTTACTCCTCTGTCCTGAAGCAGAGAGCGTGTTGGCATAAAAACGATCACCATTCCACCGCGAAACCACTAGACATCGTGTGGGATAACATCCGTATGTGGTGGATGTTCCTTATATCAGCACGAAAAGATTCGCTTCTACATTCATCATGCGAACGGCTAAAGAATGGAATACGCTTCCAGAGGCAGTATTTTTGCGATGTTATGACCTGGGAGTCTTTAAGAGAAGAGTGAATAGGTAATAAGTGAACACGTTTCATCGTCGGACTCATCTTCACCTTCCACCAGGTGTGATTGAGGTCAAGCGTTCGCCTATAAGTAATAAAAAAAAGTTACAAGAAGAAAAGAAAAAACTGATGGACAAAGTAAAAGAACTGCAGAAGAAAATTAAAGAATAAAAGTGAATTAAATATTTTTATAATTTTCATTTATTTCTCATTTAATTTAGTAAAGACTAATTATTTGTTATTTCAGATTCAAGTTTATTATCTATTTTATAAGTATTGTGATTTAAAATTAATAAATAGTTATTTTAAAATCAGTCTTATTGATTTCTAAACTGTCTCAAAAATAGGGACATACATCATGAGACATTGGGGACATCTACTTTTTAAGTGTCTCATAAATAGGGACATAGAGGTTCCTCTCATAAAAGGCTATTAATATTATTTTTACAAATTAACATTCAATAAAAACTAGCTATATTAATTAAATAATCATAAGACAATTGTATGATACGATTTAAATAGTATTTTTGACTTAAACAGATTATATAATAGCGGTAATGTACGACCAACCTGAAAATGTGTCTCATAATACGGACTTTTACCATACCTCTGCTTTTGCTTTCTTTCACATTCATATTGTCTACCTTTTTCGTCATCCTTTCATCATTCATCCTCCCCACGTTCTCGCACTATCGAATCATGCTTTTGTGCATGCAATCGATGACAGTATCTTTCAAGCCAATCATTCTGCGGTACTCTTCGTTCCTAACGCGATTCGCAAGCGTTACTCCGCATGTAGAACGAAGAGATCGCATTTGCACTACATTGATTCCACCACCAAAACCGCTTTATGCACAGTCACTCGTGCTGTGTGTGTATTGTTTTTACTCTCTAAAACGGTACCTAGCGAACCATTAACTTTGTTGGCAGCACTCAACTCGTCTCTCTAAATCTCTACACATACAATTTCTTGGAAACTACATAAGTAACTTTTATCCCATAAATTAAAAAATTCTTTCAAAGACCAGAAAAGAAACTATTATGCAACCAATAGCGACTACAATCTAATATGAAAGATGAAATTCTGTTATGTCTAAGTCCCTTCAGATCAGAGCACTATTCAAAATTGGCATCAGATTCCGTCATAGATACATCTCGGCATCACTGGCCGACCAGTCAGAACTATTTCATATATCCATGCAATTTTGATGCATCGTGCACACTACACTGAATGACTGAACTCCCTACGGATGTCCCGGACAGGTATGTAATTAGATGTTTTTCACAGGGCCGTTTAATTGTGAGGGAGTCACAAACAGTTATAACAATCTTATTTATTTCTTGCCTTCTCACGTTATTTGGAATTGGCTTTTTCGTTTTCAAGTGCAATTATTTCCAGTCCTGGGCTGTCCACTAATTTAGCAGCGTCAGCTCCGCGTCTTTGGTAACTGTTATCCACCATGTTACCATCTGCTGCCTTCTACCCTTTGTCATCTGGATAAAGCATTTCTAACATTGTTTTCTTCGTCCCACGTTAACCCTTTTCTTGATAGTATACCTGTGGAAATACATCAGAATTTACAAAACCTATTGCCATAAGTTTTTAATATTATTAATATTTACTTAATATTTTTATATGAATATTTAGGTAATTTCTCAGTTTTTGAACGCACGGTTAGTTTCTATTAGACATCCTTGGAACATAAGGGTTTTAAACGCTATGAATATTATTTTGATATTGAAAGAAAGAACATTCTGCCAAGTTAGGGGTTAACACATGCCATAGCCACCTCAAAATCTCTGACAATCTTTTCTGATAACAATAATATATCCTCACACTATGTTTTTTTCAGGGTGAGCAGAGATATTAGCTGCTGTATCCACTTTGAACTTATATGTCGTACCCAATATACTCAGTACCGCAACTGATACCCGTTCTCAGAGCACATATAAATGACGTTTATATTAGTTGGAATGCCAGTTTCCTCACGATATTTTCCTTGACTAGTGAGCTATGTGGTACCTAAATACGTACTTAAACTGGAAAAACCTAGATGTCAATAGATATATATTTTTTCTTAATGGCATGGAATTGAAAATCCATGGAAGAATAATCTGGAATATAATTTAGAATATACAAAAAGAAACATTACAAAGAAAGCTTACACTCCAATGTTTTTGGTTCTCAGTGTTGTTATGTAAGTATAGCCATTTAAGTAATATTTATTTCATTCGGAGCTTTGGTTTGGCCTTTAACTAAAAAGAATATTCTAAATAGAGAGTAGAGAGTATATTTTTTTTTACACTGTCTCGACATAGTGACTACAGAGTACCTGATGTTAAGTACAGTGTAGTCCAAAAACGAAAGCGACTATCAAAGGATGAAAATCCATTGATAGTCTACATCGTCATGTCGGCCCACATATACCACGACTGAAGGCCTCTAGGTATATGAGTTACTGGATATACACAAGCTGATCCCGAAACGCGACAAGCCGAAACTGATCACTATGACAGGCTTTACACCCATGTACTGTGGTCGCGATCCAGACGGGCACCGACGCCCTACCACCTCGCTGCTGCTCGTTTAGCACCACCCAGGAGTCACGTGTAGGGAAACTAGGGTAAAGCCTACGGACGCGAGCAGCTTCGACTCCCTTAATGCATTACTTCGATAGGAAGTAATGCATTCACGGGTCGGACTGAGTTTTTATAAAAAATTGACAAAGATGTACTTACGCGGCACTTATGCTATCAATGTTTATAATCTACAATTTAT
Organism: Automeris io; assembly: GCA_036320925.1. Classification (NCBI taxonomy): domain Eukaryota; kingdom Metazoa; phylum Arthropoda; class Insecta; order Lepidoptera; family Saturniidae; genus Automeris; species Automeris io. Next base: position 2,112,669 of record JAUDJH010000008.1, read on the forward strand.
TTTTACACTAAATTTACAAAATTATTTTTATTACATTAACGTGAGATGAATAGATAAAAATACTAATACGCATTCAGTTTTCACAATACGTCCACGATAAGGGAAAATTATTTTATCAACAAAATACCCCCTTCAAATGTCCTTAGTCCTGCCCTGTCATTTTCAGATATGTCCAGTACATATCAGTATACATAGAACAAGCAATATCTCTTTACGAGTGACGACACAATTATGTACTGAGCGTAGTCGTAATCCGTTAATGGAAAGCTCAGCCGGACCATATAACGCAGCTTTATTGTTCCACCGAAAAACAATTACCCTATATTGTGCCAAATTGAAGCATCTAGGTATCATCACACTATGATTGAGAGGCTTTGTTGTCCATATTATTAGCCCCAACGGCTCCTTGATGTTCCTACATAGGATTTTCCCCGTGTTTTTTAATTACCGTCAGGCTAGCGCTAGACCTCAGTCTCATCTGTTAGAAAGTGATGATGTGGCCGATAGTGGAGCGCCCTCACCCAGCAAATACCTATTCACCAGTCGTTCGAAGATTCCCATGTCGCAATATGTTAGAAAAAACCAGACGCAAGAAGCGAATCCCACTCCTTGAAGGTTCGCAACAAAAATGAGATAGCTAAAGGAAGAAGAGAAGGGATGGGTTACCAAAAAAAAATGTTTAAATAAACAAGACCATTAATATAGAAGCGGATTGTTATATAATAGAATGTTCTGCTACAAGCGCTTACAAATATATTCATATCGTGTAGATTATATGTTGAAAAAAAATATCCAAACGCGCAGTATAAAAGTGTAACTCGTTACATTATTTCCCTCATTGCGGCAATGTCCCCGCTCCGCAAAACAAACACAGTTATATAAAAAACAAAGTGTTTCCGAGTGAAAAAAACACAGCCTACTACAGGCAGTTTCATCTCTCTCTGAAATAAAAAAATTTAGGTCAGGTGGGAAGGGGTTGCCCGGAGTAGGTAAACCAATGGATGTAGATTTAATAGATGTGGCCTTTAGAGTTTGAGCGCACACGATTGAACTAGATAATGCACAGTGAAAACTTATCGGGGGCTCGCTACAGACTAAATACAGGGGCTCCGTTGCACTCAGTTGGTAAGGACATATTTGGCTGCCAGATATCTGAGACTGTTTATTGCCAGCACACCACACGGCTATTATTTACACATAACAATAGAAGGCATTTCTAAGGCATAATAAACACGTGAAACAAAATACAATGGATGCGTTTTGTATACCTACAGTGAGAAAAACATTAAATTGTTTTTTTAGCTAATCACGAATCTAATTAGCAGCATAAAGCGGTTTTAGTGCCCACTTTGCTGTACGGCAGTGAGGTCTGGGTATGCCAGAAAAAGCACGAAAGTAACAAACAATTAGCAAAAAAATATAGGCGCTAGCTCTAATAACTGATATAATAATTGTGTATTTTTAAATATCAAATTTCTGTCAGTCCAACCCTAATACATTTAGATTAAATTTATTTTTATAGCTTAGTTATTTATAGTTATTTCCTTACGATCATAGGGGTTTCGATTATTAACAGTGTTTTTTTTTACTTTTAAATCAAATAACTATAAATTAAATATAAAAAAAAACAAAAGACCACAATAACTTAGTAAGTTATGCATTTTTCATATATTTTTGACTTTTATTAATTTGTTTGTGTAATAGGGTGAGAAAATTGTAAAAGTATTTCTAATTAAGGTACAACTAGAAAAATCTTTGATTTAATGGGATGTGACTTACTGGGATATGATATATATTTATATATATACACGACTTTCAATTCCTGTGTACATTACAATTAAAATTTCTTGTAGAAATCATACTCATAGACCTCAGCATACTGAAAACGATCAAAAAGGAAAGTCGTCCAGCAAAATTGACAAAATAATAAAAACTTGACACATCTAGTGTAAAATAACGACATCTATGTATAAGAGCTGTGGACGTGGTTGCAATTTGATGCGGCATCACGACTGCGCTCCACTGCGGCATTCAGTTATGATGCTCTAGTGTACTGGAACTTCTATTTACAGCCCCGAGTGGATAGTTCATCAATAATGCAGTAATGCAGAGATGCAACCACTTCTAATAATAATAAAGACACACGCACATGCGCTTACCAGCATGGGGGGTGTAAATTTAATGATTATTTATTATTCATTTAATTAATTATGGGCTATAATCAGTTCCATTGCATGTTACATCCAATGAGATCGCATGCACAAGCTAAATGTCGACAATGGATACTAATAAAAGATAGCCACAGCATGGCTCAAAAGCATTGACTAACAGTATCTAATTACAAAAATTAAAATCAAAATATCGAAAAAGAACCCACACTAAAATTCTTAGAATTAAAAGTTAACACATAAACAATACCAAGAACAATGCCAAGCCGAACACACCTGCTCACTGATTTTCCTCTTGATTGATCTTTTTCTTGATTATTGTCCCGATTATCGTATCGACTAATGGGCTGATTGCAAAGAGCCTTGATTATGATCTTAAGATGCTCTCGCTTGGTTGTTGGATCAGGACAGGATACAGAAGGCAGTATTACTCGATACGGCACGCATTGTTAGGAGGTTCCTAAATCTAAGTTCCCGGTGGCTTGGGCCTCAGGCTTCGCACCCATATGCCCACATATTTAAATACTCATAATAAAATATCCACTCGCTATATCGCTTACGGGTGAACAGAAATACATTAGCGGCTGTAACCACTTTGCGCTTATATGTCGTGCCCAAGATAACCAGTAGCCCAACTAATCACTGTTCTCATATCATATCACTAGTGATGATGATGTCCCAACCGGATTCGGCCTCGGCGACTGTTTCAACACCGATTAAGAAAATCGAGGTCCAGTTTACGGAAACAGTCAATTGCGCAGGAGATATTTAAATGCATAACTGGACGCGCTGCCAGAAAAGCACTCTCTCGTCCGAGCTCCCTCAGGCCCGATGGAATGGAGAACCAGTACGATCGGGAGGGAGCAGGATGCAGGTTTCGTCGAGTTTTCCTTCTCTGAACACCAGGTTGTATTGCGGTGTTAAAGAGATACCTTAGTCGCCTTTTACGACACCTCAGCAAGAAGAGGGGGGTGCTATTCTATTCTGCCGGCAGCCACCACGGCATAGCACTAGTATACATGACATTTCATTAAATACCATGCAGGTTTCCTCACGATATTTTCCTTCGCCGTGTAGCATGTGAGGCCGCAATCTATACTTAAACTATAAAAACACAGATGTACGTGCCGGAATTCGAACCTACGAGCATTCGAGTCAACATTCATGGCTATCGGTTCCTAATTCTTTACAACAATACAGCCACCTTCTAATACACTTGTATACAAAATCACTTCTGAAACTATACTCATAAATAAAGTTTAATTAGAAATACTCACAATGATAAATATTTTGTTTGTTTAATAAACCGGGAGTAAACCTTCCTAGGACTAAAAATTTTCAGGCAGTTCAAAGACACTGGGGGTCTTTAAACTGCCTGTCGAGCCATGAGATCAGTGGCGTGCATATCTTTATCACACAGGGTAAGCAATCAGTAAAAAAACTTATTTTGGCTATTCTATTGCTCGTCTTAAATTAGCTTAAATTAGCCGGTACAGCGTAGGGCAAACATTGCTTTTATCCTTGTATGAAATAAACGCCACTGCATGAGAAGTACCCTTCCAACGGTTTGACGAGTGAATCAAGCCTTTGTCAGGCTTGATCTCTGTGAGTGGTGGGTGTAAATATATTTGATACCAGGGCTTGAAGCCAGGTCCTTTAGCATCATAAGTAGAATCACTATAAACAGCGCCATCAGTTGATGTTTATTAACTTTTGAAGGTTATAGGAATTTTGCTGGAACAATGTAGAAAAAGTTATATCTCATCGCTGTTCAAAATTACGGACGTTATATTCTACCCCGGGGCGCAGGTTTTTAACTTATAAGTATCTGTTAGAGATTTACGGTGAATCCCGAGCACTTATATTAAATTCTGAGGAGATTTACGTGCAGTGGGCTCTCAGACGGTTCTGCGCGGTTGTTGGTACTGAAGATGTCTTATTCATTCTCTATCAACATACATAATTGAGTTCAATATCTTTAGGAACAAAGAAATATGTTTATTTCGCCATACCAAGTAAAAATAAATTAAACAAAAAAAGGTGTGTGAGCGATTTACACACGATAGAAGTGAGACTTCAGTAAATCGACAAAAGAATCAGATGAATATATATAACAAGGGTAGGATAATTACAAAGTTTATTTGTTTAAAAATAAAAGTATTTTGATTAATTGTAAAAGTTATTTTACATTTTATTTAACATATGTTACATAATTTATTGAAATTGATTAACACTTATATTTGAAAATCTATCTTGATTGTTCAATAATTGTATTTTACGCGCACGAAACTTGCAACTACGTTCTGTTGAACTTTATCCTGGTTTTTTGTAATTTTAATTTAATTTTTTTTTGCGTCCATATTGACGACACATTTCGGCATTAGTTTTCGACATCTTATAAAATTTATTTTTTAGCACAATAAGATATAAAAATACTCACAAGCACTGTTAAATAATAACACACCACGCTGACTTCTTACTAAAATGCTGTAATACGCACATGCATACCGACATTTGCTCTCTCGCTCTGGCTCACTAATTTTTGTATTTGTGTCTCTTACTTGTCGTTTTCCGTTACATCCGATTTGAAATCACAACGATTCTAAATAAGTTTCACTTCAAAATATTTTTATAAACGATGTCAACACATTGTAAAAAGTAAATAATAATCATAAATCTTATTAAAAATACTTTATCCGGTCTTATGCACGAATTAGCTTACTTCTATTTATCTCTTGACGTTTCGAACTGATTACACAAGTGATGATCACGAGCAGATTGACGTGCCGCAGAGTTTTCGTCTTGGAAGGAACATTACTTCCTCTACCCCCTTTTAGTTGTTGATAATTTGAATTGTCGACACACAACAATCACAGTATCAGCATTTTAACAAGGCGACATAAACGAAGTTCTAGTTTTCTAATCACTGGGTTCCACGCTGTTGACAACTTAAACCCATCATCTCGATTAAAAGTTGTATGCTTCTAAATCTCAAGGTATGGTTATAACAAAAATAGATAGTCACTATTCAGCAATATTAAAAATAAAGTAATGACAAGGAATTTAAATTGAGCGATAACGTGATCGGACGTGAGGGGCGAGCGGTACGTATCGCGGGGGGTGGTACGTCAGTCCTTTACATTAGGCCCTGACTACATTTAACTCGCTCTTTTCCGACTGAGCCTTAAATTTCTTTTGCCTTTTTTTGCAATATAGTTGTTTTTGAAACGCTAGTAGATAACTCTAGGTTCCTGGTTGGCCGTCTAACTTAAGGTTCGTACCCACACGGGTGCTTATATACTGCCACCAACCCATGAAACTCGCCTTTATCACTCTTAGAAGTTTTCCAAAGCATCCCAGGCCAAATACATGTTATCCCATCGAAAAAAAAGCATACAACACACACTTTGGGAGTCGAAGCTGCTCGCGTCCGTAGGCTTTACCCTAGTTTCCCTACACGTGACTCCTGGGTGGTGCTAAACGAGCAGCAGCGAGGTGGTAGGGCGTCGGTGCCCGTCTGGATCGCGACCACAGTACACGGGTGTAAAGCCCGTCATAGTGACCAGTTTCGGCTTGTCGCGTTCCGGGATCAGCTTGTGTATATCCAGTAGCTCATATACCTAGAGACCTTCAGTCGTGGTATATGTGAGCTGACATGACGATGTAGACTATCAATGGATTTTCATCCTTTGATAGTCGCTTTCGTTTTTGGACTACACTGTACTTACCATCAGGTACTCTGTAGTCACTATGTCGAGCCAGTGTAAAAAAAAAACTCGATGACTATACTTTATCAAGCCTTTAAAAAATCGTAACACTTATATCAAGCCACACTTGTGTGTAAAATTATCGAATCTGGTTCTCTTTTCGCAACCATGGCTTTCACGCGCCATTACGCGACGCGTGCAGTTTCAATATCATCCCCCGGGCCGATGACAGCGACCGTCAGCCGCCACCGAGGCCTGGTCATTAGATGCACTCACTTATACTGAGCGGAGATGTCGAGTGAAGCGTGAGGTTCAGGAGCTAGACAACTTCCCATAAATATTATCTTCTAAAAAATATTTTCTGTCATATATTTTCTATCTATAAAATATTTTCTAATCCAAAATCATCGAACGTTCATTTATATTATCAAAGACTGGTTCGAGATAAGATCTAAATTAAGAAGCACAAATCTGTTAATCGAGATTATTGGATTAAGTTATGATCGGCGTAGAAACCAGTAATAAGAAAACAAGAACCCCGTTTTAGGTCGCCTTATAAACATGCTGATACCACAGTATGACGTATTATGTCACGTAGTAGCTCACGTATTATGACTATTCAAATTATCAAAAGCAAAAGAGGGTAGAGGAAGTAATTTCCCGCCTCCGACGAAAACTCCGCGGCGCGTCAGTCAGTGACCATAGCCCGTGTAACCAGGTTGAAAGGTCAAGTCAAAGTTAAAAGTAAGTTAATTCACATATAAACCTCGTTAAAGTATTTGTAAGAACAAAACGCGAAAGTTTAGAATATTTTAAAATCATTGAAACGGAAATATTTAATTATGTAATGTCCTCTATGTACCCATCAACGGTGTTGATGGGTCCTGTTCGGTGGAATGTTCCCGGATATGACTTCCAAAAGCCAATTATTTTAAAAATCCACAAACTTCATACTCCACATAAAAAACTAGTAAATATAAAAGGAAAAATACCAATACAATTGTAATTCAATTATTTATCAGGAAACCTGTGGTCTAACATATTCCAAAAACTATAATTTATAATAAACTAATTTTTTTTAACCAAACTCAACAAAGTAAGTATACACTATCTGATTTCAAGAACAGCGCAGTGAATAGTCGCTAAGATCATGCTGGCCTGCTCATATTTATTTTACCTTTTTTTTATTTCTTCCACAGGACCTAGTACCATAAGAAAAAGGATAGAGTAAAGAAAAAAAGGCTGACTGGAAGAACATTCAACTTCGAAGTCTGATGATACGACAGAAGTTCAAATTAGAAAAAAAAAACGTTATTTTACTTTCAAATTCGTCCTTAACCTCTGAAGTGGCTCATTTCGTCAAACGAAATGACCAATACCTGCCCCCATTCTTCCCATTCAAACGCAAGGAATGATACGCGGACTCCTAAACATATGTTTATATGTATATAATACTCAAGCCAACATATTCGTTCTATCCATAGTGGTATACACAATTAAATTTATGCGAATATATTCGTCTTAGGCACTTTGTAATGCATATGTTAATGACGTATATATCCGTCATAGCCACTTAAGAGGTTAAAAAATCATAACATAAATAAGTAATTGCAATCGAAATGTCATAATGATTAATAAATAGATAAATAAAAGAAATGAATTTGTTGGATGATGTAAAAAACGTATTGTAGTCTCCTAGACAAGGCTTTTAGGACCCCACAGTTAAACAGCGACCCTCGAATGATTTCAGTTTAATATCCTGGCTGAGTGGCCATCGCTGTTGCAAGGGGTGATGGAAACGATCGGCCGTGATGACGTGATGGATTTGTTTGGTAAAACTTTACATTCGGGATAAACAAACGTCCCTAACCATGATATTGGATAGCGATAGCTATCAGCTGCGTTACTGGTCACGTTGGGTATAAAATATTAGCGCAAAGTGCATACTGGTTGTGTTTACTGTATGTGGTGGACGTTTCTTATATCCACACAAGAGATTCGCTTCAACATTCATCATGCAAACAGCTAAAGAGTGCAATATGCTTCCAGCGAGCATATATCCACGATCTTTTGACTTGGGAGCCTTTAAGAGAAGAGTGAATAGCCATTTGTTGGGCGGACGTGTCCTCGTCGTCAGACTCATCTTCACCTTCCACCAAGTAAATGTAAATTATTAAAAAAAATAGACGATCACAACTCACTACAGATCTTTGAAATTTCATGATAGTCTATTTGAAAACATATTTGTGATTTTTCTTGGCCTGTGTTTAATTTATTTTTATCTTCTATTTCTGTGTCTACAAATCGAAAATTCCGACTGGGAAAAAAGATTGTACATTTTTTTTTATTCTGACTCGACACTGTGACTGCACCATACCTGATGGTAAACATGGTGTAGCCAAAAAAACGCTAACGACTATCGATAGGTAATGAAAACACAACGGTAGTCGCAGCGATCATGCCGGCCTGCACAAATATCTCTTCACGTTACGCTTAAAGAACACCATGTCATAGGATGGTGGGAACACGCTCGCTGGAAGACCATTCCACAGCCCAACGACACGGCAAAAGAAGGAGTTAGAGAACTTCTTAGTCAATGGAAACTTGGACATGCCGAACATGGAAATTTACCGTGGGGTTTACTGACACAATAAAATACTGCCTCCCTATTCATTTTACTGAGGTGTCGTAAGCGCGTAAGAGCCGACTAAAGAATACAGCATTCCAGATTGTTCGCAGATTGCTAGCATTTAAGCTGCTGCTTGCATCTTCTCTGTATATAGTGCTCACACGCCAACCTACATTGGACAAGGGTACTGGGTTAAATGTCTAAACCTTTCTTCCCATAAATTCTACAAATATAGTAGAATAATGGAATGCCTTTACCCTACAGGGGGATGAATCTGCCTTATAACAATAATGCTTTCTCTGTTTCAGGTATTTAAACCTCACACACGAGATTACCAGCATCTGGGATGTGGATTTACCCAATTATTGTCCTGATAGTCGTATGGACTAATGTACTGATCGCAAAGAGCCACCTTTACGCCGCCTTTAATAGCCAATTACCCTCTTAAGAAGTTCTCGCTTGGGTGCAGGATCAAGGGCCGTATACAGAAGGCAGTAATACTGGATACTACACGCATTGTTAGGAGATTCCTCACCCTTTTTTTGGATCCCGGAGGAAAATCCTGCATAGGACCATCAGGGATGTTGTGAGGGCAGTGACCCCGGTGTGCCAGACTCCTACTGACTAAAAACCCCCAGGGTGTCCCTCGGATTGCTCCACCTGGGCCTGGAAAGAAAAATTCATTCAGACGCCCAGGGAACAAGAAGCCTTGTTGAGGCTACCTCTGGGGGGGGACGGAGTAAAGCCCACCCCTCCAAAACCTCTCTTCCAGGCGATGCGCCGGACACCGTGCACCGCCTTCCTCTGAAGGTTCCTCACTCTGAACTAACTACCGTGGCTTGGGCCCCACTCCTGTTTTTTTAATATTTTATATTTTAATTTTTTTTTTAATTTAAAATTGATATATTCTCTTTTTATATGTATTTAATTTAATATGTAAAGATGTTGTAAACATGATGAATAAATAAATAAAAATGAAAGTTTACAGTTCAATTGTATACTATATAGCTGGAAGATTTATAGGAATGTATAGAAATGTTGATTCTAAGAAAAATATTACGGCTAAGCTAAAAACATTTTGTCATCATCAATCAACACTTTGCCAGACCAGTATAAAAAAGAAATCTTAACATAATAAAATCGATAACGTATTTCCCCTCACTATCGTAAATCACTTCATTTTCCTTGTACCATTTATCCACGTTTCCCCGTGACGTCAGAGCATCCCAAAAATTATGACGTCACGCACTATTAGTGTAACCAAGCGCACCCCATAACAAGTCACGGCTGTAAATTTTACTTTCTGAAGACAGACAATAACTATAGAAGTGATGTTTATTGATTCAACACTTCATTTTTTTTTATTTTATTTTTTTTTTTTCGGCGTGTCCTACGTTGGTGGTCTGGGAAAGACCTTCACAACAAAACCGGGCTTGGTGGGCGAACGCAGAGGGCGCTCAGCCAGCGAAATTTATGGGTTGGGCGGCTACGCAAGGGCACCCCTGAGGGTACGGACCTCGACTTGGGCGGCCGGCCAGTTGAAAAACGAACCTAACGGTGATCTACCAGCGTTTCGGAAGCGACTACCTTGAGAAGAAACGCCGAAAGAAACTCAAGGCTGCGTCGGAGTGAAACTGCGTTATTTAAACAACAATTGACGCACCTATCCTTAATCGTCGTCGTCGGCGCCGCCGGCGACGCCGGTGTCTCGGAATGTGACGAGTGCTTGTGTGTACCTCGTTGTTGATAGGATCGGCGGTCGCAAGGGCCGCGGTAATTGAATCGACGGGAACACTTCATATTTGGGTAAAATACAAGTGAATTTTAAAGATACAATCAAAAACAACCAGTTAAAACGTATCTTTACATTTTAAAGACAACACTAAATACTAAAGGCCTTTACATTCCTAAGTAGACAATAAACTATATTTACATGATAAGATAATTTAATCTTTCGTGTTTTAATAATAATATTATGTAATATCATCACACTATATCCCCTTTGGAGTGAGCAGAAATACATTAGTTGCATCCACTTTGCGCTTATATGAAAAATGAAAATGTATTTATTTCGCCACAAACTAACAAAAAACTAGAATTTTAAATGCAGTAACACAAACAACATACAAAAACAAAAAAAAAATACAAAAACATATAAACATGGCGAAAACGGGACCTTTATCAGCTTCTTCATATGTCAAGCTCAACGTGACAAGTAAAATAGCTGATCGCCGTTCTCAGGGCACTTACACATAACATTTCTAATAGATGTCATATGGGTTTCATTACGATATTTTCCTTCACCGGTGAACACGAGATGCCTAAATCCAAACTTAATCTGGAAAATCCTAAATATACAGTTGGGATTCGAACCTACCATGACTTGCGTCGTCATGCATGGACATCGCTACCTTATCTATTAGATCACCACAGCCACTTTCGCGTTTTGTATTCTTTATAAATACTTTAACGGGTCTTATGCGCGAATTAACTTACTGACCATTAAAATTATAATTACAATCAGATATGACAACGACGAATTTCTTATCATCCACAATATTGTTATAAACTTTGGGAGCAACTTCATCCCGAACCTAGCTGAGACCTCGGCAAACGAAATACACGAAAGTATATTTCTCCAAGCAAAGCCTAGTCTTTCAAACATTAAGATAAAAAATCCTCTCAATAAAACGGTCTGAACAGGCTCTCAGTGTACATTTGCGGAGCCCGCAAGGGTAAACACGAAACAAGATGAAGATAGGTACGTACTCGTTCCTCGAAAGGGTTTGTCCTAAATACGTTTCGTCAAAGGCCCGGTGACAAACGGATTCCAGCCGCGGGCGGGGTTTCAGCAATTTTTAAACATACCGTTTAAAATTGCGAATTTTTCTGCGGCAACTATATTCTAAAATATTTTTAGTGATGTTTCGGTCTTACGTCTAATTAGGACTATCGAGTCTATTTTATTGTGACCTTTAAACAAAGCGTGAATAGAAGCTTATGCAGGCTAGCGTCATTACTGGTACTATCGCAGATTGTAGAATTTTCTTTATCGTTGATAGTCGTGTTTGGGTTTTGGGCGACTCCGTGCTTATTATCAGGTGTGTCACTCACGATATTTTTTTTACACTGGCTCGACATATTGACTACAGAGTACCTGATGGCAAGTACAGTGTCGTCCAAACACGAAAGCGACTATCAAAGGATGAAAATCCATTGATAATCTACATCGTCATGTCGGCCCACATATACCACGACTGAAGGTCTCTAGGTATATGAGCTACTAAATATACACAAGCTGATCCCGGAATGCGACAAGTTAAAACTAGTCACTATGACGGACTTTACACCCATGTACTGTGGTCGCGATCCAGACGGGCAAACGAGGGGAATACGATTCCCATTGTCAAATTACTGTCATTAACTACCAAAGAGCCTTTTTTTTGTTAACCCGGTGGAAATCCCTTCGGACGGTTAGGGGAGTGGTGGCCACTCCCCGGTGTGTCGGCCTTGCGCCGACTAAAACCACCGGGGTGCCAGCACTGTCTACCCTACGCCTTCACCGGGCCTGTGAATCCAGATACTTCCAGAGAGCCCAGGACAAAGCAACATTTGATAAGTGATAACACTACTCGAAATCAACAAAATGTACGGCATTGACATAAACTTTCGAAAAATCAGATCAACATATTATTTAAACTTCCACATATTTTGTACTTTACTACTAACGTCATCGCTAATAGAATGTTGATTTGTCTAAGTCCTCAGCAGATATGATTGAAAACTGTTATTTGCATCTAATTTCGTTTCTTAACACGATTGTATTTTTATCCTTACTCGGCATGTGACCACACCACGATTAATTATAAGTATGGTGCACACCAAAAAACAATGACTATCAACAGTAAAGAAAACCTATCGATAGCCGCAGCGATCATGCCGACCTGCACAAATATCTCTTCATGCTTCGTTTGTAAGACCCCATATCAAAGAACAGTGGGAGCACTTAGCCGGAAGAACATTCCATCGCCCAACAACTAGGCAAATGTGAGAAAAATTTCCTATTTAACAACTTTAAAATGCAGAACGTTCATGTTAAATAAAACTTTGTGCGTCTTTTTTTTAATTCCAGGCGTGGCTCGACAAATCACACAACTGTGTGTTTTCGTTAAAAGATTTTCAGTTATTCACGGCACTTTTGGTCAAGAATGGAATTCTCGCACTTTTCTTTAGACACTATTGCGGAAAAGTAGAATTTGTATTTCTAAAGAATTACATTTTGGTTTATTATTAAGTCCTGCCATTTTTTATTTAATTTCTGCTTAAAATCACCAGCAATCATATGCGAAATAATTTTCTTTAAAATATATATTTATAACATACTTTTTTTAATATATAAATAATAATAATAATATATCATCACCCTATATCTTTTTTGGGGTGAGCAGAAATACACTAGTGGCTGTATCCACTTTGCGCTCATACGTCATGCCCAATGTGACCTGCTTCGCAACTGGTCGCTGATTAAAATAAATATTCAAATGAAAAAACATGTGGTTTTCGTATAACCAAAGGGCAGCTTGCATCAACAAATTTAATCTAGTTTTAACTTATGCAAAACGCTATTTAACGATAAACTGTACTTACGAGTATTGTGTTGCACAGAAACATTATCCAGTTACGACATATGTTACATTAAAGTTATAATTTAGGTCAAAATTTTATAAAAGGTTTTTTTTTACACTGGCTCGACATAGTGACTACAGAGTACCTGACGGTAAGTACAATGTAGTCCAAAAACGAAAGCGACTATCAAAGGATGAAAATCCATTGATAGTCTACATCGTCATGTCGGCCAACTTATACCACGACTGAAGGTCTCTAGGTATATGAGCTACTGGATATACACAAGCTGATCCCGAAACGCGACAAGCCGAAACTGGTCAAAGCTTAAAGTACTTTTAATTCATTGGTGCAAGCTCTGGGGTTTTCTCAGATTACGTACTGATTTAGCCATCACATGCTCACCGGTGAAGTAAAAACATCCTGAGGAAACCCGCACGGCATCTAATAGAAATGTCATGTGTACTACTGCTTTGAGAACGGCGATCAGCTGCGCTACTGGTCACGTTGGGCACGACATATAATCGCAAAGTGGATACAGCTATCAATGTATCTCTACTAACCCCGTAAAGAACATAGCTGGGAGTCGAAGCTGCTCGCGTCCGTAGGCTTTACCCTAGTTTCCCTACACGTGACTCCTGGGTGGTGCTAAACGAGCAGCAGCGAGGTGGTAGGGCGTCGGTGCCCGTCTGGATCGCGACCATAGTGCATGGGTGAAAAGCCCGTCATAGTGACCAGTTTCGGCTTGTCGCGTTTCGGGATCAGCTTGTGCATATCCAGTAGCTCATATACCTAGAGACCTTCAGTCGTGGTATATGTGGGCCGAGATGACGATGTAGACTATCAATGGATTTTCATCCTTTGATTGTCGCTATCGTTTTTGGACTACACTGTACTTACCATCAGGTACTCTGTAGTCACTATGTCGAGCCAGTGTAAAAAAAAATAGCGTCATGATATATTATAACCAACATTCGCATTTACAATACTAATCAGGATTAAAGTATCATTAACTGCAATAAAGAATTCATAATTTTTGGCGAAAAAATCTCCCTTTCCTGAATAATTAAAGAAACCCTAGCTTGTTCGTTTGTAAATATAATTAAACCGAGTTTTTATTCGAAATGATTCACAAAACGGGCGCGGAAGCGGTGACCTCATGTTAATTTTATAGTATTTTTATGGAAAAGGGTTGCATTCGTCACCATTTCTCTACCTTCGTTATATCCTAACAATTCAATTGATTGTTTAATTTATTTTATTTTTCATATTTCCAGGGTAACATACCGTGCTATAGAAACAATTTAAAAATACACAAAAAGACACATAAGCCACAAAAATGCCCAAAAAAGAAAACAAAAATCAAACTAATGGACACAAAAACAATTTTTTGATGTATTTTAGTAATATCATCGTTACACAAATGCACCCATTTTGGGTGGGACATGGTTTTTTAACACACTATATACTAGCTGTTGGTGAAACATAATCTATACTAATATTATAAAGCTGAAGAGTTTGTTTGTTTGTTTGTTTGTTTGAACGCGCTAATCTCTGGAACTACTGGTTCGAATTGAAAAATTCTTTTTGTGTTGAATAGACTATTTATCGAGGAAGGCTTTAGGCCATATAACATCACGATGCAACTATTAGGAGCGAAGAAATAATGGAAAATGTGAAAAAAACGGGGAAAATTATTCATCCTTGAGTGCTTCCATTGCGTGCGCTGCGAAAATGGTTCAAAATACCAAAAATATATGTATGACAGAGTTATTCCTCTTAAAATGATCTAAAAAAATGTCCACGACAGTATATGTCTATCTTTTAAGATTAACTTACTAGAACCGTTTTTATGGTAATCAAATTTGGTTGAAATTAATGCATTATTTGTTAAGAGTTGTATCAACGTAATAATATTAATCTTTATCCAAATAAATGTATTGTTGATTAAGAGTATTTAATTGTGAACAAAATTGTCTTTGACATCACTTAATTTCAATGAACATCTTAGAAGATATTACAATAACTTATATAGCTAACAACGTTTGCCGGATCAGCTAGTAAATAAATAAAATTCGAAAGTTTATATTTATATGTGCATATATTAACTTGGAATTCGGCAAACTTTAAGTTCATGGCATACTGAGTCATAGATGACTCAAATCTTGAAACAAGACGGTCATTATTCCAATTGGAGCGTCAATTCTTAGCACCAGGGTTCGCGTAATAATTTTAATGTTTACGACGTTTCCAACATAATAGTCCACGACTTTATATCCTACACGTGTCCAAGAGCTCTGATCACATCTGAAGGTTTCTAAGCTATCTTAATTTATCATTCAACACTAGTATGCTGATGCTCTTTGACTGAGTTGGTGTGTGGTACAAGTTAGAAAGTAAAAGCGGTAAACTGATTTTCATATTTATTTACAACTAGCTGTCCCGGCAGACCTTGTTCTGCCCTGTTTCTCTAAAACAAAGTCACATTGTTTTTTTTAATGTTAATAGTTTCACCGTCAGATTTTTTTGAAAATTGTTTGAAGAAACCTGGCCTTAATGCTATATGTATAAAAATTGACAAATATTGACATTAATATTTATACGTCACTCAATTGTTTTGCCTTCCCGGAACCCGTCCACTGACATTTAAACTTTATGGTATGGTGTTAAAGTTCAAATTGACTTATAACAAATCTTTTGTATGAGAATATAGAAAAGTGTTGTTTTTAGACTTTTTCAGACAATTTTTTTTTTAATTTTTTTATTCCGTAACCTTCCCCAAACTTCAACAAACACAAGAAAAAAGAAACCAGCCAAATCGGTTCAGCCGTTCTCGAGTTTCACGATTTCAACACATTTAGCGATTCATTTTTATATTATAGATTAGAATAGTCATAATAATAATATATTATCAAGCTATATCTCATATCATATAGCAATAAGATGCATTAGTGGCTGTATCCACTTTGCGTTTATATATCGTACCCAACGTGACCAGTAGCGCAGTTAATCGACGCTCTCACAGCAGTAGTACACATGCCATTTCTATTAGATGCCATGTGGGTTTCCTCACGCTGTTTTCCTTTACCAGTAAACAGGTGGTGGATATTCCCGTAGATAATCAGGAAAAATCCAGAGATAAGTTCCAGGATTCCAACCTAGGACCTTTCTCGTTGCTCCGCGTATGTTGAGTTTCTATATCCACAAACCCACCACAGCTATACGGTATCAATTATGCGTTTATGTATCGTCCCCAACGTGACTAGTAGTGCAGCTGATCGCCGTTCTCAGGGCACGTACATATAACATTTCTATTATATGTCCCATGGTATATTTTTGTATATTTGGTTAGGTTCTAATATTGAAATAGCACCGTGACGTCCGTGCAATGGGTTTCTCTGAGCCTCGGCTGTCAATCAGCGCTGGATGGCGCGTGCAGCGTCGACCAGCACACGCTGAGCCGAGTGCTCTTTGAGAAGGGTAGCAGCACACAGGATACATGATGTGATGTTATGCATTCTTTCATTGTTGTTTTTATATAAATATGTTTGTTGTGTGTTGTTTCCTTTGCCTCAATAAACTTTTTCTTTCTTTCTTTCCCACGGCGTTTTCTTTCGATTCGATGTGGTGCCCAAATACGCAATTAAACTGGAAAAACTCAGAGGTACGTTGGAAGATACGAACCTACAACGACTTGCGTTGCAGCGCATGGATACCGATCCGTTATCCACTGGACCACTAGAGCCAAAACATACGCACTCTCAGAAAACACAACCTATATCTGCCCATAGAATACTTTTATTTTGTCCAAATTAACCGGTATACAACCGCTCTCCGTTCGTAACTTACACCAAATCGCAATACGAGAACCTATAAACCGACGTCGCATAAAAACTCGGCGTGAATAACCTTACACTTCGTAAATTTTATGACGTTTTATAGCACATATTTATGTGCCCGTATGTATGGATGTTAAATTCATGTCAAGATGTCATTCTTCGGGAGCTGTGACGTGTTTTATTGCATTTCTGACATTAACGTTCCAAGATATGACTGACGGAGCTTGTTAATGGTAAGTCCTGCCTTTGACTCCGTACTCATATATTAAAATTCAACTTTCACACCACTCACATTCTACTGCCTTTCATACTTAATTCTTTCATCCGTCCGCTGAAAAGGGTTGAGTGGTGTCCTTTATTTCTCAAAATTTACAATATATACTTAATCGTAACTTAAGCCTACATTATAAATTTACAAAAAAACAAAACTAAACATACTAAACCTTAACTAACGTACGGATGAAACTAACTTAAGCCTTAATTAAAAATTAAAACAACAGCAGAGGAAGATCTTATTTAACAATTAAAACTTAACCTAGTACAAAATATGAAGGGGGACTATTACTCATATATTATGATCAGTGTATAAATACAATATAGCAATTAAAAACCGAATACGACTATCTTCTAGATACAACTGTTTACCGTAGTCGCCACAATCATGCCAGCCTACAAAAACATCTCTTCACGCTTCCTTTATCCTACTGAGGTTCAATGTGATAGTTCTAGGACAAAATCATATAGTACTAAACGCCCAGCTAAATCACAGCTACTTAAGGACCAAGACCTACCATTCTAATACTAGAACACAATATTTCCGGTCCTGTAAAATGTTTGAATTGAATTATACGCCACCATTTGTACATACTTATCGGTTTTATGACTAAACATACTAAATAAATAACAAAATATTATAGTGGTTTTTTATTTATCTAGTAAAGTACCCTCAAAATATCAAAATGTAATTCGGAATAATTACAGAGATACGAAAAGGTTTTGGTCTGAGCATTAGGGACTATATTAGTTATGTTCTGATATTAGGACATAGGGCTTTCTTCCTTTGTACCTACTTTTAAGTTGGGCTGCAGGAGGTTTAAGAACCCAATATCATTACGAAAGCAACATTTCTTATGTTTCTTTCTGCATTTCTTTTCAAGGTAGTTGATTCCGTAACGCTTGTAGATCACCGTTAGGCTCATTTTCAGCCTGACCGCCCAAGTCGAGGTCCATACCCACAGTAGTACCCTTGCCTATCACCCAATCCTTAAATTACTGGCAGAGCCTATTAAATGCTGGCCCCTCTCGCCCGGTGAAGTTGGAAAGGCTTTACCCGGCCAACAGCATACTGTAATGCCGACAACAAAGTTCTCACTATAGCTCCAATGGTCCTATGAAAAATATACCTCCAGATAACCAAAAAAACAAAGTTAGCGTTTAAAAAATAACAACACAATATAAGCAATATTAAAATATAACCCCCTTCAATAAAACACAGAACGTTAAGCGACAAACGAGCGAAATAAAAACGCTCGCTTTTCACCGTATAAGCGCAACAGTAAAAAAGGTTTTCAGTAGGCGAGTGAATCATAATTTATGAATTCCGGTATCCGTTGAACGAGGGGACGCGAGATTTACGCGCGGGTCATTGTGTCGACGGGACTGACCCACAGACGTACGAAAAGCCAGGAAAATTCAATGTTATTATGACACAATAAATACTAATAGTCGCCCGTTCATCATTATTTTTAATCCTGCCTATAACCAGAGATGGGCAAAATGCAATCTGATTAATGATGAACGATTACAAAATGTAGTTTATGACAGGTGGTCGTGGGTGTGGTTGTAGAAAGACACGGGTTTTGGCGTTTTACTGTTTATTTGCACTTTAGGGCACACCGAACTGCGACGCACACTCATGTACTCTAGCCTTGCGTCTCGGTAGTCGACTGAATTTTCTAGAGCATCCCTTGCTCGCGCGCATCCCTTACCCCGCGCGTTCCATAACCCCCTAACGTCCTTTAGGGCGTTTCCCACAAACGGGCGACATCTACATGCTATAAGTTGTAATTTCAATTCTCTTGCTCTGAAATCATGATTAAATCCATTTAAAACATTAAGAAATCATAAATGTGTATGCAATCTGGGATTTTGTAGTGTTTAAAACATTAATGAACAAAATGCAGTCATATTAATGGTAAAAAACGTAAAATGTAATCGTTAATCATTTTTATTAATCTGATTACATTTTGCCGATCTATGCCTATATCGTTCTAAAGGCAGTGAAACACCATAAGTCACCACTATATGCATTTATTGTATGAAAACATAAAAATAATCATTATAAACTAGATAAAAATATACGAGTATCAAATCTAGTGAGCCCCTGGCGCGCGTTTTATCGAGAAACATCCCATTCATTCTCCCTCCTACCGTCCACCGCGGACGGTGCGCAAGAGATCCGTATAACCATTACGGCGTCCACGAGAGTAGATCGGCAAAGTGCACGCTACATCCCTTAGTATAGTGACCACACCACGCCGACGGTAACCATAGTGCAATCCCAAAAACAGCAATGAAATACATTTATATTGCCTCAAAATAAAAATTAAAAATACAGAAAAGAATAAATACAAGAGACAAAAACATATAAACATTGTGAAATGGGCCCTCCGTCAGCTTAATGCCACAGAGGAAGTCTGCGGCGCTGGTGTTCATGAAGGGCCACGATCGTCTTACAATAACTATCAACAGTAAAAAAAGCCTATCGATAATAGCAATGATCATGCCGGCCTGCACAAAAAACTCTTAAAGCTTCGTTTGGAAGACCTCATATTATAGTACGGTAGGAACACGCTCGCCGGAATACCATTCCACAGCTTAAAGACAAGACAAAAGTAAGAATTAGAGAACTTAGAAGATGTGAGGTACCGTATAGCTATGCGGAGTCATATATACGGATCCATATAAGCCTTCGCGTGGTTTCATGGAAGGTAGAGGGTGAAGAAATGAGGTTCAAGGGCCGATTGAATCCAACAACCAGATCCATTTCCTAGCGATTACTTTTCTAACAGTATAATTCATTACCTTCAATGATACATTGCTAATTATAAATACTTTAACGGGGCTTATGCGCGAATTAACTTTTAATTGCGGCGCGACGTTTCGGCCTTGTTACACTGGTAATCGTCACGAGCAAACTAGACGAAAAATCCTCGGCGTGTCAAACTGCTCGTAACCATACCTGTGTAACCAGGCCAAAACGTTTAGCTATGATTAAAAGTAAGTTAATTCGCGCATAAAACCCATTAAACTACTTACTGTTATAATATTTAAAACAAATAATTAAAAAATAGGACTACCAACAGTTCCTATGTCTACAAAAGCGTTCGTTAATGAAACATAAGGGGTGTGCCGCACCCCGGCGCTACATCCCCCTGTATCACCGCTCATCTCGGCTTAGGGGCGAGCGCGTATTTACAACCTTCGCAATCTCTAGGCAGTGCTATCTTACATTTTTGTTATTGCGAATGAGCGAAAACAACTACAAAATAACTTAACATCGCTGAACACAAAGCCGGACTAATATCGTAGTATATAGTAATGCCCCGCTTTACGCGAGGGATACGTTCCGGAAAAAATCGCGTTAACTGAAATTCGCGTATATCGTGGTTTAAGATTAAACATAGTCAAAATTTAATATGTACAAAAAGTACGAATCATTTTAATCAATCATTTTGATTCTAAGAACACTCAATGCAATACATACGATTAATTGTTTTTTTTTACGTTCTTGTAATATACGTTCATATCACCCAACACTGCTTTTAATTGTTTGACACACGGTCATCATTGTTGTCTATAATCTGCAATATTTCGCGTAATGCGAGGCCATTGAGCACGAAATTTGAATTTCGCGTTATAGTGTTCGCGTTGTGAATGATCCTGAAGTGACTAAACATCTTGAACCGCTTCAGTTGCGCAGAGATGTAGCCTCACCGAGCGTTTTCTACCGTCTGTATCATGGCGAGTGTTCTGAAGAGTTGTTTAACCTTGTTCCACCCTCTCCCTTCCTGGATAGATCCACGCGCGCGGGTTTGCGGTGTCACAGCTATACGGTATCTCACATCCCGGCCAGGACTAAGAAGTTCTGTAACTCTTTCTTTTGCCGTGTCGTTGGGCTGTGGAATGGTCTTCCGGCGTGTTCCCTCCATCCTACGATATGGAATCTTTTAAACGTAGCGTGATGAGATATTTGTGCAGGCTGGCATGATCGCTGCGACTACCGATGGGTTTTTTGTTACCTTTCGATAGTCGTTGGTGTTTTTTGGACTACACCATGCTTACCATCAGGTATGGTGCAGTCACTGTGTCGAGTCGGTATAAAAAATAAAAAAAAAGAAACCGCGCATAACGGGGTCGCGTAAAGCGGGGTATAACTGTACAGTAGCCTTATTTGCAGTCTTGAAAGTCTTGGGTATCGAGTCACGATACTGGCAAATAGCACTGTGATGAAGAAATATATTTCTAAACTCAGGGAAATTCCTCATAGAACTTTCCCGGCTGCAGGGGAGTAGCGACCGAGGTGAGCCGGTCTTACACCGGCTAAAAACTCCAAAGTGAGTTTTAGGTTTTGTGGAATAGATGACGAAAAGACCTTTTAATCTAATAGCCCATAATTTTTTTTTGTCATCATCTCCCCACATCAATTCCATTGTAATTCATTTCAATTTATTTTATAGCTTAGATTTATAAGCGCAATTTACTTGTGTTGAGAAACACAAACGAATCGCGCTAGGCGATGAACGTGTTACGAAGTCAAACCTACCTGTAGTCTGTAAAATATGTAATGTCATTTAAAATGCGTATCACTTTGCTCCCGGATACTTTTTGATCAGCCGTGTGGGTAGTTTAATATTGTGTGCGACAGGCCCGGTGCGGAAACGTCGGCGAGCGGCTGCTTCTTTTGTGTCGCGCAACCCTCACACACAGTCGCGCGACAAGTGCTTTTACCTCGGTACAAACGCGTACATACACTGTTTCTTGTTTCAAGAAAAAAAAAGATATAATTTTAACTTTCTTTCATTAATCGCCTATGTAAAAAGACGCAAATGTCTTTGGCTTTGTGGTTTTGTATATAACGGCGCTACCCTCAATTGTTATGAGTAAATCTCGTCAAAAGGCAAGCTGCCATTATTCCAACTCTATTATACGAGTATAAACGTCGCACGCACTGCTCTAGGATGTTATTTGGTCGGCAAGGATTGCCCGGTGCACGTGCTGCAAAGTAATCGTTTACAGTGCTAATTTTATATGACCCTTTTGTTAAATAACAATAGTTGATGGTCTTACAATGGAATTCTATATATGATATAATCAAATTGTTAAAGGAAAGTGAGGATGGATCAAGTGAATTGTAAAGATTTCGTTATTAATCAATGATGTCGGCCGGCCCTTGCGCCAACATATAGTATATGTTGGCAGTCTGCTTGTGACATCACAGCTCCGAAACGGATATATCGATCTCAATTTAGTTTTTTGTGTTTACAAAATGATTTGATCGAAGTTGTTCTTTGGCGTGATAGATGAAAATGTGATCCGCAATTTGAAGATCATCTTGTCTTGTCTAGCTGCTGCAAGGATGTAAATACAGTCAAAACTGATTATGACGACATCGTTTAGAACAACATACCGATTATATTGACCCATAACAAAGGACCAGGTAAAAAAATAGAACTTCGTATCTCGTAAAGAATATCGGTTGCTACGACTAAATATAAGTAGTCCCTTCGATGTCGTTATAATAGGCTTTGATCGATTCAAAATGTATTTTTCTGTAACTTCATTGCTAGTTATTACACAGGTGGTTATGATAGCCTAGCGGACAATGGAACAGTCTTAGGTTCGAATCCCGAAACGTAACACTGGGTTTTCCCAGATTACGTACGGATATAAAGGAAAACATCGTAAGGATACCCGCATGGCATCTAATAGAAATGTCACGTCTAAATACCCTGAGAATGGCGATCATCTGTGCTACTGGTCACGTTGGACAGATCATATAAGCACGAAGTGAATACTGCCACTAATGTAATATATGTATTTGTTGAAGAGGTCTAGGTCTGTAGATTTCTAAGGTTTTTATACAAATTAGAAAAGTAATATCACGATGAATTTAGAATGTGTCACATAAGAAAATTATCATGTCAAAAATATAGAAATACAAAAGTGTAATCTGTAATATAGTTTTTTTATTAATTTCTCTGTGCCTTTTGTTGGTATTTTTTTTTAGAAAAATATATTTATAAAACAATTTCAATTGTTTCTGAAAATACCAAATTGTTTTTAAACAGCGAAAATGTATATATGAATTTTGGAACTGTAAACTTAAACACATCTGTACAAACACATAAAGGAAACGTCTAGGGCTTGTCATACGGCGAAATGGCCTGTCATTCCAGACAAGCCATTGTATTCGAGCAGAGTACGCTGCGAAAGTACTCATCGAGTATTTGTATACAAAGTACTTTATTCGAGGTCTAGAATGTTTTGTGAAACAACATGGAGTGCCATTTTTTAAATACTTTATCAATACATTGCTTCTTTTTTTACTTTTGGGAGTCGAGGCTGCTCGCGTCCGTAGGCTTTACCCTAGTTTCCCTACACGTGACTCCTGGGTGGTGCTAAACGAGCAGCAGCGAGGTGGTAGGGCGTCGGTGCCCGTCTGGATCGCGACCACAGTACATGGGTGTAAAGCCCGTCATAAAGACCAGTTTCGGCTTGTCGCGTTTCGGGATCAGCTTGTGTATATCCAGTAGCTCATATACCTAGAGACCTTTAGTCGTGGTATATGTGGGCGGACATGACGATGTAGACTATCAATGGATTTTCATCCTTTGATAGTCGCTTTCGTTTTTCGACTACACTGTACTTACCAGCAGGTACTCTGTAGTCACTATGTCGAGCCAGTGTAAAAAAAAAATCCTCATAGGACCGTTTCAGCCGCGAAGGGGGTGGCAGCCGGGGTGTGCCGGACTTTTACCAGCTAAAAACCCCAAGGTGACTACTTCTGCGAATTAGTGGGACTGCGGATCCTGTAATCAATTCGCCGCAGTATCAATACATTGCTAAGGTATGGTGTTGTTAAGTGTAATCGATATGTAGGAGAGTAAATTTACACCCCGACAAAATAAAATACAAAGAAATTGTGAAACGAATTGCCATGATACTGTCAAACCGAAAAACTTCATGCCTTGCAAATTTAATTTTATGACCGGTGGTCGTGTGTGTGGTGGTAGAAAGACACGGATTTTGGTGTTTTACTGTTTATTTGCACTTTAAGGCACACCGAACTGCGACGCACACGCCCGTACTCTAGCCTCGGATCTCGGTAGTCGACTGCTTTAGCTAGAGCATCCCTTACTCCGCGCGTCCCGTAACACGCTAACGACCCTTCGGGCGTTTAACACAATTACGCATCGGGCGGCGTCTACATACTATAATTTGTATTTCTACTAAATAACATTACAAAATTTGAATATATTTCGCGAAAAATAACGTTTTAATAAGACTGGCGAAAAATCTATTCTTACATAAATCTTCCTCGGGTAAATAATTCAAAGGAGATATTATTCAGTAATATTCAAGCGAGCGGAGCGCTATCACTATAGCGCAAAGAAATCAGCTCCTACGCTAAATTAAAAATTTGAATTATATTGTATTTAATCCTTCCTCCTCTGGACACCTATATATGATTTTTTTATACAGGCACAGCATAGTTCAAAAACAGCAACAGACAAAGGATAAAAATTCATTGACAGTCGCCATTGCGGTCTTAGCCCACATGAGCCACGACGGAAGGTCTCTAGGTATATGAATGACTGGATATACACAAACTGCATTGTGTAGCTTTGCTAATATTATAGCAATAATCTAGTAATTTTTGTTGTTAGTAGCTCATCCCGTAACTTCGTGTGTATATTGAAAAAGTTTTTTTCAAAAGCTGTTTTATCAAGAGATGAAAATCTATTAACAGTAACCGTTGTCATGCTAACCTAAAGATACAAAAAAATGTATTTAAGCTTTTTTTAAATCAATATTCTGTTAATAAAACTTAAATTTTATACACATTCCATAGAATTATGCAACATTATTCTTGATTCAAATCAATGATCTACTATAACCCGGTATCTTTGGGTAAGTAGATAGCGCTGTCATCGGCGCCGCTGCTGAGAGATGCTTATCTAGCCCGCGGGATGGTACAGTCGAGATCTGTAAAGAAACAAAGGCAATGGTTCACCGTGTTGATTCGGCCTTCGGATTTCGTATCCTATTGAGGTGATGTGAATCTGGTCAGATTTAGCACTTTGAAAACGCAGGTCTGTCTCTTCTCCGCCAAAAAGAGCCCTTTCGTCTTGACTCCTACTTTCCAGGATGCTAGCGTAGCAGTAGCAAATGGCCTCGAGAAGTAGCGTTCATTCCATAAATGCGTGAAAGCATTGCATGCCCTCACGTTAAAAAGTTCTGGAATAAATTGATTAAAGTTAAACAAAATAAAAAGAACTGTTTATATTCATATCTATTCTATATTCACGCCATATATCTTTCCTACGAAAGGAATACTGTATTTACTGTCATAATATAATATTCAAATTAATTACGCGAATTCTGCCTACCTTGTTCAGATATCCTATGCACGTCACTGGCCTCGAGCCTCTTAGCAGTTAACTGCTGACCTTAACTTTGATCATTCAATCGAAGTTATTTTTTTAATTATATGATATTTTCTTATACGAGTGATCCAGCTCACCTACTTGAGCTGTGGTTCCGCTGAAATTTTTGAATAGCAATATTTCAAAACAATTCCCTTCACTCGCTGTTTTGGCAATTCCGTCAAGAATTTATTAAAGCAACGGGTTGAGAGTATCGCGAGAGATTTGCGGGTTTAAATTTAATTCTAAATTAGCGGGCAGCCGCGCTGTTGTGCCAATCAAAGCGAGATCAAAGCCCGTACTTTTTCTTGGATGGTGATAAGAATAAATTATGATTAATTTTTTATACCAAGGTTTAATTCTGCGACGCTTAATTACGTAGTTCTAGAAAAAAAAGGCTCCCTTCCATCTGGCTCCTGCTTTCCAGTGTACTTCCTCATTGGTGACCGATAATCTCGAGATACTCGGGTTATAAGTAACTGCTGACCAGAAGTTTCCACGGGCGATTGAGTTCCGAACTAAACAGCCACTAAATATTTAGATAATCCATTACATCAGCCAAAAACCCCAAGGACTACTTCTGCGCTTTAACAGATACTGTGGCGTCTGTAATTCTTCACAGCCCCGCCGCGCCCACTGGGCACAATCTCGCGGTGAACACCGCCTCGCGCGATACTACACGGTGCATTTCGAGAGGACGCGTCACGACGCTCCACCGTCTACACGAGGGTCGCTAACCGGTTGCTCAGAGCGCCCACCCGGAGCAGCCAAGACCTCAAAGGCATTGACTTTCAGTTGTGGATTGACTTATCGTCTGGAACTGACGCAATGACATAATCGTCTCAAAGCAGAATTTGCTCTCTAACGATCTCGCTCTTTGGCCTCTTTCTGGGCGTGTTTTGTACTTAGTTACCTTTCGATCAATTTCTTATTACACGATTGTAGTTTTAAATAATTTTATTTTAACGCAATCATTGTATTTTAATAGATACAATGGATACCATCACATATTGATATATTAAAAAACGACATTGTTGAAAATTTATCAAATGTAGCAATATCCGGTGGCGAAGATCTTCTATGTAAGCCCTTGACCACAGAACTCATTTCAGTAGCTAGAGATACTAGTTTTAATATGTGGAATACTTATTTCGAAGAGAATTCTGTGATCAAGGGTATGTGGTATAAAACATTTCAATGTAGTCTATGGCGATTTCCTTGGTTTGACTATGCCAGCCTCTCTAGAGGTCTTTTAGTAGCTGCATATAGGATTCGATCGGGACATATCCCTTTAAAAAATTATTATTTTTTTATAAAAAAAGAAAGCTTTCCCACTTTGTGAGCGCTGCAAGATGGTTGATGATATTTATCATCTCCTTTGGGAATGTAGTTGCAATGAAAATTTTAGGAGAAGACTTCTCCCTCAGGACTGGCGAAGTGTCGGAGAAATTAACATCATATTGGGAGAGTCGACGTCGGTTAATGCGAAAAGAATTTACAGATTCGTACAATTGTCACTTCGCCAGAAGTGAGTTTAAACAACCTGATATACCTTAAGAGGCTGGCATAGTCATCAAGGATGCACTGAAGCCTCATTAAATTTTTTTTTTATTTTTTCCGTAGGCTTTACCCTAGTTTCCCTACACGTGACTCCTAGGTGATGCTAAACGAGCAGCAGCGAGGTGGTAGGGCGTCGGTGCCCGTCTGGATCGCGACCGCAGTACATGGGCGTAAAGCCCGTCATAGTGACCAGTTTCAGCTTGTCGCGTTGCGGGATCAGCTCGTGTATATCCAGTAGCTCATATACCTAGAGACCTTCAGTCGTGGTATATGTGGGCCGACATGACGATGTAGACTATCAATGGATTTTCATCCTTTGATAGTCGCTTTCGTTTTTGGACTACACTGTACTTACCATCAGGTACTCTGTAGTCACAATGTCGAGCGAGTGTAAAAAAAAAAATGATTTAAATAAATCGAAAATTGTTAAATCACTTGTAATAATATTTCTTAGGGTTATAACCGGTGGTCGTGGGTTTCATAAAACTAAATTTAAGAAGCGATGGCATTCCGTAATGCGATCCAACAAAGGCAACTCAGAATGACAATGCAACTTATTTCAGAACTCCGATGCGTTCATTACAAGTTACCACGGCTGCAAGCCATCTTTATCTAGCTGGTTCACCTCATTAACCCTGCCACAGCAGTCATTCATCAAATCTACATCAATCTTACATATAATGCAATCATTACCTCAAGCTGTATCAACAATAAGATTTTAGGGTTCCGTATTTAGAGAAAACGAACCCTTATAGGATCACGCCATCTATCTACCAAGATCCTTTTGATTAGTAACGGATTAAATTATAATTTTGAAATAAATATCAAATGCTTAAAGCATGAAATATCATGGGCGGATTGCACCAACAAATTAAATAGAATTTAAACTTGTATAAAATGCTATTTAATTTGAGCGGTTTACTTCAACTTAACTTCTATAACTGCTCTTTGAAATTGTATGAAAGCGCACGTACTGGCGAAAAAGAAATATTGTATTAGGTTGAGATTTAAAAACACTTCTGTTCAGTTTTTGAGCACACATTTTTTCGGCTTGTAACATTGGTTTGTGGCTGGAAACACTTTGTTCTCACACAAGAAACGATTGAATGTGATATCACGTTCATATGTATTTATTTTATTTTCTTTATTTTTAAAGAGAAACATACAGTAATATACAAACGTTAAAAAATATACAAAAATGTCACATAAGTCAACAGTTTCCACAAAAAAAAACCAAGCTAAGAGACACAAGACAATAAAAGAAAACAAACCAAATATACGAGTATATGCACATAGATATACATATAAACAGCGCATATATAAAAAGAAATACAGCAAAGAAAAAAAATAGAACTCAAGCTAACATTTTCCTTCTCACCATTTGCCTAAAGGTATATACTGTTTTTACTATTGTGGCTATGGAGATCTAGGGAATAAAGCACTGGTTTCGAGTCGTTGCGTTCTTGGATTACATTGTACTTTGCATCGGGTGCAATCTAGTCACTTTGGCGAGCCAGTATAAAAAATAAACAGGGAAACAGTTTATTAATTTTAAAACAATTTATTTATTAAAATTCTAGGTAGGGCAAAGTTTTGGAAGAATGCCGAAGTCCGCGGTGTATCGGCGCACAACCGATGCCCGAAGCCTCTCAGAGCCTTATTACGTCAGTGGAATTTAAACAAGATGCTAACTTGTTTGTAAATTGAATTCCCGGACGCCAACAGCTTGTTACCTTATAGATTGAGTTGGGAAAAGTTCAACAATTCAGATGAGGTTGTTTTGAATTCTATATCAGACTTTTCAGTTTAGAAACATCACTTAATATGATTTTTTCAATTACGTTTTTTTTTGGTTTAATTTTAACAGCTATGAAACTAATATTTGGGTTTTTCCAGATTACGTATGGATTTAGGTACCAAATACTCTCCGGTCAAAGAAAACATCGTGAGGAAACCCGGATGGCACTTTTTTTTCGGCATGTCCTACGTTGGTGGCCAGGGAAAGACCTTCACAACAAAACCGGTTGGTGGGCGAACGCAGAGGGCGCTCAGCCAGCGAAATTTATGGGTTGGGCGGCTACGCAAGGGCACCCCTGTGGGTACGGACCTCGACTTGGGCGGCCGGCCAGTTGAAAAACGAACCTAACGGTGACGGACTAGCGTTTCGGAAGCGACTGCCTTGAGGAGAAACACCGAAAGAAACTCAAGGCTGCGTCGGAGTGCCCCGGATGGCAAATAATTAGAAATGTTATGTGTAATTAAGTTATGAGAACACCGATTTGTTTGCACTACTGGCCACGTTGGTCACAACATGTAAGCGCGAAGTGGATAAAACAAGTAATGTACCTCTGCTCACCCCAGTAGCGTTCAGTCCATAGATGCATAAAAGCATTGCATGCCCCAACGATTAATAAGTCTGGAATAAAGTGCTTAAAGTTAAACAAAAAACGGAACCATTTACATTCATATCTATTCTGTATTCAAGACGTCTATATTTCCTATGAAAGCAATATAATATTTACTATCATAATATAATATTCAAATTATTTGCGCGAATTCTGCCTACCCTGTCCAAATATCTTATGCACGTCACTGGCTCAGCCCAGTATGTGTCGGGATTCAACCCGGTCCCTTATCCATTAGACTACCACCCACAGTGAGTAACTAAAAAGTCAAGTCAAAGTTCAAACTCTGTGGATTATATTTTCATTGACAACGTAACAATACCGCGGGTGGGAACTAGTTTGAATAAGAATATAACAAGTATGATATATGGAAACTATTGTGGTGGTAGGGCGATTGCCCGAACTGGGTCATGACCACAGTACACAAGTGTAAAAACCGTCATATTGACTCGTTTTAGCCTGTCGCGTTCCGTTTGTGTATGTCCATTAACTCATATACCTAGAGACCTTCAGCCGTGGTATATGTGGGTCAACACAACTACGGCGAATCAATAGATTTTTGTTATTTAATAGTGGCTTTCGTTTTTGAACAACATTGTACTTACCATCAGGTGCATTGCAGTCACTCTGTCGAGCCAGTGTAAAAAAACCGAAATACCGAAGCCATATTAAACAAAATATTACATCAGTCCCGCGTTATATGGAACAAGATTATAATCCACAGTAAGCAATCAACTGGCATTGATAATTCTTCTTGCCAGACCTATTATAGGCCAAATTACGCCGTGAAAGCGGATCGCCATACAAGGAAGAAACTTTCTCCTATGCTGCAGTGTAAGTGCACAAAAAAGACATTTTTCACAAAGTCCATAATCTTGAAACAGTAAGTTACTAAGCAAATCTCAGTAAGCTAAGTACAGTAACACAAGTAAGTACAGTAATCTAAGTAAGTCTCTATACTAAGCTGGCGCAGCCTTTCCCTCAACACTCGGCAGATGGTATCAGGAACACACCGGTGGCTTTAATCGGTGAGAATTCGACACACTGGGGCAACAACCCTCACCACTGCCCTAATGGATGATGATTTGGCGCCTTCATGACCATTCCAAAAAGAAATAATGTGATAGTTCTTTTTGATCCGTATCTGGTTCATAAGGACATAAACATACTCAGATAACGAAACTGATTTGTACGATCATATCGTCGGGTAAAAGGCTATTTGGCTTAAGCGATAATTTTGGTCATATAGTAATGCGATATATTTGGAATCAGCATTTTTACCGATTCTAAAAATATTTATATTACTATATCACCAAAAAATGACGCTTAAACCAAATAGCCTTTCACCCGACGATATGGATCTATATTTGTATCTAGGTTTTCTCACAAGATACTTTAAAAATGTAAATAATTCTTAAATATCAGCAGCACAATAGTAACGCCATCCAAATAGAAGTTATACAATATTTGGCATAAGATGAGCCAGAGGCTTGCTATGTTTTTTTTAACATTTCATGTACTCTCCAATCTGTGTGTCTGGGAGAGTTGATATAAATACAAAAAACGGTATGGTGTATTCAGCATGACACATCTCTCTGCCATTTGCCATAGCAATGATCCACTAGATATACCTTAACTTGGCAGAATGTGTTTTTTTTTTAATATGAAAACAATCTTCAAAATCACTTAACCCTTATAGCCCAAGAATATCTAGAAAAACTAAACGTGCGTTCGAAAACTGAGACAAGATCTAAAAATTCATAAAAAAAAAGGTTTTTAAATTAAAAAATAATAGCCATAGATTTTTTTATTTCTGACGTATCTCCGCCAATATATTAACAAGATAAGGGATATTTATTATCACACATTCGCGTACATGTCACGTGAAAGGATACTTTTAGGTCTACACGCAATACTTTAAAACGCGTACTGTTATGACTTGTTAATCCGTCCTGTCCATTCCCCTCACTATGAATCGACTAAGGGAGGCATGCGCCGCGCGCATCCCTAGCGCCGGCGTATCCTAATCAAAAACCCGGAACAGCGAAGGCACACTAGCCGATAAAACACGAGAAAAAACCTCATCATCACCAAATCCCAGTGAGTACCTTATCCTTTCATTAAAGTCGTTAACACCCAACAAGAAAGAAATCTAATTAATAAAAACAAATCAGTTCAATTTATAACACGTAAATAGATTTTTCTAGAAATGTCTGATAGCACGCTTGAACCGTAACGCAGTGATCGGTAATCCTAATTTGGTGTGTCCAATCTACCCATTGATTCATGGTCACTTAATGCATGTTATTCAATGCATCTAACGAATACTTATGGCCACAATTCGACACTCGGATATATTTTTTCTTATACGACTTTCTCTTCCAAGTATTATGTGCATGCGTACCGCAGCCAATAGCCTCTATATTCTCACCACAGAATGCGCAATTGTAAACAGATTTACGTTTTGAAATGTCAAATTGTAAGTGCTGTGATCAGAAAGCGCACTTACATCTATAATTATATATTCGTAGAACCGAGGTCGGATATTAAAGAATTTTCTTCTTTATAAACGAGGTTTATAGAAGAAGAAGAAGAAACTATCATATTTTTGTGTCGTAGTTGTATCAATAAACGCTAAAGGATTAAAAAATGAATTAATAGAATAAAAGAAGAATGAATAAACTTACGAAAATAAAAAATAAATTGCTTCACATTCATCCGCTTGTTTTCTACTAGATTGTCCTCAGTAGCGTTCATTCCATAAATGCCTGAAAGCATTGCATGACCTTACGATAAATAAGTCTGGTAGTCACGCCAAACGGCGTAACCCCAGAGCATTAAAATTAATAAAAATGTAAACGCACTCAATCCCCAACGCCATCTGGCGTACTTCATTCACTTACTACTTAACGTTCTCGCATTTAAAACACAAACATCGCATCGCATCCTTTTCTTTATAATTGCATATAATTATTTCTTACTCGCTATACACATCGGAAATCCTTACTTATACCATACTGCACATATGCACTCAAATACACATACAGTGAATGATTTTGTGAAGTGCCCGAATACCGCTGCCTACGGTAAGTACTTTTGAACTGTCTCAAATATCGCGAAATCTTAACTTTATTATAAATCATCCCGCCTACGAGGGTGCATTTTGTGCAACGGCATAAGTCAATAACTTATCCCGGCCCGCGTATCTGGAATAAACTCCTTTAATTTAAACAAAAAAAGGAACCCTTTATATTCGTATCTATTCTATTTTCATGCCACCTATTTTCCATATGAATGTAATATAATATTTATTATTATTATATATAATATTCAAATTCATTATGTGAATCTGCCTACCCTGTCTAAATACTCTATGCACGCCACTGGATGTCCTCACATACTTTTCTTAATTCCATGCCAATAAACCGAATCCTAGCTACACCAAATACTTTGCTTAAAAAAAGCAATAAACCATTGTTTTTTTAACATAATAAATAAATAATTATATATTGATGGCCAGGATAGACCTTCACACTAAATCGTGCAAGAACGTTGCACATCTTACAAGATTTTTCTGAATAACATCCATAGTACAAAACTGCTTTTAATATACCCGATTGCCCGAACTGGAACATGACCACAGCACACAAATGTAAATCTTAGTAGTCCCTCGCTTGGGTCTATCGCATTTAGGGTTCAGCTTTTCTACGTCTAGATACTCACATACCTAGAGACCTTCCGTTATGTGACGACGGAGACTCAATAGATCATAGTCCTTTGGTGGTCGCTGTCATTCTTGGACTACACTGTAGTTATCATCAGGCGCATTGTAGTTGCTTTAACTTCTTCTTCTTTTTAAGGTGCCTTTCCACTGCTGGAGGTTGGCCGTCAGCTCAGCGAACTTCTCACCTCTCTGTTTTGAGCCAAGCGAAACTGTTGTTCGACGCTAGCAATATTTGCCCACTCCCTGCGATTTCTTTCTCCTTCCAGCGCGTCGCTTTCCGTCTATTTTGCCCATCATTATTAACTGCAGGAGTTGATATTTTTCATGTCGTAAGACGTGACCAAGATACGCGATCTTCCTCCTCTTGACGGTTTGCAACAACCCACGGTTCCTGCTAACGCGCTGGAGTGGCCTAACATCGCTTTAACTAGTCAGTGCGAAAAAATGCTTTATTGAGCTCGTATGTTGCTTCAATGTTGGCCGTGCGTATCGTACTGAATTAACCTTCCATATATTTCTTAATTCAATGAACACTACACGTGACAATACAGGACAAACCACAAATAAGCGGCGGCAATTCAACGCCCAAACAACACAAAGGGGTAATATAATAAACACGAACGCAACATAAGTAATACGATCTAATGGCGAACGCTTACTGTAATAACAGAGGCTGTTATGGCGTAATTTGACGGTAATCACCGTAGAAATATGGGAAATAATCGTACCTCGTTGTCAAATATAACTGAGGACGTTTTATGTTGTTTGTTTATTATAGCCAAACCACTAAATAGAATAATGGGCATATTGTATAAGGCCCCGGTCAGGCCTAGCATGGAATACCATTCGCATGTCTGGGACGGTTCTACCCAGTACTTACTTGATGCCCTGGTTAGGTTGCAACCATAGATGGGCAAAATGTAATCAGATTAATGAAAATGATTAAGGATTACATTTTATGTTTTTTACCATTAATATGACTGCATTTTGCTCATTTATGTTTTAAACACTACAGAATCCCAGATTGCATACACATTTATGATTTCTTAATGTTTTAAATGGATTTAATCATGATTACAGAGCAAGAAAATTCAAATTACGACTACATTTTGTAATCGTTGATCATTAATCATATTACATTTTTCCCATATCTGGTTGCAACACGGCCTCTAGTGGTTTTCTGATGAAATGGCCATGATGGAATATGAGAATGTAGCCCCTAAGAATACTTTCTTCTTTCCTATTATCTCTTTTTTATTTCTTTTCGGGAGTCGAAGCTCCTCGAGTCCGTTGGCTTTACCCTAGTTTCCCTACACGTAACTCCTGGGTGGTGCTAAACGAGCAGCAGCGCGGTGGTAGGGGGTCGGTGCCCGTCTGGAGCGCGACCACAGTACATTGGTGTAAAGGCCGTCATAGTGACCAGTTTCGGCTTGTCGCGTTTCGGGATCAGCTTGTGCATATCCGGTAGCTCATATACCTAGAGACCTTCAGTCGCGGTATATGTGGGCCGACATGACGATGTAGACTATCAATGAATTTTCATCCTTTGATAGTCGCTTTCGTTTTTGGACTACACTGCACTTACCATCAGGAACTCTGTAGTCACTATGTCGAGCCAGGGTAAAAAAAAAACTCTCCATTGTGCAACCGGTAAGAGACTGCGAGGCAAGCGGCTATACGTCGATGCTCGATGCTCTGCATTTTCGTCGTCGTCGCTCTACGATCAGTTTTGGACTACATTGTACTTACCATTAAAGGCACTGCAGTACCTTTGTCGAGACAATGTAAAAAAAATCGGATCAAAGGCAGTGTAAAATTATGGGTGGGGCCCTTCACGAAAACCATCGCTGCAGACTTCCTCTGTGGCTTTAAGCTGGTGGAGGGTCCATTTTCGCCATGTTTATATGTTTTTTGTATTTTCTTTTGTTTCTGTGTACTGTATATAAATTATTAGTTTTATGTAAATTATAGCGAAATAAATACATTTCATTTTTCAAAATACCAACAAATATCCAGAAATTTACATGCAGCAACACAAACAACACACAGAAACAAAAGAAAACACAAAAACATATAAACAATCCAAATCGAATGTAATATCCGAACAAAGTCCATGGTTTCTAGGCACGAATTTTTATGGATTAAAACCAAATGCCGGCCGTAAACACTTTCACGGTACAAAGCCTCTAGCGCTAAAATAGGCAGTTCTGATAAGGTACATAAAAATACTGACGTTGAAGCGAAACCCTTGACGCGGTAGTGCGACAGATGTTCGAGAGGGCTCGTGTGGAGGGCCCTCCGCAACTGTGGCGGCACTCCGGCCCTTATATGCTCATTAACATGGGATGAGCGATCGCGTGGAGAGGTTTTAAAAAAGGGCGCTTAGGGCCGACACGGTAGCTGTGGTTGCGGTGTCGAAAAATCATTGAAATTTCTTAACTTAGGGGTGCTCAGAGTTGAACTGCTGCCTAATTGTTAGACTACAAGCGATTCACTCGGTAGACGTAGATTAGAAGACACCGCAAGTATGTGTGGTACAGGACTGTTATGTAGATTGATAGAGCTTATCATAGAGTAGCACCGAGGTGGTAGGGCGCCGGTGCCCGTCTGGATCGCGACCACAGTACATGGGTGTAAAGCCCGTCATAGTGACCAGTTTCGGCTTGTCGCGTTTCGGGATCAGCTTGTGTATATCCAGTAGCTCATATACCTAGAGACCTTCAATCGTGGTATATGTGGGCCAACATGACGATGTAGACTATCAATGGATTTTCATCCTTTGATAGTCGCTTTCGTTTTTGGACTACACTGTACTTACCCTCAGGTACACTGTAGTCACTATGTCGAGCCAGTGTAAAAAAAAGTAGCTAGGTCACGTGAGGGTGTCTCCTGCCCGGCTTAGGAGGAGGTAATGCATAAGTGTCCTGTGCGCTTTGTTTCTTCACACTCATGTCTCCACGACATAGAGCCTAACAGGCCGAGTCGTTGGAGGAATATGGATCGACAGTCCCGGCTAGCATCGATTTGAGGGGCACTCCGGGGTTACCGCCTTTATGGCAGTTCTGATGTTCCATAAGTTCTCCCGGGCTAGAAAAAACAATGCGTAGGTAAGTCACAAGTGTAAGTCGCTGCTCTAAAAAGGTATTGTTTTTTTATAAAATGACGGTTATAATAGTTATTAAAATCATCTTTTGCTTGAGAGTAGGGTTATTTAAACTTAAAAAGTTACAAGAAGCTTATTCAAGCACTCTAAATTAGCTTAAATGAAGATAATGCAATCAACAAGCAAAAATTATGAATCGACTGATAATAAAATTAATAAAATCCCTTAAAGGGTTGTAGTGTGGCAGTATATTATTATTATTATTTAGTAAAACCCATCCTGCACTAGAGAAGTCAGGGGCAATGATTTTCTCAGAACATAAAAATATCGTTACTTATGTCCAATTTCAGAGAGGTTCTTTAAATTTTAATACACTTTTAAATACAATTTTAAATTAATTTTTGGTTTATTTATCTACTACTGCATATAAATTTAAGGAATGTTTTTGTAGCTCCGAAAAATGTACCCAATTTGACGTTAACGGGTTGTCCCAAACAAAATGCTTTTCTCCTGGGAAGGTTTTAGAATTGCACCGGGTAAAAAGGGTGAGAACTCGAGGTACTTAGCCAGCGAGGTGTGGGTTGATAGACGATACAAGGACACTCTGTGGGTACGCCTCAACTTGGGCGCCAACCAAGAAAAAGAATCTAATGAGGATCTACTAGCATTTAAGAAGTGACCACCTCCCTGAGAAGAAAAGCCGAAAGAAACTCAAGACTACGTCGGAGTGTAAACGGGGGTGTTTCCTTATACCTAACGTAGAAGAAATCACAGACAAAAGCTTGTAAATAAATAAATTCGCGACGGTTCCACAGAAAATGAGATTACTTCTCATTTAACAAAGAATGTCTTGATACGAGAATAATTCGTCCGCATCCCGATTTGCAATCGGCTCCTCGGGGCGGTAAGTGAATTAAGATTAATAGTTCTGAGGGGATGCAGTTGGGGTGACTTTTACAGCTTTGTTTAAATGTTGAAGATGAGAGACGATTGAATTTTTTTTAACTTTAATTTCTTAGACGTGGCTTAGATCCCAAAAGAAACCGAAACAAGTTATTATGACATTGTCTATTGCTAAGCAGCACCTTATTCCATTCTCTCCCTTCCATAAAAGAACGACGCGCTTGGGTTTACAAACTCACGACTTTACACCAGCTTAAGATCGCTTAGCATTCCATGGAATGGGCTATGTAGGGCATCTGTTTGAAGAATAAAGTATGAAATTAAGTTATCCGACAAAGAATGAAAGTTGTCGACATTCCTCATAGCCTTAGAAGGAACACTGGGCAGACAAATATATGACAAAGAGGTGATGATTGCTGGAGCAGACGGATTGTTGAGTGGACACTACGATTAGGCAAGCATAGCATTGGAGCCCGCGAGCAAGGCAATGAGACGGGGGCTACTTCGAAAGGATTGGATGAGAAGAGCTGAAGACCGGGCTCAGTGACGCTTGTTAGTAGAGGCCTTTATCCAGGAGTGGACTAGGATGAGCTGATGATGTTGACTTTACGGTAACTCATATCCCGGCTAGGACTAAGAAAAGCGAAGGAGTCGAAGCTGCTCGCGTCCGTAGGCTTTACCCTAGTTTCCCTACACGTGGCTCCTGGGTGGTGCTAAACGAGCAGCAGCGAGGTGGTAGGGCGTCGGTGCCCGTCTGGATCACGACCACAGTACATAGGTGTAAAGCCCGTCATAGTGACTAGTTTCGGCTTGTCGCGTTTCGGTATCAGCTTGTGTATATCCAGTAGCTCATATACCTAGAGACCTTCAGTCGTGGTATATGTGGGCCGACATGACGATGTAGACTATCAATGGATTTTCATCCTTTGATAGTCGCTTTCGTTTTTGGACTACACTGTACTTACCATCAGGTACTCTGTAGTCACTATGTCGAGCCAGTGAAAAAAAAAAATGCTCTCTTAACACTTACTTTTGCCAAGACGATAATTTGTCTATTGTCTCCCGACGAGTGTGTTCCCACCGTGCTATAACATTGAGTCCTTTAAACATAGCAGGAAGATGTTCTAGCATTCCGGCGACTATCGATATCTTTTTAATTGCACTTGACAGTCCTAGCCGGCCAGCCATAAGAGACCCTAGACTTGAGTATTTGATATTAATTTTAACTTGTTAACTTTACGCGTTCCTATGAAAAAGTGTATTGAAATACAATCAGACGGACAGCAAAGTGATCACATAAAGGCTTCATTTTTCCTTTTGGGGTACATACAGAACACTAAAAGCCGCTGCCACCAGTTTGTTATATCCGCATGAAAAAATTCGCTTCTATATTCACCATGTTACCAACTATAGATGGGCAAATTGTAATCAAATTAATGGAAATGATTACGATTACATTTTACGTTTTTTATCATTTTTTATGGCTGTGTTTTGCTTATTTATGTTTGAAACACAACAAAATCCCAGATTGTATACACATTTACGATTTCTTATTTTTTTTAATGGATTTAATCATGATTACAGAGCAAGAAAATTAAAATTACGACTACATTTTGTAATCGTTTATCATTAATCAGATTACATTTTGCCCATCTCTGTTACCAACTCAGGAGTGGAATATGCTTTCTACAACCATTTTTATGAACATTTTATGAAATGAATGATTAAACATTTCTTAGGCGGATGCGGTATATTATCGTAATAACTTCTCCTTCCATCAGGTGGAATTGAAATCAAGCATCCTCCTGTAAACGATATAAAAAAGCAGTTTCGCAAGCGGAGCAAGGACCGACCTATCAACCAGTACACACACACACACGGCGGCGCCGAAGAAGGATAGTTCAGTCAACTGCTGCTAACCGGTGCGTTTTCGCACCGAGGCGCAGTTCTACTCCGACGCAGCCTTGAGTTTCTTTCGGCGTTTCTTCTCACGGTAGTCACTTCCGAAACGCTGGTAGATCACCCGTTGGGTTAATACTTTATTTGGCTGGCGGTCCAAGTCGAGGTTCGTACCCACAGGGGTGCCCTTGCATTGCCACCCAACCCAAAATTTCGGCTGGCTGAGCACCTTCTGTGCTCGCCCCCTAAGCCCGGTTGAGCTGAAAATGCCTTTCCCGGCAATCAGTAGTTAGTCCACTTAAAAAAAAAGCGGAGCAAGGTGTAATAGGTGAGATAGGCTAGAAGAGGCGCGCCTCACGTTACAGGCGTCGTAAAGCGCTGCGCGTCGTTCGCCCGCGTTGCCTGCCCCTGACAAATGTGTACGCCTGGATTTATATCAGGGCTGTCAAATGCACTCGATTAATTATTATAATTCGGCACATTTCAAATTTTTTTTTACACTGGCTTGACTTAATGACTAGGTTGCACCTGTTGGAAAGCACAGTGTAGTCCAAGAATGATAGCAACTATCAAAGGATGTAATTGCAATGACATTTGCCATCGCTATGACATTAACACGACGGAAGGTTTCTAGGTACATGAACAACTAGAAGTATACAAACTAATCCCGAAACCCAGGCCGAAGCGAGGTTATTTATAGACGAACGCTTGATCTCAATGACACCTGGTGGAAAGTGAGGATGAGTTCGACGATGAAACGCGTTCGCCCAGCAAATGCCTATTCACTCTTCTCTTAAAGACTCCCAGGTCATAAGATCGCGGAAATATGGCCACTGGAAGCATATTCCAATCATCAGCCGTTCGCATGATGAATGTAGAAGCGAATCTTCTCGTGCAGATATAAGGAACATCCACTACATACGGATGGTATCCAACACAATTTCTAGTGGTTTTATGATGTAATGAGGCTGGTTGAATCAAAGAATGCAGTTCCTGAGAACACTCTCCACCGTGCAACCGGTAAAAGACAGTTCGAGCAATAGCCCTACCTCCTCAAAATGATGAAAAAAGAAAATGTAAAATTATGAATTTCAAAGTCAGCAGCATCGGTTAATTTTAACGGCAGCCCTGCCTACTCTGAAACACATAGTCTCATGCAACGGTTATGATATATGGCATTACTCAGAAATAGTTTCACTGCACGCTTTATTTATTTTACGAGTTGCACTGACTTTTACGAGCCTGGGGACAATGCTGTCCCCTTGATTGATTTTACGGAGATAGTCCTTTAGTTTCAGTCTCGTCTTTAATGACGTGAAATCATTCGTGAAAGGATATCTGACCTTTCCTTTTGGAATATCAAGGATGATATTCTTAGATTTTTTTTTAGTTATAGACTGTGTTAACAACTTTTTCAACACAAGAGTGCAGAAAAAAAACGAACAGAGAAGGTACATTGGCTCTGAATAAAGAAAAGAAGTTATTTAATTAACAGCAGCCAAACAAAAGTAACGACATAATAAACATAAAAAACACATGAAAAACAGAAACAAAGAAACAATACAGAAAAAAGTCTAGGCCGCCGCCAATAAGGGTCCTGTCTCAGCTTGCGATACAGAGCACTAGACTCTGCAGCGCTGGTATTCTGACAGGCCCTTGCGGACGGCATAGCCCCTACACCGGGACAGCCCTACATATACAGTTATAAAAATTATTTACGACCTTGTTACATAATTAAAATAATGAAAATAAAACCAATCAACAAAAAAAAAACAACAAAATATTAGGTCCTTACATATGAAACTGGCGTTTTTCGTACTGGCCACTTTAATCACAAATTTCTCCTCTTTGGTAAGGAATTCCAAATTCAAATTTGTACAGCTATAGACTCATGTATTTGTGCTTCGATGATCGTCATTCATTTGTTTTTTTCTTCTGTTTTTTTCTGTTTGCGTCACTCATTTTACAAAATGGAAAACTTAAAATATCGCATTATTTACGAGTACGAGTTCCGCCGTGGCACTAGTACTGCGGAAACAACTCGAAGGGTGAATGATGTGTATAGCGGTCGTGTTGCAAAAGAAAACACAGTTCGTTTTTGGTTACAACGTTTTCGTTCTGGAAATTTCGACCTGCAGAACAAGCCCCGTGGACGGCCTGAGACTCAAGTTGATAATGAAGAGTTGAAGGCTATTGTGGAAGCGGATCCATCGCAAACCACGTCCGAGTTAGCTGCAGGCTGCGATGTTAGTGATAAAACTGTTTTAATTCACTTGAAGCAAATTGGGAAGATTAAAAAGCTTGAAAGGTGGGTACCTCACGAATTGACTGAAGCAAACCGGCAAACGCGCGTCGACTGCTGCGTTACATTACTAAACCGGCACAATAATGAAGGTATTTTAAACCGAATCATTACCTGTGATGAAAAATGGGTTCTTTACGATAATCGGAAGCGCTCAGCGCAATGGTTGGATCCTGGCCAGCCAGCCAAATCCTGCCCCAAGCGAAAATTAACCCCAAAAAAGTTACTTGTAAGCGTTTGGTGGACTAGTGCCGGTATTGTTCATTACAGTTTTCTCAAATCTGGCCAGACTATTACGGCTGATGTCTATTGTCAGCAATTGCAAACCATGATGGAAAAGCTAGCGGCTAAACAACCTAGGCTGGTCAATCGCTCCACGCCACTGCTGCTTCACGACAACGCTAGACCACACACTGCGCAACAGACGGCTACTAAATTAGAAGAGCTTCAATTGGAAAGTCTAAGACATCCTCCGTACTCCCCGGACCTTGCTCCAACAGATTACCATTTTTTTCGAAATTTGGATAACTTCTTGCAAGGGAAAAAAATTCAACTCCGATGGGGCAGTCCAAATCGCCTTCAAAGATTTTATTGATTCCCGTCCGACTGGTTTTTTTAGTAAATGGATCAATGAACTACCTATGAGATGGCGAAAGTGCATAGAAAATAATGGTTCATACTTTGATTAATTAAATATATTATATTAAAAAATATTCGACTTTTTGTTCCTCCCATACAAAACGCCAATTTCATATGTAAGGACCTAATATATATGTATACATATTAAATGAGCCCACCACATCGTGAAAAAAAAACTGATCCACAAGCACCTATGCATTCCATTTAATATTATAGATAAAAAAAAATATTAAGCTTAACTTTAAAAGCTGCCCAAAACTATGAGAATCTTGGATTTGTGGCGCTAAAGATGTAATTAAGGTGTGAGCAGGAAATAAATAATAATAACAAAAATATTTAATATATCTCCATGCTATATGCATTTCGGGGTGAGCAGAGATATTAGTGGTTGTATCCACTATAGGAATGCGCTGCGACGCGAATGGTCATAGATTCGAATACCGCCACGTAAATCTGGAGTTTTCCAGATTAAGTGGAAATTTATGGCCGAAATTAATAACCTATCCAATTCCCTATTTTAGATTTGTTACTATAGCAACTATAGTACATCTCTTTTCGTATACACAGGTTTGAAAGGGAGAGGTATATCTATCGATCTACGAATTAAATATAGATAGATTATTAATTTCGGCAGTTAGGCAACAGGGAAGTAACACAAAGTGAGGAAGCCCACACGGCATCTAATGAAAATGTCATGTGCAAGTAAGTGCCTAAGAACGGTGATTAGTTGCGCTACTGGTCACGTTGGGCACGACATATAAGCGCAAAGTAGATACAATCACTGATGTATCTGTGCTCACCCCGAAAGAGACATATCGTGTTGATATATAATTATTATTGTTATATTGATACAATTTTATCAATTTTTTTCATAAACAGCGATGATATTTTGTTACAAAACGTGTCAAGCGCAAACACTGTTATCTCCTTTTGGGAGTAACCATTTGTAATTTGTTCTGCGGACACAGTGCAATGACATAAGTATGTCAACTTTACAAGGGAAAGTTGTATTGCTAAGCCATATGAGGCGTCAAAACCCGCTGAAACAATTTTTCGTACAAAATTACTTAATAGCCCTAATAGTAATTTGAAATGTTTTTATCAAAGAAAATATTATATATAAATATTTTCTTTTTTACTTCTTCGCTCTAGAATAATAATTTAAATACCTTATAAGAATGTGATTGTTAAGTCAAAGATTAATTATAAGTTTTTATAAATTTATGGGATTTGATAAAAATATGTTACAGGGGTTTTGAAATTAGACTCCTCATATATCAATCTGTAAAACTTACGAAATCACTTATTAACACATTCGTCGTCCAGCGCGATTCGTTTGTTTCCTCCGGTGCTCAAATCCGCGTAAACAAATGTTTTTTCCTCAATTTTGTATTTATTTTTTAATTAGTTTTACAAATTAGATTAGTGTTTTCTTTTTGTTACTGTTCCTGTCTGTGTGTTGGTCGTATTATCATTTTTCTTTCTTCCGGTGTAAGTAGTTTGATTTTTTTTATTTTTAAATATAGTTGCATTTGTAATGTATCTTGTTCATGTGTTATAAATTTTTGTATGTGTTAATTTAGACTATGTAAGTGTTCTTACAAATAAATAAATATGCGGGCATATAAAGAATATAACTCGAATAT
The DNA here is from genome assembly GCA_036320925.1 of Automeris io. Taxonomy (NCBI): domain Eukaryota; kingdom Metazoa; phylum Arthropoda; class Insecta; order Lepidoptera; family Saturniidae; genus Automeris; species Automeris io. The sequence continues at coordinate 2,156,524 of JAUDJH010000008.1, forward strand.
AATGATTATTTTGTAATATCTTATATCTTCTGTTTATCGCATAAAATATTGTTTTTGATCTTAAATGTGTTTAGAGAGTTTTGACGAAAAACATACTACATAGCAGACATGGGCAAAATGTAATCTGATTAATGATTCACGATTACAAAATGTAGTAGTAATTTTAATTTTCTTGCTCTGTAATCTTGGTTAAATCTATTTAAAACATTGAGAAGTCATAAATATGAATGCAATCTAGGATTCCGTAGTGTTTAAAACATAGATGAGGAAAATGCAGGTATATTAATGGTAAAAAACGCAAAATGTAATAGTAATCATTTTTATTAATCTGATTACATTTTGCCCATCTATGCTACATAGTATAACAGAATATGTTATCCTATATAAACCATATAACTTACTAAAAGGTAAAACTGTAAAATTTTTACTATATATTTTAATGTTGTACATACTATATTTACATATAAGTTTTTACAGTGCTTTACGCCACTGCTGACGACACCCTTGCGGTTCTTTAACGCCTTCTCCCACACATTTAACTTGTGGAATGTTTTCCACGCGCAGTATTTCTACAGGATTACGGCATAGAGCTCTGGACAAAAGAAGTAAATACTTTTTTTTGGTCGGTTGCGCAATAATAACGACACTTACCACCAGTTGAAAAAAAAATTGAAAACTTACACCACTAGTTATATTTGCACTACATAGAAGCAATGGCGTAATCATAAATCAATGTTCGAGCAAAAACAATGGAATGGCGGCGACAATGGGATCGACTGCGAGAGACGGTTTGTTACAATGAATCGTTGTACCCTCCCTTCCCTGGTTCATGCAGCGGACCTATCAAACACTAGCCTTTACCTGTGTCTTTACTTACATGATGTATTATCTAACAGTGGACCCAACTTCGGCATATGTGATTTACCAATATATTTTCATGAATACGCAGAAAGGAACGCAGTTTAAGTTTCATGTTACAATAATAGAGAAGCCCAACAGCAAATATCACTAATAAGCTATGACGAATATAGTAGAAATAACTATTATTGAATTTTAAATATTATTGTGAACACTATTAACAATTTATAATCTGTAATAATTATATTCTGAGTTGGCAACTATATAAAGTGACAGAATGAATACGGAATTTCGACAGGAAGTTTTAAAGGCGGCGGCTTAAGTAAAATTATAGTGGAAAGAAGATGTTGATATTATGTATCAATATTTTGTAAATTAATAACAAATAATTACGAGGTCAAGGGTTGATACAATGAACCGAACAAGTGTCCATCGATTTAGTACCAGGCCAAAAGAGAACCAAAATAAAAGAGTTGTTGTATGACGCGTGGTACCAGATAAGTTTTAGAGTTACATTATACTAATATATTATTTTATACCTGTAATATTCACTAAAATTGTTTTTCATAGTTATAGCGCTGGTCTTCTATCTCACCTTGTGAGAGAGGTTCTCTAAATCCTCCTTTTGCTGTGTCGTTGAACTTTGGTACGGTCTTCCGGCGAGCATGTTCCCACCATCTGATATTGAGCCCTTTAAACGAAGCGGGAAAAGATATTTGTTCAGGCCGGTAAGATCACTGCGATTATTGTTTATTTCCCTTTACTGTTCATAGTTGCAATTGTTTTTTGAACTGGACCATACTAGCCATGAGACGATGAGGATACTATGCCGAATCAGGATTTAAAAGAAGAGAGATGAAGACCTGGATAATGATGGACTTCATCCATTAAACACACCCCTGTTCCCTGTTCTTTAAAAGCGCTCCGTAATTATTTGTGGTCAAGTGGAAGATCTGTGTTTGTAAGTAGAAACGCAAACAGTCATAGGTTCGAATCACAGCACGTACCTCTGGATTTCTCCAGACTAACTATGAAATTAGGCATTACATGCTCGACGGCAACGAAAAACGTTGCGACGAAACCAGTATGCCATCTAATAAGAATTTCATGGCTAAACGCCCTGAGAACGGCTATCAGTTTTGCTACTGATCACGTTGGATATGATGTGTAACATAATGAGCAACTGCCACTAGTATTTCTCTACTCATTCTAAAAGAAATAAAGCATGACGATATATTATTAGTAAAAGGCCCTCAAATCAAAATCGTTTACTTTTATTAAGGGTACATATAAATTTCTAGGTTTCTTAAATCTACTGGATTTAAATAAAATATTTCAATTAACTTTATCATTCTTCAACAACTGACTCCTCAACCAACACACGCCCCCTTTTTGAGTCATACATTGGATTCCTGAATGCTGTACGACTAGTACCAAGCACCACTGAATCTCTCCTAGTCAAAGAAACGACGCTGTCACTTCTATTCTGGAACCTTGAAAACATGCCTCGTGTTGTATTCAAATTCGGCAACTCAATCTTTGGCATTCCATAATAATACACGTAGACTGCCCCCATAACTAATACCACAGCAAAGAACACGGACACGAAGATTTTACCACCGAGACCGGCTTTGGAAAGCGGACCGCCACTGATTTTCGCTGCATTCAAACTGTAGAAACCGTTTCTCTCCAAAACATAGTTGACGGAAGTGATCACTTCAGCACTAGTTCCAGTGTATTCCTCTACATCCACAACTATTAGCTGAAGAGTGTGGGAATTAGGAACAGGGGTGAAGCCAAAATGATACACAACAGATCCGTTGTAACTGTTAAGGGTGTCATCTAACAGTTCTTTAAATGCACTGTTTAAGGCAACGGTTTTGTCAAATTCTATGTATCCCCCACAGACATTACAGCAGAACCCTAAAGGTTTAATCGGGGTCACACAAGTTGGTTTCGGGCAATATTTGTTAGAGCAGTCGATTTCTAAAGGATTCTTCTGACAGGGACATCCAAACCTTTGTTCGCATACAGGTTCTTTGATTTTTATACCCGTTGTCAAGAAATCATTAAGAACAAAAGATTGCTGGCCCTCACTACTATATCTCACAAATTCTCTAAACTCCGGTTCAGTGTAAACGTTGTTATTAATCACCAAGCTTTTGATGTGTTGATCAGCATTTGGCAGAATGACCGTATAACGGGTATCAGGAAATATAACAGCGTCATCATAGCAAGGAATTCTGTAAGAGTCCGGAGTAGCTTTGTTAAACCTTGCTGAACTCCATACCCCAGCACTCTGCCATTTCTGCTTCTTATCCATGTAAAAGGTGGTTCCGTTTGTGCAATTATTATCTGCAACACTTGCTCCGAGCGCTATAAGTCCATCTAAGATTATCTCACCTTCGACGGGTAGAACAAAAGCTGCGGCCTCAACTTCTGATTCTAGTTTCACAGCACTTGTAATCACTTTCGGGAATACGACGGTTTCTTTCGAACATGGGAGTTTGCCATTGTTAAAATTTTTCGGTAAGTTAAAGCTTTCGTTAGGCAACCATTTGACTATCGCCGCAGAGCTTAAGGAGAATAAAATGGCGAAAAACGATATTCGATGAACTAACATTATGTGACTCGCTCTGATGTGTGTTAACAAATGACGGGTGAAATTTGTTGGTAAGTAATCTGATACTAAATCATGTCTGGTGCCAGTTTATCTATGCACATGACACGCGTAATCAAAATTCAACCCGACGTTTGGATGCAGCGCAGTACATACATCACGTAAACGTATCAACATTTGTCAATCAAACAATGAATTTGAGCAGAATTATTGACTACATGCAATTGGTTGGTTGCATAACGTTTTCTTTGTTGTGTTATAATTCCTATCTATTAACCCCTTTCCTGCATAAAACTATCAGGGCAGCCGTGAAGATGCTAACCCTTGAGGCATCCTGCAGCTAGCTGCAAGCCGGACCTGATGATATTTATTCCTCAAACGAGCCTGCGATCAAACTATCTAGTACAGACGCCGTCTCTGGGAAGAATTGGCACATCCTCATGTCTTCTTTATCGAGCGGTGTATAGGATACGTACGCACTGCTTCTACCTTATCCTGCCAGCAGATTCCCTCAAGTCTACTTACCGATAAGTGTCAAGAATAGATGCTTTGGAAAATATGCTCCCTACTAGATGCCTGCTCCGCCGAATGACGAGGTTAGAATGTTTTTCTATCTATTGACCCTGACTACAGTTCACGTTAAAGAACTTCGTTTCAGAAATTCCGACTATACAAAAGATTATCTGTAATCCCACACGCGAGCTAGCGAGAAGAGGCGAGGATTACAGCCTCCTTGAGGCCGCAATAAAAGTCACAGCATCTGTACGTATTACGTGATACCTTATGATTTATCGAGATATAACAGTGGGCGGTTGAATACAAACCATTAATGATGGTCGGAGGGTGGAAATTTAATAAGAAGCGGCACCGTACAGCGGAGCGTAGTTATGCAAATTTTATAGCGGGAAAAGCCTCCGTTTGGGACACACGGTTTTGCGTTTCTTTTTGTGACGCAAAGAATACAAGAGAACTGATCCATACACTACTAAGCATCTTGAACCGCTACAGTCTGAGCGTTTTCTACTTTCTGTATCAGCAACTGTCTTAAAGAGTTATATAGCCTTGATTCACCCTCTCTCTTCCACAACAGAACCAGGCGCTCGGGTTTACGATACCACAGCTGTATACTAACTTACATCTCGACTAGGACTAAGGAGTTCTCTAACTCTTACTTATGCTGAGTCGTTGGGTTGTGGAATGCTCTTCCGGCGAGCGTGTTCCCACCGCCTTATGATATGGGGTTCTTTAAACGAAGCGTAAAGAGATATTTGTGCAGGCCTGTGTACTTGCTTCAACTATCGGTAGACTTTTTACTTGTGCATAGTCGTTGTAGTTTTTGGACTGCACCTTGCTTACCGTCCTGCGTGATATGGTCACTCTGACAAGTCAGAATAAAAAAAATGCATTTTAATAAAAACTTTGCCTCGGCATTACCCACAGTCAATTTTAGCACTTAACATTGACTTCTGTCATACTGTGCTACCATCCTCAATCCTGTGCCAGTTGCATCTAGTAATGTCCCGTGTCCATTACAATATCTATGTCGATCACGTGATTTGGTTTTATTTGTAATTAGAAAACATACACATGTTTACCGTTAAAAAAGGGCATACGGTGTCCGGGCAGTAGACTTGAGGGATTCTGTTGCCCGGATGAGAGCGAGGCGGTGCACGGAGTCCGGCGCGCCGCCTGAGAAAGAGGTTTTGGAGAGGTGGATTTTTACTCCCACCCCTCCCCAGAGAGATAGCTTCAACGAGGCCTTTTGTTCCCTGGGCGTCTGGACGAATTTGGCTTCCCAGGCCCGGGTGGAGCAATCGGAAGGACACCCCGGGGGTTTTTAGTCAGTAAAAGTCTGAGGTATCGGGGTCGCTGCCCTCACAGCGTCCCTGATGGTCCTATGCAGGATTTTCCCCGCAAGATACAAAAAAAAGGCATATGGTATAGTAAGAATTAATAAGCCATCAATATTTTCTCAATATCTCAAGGTAACGGAAGCGAAAGCTTCGAACGGAAACTACTCACTAATCTAATGAATATTGTATCTGACATAACTTAAAGTTAAAATTAACTAACGAGGTTTTAAGGCAAGGCTGTGGCAGTCTATTGGTCATTTTTCAATCCACGCGTACTACCGTTTTACTCTGGAGCAGCCTTAAGTTTCTTTCGGAATTTCTTCTCAAGGTAGTTGCTTTCAAAACGCTAGTAGATCACAATTAAGTTCTCTCTCAGGCAGGCCGCTCAAGTCGAGGTCCGCGCCTACAGGAGTGCCCTTGCATTGTAACCTAACCCTTAAATGCGTTGGTTGAGCAGCTTAAATTCTCGCTCTATTCCCACGGCGAAACTGCAAAGGCATATTGTCCTCTCGAAAAGTAAACCTCTATAGATATAATAATCACAACGCCGCCATTATCAGCCCGTGTGTTTTCTCCACTAAACGTATTTCGGTGATCGTAAGAAACCCAACGATGCGCACAATATGCTCGATGAGAAGATAACAGCGGTCTATAAGTGTTTAGATTTTACGTTCTCCTTAGCTATAAAAGTACTGAGTCTTTTCGAGTACATAAAATCGAGTAGTAAAACTGCACATGTAAAAAGAAAAATATAATCAGAACTCATCACCCGTGATGTATTCTGACCCGTATTGTAAGCGATCACACCCTACTTGATGGTAAGCACGGTGCAGTCCACAAAACCGACCAAGAATATCGATAGTAAGAAAATGCTATCGATAGTAGCTGTTATAAATTGAACTGATTTTTTTATTCATTAGATTTCTTTCTTGTTGGGTGTTAACGACTTTAATGAAAGGGTCAGGTACTCACTGGGATTTGGTGGTGATGGGGTTTTTTTTTCGTGTTTTATCGGCTAATGTGCCTTCGCTGTTCCGGGTTTGAATTTTAATGCACCGGTGCTAGGGATGCGCGCGGCGCATGCCTCCCTTAGTCGATTGATAGTGAGGGGAAGGGACAGGATAGATTAACAAGTCGTAACAGTAGCTGTTATCCTGCCAAACTGCATAAAGATATCTTCCCGCTTCGTTTAAACGCTACTAAGTTCACAAATCAACGAATTACATGTCACACAGAACACTTTACTTTGATTTAGTTTCACTTCGACCGCTTTTTTTCTCTTTCCATAGACTACTATAGTCCTGCGTTTGAACTTGCCGCGTATTTATAACCAAGCAGCAAATTCCATCATTCGCATAGACCACGTTAAGCTGCAGCAACACTTCTAGAAATCGCTTTCTATTCTCCAATAGGTGACACCACTAGTGGATTTAGTTATACTACTCACCACAAGATGGCATTACAAACGGTAATTCATCTACTGGACAATAGAGGTCGATACGTATCTTATTACGTGACATTATATGACTTAATCATGTTGTTCAAGTGATTAAAATTTAACTACCAACTATATAGTCGATTCAATAAAATGTTAATTACGAGCATAATCTTTATGATCATGGATAAAGGTTTGGGCTGTTTGGTAGCTCAATAATAATCACTTTGTTTCAGTACTTAAGCGAAGTATTGTTCATAAACTTTATGTCTCAATCTACTTAGTTATATTTACTAAGTTCTGCTCGCGATTTCGTCTGCGTTACGCTATTTTTTCATTCGCCTATAATGTGATTAGTTACTGGTATGTGCTGTCTTCACTATTTTCTGCTAAGAACGCTTACTATAAGACGCAGGCTATAATATGTATATTGGACTAGCTGATCCGGCAAACGTTGTTTTGCTATAAAAGGTTTTGTAATATCTTCTAAGATGTTCATTGAAATTAAGTGATGTTAAAGACAATTTTGTTCACAATTAAATACTCTTAATCAACAACACATTTATTTGGATAAAGATTAATATTATTACGTTGATACAACTCTTAACAAATAATGCATTAATTTCGACCAAATTTAATTACCATAAAAACGGTTGTAGTGTGTTAATCTTAAAAGATAGACATATACTGTCGCAGACATTTTTTAGATCATTTTAAGAGGAATAACTCTGTCATACATATATATATATATATATATATATATATATATATATATATATATATATATATATATATTACATATATATTTTTGGTATCTTGAACCGTTTTCGCAGCGCACGCAATGGAAGCACTCAAGGATGAATAATTTTCCCCGTTTTTTTCACATTCTTCATTATTTCTTCGCTTCTAATAGTTGCATCGTGATGATATATAGCCTAAAGCCTTCCTCGATAAATAGTCTATTCAACATAAAAATAATTTTTCAATTCGAACCAGTAGTTACTGAGATTAGCGCGTTCAAACAAACAAACAAACAAACTCTTCAGCTTTATAATATTAGTATAGATTTCCCTTAGGACATTCAATTTGATTTAAATAATAATATATCGACACATTACATCTCTTACGGGGTGGGCAAAGTTACAAAAGTGGCTGAATCCACTTTGCACTTTTAATTCATGCCCAACGTGATCAGTAGCGCAGTTCATCGCCGTTCTCAGGGCACTTACACATGACATTTCAATTAGATGGCAGGAGGAATTCCTCACGATATTTTCCATCATAGGTGAGCATATCATGCTTAAAGCTGTGCTTAACCTGAAAAAAACGCAGATGTATGTGCCCGCATTCGAAACTACGACCATCCGCCTTGCCCCACATGGAAACTAGTCAATTATCCACAAAGCCACCACACTACAATAGAAAGGCAATATAAATATATTCAGCAACAAATGATAAACTGTTAAACACAAAGTGCTATTCGCAATTATTCCTAAATAGCCCGTGTTTAATGCGCTATTTAACTGAAAATAGCGCTATAGTGGATTCCGGGGCAATAAATCCTCGCAGCATGCGAAATATTAGACATACAGTGACATATATCTTCGGAAGGACGGCATAATGCAAGTACTTTTGCCCTAATGCCACGCTCTGGTTCCGAGAACTTCGTATTAAATGTATAATTGTACTTGGAAACTAGAGATTGTTAAGGATGGCCGATTTATTACATATTTATATCGATATATTTGTTGCGTGAATGCCGGCGCTGACACAAACGAGCACTCATCTGGACTTCTCTTAACCTAATGCGATAGGGAACCAACATAACTAAAGAGGCAGGGTCTAAGAACTCTTAACTCTGCTAGCAGCTGATAGTTGCGCAGTGATGTTGCCTCACTGAGCGTTTTCTACCGTTTGTATCATGGCGAGTGTTCGGAAGAGTTGTTTAACCTTCTTCCACCCTCTGCCTTCCTTAACAGAACTACGCGCGCGGGTTTGCGGAGTCACAGCTACACGGTATCTCACATCCCGGCTAGAACTAACAAGTTCTCTAACTCCTTCTTTTGCCGTGTCATTGAGCTGTGCAATGGACTTCCGGCGAGCGTGTTCCCATCATCCTATGATATGGGATCCTTTAAGCGTAACGTGAAGAGATATTTGTGCAGGCTAGCATGATCGCTGTGACTACCGATGGGTTTTTCTTACCTATCAGTAGCGTTGGCGTTTTTTGGACTGCACCATGCTTAACATCAGGTGCGGTGCAGTCACTGTGCCGTGTTAGTATAAAAAAAAAACTGACTCCTATCAACACCCTAATTCTTTCACAATGCCTTGCTGCCTCACCAGAATACATGGTAGACTAAACTTATAGCATGTAGACGTAACCCAATACGGAGTTGTCGCCCTAAGGGTCGTTAGGGTGTTACGAGACGTGCGGGGTAAGAGGATGCGCGCGCGCACGGGACGCTTGGAAGTTAGTCGACTACCGAGACCCAAGGCGGGAGTACGTGCGTGTACGTCGCAGTTCGGTGTGCCTTAAAGTGCAAATTAACAGTAAAACGCCAAATTCGTGTCTTCCTAAAACCACACCCACGACCACCGGTCATAGACTACCATTAGCACGACAGATGAAGAATAACTAGGCAGATTTTTGCACTAAGCGGTGATTTACCGCAATAAAATGTGTGATAAAACATCAGGCGAACCCCTCAACCAGTTTTCGCTCAAGAGCCGATATGGTTACCAGAGCGCGGCCGCTGCATGCTGCACAGCTACTAGGAACCACTGGTGAGAGTTCGTGGATACGAAAGAGTTTAACTAATTAATTTCAGAAATAAACACAGAGTACCCACTACACGAAATATAGAGGATTACACTACACTTGGCTGATTGACTGACTGATCAACGGCCGGACAGCGCAGTTTTTATTGAACCATAATTCAAATAAACGTTATAACAAAATGTGTTGAGTTTTCTTATAAAATGCAAAAATAAACTTTTTCCCGAAACTATTACACGATTTTCCACGTCCAGTTTTGATCCATAACGCTCCGCACAGATCTTAACTCATAACAAATATAAACAAAAACAAACGAAACAGTTCAAAAATAGATAAAATTATTAACCCTTGTCTCAACTTTGATATATTATACGAAACAGAGACGTTACTAGAATGCATTTAATTTTAAAATTCAATTATCAACTAAAATGTATTCTAAAACCTAAGCAAAAGGATTTAGTTTTCTATAGCACTCATTATAACTCCTTAATTGTAGCAACAACAGCAGTTAGTTTCGTTTGTTTTGCGATTTCGTGCTTCATTGTTTACAGAAGATTGGAGCTAAAAGTTTCATGATTAAAGTTTAATATTGTTTGTTTTCGTGACTTTAGGATGTTAATGCAGTTTTTGGTCGCCCGCTGAGCGGTACCGCGGTGATCATAACAAATCAAGTTGTCCTTAAGGGCGTTTGCACACCGGTTTAACACGTTCGTCGGCCAACAAGATTCTCTTTGTTTCTCACGGAGCCCAAATCCGCGTAAACAAGCGATCTCTTCTGGTTATGTTTTGAAAAAGAAAGTTTTGCCTCTGAGTTGTTGATATCTTCTAAGATGCCGTTTAGCTGTTCTTCCAGTAGCCCGATAACGTCCACACTATCGTTGGATAACCGTTGGTTTGTATTAATGGCTGTAGCAACTTCAAGCTGTGAAGGGTTAGCTTCGAGCATACCCACAGCACGTAACATTTCTTCGCGAATCAAATGGCGACGCGATATTATGCTAAAAACACAAATATTCTTCCTTAAAATGTTTTTTTTTTATAAATTTAACGTTTATTATTCTATATTTTTCGCACTTTTTACACAATTTCTAAAGCAGGTCACCTAGCTACCTCGTTAAAGCAAGTTAGTTCGACCTCAGTGATGATTTAAATTGGACAGTTATTCAAAATTTAACGCTAAATATCGCTTTATACAACTTTGAAGTAATTTTCATTTGTTTATGGAAGACGACCTTAATATTTATTCGCTCGGTGTAAAACTACCTTTATACAAACGATCCCTAACTCGAGAACTCCTGCATGAGTCTTGATGAATCGTCTCTCTTTGCATCAAATTCCGATTGCTCTCCGCATGGGGCGCTATAATTTTATAGATGTCTCTCGTTAGCAAACTTTGTGCATTATAAAGCGATGATCACATCGCCAAGAGAGTGTTTTATTAAATTTATTATTACACGCAAAGACTAGTTGCAGAAGCATTTTCCACTTTCACTATTATTGTGGAGGTCGTGGCTTGCTGGACAAGGAACCGGCAATCATGAGTAGCAACGCAAGTGGGTGTAGATTGAATGCAAGCGCATAGCTTTGGGTTTTTTTAGATTAAGTACAGATTTAGAAGTCATATGCTCACCGGTGAAGAAAACCTCGCGAAGAACGTGCCCTGAGAAAGGCGATCAACTGCGCTACTGGACACGTTGAGCACGATATATAAGCGAAAAGTTGGTGCAGACACTAATGTATCTCCGCTTACCTCGAAAGAGATACAACTTGATGATATACTATTACTGTAACAAAAGGCACTTGAAACAATTTTTTTGGACACGATTTATTGCTTACTTGAAAAGGTCTTTACAACTTCACCAGACGTAGAGAAGGAGCAGTAAGTGCGCTAAGCCAACGATTGATGGATTTGGGGGTAACGCATTCGCTGAATGCCGAGGAAGATGGCTCAGCCTTGCCCTTGGTTCTCGGCAGACGGGAGAAGGAAAGCCCCGGGGGTTTAATCGGTGTAAATCCGACACACCGTGGGGCGGCCCTCACAGATCCCTGAAGGTCTGTTAGGGATTTATCCCAGGTTACCAAAAAAAAGGGTGGCAACGCAAGGGCACGCTTATCGGTACGAGCCTCGACTTGGGGCGACCAGCCAGAAAAGGAACCTAACGGTGATTTACTAGCTCTTGGGAAGTAACTACCTTGAGAAGTAACGCCGAAAGAACCTCAAGATTACTTCGGAGTAGAGTGATTATATGTATAACAGAAAGTGTTTCTCACCACGGAAGTCAATATAAATGACATAGAGACGACGTAGAGTTGCCTGCCTTGCGGTCTTTTACCGGTTGCACGGTGGAGTGTTCTCAGAAACTACATTCTTTGATTCCACCAGCCCCATTCCACCACAAAACCACTAGACATCGTGTCGGATACCATCCGTATGTGGTGGATGTTCCTTATATCCGTACGAGAATTTTCGCTTCTACATTCATCATGCGAACAGCGAAGGAGTGGAATATGCTTCCAGCGGCCATATTTCCGCGATCTTATGACCTGGGAGTCCTTAAAAGAAGAGTGAATAGGCATTTGTTGAACGGACGCGGTACATCATCGGACTCATCTTCACCTTCCACCAGGTGTGATTGAGGTCAAGCGTTCGCCTATAAGTATTAAAAAAAATGAGAATATATTTATAGTCAAATTTTTATTACTAGTTTTATTAAAACTTCTCACATAGAAAGAAACATACAGCTTGACTTCTCTATTATAATAGCTTTCCCATACTAGAGAAGTAAAGATGACAACAGTACTCTACATCCGACCACACCTATTCTTGATATAGGTCAGTGCAATTCTGTAAATATTCATTTGTGTTAAATAAGTTTAAATGTGTAACTAACACAGGCGAAGTCGCAGGCAGATACTAGTGAAGAAAATAATTCTCAGAGTAAAAATGGCTAAAATACGTCCAAAAAAATTTCAACAATAGCTTCTTTCGTCGCATTAACTGATTGGTAACAAAAATCTTAACACTTCCCAGACTTCATTCAGCGCTGTCATCAGTTAAAATAAATTTGTATAGACCCGTCCATCTTCAAAATGAGTTTTGTGTGAAGGGTCCGAATGTACGGGCAGTAGGAGTGTTGCCAAACTAAAACAAAAATCTCCCTCAAGAATATTAAATATATTGGGAAATTTAAAAAACTACTATAGTTGCCAAAATCATAAATCTACTAAATTAAATCTTTGTTAAATTAGTGTTTTGTAAAAATATTCATTCGTTTCATCATCACCATTATCATATCTTGTAGAACTGACTCTTTTAAAAATTATTGAGACAAAAATTATCAGTTTAAACAATCTATTGTTTTTATTTTTATTGTAATTATAAACAGATATGAGATGTTTTCATTGGGAACTTTAACAATCAACAATTATCTGTGTTTCTCGCTCATTCCACCATTGACAACTACCAGCCCCTGATATATTCCAGTTGTGGTCCTTCTAAGTTTTTTCAGTGTTGCCAACGTAATTTATTAGTTTTCGTTAGGGTTCTCTGTCTCTTAGCATGGTTTTTATTTTGTTTAATATTTTTTGTGGCAATGTTGAATTTTTATGTTGTTGTATGTGTTCTTAAATATATTTTAAAAAAGCGTACAAGTTACCCTAGATTTATTACATTATCGCAGAGTTTCCGAAGCGTTCCTTAAATTTAAAAATTATTTTTAACATATTTAACCATAAATCGCATACAAATTTATGAATAATTCGTGTTTAATAAAAGCTAATGTTTATCCTCAATTGCTCTTGTTAATAGGTGTATATGAGGCAGTTCGCTAAACAAATGCCTTTTCACTCTTCTTTTAAAGGACCTCAGATATTTAAATTGTAGATTAACAAATGCCGGGAGCATGTGCCACTCCTTTGCTCTTTGCATATACTGGGGGCGTTATTACAAATTGATAATATGTAAATACAGCATTTTCCTCCCATTGTTCTCTTAAATTACCATATACAAACTTTCCTAAAAATTTGATTTTAAGATCCCCAAGTTTAGGGTTTAATCTCTAAAATGACAACACTGAACAAGAAACCCTCAGACTCAGAGGTACTTTAAGTTCATTATTCTAATTGCTTTCATGAGTTTCTCGAAAGGGTGTACTAGGGTACCACTTCTAGTGTCTACTAAAAATGTGGTTAATTGTTTTTGACCTTATTTTTGTCCTTTAGACCTAGAGGGCTTCTGTTATAGTATGTTTAGGTCGCTATGATATCGGAAAGAAATACTCGATAGTAAAAATAATATTAAAACATTTATGAACTCTTTCTGTGTCCTGTACTATGGATAATAAACAAATGTTAATATTTTAGAATAAATGCACATTCTATCATCATCAGCCCATCATAGTCCACTGCTGGATATTAGCCTCTCCTAATGAGTGCCACTGAGCGCAGTCTTAGGCTCTTCTCATTCAACCCTTCCGTCACCTTCGCAATCAGACAGTCACAATCACTGTCGGTCCACACATATCTACTACAGAAGGCAAATGAACAACTGGATATACACAAACTGATCCCGAAACGCGTCAGGGTGAAGCTATATCGGTCTTTATACTTGTGTACTGTGGTCACGACCAGTAGCGTTCATTCCATAGATGCATGCAAGCATTGCATGCCCCATATGATAAATAAGTCTGGAATATATTGCTTAAAGTTAAACAAAAAAAGGAACCTTTTATATTAGGTCCTTACATATGAAATTGGCGTTTTTCGTACTGGCCACTTTAATCACAAATTTCTCCTCTTTGATAAGGAATTCCAAATTCAAATTTGTACAGCTATAGACTCATGTATTTGTGCTTCGATGATCGTCATTCATTTGTTTTTTCTTCTGTTTTTTTCTGTTTGCGTCACTCATTTTACAAAATGGAAAACTTAAAATATCGCATTATTTACGAGTACGAGTTCCGCCGTGGCACTAGTGCTGCGGAAACAACTCGAAGGGTGAATGATGTGTATGGCGGTCGTGTTGCAAAAGAAAACACAGTTCGTTTTTGGTTCCAACGTTTTCGTTCTGGAAATTTCGACCTGCAGAACAAGCCCCGTGGACGGCCTGAGACTCAAGTTGATAATGAAGAGTTGAAGGCTATTGTGGAAGCGGATCCATCGCAAACCACGTCCGAGTTAGCTGCAGGCTGCGATGTTAGTGATAAAACTGTTTTAATTCACTTGAAGCAAATTGGGAAGATTAAAAAGCTTGAAAGGTGGGTACCTCACGAATTGACTGAAGCAAACCGGCAAACGCGCGTCGACTGCTGCGTTACATTACTAAACCGGCACAATAATGAAGGTATTTTAAACCGAATCATTACCTGTGATGAAAAATGGGTTCTTTACGATAATCGGAAGCGCTCAGCGCAATGGTTGGATCTTGGCCAGCCAGCCAAATCCTGCCCCAAGCGAAAATTAACCCCAAAAAAGTTACTTGTAAGCGTTTGGTGGACTAGTGCCGGTATTGTTCATTACAGTTTTCTCAAATCTGGCCAGACTATTACGGCTGATGCCTATTGTCAGCAATTGCAAACCATGATGGAAAAGCTAGCGGCTAAACAACCTAGGCTGGTCAATCGCTCCACGCCACTGCTGCTTCACGACAACGCTAGACCACACACTGCGCAACAGACGGCTACTAAATTAGAAGAGCTTCAATTGGAAAGTCTAAGACATCCTCCGTACTCCCCGGACCTTGCTCCAACAGATTACCATTTTTTTCGAAATTTGGATAACTTCTTGCAAGGGAAAAAATTCAACTCCGATGGGGCAGTCCAAATCGCCTTCAAAGATTTTATTGATTCCCGTCCAACTGGTTTTTTTAGTAAAGGGATCAATGAACTACCTATGAGATGGCAAAAGTGCATAGAAAATAATGGTTCATACTTTGATTAATTAAATATATTATATTAAAAAATATTCGACTTTTTGTTCCTCCCATACAAAACGCCAATTTCATATGTAAGGACCTTTTTTTTTTTTGTTTTCCCGGTGGAAATCCCTACGGACCGTCAGGGGAAGTGGTGAGGGCCACTTCCCCCGGTGTGTCGGACCTGCCCCGACTAAAACCACCGGGGTGCCAGCACTGCCCTCTCTTCGCCTTCGCCGAGCCTGGGAATCCGAATACTTCCGACGGCTCGGCGAGCGTTGGCCTTTGGGCAGGCCTCCTCTCGTGGAGGGGGATTTAAACCCCTCGCCTCCTCTCTGTACTGGACGGGGACGCCCTCAACGTCACCCGCCCAGCCTGTGTCAGGAGGGGAGCTCGTCGCGCTGGGAGTCCTGCGCGAACTGCTCCCTTCTCCCGAGCCGCCTTGTTCTGCGGCGGCGCCGAGGGTTGCGGGGATTGGCGATGTGCCTCTCCCTCTCCGCCGCTTCTTTCACCTTCATGACGGCCTCGCAAAAGGCCGCCATTCCTCTCCACGCGGCCTCGCTGTTGGTGACCGCACGAATTACAGCCGGCAGCGATAGGTCGTTGCCGACATGTTGGGCAAGTTCGGCCCTCTCATCAGCCCAGGCTGGGCATTCTTCTAATGCATGTTGTGCCCTCTCTACGGGGCAGCCGTCGCAGTGATTGCACATTTCCGTCGGCTCGCTCCCGGGTATCAGACTCAGGTATCTCCCGAAGCTGCCGTGCCCCGAGAGTACCTGAGTCATCCGGTACGTGAGCGAGCCATGTGCGCGTGACAACCACTGCCTAAGAGTTGGACGGACTGCCTCGATAGTCCACTTGCCGGCACTTGGATTGGCCAGCCTGGACTCCCACTCCTGTATCGCACTCTCGTTGAGGAGCGTCCTTTTCCTCCTTATTTCGGCTGGGGCCAACCGCAGGCCCTGGGCTCTCTTCTCCTCGCGCCATTGGTATAACTGTGCGAGGGTTCGTGCGTCCAGGTCCCACGGCACGGACCCGGCCAACACGCAGGCCGCCTCGCATGAAATCGTACAGTACCCCCTGATTATTCGGATTGCCATAGCTCTCTGTGGGCGTCTGAGGAGAGCTATGTTCCGGCGGTTTAGACAATCAGCCCACACGGGGGCACCGTACATCACCATCGAGCGGACGACCTGCGTGTATAAAAGTCTGCAGGCCACGCCCGGGCCTCCCACATTCGGCATAATCCTGCTCAGAGCCCCTAGTACCTTCTGGATTCTGGGCATCAGAAGGTCGAAATGGGGCCCAAAGTCCCATCGGCTGTCAAGGACCAGTCCCAGGTACTTCATGGTTCTCTCGACGCCGATACGGACACCACTCACAATTAAGTGTGAGCCGGGGGGAGGCGCTCTTCGGGGGCCATGGAAAAAGATGGCCTCCGACTTGTGGAGCGCGACTTGCAACCCCAACCGTCTTATCCTGCTAACTATCTGGGCCACTGCAGCGGTGGCCAGGATGGACGCTTCCCGGTACGTGTCACCGGTTGCCATGACCAGCGTGTCGTCCGCGTAACAGATGACCTTGACCCCTCGGAGATTAGCGCCCCTGAGGACGAAGTCGTAGCCGATGTTCCACAGGAGCGGGCCAAGGACTGACCCCTGTGGAACACCGCACGTCACCTCGTGCCTACCCCATCCCCTCATCCCAGGGTAGACAATGCTCCTCTCCGAGAGGTACGATGCAATCACGCGGCGGACGTACCCTGGCAACCGGTGATACTTCAGCGCCTCGTGGATGCATTCCCAGGGGAGGGTATTGAATGCATTGGCAATGTCTAGAGAGACCGCCAAAGCAACACCTCCCCGGGCCACTGTCTCCTGCGCTTTCGCCCGGACCTGCATGATTGCGTGGACAGTCGAGCGGTTGCGGCGGAAGCCGTACTGACTATCTGCCAGGTCCGGGCCTACCCTCTCTAGGTGAGCCGTGATGCGATCCGCAATTACCCGCTCAAAGATCTTGTTGACCTCGTCCAACAGGACAATAGGCCTGAAGGACGAGGGTGTCTCTTCCGTGCGCCCTGGCTTCCTGAGGAGGACGAGACGACCCATCCTCCACCTGCGCGGAATGGTGGCCTGCGCCAGGCAGGCATCGAATGTCCTCCTCATGCGAACTTCCAGGGCGTCAAAGGCCAACGCCCAGATACGTCCGTGGACCCCGTCTAGTCCGGGGGCAACCTTCTTCGACCTGAGCCTCTCCATCACTCTCTCCAGCTCCTCCCGAGTGACTGGTGGGGGAGGCTCAGTGTCCGTCTCCTCCGGGAAAACTACTGGAGGTTGGTGGACGCCTCTTCTAGGGAAGAGGGCCCCAACGATCTCCTCCACCTTGTGTGGTGGGAGTGCTTGGGTCTCCGGGGGAGCATATGGGTGCAGCCTGTCGCGCACGAGTTTATACGGCCTCCCCCACGGATCCCCGTCAAGCAACTCCAGGAACTCCTTTCTGGCCATCTCGATGGAGTTTGCGATGGCCACCTGCATTGCCGTCTTTTTGGCTTTATACAAGTCATAGAGGCGGTCCTCCTCTGTCGGATCGCGACGTCTCCTCCGACGATAACGGGCGTACCGGCGCCTCGACGAGACGCACTCGCTTCGCAGCTGCGCGATCTCGTCGTTCCACCAATACACCCGACGTCTGGAGGGGCGCGCTCTCACTCTGGTCATGGAGGCGTCGCAGATGCGGGTCATGGCCACCCGCAACCAGTCCGCCTCCTCCTCCACACGTACTTCGCCCTCTGGAACGGGCAGCCACGACTGCACAATCGCGGCTTCCTCTAACATCTCCGGATCCAAACTCCGGAGGCTCCACCTGGGATATTCTTCGTTTGGGGCACGGTTGGTAAAGGCCCCATCTGATCGCCAGGCGGAGACCTCGAAGCGGATGTATCTGTGATCCGAGAGTGTCTCCTCATTGACCACGACTCCCCATCCGTGCACGCGATCCGTCAGAGAAGGACTCGCGAACGTCACGTCAATAATGGAACCTCCGTTCCACCTGACGCACGTGTCTTCCGACCCGCGGTTGAGGACGCAGAGGCCCATTTCTAATGCCCACTCATTGAGTCTCTCGCCCCGTGCGTTAGTCGTCCTGCTCCCCCAAGCAGGCGACTTGGCGTTGAAATCACCGCCAATCAGCATCGGGCGAGGATGTGTCCGGGTAACAAGCGCCCCTAACCGGACGAGGAACCCCTCGAACTGGGCCTGGGTCTTACGGGGGGGTACGTAGACCGAGACCACAGTTGTCTCGCCCAGTTGGGCCGCGACAAATCCATCGCCTCTCTCCACACTCCTAAAAGAGGGGACACCTGCTGCAGGCTTCCGCACAATCATCGCCGAGTCCGTTAGATCCCCCACACAGTCAAGACTGTTAGGGGGGACAAAATACGGCTCGGCGACCAGACCGACTCCAATGCCCCACTCCACCATGCTCTGCGAGAGGAGGTTCTGAGCTCTGGTGGAGTGGTTTAGGTTCGCCTGGATGAATTTAAGGCGAGACCTATCCATCGGTGGTCATTGGAGTGGCCACGTCGTTCGGCGCTGCCTCGTGCGCCGGTTGACCGGTCTGCGGCTGTGATGGGGAGTCTCCCGTGGCAGCAGCAGCTCTGCTTCCCGCTCTCTTGATTGGCCTGACGGCCGCAGCGCAGCCTTTGGTCCCCACTTTATGATCATCTGGCTTATTGGCCAGCGCACAAACCGTGCAGTGTGGCTTCTGTGTGCACTGGCGAGCTATGTGCCCGAGTTGGCCACAGCTGAAGCACTGGCTGCTTCTGTCTACTTCCGCCCGGCAGCGGGCCCGGACATGGCCAGGCTCGAGGCACCTGAAACATCTCAGGGCCCTAGGCTGCAGGAGCTTCACCCTCACTCCGGACCACCCCACAACAACTTTGCGGCCGTCGGTCACCCTCTTGGCCGCCTCAACCGGAAGGCTGACCCAAATGGCGCCAACTCCGTTTTCGCTTTGGCGAACCTCTCCCACTCTGATGTCCCCAACGGGACATTCTCCTATGCGGGCCAGTGACTCGGCCACTTCCTCCTTTGTAATCGAGTCATCAAGTCCGGACACTCTGATGTCTGCCCGCTTGATGGCTCGGTTAATCATGACCCCAGTCTCGCCTCCGAACTTGGTCCTGAGGGCCTCAGCCAGGGCGTTCGCCCTCTCCCCACTGTCATGGCCCGGCACCTCCAGGACACGTCCTCCCGTCACGGACTTGCGTACGTTAAGATGGGGGATGCCCATGCTGTTCAAGTCGAGCTCCTCTTTGGCCCTCCTCATAACATCCGAGTAGGACAAACCCGCCTTCTGTGTGTCCTCACTCAGGAGCAGAGTGACCGCCGTCGTTTTTGGAGGGCGAAGCTGAGGCTGCCGCTTCTTCTTCGCCTTCTTCTTCTTCTTTTTTGGCTTCTTGGCAACCGGCTGACTAGGCTTGGCGCCTTGTGGGCCGCGCTTGACTTTGCCGCCCTTGCCGACCACCGTAAAGTCCCCGCCTCTGTCTTCCTCCTCTCCTTCCCAAGGATTGACCGGCTTCTTCCCCCCTTTAGCCTTGTCCTTATCCTTGCTGCCCTCTCCCTCCTTTTCAATCTTCCTCTTCTTCTTTCTCTGCTCGAGCGGGCGCTCCTCTTCAGGAGTCCGCTCCCTCTCGAGACCTTCCTCTCCCTCGGGCCAGTCCGGATCCGTCACGGCCGGGGGCCGCGGGGCTTCCCGGCCGTTCACCTTGTCTGAGGCCAGGGGCGGCCTCAAGCGCGGCTCCGGAGGAAGCAGGCTCTTGAATGGAGCCAGCCTCACGTCGAGCACCTTGCCGACGGCAAGCAGGACTTGCCGCTCGATGACATCTTCCTGGGGCGCTGGAGTCGGCTCTGGCGGGGGGACTTGTACTTCTCCTCGCCGCGCTGCGCCCTTGGCAAGCTCCGCTCTAATTTCATCAAGCTGCCTTCTTAGCTCCGCGTTCTCGGACCGCAACCTTTCCACGTCCGACTGGAGCTTAGCAGTCTCGCTGGTCACTGTTCTCTTCCGCATGACATCGAAGGCAAGGGTGAGCTCCTTCGATGCCAGCTTAAGAGATTTGACGTAGGTGCCTTTGAGATAGCCCGACGTGTCCGCTACCTTGGTGATGAGGCTCGTGTATTTTTTCACCACGTCCTCCACCTCTAGCACGGCCTGCTCCTCGCTGACCGCCAATGATGACTCTGATAAGCGAGTCGTCCTTGTTCTTGGGAGGCCGCCTCTGGCTTCTTCCAGGAGTTCTTTCTCCGCCTGGAGTTCCATGGCCTCCCTTTCCACCCGCAAGAGGTCCTCTTTGGCTTTGGCTAGACCCACATATTGGCCAGTAGTGGGCGGCCGACCTCTGCTTCTACGGGGTGCGGAAGCACCCGACCCCGCTTTCGAGGCGCCACTCGAGCAACTCCCTGAGTGCGCACTCGCATACCTCCTCTTGCGCCCAGAGGCGCTCGATGCGACCGACACCATGCTCTTGTCCGACTCGTCGCTTGAGTCGTCCGCATCCCTCTTACTTCTACCTACAGTTCGATCGTCCCGGTACTCCCTATCATGTTGTAGCTTTCCCTTAGCAATCGCACTGTTCACCTCCCTATCTTTCATCTTTTGGGTTTGTTTTTTAGTTTTTGATGACATTCCTATTTTAGTCCCACGAGTATGGGGGAAATAAACCGTCCATCCGGGCAGTGCCCCCTGTACCCGGGTAAGCCTAGCATAACCCGTCAGAGGGTTGGCCGGTACTCTGACGGGGGTCGCACTAGAGACTGACATACCCTTCAGCCATGCATCCCCTCACGGTGCGCCGCCGCTTGGGATTAGGAGTAGTTTTTTATAGAGGTTGTCCTCCTCGCGGCCCGGCCAATAAAGGCAAGACCCTCGGTCCGGGCCTGCAGCCGTGAGACATGACCACAGACGCCGCAGGCCGGGTTACGAGCTCCTTGACGTTTGCCAACAGACGCCGTACGAAGAAGACATCAACGACGAATCCTACCACAAGAATCAACAAGTAAGCACCCTAAACATTACAGGTGATCCAAGCAGATGACATCGAAGAAGATGGAGCTTCTCCGCACGACGACTGATGACCTACCCGACGGTATGGTAAGTACACGCCGGACACGTCTCCACCCCGGGGAAAGGAAATGACAGGTAAGGATTTCAGGTAAAGGAGAGCGGAGGGGAGCAACGAGAAAGGTAAGGATTAACTGGGGAAGGAGTAACGAGGCCCTTCTCACTCCTCTTCTCATTCGAGAAGAGATAGCGAGACAGGGCAGGCAAGGAAGAAGGAAAGGTAAGGTGGGAGGAGGAGGGGGCTGACTGACTGCACCGGCGAACCGATGGGCGATGGGGTCGTCACGTCCCGACGCCGGGATATGTAAGGACCTAATATTCATGTCTATTCTATATTCACGCCCTCTATCTTTCCTATGAAATCAATATAATAGTTACTATCATAATATAATATAAAAATTAATTACGCGAATTCAGCCTACCCTGTTCAAATACTCTATGCACGTCACTGGTCACGACCCAGTTCAGGTAATCACCCTATTGAATACAAAAAAGACTTGATCCCTCAGCACAACGACATGAGTTAGATCAAGTTAAAAAAATATCGAAGGCTATTACAAAAACTGTGCCATCATTTCTAATATAATCTATTTTTAGATAGGGGAAGCGTTAGAGGGAAATTCGGCAAATTGCTTTTCGTTCTCACCTCTCAATTTTCCGGACTTGATCGTTTATTGGTCGTATATACCTTTCCTAATTGGTTCGCGTGTTGGGAACTTCTAGCGAATTCAAAGATGTAACGAAACGACTAGATGAGTCAAAGGTTTGGGCGCATTTTGCAGAAATTAATACTACGAAAATATAAACATACAATTAGATGTGGTATTTTAGTGGATAATTAACCGGTTTCCACGAGCGGCAATGCTAACGGTCGTAGGTTTTAATCCTGGAAGGTAACTCTAGGTTTTTCTAGATTACGTACGGATTTACGCACCGGTGAAGGAAAATATCGTGTGGAAGCCCGCATGACATCTAATAGAAACATTTAAGTGCCCTGAGAACGGCGATCATTTTTTTTAATAATTTGATTAGACACCGTGACTGCATCATACCTGATGGTAAGCATGGTGCAGTCTAAAAAATTTCAACGACTATCGACAGGTAAGAAAAACCCATTGGTAGTCACGGCGATCATGCCGGCCTGCACTAATATCTCTTCACACTTTGCTGAAAGGACCCAATATCATAGGACGGTAGGAACACGCTCGCCTGAAAACCATTCCACAGCCCAAACTTAGTAAAAATAAGTGTTAGAGAACTTTTAAATAAATTAAATAGTCGGGATGTGAGTCACCGTATTGGTGAGACTCCGTAAGCTCCGTGACTCCGGAAGAGAAGGGTTTTTTTTTTGTATCCATGGGAAAATCCTACATTGGATCATCAGGGTCACTGTGAGGGCAGCTACCCCGGTGTGTCAGACTCCTACTGACTAAAAACCCCCGGGGTATCCCTCGAATCACTCCAGCCAGGCCTGGGAAACCAAATTCGTCCAGTCGCCCGGGGAGCGAACAACCTTATTCAGGCTTCCTCTCTGGTAGGGATGGGTATAAAGAGCCCACGCCTCCAGTACCTCTTTCATAGGCGGCGCGCTAGACACTGCGTACCGCCGCCCTCTCATCCGGGCAGCAAACTCCCTCAAATCTACTGCCCGGCCGGAAGAGAAAGGGTGGAACAAGTTTAGATAACTCTTTAGAACACTCTTGTTTACGCTATTTATAATTTTTAAACTACGTTTAAAATTATTTTTACCTTTGAATTATTTCTATGTCCTTTAAGTACGCTGCTGATTTGTCTCTTCTATTTAATCTTATTCATTTATCACAATGAGTTAATTTATCTACATACGAAAAACAATTTTAAGCAGGTTAATATTAAGTTGAAAATCGGTGTTTCGAAACAAAGTTGACTTGTATAGATTAATTGGAAAATTGTCGTGACTGGCTTCCTAATTCGAGTAGAGTCGCCATGTTGGGATTAGCGTGGCTTTTAATTGAATGTGGGAAAAGTTTTGAAGCTGGAGTCGATTTATATTTACTCTTGTTCGATAAAGATATAGGCGAAATGAAATAATGCCTTCTACATCCATGTACCACCTTAAATTATATTAAAGTAATTATTCAGAATAAGAAAAACTTACAATAAAAAAGCTAAGGCTGAGAAACAATGTAGTGATTTGAAGTAAATATATATTTCAGGATAAATAACTCAGACATCCTAACATATCGTTTGACAAGTCACCATAATTTTTAAATATACTTAGGCACCAAAAGCCTATATGAGTGTCATGAAATAACACAAAACACAACAAAACATTGACAGTACCAAGAAACAAAACGATAGTAACATAACACACAACAACACTAACAAAACCGAAAATGATAGTACGACTAACTAAAGGAAAAACAACAGTGACAAAACTCAAAACAACAGTAATAAATCGCATAATAACAGTAATTAATAGAAAAATGTAAGTACCAATACGCAAAATAACGGCAACAAAACGGGTAAAAATAACAGTAATTAACGGAAAATCAGTAGTAACAAAACGCAAAACGCATAGCAAACTTCAGCAATATTTTTCATAATGACGAACACAGTCACAAAACCTGGCACTTTATTCACGAATTTTCCCAAGTCACCTTCTTGCGAGAACTCGTTACGTCTTAGTTAAATCTCTACAGTAACCCCGCCGTGTTGAAGAGGTCATAAATTCAGGCAATCGTTCCCTCAGGCGACCGCCTTGCGAATTATTAGCATAAATACCCGCTTACCACGCTAAACGCATGGCGAGCGCCGAATGTTTGAAGCCGACGACCCTTAGTGATATTAAGGAAGGTAATATTTAAGACTGTAAGCCCTTGGAGAACCATGAGTGTTTTAAAACTTATAAATTTGTTTGAAAATAAACATAATATCCGTATTCTTACACGAAGAAGTTAAATGTTAAGTTGGCAGATTAAGCCAAACGCACATTGGGATTTTTGGCGCTTTTTTACGGGCGATGAGAAAATTTCACTAAAGTAAAACACGACGCGGTATAAAATTCGCGCGGCACGTATCATTTCACTTTATTTGTGTGAAATCTGTGATAACAAAAATCGTCTGAAAATAGTTTCGCAGTACGCAGTAATAAAATTCGCGCGATATTTTCCCTGAAGTTGAAATTGCGCAGCGCAACCTACGACTTAAGTGCCGATTCCGCAACACTGTGCTGATCAAACCATCATTTTTAAAGAAATTACCAAACTGTACGAATACGCAATATTTTTTTTTTTACACTGGTTCGACATAGTGACTACAGAGTACCTGATGGTAAGTACAGTGTAGTCCAAAAACGAAAGCGACTATCAAAGGATGAAAATCCATTGATAGTCTCCATCGTCATGTCGGCCCTCGTATACCACGACTGAAGGACTCTAGGTAGAGCTACTAGATATACACAAGCTGATCCCGAAACGCGACAAGCCGAAACTGGTCACTATGACGGGCTTTACACCCATGTACTGTGGTCGCGATCCAGACGCAATAAATGCTAGAGTTTTTCTATATTTATGGAATTACTTCTACAAAATCCTCTTAAGTTCTAATTTATAATGCGAATAGCAAAAGATTAGAGTACGCTCCTGCGTCTATTGTCAAGGAACGATCTTTGTCATCACCCAGAGTTACTATTGTAGGTGAACGAATTTTGTCTTCACCCAAAGTTAGTGCTCAACGGGTACGGCAAAACGGGACTGTGGAGAAAGAACTACAGGAGCCACAGTTCCCGTCAATGTGCAGAAGAACCTTAGGGGTTGCAGCCGGTAGAATTCTGTCATACCTCGGCCACAGATCCCGCATACAGACATGAATGAAGAAGATTTTCAACAAGTAATATAAAGATTATCAATACATTTTTTTATGATTCACAGGCGAAAGTTTGACCTTAATCATACCTCGTGGATGGTCAAGATGAGTGCGACGACGGACTGCCAAACGGACGCCCAGTAAAAGCCTATTCACTTTTCTCTTAAAGGCTCCTAAGTCATAAGATCGTGTTAATATCCTCATGCTCGCTGGAAGCACATTTAACTTCTTAGCTGTTTGCAAGACGAATTTACTAGCTACGCCCTTCGTTCGGATGGTATCCGATACGGTGTCTAGTGATTTTATGGTGAAATAGAGCTCATGCAATGTATAAAATTTATCAAACCAAATTAAAATAATATTTATGTAGTTTACCAATCACAAAGCACAGAAAAGCGGGTTGGATACCCGCAGTGTTGACAACCCTCTGGGCTCTGATTACTCAGCGATACCTAAAGCCGATCTGAGCGCTTTGAGCGGATTCCGCGAACTTAGCGACGGCCCGTTCGGCTTTCGAGGTTATTTTAATTGATATTTCCGAGTTTATGAAGTTTATTAATACCCACTGCTAGAGACTGCAATACAATAAATATTATACATGTAGGCACAGCAGAAGCCGACATCAATAATCAAAGTAACGAAGCACAATCCATTTGATTCACTTTTACTTTCCCTTAACTATCGAATTCTATTGTTAGCCCATTAATTATTGTAATGTAACAAAAGGGTCATATAAAATGAACACTGAAAACGATTACTTTGCAACACGTGCACCGAGCAACCGTTTCTGAACAAATGATATCCTTGAGCAGTGCGATCCACCTTTATATAATAGAGTTTGAATCGTGGTGTCTTACCCGTTGGTGAGTGTCACTTACAATAACTGAGTATAGCACCGTGATTCATAAGTCAGATCCGTCAAGCTGATCATCTGTTTTAACTCCTGACGTAAAAAGGGGAAAATTTTGGATCTCTGTGGATCTTTATATTTATATATATGTATATGTCTAATTGCAGATGAAGCCCTTACGTCACGTTAGCTACTCAGCTTGGAATACCAACATATAGTGGCATACTTTTCAGTCATTTATACACTATAATACTCTAAGGAATACGCGGCCGAATTATACTATTTAATTTTTCCCTCCCCCTTCCACCATAAATTGACAAAACGCCGCGCCATGTGGGTTTATACTCTTATGTGGTTAGCATACCAGCTGCTCGCATGAGGCGATTCAATGTTTTAATTTTGCTGCAAGCCGCCAAGGAATGGAATTCTCTTCCTGCGTCTGTTTTTCCAACATCAGTGAATCGGTACTCGTTGAGTGAATGCGCTTTGTCATCGGCGTCGTCATCACTCTTCATCAGATGAGATTGATGCCAAGCGCAAGCCGGTCTGTAATAAAAAAATGTATGTCTGGATCGTAGCTTCTAAATGGATAAACCAATTTTATTTAGTTTTTTTTTTGTAATTTCAGATTTTTGAACATAATTTGCTCTTTTCAGTTCTTTTTTTTTTTCGGCGTGTCCTACGTTGGTGGCCTGGGAAAGACTTTCACAACAAAACCGGGCTTGGTGGGCGAACGCAGAGGGCGCTCAGCCAGCGAAATTTATGGGTTGGGCGGCTACGCAAGGGCACCCCTGTTGGTACGGACCTCGACTTGGGCGGCCAGCCAGTTGAAAAACGAACCTAACGGTGATCTACCAGCGTTTCGGAAGCGACTACCTTGAGATCTTTTCAGTCTTCCGTAGTTCTTTAATGACCAACTTTTCACACTTGTATCTTTACCTATAATTGTAATGTTTACATTTTTATACATTAATGGTTGTAACCTTGCGCTCATATACCGCGCCCAGCGTGACCAGGGGTGCAGCTGATCACCGTTCACACAGCACTCACGCACACGACATTTCTATTAGACCCCATGTAGGTTCATCGCGATGTGTCCCTTAACAGGTGAGCATGTAGAGCCCGAATTCGTCCTTAATTTGAAAAAACCCAGATGACAGTCAACCGGAAGTGGATATTGTGTGAAAATATATTGTTATAATAAACAAGTTTAAAATTGCGTCCTTATATCTCAGCAGAATACAATAACAACTTTAATTACACAAAATCAAGTATCATGTATGATGCGAAAGTAGTTTTCTAAACCGTTATGAGTCGCGCTTGCCATCAAAGCTACTCATTTCCTACCCTATCTCGAAAAACACCTGCCTACCCCTGTTTACAGCTAAAAGGCGAATATTTTCCAGCCAATGCCTTTTTTTATACCTCACAAACGAAAATATACTCTATTACGTACAGTACAAAACAAAATTTGGAGTAGTAGATGGTGTTGTAAAAATTTATGATATTGGATCAGGTGAGGTGAACATTTCGTATTTATTCTCATTATTTTTTTCTTTACCCCTGGACCCAAACGCTTACTGGATCACAGTACAACGTTTACGTAACCTTGTTTGTTCTCAGATCTCGGGGAAATTGAAATTGTTTCCTTGGAAAATGATCGAAATTGTATTATAATGTAATTTTTCTGAATTTAGCTCATTTAATACTGCCAGTATTTGATATCGTGATTTACTGATACAATTTGCTTTTCGTTATTAAGCTTTTTTAATACTAGCTCGACAAAGTGTCATTCAGTGTTTTATGTCAGTGTCAAAAAGAACATTGTACCTGATGGAAAGTAAAGTGTAGTCCAAAAATGGCAACGACCGACAAGGGACAAATATCAATTGAAAGTCATTATCGCTATGTCGGTCCACATAGCGTCGAAAGGTCTCTAAGTATTATATATAAAACATCCAGACATACAAAACAGTCCCGAAGCGCGACAGGCCGAAGTTAGTCGCTATGACGGTCTTTGTACTTCTGTACTGTGGTCACGATCCAGTTCGCGTAATCGCCATATCATCTCACCTTGCTATGCATATATAATTTATTATATGTTAATAAAGACTTCTTGTAAAATGTAGTTTTAGAGATGATGTTCTCTGTGAAATTGTAACAAATGTAAATTGAATTAAACATTTTTATTATAATATAAAATGGTTTCGTTTTAATCAAAGATTACTATTGTTGTAAAATCAATCCTACAAAAAAAAAACAGTACTCACGTTAATTGACTTTGTAAACTTGTAAAAAATGAAAATGAAACTGTTTTTACTTTATCATTATTTTATTTCAATTAATCAAAGATTATTAATTAAATTTAGTACATACAAATAAATTACTTCGGCAGTAGACTTGAAGGAATCTGCTGCCCGGATGAGAGGGAAGTGGTTTTTTTTTTATTACATACAGGCTTGCGCTTGACCTCAATCTCACCTGCTGGAAAGTGATGATGAGGCCGACGATGGAGCGCGCTCACCCAGCAAATACCGATTCACTCGACGTTTGAAGATTCCCATGTCATAAGACGCCGGAAACACTGACGCAGGAAGCAAGTTCCACTCCTTCGCGGTACGCAGCAAAAAGGAGGAGGCAAATCGCTTAGTGCGAGTAGCAGGAATGTCAACTACAAAAGGGTCCAAACCAGCACGGCGTCTCGTCAATTTATGGTAGAAGGGGGAGGGTGGAACTAAATCATACAACTCAGCCGCACACTCTCCAGAGTATAGTCTATAGAAAACTGAAAGGCAAGCCACTTTACGCCGGTCTTCCAAACTGAGTAGTTTACGCGACGTAAGAGCCTCATCGGCAATGAGTCGCCGAGCTCGGCGATCAATTGAGTCCAAAGCAGCCAGATGGTGTTTGGCGGAACCATCCCAAAGGTGGCAGCAATACTCCACACACGACCGAACTTGCGCCTGATACAGGTTAAGAAGTTGGGTCGGCGTAAAATGCCGCCTAACCTTGAAAAGTACCCCCAGTTTCCGAGCAGCTGTTTTAGCCTTAGCTTCAATCGAACGCCCAAAGTTAAGGTCCGCAGTTAGCTCCATGCCTAGAAGCTCGAGGCTATCAGCCAATGGTACGCTAACACCCTGGAAAGTAGGAGCCAAGACAAAAGGGCTTCGTTTGGCGGAGAAGAGACAGGCCTGCGTCTTCAGCGCGTTAAACCTGACCAGGTACGCATCACCCCAATCGGATACGAAATTTAAGGCCGTATCAACACGCCGAACCATCGCCTCCCTCTCTTTGCAGATTTCGATTGAAGCAGCCTGAGGCCTGGACAAGTATCTATCAACAACAGTGCTATCATCTGCGTGGTGCACAATGTCCGATGCATCGCCTGGAAGAGAGGTTTTTGGACGGGTGGGCTTTTCTCCTTCCCCTCCCAGAGAGGTAGCCTCAACAAGGCTTCTTGTTCTCTGGGCGTCTGGATGAATTTGGCTTCCCAGGCCCAGGTGGAGCAATCAGAGGGACACCCCGGGGGTTTTTAGTCAGTAGGAGTCTGACACACCGGGGTCGCTGCCCTCACAACGTCCCTGATGGTCCTATGCAGGATTTTTCCCTGGGATTAAAAAATTTTGCTTTAAAATTTACAGTGCGTCTGCTTGCATATATGATATGAAATCAGATTCACTATGGATATTATTTTTTCGCGCAAAAAGCTGACCTGATCACGCGCCAAGTACCGCGCTCAGTGCAAAAAAGCAAATCATCATGTTATACTTGCATATTTAATACCAATCTTGACTTAAGATCTAGTAATTACCAAAAAGTTCGGTTCCTAAAATCCAAATTGAACCAAATTTTAAATCTATATACGTATTGAGTGGCCAAGCTTAACAATATAATACATTCTAATGCTTCTATGGGATGTACGCTACTGTGTGTGTGCGTTTATGTATGTCTAGCACTGTTAAATTTCATATAAGTACTTTTTGTGGCTGTGACCTAGTGGATAAGAGACTAGTTCCCAATCGCGGTAACGCGAGTATTCGTAAGTTCGAATCCGGGTACGTACCTCTGGGTTTTCCATATTACGTACGAATTTAAAAGATTGAATTTAATTGAAGGAAAACATCGTGAGGAAACTTTCAAAGTATCTAGTCAAATCTTGAGAGCGAGACTTTGGTTTTTTAAAAATACACAATTTATTATTTAAAGATTATAATAGCCGATTTTTAGGCAGTACAAATTAAAATTAACTTAACTTTAATTTGAGCCGATATAGAGGCTCCTATTCTAATGGCTGCTCCCGATATAATCCCTTGGCGTGCAGCGCTGCGCTCTTAGTAATAGGTTGGCTTTTGGTAAACAGAATCTTACTCAGCTTCGTATCTGCTGAATAAGCCCCTGCCTCAGTCCAATATGCCTGGGTGAGGAGGATGCATAATGTAGGATGGTATGAGGTAGTAAATGCGTAAAACGGAATGTATGTGAGTGAAAGGAATGAAAGATAGAAAGAGAGAAAGGATAAACGGTTTTTTTTGACGCTAGCGCTCGTAAAGATTAAGACGTAAGGAAAAGTGTATAAAAGCAAAATTAGTATAAAAAGTTAAATAAAGTGCTTTTGGTTTTTAGTTAGCGTTTGAAAGAACGTGCGCATAATAAATGTCGCATGAAATTAACTGAGCAGAGTACAATGATTAGCTGTCAAACAATGTATAACGCATCGACGCCATCTACTTTAAATACTGGTGGGATCTGCTCCACCGTCATGCAAAACCATATTGGTTTGTAGTACATGCTATGTATCAGAGATGGCGCTGTATGTAAAAATGATTATTCCCTTTTTCCTGCTTTTCTGTTGAAATTTTTCCTGAATTTTGTTTGCTATAAACCTCACAGAGCCCAAGACCTTTCCAACGAATGCAAAACCGTGGAAATCGGTTCGTGAGTTCTGGAGTTATAGCGTCAGGAAGGAAAACCAGACTTATTTTATATAATAGATTACTTTAGAAGTAATAAAAAAATGACAATAAAAATATAAACTATCGCTTACGACGTTTTTCTGACACGCGCTGAATATGTTATTAAAATAGGAATCTCGAAACAATAAGAAATTTGATCTTATGTAGCATAACAAATGGAACCCATAAATGATATTTGTCGTAAACGCCTTAGCACGCGACCAATGTGTCAATAACGTTCATAATCGCTCGTCAATTTATCGCTGTTAATGTTGAACACGAGAGCGTTGAAACGAGCCGGTGTCAAAGCATTTTCAACCTAAAGCGCTTAACATTGAACTAATGTCCGCTCTCCATCCATGTCCAGTGTGAATTGTCGAGCTAGATGCACTAACAGGACCGAGGTTACAAACATTTTTTCTCATTTTGCACTAAATTATTATAAAAATTTAATTTTTATCTATCTTTTATTATTATTATTATTAACAATTTTTTTTCTGCTCATGGCGTGTACTTGCACAAACACAATCATGTAGTGTTTTTTTTTTTACTTGGGGAAAATCCTCATAGGACCGTCTCAGCCGCACAGGGGGGTTGCGCGACCGAGGTGTGTCGGACTTGTACCGACTAAAAACCCCAAGGTGACTACTTCTGCGCATTGGCGGGGACTGTGGGACCTGTAATCAATTCGCCACAGCCCTGTCGCGCCGCGCCCGACGGGCACAAACTCGGGGGAAGATGATACCCTCCCCGATACTGCTCGTTGTATTTAGGCAGAGCACGCCACAATGCTCTGGCAACTTCTCGAGGCCCGCTAAACCAGTTGCTCAGGGCCCCCACCCTGAGCAGCCACGAACCCAAAGACACAATCATGTAGTCTAGGTCATAACACCAGTAACTTGCTCTTTCATGTGGTCTTGTGGACAATGAGGTACCATACTACCACTATGTACCTCAACCATTTCTCTAAAATGGTCGTCCAATGCTGTACTGGGATGGATCTGCTATAACTGATAGGACTATTTGAATAGACCTGACATTGTGGTAGTATATCGGTCGGTGCGTCGGGCAATACTCGTTGATATCACCATTACTACATTATGAGAATTTCATGAATGCGTAAAAAGAAAAATCTTCTAAATATTTAGACCTCGCACACGAGATTACCAACATGTGGGATGTAGATTCAACGGTTATTGTTCCGATAGTCGTATCGACTAATGGGCTGATCGCAAAGAGCCTCGATTACCATCGTAAGAGGCTCTCGCTTGATTGTTGGATTAAGGGCGGATACAGAATATATTACTATATCACCAAAAAATGTCGCTTAAACCAAATAGCCTTTCACACCTCCATTTGATAAAACATGTTTTTTACATAACACATGAGCATAGAAACCACTGCACTATCCATCAGGTACGATGTAGACACTTTGTCGTGCCACTATGAAAAATAAGAACTCTAACACTAAGAAGTTGTTTAACTCTTACGCTTGGTGTGTCGTTGGGCTGTGTAATAATCTTCCGGCGATCATTTTCCCACCTAGGATTGTGGGTTAGGTTAGGTTAGGTTAGGATCGGCAGAAGGCCGCTCGAAGAAGACGCCGGGCTGTCGACAACCGCCCCGGCATATCAGTCCCAGCGGATCGGTCGAACCACGGCCGATTGTGGCTGTTCAGGGTGAGGGCTCTGAGCGACCGGTCAGCGACCCCCGAGAAGACGGCGGTGCGTTGTAACGCGCTCTGCCGAAGTATACTAGGTGGTATCGAGAGAGGCGGCGTCTCCCCCCGTGATTGTGACTGTCAGGCGCGGCGTAGTGGGGCTGCGGCGATTTGATTACAGGACCCGCAGTCCCCACTAATTCGCAGAAGTAGTCACCTTGGGGTTGTTAGCTGGTAAAAGTGAGGCACACCCCGGCTGCCACCCCCTTCGCGGACGGGACGGTCCTATGAGGATTTTCCCCAAGTAATAAAAAAAAGGTTAGGTTAGGATATGGAGTCCTTTAAGCAGTGCTTGAAGAAATATTTGTGCAGATCAGCATGTTTGCTGCGACTAACCAATGCGTTTTTCTTTACTGTAATCACTCGTAGTAGTTTTTTGGGCCTGCACCACGATTTCCATCAGGTGTGGTGAGGGCACTGTGTTGTGACAAGATAAAAAAATCATTTTCGTGTATTATTTAATAAAAATGCAAAAGCCTTTTTTAATTCGATGGAGTAATTCCACAATTTGGTTCTCCAAGAACAAAAGGTGAAATACATAAATATGCATGCTATACGAAAATCTACTTAAAACATAAAAGGAAGACGCACTGTCACGAGTTGGCGTCTTATTTTTGTACAAAGCGTTCTACAAATGGTGCCTAAAAAGGTATCTGCTTATCGAAAACGTCTTTCTGCGTAAAAAGATTTCATATGTTTCATCCAATTTATTTTCAAAGGATCACTTTTCTCTTATCAACAAAATATTCCAGTTCAGTACCTTTACTTAAACGGTATTCGAGATTTTTCGTATAATTTTCTATTTGTTTAGGAAAATATTTGGCTTAACAAATTATTATTACAGTGATATATATATGGAGTTGATATTTTGATTTTTTTAATATTCAAGTTTACTGCTCTGGGTGCAAGTCCTTTTAAGCCGGCCGTTACTATTTTTAGTATTCAGTAGTCTATGATTGACGTCAAAACCAAGGGCCCAAGCGACGTGCACTCCATGCCACGCCATTAGAAAAATCACCAATTGCACGCAACAGTTTGCTTGCCTGGCCTCTTGCCACTGTCCAGAACTAATACCAACCAAAAAAACATGAACAACACATCCAGAATACCATAACAACGTTAAACGTCAAAGTTACTATTAAATAAAGAACACAAACGCTCGCGTTCAAAGCTTAGACGTCGATCAATATTTTTATCATCAATTTCAACTATTATTACGAAAGGATTTTACTCAATCCCAAATATTTTTGACGGCGTCTTACTTTTTAAATTTATTGCATATTATAAATTGACATACTTTAATTATTTAATATTACTAACTAGAAATATACTACTTGGAAGCTTTTTTTGACTTTTCATTTTGATTTAGTAAACAAAATAAACAGCCGCGCTTGTCTTACAGAATCAAATCGTCTATATTCCTAGAAACTTTTGGTTGTGTTATATTTAAACCAATTCGACGACAGTGATGGTTAATAAACTTTCTTCTCTTAGCAATCACTGTCATTCTAAGGCTGAGATATATAGACGCAACTTTAAGTTTGCTTAGTCATTACGAAAACATTGCAATTTATATTACCCAATGAATGTCAAGGGATTTGGTAAGTCACCGATTTTATTAACATGGACTTGGCTCTGTAAATAATATGGCTATACTTAAGTTCCAATTATATATTCAGTTATTGGTCAAAACGAATTATTGTTTTGAGTACTTTGCTAAGCAATGTCGAAATAGCATCTATAAATCTCAGCCTTAACCCTTAAATGCACAGTGTTGTTTTTAAACAACATACTAAAAACCACAGATAAAATTGACCATCTTTTAATTTTTTGTTAATATAGTCTTTTACCAATTTTTTTTTTCAAACTTGAAACAAAAATCGTCCATTTAAGGGTTAAGGCACGCATCGAATCCTGGTAATCTGGTATACAATTATATATTAAGACGTCCAATGTAGACCGATATAGAGTCGCAGCTGTTGAATGGAGAGTGCTAGCACTCGACAGGCACCTTTTATATACATCATAATAATTTCTCTATAAGGTCTTCCGTTGCAGTGTGGATGATCCTGAACTTTTAGAGCAATTTAGTATTGCAGTACCTCGCAGGCTGCCTCGGTATCCTGCTCCCATATTTGCCACCAAACGATTTAATGACCAACCTTGGTCACTTTTCTGTAGTGCCAAGGCTGTCGCGTTTGTATAACGGGTGCGTGGCCGGGGACAAGAGCATCGATATATTTTCGGATTCGATGCCGGCCTGCAAGAGGAAAGTTAGTGAGCAGGTGTGTTGAGCTTGGCATTGTTCTTGGTGTTGTATCGTTTGTGTGTTAATTTTTAATTTTAATTGTAAGTATTATTGTCTAGGATTTTTTTTGTCTTTTTGGTGTTTTGATTTTAATTTTTTGTTTTGATACTATTAATCAATGCTTTTAAGCCATGCTGTAGCTATCTTTTATTAGTATCCATTGTAGACATTTAGCTTGTACATGCGATCACATTGTTAATGTAACATGCAATGGAACAGATGATAGCCCATATATAAATAAATAATAAACAATAAACATACTGTACCATAATAAAGATTTATCTAAATAAGGTTAGATGCTCTGTAGACTCACATACCAATTATTGAAATAGTATAGTGTAGTGTAGTTACAAGAGTATAGTGTAATTATGGGACTGACATGGTCAGCCTGATCCAAATTCCCAAAAAAACCGCAGGCATTAAAAAAAAATTAAATAAGGTTCGAATGTTGAGGACGCCTGGTCTCAGTGAGTTTGTATGCAATGCAGTAATTCTCCCCGTCAACGGGTAGAGCGTGCGATCCCAGCCACTTAATAAACGGGCCACTCTTATTGCCTCACTCCATTTAGCTCACAGTAATATTCTAGCAAACCTAGACCGCATAATACTGTTTTTTTTTATCCTGACTGTACCACGTCTTTGCCACATGGTGCAGTCAAAAAAGAACCATGACTATCAAACGTAATCGATTGCCACCATAAAAATGAAAATAGTTGTTTAATTTGCTAATAGCTTTTTATAATATGTAATTCCTAAAATGATGAATAGTCACTTATACCTAATCGTCAAGAGCATTTATGACTCTTCAAGAATACAAATTTGTTGTATAATGTTTTTGAACAAGCCACAGTTGTTTGGTTTTTACTTAAAATTATTAGCTATTATCTAACAGGTTGTTTACCTATTTATGTAAACATACTTGATGAAAAAACAAGTTATTTAACTAAAAGTGCTTAACTAAATAACTATTTATCTAACAATATGACCTTAAATTAAGTTAAATTTTCGGTCGCGACTTAATAGCAAATTCTACACAGTCGTTTAAATAAAATAGAGAACAAAAATAAAGTCATCATCAGCAGGAAATAAAATAATGGAAAAACTTTTTCATATGAAGAAAAATTACGTCCATCCCACCATATAAATTAATAAGAATTCGCAGCCCACATGTCCGCCTTCCAACATACGTCACATGTCACTGAATAGGGATGGGAATCTTTGAGACAATCTATATTTCTGTCAGTACTGAAATTGTAAACAGGAAAGACATATATTTGTAATTAAAAAAGAGTCTTTATTTTTTTTACTGTACTAGTTGTACTCGTAAAAGCATATTCATCATACTTAATAAACATATAATCTAGTCATATAATATAGTATAGTGATACTAGGTGTCCCGTAAGTCAACGTCCAAATCTAAAGGGCTGATAGAGAAACGACAGCTCTATAACTTACTGTAAATAGAATTCTGCAGTTCCCGCACCTTTACGAAATACTTTTTTTTATATGACATTGGAGGAAAAGCCTGGTGGTTTTATAGAGAGTTACACAGCCTATGCTGGACTCCTTCACACCCTTCTGACACGTCCCAGGCCGTATCTTGCAAGCTGATACGGCTTGTCAGAAGATCATAAAGAGTTTCTCCACCCGTTACCAAAAAAAAAGGGTTAATAGCCATGCCAGAGACTTCGTTCATATAAAGTATATTATTGTTATTATTTATAAAATATAATATAGTCTATGTTACCTGAGAAAAATCTAGCTCACTAATGGTTAAAAAATTATTAAAATCGACTCAATAGTTTAAAATTTATCAATCTGAATCAACAATTAAATCCTTCGTCTTTATGATATTAATAAAGATAAAATGTATTGTATTTGCAATAAAAACATTTAAAACAATATTTGGATTATATTTAAAATTTGTTTTGCTTAGTAACTAGACCTAATCCTTTTAATCTTAATAGGAATAAGTTCGACGTTTATCGACTTGAGTTGATAATATTCCTTATCGAGTCGAAATTTGTTGTCAAAATCTTACTTTCCCATCTCTATTAAGGAGGAGTGACACGATGTCATTACTCAGTGACGCCTCTCCACTCAGAAACTAACACAATGCGAGACCCTAGTGAGATCGTCTCGAAGGTTGCAATTATTCAGTATTTTTTTATTTCTGTATTTTATATACGTTTTAGGGATATTTATAAGATCGGTAAATTCACATTCATTCAATTTAGTACAGTTTGTTACTATTAATTACATTATGATACTTAATAATTATGTATTAAATAAATTTAGCATTCATGTAAATGTCACAAAATTTACCACAAGCACTACGGTAAAAAATCTAAATATATGACCGGTGGTCGTGCGTGGGTTGATAAAAAGGCACGGATATTGGCGTTTAAGTGTTTATTGCACTTTATGACACACAGAACTGCGACGCACACGCACGTACTCTAGCTTTGAGTCCTGGTAGTCGACTGCTGTAGCAAGAGCAACCCTTGCGTGTGAGCACCCCTTACCCCGCGTGTCCCGTAACACCCTAACGACCCTTAGGGCGTTTAACACAAGCACGTATCGGGCGGCGTCTACATGCTATAAATATAATTTTAACAAAAATTACACATGCACTGTGCACAGTCCTAAGAATGATGATTTGATCTGCTAATGATCATTTCAGGTAAATAAAGCACTAGTAATATTTTGCACAACTGGAACATGAAGGTCACCAATGTATTATTTTAAGTTCTATTTTTATTTTATATCCTCTTTTCATTTCAAGAAATCATTGTTGTAGATGTATTTTAATTCTTAACTTCTTATTTAATCATAATATAACTAAATCTACATCGAGATATATTTCTTTTTTAATTGATTATTTATCTTTTAATTATACATTACATTTATTATTCATTTTTATTAGTTCCAAAACCCCCCATTTCTATCATTTAGTTGTACATGGCCACACGGAGTTGTACTACTCTGGTATAGACCTACAACAGGCACCAACCATCTGTTCCTTTCTTTTGCATTATCATTTCTGTAGCATTGTAAGCAAATAAATAACTTTTCATTTTATTTCTTTTAATCTTACCAAGTTCATCTAAAACTAATTCCCACGCCCCTAAAATAAACTTGTACTAATCAGGCTATTAAACCTGTTGACATCTTCGAGCTCTAAATTAAAGCGTCTGCGATAAAATCATTAGAAAACAAAGAGCACAATAGGGACGCCCAATTAAAAACAGAGACGGTACCCATGGTCTTATCAGGACTGGGCTATCGACGTCATCACGCGATGCCGGTGGCCGCCACCGCAGACACTCGATAGAAATCTTTTGTAAAAGTGGAAAATACGACCATACTTACACAGTATCGCTTTCTAGAAATATGAATCTAAGGACAATGAAGCAAAAACTATTTCAGACGTTAAATTATATTAACGTGCAGACTACAAAAATTGTAAATTATAACATAAATTCGTCCGTATTTATTAAACTCTTGAATCTAGGCCTGTTATTGATAAGGAAGAAAATATCTTACAAAAAGAAGATTAATACTGAAAATAATGATTTTAAAAATAATAAATAAGAAGAACAAAACCACAAATTCTAATTATAAGCAACACCGAAAACAAAGAAGGGTTATTGAAAAACTTCAAACGATAAACTCACAAAATTTAATACAACAAAAGCCATCAAACAAACAATAATAACTTAAACGAAACCCTTAATTTTCTTATAAAAACAATATATCCCGAATCCAATAACCAAACTTTAATATCGGAGGCGAAATTGATAGCGGCAAAACATCTGCTCAGGATGGTGTCTAATTGCCCAAGTTAAGAACAACATAACCGATAGAATCGGCGGTGCCCCCATAACCAATGTAGCTGATGGTTGCCACAGTCCCTTGAATTTACAGCATATTCATTTCACCACGATACTATAATAATAATCATTCTAATATTAAGACCGATAACGCAGCTGTGGAGATCGAAAGAGGATATTTTATTTACCACTTTAAAACGTTCCCGCCGGCATGTACCATTAATGGTACAATGAAAGAAATCAATTTAATTTGTATTTTTTGCAAATAAAAAGAAGTAAGTTTGCAAAAATGTGTCTTTTGTTTTTTTGCTCTGAAAGTGGCTTGCATCTAACGCAGGCATAGTCAGCAGAAGCAATTAATAAGAGATATACGATTACGTGCAAACGGCGCAGCCCGATGAGACAAATTTGATTTTTCAGAGCCGTCAGATGCCGAAGACAGCGACTGCTGGCGGGAACGTGTTAATGAATTCATAACACAAAGATTTTTTATTCTGACGCCGCACATTTACTGCTCCGTACCTGATAGAAAGCACAGTGCAATCCAATACCCCGTACGACATCGAGAGGTAATAAGCTGCCGATAGTTGTCGCGATCATGCCGCCCTATACATATTGTTACGACGGAACTAGGGCCAAACTTTAGCCCTAGATTTCTAGGCTTCCAGGCATCCCACGACTATAATCTTAAAACGCATAGATAGTCTTGAGGTACTGCTTCGAATAAAATAACTTGCAACCGGATCGGAGAAAATTGTTTACCATCGAAAACATCGGAGGGGTCGCATCGTTTCATCTTTTGCCGCCCGAGTTCGTGACGTGTATATCGGCGAGACGGCCGCTATTCGTGGATTTCCGGTTCGCGAAAGGTCGATGAACCCATTCTGGAATTTACGAGTAAAAACATAAGGTTCAAAAATGTCTATAAGATTCTAGTTATTACTCGAAAATGCTGGAAAGCGGCTGTTCCGATATAAATACGCGCTCGATGCGATCACAGGACAGTTCTAATTTGGACAGCGACACAGTGCGATATTACAAGCAATCTTCAAGGACTTTTGCGATCATACTGCGACTGTATAGTGATTCTACGTGCGATTATTTCGACTGGATTTTTGATACTGGACTTCGAGAACTTTCTGCGACTGGACTTCCGACGACGGATCTTCGAGAGCGTTTATCGACGTGCTTCTGGACTCTTCGACGATTTAACATCGCGATCGTTCGACAGCTGCGTTTCAAGACCTTTCTGTAGCTGCGTTTTGATTTTGTGTACTCTCCTTTATTAATAAATTGATTGTCCGTCACAACCGGCATTTTAATACCCCGCGCTCTTAACAATATATATCTTCTGCTTAGTTTAAAGAACCCAAAGGACGAAGGGCACACGCTCTTGAAAAGACCATTTCACAATCCAATGACTTGACAAAGGCAATAGATAGAAATCTTCTTGGTTCCAGCTGAAATAGAAGTCATTGTAAACTATGGCACCGACACAAATCTACTCGACTCAATTGACTTAGTTTGTAAAGGTCTTTTAAAATATGTTCATCTTTAAAATTTTATATTTTATCAAATTTTTATTACCTGTTTCTATGATTTTCTTAAGATAAATATAATTTTAAAGCCGTTACTCTCTACGTACTTAATATAGTTCTAGGGTTAGTTTTTGGGCATTTTTGACGAATTTCCAATTCAGCAACGCCATTCTAGTTAAATGATTCTCCAATAAAGTTTTCTCAAAATTGTGTAAAAACAAGCTGTATTTTGAAATCAAACCGATGAAAAAGAATTTTGAAGTTCTGCCAACTCTTTGCTATTTTGTTGTAAAACTTTTGAGTTACTCCAAGACTCTTTTTATACTGGCTTGACATAGTGATTCCATTACACCTGATAAAAATAACAGTATAAACCAAGAATAGCAACGACTAACAAGATACGAAAATCCGTTGACAGTCACCATAGCTATGTTGGCCCACAAATAGCACGACAGACGGTCTCTAAGTACATGAATAACTGGACATACTATAACTGATCCGGAACTCGATAAGCCGAAGCTAATCACTAAGACTATATCGAAGTTACTATAATGGTATAGCTTTATCAAGTTTAATGTATTCGTTTGCTGTTAGCCTTCTGTTCCCGTTTCGCTATGGACAAATTACAAAACTCCTGAATGATAGCCGCGAGGCACGAACCTAGCCCGCGGATCTTCAATACTATTGTCCAATAAATTCGCCACTGCAGCATAATTAAATTTAACAAATCGTTGCGTTGTTATATTGCCTTTAATCATGCTTTAAGATTGCTGAGCAGTTTTATACAAAGCCAAGACTATGTTATCACCCCTCCCTGAAGAAGGCCTGCCTAAGCCAATCGCTCGCCAGGCCCTCGGAAGTATCTGGATTCCCAGCGAAAGCGAAGAGTAGGCAGTGCTGGCACCCCTGGTGGTTTTAGTCGGTGCAAGTCCGACACACCGAGGAAGTGGCACACACCAGTCCCCTGACGGTCCGAAGGGATTTCCACCGGGTTAAAAAAAAAAGACTATTTTATCAGGCATAATTGATATATTACATATTTGTATATATTTGTGTTATCACTAATAAATAATATAGAAATATGAAAGATAAAACACCCTGAGGCACATGAAAGTATATTTTCTTTAAAATAAAAGACTGTAAGCATGAATAAATGACACATCACAGCCTTTTCAGTGGATAGACGAATGCGAGCCGTATGCAAGATGGTATAGAGTGTGTGATGTGTGAAAAGCAAAAGCAAGTATATTTTAAACAGGTATAAATAACGCCAGCTTAGCCCCTCCGACGCAGCTTTGTTTCTTTCGGCGTTTCTTCTGAAGAAAGTCGCCTCCGAAACTTTACTAGATCACCCGTAGGTTCTTTCCCTGGCAGCCCGCCCAAGTTCAGGTTCGTACACACAGGACTGCCCTTGCGTTGCCCCCAACCCATCGGTTCAGCTCGCTCCGTAACCTTAGTGTAGTAAATAATAAAGGGTGTCCTGGCTACCAACAGATTGTCCCGTAGAAAAAAAACATACCGATTAGCACACTCTGCTAGAAACTGTGGAGCGCGACAGACACGTGTACCGTGGTTAGTAGTGAGATGATACTGAGGGGTTCGACCAAATAACATTCGATAAGCAATAGCGTCACTAGAAAAGTACAAAATGTATGTAATTGGTATAAAGCGTCAGCATAATATTTCGAAAGCTTATATTGATACATTATGCACTTTTCTACTGGCGCTATCACAGATCGAAGTTGCTTTGTCTAGACCCCCTCAATACAGTACGAAAAGACCTATAAAAACAATATCGATACAAATCATCTTTTACCTATAAGCCAATTACTGCTCATATATAAAATTTCCTGGATGATTATTAGTATCATTAAGAATTCAAGGACTAGGTAATATCTCATTATATTATAATTAACTTCAGATATGCACAAACACATGCTTTGTTGATTCGAATACGTGGAGAGGTTGAATTTATTTATTTACTTATTTACTTTTACAGGGTTGCCAGTGGCCCGGTACAATAACTAATTCACACAATACATACATAAAGTTACAATAAAAAATGTACAGTTCCTATTAAGGCATCCACAACATACGTCAGAGTGGCCTGTTTAATTATACTGTATCATATTACATTATACTAAATCATACTATGTTATATTATATCACACTATATCATATTACATTATAATATATCTTATCACATCATACTATACTATATCATGTCATATCAATGGTAATTGGTGTCAATTGATGTCAAGATTATTCGTTTGTGCATCTCTCAACAACCCGAAGACCTTTCTCCTGAATCCCGGCATGGAGTCCGCGAACCAATCAACCGAATCTCCAAGAAGATTGTAGGCCCGAGACATTCTATATAAAGCACTGTTGACTCCGAGGTTTGTTCGCTTAAAAGGTGGGTGAAGAAGAGACACGGCTCGTCTGGAATTTTTCGGGGGGGCCCCGAATGAATGATGAAAGAATAACAAAAATTATATATAATATGAATGTGAGTGGAAGTAAAAGCTGAGATGGGCCGAGTTTTATCTTAACCACCAAATAAAAATAATTTTGGTAGAGGATAAGATCCGGAGTACGCGGCAAAAGTACATGAAAGGATTATTGAATGTTAAGAAAAGGAAATAGGTTTGCAGACATAGAAAGCAGTGGAATCCCATGCCCTTTGTACACTTCAACAGGGAAAGAGCATGACGATGGAGAGATAGATAGTACATCTGATATTTATAAATGATTTAATAAGTGTAACGCGGGGGGTATCCTTAGATCTTTCGCGCACTACGGTATATACCTCTTTCCCCTCACCTCTAGGTGGCCCGCGCCGCAGATCGCCGCGCAAGCATTGTAGCCCATGCGCCGTTCGTGCTACGCGCTTCCTTTTCTTTGTTTGTTTATATTTATTTTATTACGTGTACGCTCGGACTGTGTTTGCAAATAAACAAATCGAAAACAGAAGAACCCCGATTCTATTAATCTCCGTTAGATAAGTATAAACAAGACGAATCCATCTGTTCTGGCGCAGGGCATGAGTATAAAAAAGGTACTTGACATCCCTTCCGTCTCCCTGCATGCCATTACATTCCCATTCCACGCTCGGTCCTTAACGGTGGCACATGTGTACGCACGGCGGTATCGCTACACTTATCATCAGCGGCGAACTCGGTCACGCTACGGAATAGTCAGTTGCTTTAGACAATACGGCGGAACGTCTAATTGATTGTATACGGTGAACGGTGCGGAGCTGCAGTAGCCTGTCCTCATCATCCAGTTTCCAGGTAAGTGCCTTTTGAATATTTCACTGTCACTGTGCCTGAACCAACTCTTTGTTCCCTAATTCTCTACGTGGAAATCCAGACCAGCGACGCTCTTCGGCGGCTACAAAACTTTTAATACCTTCGGCTACCTGCGCTATTCGGCTAGCACACCATGAATAATGATATCAATAAAAAATTTAACGCTGACAACAAGCACAATGAAATATAAGATTATTTTCCAGCAAAAAGCCAATCAGAAGTTTGTCGAGAGTAAATGCGGCGACATCGAGTAATAGTTAGGATGGGCACGGATTAGGGAGGCTCCACCGTCCGAATTCCCATGAAATGGCCCGCGATACCTATCTTTATTCATTGGATATAATAAAAACGAACGATAACAACTTACGAAATGGCTCTAATAGGACATGTTCTTTTATTTATAACGTATTTTCTGTTACTTTAACTAAAACTATGAAATTACCAAAGATTTAGTAAAGATTCTTATACAATATTTTAACCGAAATACTCTTGAAAATTTTGTAGAAGTATATTTCATCCATTTTTTGATATAGGCAAAAATCAAAGACGAACCAAAACATGTCCAACGAAAATAGTTGTCAAAAATTAACTGAACATTCAAAATGGCCGAACCTGTCGGCATAATTAAGTGACATGAGTCTGCGGCGAATTTATTTATTTTATTTATTTACTAGCTGATCCGGCAAACGTTGTTTCTCTATATAAGTTATTGTAATATCTTCTAAGATGTTCATTAAAATTAAGTGATGTCAAAGAAAATTTTGTTCACAATTAAATACTCTTAATCAACAACACATTTATTTGGATAAAGATTAATATTATTACGTTGATACAACTCTTAACAAATAATGCATTAATTTCGACCTAATTTGAT
Source organism: Automeris io (assembly GCA_036320925.1). Lineage (NCBI taxonomy): Eukaryota > Metazoa > Arthropoda > Insecta > Lepidoptera > Saturniidae > Automeris > Automeris io. The sequence goes on from JAUDJH010000008.1 coordinate 2,201,329, forward strand.
TACCATAAAAACGGTTCTAGTAAGTTAAAAAAAGAAAAAGATAAAAAAAAAAGGTCTTAAAAGATAGATATATACTGTCGGGGACATTTTTTTAGATCATTTTAAGAGGAATAACTCTGTCATACATATATTTTTGGTATCTTGAACCGTTTTCGCAGCGCACGCAATGGAAGGACTCTAGGATGAATAATTTTCCCCGTTTTTTTCACATTTTCCATTATTTCTTCGCTCCTAATAGTTGCATCGTGATGTTATATAGCCTAAAGCCTTCCTCGATAAATAGTCTATTCAACACAAAAAGAATTTTTCAATTCGAACCAGTAGTTCCAGAGATTAGCGCGTTCAAACAAACAAACAAATTTTTCAGCTTTATAATATTAGTATAGATTTATAAGTACACTAACACAGTCTACATTAACACATAAAACTATATAAGACATGAACAAGATACATTATAAGTGCGACTATATTTAAAAGTGTAGACTACATGCACAGAAGAAAAGAAAAATAAAAATACGAGTAACACAAAAAGAAATAAACTAATCTAATTAAAAAAAATCTAAAAATCTAATTAAAAATTGATTACAGGACTCGCAGTGTCCACTGATTCGCAGAAGTAGTCACCTTGAGGTTTTTAGCTGGTAACAGTCCAGCACGCCCCGGCTGCTAGCCCCTTGTGCGGCCGGGACGGTCCTATGAGAATTTTACTCAAGTAAAACAAATGACAAGAGTACGAAGGGCCGTGGCTGCTCAGGGTGGGGTTCCTGAGCAGCCAGCTCACATCCCTTGTGATGTCGGCAGAGTGTTGTGACGTACTTTGACGAAATACACCGAGTAATGTAGTGGGGAACAGCGTTTTATTTTGTGCTCGACAAGCATTACGCTACAGGACTGTGGTGAATTGATTACAGGAACCACAGTCCTCGTTTATACGTTGAGGTATATTACCTTGCTTAATATCTTGGAGTTTGAGTGGGTCAAACCCGATACATCGCGGCCAGCCTCCTTGTGCGGCCGGGAAGGACCTATGAGGAAAAAAGGAGAGATGAGTACCAACATTACATCAATAAAAAATCGCAAATGCAATACACGCAACCCGCAGAAATTCAAAATTCGCGATATACCTTGAACAAACCTCGTATATCTGAATTCTGAAATGAACTCCATAAATCAATGCCAAATATCTACCTACATCATCTCATTACTCCACCGCATTCTTCCAATTGTCTTGGCTGATAAAATTAATGAAACTTGCTTCACAATAATTATTAAACATGATAAATCATTCAATTCAATAAAACACGCTATGAATTTATTTAATAAAATGTAAGTCCACAGATCTGGCACCGGCCTCGCGGGACCTCTGACATTACAAATTATTTACTCGCGTAATATTGTCCCGGACATAAATAATGGGTTATGGAAACGCTCAGTATTGTCAAGGGAACCATAACACGGATTGTACGAACCCGTTTTTATTTTTACACGGAGTTTATTTAACGCTCTATTCATTTTATTTTTAAATTAACTATTATAGCATGTAGGCGTAACCCGATACGCTCTTGTCGCCCTAAGGGTCGTTAGGGTGTTACGAGACGTGCGGGGTAAGAGGATGCGCGCGCGCACGGGACGCTTAGAAGTTAGTCGACTACCGAGACCCAAGGCGGGAGTACGTGCGTGTATGTCGCAGTTCGGTGTGCCTTAAAGTGCAAATAAACTGTAAAACGCCAAATTCGTATCTTACTATAACCACACCCACGACCACCGGTCATACTATTATATTTTTAGTATTGAAATGGGTGTGATTTTGTATTGTCCCATTTTAAACGTCCGTTTTTGAGGTGGTAGAGCGGTTGGGACAATATGGGCCGTGACCTCAGTACACAAGTGTAAAGACCGTCATAGTTACTCCGTTCGGCCCGTCTCGTTTCGTTATCAATTTGTGTATATCCAGTTGTTCACATACCTAGAAACAAAGATGGGCAAAATGTAATCTGATTAATGGTGAACGATTACAAAATGTAGTCATAATTTAAATTTTCTTGCTCTGTAATCATGATTAAATCCATTTAAAACATTAAGAAATGATAAATGTGTATACAATCTGGGATTTTGTAGTGATTAAAACATAAATGAGCAAAATGCAGTCATATTAATGGTAAAAAACGTAAAATGTAATCGTTAATAATTTTTATTAATCTGATTACATTTTGCCCATCTATGCCTAGAGACCTGCCGTGGTGATAATATATTTGGACCGACGTGGTGATGGTGACTGTCGACGGATTTTAATCCCTTGATGGCCGTTGATATTCTTGGACGACACAGTTCTTTCCCACAGATGCAATACAGTCACTTTGTCGATCCAGTAATAAAAACCTTATCTATACTAATATTATAAAGCTGAAGAGTTTGTTTGTTTGTTTGTTTGAACGCGCTAATCTCAGGAACTACTGGTTCGAATTGAAAAATTCTTTTTGAGTTGAATAGACCATTTATCGAGGAAGGCTTTAGGCTATATAACATCACGATGCAATTATTAGGAGCGAAAAAATAATGGAAAATGTGAAAAAAACGGGGACAATTATTCATCCTTGAGGGCTTCCATTGCGTGCGCTGCAAAAACGGTTCAAGATACCAAAAATATATGTAAAAAAGAATTATTCCCCTTGAAATGATCTAAAAAAGTGTCCGGGACAGTATATGTCTATCTTTTAAGATTAAGTCACTAGAACAGTTTTTATGGTAAACAAATTTGGTCGAAATTAATGCATTATTCGTTAAGAGTTGTATCAACGTAATAATATTAATCTTTATCCAAATAAATGTGTTGTTGATTAAGAGTATTTAACAGTGAACAAAATTGTCTTTGACATCACTTAATTTCAATGAACATCTTAGAAGATATTACAAAACCTTATATAGCAAAACAACGTTTGCCGGATCAGCTAGTGAATTATAAAAGTAATAGCTTTACCGGCGATCCTCAAACCGCCTAATAGTTAATGAATTTCTTGTTAAGTTTTAGCTAAACCTAGCACCCCAACCTTCCCCCTGCCATCACCAGCTCCAGCCCAGCTCTTCTTCAAGCTCATATCTCCGTCCCTCCTTAACATTAAACCTGATTAGCGTAAAGTTATAAAGAGAACATAACAAAACTACGTCAAATGAAGATGAGAAGCGAAATTAGGTTAAAAGGTTAGCGGAAAAAGTGCACCAATCGAAAAAATGACAATACAATAATTGGATCTACATTAGGCATCTGGTCGAGTTTTCCCTTTGTTCCCAAAAAAGAGAGTAATTATATCAGTGAATTGCGTTAATGAGACCATTGGGAGACTCCGTTCCAACGCCCAATTTGGTTAATCGCAAAAAGAATTTATAAAAAATGAGTTGGTACAATTATTAAAATAATTTTAAAAATTGATGTCTAACAATACAACACTCTACTAATGATATGTCCACTTTTGAGCAATCGCAACACTCACAGTGACTTTTAAATTATTTACCAACTCCTTTTTGGTAGCCCGGGGTGTATCGGTTATGCACCGTCAGTGGGCGGTGAGGGCCGCCCCCCGGTGTGTCGCACTCGCACGGACTTTAGTCCCGAGGTGTTCCTATCCCATCTGCCGGGGCCAAGGGCACAGCTGGGCGACTAAACCTCAGCGCTCGCGTTTGACTCTCCACGGACCTCTTCGAAATTTTGCCGGGGGGTAGTAATAATGCCCACCGCTCATTCACGCAATTGCGGGGAAGGTGGAGTAATGTGCCACCCCCTCCTTCATCTCTGTGTGTTTGTCACTAGAACGGTATGCGGGAACACACGCACGCGCTCTCTTAAGCGCGTTGCTCGGCGTATATGCGTTATGAAAGAGGTACTCTGTCGAAGGCTCTCTACCTTCATCCTGCCCTGGCAAAGCGGTGAGTCATGATGATTAACCCTACCCACTGATAATAAGACCTCCATAATTAAAAAGAGATTCAAAGTTAATAAGTTTCAAAATTAATAACAGTTTCAATATTTTTAACGCATAGTCACGCCAAAAGGCGCAACTCCAGAACATCAAAAAAATTAATAATGTAAACGCACCGAATCCCCAACACCACCTGGCGATCATTCACTGACTTATTTCTTAACGTTCTCGCATTTTAAACCAAACTCCGCATCGCATCTTTTTAAAACTTAATAACATCGCATCGCATCCTTCTACATTATAACCGCATTAATAATTACGTTAAACTCGCAACACACACAAATCCTTCTCAAAACCATACTCAACATTCACAATCAAACATACATAGTGAGTGGTTGTAAAGTGCCTGGAATACCGCTGCTCGGTAAGTGCTTGATTTGTCTCAATTATCGCAATCTTCTTTTATTTATAAATCATCCCGCCTACGAGGGTGCATTTTGTGCAACGGCATAAGGCAAGACTTATCCCGGCCCGGGTAACGCCTATTCTGCGACTTTTTAATATTTTTATGATTTACAGAATAAAGCTTAATCTCAATATCGTCTAGTAGACGATGAGAAGAGGTATCTGCTTCTTATTTCTATTCTTTGGTGTATCGTCTGATAAACCCTGTTTGTTCAAAAAATATATATTCTCTCTTCTTTTAATCATTCCCAAATCAGAACATGTCATGTAACCACAAACAAGAACTTATTCGTAATTTGGGAGAAGTTATGTCGTTTGGAATTAATGCCACACATGATTGAACATGACTCAGGACTCAGCAAAGACCCCTCAAACTGAAATGTAGGCAAGGACGCTGGAAGAAGCCAGCACGGCTATGATAAATCACTGATGAGGTCTTAATTTCACAAAAGAGGTGATTAGACAATGTTCCAAATATATAAAAATGAATAAAATGATATAAAACAACAAAGAACAAGGAAAATTGCGTCATCTTAGACGAATTTATCCTATTTTAACAGACATTTACTAGTCTACCCCTGAGACGACCCTCGACACGGCTCGCGAGCTGAAATATTACGTTCTCGAAAGGGTACACGTATATTTGTCTCTGTAAAGAAATATATATACATATGTGGCTCGTAAGAAAGAACTTTTCAAAGAATATAAAATGTAAGAATGAAAACGCATTAACTAAATATTTGTGCAATTTGTTTTTATTATACATCGTAAAAGCTTACTCTAAACTGTCATAAGATTTTGTTGTTGAGTGTCAACGTATTTAACACTAGAAAAACTGAACATAGGTATAGCACATACGTATATAAGGTATAAAGAGAGGGGAGAGGGGAGAGAGGGGGGAGGTAAGTACAACTATTAATAAATGATATAAAATAATATATAAAAAGTTATAATATTTTAAAAAATTGGTTCCTTATAAAGATATATTTTTTTATATAACTAAACTTTAAAAACAGTCAAAATGACTGCCCCGGGCAATTTAATGTAAACAATATACTGCTTCTTATACGTTGAATGATGTTTGCATTTGGCATTTACACTTGCACGAAAGTTGTAGAGCACAAAATTATCTACAAATAGTGTGGACATTATTTTTTATAGGATTTGTCATTTGAGATAGAGGCACGAAGAGTGAGGATTTTCATATCAATGTAAACCACCTATTGCACCTCTTTAAAAATCCACTTTTCTGGATTACCTGCGCTTTGGGGACATTTTTTTTTATTTGATAATCATTGTTATGTGCATAATAATTATTGTTTTTTTATTACGTTGTGTTTGTAACATCGATATATCGTCTTGTATATTTGGCTCCTTTAGAAGAATGGTGAGAAAAAAATACCGTAAATATTTATTTTGTAATGTTTGTTTTTCATTATATGTATATATATATATATATATAATGAAAAACAATAAACTATATATATATATATATATATACATATATAGTTCGTTTTCTCTTATTGTTTTATGTTCCTTAGCTTAATTTTTTAAATATTTGTTTGTGAAATCTTTGTTGGCTAATATATCTCTATTGTGTATGCCTTTTATTGTTGATATACTGCTGTATGTTTTCCTGCAAATATAAAAAATAAATGAAATTAAATTACAAAAACAATACCATTATAAATCACTAGGAGAAATGATAAACCCATAAAATCTTCAAATACGTCGACTTCGCAAACACAATCCAGATCCCCTGATGATAAGGCGTGATAATCGCAAAAGTTCGCCAACTCTAGAACCGCTCCAATATATTTCCTGAGGGGGGCCATAATGGGCGAAGCGAGGCGAATGCGTGAATTCCCGGAATCCGGTAAATTTTTGCTAACGTCCTCACTTTGATGTCAGATCATGGCGAACAAAGTTTTAAATTGATTATCAAAGGTTCCGCTTTCCAACTTCTGAAATATACCACTTGTGAAGAAGTTATAAACTCGTAATATTAATGATTTATTATTAAATTTTCTAGACTTTGGCTTGTTTCCTATTTAAGCTGTATATGTCTATGTATTTCATAAACCACTTCTAAAAAACGCTAAAGTTCTACAAACAGTAATACAAATATGATGCAAATAACGACGCATTAAGGCTGAAAGTTATAGACACAACTTTGAATTTGCTTACACTTAGCTGAGAAGGTTCTATTTAACATAAAACTGACTATATAACACTAATTTTCCGACACGGCGTCTGGTGGTTTTGTGCTGAAATGAGGCTAATGGAATTAGAGAATGAAGCCCCTGAGAACATTCTCCATTTTGCAACCGTTAAAAGACTGCAAGGCAGGCAAATACGTCGATGCTTGATGTTCATATTGCGTAATACAAAAGTTGATACAGTTATTATTATTATTCTAAAATAAAACAATAGTAGTTGAAATTAAATCATCACGAATATATACTATTAGATAGAAACAAAATAAACTGTTTCTATACACCCAATATAGAAACGGTTTATAAGCCCATGCAGGCTCGTCGACCGGAGAGATTCTTTTCCGAGGCTCCATGCGGAACGGACCTCTTGTTAGTTTACGTGAGGATTGTATTATTGTGTCGAATCTCTGATAGTCGTTGTTTTGGTTATCCATGTAAATGTTAAATCATGTTTAGTTTAAATCACCACGTTTATTTGTTATTTGTTTATTTTTTGGGTAAAATAACTTCTGATCCTAACAATACTATAACATGGTTATATGATTGATGTAAGGTAATCATATTATTTTTATCAATTAGTGTGGTCTATGCTTGTAAAATTGTTTGTTCTAAATTCACTGGTTGCCCATAAGCCTTTCACATAGCATCGCGGTCTTTAATTTGCAATTTGTTTTCCTTTACAATTTAGAACAAATAAATAATTTAAAATTAACATTTTTTATATAATATATCTACAAACAATGACCTCAATCACAACTATTGAAAGGTGATAATGCTTTTTGGAATCAGTTGGACCAAAATATACTTAATTATGTATCTCTAAAAAGCTCCCAAATTGAAATATTAAAAAAAATTAGCTCGTTTACTGTTAACATTACAAATGTAGAAGCGAATCTTTTATGAGGAACACCCGTCACATACAGATGGTATCAGAAACGTCGTTTAGAGATATTGTATAGTAAAATGGGACTACTGGAATACTAGAATTAAGGAATAAGCGAGATTAATAATAACAAAAATTTCAAGCAACGCTCCAAAACTTTACACACAGTACTATGCACAACAATCTATTTATTAAGATTCGAACCTAACGTCAAAGAACAAAACACAAGGGCATACAAACCATACTTCTGATTAAATTTAACAGCATAAGGAACTGTCGATACAAGTGAGGTGTCGGCCCATCCACGTCTCCTTACGATCAGATAATGAGGAGGCTGGAGTGACGCGTGAATGGCCCACCGCACCTCGCTCATTCGCAACGCTGGAGGATTGTTCGCGTCTCCAACACTATCAGTGCCAAATATCTATTACTAAATCATTCTAAACCAATTCTATGGCGGTTGAATTTAAAATATACTTATTTTTAGAAACATACACTCATACACCTCGTCAATGAAAGTTTTTTAAATTCTATTTCTTTAAGGAGCTTTTATGTAAGCAAGATAGCCAGCCCCATCGCACGCTTATAGTAGAATACTATTTATACTGGTTAAAAAAAGCGACTACAGCGCAAATGATGGAAAGTACAGAGTAATCCACAAACGGCAACGACTTCCAAGAGACAAGGATAAATTGACAGTCACCGTCGTTATACCGGACCTTATATACCACGACTAAAGGACTCTAGGTATTTAAACTACTAGAGATAAACAAGTTGATATACTCCTTTTTTTGGTGTCCCGGGGAAAATCCTTTATAGGACGATCAAATCCACTGTGAGGGCAGCGACCGCAGTGTGTCAGACACCTGCTAACTATAAACCCCCGGATGTCCCTCTGATTGCGCCACCCGGACCTAGGCAACGAAATTCATCCAGACGCCCGGGGAGCGAACTGCCTTGTTGAGGCAGCCTCTCAAGTTCGGACCTGGATTCCGCCCAACATACGCTCGCACATTGCCCGGTGTGGGGCAATGAGCGGTGGGACCTGGTCCGAAGGATCGGACACGACCTCTCCCTGCCAGCAGTGGTGTCGGCAATGCTGGCAGGGTATGACAACTGGAGGGCCGTGGTCTCCTTCTGTGAAGTTGTCATGTCCCAGAAGGAGGCCGCAGAGCGAGAACGGCAGAAGGCCGTTCGAAGGAGACTCCAGGGTGCCGGCAACCACCCTGGCACATCAGTCCCAGCCGACCGGTCGATCCACGACCAGTTGGCTGATGTCTTTAGGGTCGTGGCTGCTCAGGGTGGGGGCCCTGAGCAACTGGTTTAGCGGCCCTCGAGAAGTTGGCAGGGCATTGTGGCGTGCTCTGCCTAAATACAACGTGCAGTGTCGGGGAGGGTATCATCTTCCCCCGAGTTTGTGCCCATCGGGCGCGGCGCGACGGGGCTGTGGCGAATTGATTATAGGACCCGCAGTCCCCGCCAATGCGCAGAAGTAGTCACCTTGGGGTTTTTACTCGGTATAAGTCCGACATACTTTGGCAGCGCAACCCCCCCTGTGCGGCTGAGACGGTCCCATGAGGATTTTCCCCAAGTAAAAAAAAAAGCCTCTTATTTGATATACTTCTAATATATGTATGTATAACATAGTGTATTCTAGCATATAACGTACGGAGCGTAGACCGATGTCACACGAGACGCTAAATCTGCTAATATTTTTTTAAACGTTCGAGTTCGTGCGATTTGTCTGATCATCCTAAAGGCACTGGCAAATGTCTGTCTCATAGATTCAGTGTATCCATATTCTAACAACAAATGATGGCTGTCATCTGTGCCCAACGAATGATGGCTACCATCTGTGACCAACGAATGATGATTTTACAATTACAAACCTTTTTTTGACCAATTTCTGCATAGTGACCTTACCACGGTTAATGATAAGCATAGTGCAGTCCAAAAATGACTACATCTTTTAACAGCAAAGTAAACCCTATCGATAACCAAAGTGATTTTGGCATCCTGCACAAATATCTCATCACGCTTCGTTTAAAAGATCCAATATCATAGGATGGTGGGAACACGCCGAAAGCCCATTCCACAGCTGAACGAATCGAGAGTAAGAGTTAGAGAACTTCTTAATCTGAGCCGGGATATAAGTTATAGTATAGCTGTGACTCTGAAAACTGCCGCGTGGTTCTTTTACAGAAGAGAGAATGAGGAACAAAGTTAAACACCTCTTCAGAACACTTGCCATGATTTAGGTGGTAGTAAACTCTTAGCGAGAAATTATCTATGCGCATATGAATAAATATAAGAAAAACACTGCAAGTTGCGAAATTAATTCCTTATGTAGCGTGCACTCTGCCGATCCACTCTCGCGGACGCCGTAATGTTTATACGGATCGCTTACGCATCGTCCGCGGTGGACGGTAGGAGAGAAATTGTGTGACGTCTCTCGATCGGCCGCGCGCCTTAGATACGGACGCTCGCACTATTATTGCTTGTTTTTTTTGCAAGTTTTGATTGTTTATTTTAAGTACGTGCATTAAAGGTATTTGTGATGGACTTTGGTGTTTTTACTGCCTGTGAACGTTATACTTATTATTTTTTGTTATCTTGCAAGTATTTAGTTTTCCATATATTTTACTCGGTAAATAATGCAAACCTATATTTTGTAAATTTATTTTAATACTCAATTATTTAACTCAAAAACTTTTTACTATAAGTAACAAGACTCCGTGCGAGAGCTACATCAGTTTGTTCTTGATATCCTAACTGATTTTACGAAACAATTAGCTTTCTTTATATCTCATACTGCCAAAGAATGGAATTCGCTGCCAGCGGCTGTTTTTCCACCTTCGTATTACCTCAAGCAATGAGTGAGTAAATCAGTTTTTGATGGGCAACACCGCGAGGTCCTTCATCGGCCTCATCACCACTATCTATCAGATATGATTAATATCTCGTGTCATTTTTTTTGTAATGAATAACTTTAAATTATATGAAAATATATGAAATTAATCATTCATGTGGAAAACATAATAAAAGGACTGAATGCGAAGCAAGAAATCTGACCAAAATCCTATGTCCCTCGGTTACCAAACAAACCAATATCATTTCGAGACGTGATAATGATGGAAACCCACGATCTATATCGAAAATAAAAGGGAAAGCTTCCTGATACGAATCCTTAATCCCGACCTTATAAATGGGACAACCCGACCGATTTAAATACAACGTCCGCTCGATCCCCTGCGATATAAACCAACATGTCTCGAATATAAACCGTCTTAAACAACTCCTTAGAATCCTTTTACACGGGCTCTACGGCCCGTGCACTGGGGGACATCATCAAATATACATTTCGGGGTATTAAGCTGGTGGACGAACTACCGCAGGACACTGCCAAATACACGCCTCCATGTTGAATATGTATGAAGCGTGCAACTGCGAAGTTTCATTTATGGATGTGGTATTTAACTCTATTGATTCATTCCTTTATGTATGTATAGTAATTACATTCCAATATATTGTTTTTTTACACTAGCTCGTCAAAGTTACTACAGTGCACCTGATGGTAAGTACAGTGTAGTCCAAAAACGAAATCGACTATCAAAAGATGAAAATACATTAATATTTTGAAAAGAGCAACTACTAGAGTTTCTTGCTAAATCTTGTCTGTAGATTCCGCAATCTGAACGGGTGATGGATTTATTTTTTATTTTTTTTGGCGATCTAAAAGTGCTTTAGAAACTTAAAAAAGTAGGGTGCTAAGGTGCAGTACGTGAAGGCTCTCAGAACACTGCATATGGGTAGAATACGTGTTGTAGTGAATTTCTCTGTCGCTTTAGATTGTCGCGCTCGCTATCAGCTCATTTATTTGTAGGTGTCTCTATAACTAGAGAGTTTCAGTAGTGTCACGTGATTTTTTTTTTCTAACAGAATATATTTTGATGACCTAGATAGACCTTTTTTTTTACTTGGGGAAAATCCTCATAGGACCGTCTCGGCCGCACTGGAGGGTTGCGCGAGACCGAGGTGTATCGGACTTAGACCGACTAAAAACCCCAAGGTGACTTCTTCTGCGCATTGGCAGGGACTGCGGGACCTGTAATCAATTCGCCACAGCCCCGTCGCGCCACGCCCCCTGGGCACAAACTCTGAGGAAGATATCTTTCCCGACACTGCTCATTGTATTTAAGCAGGGCACTTCACAATGCTCTGCCTACTTCCCGAGGGTGGCCGAGATAGACCTACTCAACTAAACCGGGCGAGACCGTCGCGTGACAAAAACAATTATAAATAAATACTGATCCCTTAACAGTTGCCAAAGTTCTGAGACTATATTCTACTTACTGTTAAGTAAGTAAATGCAGATATTGTATCCAACCAATACGTAAATATATAAAATTCAGTTAACTCAGGTTTGAATGTAAATTTATAAAAGCTCTCTGGTTGTGTATCCTGTATAATTATGTTTTTGATAATATTAAATTAAAGAAATCATACCAATTACAAAGCTATATCACCATTTCCTTTCATTTTATCTATTATCAATGCTGTAAAATGCTAATATAAGAGCACACTTCAACACTGTGAGCACAGTTAACATTGTACATCCTTGTTCGTCAGGGTTTCGTTAGGCGACCGTTTTTCCCTAATACTGTGGCTCGCCATTAATGATGCAAATGAGCGGGAGACATCTTCACGCCACGATAATAGAATATATTCGGTTATTACGTTTGTTTCCTTTGGATTACGCCGAGGAAATCGCCTTTACATCACAATAGAATGTGCATTGGTATAGTTCTTGTAAATGTTATGGACTTCAACCATTAGAGCGGATTGGGTTATGGCCGTTCAAGTTCCGAAAAATAAAAAATAAAACAAACAAGCATATTACAAAAATAAATTCATAAATACGTCCTTTGAAAAGAACAACATGGAAATTTCATGATCTGCCGCGAGTTGACGCGTTGTGTGCTCCAGATTTTTAGATACCTTACAATTTTTATATACCTTTAGATTATATTATTACATTTGTGTAGCGACATCTTTTTTTTAATAAATATAGCCCTTGCTTCTCGTTTTTGATAGGAAAAGCATTTCTCCATATGCGTATTAGACAATTGAAATTCAATTTGCTATACACAAAACCTCGCCCACTCTGTAGTAATGGATTAAATCAACTCCAATTCTTGGACATAATTCGGGATTTAAAACGCTCAAATCCTCCCGTAATGAATGCGTGCATACCGGCACTTCAAACATCATTTAACCGGGTACAATGTATTCAATTAGCAAAGCAAACAGGGGTCTTTTTGTGCCCAGTCGTCCCTTTGTGTTCCTCTAAAATTCTGTTTGCCGACCACTCGAACGCGTGGGAGATGTCTCCAACCGAGATTAAAATGTACCTTCATAAAAAAGGGCTTTTCTATCGAAAAATATGTCGCTACATCTTTAATACTTGTAATCGATGCACAGATTATATTAAGCTTTTATTTATGAAGGTAGATACGTTTTTATGTTTATGCTGATGAGAATGGAAATTTTGTTGGACCTGGCTTCCTGCGTTCATTTTTCTTACATTATTAATATGGAAATATTTTAGTAAAAATTAAATAGATAGTTACATTAGAGCCATCATGTTACTTCAATGAATTCATATTTATTTTCAATCATAAGTGACGGAAGAATAATACCGATATAATTAATAATAAATAACAATGGAATAACAGTAATAATAGTGGATATAATTTTTGCAGCGAGGTGGTAGGGCGTCGGTGCCCGTCTGAATTGCGACCACAGTACATGGGTGTAAAGCCCGTCATAGTGACCAGTTTCCGCGTGTCGCGTTTCGGGATCAGCTTGTGCATATCCAGTAGCTCATATACCTAGAGATCTTCAGTCGTGGTATATGTGGGCTGACATGACGATGTAGACTATCAATGGATTTTCATCCTTTGATAGTCGCTTTCGTTTTTGGTCTACACTGTACTTACCATCAGGTACTCTGTAGTCACTATGTCGAGCCAGTGTAAAAAAAAAATACCATTTACATATTTTAAATAATATTTATCTTCTGCGCACGCAGAATTATTGATTTGAAAGATAATGTCACCGACAGCATGCACAAAGATATACTTTGCAAGATTGGACACGTGGGGAGGACGAACGATTAAAGGACGACAAAAAGATATACAGTCAAACCTGGATAAGTGAGACTTCAAGAGAGCACAATCTCATTCTCGCTTCTAGAGGCTTCTCACTAACCCGAGTTTCTCGCTAATGCAGCTACATGGGTAGGGTTTCTCTCTTATAGAGGGACGCAGCAATAACAAGTCACAGCAAGTATGCATGTATTATGTACATATTTATTTATTTATTTTAAAGGGAAACATACAGCAATATAAAAATGATAATAATATACACAAAAAATGTTACATAAGCCAGCAAAGTTTCCACAAAAATTAGTACAAAAATAAAAATGAAGCTAATAAATAACAATAAAAAAATCAATCAAAAATATAATATATATGTATATATATATATATTTTTTTAATAGCGTGTATATGTTACGTTCATTAGATTTCGACATATAAGTACTTTATAAGGGTAGGTATCAAGATGCTTACAAAAACAAAACAAAAATTGAAGCACTATGTAATTTTATTTCAATTAGAACTTATTTACACGTTTGGGTTTCCGTTTTTGTATTTTGAATGTTTTTCTCTAACTCATAAATTTTGTCGAATTTTCCACGAAAGTTAAGAATGAGTCATAAAATAGCAGACGTTAAATTTGTACTTTGTTTTTTCATTTGTTCCTCCTAAATAATATAAATAAATAAAGCTCGACTGTCGCTTATAGAGGTATAGATAAGTAGCAGTCTCACTTACGGAGCTCCATGAGGGAAAAAGGACTCTCTCTTACAGAGGTTTCTGTTTCTCGCTAATAGAGGTTTTGGGAGCTTAAAATGACGGCTCCTGGCTATTACTCTCACTTATAGAGTTTTCTCACTTATCCAGGTTTGACTGTACCAGCAATGGGAGCATACGTTATAGTAAGAGACAAGGCTAGCCGAGACTTTCCTACAAAGAAAATTTCTTATAGAGGATGACGTCCGTAGTAAGCGGAATCGGCGTGTGTGAATAGTGTTAAAGAAACAAAAGTGTGAAACGAAGAGAAGTGACGTTCCATTCTTTCTGCCTATCCCAATGGAGAATTGACGTGATGTTAGATAATCTCTGAATAATCTAAAATCTTACTTAACCCTTTATGGCGCCGTGTTGTATTTCTGCATCATACCGCTCAAATAGAAGCAACAATAAAATAAATGCCGACAGACTGACTTTGCTTGGTGTTATACGGCACCAACAAAGCATTCTTACGATTTAGTGATAATTTAGCTCACTAGGTGACGAGACTTGTAGGTAATGATGTTTCATTGTAGTGTCGAACAAATACACGCCTGTTTTCAGGTTTTCAATTTCATTTACGAAAAATTAATTCTTGGTGAAATACTAATATTTGACTGTTGAAATTTTTGTAAGTAAACGGTAAGAGGATATTTTTTAATAATCTGTTCCTAATTTTAAGTTTAATGATTTAGTACTAATCTAATGTTGCATTTCTAGTACATGCAAGGTTTTTAAGAATTATAAACGATACATTTTTAATATTTTTATAATTATTATTTTCGTTATCTATACACTATTTACCACCTAGTTTTTACAAAATTAACAAATTTAACGACCTTGCGCCATAAAGGGTTAACCGGACACTTTGGTTTTTGTAAGATTAAAATAGTTTGCCTTAACCTAGATCCCAGTATAATAAAGACAAAGATACTCTAAGCATTTCAATGCTGTTGAATTATATAAATAACACATGAATTTCATAGTACTTTTTAATAATCTCCTAGCGAGTGAAAAATTCTCGCTTAACCCTAGACACCTTAAAATACAAGGAAAGATAGAAATAAATTTGTGAGTCAAATTAATTATTACAGAACTTTTATCATGTGAAGTTGTTTTATTTATTTATTATCAGGTAAGCAGTTGCAACAACGGATAAGTACATGTATCCTGCTATTTCAGTTTTTTTTTTGTGATTAAGATAGTCCTTGGCCAGGCGATTTTTAAATAGGATCTTATTTGGAGATGAGATTACGTCTTCTGGGAGAACCTACCCCGCTCTGACAATCCTGTTGCTTAGAAAGTTTTTGTGTTGGTTATTGTTTATTCGACTGTTACATAGTTTAAGCTCATGGCCTCCGAGATGGGTGCTGCCACTGAGTTTGAACATTTTTTCGAAACTTTCTAAATCATAATGTCTATTTACTATCTTGTAGCTTTCCATCAAATCACCGCATTAAAATATTATTAAAAATAAAAGCATCCTGTAGTGCAACTAGTCCAGAAATAATAGCGAAATGTAAAATGATAGAAATAATAAGTATAATAATAAATATGTCTTCCTCAGTAAAACCTTATATAAAAATAACGCTAAGAAAGTTCAACAAAAATATACGCGAAGATCAAACCAATAAGTAAACAAACAAACACTCAAGAATTCGGTTAAAGTACGAAAGGATCTGCTGAAATTCCGAAACCACCTGCTCAAGCAAACAAACAACTTGAGTTGGGACATCAACAATCTTATACGGGGCACAGAAAACTTGACAACGAATTCTCGAAACTTCCACGTGCGATCGGTTCGAAAGCTGGAAAACGGTTTGGAGTTGTCAAAACTCGATTCTTGGATTTGGCGGTGTTAAACATACATTAAAACGAATTCACGTGTTTATTTGAAGACGAAGAGAATTCAGATCGCAATATTACGATATAAAGTTTTGGTAAATAGAATCAAAATAAATATATCTCTTATTTATGTTTCTAATGAAGATAATTACAAAATCACATGTACACTAACCATAAGGTTTACGTTTTTTCGAAATGAGGAAGGTAAAGAGGAGGATATTAGCGCCCGATTTTGAGCGTGACCATTCTTTCTGACAGTAATCACGCAGTAGACATGAGGGAATATACCTTCTCCCAAGAAATGAGACCTTTCGCTCACCGGGCCAAAATTAAACGAGTGTGGAACCCCAGACCTGGTTAGCAACGATGAGGAGATGACATTCCGAGGGTTTTTAGCCAGTAGGAGCCTGCTGACGGCACTGACGATCCTATACAGTGATTTACCTGGAATTACCAAAAAAGTAGTAAAGTAAAGGTAGTACAATGTACGTGCTAAGCTTGTGCTTAGTGTATTGGAAAGATTCTAAAAGTAATTGTGACATTAATATTTCGATCTTCTATTTCATAGATTTTATATTAAAAAATAATTCAATGTTGTCTAAGGTCTATCAATCATTCCGTTAATAATATAGACGACTCAAAGTATTGATACTCAATTCTCAAACCATCTAATGATATTTCCTGACAAAAATCAATAAACACTTATATAATTAAATAAAATTCATAAATTAGTATAATCTCGTTCTCTACAATCAATTTATTGAAATCTAAGAGAAGAAAGAGTAAGCTTTATGTTTAAAAAAAATGTTATTATCACTATAGTTCTGGGAATCCTTTGATCAGATTAAGCACCAAATTAAACTTCACAAATAACTTTATTTCGTTTTAGAATCGTTAACACGTCTTATTATTTTTCTACACCATATTAAAACCGCGTGCTCTCTTCGAAAAGAAAATCCTTTGTCTTCCCTCTTTTTCCATCATTCCTTCCTTTCACTCAAATACGTTCCATTCTACGCATTTACTACTTCATACATAACATAATATTTCAAACAATAACATCGATCCAAATCACTTACAAAAAATATTTTTAGCCTAGTTATATCATTAAGCAATTTAAAATCTACTACAAGCTAAAATACGTATAAGCAATTAAAATTTACATTCACAACAACTACTTAATCTAAATCAAACAGATTTACTTGTAGGTCCATGTTTACGCTTCCAATCATGGCCCGCGGCGAACTTACAAGATTGCAGTAAATATTGCGAACTCAACGCGATCGTTAGAAACTGAGCCGGTAGCCGCACGCAAACTGCGGGTCGCCTCCATATATCATCAATCGTTACACCCGACCAACTTTGAAATATATTTAAGCGTACTTGTTAATATAGCAACAATTTCTCAATTAATAGTTCTTGAGATTAAATATCCATAATTCATATTGTATCTGTAGGTATATTAAGTCTTTAATGTAGAATTGTATTCCTCAGAGCAGAGGGTCAAAATTAATTAAAAAATCTGCCGTCATATGAATATGAATATCATAGGAATCATGGAGCGCATTGGACAGTTTTTTGTCAAGAATCTTTATGTATGTTATACTATAGGCGAATACCGAGTACCACATAAGAATTGTTCAGGCGCCGGGCATGAGTATAAAAAAGGTACTAGACATCCCTTCCGTCTCCCTACACTCCCTTACATTACCATTCTACACTCGGTCCTTAACAGTAACACATGTGTACGCACGGCGGTATCGCTACACTTATCATCGGCGACGAACTCGGTCACACTACGGAATAGTCAGTTGCTTTGGACAATACGGCGGAACTTCTAATTAATTGTATACGGTGAACGGTGCAGAGCTGCAGTAGCCTGTCCTCAACATCCAGTTCCCAGGTGAGTGCCTTTTGAATATTTCATTGTCACTGTGCCTGAACGAACTCTTTGTTCCCTAATTCTCTACGAGGAAATCCAGAACAGCGGCACTCATCGGTTCTAACACAAATTGTTGATTCCTTTGAGACCAGCGCTCTCCTGCGCTAACAAGAATTATGAATATTTTCATACCGGTAATTAGGTAACAATAATGTGTGACGCTCCGACAGAGCCCTGAATTTCTTTTGGCTTATCTTCTACGTAGCCGCTTCCAAAACGCTAGTAGATCACTGTTAGGTTCTTTTCCTGGCTGGCCACTGAAAACCGAAGTCAGTACCGAAAGGAGCGCCTTTGCGTTACCACCCATCCCATAAGAGCTCGCCCTTTTCGTTTGATAAAGTTATAAAGTACTTTCCTGGCCAACAGAAAAATATCCTGCTGAAAAAATAAACTATTTTGTATTTATTTCTAATACTTATTAACAAGATTTAATTTAATAAAAGATCATTGATAAAGAGAGCTTACTATTATCTCTAACATTGTTTGGCTTGTACGAAAGCGTGGTTATAATATGTTGCATTTGTCACAGGACATTAAATTCAATTTAATTTGTATCTAAGACATAATCACCGTACTACCGTAGCTTCTTGGTGCCTTTTCTCTGGAGACCCTGCTTTCCTAACCAGTGGTAGATTAATTGCATAGAAGATTTGAAAATGCTTGTAATGGAAATGGACCGATTTAAATAAAATAATTTTGAGTTTGAGTACAATGAGTATTACACATGACATAAATACAAAGTGAGTATATAGTTACAGGTGCTAATACAGCTAGAAAGAAAGAAAGAAAATATTTAATCAACGGCAGTCACAAAACAAGATAATAATAAAATACAAATAATATATACACGGAAGGAAAGATTAAAAACATCTCTGTTGGTATCGAAAGAGGAATAGTGTAGGAGTTAATGTCTAAGAGATGAGGTAATACCGCAAGATAACGAATAAACATTGCCAATGTGGACTGTCATAGCATATCTAACAAGAAGCCGGTAGCTGCACGCAAGCCGCAAGCTTTACCAGTTGTCCGTTCATCATTACACCCACTCTACATGAAATATTGCCCTAAATATATGGTATAGAGAATCTATCGATAAAGCAAATGTACCAAAAAAGTTATTGTAGAATTCGATTAATTTCCACTGAGCTAACTTTTGCATGCCATACAAGAAAACGATCGTCATACGAAACTGAGTTCATTTGTTTAAAAAAATTAATGCACATTAACCCGTTTCGGGTGAGAACGAAATAAGATGTAGCATTCGTTATACTATTTTTTGGAATGTAATAGTTTCATAGATCAGATTTTCAAACAACAAATATTAATTAATTATTTCAAAATAAATCGAGATAAAAAAGCTATATTTCTTCAAACCGTGATATTGTTTTTCTTGTGTTTAGAATTTCTCTTTATTTATACTATCTTCGTTAAAAAGCAATCTGATTATAACGAAAAATCTTTATGACGTCAGCTTTCTAGCTTATTCCGCATACGAAGGAGTGTGAGATTTGGCAGTCAAAGACAATAAGAAGACGGAGTGTATAATTAAATTTGTTTTCTCATATTTCCTTTTAAAATAGCAAATTAAGTTAACTCTAGGGTACCTTCATTTTTATCGTTAAATAAATGAAATAACAAGCCTGTAACTATTGCCAATAGTTTGAGTAAGAATTAATTTTATATAGAATAATGTATATGGTATGTGTATACAAATACTTATATGTTTATAGGCATGTGTGTTCTTGTGTGTGTGTATGTACATATTATTATCTATGATACTTTGAAATTAGTCTTTAGTACTGTCTCTATGCTCTATTGATCCTTTCCTTGCTGTTTTCTGCGCGTCGACGCAATAAATGTGTGTCAGCTGAAAACCAGCGCTGAGTGACTCAGCTGGTCACTTTGCATTTGCTGAACTGACTAGAGATGCCACGAATATTCGGCAACTATTCGGTTTTCGGCCTATTCGGCCACTTTTTTTGCTATTCGGTAATCGGCCGAATAGAATACCGAATACCGAATACCAAATCATGTAAAAAGACACGTTATAGTACTCAAAGTTATGTATGTATTTCCAAATTACAACACTTTAGTAATTAAAATTGATCAGTGGTAAGTTGTGATGGATAAAAACAAGCTTTTCACCATTTTTTGATAGCAAATGATTACGCTTTTCATCGTAAATGTTACCAGCTTCAGAAAATAACCTCTCACACACACACTTTCTCTCTCGTTCACACACATACTAATAAACTTATACCGTGAATATCCATATAAAAACACAGGGCACCCTTGAATAACCCGAACGGAAGTGCGAGTCTCACCAGAGACAAAATTTACTTAATTGGTGAGACTTATCACCCTGTGTATATGTATAAGTTTTGTGTTGAAATAAAGATAATTATTATTACTAAACACGCTACTTCCAGGAATATTCGGCGGCCGAATATTCGGCGCTGCGGCCGACAGCGTTGCCGAATATTCGGTATTCGGTATTCGGCCAATTCACTATTCATGGCATCACTAGAACTGATTTCTCTTTGGCGCATTATCATGACACAAGATATTGTATTTGCTTTTATTTTCTGTCTTTAATAACCCAAACTTCTGTGCTATGTTATATTGTGTGCCAAATAAATGATTTTATTATTTATTTTCATTTATTCAACATAATTACAATATAATTACATTTTAAAATATTTACATATAAACAAGGTATACCATAAATATTAAAATATGATGATGATGTCCTAGCCGGATTCGGCCACGGCGACTGTTTCAACGCCGATTAAGAAAATCAAGGCCCAGTTTTCGGAAACAGTCAATTGCGCAGTAGATATTTAAGTGCATAACTGGACGCGCTGCCAGAAAAGCACTCTCTCGTCCGAGCTCCCTCAGGTCCGATGGAAAGGAGAACCAGTACGATCGGGAGGGAGCGGGATGCAGGTTTGGTCGAGTTGTCCTTCTCTGAACACCTGGTTGAATTGCGGTGTTAAAGAGATACCTTAGTCGCCTTTTACGACACCTCAGCAAGAAGAGGGGGGTGCTATTCTATTCTGCCGGCAGCCACCACGGCTAAAAAACTAAAAACATAAAAATATAAAAACATGTAGACCTACAGCGGCGAGGCCTATGGCCCAAGCCACCGGTAACTTAGGAGCTCAGAGTGAGGAACCTCCTAACAATGCGTGCCGTATCGAGTAGAGGGGCCTTCTGTATCCGGCCCTTGATCCAACAACCAAGCGAGAGCCTCTTAAGGTAGTAATCGAGGCTCTTTGCGATCAGCCCATTAGTCGATACGACTATCGGGACAATAATCGTAGAATCTACATCCCACATGCTGGCAATCTCGTGTGCAAGGTCTAAATATATTGATAGTTTTTCTTTCTCAGCTTTTACGAGATTTTCATCATGTGGTATGGTGATATCAACGAGTATTGCCCGGCGCACCGACCGATCTACTACCACAATGTCAGGTCTATTAGCAAAAATAGCCCTATCAGTGATAACAGATCGATCCCAGTACAGCATTTATTTATTTTATTATTATATGCAAATTTAATTCTTTTCAGTAGCAGGTTCAGCGAGAGGAGTTCCAGCATTTTCCAGTTGTAATAAATTGCCATCGCGCTGTGTCTGCGTGTACTGCGGATATGTAACTGTGGAAACGTGCTTCCCGCTTGCCGTTTGCCACTGTTCCAGCGCGGGACATTGTACCCGAAACAAACAGGGGTGTATTAAGGAAGTTAAAACATCAAATTTTTTTTTTTTTTGGTATCCCGGGGGAAAATCCTACATAGAACCATCAGAGCCGCTGTGAGGGCAGCGACCCCGCTGTGTTACTGACTAAAAACCCCCGGGGTATCTCTCTAATCGCTCCACCCGAGCCTGGGAAACCAAATTCATCCAGGCGCCCGGAGAGTGAAATGCCTTGTCGAGGCTGCCTCTCTGGGAGGGGTAGGAGTAAAAAATATCCAAATCATAGTAACTCTGCCCATGTTCACACTCGGCCGCAACACCCGTCTCAGATGTTGCCAACTTAAGTTATTAATTTCAACTTAAATATGTAATATGTATAAATGTGGAATGTGAGGTTATTTCGGTGTTGTTGCTGTGTCACCCAAAAGGCCCTGTCGGAATACCAGCGTTGCAGAGTCTAGTACTATCTAGCACAAGCTCAAAAAGGGACCTTACTGGCTTCGGCTAAGAGTTTTATAGCATGTAAACGCCGCCCGATACGCAGTTGCCGCCCTAAGGGTCGTTAGGATGTTGCGAGACGTGCGGGGTAAGAGTATGCGCGCGCGCAAGGGACGCTTAGAAGTTAGTCGACTACCGAGACCCAAGGCGGGAGTACGTGCGTGCACGTCGCAGTTCGGTGTGCCTTAAAGTGCAAATAAACTGTAAAACGCCAAATTCGTGTCTTCCTAAAACCACACCCACGACCAGCGGTCATAGTTATCACTTTATTTTTATATTTCCTTACTTCTCCTTTTCTTTATTATGCTACTGCCTTGGAGTTAGCTGCTGTTTATTAAATGTTTTCTTTCTTTTCTTTCTATTTGTCAGTCGATCAAACAATATCGCGTGCAAACACTTTCTAAGCGTCGAGATTTTCAGAGCGCAGAATGATCTCTCAGAAGGCGTAATATTAGCAGTTAATGTGAACCAATTTAAAAATTGCCTAGACAAATATTTACTAAATAAAAAATTGTGCAAGAGCAGCATAGAGGCACTTATCAGTGGTGTCAGCTGTTAGAAGAAAGTGTTAATTATGGCTCGAAGTTGCGATCTGGTTACACAAGTCATGGTCGCGAGCAGACTGACGCGCCGCGGAGGTTTTATCGAGGGCGGGAAATTACTTCCACTACCCGCTTTTGTTTTTGATAATTTGAATGATCATGACATACACTCTCAGTATCAACATTTTTGCAAGGTAACGTAAAACAAGATCCTAATCAAGTTAAATGGTCACCCGCAAGAATGTTTGCCTTCACATGCCTTTAAACATCGAGATACGATATATAGCTCACCTTTTCTCTCTCTCTACGTCATATTTATTTATTTACAAATCTACAGTATATAATTTTATTAATACAGGAAAACAAGCAAAAAATCAGATTAACCAAAATGATTTGTATAACAAGGTTATATGAGAGCATTAAATGCGATTCAAATAATTGTTGTGAAATAACAATGTAAAAGTTATATAAGAAATGTGTAGCGTGATTGTGTACTTTGTGTGTGTGTGTTATCATTCTTCTTTCTTATAATGAATTGTCCCTAAATATTACACGTCATCTGCTTATGGATTGTCAAATAGCCTCCTAAAAAATTTTACTTCAACATTATATTGGAGCACTCTATATTCTAATTCCGATGCTGAGCAGTAAATTCTTACCCTAAAGGCATTGAACTAAATAAATCCAGGCTACTCGGAATGCCGAGCAAACAAAATGGAGAACCGTCACTCAGTTTGGCAGCTGCAGTGCGGCCTCCGCCTAGAGCGGCGGTTCCGGAAAAATATCTACTCGCTACCGTCACTGGAAGCTGTCACGTGCAGCGTACGTGCCCCTGCTGTCGCGATACACACTGCTCTGGCGTTCATCTAACAGCACCTTACAAGTAATGTTCGATATAATGTTTTATTTCATTTAAAATATTCAACGGCTTTTGATCCACAGAACACACAAGTTCCATATATCACAGCGGTACGGAAAAGGTTCGAAACTAGTTATAACGTAGGTGCCCATTAATGGACGGTCATTTTTTTTAATATTCAACCGCTAAGATGCAGAAATTGTAGTTGAAAACTTGTTTGAAAATCCGTCAATTTAGCTGTAAGCACTATGACAACTGGTACTCAAATTATTGGCTAGAAATGAAAAATATGTTTTTCCTTTTTTAGAAAATCAATCGCTCGGTTTCCCAATAAATGGACGACACCTGGAAATCCGCGTTGGGTAAATCAAGTGGTCATCTATCACTTGCTGAGCTGCTTTCGCTTTGGTGCATCATTACAGCACAGGTAATTTGTTTTTATTGTTTTCTATCTTAATAAACCTTTCTTCTTGTGTTTTATATTGTGTTGTGTGTCAAATAAACACTTTTTATTTCCTTTTAACCCCCAAAAGGTAATTTACCCCTTAGTGATAAGTGGCTTACCCGAGCAATGCTGGGTCAACACAACTAGTATAAAATAAAAATATATGTGTTACGTTATATGACAATGACCGTGTGTATCATGCATCCTGCAGCGCGTTTCAAACATCGGTCCAGCGGACAGTTTGACAAGCGAGTTTTTCACTTGTGCTCGCTTTAGATGCATTTGTTTGTATTCTATAATTCGTTGTACATAATAATATTTGATTACATATCATTTGTCTGTTAGTTTACTCAAATTTTACAGTTATAACTGTAGAATTCCTCTAACACATCTTTTTGGGTCACTGGATTGTGGAACGCTCTACCAGAGAGCGTATTTCCATCGTCCTATGATACTGGCTCATTTTAACGGGACCTGAAGAGATATTTGGGTACGTTGCGACTATCGAGGGGTATTTCTATACTATTCACAGTTGTATTTATTTTTAGGACTGCACTACGCACCACCAGTCGCGGTTTGTTTCGTCTGCCGAATCAAGATAAAACCAAAGGTTTTTATACGAAGAATTCAAGCGACTTCAAAAACTAAACAATAACTCAAAATTCACCAATCAGATTTTGTCTTTATTAAAATCAGTGCTATGCTACGCAACAAAACACGGCATTGACTATACAATTGACAAATACTGATTGGTAATTGTAAGATTATTATTATTTAGATTATTTTAAGTATTTTTATTTTTCTTTTCTTCTGTGCATGTAGTCTACATAGTTGCATTTGCAATATATCCTGTTCATATAATTAAATTATGTAAAAAATGTAATTAATTAATTGTATGTAAATAATCTAGTTTTTAGTTTGAGGTATTATTGTCTGCTGTTGTTTTGTTTTGTTTTTTTTTTTTGTGTTTTGGTTTTAGTTGTCTGTTTTGATATTGTTAGTTAATGCTTTTGGGCCATGCTGTGGTTGTCTATTATTGGTATCCGTTACCGACATTTAGCTTATGTATGTGATTCAGATTGTGAATGTGAAGTGTAATGGAGCTGTTGACAGCTCATAAATAAATAAATAAATATTAATAATATCTTGTATAGTTTTATGTGTTAATGTAGAATTTGTAAGTGTACTCATAAATAAATAAATTAATTAATTATTTTGTACTTTTTGAAGCCAGTTGTAATTTTTTAACAAAAATAATTTTATGTTTTTATTATAATCATTTATTTTTGATAATATGTAGGCGGACGCTTGACCACAATCACAGCTAGTGGAAAGTGAAAATGAGTGCCGGGCAGTAGACTTGTGGGAGTCTGCTGCCTGGATGAGAGGAAAGTGACCGGCGCACCGCCCGTCTGAATAGTTTGGAGGAGTGGGCTCTTTACACTCACCCCTCCCAGAGGTGAAGCCTATTCTTTTACACTGGTTTGACATAGTGACTACAGTGCACCTGATGATAAGTACAGTGTAGTCCAAAACGAAAGCGACCATCAAAGGACGTAAGTCCATTGATAGTCTCCGTCGCCATGTCGGCCCACATACCACGACTGAAGGTCCCTAGGTATATGAGCTACTGGACGTGTACAAGATGATTCCGAAACGCGACAGGCGAAGGTGAGTCACTATGACGGTACTTACACTTGTGTACTATGGTCATGACCCACCTTTTGGCAAACGCCCTACCATAAAAGAAAAAAAAAGAACAAGAAATCCTTAACAGGCTGTCCACTCTCCGGGCGTATGGAAGAATCTAGATTCCTAGACCTGTCTACAGTGATTGGAAGGACACCCCGAGGGTTTTTAGTCAGTAGCAGTCTGACAAACTCTGGAGTCTCTGCCCTCACAGCGACGTTAGCAGTCCAATGCAGGATTATCTGTCGGGTCACTAAAAAAGGTGAAAATGAATTCGACTATAAACCGCGTCCGCACAACAAATGCCTATTCACTCTTCTCTTAAAGATTCCCAGGTCATAAGATCGTAGAAATATGCTCGCTAGGAGCATATTCTACTCCTTAGCACTTCGCAAAAAGGAATGTGGAAGGTTGTATGTATTTTAAATCTATTCTATTTCACAACCACTATTAGTAAGATGTTCTAATAAATTGTAAGCCTTTAGAAACAGTGCCAAAGAAGCAACAGACCACATATATCAGAGGAACAAGCCAGCACGCCTTTCTCGGGTGAATTTATTAATTTCCTGCACTCTCACGCCGGTTTGGCTGGCGGCCATCTTTTTATTTATATGTCTACGTGCTGACGACTTTAGGCGATATACGCACGGCCATTTTTCCCCGCGTGAATTTTACCGCAAATTTTGTAACTCTAGATATTGTGTGTAACTCTGTGTGATTGGTCACACGTGGTAAAAATGAGACACAGTGCGGTATAAAATTTACGTGACACGCTTTAGTTCACTTGTATAATACTAACAAATCTATGATGACAAAAACCGAGCAAAATTTGTGTCGCAATGAGAACTGGGTGAATCTTCGCTCGCTAATAATAATCACGCAATATTTTCCCGTGCGGTTATATTCCTCAGTACAGTCTAAGCCTTAAGTTTCGTGTTTTGGCAGAGCGTCCACCACTCGCTTGCAAATTACGAGATTCACTTGCTCACAGTCGGAAATCGGTGTGGACGTCTTCAGTTAAAAGTAGCTTTTATACGACTCTTTGAATGCGATGTTCACCCACTCTTTCACGGTGGTTTCTTTTATGTTTTCCATTAAAGTATAAGGGAAAGATCAGATGCTTCTTCAATGAATTGAAGCAATATAAAACTTAGTCATACGCGAGCAAAAAAAAACAAAGTGTAGAGGTGGAGTTCACAGCACAGGAATTTTAATTAGAAAAACTTAAGACGTTAATATAAATATATTAATAATATTAAAATTACAACAGTTTTTCCTAATATCTATAGCGCACTGTTAAACGTCAGAAATTCAATTCCATTCTAATTTCTTTTTTGACATATTGACATTTATAAAAAGTATAATTTAAAATATAAAAAAGGTGTATATAAAAAGGTAGCCTACAAAAACATACCCGTGTAAACCCGGACAAACAGCCATCATAAGCATAACAGAAAGTCATTTTCTACCTACACCACTAACAACCACGATGATTGTTTTATACAAATATAGACATATAATAACAATTAATCGCTGCCAACGTAGAACGAATGTACGTCGTCAGCACTGATTGGAAGTAATCAATCGTAAACGGGAAGCGTCGGGAAAAGGCTGTAGCAAAAAATAATGATGGGAAAACCGGCGGAGATAAGAGGAAGTGATCAGTTTCTTATGGGAGGTTTGAGATATACATAGAGTATTATTATCGTACAACACTTTACGATATAATTATACGTCTGGGAATGTTTTAGGCAACATTAAAAAAATCAGTTTTATGTAGATAGGTACCACCTCACTCCGAAGTAGTTCCGGCATTTATTTTCAAGGAAGTCGCTTCTGAAACGCTAGTAGATCACCGTTACGCTCTTTGCCTAGCTGATTGCCCAAATGTAATGCATGTTGCCCTTAATTCGTTGGCTAAGCACCTTAAAAGGTCGCTCCACTCATTCCATGAAGAAGTAAAAGGTGTTCCCTCCCAAAAGCGTTGTCTTGCCGAAAAAGGGTACTAACATACTACCTTAGTTTGGTTGTTTATGGAAATGAGAACGGTGATAAATGAAAATGACGTTGACCGAAACCGAGACAGCATTTTGACAACGCTAGGCGTGCAAGAGAGATAAAGCTAATAGCAGGTACGCTCCTTATTATGATTTGTCCCATGCATAGTTGGATAATCAATTTTGTGGACATAGCTCACAGTATTAGCAATGTGAAATGGCAATGAGAATACATGCTGAAGAACCGATGGTCGTTGGAGCAAGTGGGTCGTTGAGTGGAGACCGCCAAACGGCAAGTGCAGCGTAAGGTACTTTCCGGCAACGCACAACTACGACTTCCACAAGATGGTTGAAAAAAATTGAATGAACAGGGCCGAAGACCTAGCTCAATGGCGCTTGTTAGCAAAATCCTATATCCGGCAGTGGACTAGATTGGGCTGAGGATGTAGATGATGAAGTAGATTTTAGATAGACTTTAGGTGTAAGCAGGTGTTGTCTAAAACATTTTTTTCTCTATTTTAAACATAAAACTAATAAAGCAACGACTTTTATACTTTTTACCACCCTACGCAAAAAGAGGGATGCTATAAGCTTACGAATAGTGTCTATGCTTTTGCAATTATGTAGCTCTCTGTATTTGTATGGTTATCTATAGCATCATAACTGCTGAACGGGTAAAAGCATTTTTTTTTGTTTAAAAGCTAACTTGATCTAGAATGATGTTAGTTATGGTTTGAAGAAATGTGATCAGCAGCCTGGACATAATCAGCTCTTTTTTCATTGTTGAAGGAACTAAAACCACTTCAATTATTATTAAGTTTAATAGATTAGATTTTTTTCATCCGGACTCGACACAGTGACCACACCACGCCTGATGGTAAGCATGGTGCAGTCCAAAAAACAGCAACGACTAAGCAACAGTTAAGAAAAAACCTAGCGGTAGTCGCAGCGATCTTGCCGGCCTGCACAAATATCTCTTCACGTTACGCTTAAAGAATCCCATGTCATAGGATGGTGGGAACACGCTCGCCGGAAGACCATTCCACAGCCCAATGACTTGGCAAAAGTAAGAGTTAGTATTTAGTATCCTGGGACTCTGATATTATTACAATAATATGGTTGCTTGGAACTGATGCTGCAGTATTTTCTTCTCTCTACTCTTAACTCGTAACTCTTCACTAGCTTGTAGCAGTAATATCTTGTTTGAGCTCATTGGAATCCTAATGAGTAGGTTACACACAGATACATAATCGAGTCAGGGGTGTTTTAATTTTAATTTAAATGGCAGGCCTACCGCGCGTCCCGCGGTGCTTTTTAACGGAAATTCAGTGTCCAGTCATTAGATTAAAACTGGCGCGGGAGGGGCGACTGCTCTATAGCATGTAGGATGCCTATGCATCGCTACTGCACGCGCGCATTGTATAACGTGTTTATATTATCTGCACGCGCTACAGTGATTATTAATTATAACTACATGGATACTTATGTTTCAAAATGTTTAGTTTTTTACTGATACGTGTAAAATTTACAAATAGCATATTTTTCTATTTTTGTAGAATCACTGTTCATCTAAAAGTTTATAAAGTAACTAAGCTGGGGTTATCCAGCATTGCCCGATAAAGTTTTTGGGATTTGGGGTTTTTTTTTCTAGAAACCTAGAGTAAATCCTTTTTTTTCCAACCATGAGGCTAAATATCAATTTTAATGTGATTTACTTGAAAATTGATGGCTTTTCAAGTATGTTTTCAACTTCTCTTTTGCTCTCATACAGGTGGGTTATCAAAAATCCGCCCTTAGTGAGTGCCTACGTCATAATAAAAACCCAATGTATTACTTTTATATTTCTACCTTCAATAATTAAAGCTCAACGATGATGTGTTATTCAGGACAAATAATACTTTTATATATATAGATATAATAAAGAAATTATAAGGTAATATCTGGCACACTCGTAAAGCAGAAAGCGCCGGAAGATGGCGCCGAGATTAATAGTGACGTCAGAGCCGGAAGTGGCGTAGGGGTGCGGGCGCAGACCGGACGTCCGGCCGGGGCGGTGCGCCGCTTGGCGAGACTGTTACCAGGATACAACTGAAATGTATAATGCGAACAAGAATGCTACATTAAGGACGGCTTGCAACAACAAATTAAATCTAGTTTACGCTTGTATAAAACGCTATTTAATTGAAGCTAAATTAGGTCTCTATGAAGATTTAAATGTTAATAATGGATATTGTTTCCGTCCAAGACTATAAGTACAGTTTACGCTAATGTGTGTTGTTATAAGTTTAAATAAGATTGAATTTGTTTATGCTAGCCTTCCAAAAACGTCTTTTAAAATTTAGGTAGCATTTTTGAAATCGGGTGTCAAAAGCATAAATGAAAATGAACAAAATATTTCGACTGCTTTTTGTACTCATACACATTATGATATTTTTTACACCTAACCGGCACTGGAGAGTATACCTTTTAACATTTCAGAGTCTTTGTTTTTTACTTAAAATCCTCATAGGACCGACCCAGTCGCACACGGAGGTAGAGCCGAGGTACTCTATCAGCTAAAAACCCCAAGGTTACTACTTCTGTACGGATACTATACGGGAACTCTGGGTCTTGTGATCAATTTTTCACAGTCCCGACATGCGTACCCTTTGCGCACTATCTTAGGAAAGGACCAAGGTCTTTTCTGACCCAGCATAACGTTTTTTGACGGAGCGCGTCACCCCATTCCATCGATTTCTCGAGGGTTGCTAACTGGTCGCTCAGAAGTGAGCGGCCACGACCCCAAAACATTCCAGAGTTTAATATATTATCAACTCTATGCTAAATAATATGCAATAGTTGAACACACAAGCTGAGGCACATCAGCTAATAGCTGCTCGACTATTTGAAAATATTAATCAACCTCGCGCTTGAGATTACCTGCAAGTGGGATGTGAATTTAATTATTATTGTCCCGATAGTCGTACCAACTTATGGGCTGATCCCAAACAGCTTCGATTTCCATCTCAAGAAGGTCTCGCTTGGTTGTTGGATCGATGGTCTGATTCAGAAGGCAGTATTACTTGCCATGGGGCGCATTGTTAGGAAATTCCTCACTCTGAGCTACTAACTACCGGTAGTTTGGACTTCAGGCCTCGCTCCCATAGGTCCACGTTTTTTCACATTAAAAATTATTATTGCTACTTTTTTTATATTTATTATATAATAATATTGTATTATATGGTAGAAAATAACGTAAATAGTAAATTTCTACCGTGTTTTTAGAAATAAAAGCGTATGTCATCAAAGAACTTTCTCCCCTTTTCACATTTCTGTTAACTTTATTACGAAACAAGTTCCACTAATTTCTCTTTCCGGACGCAGCAAATCGAAAGTTGGAAATATAAATTGACTATTGAGTAAGAAAGTGCCCAGTCGATGTTTGCTAAACGCCGTAATGATGCGCTATTCAAAGGCATTCAAACCTGCCGATTGCCAACGAAACTCATAAAGGCGTACATACGCGCAACGCTCTACTTTAAAATTACAAACAGTCGGACAAGTTTTGTAAAACTCATCCCTGCACTAGATACAACTGATATAAATTCACTAGATTTGTCTTGAAATCTTTTTTTTTTGGTATCCCGGTGGGGAAATCCTGCATAGGACCATCAGGGACGCTGTGAGGGCAGCGACCCCGGTGCATCAGACTCTTACTGACTAAAAACCCCCGGGGTGTCCCTCTGATTGCTCCACCCGGACCTGGGAACCTAAATTCGTCCATACTTGTCTTGGAATCTAGACAGCGCTAGATAACTCAGCTGGTTACTTAGCATTTGCTGAGATGACTTTCTTTTTGGCATATTATCTCAACACAGGGTATTTGCTTTTGTTGTTTTCTATATTGATTAATCTATTCTTCTGTGTTATATGTTATGTTGTGTGCTAAAATAAATGTTTTTTCTTTACTTACACGGATAGAGAAATGGCGCTTCCATGAGATTCCCGGTTTGCGTAAGATCGGGATATTTTTATACTCGTTCGACAAAGTATCCAATCCACGCCTCCATCGTCATCCAACAAAAGATAGACCACGACTGAATGTCTCTAGGTATATGAACTGAAGGTACACAAATTGGTCCTACTATGACGGTCTTTACACTTGTGTTCGTGATCCAGTTCGGGCAGACGACCTATCATCTCAATAAATGTACAGCTTATATCCACCCTTAAGGTCCATTCTAAATATTTGTGAACAACTTTATAAAGCTTTGTAATAGCTAAAGTGGCTATGGATACCTAGTGGATAATGGACCGACTTTAATACGTGACAATGCCAATAATCATGGGTTCAAATTCCGGGAAGTACTTCTGGATTTTTCCAGGTTACGTACGAATTTAGCCACCACATGCACACCGGTAAAGGAAAACATCGTGAGGAGGCCCGCGTGCCATCTAATAGAAATGTCATGTGTATTAGTGCTGTGAGAACGGCGATCAGCTGCACTACTGGTCACGTTGGGCACGACATATTAGCGCAAAGTGGATACAGACACTAATTTATCTCTGCTCACCCCGTAAGGGATATGGTGTGATGATATATTTCATAAATCGGATGTTTATACCGAATACCACTTTACAATAACAGGTTATGACCGGTGGTCGTGGGTGTGGTTATAGTAAGATACGAATTTGGCGTTTTACAGTTTATTTGCACTTTAAGGCACACCGAACTGCGACGTACACGCACGTACTCCCGCCTTGGGTCTCGGTAGTCGACTAACTTCTAAGCGTCCCGTGCGCGCGCGCATCCTCTTACCCCGCACGTCTCGCAACATCCTAACGACCCTTAGGGCGGCAACTGCGTGTCGGGTTACGTCTATATGCTATAAGGTATAGATATCAGGTTTTCTTTACACAAGAAAAATTCTCATAGGATCGTTCCAGTCGCGATATAAGCTATCACAACAGCTATTATGCCACACAAGAATACAAACGATATAAGTCTCTTCTAGAAGACTTAAAATTAGATCCAGGTCCCAACATTTGCAGTACTTTACATATACATACAGCCGAGAACGTCGAAAGCTTCGAAGTTACTTCACGGAATATGAGAAAATGATATGCGCGAAACTATTTCTTACAACAACCAAGTGTAACTTTATTTAAAAGACAGCCGTTATTTTACCAAGGGAAAATCCATCATAGATCTTCCCGGACAACATGAAAGTAACGGCCAGGGTTGTGTCAGACTTCTTCTGATTAAAAACCCCTGGATCTTTCTATTGTGCTGCGGAAACCGTCCGTGGG
This sequence comes from Automeris io, assembly GCA_036320925.1. Lineage (NCBI taxonomy): Eukaryota > Metazoa > Arthropoda > Insecta > Lepidoptera > Saturniidae > Automeris > Automeris io. The sequence goes on from JAUDJH010000008.1 coordinate 2,234,526, forward strand.
AGCGAACTACGCTATCTGCCATAGCACCGACACGCGGGTGGCTTTCTTAGGCTTCAAGTTATGGAGTTTTATCCTATATAAATGAAAAAAACGTATTGTAAAATGTGTTGTATATTCTATATTTACATATAAGTGCTATTTCCATTAAATTCCTTTTAAAAAGTCAACAAAAACCCTATTAACTTAAACGAGAACAGCGTCACCCGTATTTGGATGACGTAGCAACGAACGTGTTAATATAGTGGGATTTGGAAGCTGCGGCGAATTGATTACAGGACCCGCTGTCCCCACTAATTCGCAGAAGTAGTCACCTTGAGCTTTTTAGCTGGTAAAAGTCCGGCACACCCCGGCTGCCACCCCCTTCGCGGCCGGGACGGTCCTATGAGGATTTTCCCCAAGTAAAAAAAAGTGGCATTTGGGAAGCATCTTGTCTATAATTTAAAAAAATACGTATATTTCTGTGTTTACTCTCTAAGTGACCTAATAAATAAAAAAAATTTAATCAAATTTCTTTATGAAATATTATAAGAATCGGAGCTTGAAATTTTAACTCAAAGTAACAAACAATAGCAAAATAAATTATGTGAATGGAGAAGAAATTGTAACAACTCGCATATTCAAATAAGAAAACTTTGAATAAAGCAGACAAAGAGACTGTCGTATAAATTGAATAACATCGAATAAAAAGAGAGAATCCGACGACAACACTTCATTACCATTTATATAGAGGAACCTGCACAGAACTCGGCAGCTTGTGAAGAAACATGCTAATACGTGGATTAAGGACTAAGGAATTATATAAAACTTATTTGCTAGTTTTATTAATTATTCTAAGCCTGTTTTTGTTACGCTGTAGTGCCATAGTGGACTAATAAATAAAGCTAATGATCTTAGATTCGAATCCCGGTACGTACGTCTGGGTTTTTCCGGATCTAGTATGGACTTAGTCAACCCACATTTTGTTTATTCTAACTTGATAGTGACTACTCCACGCCTGATGCCCGATGTAAGCATGTTGCAGTCCAAAAAATGAACACATTTATCAACAGTTAAGAAAAACCTTTTGGTAGTCGCAGTAATCATGCCGACCTGCACTAATATCACACACTACGCTACGCTTAGATGCTTATCAATGACGGAATACATAGTGAGGAAACCCGCGTTATAAATAATAGAAATGTCATGTTTAAGTAGGCTTACCATACGTCCCGGTTTGACCGGGATAGTCCCGGTTTGAGATCCCAGTCCCGGCGTCCCGGTCAAACTTGAACAGCACAGACACCCCAACCAATCGTTCCCCCGCGCCCCGCCGCGCTTCCCGTGCCACCAGCACCAAAGACGAAACAAAAGCGAGCAACAAAAACACAAATTAAGCGAAAAGCAAAATGAAAATGAGCCTCTTTCTCTTCTGCGTCCCGGTTTGGCTCTTCGTAATTATAGTAAGCCTATGTTTAAGTGTCCTTAGAACGGCGATCAGCTGCGCTACTGGTCACGTTGGGCACGACATATACGCGCAAAGTAGATACAACCACTAATGTATCTCCGTTCACCCTAACTTGGATATAGCGATTAGAAACTTATATCTGTAAGTTCTTACGGTACACGTCTCCCACTTGGCTAGTTTTTTAGCGACAAAATCATTCAAATCCGTCGTATTTTTTTATACTGGCTCGATAAAGTATATTGTCCTGATGTTGTTGTTGTTGTGTTGTGTTGTGTTGATGATGATGTAGGGAGTCGAAGCTGCTCGCGTCCGTAGGCTTTACCCTAGTTTCCCTACACGTGACTCCTGGGTGGTGCTAAACGAGCAGCAGTGAGGTGGTAGGGCGCCGGTGCCCGTCTGGATCGCGACCACAGTACATGGGTGTAAAGCCCGTCATAGTGACCAGTTTCGGCTTGTCGCGTTTCGGGGTCAGCTTGTGCATATCCAGTAGCTCATATACCTAGAGACCTTCAGTCGTGGTATATGCGGGCCGACATGACTATGTAGACTATCAATGGATTTTCATCCTTTGATAGTCGCTTTCGTTTTTGGACTACACTGTACTTACCATCAGGTACTTTGTAGTCACTATGTCGAGCCAGTGTAAAAATAAAAAAGTAAAATACAGCGAAGTCCAAAAACAGCAACGACCGCCAATAGACGAAAATTAATTCACAACCGCCATTGCCATATCGGCCCACATATCCCACAATGGAAGGTCTATACGTATATAAAGAACTGGATATACACAAACTGATACCGAAATGCAACAAGCCGAAGCGAGTCACTATGATGGTATTTATATCTGTATACTGTAGTCACGACTCAGTTTGGGTAATCACCATACCATCTCTCAAATAATTTGTCAGACTTTTTCTGTTTAATTAAACTATATGAGGGGTCTATTACGTTTGTGGCTATGACAAAGGTTTCAATAGTAGTGTGTTTACAACCCTTTTATATCTTTTTTCACTGGATTATCATCATAATCTAATGTCATCTTTTTTTACAAACAAAGAATTAGTTAATTATAATATATGTGGTTTATATAATAGTTTGTAGGAGTTTATACAATAGTTGCTAGGAAATGGTCGCAGCTGTTAGACTTAATTGGCTTTTGACCGTCGGGTTATCGGTGACGACCTTTCACTGCCAGCAGTGGTGAAAGCCATGATCGGTAGTATAGAGGCTTGGAAAGAAGTTGTAGCCTTCTCCGAGGCAATCAATGAACAGAAGGAGGTCGCCGAGAGGCTTTGAGAGCGAACATCTGCTCTGGCCATTCGGCGGCCACAGCATCGTCGCCGGAGGGATGCGTTCGCCCAAAATGAGCGCGACATCGTCCCCCGGTGGCAATATTGGCCAGTTGACTTGAAGGAGTCTGATGCGCGAGGAGAGAGGTGGTGCGCAGTATACGGCGTGCGGCCCATGAGAAAAGATTGAAGGCGAAAGCTTTTTACCCTCAACTCTCCCAGATAGGAAGTTTAAATAAGGCAGTTCGCTCCCCGGACGACTGGACGAATTTAGTTTAGGTCTGGGTGGAATGATTAGAGTGACGCCCCGGGGGTTTTTAGTCAGAACGAGTCTATACATACAGGAGTCGTTGCCCTCACAGGAGCGTAAAGCTGCAAAAAGCGTAGCATAGTATAGTCTTTTCGGCAGGATATTTTGCTGTTGGCCTAGAAAGGCTTTTACAGCTTCACCGGGCGAATGGGGGGAGGCACTTACGAGTTCTCAGACAGCGAATTTATGGGTTGGGTGACAACGTAAACGCACCACTGTGGGTACGGACCTCGACTTAGGCTGGCAGCTAGGAAAAAACCTAAGGTGATCTACTTACGTTTCGGATGCGAATACCTTGTAAAGAAACGCCGAAATAAACTCAAGGCTATGTCGGAGTGAAAGCGTATTAGGCAGTTAGTATTTTAACAAGTTATTTTTAGTAGTATTCCACTGATGTGCTACCAAAAAGAACTTAATTTTTATTCGACGTCTGATTCTGCGTGGTCTCTGGTCGTAGCAAATGGTATATTGTACGTTTACGATAGAAACGCGAACATCTGTGTTTCGGGCGGATCGCGTGTGTCACGCGATACCGTATTATATTTCCCATTCACGCAAAAATATTTTCCAGTTATGCACAATTTTGCGTCCAAATCAGTAATTAACAAGATTTTCCTTTACAAAACATTTAGATGCACTATTATTGTTTGATTAACTTAGGCTGAGATTTATGTATGATATCATGATACTGCTTAGACGATGGCCTGAAAATAAATTCGTATGTGACAAGAAACTGGATATATAATTGGCACTTGAATAAAGCTTAAGTATTCACAGAGCCAATAACAGACAATCAATAACTTACAATATATTATAGTTTGATATTAATTAAATAATAAAAGAAAATCACGTTAGCTGTAAGGTTTACAGATAGAATAAATCTATACTAATATTATAAAGCTGAAGAGTTTGTTTGTTTGTTTGTTTGAACGCCCTAATCTCAGGAACTACTGGTTCGAATTTAAAAATTACTTTTGTGTTGAATAGACCATTTATCGAGGAAGGCTTTAGGCCATATAACTTCACGATGCAACTATTAGGAGCTAAGAAATAATGGAAAATGTGAAAAAAACGGGGAAAAATGTTTATCCTTGAGGGCTTCCATTGCGTGCGCTGCGAAAACGGTTCAAGATACCAAAAATATACGTATGAAAGAATTATTCCTCTTGAAATGATCTAAAAAAATGTTTCCTGACAGTATATGTCTATCTTTTAAGATTAACTCACTAGAACCGTTTTTATGGTAATCAAATTTGGTCGAAATTAATGCATTATTTGTTAAGAGTTGTATCTACGTAATAATATTAATCTTTATCCAAATAAATGTGTTGTTGATTAAGAGTATTTAATTGTGAACAAAATTGTCTTTGACATCACTTAATTTCAATGAACATCTTAGAAGATATTACAATTTTAAAATAAATAACTAACTAAAAAGCCCAAAATAACTATTTCACGCGGACGAAGTCGCGGACACAGCTAGCGTAAAATAAATGTATAAAATAGTACCTCCCTCTTCATTATACTGAGGTGTCGTAAGAGCCGACTAAGGTATACGGAATGCCGAATTGCACGCAGATTGCTGGCATCTAAGCTGCTGCATGCATCTTCTTTGCATATAGTGCATATCCGCCAACTCACATTGGACAAGCGTGCTGGATTAAATATCAAACCCCTTCCCATGGTAAAACATAGTGGAAAGAGGAAGAAAGGTACTTGCCCTACAATGGTATATGAAGGGCTGTCCCGGTGTAGGGGCTGTGTCGTCCGCGAGGCCCTGTCAGAATACCAGCGCTGCAGAGTCTAGTGCTCTGTAGCACAAGCTGAGACAGGACCCTTATTGGCGGCGGCCTAGACTTTTTTCTGTATTGTTTGGTTGGTTTTTTGTATGTTTTTGGTCTTTTATGTGTGTTCTATTGTACAATGTCGTTACTTTTGTATGGCTGCTGTTAATAAAACGTTTTCTTTCTTTCTTTCTTTCAATGGGATGAAACTGGTTAATAATAATGTTAGTGAAAAGTCCAAACAAAGTCGGAGTGTCGTCTATAGGTAACTTCCAGCCTTAGTATTCCTCCTATTACTAAGAAAAGTTTAACGTTGTCTGATTTAAAACAGTGTGGTTTAGATTTTAAATCTATTTTTGATAAGGATTGACGTTCAAGCTTGGAACGAGGGCGATTGTGTTCTCCATATTATTAATTGAAGTATTTATCGTTGTTGTAGTCTTCTCCACGTATTGTTTTTTGGGTTAGTGATGCTCTGGACCGCGCCAAGATTCCCAGATGAAAAAATTCTGCGTGGAATTAGTAATATTTCTGATGGCGTGATGTGGATGGAGTGTGCGTCACTTGGGTCGTTGATTTTGACGTCAGTCGGAAACTACTGAATATTAAAAATCTTAACAGCGGGCTCAAAGGACTTCCATCCAGAGCTGTAATACGTAATAATATTAATAATAATGTGTTTGCTGATTCTATTGTTTGTTTTGAACTCATTATGACCCAGTTCGGGCAATCGCCATACCACCCTAAATTCGAATTCGGTCTCATACAAATTAAAACAACATTTTAATGCCGTCTTCCGCGTTGTACCGAATATCACCTTTAGTCGGTAAGTCTTTTTCTTCCAACAGTGGTCGAGCGCGTAGCGACCAACGCTTTTAATAACCAGGAAGGTCGGAATAGTGAGATAGGTCGCTGTAAGCTCTGATTTATCACTATTGCACTCTGTCACAGTAGAAGGAAGAACAGTATTGTAACTAAATTTATTCGTCAAGGAATCGGGCGCTGAACGCACATATGCACACTGCACATTTACATAATCCGTACAAACGCTGACATGTAAAATGGCATTGATTGCAGTCATTCTCCTGCATATTATATTTTATACTTTTACTACTGAATTAAATGAGAGAGCATTCCGTATAAGCCATAAGGTTTATTACGAATTATTCAGTAAAAAAAAATATGACTCTGAATACGTTTGTGAAACAAACTTGTTTCAATTGTTGAAATTGTTATTATTATAACATCAGAAACTGAAAATGCCTTTTTTAAGCTAAAGCTTACGACAATAGTGCTTTTTTATCTACTAAATGATAAATGGTGCTTAGGTACTCATTATTTATTCAAGACCGTTACCAATACATTGAAATACCCTGAAAACTATTTCCAGTATTCATTTTCCTTCCTGATTAACAGATCCGCGCCCAATTCTGCCAGCACGAGTGCCTTCATTCCGTGTTGCCGACAAGTAAAAATAATGAAGAATGTTGTCAAAAATGATTTTATGCAACCAACAGTAATTGTAGATACTACAAGCCTACTTCGCTATTCATTTTGTTATTATGTCTCAGAAATTAAAATCTTATGTAACAATACTCGCGCCTTGAAAATAGATAAGATATTATGTCGCTTCAAGAACTTAATGAAGTTTCCTTACTGTATCTATATAATCTGTGTCTCTAGAACGTGGTAAATGAATGCGGAAATTCATTGTTCCGCGGACACGTAATCAAGACCATGTGAAATTATTGTATTCATATCGTTTATCTTACTTAAACTTAGTTTGTGATATTATACTGCTGTATTCCATTTCTACCACACACTAGCTGTGTCTGTACTGGAGACTAAATCCGCGTGGAAGTCGAGAAATACACGTAGTTATAGACACGCAGTCAACATTAAAAATAGAAAATAACCAGTGGCGTTCATCTCATAGAAGTAAAGGAAGCATTAAATTATTAAGTGTAATGCTTTTAACGCTTAGACTAAGCTTATACTTTACTCAAACATTCCAAATTATATAATATAATTTAATTAATATTGAAGTATACGGTTTGTTACCGATTCCGTCAACTAGGACGTGGATATGTTAATAGTTATGCCATACTCAAGTTCCTAATACATATTCAGTTTTTTGTAGGGACATACTTATCTTTTGAGCAAAATCTAAGCCATGTGAAAGTAATTTATATAAGGCTAAATAAGAGTTTGCTAGGCGATAAATATCTTAGTCAGATCTCAGAACTTATCTCTAAAAATACTCATAGGAACTTCAAGTCAGATTTTTATAAAAACTAAAGTTATATGATTATAGCGAAAAATCAATTTACCTATCAAGTAATGAAATCTGTTTATTTAAAAAAAAAGCTAGGTTATTCCACTAGGGAAATAGTTGAGAGGGTGGCGGTGTGCAGTGTCCGGCGCGCCGCCTGTGAGATAGGTATTGGAAGGGTGGGCTCTTTACCCCAACCCCTCCCAGAGAGGCAGCCTCGACAAGGCATTTCACTCTCCGGGCGTCTGGATGAATTTGGTTTCCCAGGCTCGGGTGGAGCGATAAGAGGGACACCCCGGGGTTTTTAGTCAGTAGGAGTCTGACACACCGGAGTTGCTGGCCTCACAGCGGCCCTGGTGGTCCTATGCAGGATTTTTCCCCTAGAAACAAAAAAAAAGGGGGGCAATAGTGAAGGTAAGCAAAGCTCAATTTAGCTACAATAACTATAGGTAGGTGCGTAGGTATTTGTTACTATAACAGAAAACTACAAGTGTCGTCTAGCAAGCTACAAAATAACAATACAATGATGTAGGAATAACGAGCGAAGTTCGGAAAGTTTCTACAAGTGAACGCGACCGTCCCGTGAGTTGGCTCTAGTTTGCAGAATAACTCGACAGGCGACACAATAACTTTAAACAAACGACTATGTGATAAGGTAAATGTACTTCAGCAGCTTCGTAAAATAATATGGAAAAAATAAGAGGATCCCTAATTTTACATCGTTGATTTGGTCTAATAATATCGCAATTTGCAACTAAAATCTTCCTGATAAGCATTATCTAAACAGTATATGTATTATCCAGTGACGTGCATAGGATATGTGGACAGGGTGGGCAGAATTCACGTAATTCATTTGAATATTATATTATAATAGTAAATATAATATTGCTTTCATAGGAATAATGGATTGCGTGAATATAGAATAGATATGAATATAAATGGTTTCTTTTTTTGCCTTTAAAAATAAATAAAATATTTAATTAGTTTAGCAATTTATTCCAGACTTATTTATCGTCAGGGCATGCAATGCTTTCATGCATCTATGGAATGAACGCTACTGGTATTATCATCATTCATATTTTTACATAGGGTTCTGAATTTTTATATCTAATTAAGGATAAAAAAAATTATAAGTTAAAAACATCATTAAAATAAAAATATCTTCAGTATGTGTGGGCCGTCATGACAACGGAGACTTATAAATTATTTTCATTATTTGATGATCGCTTTTATTTTTGGACTACACTGTACTTACCATCACGTGCATTGTAGTTACTATGTCGAACCAATGTAAAAAAACTAAAAAGTATTTATAATTCTTGTTTAGTTACAGCGACATCTATTACAGAACTAGTGAACTATGTATGGGTTTCGTTATATTCATACAACACTTATTACATTTGTAGTTCGTACAAGAAATCATTAATAGATGGCAGTTATTACGAATTAATAAATATATTATTTTTAATTTCTTTTTTGTATATTTAATTTTTTCTCTGTTTTGTTCTAATATTCAAGAAGAGATAAAAAATAAACAAATAATAACGACATCTGTATTATTTTTTTTTTAAACAATACAGTAATATATCACATTCTTACATAAAAACAAACAACATCAGCAGTCATCCTCAGTCATCATTAAAAATCATGACAAATCAAATCAAATTAACTGTAATGAACAATAATTTTGACCCCGCATAATATCCAGTTATTTCTTAATTGAGTAATTCCTTAGTCGTTATTCTATACTAAGTCCTGTTTTATGAGAACATCCTTGTTTTGTTTCTTACAAAATAAGGTCATTAGTTGCACTTACTGAGGGTTTTGAAGATGTTTAAAATTACCTAACTAAAGGTACAGAGCAGCCGCAGATCTTGAAAATTTTGAGTCGAGGCAAAAACTACTCTCTGGGTACGCTGGGATACGCTGGGTGATGAACACTTCTGCCAATCTAGGAATTTGGCACCCACCATGGATCGGGGCTTAGTACAAAGAACAAAGTCTAGTTCATAAAGCTAATCTCAGAGGTGGTATGCTGTCCAAACTGGGTTAGTTAGCGTGACCACAGTACACAAACGCAAAGCGTGACATTGTGATTTGTGACTGGCTTTGGCTCGTCTTGTTTCAGAATCAGTTTGTTTACCTCCAGTTTTTCATAAGCCTAGAGGCCTTCAATCGTTGTAAATTGGGGCATCCATGACAACGATGACTATCAATGGATTCCCATCCCTTGGTAGTAGTTGTTATTCTTGGAATGCAATATGCTTTTTATGCGCTGGAATCACCTTGTCAAGCCAATTAAAAATATAATAAAAAACAAATCTTTTACTGTAATTAATTAAATTCTTTTATATTTTATAAAACTTCTCCTTTAAAAGATCCAATATCATACTCCGACGCAGCCTTAAGTTTCTTTTGGCGTTTCTTCTCAAAGTACTTGCTTCCGAAACGCTAGTAGATCACCGTCAGGTTTCGTATTATGGCTGGCAGCACAAGTCGAGGTTCGTACCCACCAGAGTGCTAATGCGTTGCCACCCACCCCATAAATTTGCCGGCTGAGAACCTCAGTGTTCGCCCTCTCACCCGGTTTAGTTGTAAAGGTTTTTCCCGGCCAACAACCCATATTCTATCGGAAAAAAAAAACAAAATCATAGGAGAGCAGAAACCCACTTGCAGGTAAACCATTCCACAGCTTAACAACTCAGCAAGAGTTATAGAAATTCGTAGTCTTAATCAGATTCCCCCCAAATTGTAAAAAAGAAGATCTACACTTCGGATGCATATGTGTATAATTTAAGTGGGATGTCATCTAAACTTAATTTTGTGAATGTTATAAAAATCTGCATATTTTATACTCTCAAAAGGATAATATCGAACATTTTGATACTTGATACAAGTCAACACAACAATTATGGAAATGTATCGTTAAATCAATTGAGGGTCTCTCGTCGAGACCTCTACCGCACTTATCGACGTCCGGTCATGGAGTTTTGTGTTGTGTCGTACAACTGTCACTTATAAAATAAATAATTCTATAATAGTAATAATATTGTTAACCTGAATCCTTTTCAGGGTGAAGAGAGATACATTAGTTGGTGTATTCTAAAATTTAAAAAAAGTAAAGGGAAAGATTTGTAGTCTCTAGCCCCATTAAATCCGATTTAAACGAGTGTTTTATTGAAACAATAATATCCCTAGTGGAAGGTGAAAACAAGGCAGAATATTGAACGGGTTTGCACAACAAATACCTATTCACTCTTCTTTTAAAGGCTCCCAGATCTTAAGAAAATCAACTATCAATGTTAAAAGAAGAGTACAATTTAATAACTAATCTTACTAAAACAGAACGGCCTATTTATTTACATACACTAAAGTGCAAAATATTATTTCTACTACTGAAATACAAAAATATATATGGCATGAGAGTCCGTTAATACATGTTACCTAAATTAATAGTTTGCCTCGCGACATATAACGTATGCCTCCACGTCTTAGGCCTCAACGCCCTTAAACCTTTCACAAAAATAAAACAATTTTATTCGAAATTAGATCGTCATGAATATACATTTTTTGGTTCTATTCTCCCCTTTGTGGGGGAAGGCAAAGGCTTTCACCATACAGCCATGTCTGGGACCTCTTATTTTCAACTCTTATTAACTTTTATCTCGTCCCCACGCTTAATATATCTGACGTTACTTCGATTTCACGTCCATCTTAAATTTTTAATCCATTTTTTAACATTTGCACTCATTGTAAGCGGCGAGGAAGACTGTAGAGTGGTGAGAAAACTCAGCGGCCCAAGGGCTGCATCACTCTGCTAGCATCTCGCCAAAAAAACTATTGATTCCTCATCGCACAAGGTCAGCCGAGCATTCCATTGCTGCTCAAGCCCAGAACACAACCTCAGACAACATCTGAACACCCAGTCGACAGTCACAAGAAGACAACTATTATTTAACAAGAGTGCAGCAGAGATTCAACCATTCCGACATGAAGTTTTGCCGCCAACCTATATGATTGATTAAAGCGGGTCTTATAATTTTTATTAATTAAGAAGTTTATGCTTGTAAAATTGTTTGTTCCGAATGCACTGGCTGCGTATAAAGCCATTCATATGGTAGCCTTTAATTTTTGATTAATTCTCCTTTGTAAATTAGAAGTAATAAATAAAAAAAATATATAATTGCTACACGAGATCGTAGTATGCACCAGATATGACTGCAACAAGAGGTTAAACAGATAGCCGCTCGCGACTATCTAGATGCATTATTCAATTAGGCTGATAACACTTAGCATGATGGCCCCTAATAAAATTGTAATGTCTTGTTTCCGAGACGCGTGGGCCCTCACGAGTTTGTGACCTGTGTGTGACCGACTCACCATTGTTCCAGTGTCTCATTCAAATTTTTAGGGTTTTGTAACTTGAAAGGGAAAAGAAACCCTTATAGCAGAGGCGCTCCGAGAGAAATGCTAGCGATCTAGCTCAAAATTGTGACACTATAAGCGATTTACTCTATAGGTGTAAGCCTTCGCCGGGTGCTGAGGAAGATGGCTCAGCCTTGCCCTTGCTACTCGACAGACGGGAAACGGAACACCCCGGGGGTTTTAGTCGGTGCAAGTATGACACACCGTGGGGCGCCGCTCACCGCCCCCTGAAGATTTGTTAGGGATTTCCCCGGGGTTACCAAAAAAAGGGGTAGGCACATGCCCTAAGTATGTGTGGTACAGGATTATAGTTGTATATAACTTATATATACAGCGTATCCCGTAAGTCAACGACTTAAGCAAGAAATCCAGATGTATTTTAAATTTAAGACTATTCTAAAATTCACAAAGTTTTAGGATGTAAATTGTCTACCACTCTATTTTGAGATAAATTACGAATTTTAGAAAATTAGTTCAATTTCTGAAATCACCGTATTAGTAAAGTTGAAAGCAAAAAATTGTGAGCTATTATCACTCATTCTAAAAATGTACTAAACATCAAAATCCAATAGCTTTAAAAAAATGTATGGTAATTGATGTTTCCCTAATTTACCTCTTCGGGGATGATTTTTTTAAAATTATCGTTGTAATATAAACACCATAATAAAAACACCATCAATAAAATAGAATATACCGTTATCAGTGCTGTTGAATTTAACAAATTTGTTTTTTGTCAAGAGATTCTGTAGGGAAATGTTCTCCGATAAAATTTAACCTAATTTCTCTTAATAATTAAAAAGAAATCCAAACGTATGTGCCAATGTCTCTGAAGAGGTTAAGAAACTGCAGAAGTGTATGTAGTTTCAACAGTTCGTATTTTATTTTCGAGTTTCATATATTTTGAGGCCTAACGGAAAAGCCAGTGCATTAAATAATATCATTTGTGTTTTTTTAGTAAAGTCTAAGTAAGGTCAAAGAATCGTCTATAATTCTCAGACTAGGTGTTTTCGTTATCAAGTGGAATTGAAGTCGCAAATTCTATAAAAGTTCTTAGAAAATCTCTGCGCATATTTTGCCGCTCGCTTTTACACTAAGACGGCGCTCCCTGCAATTGGGTGACACATTTTGCTCATAATTCGGAATGAGCCGGTAACTCTTTGAACCCTAAAATGATGTGCGGGTCTTTATAGCCCACTTTACTCATGTAACATTTATTTTATTGATGACAACCGTTGGGTTCTAAGATTTAACTGTCATCCATTGGCTTAACGAAATATAACATTGTGACTGAAGGGGCGTTCCGCACTTTTCGCGCTCTATCTCAAAAGAGATGAATCCTATGAAAAAATGTTTTTGACACAATTTATACATAATTTTATGCTCTACAACTTTTGTTGTAATACTAATATCAGTTATCACATACAAAGCGAAATATTCACGAAAAAACAAATATCGTGACTTTTGAACTTGTATAACTTAAGATCCGGCCACAATACCTTACGTGACTTTAGAGTAAACTTTTAAAACGCCAAAAATTCAAAAAGAGCCTATCTCCAGGTTCCTGGCTTTAAGTTCGAAAGGGATTTGATTTGTCTATGATTTTTTTTTTAATGCAAAATCTCATATGTTCGTACCGGGATTTGAACCTATCACCATTCGCGTCACCGCGCATGGTTAACGGTCCTTTATTCACTGGGCTACCACAGTCAAAAGCGAAAATGTTATGCAAAAGACGATATTACGGCGTAAACTTCAATCGAACTTAACCCATTTTCTCATACTTATTGCTATGAATCTCTATGCTAGAAGCAAACAAATCATAGACAGCAAATATATAGAGTTATGATCGTCTATTTCACAACACCCAAGAAATAATTCCATTTTGCGGCAGAATGTCTTAACATTAAAAGATGACTAACGCGGTCCCATTGCGCATACAGTCATAGAATGAAACAAAAATACTAACTTTCCCGTTACTTGCCACACTTTTGAAACAACAAATGTTTTATCAGCTTACAGGTATAGATTATTGTTACCTATGACGTATTTTAACTAAGGTTAATGCACGATTAGACAAGGTGTAACATGAATAAAAAATAATCGATTAAAAATATTATTGGCTATTGTGAAATACAATGATATTTTTTAACATTTAGGCTGGAATGTTGCAGTCATGTTTATGGTAAAAAACGTAAAATGTAATAGTAATGTTTTTAATTAATCTGATTACATATTGCCCATCTTATGATACAGACACTAATTTATCTCTGCTCACTCCAAAAGGGATATAGCGTGACGATATATTATATTTTATTTTATTATTAAAAAAGAACATAGCTATCCAAATGTGTGTGGAAGCAAGAAGCATAGCTGCTCATACTTAACGAATTCTTTTGTAATCAATATTCATACGACGTACACTAATAACACTTAATTTACACCATAATAATTAAAAATTAGCTTAATTAAAAGGATGTCGTACACCCTCTTAACTAAATTACGGCACCTCATAAATTGCGCCCACCCCAAGTAAAAATCTATTACAATAAATAAAATGGATAAAAGTCGTGCCACAGGGATCCGTATACATCGGACGGTTAAGTGTCGGGGTTTAATAAACTGTTTAATTAAGATCTCGTACTTGAGTCAAGGCGAAGCACGACACAGTGCAAGATACGCGCTCGGCCTGGCACCATGCTGGCTTTATTCCTCCTCGTCCTTACTTGCGCGGAGTCGTACGCAGGCAATTTCAACATCACCTACTTCTCAGTGCCCGAAATCGTGCCACCGGGGCAGCATGAAGTCGTTATTGAGTGCCGCTACGACGCAAACTTCACCATCCTCAGCTGGTTCAAAGGACAGAACGAATTCTTCAGATATAAACCTGGTACCACGCCTAGTACTCGCTCCTTCCCCATTGCTGGCGTTGGGAGTATAGACATAGAAAGTTGTGGACCAACGGCTTGTCGCTTAAAACTTGGAGGATTGACAGAAGACGCGAGCGATCTATACAGATGTGATATAGAGAAGACCGTTCGGCCTTACTTGTTCGAATCGCGGCAAGGAAATATGGAAGTTCACGTCCTGGAGCAAAGGAAACCTTTGATAGAAGGGCTGGCGAGTGAATTTGGAGAAGGGGATATTATGCAGGCGTATTGCCGCGCGACCTCAAACGTGGAGATACGGTGGTATTTGAACGGAAGAGAGGTGGAAGAGCTGAGGAACTTACTGACCTTCAAAATGAAGAGTACGAGGTTGATCTTCTATGGGGTGCCGCCTACAATAACAATACAGTGTGCTGAATCAAGGAATGGGAAGTTAATGGGGTCTAAAGAAGCTGTGGCGAATTGGAAGGACATTTCGCGCAATCATTTAGGTGAAAATTTACGCGCCCCAAACAAATCAAATGCAAATAGTTACAATTTAATATACATTTTTTATATTGTTTTATTAACTTTAATTTTTTAGCTATTCAAAACATGTTTATTACCTGACTTAATTTGTAAGTAAATACCAAAGGTTGTATTGATTAAAAAAAAATAGGACTTTATTATACCATCATAAATACCAAATATAAAGATATAATTGATAAGAATAGTTATAATCATATTAGTTTAAGTCACCATGTAGTAATTTCGGTCATGTCTTTTTTTAATATGTATATATTTGTGATGATAAAAAGTTGATCGATGATGTTGTGTCGAAGTTGACAAATACCTCATAATTTTAATATTGTAACATGCAGATGCAGTATGGATATCTTTATACAATAAAATATGATTATATTTTATTTAACATTCCTTTTAGAAACTCTTGGGTGGTATTGTGACCTTTATGATCTCACTAATTTTTGTTTCAATTTAAAGGAAGCAGAGATGAAGTTATTATAACTTGCAACTAAAATAAATAAAAATGTTTTATGGGTTTGATATTTCGTCATTGTTTGTTATACAAAATGATTTTATGGGTGAGGGAGATATTTTTGTAACTAATCAAAATGTCAATAAATATATTTCTTAATAAATAGTAAAGAAAAATTGATGAACAAATAAGTAAAAGTTTGGGCAAATTAAAGTTCCATTTAGGTAATTTTTGCTAGGTACATAAGTTTGGACACATTTTCTCTTCATACTTTATCCTAGCTTAGGAAAGGCAATATACCTATATAATAATTCACTGTTATTCATTAATTGTGTGTATTCATGGCACTAATCTATAAAATACAAGTACAAATAAGGAACAGTCCACTGTAGGTTAAGGATAAAAAAATATATTTTCAGACTAAGGGAGTCATTATTAATCATCATCATTTCAACCAGGGATGTTACGGAGCTTCGACTCTGACTCCGATAAGTCGGAACTTCCGATCGTTATTACACCTTCGGTTCCGACTTCGGTTCCGAAACTTTTTAATCGGAGGTATTCATCGGAGGTCACCACCACTGTTGCAGTCAATTCATTTGATTTTACTTTATATGTTGTTGAAACATAATATCAATTAATCAAACAATCAGTGCTACTTCATTTGTAGAAGACATTTTTTTTAAATTTAGATTAAAAAATATGATTAAATTATAAAATTTAAAACTAAATGTACATTTAAATTTATTACTAAAAGGTTTTTTTATTTTACATTTACATTAAATTAAGTAAAATAGAAATTAACACAAAAACAACCCTGCAGCAAATTTGATTTAATTTGTTCACTGGACAATGTTCACTGGAGGATAACGGTTTCTGATATATCCAACACTTTGTGAACAACAGCTTTTATTTTCCCCAAGTTAGGTTGTGTTGTGTTGGGTTGTGTTGTGTTGTGTTGTGTTGGGTTGTGTTGTGTTGTGTTGTGTTGTGTTGGGTTGTGTTGGGTTGTGTTGACCCAACTTGATATACGCCGGCGATGCGCTTGAGGGAGCGTGCCGCCCAACTTATCCAGGCGAGAGCGCTGTGTGACCCCGGGGGTTTTAGCCGGTGCAAGTCAGACAACCAAAAAGCTCCCTGAGGTCCGTCAACAATATCCCCCGAGCTATCAAAAAAAAAAACCTGATATACGCTTGGAAACAGTCTCGATCCTCAACATCTGTCTACACACGGGGGAGATGTAGAGGGAAATGGATTATGCTGTTGTCAATTCAAAAGTTCTGGCTTATACTTTCGAAGACATGTATCAATCCTGCACCATATTACAATGGGATCAAACTTAAGATATAATAAATAACATATCTTCACGCTATCACGCTATGTGAGCAGACATACAATAGTGGTTTTATCCACTTTGCGCTTAAATGTCGTGGACTACGCGACCAGTAGCTCAGGTAATCGCTTTCTCACAGTACTATGAACATGTTAATAAGAAACAGCAATTTTTATTGTCTGTGTATTTGTCAATTTATCACTTTCTAATTAAAAAGGTTCACTGAATGTTTTTATTTGTCCCTTAATAAAACTATTTTATTCTGCCGTCACTTGTGACTGACATTGCCTCCGACTCCGATTCCGACTCCGATAAATCAAATTTAAAAACTCCGACTCAGACTTCGGTTCCGATAAAACTACCACCGTTACATCCCTAATTTCAACCTTCATCGATCCACTGCTGAATATAGGTATCTCCCTATGCTCACCACTTGTCTCTATTCTGATCTGTTCACACCCAGAAAGATCTAACTGCCTTTTACAAGTCTTCGGTCCATCTGTACTTCGGATTTGAAGTCTAAGAGGGTTACATTTTGAAAAATATTAAAGAATACTAATTAACAACAATTAAACATAAGCTTATAATTATAATTTTTAAGATAAACAGGAAACCTATTGTTAAACACTAAGCAGACGCCACTAATTTTATTGACCTCAAGTGGATCCAAATTATAACCTTCATAATTTAGTCTGTCTCCTTGCTAGCATTAATAGCCAGGCAGCAAAGACATTATGATTAATGTTTTTTTATTAATTGCTCTAATCTGTTAACCTTTCAATATTAAAATTGCAGTGGGAAATCAACAAATAAAAATAAAATTGCTAAGAAAGTTCAATAATCAGTTATATTACCAACTCTATTAATAAAATTTTATTAAAAAAAAACTGAACTCTATTATCTATGTTTTCTTATTTATCTATCAATTTAGAACACTCCAATGAGTTCAGACATCATATCTTTTCTATTAATCAATGAATGGTTGGGTATCTTGCTGATTACAGAACATGCTGTAGCATCAGAACAAGAATGTCTTGTTATTAATTTTTATTTATTCTCAGGCAGGCAGATGAAACTACTGATAAGTGCATGTATTCTGCTATTCAACATTTTGTTATTTCTTTTAGTGACTGCAATAGTATTAATTTTTTTGTAGTTATCCTAATGATTATATCATAAGCGATATTGTAATATCACTGAAGACACAGAACACTAAATTTAAAAACCATCAAACCAGGAAAAGGTGTTCACATCCCTTCAACTAGATTTTTTAAATTATAACTATTCTTTCGGCAGCTCCGGATTTTACTATTTATTATATTTTTCTTTAACGATATATATCTAGTATTAAAAAAAATACACGTAAATATAGTAAGTACAAAGGTATTTTTCCATATCAGTGAATTTTTTTAGTAGATCAATTTTAGCGATTCATAGGAAGCAAAGAATAGAGTTATATAGGCGAATATATCTAAAAATATACAATACTGAGTAAGCTAAGTATTATTAACCTAACCTAAGACCTAACATAACCTACTTTGAGATTTTGTATAGGTACTCATCACTCGAATACTTTTCTGTTAGAAATATCCAACAGCACTCCAGCAGAAATATCAAAACAAATAGTAAGAATTTCTATTTGTTCATAGAAGTTGTATACTGTAAATATTGCATTTATTTACGATTTGCACAATAATTATTAACATTAAAATATTACGCAAAAAAGTATTAGTCAACAAAAGCTTTTTGAATTGCAACTCACTGACTAACAGCAAAACCGACTTAGAGGTTTCACCCCTAAATTAGGGAATCTATACATAAAAAAACTTTTAAAATTTGATAAGATTTGAGACAAAATTGCATGGCCTGAACCAATAAACCACAAAGTCAATATTCATTTTTCCTATAATTCCTATTCCTATAATTAATAATTAAAATAAAGTTAAGATTTACTAATTCATTAAGAATTCTGTTTCAAATAAAGTATTCTGTACATTTTTCAGTTTATTCTAAAATATAGACTATAATATTATTAATTAATTTATAAGAATAGGACAGGTTTGTTCATATTTTTATTTATATTTATTATATTTCAATATTTCCAAAAATTATGGTCTAAGCAATGTTTTGAACGGAGTATTTTTTAATAGGACCATTCAATTGCGAACAAAATGCATGACCTTATACACTTTTATGTAAATTTATGACATTGTTGATAATGAAGCACGTCTTAAAAAAATACATTCACATTCACTACGTTTATTTTTAAATGTCTTTGATAATTGATGACTTAATGTTAACACAAATTAGTAGTTTCATAAGCCTTTTAAAGTATGATATTTTTTGGGCTCATATTTTTTTAGGGGGTTTTCTTTGTTTGGTGCTGGCTACACGGTAGTACCAAGATGGCGATATAAACTCGGTTGATCCTTCAAAGTGACAGCGCATTGCGCAAAGCGAAGTAGAGTGTGCATGTTACACGGTTAAACATGTTAAAAAGTTTTTCTGAAATTTTAGTTTTATGTTATATTCGGTGCGCAAATCATTCATTAAGAACTGATATACTAAACTTTTCTCCATCTTGATTAAGTGATAATCATAGTTTAAAATAATTAGTGAAATAATTTCGTCGTTTAGTGAGCTTTATTTTAATATCACCATGCCTAAAGGAAAGAAAAAAGGAAAATTCGGTGAGTATAAATACGAAAATAATGTGATATTTGTAATTTATCTAGTCGTGGCTCTCTGGAATGTATATGGAATGAGATCACGCCGCGACCTTGTGTGCTGTACTTTCCGCGGGATTGTTTGTCGTTAGCAATGACATTTCTGTCTTGTCATAGTCATTAGACCCCGTGCCAATACCCTGGAAATGTTTACGCTGCCATATGGCACCAGAACTCAATCGAAGATCACTAATATCAAATGTCTTAAAACCCTTCCGATTATTGACGTATGCTGAAGTTTCGCGATGTTTCAACATTGTAATACACCACATGGCACAGCCTTTATGCCCTTATTTGATCACATTTAGTTTTTTCATTGCCTTTCATGGCAATATCATACAAAATTAAAACAATACAAACAAAATTTTAGATAATTTTGTCATTATATGGCCTTGAATCTTAACATTAATTATATAATTTTACATAATGTTTTTGCTTCCCAGTAACAAGAGCACCTTGATAACTATTTCAATGATAATTTATTTTATACCTTATACTAAACATACTCGTTATAAGATATACAGAACAAGTGAAAGGTGCATAATTTTGTACAATGTTAATTTCATAATATTGTCATGTTATACAACTCTTTTTTCAATCTCTTGTAACATAGAATACACAAAGATATTGTTAATATATATTTTTTTAATGTATTTAGCCTTAGAATGTAATCAGAAAAAGAATTGCATATTAATTGGTTCATTTAGTCAGACTGGGTTTCATCTTTTAATTAATCTGATTTGTGACAATTTTTCCATTTAAGTTTTGGAACTCAAAAATTTCTCTAATATATAAAGAATTACCACAGTTTTAAATACAATTATTTATATCTAGACATTTAAGCAACATTTTACATGTTGTAATGAACAACATTGTCATAAGGATAAATAACAATGATATTTCATATAGTTGTTTTATTTTTTTAGAAAATTCAATCACTGACATTATTGCAATATGATGTAAGTTCCTTAAAAAATAAAATTTTTAGTTTGTTCATTTGTTATTGTAATATATTACAACATAGTAATTATTTTTAATGAGATATTACCTCGCTATATCTCTTTTCGAGTGAGCAGAATTGTATTCGTGTCTGTATTCCCTTTGTTCTTGTACTTTGTACCTGAACTAACCAGTAGGGCAACTAATCGCTGTTTTAAAGGTCTGCCATTTCTAATAGATGCCATATTAGCTCCCTCACTATGTTTCCTCACTAGTAAACATGTAGTGCCAAAATTTATACTCAATCTAGAAAACCCAGAAGTATGTGCCTGGGTTTGAACCTACAGTCATTGCCACACATTTATACCAGGCCCTTTATCCACAAGACTACCACAGCCCCATTTTTTAAGATAACTTTAAAAATTGTAAAATTGTGCTTTACTTCATGAAAATAGTATTTACATCAATAATTTGGTTTATTTTCTCATAAAGGGGTTTGGTAGCATGTCTGTTACCTTTTGCTACTTATAAAAATTTTCTTCATATGCCAGACACAGTGTTAATATTGAAAGAAAAACTTATTTACTTATGCATACATTCAGAGAATTATTTGCAGAAAGACAGCTGCTTAATAAAAGTAATAGTACTGTATATTTATATTTTGTTTTACCTATAAATACTGACGACATACACACACAATTTCTTTTGTATACTTCTATAGTACCATACAATTTGAATCATGTAAATTTCATTTCCTCATTTTCGTATAAATACCTAACAAAGAAACATGAAGGCGTCTGGCCTTTTCAGATCAATGGCACCATATGTAATATGTTAGGTATTTCTGTATTAGGGTACAATGGGGCTGACATATGTACACACATAAAAGTCCCTTAAATAAATAGAATACAAAAAAAAACAAAGAAACACATTTTAAATCTTCACCTTTTATAGACATAATAAAACTTACAACTTAGTTTTAAATTTTTAATTCCTTGTGGGTTTTTGGAGTCACAGCTAAACAGTATCTAATATCCCGGCAAGGATTAAGAGGTTCTCTAAATCTTACTTTAGATGAGTTGTTGAGCTAAAGAATGATCTTCTCGGTCCTTTACACAAGCTGAATTTGTGCAAGCCAGCATAATCACTGCAACTATTGATTGTTTTTCCTTACTGTTGAGAATTGCAGTCAATACAAAAAAAAATCAGCTCATGTAAATCTAGGGTTCATATTAGGAATAGTTTGTTCAATTTGCAGAATGATTATATTGTTCAGCAATATATACTTCGGGAGTGCTTACATTGTTGGAGATTTACACTATAAACATCTGAAACTTGATGCAGCTGGGTGTAGACTAGTCAATAACTCGGGAAAATACTTTTGGCTGAAGCTACACCTGGCACCAGATGTCTGTATTGTCACAAACTACAGGACAAAACAAAATACAGTAGACACATTTGTGCATCTACACAATACAAGTTTTTTTATTATTTCCCAGAGCACAGAAGAACTGAACAGCCGTACTCCTCAGATGAAGATGCTGGCATTGACATGACTATTGACAACTGCTCCGAGACATCTGCACAGTCTGACCTCAAGAGCAACCATGATGATGCAGGTAAACATACCTTTTTGTTTATTTTACAAAAATTTATTTATCAAAAAAATTAACAGGGATATAATAGTCATCTATGTATGGAATATTTTTATTCCCTCAGCAAAAGAAGACTATTATAAATTTAACACATATTATTTGTATGTTTGTCTGAGCAATCATAGGTCCTAAACAGAACAACATATTAATATTTTTTGTTTGAAAGGTGATTTTTTTGAGTGTGGTATTAAGCTATGATTGAAGAGAATCTGTCCAACTGCTAAAGGAATGTTACCACTTTAATTGGTTTAATGTATTTCAAATTTAATGTCCTGTGAATTCAAAAAGGGATATTATTTCATTAATTACTTTTTAAAGAATGGTCTTAATGTATACAATCTTTCTCATGGGACATTCATTCCTATGTGCATTATATTTGTTATTGTACCGCATTCTGTTGAAAAGAGCTACTACCAGAGTTTCTTGTCAGCTGTTCTCGGTAGAATCTGCTTTCTGAACCGATGGTAGATTAATTTTTTTGACGATTCAAAAGTGCTTGGAAGTATGGCCATTTGAATAAAGTTATATTTCATTTAATGATATAATAAAATTGCTACCTAGATCTGATGCTGTAGCATCATCTGGAGACAAGGCAGTCAACTCTTCACAAACTTACAGCAGAAGTATCGCATTGAATTATTTATAAATAGATACATAATTAAGTGAATTATGAGTTTTGCTCGGCCATTAATTGTTTTTGAGTTGTAAATTAAGCAAAGTATGAATTATAACAAGGGCATATTTGCTATTTATATCTTTCAAACGTGTAGTTTTGTCATATTGGTGTCTCTGTCTTCAGTGTGATTGTTATTTATCACTGTTAAATCATCAGTGATTTATTTTTCTCTTCTCTAGTTGTGAGGAATATTGATGTTATTCAATTTATTTTAGATAAGGATAGACGTAATTAACGAAATGCAATTAGCCTTCGTCATATGGTTATAATGGTCTGTATTTAGATGTGACAGAAATTAGTTAAACTAGTTGGCGTCCACCAAGTCTCACCAGTGATCCTCTAGTAGATTCACATGCGGAAAATTGACCTCAACTCCACCTGGTGGAAGGTGAAGATAAGTCCGACAATGAACCACATCCACCGAACAAATTCTTATTAACTCTTCTATTAAAGGTGCCTAAGATATAAGATTGTGGATTTTTTTTTACACTACCTTTACAAAGTGACTACAGTGTACCCGATGGTAAGAACAAAGGACGAAAATCCATTCATAATCTTCGTCATATCAGCCCAGATATACCACGACTGAAGACTTGGCATATCAGTTACTGGATATACACGAGCTGATCCGGAAACGCGACAGGTCAAAGCTGGTCACTACGATGGTCATCACACTCGTGTACTATGATCATGACCCAGTTCGGACAATCGCCCGCCTCAAAATATGCTCATTGGAGGCATATTCCACTCCTTAGCTATTCGCACGGTGAATATAATAGCGAATCTCTTTGTGTAGATTTAAGGAACGTCCACCACATGCGGACATTCCAAAGCAACTTTATACATATGCGACCTTCATTACCCTGCCTTCACACAGCTTTATTCGTTTTCATAAACAATAAAATTATAATATAATAGCAATTCATGAGTAAACGACCCCTGAAGGACAATACTCGGCAGGTTTCTGTCTGTAAATAAAATTGTATTTTAAAGTAATAACTCGTCACGCTATATCTCTTCTGGGGTTAGCAGAGATACATTAGTGGTTATATCCACTTTGCACTTATATGTCTAGAAATGTATCTAGTCGTTTCGAAAGACATATATTGTGATGTTATATTATTATTAAGTACACGGTTTCTTATTTATTAAAATATATTTGAAGGGTATATGCTAGTACTAAGTATACCAAGATGTATGAGAAAGGTTTTTTTGACCGGATATGTTATTGTCTTCGGAGGGAGGGTCTAAATTCAACCGGGCGAGCGAGGCGCGCAGGTAGCAAATTTTATGGGTCGGCCGGTGGCAATGTAAGAAATAACTACTAATAGTAATTATTTGAAATTTTCGTAATATTAACCTGCCAGTACAGCGATAATGTAGTTTTAAAATATGTGCCTTATCTTAAAGTTATTCCATAAATATTAAGAAAATAATGATTTATTATGTTTAAGTATGAAGAAATCGCTCGTTGAAATGTGAAAAACATATATGAGTTATCTATCTCAATAGCTTATATATATATATATATATATATATATATATATATATATATATATATAACGTAGGTAACTGGGGGGAATGTAAGCCTTCTTCGTCTCCCAGCTCCATCGTGTTTTCAGGAAACAAAGTTTTTCGGGAACGCGGCGAAGTCGGACGTAGGTTGGCTACACTTTTCACTGCTGTGTCTGTCTCCGAATAATAATGCCGTTCACAGCTCCACGTGTGCTTATTTAACCATCCATCACCTAGACAACCGTCCGCTGTCCACCTCAGTGTTGCCACCTATCTAACCGAATACGCCCAAATCGATTTAGATTTGACGTTCCGTTTTCCAATCTCCGACATATATATATATATATATATATATATATATATATACTAGCTGACCCGGCAAACGTTGTTTCGCCATATAAGTTATTTCTAGGTGATAATTGATCAGTTATCAGTTATGGCACATTATAGAAAAATAAAAACAAATTTTTATATTCAAATATTAAAAAAAAATTAAGGGTGAACAACCCTTATCGCTTAGGGGTATGAAAAATAGATAGTAGCCGATTCTCAGGCCTACTGAATATGCATATAAAATTTGGTAAAAATCGGTAAAGCCGTTTCGAAGGAGTAAGGTAACTAACATTGTGACACGAGAATTTTATATATATAAAGAAGATATATGTAGTATATATATATATATATATATATATATATTCAATGAATTCTTATCGTCAGATGTTTTGAACGACTTCGAGAAATTAATTGTGAAACATTTCAACTCGCAATGAAATTGTTGAAACGTTTGCTTGAAGCAATGACGTCATCGTATCCACGCAAAATATTCCACACGTCACCGTGCACAGCCTCCGAGGGCGGCTTGCGTAACTGTGACGTCATAGTTCACGTTTTGTTTACGGAGGGCCTATTTCACGTGGACGTTAGTTATTGTCGCCTTACGATAAATACGGAAAATTACATAATGCTTGTAAACCACCTTAGGAGAATTCTAACTCATGACTAATATTGACGATTTCGCGCTGGAATTCACAGAGACCATTCTCAAAGGAAACAAATACATTTAATTTGTAGAATATGTCGTCACGCTTTATCCCTTTCGGGGTGAACAGAGGTACATTAGTGCCTGTCTTCACAATAATAAATCTTTATTATAGCTTACAAAACACTTCTGAGTTTTTACAAGATACACTTTTCGAAGTTTTTCACCGCTTGATAGCGCAGTTTCTGGTGATCATACCTGCGACGCTGAAGGTCCTGTGTTTGAGTTCCGGACTGTGAAAACTTTCTGTTATGTGCAGATTAATTTGTCGCGAGTGATGCATGTGTATATAAGTGTTTATATCATTGTCTAGTACCCGTAGTACAAGCGCAAGCTTAGCTCGGGGCTACCTCAATGCTTGCACGCTGTCCGGCGCACCGCCTGAGGGAGAGATTTTGGAGGGGTGGGCTTTTACTCTTACCCCTCCCACAGAGGTAGCCTCAACAAGGCCTTTAGTTCCCTGGGCGTCTGGATGAATTTGGTTTCCCAGGCCAGGGTGGAGCAATCAGAGGGACACCCCGGGGGTTTTAGTCAGTAGGTGTCTGACACACCGGGGTTGTTGCCCGCAAAGCGTCCCTGATGGTACTATGCAGGATTTTCCCCCGGGATACAAGGAAAAAAAGGGTTTGGACGAGAGAATGCGTTTGTGCAAGCGTTAGCATTCACTCATCAAATATATCCTCTGCATTTGACTGTTTCCGAATATATTCGTCAGCTAGCTCACTTTTGCCAAATGGGGGTGCACCCTGCGCCTGCTTCATTTGATTTGGAGACATCGCCAAGACCGAAAACTGGCAAGCTTTCATTATTATTATTAAATATTGCCGTGAAAACATAATCTCATTTAAATTCACTTAATATACAAATCCATTTAGTTTCTCTAAATTGTTACATTGCTGATAACGATATCGGTTATATTCAAAGCCATGCGATAAAAGAATACGTAAATAGATATATGTATTATAATTGTATCTATCTCCCTTGACCACAAACATGATGCTGTTGATACGGGATTCCTTTACATATAGATAAAAGTGTCATTTCGGTATCTCTAATAGAGGTAAATAGTAAAAACAACAGTGATGTAGTGTCTGCGAGTGTGTGTATTATAAGGATAATGTTGCCTCGTACACGCGGCTTAATTTTATCGACATAGTGACTACGGATTACCTGATGGTAAGTACAGTGTAGTCCAAAAACGAAAGCGACTATCAAAGGATGAAAAATCCATTGATAGTCTACATCGTCATGTCGGCCCACATATACCACGACTGAAGGTATCTAGGTATATGAGCTACTGGATATACACAGGCTGATCCCGAAACGCGACAAGCCAAAACTTTCACTATGATGGGCTTTACACCCATGTACTGTAATCGCGGTCCAGACGGGCACCGACGCCCTACCACCTCGCTGCTGCTCGTTTAGCACCACCCAGGAGTCATGTGTAAGGAAACTAGGGTAAAGCCTACGGACGCGAGCAGCTTCGACTCCCAAAAAGATGTGTTTCAATGCTAACGTAGACAATGTCTCGGATGGAATAATATTATAATTACAAATATATTACTTTGTCATATGAAAAATGTTTAATAGTTTCAAGTTTATCGCGTTAGGGTTATCAGTATTTAATCCAAGTGAGTCTGTTATGAAATAGATAACCTGTGAAATGTAGACTTTGCTGTGTGAGAGACCTTGGCCAGCCTTATGACGCGTGCCACAGATACAATATAGATAAGAGCAGTAGGGTAGTATTGAAATTCAATTTCGTCCTTGATACGACCTACCTCACTCAGCGCTTACTTACTTCAATGTTATACAGTATGTTTTGAAAACTCTATCCGAATAGAAAAGAGCATATTGGTCACGCGAAACATTACTAAAACACATCAGAGAAAATAATATTCATTATCATTAAAAAGTAATTGTCATATAATATTGAATTGATTGAAATTGAAATAATATTTTTTTTTAAGTTTTACCTCTGAAAACTTAGAATTCACATAAATTGCACTTGGGGAATGTGAGTCTATTGAGCTCATATGTTTTGTCCAGTTACGCTGGATTTTTACGCTACTGGGCACAAATCGCCAACATGATTCATTGGAATTCCGTGCAAAAACGCGCTTCGCTTTGTGTGCACTTAGTGACGCTATTATGTTGTTTCGATACTGTTCTTAATTATACTGCGCCATTCTTACTTTGACTGTGTGATTTATTCGGAATTATTGCGAGTGATTCGTATAGTATAATATCTAATGCCAAGATTTTGCACGTTGCAACTATAAATGGATTGTTTGCCGGTGGAATTATAGGAATCGTTTTTATTTGTTTTTATACGTTTTTACGTTTTTTCCTTGAATATCAAAGTGTTATTTTTTGGGGATTTGATTAGGCATGTATATTTAATAGAAAAAGACCTTATATAATACTTTCAATGTATAAATATATAATACCTTTCAATTACTTTTATGTTAAACCAAATGTAAACTAATTTTTTCGCATACAAAGCACAGATGCCAGGTATACTTCATAGGTTCATTGTGGTGAAACGTATTTTTTGTAGTAATATAACTGTTAGTTTCTCCTGTACGTATGAATTTGGAATATTTAAAATTACCACAATAAACGACTGTGCTTGACTTCTTAGCTCATTTTGTTATAAAAGCGTGTTCTTTACATTTTTAAATATTTTTTTACATCTCATCGCTAAAAAAAATACATCAGGAGCAAACCTGTATGCTATCTAACAACGATGTCGTGTGTAGTCGTGCCCTGAGAACGGTGATCAGCTGTGCTATCGGTTTGTTGGTCAGGACATATAGGCGCATTCTGAATACTGCCATTAGTCTCTCTGTTTACCCCGAAAAGAGTGACTGTTACGAACAGCGAGCCCAGGGCGCCGGAGACGCAAGAATAGGGGTGCGGGAGAGGAGCACGTCGACCGGGGCGACAGCAGCGACAGCGGCGGCCGGGCGTACGAACTACGGCGGAATCCGGCGTCGTCATTGGCGGATTAGATTTAAGAAACATGTAATATACAGGGTTATAGGTAACTAACGCACGGCCTCTTAAGGGTGGCTTTGATTTATCAAGACTGACAACTTTTGTTGTACGACTTTTTCTAATTCAATTACTTTTTTTCCCATACAAAAAAAATAAAAATCAGATTTGCAGTTCTGAACTTTTTAACTCTTCGTAAGGCGACGATCGCGCCACGCCGACAAAGGCGACCGAAGACAGACTTACGTAGTGCGCGGCGTCTTGTGTCGCTACTAACGAAGAAAGGGGTCTGCGGCGCGGTGAGCGGGCGTGGCGACATGTGCTTGACTACTGTGTAACACGGGTCATGTCAGTCGCAAATTTGCTTGCGTGTGCGCCCAGCATGTGTTAGTTGTCCCAGTGACGCGTTCGTTTCATAAATCACAATGTCAAATCGATACACTAACATTGAATATACCGAAATGGTGCGTGTTTATGCTCGGTGCGGTGACAATCTGTCTGAAGCTTGCCGTGAGTCCGCGAGACTATTTCCGAATGTGTTGACACCGAGTAAATAGATTTGTGAGTATTTTTGTAAATAGTTTAATTATTGTAAATAGAGTGATTCCACTTTTTAAATACGCCTACATTAAAAAATAGTTTGCAATTATCTATCTTCAAACATACCGCGTGCCTCTTTTGGTGCGATGAATTGCTTGATTACGTATCAATGTTTGTGTTTTTCTGTTTACTTTTTTATTTTTAGTGTAGCCAGTCCTAAGCCTGGATAAGTATGAAGGGATTGTGGATTCAGTGTATAAATATGTACAGATTGTACAACCTTTGAAACATTAACTTACGTAGAGGCCTTTACCTTGTTCATTTTACGATGTTCCCTATGGCAGACAAATAATAGGTTGGTTTTGTTTGTGAAACAATTATTTAATGTTTTATTTTGATTCTAGTTTGTTTTAATAGTGTATTAGTACGTCAATCAATAAACATTTATTTTCACTATTTAACTAAATATGGAAATTTACGTTCAAATAATTGTTATAAGCGACTTTGTAAAATAAACAAGGTATAGGGTTAATAAACTTTCTGCTACACGATCCTTAACGCTGCGTAGCAACGTAACTTTGCGCACGACTGCATAGCACCAGCTGATTGGATACCTACGCCAGATCGAATGAAAGTTGGAATATAGAGCTAACGATGACTAGATATTCACACTAAAACTAAAAAAATAAAAATCTAACGATGTATTAGGTTTTGGCAAAAGTCGTACAACAAAAGTTGTCAGTCTTGATAAATCAAAGCCACCCTTAAGAGGCCGTGCGTTAGTTTCCTATAACCCTGTATAGTACTAGTTGTTAGGGTAGCCCGAGGGGATATATATAGCGACCTAACCTCTGTAAATCGGCGAAGATCGAAGACTCGAAGAATTCCCTCGGAGCTACCCTCAAGAATAATTAACTGCGAATAAAGAAGCGAACTACGAACGAAGAAGCGTTTTATTGAAGAATCCCTGCTACTAGTAATCGAGTGTTGTCCATCGTGAACAGTGACGATACAATTATATAAATATTTTTGTAATTCACAGAAAACGAGATTCAAGAGAAGCTCGAGGAGAAGGTGGTGGAACTGATCGAGGGTCTGAGCGCAAGATCTGCGGGAGCTCGCGCTGGCGCTCTCGTGGCGCTACGCAGCGCGCTGCAGCGGCGGCTGCTGAGCGCTGTGCTGTGCAATCAGCGCGCTACTCTCGCCGACCACATCGCAAGGACCATACGCCGGGGCCGAGACGCCGAGAGACGCGCGGCCGCCGCTCTGGCGCCACTTATGGCACTTCAGGTCCTCACACACGTTCATTTAAAGCCATTTTACAAATGATGATGATGATGTCCTAGCCGGTTTCGGCCACGGCGACTGTTTCAACACCGATTAAGAAATTCGAGGTCCAGTTTTCGGAAACAGTCAATTGCGCAGGAGATATTTAAGTGCATAACTGGACGCGCTGCCAGAAAAGCACTCCCTCGTCCGAGCTCCCTCAGGCCCGATGGAAAAGAGAACCAGTACGATCGGGAGGGAGCGGGATGCAGGTTTGGTTAAGTTTTCCTTCTCTGAACACCTGGTTGAATTGTGGTGTTAAAGAGATACCTTAGTCGCCTTTTACGACACCTCAGCAAGAAGAGGGGGGTGCTATTTTATTCTGCCGGCAGCCACCACGGCTTACAAATACACTATACCAGGTACACATACCAGACAGATAAACTTTACTTAACATGTAAATAAGAACGTAATTTGTGTCCAGAAAACTGAGGCATTTACACAAATAAATAATAATAATAATAGCTCTTTATTCCATTAAAAATAATACATACAAAAAATACATTTTTTTTTTCGCACTTTCATTTAATGGATCCCTTTCGGGTAAGAACCTCCTCTAATCCATACCATTTATCTCGGTCTATCTTTGCGTTGAAAATCTCCCATAACTATTAGTCACTATTACTTGCATTGCAATGCAACACAAATAACTAACAAAAAAATATTTGCATTGCAGATCGGCGAGGAAGGCTCTGAAGAGTTTGTGAACGAAGTGCGGCCGGCGTTGGTCGCCGCTTGCACGGACAGATCCGCCTCGCTCGAAACTCGGACTGAGGTACCGATATCACATACCAAGATTGATCTAGACCAAAGAAGCGAATTCTCTTTTCTATCCCCAATCTATCAAATTATGTGTTTAAACACAGACTGAGCACCCTTTACTCAATGTTCTGGTGTACCTGACAAGTTTGTCACTGTTAGGTATACCCTATGAAGTACATAGAGCTTTTCAAAATTGTATTATCTTCAGATGCAAAACACCGCTCATATAACATTACGAATTTAATAAATTAATGTCTCATATCCTGATTTTTAATTGATAGCTTAACTTTACTAAAATTCAGTTTGAATAGCTAAACTATAGAGATTCAGTAGATTAAGTCACCAAATGTTTATGATTTAAAAGTGTTAAATGTATTACTATATGAAAATACAATATTTAATTTAATTAGCATGTTATATAAATCATATATTTATCTGATTTCAGTGCTGCTCCTCGCTTGCAGTGCTGTGTTACTTGCTAGAGGAAGATTTGTCTGAGATTTTGGAAGTGATGCGTATGTTCGAAACCATCTTTAGTGGCAGCTATCTGAAGGTACATGATCTTAATGCAAAATCAAAACACCTGATTCCTGAATTGACACTATATGTTCATCCCTACTAACGAACTTTTAGAAAGAGTCCCTAAAATACCCCACGCTTGCACAGCTATACCTGGTACATTTATCTCTTCGGGTACAACTAATGACTATGTCACACAAAGTAACAGAATACCTTCCAAGGGTTACCTATATGTAATAATATAAAATATTATCACACTATATCGCTTTCGGGGTGAGCAGAAATACATTATTAGCTGTATCCACTTTACGCTTATGTGTCGTAACCAGTAAGGTAGCTGACTATTCTCTGGGCACTTACGTATGAAATTTTTATGAAATGACATATGTGTTTCTATGGTGTTTTACAAGTGTGTGTATTGCACGTCAGGGCAGCGGCTGCTAGAAGTTCAACATACATATATTAAGGTACTTAGCCGTGGTGGTTGCCGGCAGAATAGAATAGCACCCCCCTCTTCTTGCTGAGGTGTCGTAAAAGGCGACTAAGGTATCTCTTTAACACCGCAATTCAACCAGGTGTTCAGAGAAGGAAAACTCGACCAAACCTGCATCCTGCTCCCTCCCGATCGTACTGGTTCTCCTTTCCATCGGGCCTGAGGGAGTTCGGACGAGAGAGTGCTTTTCTGGCAGCGCGTCCAGTTATGCACTTAAATATCTCCTGCGCAATTGACTGTTTCCGAAAACTGGACCTCGAATTTCTTAATCAGTGTTGAAACAGTCGCCGTGGCCGAAACCGGCCAGGACATCATCATCATCATTAAGGTACTTGAGACATATATACCTATACTTCTATGGTATGTTTACGAGTCCAGGTATTATTAGGGCGATACACTTTAGGTATACCTGATAGATATAGCTGTTCATATTTGGAGTGTTTAAGAGAACGTTGTGTATCAAGGCGATGGCGGAGTTAAAATATTTATGAAATGCAAACACACGGAATGTACCTGATAGACAGGTACACCTGATGTTTACAGCTTGTGTATTGCGTACCAGGGCGACGGCAGCGTGAAAGTGTCCGGGTCGGCGGTGGAGGAGGGGCTGTGGCATGCTAGCGCGCTGGACGGCTGGGCGCTGCTGGTGCCGCTGCTGGCGCCGGAGCACGCGCGCTCGCACCTGCGCACACACCCGCCCTCCTTCGACAAGCTGGCGGACATGCTGCACGCATGCACGCTCGAGGTGACACACTCTCACATAGTATCTTATTTTTATCTTAGGATGAGATTTAAGGGCACTACTTAAACTTTGCTCAGACTTTACCGAAACATTACAAATGATATTATTTGACTATCTGTGCCCGTGACTTCGTTAGCATGGAAGTTGTCTAATTCAATAGAAATTTATTTTAATTAAACAATTTAGTTCACTTCGCACAAAGTAGATGGCGCTACTAGTCCTTTAAAATACTCAAGCGTTTTGTTATTGAACTGAGATGACCATTTATGATTTTTGTTCTTGTGAGTTCCTAATACTTCCGTAATATATTGTGTGTGGGTGCGAAATTAAACGGAAGTAGTACTTTTGTTGTGATAATAAGTATTTTAAACTTTTTCTCAAGTATTTACAAACAGCGGTTAATTCGATTTTTCAAAAGTGTAATATAATATTACAGACAAATCACCTGAACAATTTTAATTATAGGCGTGTTTTTTAAACGGACGTAACTTTTATTTGTAAACTGATTATAATAAAATTAACAAGATTGGGTGCGTTTGAGTGTCTAAGACACGTTCCAAGACTAGTAAGCGTGGCCGTACGAGCCGAAGACAGCAGGTATTGGCCTTTCAAGGAGGTTCCAGCGACTGAATGTCAACCTTGCTAGGCTGGAACGCGTTGTAGGTTGTTTAGCTGTCCAAGGCAGCTTCAAGAGCAGGGACCCGCGCTGACTCTTCCGATTCAGCTGGTGCAGGCGCTTGTATGGTAGCACTGCGGTGTGCGGGACCCGGGCTGGAAGTACGCGCGGCACAAACGCAATCGTTGTACGTGCGGGCTGCTCGTGATGTTATGTAGGTTCGGTGTGTTACAATACTGTAAAGTGTGTGTATCGGTATTAGGTGCGTTTGGCAGCCGGCACAGCGCTGGCGATGGTCCACGAGGCGGTATCCGATGGCGAGGAGACGGAGGCGGGCAGCGAGACCGCCGCACAGCTGGAGCTCGTGCTGCCCACGCTGGAGCAGCTCGCCCGCGACTCCCACAAGTACAGGGCCAAACGCGACCGCAAGCTGCAGCGGGCTACCTTCAGGGATATCCTCAAGTACTTCGAGGTATATCCCAGAACATTTGAATACAAGGAATTTATTTCTTCACCAGCTCTAGTGACCAGATGTTGTCAGAGGTTAGCTAAACTATGTAGACCGCCTGTCTCGCAGTCTTTACTGGTTGCACAGTGGAGAGTATCCTCAGGAGCTATATCCTCTAATTCCACCAGCCCCATTTCATCATAAAACCACTAGACGCCGTGTCGGATACCATTCGTATGTGGTGGACGTTCCTTATATTCACACGAAGAGATTCGCTTCTACATCCATCATGCGAACAGCTAAAGAGTGGAACATAATTCCAGCGACCATAGTTCCACAGTCTTACGACTTGGAAGCCGTAAGAGAAGAGCGAATAGGCATTTGTTGGGCGGACGCGGTCTATTATCGGACTCATCTTCACCTTCCACGAGGTATTAATGAGATCAAGCGTTCGTCTCTTAAACTTAAAAAAAAAAAGGTTGTATTTTCAGAATAGAAAATAGCCCAGATATTCATTCCAGGCTGAAATTTATCTCCGTGACAAATTACATGCAAACAGAACGTTGTTGTTTGGGGGTAAAAATTAATAAATAATATTACGAGTACATTGTCCCGTTATATTCCTACAACTACAAACATTTGTGTTTGTGAATATGGATACCGGTCCCCTATGTTACTTTGGCAATCACTGGTATAGAGCAAGGGTGGCTAACCTGCGGTTCTTTGTAGGATTCATTGTGGCTCTCGATGAATGTAACCCTTTCATTTTTATGCTATTGTGTTAAATTTAAAAGAAAAACCTTTGTACCGTTTTTTGCATACCTTTTAAATACTTATTTAATAGACGTTCTATTGAAATAAAACAAAATTATTTGAAACTAGATCATTAGGAATATATATTATAACAAGAGTATATAATGGATTTAAGTTATTAATATTCATTCTATTAATTAAGTTGTCTATGTTTGTAGAATTGTTTGCTCCGAATTCACTGCAGCGCGTAAGCCTGACATATGACTTCACAGACTTTAAATTGTGATTTATCCTGCTTTGTAATTTAGAACTAATAAAAAAACTGCGGCTCGCTAATAATTTTGAAAATGGCAGGAGGCGGAGCCCCCGTACGCCGTGGTGCGCGTGGGCGGCGAGGCGGTGACGTGCGCGTCGTGGGCGTCGGCGGGCGCGTACGCGGCGCTGGCGGGCGCGCTGGGCGCCGGGCTGCAGGCGCTGGCGCCGCACTCGCCGCCGCTGCGCGCCGCGCTGGGCCTGCCCGAGCCGCTCGCCGCGCCGCCGCCGCCGCTCAAGCTCAACAAGCTGCAGCGGGTCAGTGCAGCACTTGCTTTTCTACTTATTACTCTAAAAATAAGAAACTCGACAATAAAATACGAGGTGTTCTATCATATTACAAACTACATACATCAATGCAGATTTAAAATAACGTGAAACACCAAGTACCATACATATTTGTAAATATTGCCTATTGAACTTTTATTCATAATATATCTCAAAACATAGAAATAGATAATTTATATCGTAAAAAGTTGTGATTTCTTACAAAAATATTTAGTATATAATAATTCCAGGTTTCTTAACAAAAAAATCCAAAAATCTTTTAAAAGCATTAAAATTGAAAACATTTATTTACAGTAAACTACAGAGGTACCGTTCCTATATCAGCCTTTTACCTCTGGACGTTGATTTATGGGACACCCCTGTATAAACACCTCGTGTATCCACTCAAACACAGTTTATAGATACACCCACCTATATATAAATAAATATCTATACACATGGCACACGTACACATTTCAAAATCATACACAAGCTCATTTTATAACTTAAAACTTAAATTATCGTTTGGTACTTATAATGGTTCTAATATCACTATATATATTCTAATATTCATAGTAGTTAAGAAATAAAATCAATTATTTATACGCATAGTATCTTTGAGCTAAACTAGATGACGCTAGGATCAAATTAGTACTCACAATTGTTTTATTACTCAGAATTTTAATACAGCCGGGTACTACAATTCGATTTTTTATATTAACATCCAGTTTAACATTGTGCCAGTGCCAACGACAATTGTATTAACTATCAGAGTTTTCGTTAATATTATTCGTTAACTTGACAAATGTTTTGAACCATTTAACAGACAATTCTCCTTCAGGATGATTTATTTGTATTAGATAAAGTTACAAGTTGATGGTCATTATTGAATCCCGGATAGCGGATAGCGTGTGTAATTAAGGTTGTAAGTGGTAGCCTATAGACTTCGAGGACTATGGAAATAAAATGC
Organism: Automeris io; assembly: GCA_036320925.1. Classification (NCBI taxonomy): domain Eukaryota; kingdom Metazoa; phylum Arthropoda; class Insecta; order Lepidoptera; family Saturniidae; genus Automeris; species Automeris io. The sequence goes on from JAUDJH010000008.1 coordinate 2,270,542, forward strand.
GTGTTGCTGTTAACTGAGTATAATCCGAACTGACTTAATCGACGGACGCAGCCGTCTCTAAATACATGCATACGCTCCTCATTTATGCAATATTCGCACTTTCATAAATCACGCTATCTAAATCAATTACTTACGTTAACATTATACTATATGTCCCTTTCCGCCGTGGTGGCTGCCGGCAGAATAGAATAGCACCCCCCTCTTCTTGCTGAGGTGTCGTAAAAGGCGACTGAGGTATCTCTTTAACACCGCAATTCAACCAGGTGTTCAGAGAAGGGAAAAATCGACCAAAACTGCATCCCGCTCCCTCCCGATCGTACTGGTTCTCCATTCCATCGGGCCTGAGGGAGCTCGGACGAGAGAGTGCTTTTCTGGCAGCGCGTCCAGCTATGCACTTAAATATCTCCTGCGCAATTGACTGTTTCCGAAAACTGGACCTCGAATTTCTCACCGGTGTTGAAACAGTCGCCGTGGCCGAAACCGGCTAGGACATCATCATATGTCCCTACATGTAACATTTAAAATAAGGGGTTTATTTGTAATCCTGCAGCACCTGCAGAACAACGCGGCGTGCAAGGCGCGCACGGTCGCGCGCAACAAGAACAGGGACAAGCGCTCCGCCGCGCTCGCCGTGTGAGCCGTGCGAGCGCCGGCGCGCCGCCCTCGCCACCTAGACATATCTCATTTACGCTCGCTCTAACGATATCTATTGTAATATCCTGTTGAAATCGTGACGGAAACGGACAATCTGAAACCCCGTTTTATGTACGGTCAATTGTCAATCTTACAATTACTTTTGAATGCGCAGACCCTCTTTAAGACATTTTTTTTTAATAGATTATATTATTTTGGTATATGCGAGACTGAGGTTAAATCTCAATTAGATTTTGAACGTTTTCTTATACGCGAATTTCTGGTCTGCGATCTTGCTTTCTTACGAGCGAATTGTTCAGACTAGTTATTTACTAAAATCGATGTATACTCGAACCCCTGGGAGTTGCCCAGTTTAAAATGGAAGTCGATATTCACAGAGAAAAGGTATTTTTTTAGTTTATGTTGGTTCGCAATTGGGTATAAATTGGCACAGACCAAACTGGTCCCGCTAAAGATTTTTTTTTTAAATAGATTGTAAAAAAAACTATATTATATACTCCGGATGTCCTTGGGCCTCAGGTTGAAAATCGATTGGCTAAGGTTTACCGAAAAATCTAAATTTATGAAAATCTTTGAGTTGTGAAATTTCTGTCTTATTTTTCATGTAAATCAATGGTGACTCTAAGTCTTGATGTTCCTTGAAGTATTTTGACTGTAATACAATTTAACAAAATAAATTGAAAATATTAACGATTCTTTAAATTTACGTTACAAATTTTTATAAGATGTTTCAAAAATTAAAATGTCAGATAACCAGTCATACAATTTTACTAATGTAATATTGAAAAATAGTCAATTCCATAATTCATCCCAGTAACAGGAAAAGGGTTTCAATTTATTTCTAAGTTACAAATTCGTTTTTGTCACGATTTCATGGCAATGAATTAGGTTTTTTCTTGTAAAGCCGTACTGGTTGAGATTAACACTGAAAAGTTTCGAAAAAAAAAACTCAACCGGCATGGCGACGCATGTTTTTACGATTTAGAAGATGAAATCGGTTCCGACGAATACTTGATCACTAGTTAACGCTAATAAAAGCCGCCTTACTAGAAAATAAACTTTAAACCACAAAAAAATTATTAGTAGAACTCGAGAAAGAATGTTCAATATTTTTTTTTATTTCATCTCGGTTTTTTTAACTATGGAATCTATTTGAATAATTATTGTTTTTTTTTTATAAAGCTATAGAATAAAATAACTTTTTCATTAAAAATATATGAAAAAAATTAAGAAAAATAAACAATCTTTTTATTCAAATATATCACTTTCGAGCTATAATTAACCGAAGAGATGATTATCGTAAAAGTAAAATAGATTTTTTTGTTTTGTATATTAAAAAAAAATTATTTGCAAATATATTTGTCGAACCAAAGATTTCTGTTTTCGTGATAATAATGTTGGGAACTGCTGTTCGTTATACACGATTATATCTAGTTAATGCTTCGAAATGTTTTTCAGATTTTATAAAGCTCTTCAAAAGCCATAAAAATATTTTTACTTAGAAAAAATATAAAAAAAACACGCTCCCATTTAGAGTTCTTTGAATTTCCATTAATCCATATCATAAATGATATTCTATGGCGACTTGCACCTAGTAATTAAATCTAGTTTAAACTTGTATAAAACGCTATTTAGCGATAAACTGTCCTTACTTTCTTGCATGGAAACAGTATCCAATTTTAACAATCGTTGTAGTGCGTTTTCCCTGTCAGCAGCCCTGTGGACGGGCGTCTTTTCTCATTGACACCCAATTGAAACTAACGACCGCGATCCAGAGATGGACAAAATGTAATCAGATTAATTATTACACAATGTAGTCGTAATTTTAATATCATTACTATATAATAATGATTAATACCTTTTTAAATATTATGGAGTTATAAATTTGTATGCTATTGAGGGCATATTAATTTTTAAACAGCTAAACCGGCGATGCAGAATGTAATAATCGTAATCATTTTTAATTAATTTGATTACATTTTGTCCATCTATGCCGCGATCGTTGCCTAGCGACAAAGTAAGATCCTACATTGTTAAATTTAAATAACAAATAAGAGAGCATTAAACTGCTTCAAATAAACATCATATTATATAAACTAGATTTAATTTGTCAGTGCAAGCCGCTTTTATACTTACTCCATATCTTGGCGACCTTGGTGGATTGTTCTAGCGTTATATATTAGGTAATTATATATTATTTTAATCTTACTTGTTATAAATATTTATTGTTTACGAATTGACAAATTTGTGTTGTTTAACTTATTTGTCGGTTGTTTCTTTCTGGGAATGAAGCTGGGAAGAGGGGTTTTGACGTCGATTTTTGCGCTTTTCGTGTCAATAATAGATCGAGAGACGTGATTGTCAGTAAAAACCTGTAAATTTCCAGTTTTATAAGTCACTACAGCAGGGGTGCTCAAACGATCGCTGGGAATCGATCTTGAGGAATGACAGGTATCGGTAAATTCAGTTTTTTTTTATTTGGCGACTGATTTGATTTTCAATTAAACTATAATAAAGCCCTTATTACTTTTTTTATATCATAATAGTCCTTTGATAGTGGAAAAAGGCGTCATTAGAAACTATTTTAATTAAAATCGTTTTGTAAAAACCAAAAAGGATAAATTTTTTGAATATTTTTTTTATTTACTCTTTTAGAGCCGTGACTTACACACTCGTGTTCTACCTATGCTGTGGTAAACCCTACCAGAGATTCGTAGGATGTAATCAAATTAATAATACATTTCGTTAATATGTAGTCATGATTAAAACCTTTCCAAATCATCGTGAATCATACATTTGTATGCAGTTAAGGATTCATTAGTGTTTAAAACAGATGGGCATAATGCAATCATATTAATGATGCAAAATATAATTGTAATCTGTTTTTGCATTTTGCCCATCTATAAACCCTACCTAAATTCAGAGATGGACAAAATGTATTTAAATTAATGCTAAAGATTACAAAATGTAGTCGTAATTTTAATTTAATTACTTTGTAATAATAATTAGATCCCTTCTAAACTTAGTGTTAAAACCTAGATGGGCAAATATTTAATCAAATTAATGATGAAAATTGTAATCGTAATTGATTTTCATTAATATGATTACATTATTTTTCCCATCTATGCCTGCATTCACTACAATCCTGCTTCACACATACTAGCGGCATCTGCCTCCCTGCACGTACAGATTTGATCATTTGAAATAAAAAAATTTGGGGATCGAACACTAAAAGAGGAACCAGAGAAAGGAGTTCTCTTTGGGGAGGGGGGTTTAACGAGCACCCCTGCTCTGCAGCGTTTAAACAATATCAAATTAGTTACATATTTACTCCCAATGTTTTATTGCAAAGAAAAATTTTTTTTTAATATTAACGACTGTATCAAGTTGTGGAGTAAGAAGAGCCTGTGCACACGTTGCGGTGCCGTGGCGGTGCGGCGTCGAATGCATCTGAAAAGACTTTACGAGTACTGCGCCATTATCGCAACGCGTTCACGCAAGTCCACCGCACCGTGTGCTCCGGCTGTAAGGGGGTTATTTTAAACGGTTGATGAATTATTGTAATTATATTTTTTTATGATTTGTGCTGTTTTTGTATAAAAAAATTGTCTTATCGCAGTATCCTGTGTGACAGTGCAATTCGTAAAGATTCTCTGTAAATATTATTTTAATTTGTATGTCGGCTAAGGATATGTTGGAATGTTGAAATAATATTTATTACGAGAACAAAATGTTGTTTTTCTCTGTACATATAATTTCCTTTCACAAGACAAGCAAAGAGTATTAAGCCATGACGTCAGCTTAATGACGCATTTCCTGCGCAGACATTATTTCTGATCTTTTTCATATAGGCTCGATAAACTGACTACGCCGCACCTGATGGAAAGCGCTGTATGGTCCAAGGACGGCAAGGTCTATCAAGGGGTGAAAACACATTAATAGTCGCCAGCATGTCGGCCCGCATACCACGACAGGTCTCTCTAGGTATATAAACCTCTGGATGTACTCGAGCTAATTCTGAAATTAGATGGGCCGGCGAAAATCACATATTAAAGTCGTGAGTTAAGCCAGTTCTAAAAAATAAGATTTTAAAAGCAAAAAATTTCTTCGCTTTTATTTTCATTATCTTGTATTAACTACTAGCAGTCAGATACACAGGATTGGCTCCACAACTAATGGTACCCCCTTAAATATTGTCATTATAAATGACGTACACCTTATGTAGTTAGCATAAGCATTACTGTTGACTTTGATCTTAAATAGAGGAAATTATCTAAATACGTCCGGATGACACTTCCGGCTTGGCCTTTTGGTTTGGCTTCTAGTTTATAGACTATCACAGTAAAAGCGTAAAATAGGGATGAATATTACTACAAGCCAATGTTAATAGTTATTATTTAATATCATATAATTTATGCTGTAATCGTTTGACAATAACTTTCATGAAAGATGATGTCATACAATTAATAAGGAAACTGAAGGCGGCAGTGGTGTTTTTGCGAAGTGTCGGTGTGGGTTGTGCAAAAAGTGTATAATTTTGATTTAGTGTTTGTTTTTATACTTCCTTTATTCTTAGATATCAAATAGCTATGGAAACTTATTATAGATATGCCATGTTGTCTGTTAATTTCATTATGTAAATGGAAATATCTGTATCATATTATTTTAAACTTGATGATATTCTAGAGATTTGCTTTTATACCCTATATAATTTGTTATGTTTTAAAAGGATAAAATATTATAAACTCTAAATCTTATCTGCTAGTTGGTAAACTCGCCATTCGACCCCTCTTTATTTGTGTTCTAGGCTTCGTACTGGATCGATTGACACCTGTGAGGTCTATTGCATCAAACTCCGACCACATAATTATTTGTTATTCATTTACAGGACTCCAACACAATATCAAACGCCTTCCTTTTCGCCACTCAACTACTCAAGCCGCCGCCATTAAAACTTGTCCAAACCCGCCATATCCTTCCTGTCACTTTCTTTATGCTTTTGCCAACATAAAATATATTTATTGTAAAGTATACGTTAATTGTTAATGGTGTTCACATTAATATTTAGCATTTAATAACAATTATTTATATTTATTTTTTATATATTATTTATATTTATTATATTTTATTTTTGCTGGATATAAATCCAGCCTAGCTCATCAGTGACATTTGCCGTTGTGCTCCTCTATTATTGTAACATATGACTATTATATGTATATGAATCATCACGCCATATCCCTTTGATGGATGAGCAGAGCTACATTAGTGATTCTACTTTACGATTCAATATCGTTATCAGTAGCACAGCTAATCGCTGCTCTCACAGCACTAGAGCACATGCCATTTCTATGAGATGCCAACCGGGCTTCGTCACGATATTTTCCTTCACCGGTGAGCACGTGGTGCTTATATCCGCACCTAATTTGGACAACTAAGTGGGAATTATGGATAAATAAAACATCAATGGAAACACATGACTAGCTTTATTCCGAGACACCCCTCACTGCGCCACAATAGCCGAATCTCGATTCAGTACAACAATAAATACACAATGTCCGTTACCAACTAACATAGACGATTAATTCTATAGACGTGAATTGCACATATCAAAATTTCAACTCTAAGAAAGTCTTCAGTGAAATCACAATTCATTGCCAAAAATTCAAACAATCCATTAACGAACGTCACGTATCTATACTAATATTATAAAGCTGAAGAGTTTGTTTGTTTGAACGCGCTAATCTCAGGAACTACTGGTTTGAATTGAAAAATTCTTTTTGTGTTATATAGACTATTTATCGAGGAAGGCGTTAGGCTACATAAAATCACGATGCAACTATTAGGAGCGAAGAAATAATGGAAAATGTGGAAAAAAACGGGGAAAATTATTCATCCTTGAAGGCTTCCAGTGCGTGCTCTGCGAAAACGGTTCAAGATACCAAAAATATATGTATGAAAAAATAATTCCTCTTGAAGATCTACAAAAATGTCCGCGACAGTATATGTCTATCTTTTAAGATTAACTCACTAGTGCCGTTTTTATGGTAATCGAATTTGGTCGAAATTAATGCATTATTTGTTAAGAGTTGTATCAACGTAATAATATTAATCTTTATCCAAATAAATGTGTTGTTGATTAAGAGTATTTAATTGTGAACAAAATTGTCTTTGACATCACTTAATTTCAATGAACATCTTAGAAGATATTACAATAACTTATATAGCAAAACAACGTTTGCCGGATCAGCTAGTCAAATATAAAATTGTTACTATTTAAAATTGAGATATCGTGTATTTACTAAACTGTTTTTTTTTTTTATTTGTACTGGCTCGACAAAGTGGCGACATTGAACCTGATGAAAAGTATAGCGGAGTCTAAGAATGGGAAGGACCGCCAAGGGACAAAAAATCCATTGAAAATCGCCATCGCTACGTCTGCCCACATTGTACCTTTTATTTTGCTCTTATACATATGTCCATAGATGGGCAAAATGTAATCAGATTAATGAAAATGATTAACGATTACATTTCACGTTTTATACCATAAATATGACTATATTTTGCTCATTTATGTTTTAAACACTACAGAATCCCAGATTGTATACACAGTTATGATTTCTTAATGTTTTAAATGATTTTAATGATGATTACAGAGCAAGAAAATTAAATTTATGACTACATTTTGTAATCGTTCATCATTAATCAGATTACATTTTGCTCTTATACATATGTCGTTCTCAATGTGACCAGTAGCGCCGCCCGATCGCCGTCAGAACACTTGCTCATGAAGTTTCTATTAGAATGCCATACGTTTTTCCTCACGATGTTTCACACATTTATAAAATAGATACAAGTTAATATATTTCTGTTCGTTTCCCCGTATAAATAAAATACCCAACAAAAGGGCTATATAACAATTTCTATGGACGATCTGAGTCAAGTTTTCCCACACCATGACAATAAGTCTGAAAACAGCCCTCACTGTATACACCTCCTTAGAGGGTCGATGTGACGAAAATGTGCAATCCACGTTAGTAAAATTATCAAATGTTTATTAAGAAACAAGTCCGTCGGTACCTGCTTACCCTTAATATACTTATCGGTACGAAAACATTAAGCTCATGCATCGAACTAACAATATTTCATATGATCGTGAAAATTCATTAAATGCTGCAACACACAATATCAACATAGAAGCCTTCACAATGCCGCAAAAAAGTACGCCGTTATTAAACCAATTTTAAACTTCAGCGTTAGGTATTCATTATACACATTTCAAAGGTCCTATGCGCGAAATAGCTTAATTTTAATTATGGCTCGACGTTTCAACCCGGTTACACATGTCATGGTCACGCGCCGCGGAGTTTTCATCGGAGGCTGGAAATTACTTCGTCTACCCTTTTATATTCTTAATAATTTGAATAGTCACGACAAACAACACATACAGTGTTGGCATTTTTACAAGGGGAGCTAAAACAAGTAAGTTAATTCACGCTTAAGACCCGTCAAAGTATTTGCACTTTTTTTATTGTGCCTACACTATAAAATTCTCTTATTGTCGGTCTGTTTACAGTTTCATTGCACTATACGTTTCGTCGCCATCAAACTAACATCTGTTTTATCGAGGGGTGAAAGGCTATTTGGTTTAAGCGACATTTTATAGTGATATATATTTTTGGAATCGGTTAAAAAAATGCTGATTCCGAAAATATATATATATTACTATATCACCAAAAAATGTCGCTTAAACCAAATAGCCTTTCACCCCTCGATATGCACTTTCTGGCAATTTTGAGATTTTAGCTATTATGAATAGTTTACACTAAACAAATTTTCGTATAAATAAACTACTATGTGTGGAGTCACTTAGATAATACATTTTTTTATTATATTTCCAGGCAGATGCTTGACATCAATCACGCCTGGTGGGAAGGTGAAATTGAGTCCGATGATGAATCGCGTCCGCCCAACAAAAGCCTATTCACTATTCTTTTAAAGGCTCCCAAGTCATAAGAACGTGGAAATCTGGTCGCTGATAACATATTCCACTCCTTAGCTGTTCGCATGATGAATGTAAAAGCTAATCTCTTATCACAACACATTTCGGAAGTTCGTTCCGTCAACGACATTTCGTGTTCCGATTCAACATTCGATTACATCCATCAATGACCAAGATGAGGACAAGTATCAATACTGTCAGCTGATAAAACACGTATCAATACTGTCAGCTGAGCAATTTCCGTCTACAGACAAGAAGCTGCATTCATGGACACTCACGCTTTAAACCACGCCAGTGGAGGAACCATCATCGCGACCATTGATGAAGCATTAAATTGTAAACTGTGGCCTTAGACAAAATAAGTATCGAACGGCGATAACACAAGCAAAAAAAAAAACTGCAAAATGTACGGGATATAAATTATCCCATATGTATTTTACACATTTCTACAAGCGTTATGGCTGTTCGAATGTCACTTTGATAGGCCTTCTATAGGCATTAAAAAAAAATGCCATGCGCATGAGAACTCAGATTTATCCGTTAAAAAAAAAAACTCAAAATTATGCTTTTGGCATATAAGATATGGGTTTGACGACGACGATTTGCTTCTTACAAATGAAGTAATTTTTGACTCAAGCAAAATTAGATTGAGAGTTTTTAAAAATTAAGTGGTTTGTGCCTCTGTGCAGTTTTTAATTTTATTTGAATTATAAAGCCTCAGCTTAATTTCGCCGCGCGCAAAACAACAAAAACCTCAGTTTCCTACTGTACTTAGAATTCATTTGACGACACTAAAAATTATGGCGTGAAAATATTGGTTATATTTCATAACTGGATATTTTGCAGCATTATTATCGCCTAGACAGTTTTTGAATAAAATAAGAATAAGCAGTGATAGCGCAACGGTACACGAAAATACATTTTAAATGTGTAACATTTCACTACGGCAACATGTAAACAACTCTACCGATACTTAACTAATTATATATAAATTATTTTACATACATCAATAGATTTAAAGTGACACGTAATTTACAATAAAACGTTTCAATAAAACTCATACTGTGGATCTTACTGCGTGCTTAGTAATACGTAGCGCCCGACCGAAGGGTTCGCCTCCGCTTAGCCAATAGATGGCGTGAACAGTCAAGTACATCACGCAATCGTTGTTTTTACTTAATATATAGATCTGTCAAAGTTTATATGGAGTAAGGGGTGTAATTTTCTAGACTAATCACAGGGACTCAACATACAAGGATAGTCGCGTTCAAACTGTTGGGCTTCTTTCTACTGCTATTTGAGAAAAGACACAAGTTACACTGGCTCGAAGTTCCTGTTGAAACGACTTCCAGCGCGTGTTCCGTATCATCCGAGGCACAAAAGTAACTATTTTTGAGATTAGTGACTAGTTTACCATCGTATAGTTTTATTTCTTTCATCCGTGTCTGTTTCTCGCATTCCAACGGAAGGAACCCAACTGTTATAATAATAAAATAAATATTTAAATTTGTCATATTTGAATAAAGTCTAAGCAAAGTCAAAGTATAGCGTCTGTAAATTTTAGCCTTAATCTACAACCACGGGCATAGCCAATACGATGATCGGGTCAAATATAATTCTCCAATTACAATTGTAGGCACTAACTGAAGTATTTAAATTTCTTTTTTTTTAATAATTTATACACTAAATAGTCAGAGGGCACGGAACCGTTGTCATTTGATTGTTTTACTAAAAAAATACAAAAATTGACAGTACTATGTGCAAATCTTCCAAAGATATAACAAATAGTTTTATCACGAGATCAACAGATGGCAGTAAATTAATAAATAAAGGGTTTTGATTATTTAATTAACCAAGCTTAAAGCAGGCAATGCTTTTCTGATTCTAAGATATGCACACTGCGTTATAAAACGTATGTAATCTTGAAGAGAGTGGCTTCAGCAATTAAGGATGTATGTGGTATATATTATAGTTGTATATACAGTTTTTATATCTATTTTATCGACAACCCAAATGGTTTATTTGTGAAACAAATCACTCATCTATACTAATATTATAAAGCTGAAGAGTTTGTTTGTTTGTTTGAACGCGCTAATCTCAGGAACTACGGGTTCGAATTGAAAAATTCTTTTTGTGTTGAATAGACCATTAATCGAGGAAGGCTTTAGGCTATATAACATCACGATGCAACTATTAGGAGCGAAGAAATAATAGAAAATGTGAAAAAAAAACGGGGATAATTATTCATCCTTGAGGGCTATCATTGCGTGCGCTGCGAAAACGGTTCAAGATACGAAAAATATATGTATGAATGAATTATTCCTCAAGAAATGATCTAAAAAAATGTACAGTATATGTCTATATTTTAAGATAAAGTCATTAGAACCGTTTTCATAGTAATAAAATTTGGTCGAAATTAATGCATTATTTGTTAAGAATTGTATCAACGTAATAATATTAATCTTTATCCAAAGAAATGTGTTGTTGATTAAGAGTATTTAATTATGAACAAAATTGTCTTTGACATCACTTAATTTCAATGAACATCTTAGAAGATATTATATAAGATATAGCAAAACAACGTTTGCCGGATCAGCTAGTAGTGAGATAAGGCCGCCATTTGCTAAACGATCGCAGTTAACAGTTAGTACATATATTTTATTGGATACAATAGTTTTTTTTCATGGTATATTTTATAGATACATACAGTTAGATACAGTGTGTTATAAAAATCATGTCCGACCCGTGAAGGTATTACTCGGTACCGATATTATATATTTTTAGGTTACCATTTATAGTTAAAAAGCGAAAAAAACGAGTAAAACAAACAATAATTAAACGTAGAAAGCTTACAAGGCAACACCGGGAGCGTGCGAAGCTCGAGAACAAAGGAAAGCAAAGGATCATGCTAGTAAGTCCTGACGGTAAAAGGATCACGTTAATCCCAGCACCATTAATCAATCGTTTCATTAGTTTTTAAACTGATTTTTGTAAGTTATATGAGTATAGATCGCATGTAAAATAACTCAATTTCTTAAATATTATATAATAACTTTTTAACGTCCGTAAATAATATAGTTTTGTGTTGTATTTTCATACTGTTCCCGTGACAACAATATTCCTTTCGGGTCGGACAGGGTTTTTACAACATACTGTATTAAGTGAAAGAAATTAAATACCTTTTACAAAACCGCATAATTCATTACGTCATATAATAGACAAGTATTTTATACTAAATGCAAAATAATCAATATGTAGGCCGCTACGACAAAGTTATATCATTAAATCCACAAAAATATGCGCTTTAAATCTGCCTAAGGAACTTTAAAAATATTAAATATTTAAAATGAAATACCCGGAGTAAACATTGCCAAATCCATTGAATATTTAGACAATGTAATTTGAATGGAATAAAATGTACTTTTAGTGTAAAAATAACTATCCTATCTTAATACAAATATGACTTAGGCCGTAGTTAGTTAATTTTGCTATGTACATTTCACCACCAAATCGAAAATCTAGGTTTTTATTTTTTAGACAATAACGACATAATACAACGGACACAGTATAATAGTTTTTAAGTGATTATTTATAACGATCGCGCTCATTCGAAAATCAAAACACTCATTGGGTTAAGCTGGATATCCGATTTTAATCGATCGAGAAAACAATCGATATATTTATCCCTTAATTAAATCGATTATTATTAAATTATTTTTCTATTTAACACGTCTTTTTTCTACTTTTATACAGCCTTTCTTTCACGACAAAATAAAACCACGCAATACCTTTTAAACGTGTTTTTTTCTAAATAGTGATTGCGCATGGAATTTGCAAGAAAAGCTTATAAAGATATGCTTTACTAAATAAAAGACCACACTATCAAGCAATAGTTACCGAATTATTGCTTCGAGTCACAAAAGACGTACCTACACGAATTCACCTGTTATTTTTTTCATACATAACACTTTAACACGTTCATCGTCCAGCACGATTCGTTTGTGTTTCTCACTAGGCCCAAACCCGCGTAAACAAGTAATACGCAGGAATATAGACATGTAACTCGAATATTATGATTATATTGCGATATTATTATCTTATATTTATCGGAAAGAATTTTGCTCCTCACCTCAGATATATAATGATAGTATAATGTAATATGTTACCCTATATAACTTAATAGAGGGTAATGCATAATGTAAATATTTTAAATTTATTTGATGTTGTACAACCTATATTTACATATAAGAGATTATTCCATTAAATTCCTTTTAAATTCAACATGGACAGCGTCACCCGAATGTGGGTGACGTGACGACGAACGTGTTAAAAGTTGTATAAATTTATTAAAACGTGTTTTTATATTGCACTTTCACGGCCCATTACTATATAAAAAGGGAAGATAGTAAATGCTATTTCTCATAATGATTGCAATTCAGTAACGACGTGTAAATTCCCTGCTTTCCACATCCCCGTAACATTTCTATACATTTGTAAATTACCAGCGTGTGAGACGTAATCAAATGTTAACATTTTTCAACAAACGTGCTAGGCATGGTTAAAATATTTGTCAATTCACATATATCCTTGCAATTGAAGATAAAATAACTATTTTCATGATAAACCCTTAAATGAATTCCATCTCTTAATCGATAATTCGATCTCGAAACCTGAAATTATAATATTTGACAAGATTATGAATTATTTCTTATATATAACTCCCTGCCATTGATAATACATCTTTGGTATTTATATATCTATGCGAATGTAAATTTATCAAATTACACCATATTCCCTATACTTATGTACTATATATAGATCAATCAATATATCGATACAATTAATACAACCTTTAAAACTATATAAGCCACAGAGAAGATATACCTAAGAAAAATCATGGATACAATGAGCAACTAATTTGTTTCTATAATAATAAACATGTCAAACAAAAAACACAGATAATTTGAATGTAAAACAAATATATAAACATTCATAAAATAAATTTAAATCAATCGATTCAATAACTCTACAGATACTAATTAAATAAAACTTTAATTCATTCATAATAATTATTCATCGATTAAGCTTATCCGATTAAATAGTTTTATATGATTAACATACAATCGAATGATCCCTTGAGAGTCATTCGTCACAACACATAACTTATCTATTAAAAATATTGTACATTCCCTATGACTGTCTTACTTAGGAATGTCATTAACGCGAAGACTTAATTTACAGTAAATTAATACACTGACTTTATTTAAATAATATAACAATCGGTTATAATGTAGCTATTGTAAAGATCCGATTAATCGGATACTCGTTTCAAATTATTAGTACAATCTAAAATCCGAAATGAACGCAAAAGCCTAATCGTACAAATTTGCTCACGTGCTCAGATAAGTTAGACTGCATTCTAGTTAATTATACTAAATATTTATTACGAAAAAATGACAATAAAACGAACAGGGTACATCTCTACTTAGTACCCTAACCAATTTAATGTTTATATTTTATAGTAACTTACAATAAAGTCAAAAAAACAGGCACAATATTAATGCCCGCAATTTAATCTAAAGAGTCGATTTCAAACGGACAGAACCATTTTAAAATTTCTGTTGCCATACAAATAGAGGGGTATAAAAACAAACTCGATTCAGTATATTTTTCAGCTGGCTGAGCACCTTCTGTGCTCGCCCCCTAAGCCCGGTTGAACTGAAAATGCCTTTTCCGGCACTCAGTAGATAGTCCGCTTCAAAAAAAAAGTGTATTTTTCGAAATACATAGATTTATAATTTACAAATTTTTATGCTGTAAAATTAATGCTATCCTGTCAAAAACAGGTTGTCAAAAATATGCAGAGATAGATTAAAGTACCTTATGCCTTTGAAATAGCAACATTAAGGCCGGCCATACCCGAACTTCTTGAGCAGTTAACCAATAATCAACATACACGTACTGCTCTTGGAGTCATAAAACATCAAAATTAATAACCTATCTTTAATCCGTAGATAAGTAGCTATATCTCTCCCTATCAGTTAAATGCGGACGAAAAGAGACGTTTTACAGTTGCTATAGCAACAATCGTGAGATAGGGATAAGGGCAGGTTATTAATTTCCGCTGTAAATGAACAGCTTGAAGCTGCCATTGATAACTCAACAAGATACAATTTAAATTCCATTCAAATCAGTAGCAACATGGGTTTTACTCACGACGACGACGGCGGCAGCGTACGAATAGAAACTATGGGTTTATACAATACTGAAATGACAAATTATCATCAAAAGCGCAAGAAACAAAACAAGAGAGCGTGCGTGACGTGGATGGAAGAATGCGGACTTTTCTTTATACTGTTTTAATAAAAAAAATACTTTATACTGTTTTAATAAAAAAAATACTTTATACTGTTTTAATAAAAAAAATACTTTATACTGTTTTAATAAAAAAAATACTTTATACTGTTTTAATAAAAAAAAATACATGGTTTTCTTTTGTAATATAAAAATATTACTGAAAACTTGCAAAAAATTAAATTATATCTTTGAAGAGAATTTTGATCAACAGATTAACAATGAATTGTTCAATAGCGAATGCTAGCGCTTTGGGGGCAAACATAATTCTCGATCATCTTGAAGTAAGACAAATGTTAAATATCTAAAGATATTTTGGAGCTAACGTCATTGAAATGTATAAATGAAAAACATGGATTGACATGAACATGGATGGATTTGGAAGATAAATATTATTCCTTCAATGGCTGTTTTATTGATAGGAATATGTTTTTAAAGGGTCATTAATTTCTTTGTGTATTTATTTATACGACAAAAAGTTATTATAACAGAGCAACTACCAGAGTTTCTTGCCAGCTCTCCCCGTAGATTTTGCATTCCGAACCTAAGTTATCTTTTTGAGGATTCCAAAGTGCTTAGAAATAGCTATATTTCACTAAAGCCACTTTTCGTTCATTTCATTTTATTTATTTATTTACGGACCTAGGTGTGAAATTTCACATACTATAATAAATACTAGCTGGGCAGCTGAGCTCGCTCGGATGATAATATTTCTAAATATAACATAATCGAGCTATCTTTATAAATCTTCATTTGTTTCTTTGAAAACGGCTCTAACGACATTTATCTACATCGAATGTAGATCAGCGCCATCTGTTTTTGAACAACCTACATTGTATACATTGATTACACGCCAGCGCTTTTTTGTTCAATAACAAATGGCACTAAATAATAGAGATGTCACGAATATTCGGCAACTATTCGGTATTCGGCCACTTTTTTTGCTATTCGGCCGAACAATACGTACTATTCGCCCGAATACCGAATACCAAATCATGTAAAAAAGACACGTTATATTACTCAAAATGATGTATTTATTTCCAAATCACAACACTTTAGTAATTAAAATTGATCAGTGGTAAGTTGTGATGGATAAAAACAAGCTTTTCAGCATTTTTTGGTGGCAAACGATTACGCTTTTCATCGTAAATGTTACCAGCCTCAGAAAATAACATCTTACTAAACACGCTACTTCCAGGAATATTCGGCGCTTCGGCCGACAGCGTTGCCGAATATTCGGTATTCGGCCAATTCACTTTTCGTGGCATCACTACTAAATAAAATATATATGCATTTTTTCATGTGATCATGTATTATCTCTGAGATGAGACTTACCTAGATAAATTTTAATAGTAAAATACTGTTTAAATACAAAAATTGATTAACATCTTTTGAGCCGTTTCGGAGTAACCAATTTCATACAAATATACAAGAATTGCTCGTTTAAATTATAGATTTCCAGCGAACGGAAAAATAATTCCGTTCTTACACGTTTATATGAAACCTTATATGTTTGGAAGGATCTGAGCAAGTTTGGTTTTACACCCTCCTGATTGTAAATAATAATCGGCGGCAGAGACAAATATACAGCTCACGTCTGTACGCGGCGTCTTCAGTCGGAGTGTACTTTGGTTTTCTTGCACTCGAGCGAGTCATCTTCTTCCTCTTCGTCATCCTCCCAATCCCAGTCGTGGTCTTCGTCCTCCGCATCAGGCTGGTGCTTCTCGTCCACGAGATCATCGTCATTCTCCTGAAATGATATTTTGCCGTGAAAACATTTTGGCTGCATTAGGCTCTCTTGAGATTGGTAAAAGTGCTAAATACGTATGACCATCACGGTACGAGGCTCCCTGGGATGCGAGCGATATTAGTAATGTTTGAAATAGTGATGCCACGAATAGTGAATTGGCCGAATACCGAATATTCGGCCGCCGAATATTCGGCATGGAATACATGCTTGTCGGGGGCGCGTTAGCTGGATTAAGGCAAGTTGGAACCTGTTTTCCTCGTTGCGTTGGCGTGGCCAGCAAAGACAATACAATACCCAATACAAACGAAAAACAATACCCAAACCTTTCGAAATTTGCCAAAGTTTATCTTTCTTCTCCTGAAAGTAGCGTATTTAGTTAGAGGTTATTTCCTGAGGCTAGTAACATTTACGATGAAAAGCGTAATCGTTTGCTACCAAAAAATGCTGAAAAGCTTATTTTCATCCAACACAACTTACCACTGATCAATTTTAATTACTAAAGTGTTGTAATTTGGAAATAAATAGATAACTTTGAGTAGTATAACGTGCCTTTTTTACATGATTTGGTATTCGGTATTCGGCCTAATTGTACGTACTATTCGGCCGAATACCGAATAGCAAAAAAAGTGGCCGAATAGGCCGAATACCGAATAGCTGCCGAATATTCGTGGCATCTCTAGTTTGAAAGTGTAAGCAAAGTCAAAGCGTCGTTTATAATTGTGAGCTAGAGCAGGCAGTGTAGTGTAGTAGCAGGCAGGGTAGGTACCAGGGCGCGATGCATGACGGCGATGGGCGGCACGCGCGAGTGCGCCGCGACGCGCTTCTCGATCAGGTAGGACACGTACTCGTCGTACAGCAGCCGGATCAGGTGGAACGAGCCGAACGACGCCGCCGACCTGCACGCACGCACGCACACACACACATATCTATAAGTGTGCCAAGTCGGAACGCTCGATTATTGTATCGGTGCTGACTATATACAACGGTTGTACAAATTTCCCTTTACTGGGTCATGAGTAGTGATGAAATGCCCGGGAATTTTCCCAAAGTACCCAATAGTTTTGGGCCAAAACTTGCTTGGGAATATTCCCAGCAATTTACGAAATGTTCGCGGAAGTGCTGGGCACTGGGAAAAT
Organism: Automeris io; assembly: GCA_036320925.1. Classification (NCBI taxonomy): domain Eukaryota; kingdom Metazoa; phylum Arthropoda; class Insecta; order Lepidoptera; family Saturniidae; genus Automeris; species Automeris io. Next base: position 2,288,435 of record JAUDJH010000008.1, read on the forward strand.
TCCCGGGCATTTTCATCACTAGTCATGAGCGGGGAGATTGAATAGAAACCACTAGATACACGTCACCACTGGTTTAATTATTGAACAAATATAGCACGTAAGACCAATACTTAATATCTCTTTTGTTTCTCTGTCATCTCGTCATGATCTACAATATGGGGCACCTATGCCTTATATGCAGCCGCTGTGAACGAAACTATAACGCGATGTAATTTGGCACAGCGCCATCTACCGAACCGACATGCATCACGCCATAGTCTGTTCACAGCAGCTGACTAATGTTCTTTTACTCGAGCAACGGTCCTTTAGTATTATGTATCGATACCGACTTTATTCAACGTCGATTTGTTAGCATTACGTATCGATATCGACTTTATTCAACGTTGGTTGGTTAGCATTGCGTATCGATATCGACTTTATTCAATGTTGGTTGGTTAGCATTACGTATCGATATCGACTTTATTCAATGTTGGTTGGTTAGCGTTATGTATCGATATCGACTTTATTCAATGTTGGTTGGTTAGCGTTATGTATCGATATCGACTTTATTCAATGTTGGTTGGTTAGCGTTATGTTTTTTTTACACTGGCACGGGACAGTGACTACACCAAACCTGATGGAAAGCACGGTGCACTCCAAATAATATGTATCAATATCGACTTTACTCAGAGATACATTGTTAATATTATGTACTGATAAAAACTGGACAGAGGTGATCAATATCGATAGTAATCAGAAGCATTCGCAAGTACAAGGGATTGTGAATCGACACACGGCACGTCACCTGAGGGTGAGCTCGCGTATAACGAGCGAGGAGTAGAAGGACCAGTCGAGCAGCAGACGCCGCGCGCGCGCCGTGTAGTCCGGGCGGCGCTCGTGTGGCGCCAGCGCGTTGCGCACACAGCTCTCCAGCCAGCCCGCCCACTGCTCCAGCGACGCTCCACGGCCCAGCGTCGCCTGCGCCACCCATTACACTTATTCAAACTGTTGCGGCCAACTAACCGGTTCCATACGTGACACCGCGAATTCTCGTACGTTCGAATCAGTGGCGTTCATTCCGGACATGCATAAAAACAATGCATACCTTACAATAAATAAGTGTTAGATAAATTACTTAAAGTTAAATACAAAAAAGAAAACATTAATACCATTATAATATATTTTATCTGTACACCATTTATCAGTCTTACAAGACAAGTAAACCGTTTGCTAGTACAAATGAATTATTCGAACGCCGCGCCGCTTGCGTAAACCGGAGTAAATTTTGCAAAGCCTGGCGCCATACTAGCCGGAGTATTTGGTCACGCGTTAAACCCGCAGATTTCTTAGCATTACAAAGTGTTTTTTTGTAAATGTAGACATTGTGAAAATGTTTTTTTTTTATATTCAATTACTGTGTATTTTGTTTAATCAAAATAACAATATTCATATTATTTCCAGGCTATAAATTGTAATTATAACTAATTTTGTAAAGTATTTAAATTTTGCGTTGTGTAAAGTCTTGTATCAGCGGGGTCCCAAATGAAGGTTTGCATACCTGATGTAAAATTATTGTGCTCGCCACTGGTTCGAACATACCTCTGTTTTCTAGATTACGTATGGATTTAGGCACACGTGCTCACCGGTGAAGAAAACATCGTGAGGAAACCCGCATTTCATCTAATAGAAATGTCATATGTACTGTGAGAACGACGATCAGCTGCGCTATTGGTCACGTTAGACACGACTAAGTGCAAAGCGGAGACAGCCCTTTATGTATCCCTGCTTATCCCATAAGGACCGAATTAAACAATTTAGTTCCTAATATAAAATCGATATGGTTATAAGAAAAAACTGAATGATTGAAATTAATAAATATATTAATAAAACAATATTTCTTTCATTTTTAACCAAAAGTAAGTCTCTATTTTTCTATTGTAGTATGTCAGTCATAATAACATGTACAAATCAGATTATAAACACCATGCACTTCGGTACCAATTATTATCGATAAACAAGAATAACGATTACACCAACATTTTGTGTATTTTCAATTTTCGAAAACAATCATTTTCAGGCAATCGTTTCAGGAATATTTCACCAAAATTGTTCACTAATTCCTCGAACAACAGTAGCATGGGATAGTTAATAAAATTATCGAAATCTATACCGGAACCGTCATATATTATTAGGTTATAGCATGTAGGCGTAACCCGATACGCTCTTGTCGCCCTAAGGGTCGTTAGGGTGTTACGAGACGTGCCGGGTAAGAGGATGCGCGCGCACGGGACGCTTAGAAGTCTGTCGACTACCGAGACCCAAGGCGAGAGTACGTGCGTGTACGTCGCAGTTCGGTGTCCCTTAAAGTGCAAATAAACTGTAAAACGCCAAATTCGTATCTTACTATAACCACGACCACCGGTCATAAGGTCCATTATGAAGTGAAGTGAAGTGATATTTGTGCTGTCCACGATGATCTCTGCGACTATCGATTAATTTTCTTTACCGTTGATTGTTGCAGTCGTTTTTTGGACTACGCCATGCTTATCACCAGGCGTGATGTAGTCACAATGCCGAGTCAGAATAAAGTAGAGAAACGTCGTAAAGGGCAGTACCTTGAAGTCAGCCTCGAGCCGGTGCGCGGTGGCGGCGCTGGCGCACGAGCACGCCCACGCGGCCTGCTCGCGCACCACTCTGAAGTCGACGCGGTTCAAATCGGCGAGCATCTGTGATATGACACTTTTGAATATTTTATAGCCCCAAACGCTCCATAACATTTCAAAAGCGATATAAATAGTCGATATATAATTTGATTAATGTGAAATTAATATATAGATTTACACAATTGTTCCGTCACAAGTGATTTAAAACTCTATCATATTATATCTTAGGAGGCGGCTGACATAGTTATAGAAGATGTAGTGAAGAAAGAAAGAAATTATTTACATATATTATTAAGTTTTTATTTATCTTTTTTTATCTGAGTCAATTATTGTATGATATTGATAACTTGGTTGTGGCAGCTTCCGATTAAATGTTTTTTTTTCTTCTCATTTAGTGAAGATTGATAGCATTTTATTAAAAAAAAAATTGGCTTATATAAAGCTTACTGAAATTACCACTAAAAAACATCGATATTTTTTGTAAAGGCAACACTATTTTTTTCTGTAAATTTTTTTTCTTCAAAAATATCTACTTTTCTTTGACGCATTTTGCTAGTGTTAAATATAAATTTTGTTAAAAAACAAAATGAAACCATAATAAGAATCCTGTTGCGACCTGTGGCTAAAATCAGGAATATCACACTGAGCAAGAATGATGAGTATAAGAATTGAGGTGTCAGTATTCTCTTTCTCTCTTGTTCATCGTTCCTGTACTGCTGAGAATCATAACAGCATTTCAATCGGGATACTATCTGCCTCTATCAATTTCATTAAACGTATCTTGTAAAACGCGGTACTAGCTGAAAACTCCAGCTGTTCATAGAACTGATGCGAAAACTCAGGGTTTTATTATTACGTGTACGTAAAGGACAGACATGCGGATATTGGTACATGAGGGCCGGCAGCGCCAGCGCACGGCACCTGGTGTATCTGGTGGTGGTTGGTGAGCACGGCGCGCGCGGCCTGCGCGAGGTGGTTGAGCGACGTGTACCGGCGCAGCGCGGCCGCCAGCGCGCTCGCCGCCACTCCCTGCGCCCGTGCGGCGCGGCTCGGTGCCCCGGCCGCGCCCGCCGCCAGCGCGCCCTCCAGGCTCTTGGCGAAGTTGCGGATGGCCTGCCAAAACAGAGCGCCTGCATTATCCTCCACTGAACCGCCGCAGCCGTAGCTTCTGCGTGGGCGTGTGGGTGCGCACCTGCGTGAGCTGCGGCGGTATCGGCCGGAGCACGTCCGGCAGCAGCACATCGACGGCGCGCTGATGCAGCTGTAGCTCGGCGGCGCGCAGCCACCGGGCCACGTCTGCGCGCCCGCCCAGCCGGCACAGCGTCCGCCGGCACAAGCCGCCCGCAGCACCACCGCCGCCGCCGCCGCCGCGCCAGAAGGAACGTCGCGCGCGCTCCAACGCTCCCGTGTCGAGTGCGCCCACTGCCTCCAGGAACGCGACCCCGTGCTCCCTGGTGCGACAAAACACGGTACAATTGGCCTGTTACGATTTTTTACTCCTTTCCACCAGTTCCCCTCACTTAATATCGAATCGCATAATATACGCAACGCGCAACACTAGCGCCGATGCATTCAAAACAGTCGCATCGGAGTATCGGCCGATAATAAAGCGTGGTGTGGTTGAACGCGGTACCGCAAACCTGCACATCACCAAATCCCTGTCCTGTAATCACCTTATCCTCAAAATTAAGTCGTTCAACATCCTACACGAAAGAAATCAAATTAAGGAAAAAAATCATTGTTTGAGTTACAAAAATGACTATAGACAATTAACAGACATCTACTTTAATCGATGTATTCGTTCATAGTCACGATCCTCAACATTCAAGGAATACTACGCGAAGAGAAAGAGGATTGTGGCCAGCTAGAGAAAAAATAATGACTTCTTTTCTTTTACAAATTATAAGAAAACCATATTGCACGAGTTTTATATGCAGATCGCATAAACAACGAAGAGTATGAGAATAATGAGTAAAAGAGATATAGAATGATTGAATTGTTAGTGTCATCGACAGCATGCACAAAAGCATGCTTCGATAGTTTGGGAATTTGGAGAAGATAAATGATAAAAAAGATATATAATGTCAATGTGAGTGCCGAAGCCGACAGAGCCTCGGCTCCTACGCCGCGCAGGCCAAATAAAAAAAGGTCTGATGGAGGGTAATTTGAAAAGTACGCGGAATCGGCGGGACTGGGAGTGAAGAGATTAATGAATGTTATGGAAGCGAAAGAGGTTAGCTAGCATAGAGACAAGTGAGGTTTCATTCTCTGTGCCTACCCTACCATATACAGTAGCGTTCATTCCATAGATGCATGCAAGCACTCCATGCCCTGACGATAAATAAGTTTTGATTAAATTCCTTAAAGTTAAACAAAAAAGGAACCATTTAGACTAAAATCAATTCTATATTCACGCCATCTATCTTTTCTATGAAAGCGATATAATATCTACAATCATAATAACCTGTTTTACTGTGTTGTTTGTTGTGTTGTGTGCCAAATAAATGTTTTATTATTATTATTTTATAATATAATATTCAAATTAATTACGTGAATTATGCCTACCCTGTCTAAATACCCTATGCACGTCACAGACCCTATAAGGGATTCAGCGTGGTGATAAGACTTGATAAGTAAATTAAAAAAATCATTCTTCACCTGCTACGTTAAGGGGGAATGGGAATGATGACAAAGAAACTCTTTTGGGGGCAGGCGGTTCAAATTCTACCTGTTGCTCATTGTTCACGCACTTCTCCAGCTTACTAATAATAAGAAAAGTCGAAGCTGCTCGCGTCCGTAGGCTTTACCCTAGTTTCCCTACACGTGACTCCTGGGTGGTGCTAAACGAGCAGCAGCGAGGTGGTAGAGCGTCGGTGCCCGTCTGGATCGCGACCATAGTGCACGGGTGTAAAGCCCGTCATAGTGCCCAGTTTCGGCTTGTCGCGTTTCGGGATCAGCTTGCGCATATCCAGTAGCTCATATACCTAGAGACCTTCAGTCGTGGTATATGTGGGCCGACATGACTATGTAGACTATCAATGGATTTTCATCCTTTGATGGTCGCTTTCGTTTTTGGACTACACTGCACTTACCATCAGGTACTCTGTAGTCACTATGTCGAGCCAATGTAAAAGAAAATAGCACAAACCGATGGTGCCTTCTGAACGCCTGCAACGCTGTGACCGGTATGTCTTCGGGCAGGTCGGCCACCTGCATCTCGGGCGGCTCCGGCGCGGTCACCGTCCCCAGGTACTGGCGGTAGGCGCCGTTGTTGCTCGCCACCGGGCTGCCGGCGCACTCGCGGTCTTTCAGCAGCGACCTCGCATCCTGACAGTTATTTATTATCGGGCAATCAATTCAAAATGATAAGTGCTGTTTAGCGCAGAGAAGCACGGCTGCTTCTAGATTTCCACGTAGTTAATTGGAGACAAAGAGTTCGATCAGGCAAAGAAACTGGCTGCTAAAGACAGGCTTAATGAGCTCCCCGCAGTTCATCGTACATAATTATATTTATTTAACTCCTTTTTTTCGTATTTGTTCCAAAAGAAAAACGATTATTCCGATAAGTGTAGTTATTTTCACCACTAAGTGAGTAAACTACTAGGGACCAGGGGTGGGGAGTGGTAAAGGAATGGGGTGTTTTTTTTCTGGTGGCAGGGCGATTGCCCGAATTGAATCATGACCACAGTACACAAGTATAAATACCGGCATAGTGACTTGTTTTAGCCTATCGCGTTTCGGGATCAGCTTGTGTATATCCAATTACTCATATACCTAGAGACCTTCAGTCGTGGTATATGTGGGCCGACATGACGATGTAGACTATCAATGGATTTGCATCCTTTGATAGTCGTCTCCGTCTTTGGACTACACTGTACTTACCATCAAATACACAGTAGTCACTTAGTCGAGCCAGTGTAAAAAAAATTAAACCGCCAAGGCTGCTGCAAGGGCAGCGGCCTCGGTATTCCTCCAAGTCTTCATTCTCCTCGAAGTTCCTCACCGGCGAGTCGAGCTCGTTGGCTTCGTCGAGCTGCCCGTCGGCGGCGTGCGGCGGCGGCGGGTGGTGCGGGAGCGGGTGCGCGTCGTGCTCCGCGTTGGGCTTGGCCCTGATGCCGTAGTAGTGGTACTTGGAGTTGCCGCGCGTGCCCAGGCGGCGCGTGCGCAGCCCCACGAACACGGACCGGATCAGCTTGCCGAAGGAGGCGGCGTTCACGGGCTCGAGGCGGTGCGCCGCGCAGTGCCGCAGGTAGTGCGCGTACAGCGTCGACCGCGGCAACGACACGCCTGACGTCAAACGTATATCATTCCTTTCATTTTTTTGGGAGTCGAAGCTGATCGCGTCCGTAGGCTTTATCCTAGTTTCCCTACACGCGACTCCTGGGTGGTGCTAAACGAGCAGCAGCGAGGTGGTAGGGCGTCGGTGCCCGTCTGGAACGCGACCACAGTACATGGGTGTAAAGCCCGTCATAGTGACCAGTTTCGGCTTGTCGCGTTTCGGGATCAGCTTGTGTATATCCAGTAGCTCATATACCTAGAGACCTTCAGTCGCGGTATATGTGGGCCGACATGACGATGTAGACTATCAATGGATTTTCATCCTTTGATAGTCGCTTTCGTTTTTAGACTACACTGTACTTACCATCAGGTACTCTGTAGTAACTATGTCGAGCCAGTGTAAAAAAAAAACTATACTAAAGCGCACTCTATTAGTTTATTACATAACTACTTTCTCCGTCCCGTCCCCTCCCCTCACTCCGCGCTTAGTGCAAAACTCTGCCTAGTTGTTCTGACAGTCCGTGCAGCGAGTACCAGAACCAGAATCATACCTTTTGTTAGGTATTGCCATGAGAATCCAATTATTTACCTGTCGGTCCCCTATCCCCTCCCACCACAAGCCTAAACAACAGATGGCGCCGGGCGCGAATACTAGTACTAATCAACACCGGTGCAATCAACACGTGACGCGAGCGCTAAAAAGTGTATGTTCGTTTTTCTCAATTTCAACGACATCGAAAACGCGTCATTCGACACCAAAAGGTACGTGGTTCCTGTCTTACCTAGTTCCAGGATCTCATGGCCACCATCGAATAATAATAATTGTGTTTCTATATCCAACACCTTTATTGCGCACTCACCCTCAGCAGTCTCGTAGTGGTCGAGCAGCCACTGCACCGTGGCGGGCGGCATGCGCGGCGCCGCGCCCCCCGGCGTGCCCGGCGGGGTGCCGCCCTCCTGCCCGTCGGCCTCCTCGCCCTCCGCGCCTCCGCTGGCGCCGCCCGCACCGCCACCGCCGCCCGCATTCGACACCTGACATAATAATCAGTCGAATCAATAACATGTTATTATAAACCACATCGACACCTTAATTCAACAACATTCTAACTCATTGTTGGTAGGTTTACAGGAGGGCCGTTTGCAAGTATTTTGACTTTAAATTTGCCCTCACTGCTTTTAACTAAAACAGAATCGATATATGAATACATTATTACACAATACACAATTTTGCGTATGCTTTTATATTAATGAAGTCATATTTTCGTATACTAAAGAGAAACCTGTTTTTAATCAAGTTACAATGTTAATAAAATATTTATATTGATTACTTTAGTAAAAAAACATTTTAAGGCTGAATACCTAAACTGAAGAGATGGATTTATGAGATGCTCATGAAAAAAATTACAAAGATTTTATATCTATCAGACAATGAAAAACATGTGCTCTACAAAATTTTGCATCAAGACAACAAAATTATAAGTTACGAATAAAATGGTGGTCAGTTTTAGAACTAGTTTATGCAAACAATAAAATTGTACTTTCAAATATAATGTTTATTACCTGGGAAAAAGTTATTTCAATGATTAATAGCCTTTCATAAGTCAGGATTTAATGTTTTCGAGCCCCAAACTTCGACTTTTTTGTACTTACGATGCCTTTTTTGTGTCACGTAAAAATTATTCTATTGGTCGCCCAAAAATGATTCCTGGACCAAACGATAGCTCTTTTTGCAAATAAAATTATCATGATACAGTTCAGAATCATTGTAAAATAAGATACAATGATGTTGACTGAAGGAGTCGATATGAAAAGACAGGTAGCGCTTAGTAATACGTTCACAGCGTTAAGTCTTATTGTATTTTATTGTCGGGTAATGCTGCTGATTTGAAAACGATTTTCGTTTTGCAAAAGAGGGCTGTGCGTGCTATCTATAATTTAAGGACTAGAGTCTCGCTTAAAGAACGTTTTAATGACTTCGGTATTTTAACAGTTCCATCGCAATATATTTACGCCTGTATTATATACATACGACAAAATCTGCATCTATTTTTGGCGAGTAGTGATATTCATAATGTTAAAAATAAACACAAATTAGTGTTACCTAATTCCCAGCTTAAAAAGGTTCATGGTACCTACATGGGGCTCGGTGTTCGCTTATACAATACAATACCTAAAGACATCTTTGAGTTACCACTATTGAAATTAAAAAAAAACTATTAAAACTAAATTGCTAAAAAGGGATATTATTCCATTAATGACTGTTTGAATGATAAAAGTGCGTGGTCTTAATATATGCAATCGTTCTCGCGGGGCATTCAATCCTTTATATATTATACCTGTTATTGTACATCATTATGTTAAAACGAGCAACTACCAGAGTTTCTTGCCGGCTCTTCTCGGTAGATTCTGCTTTCCGTACCGGTGGTTGATTCACGACGACAATGATTTTTTTGACGATTCAAGAGTGCTTGGAAGTAGGCCAATTTGGATAAAGTTAAATTTCATTTCATTTCAATATACCACGACTCCGTAAGCGGTGTACTCGGCGGAGGCGGCGCCGGCCCAGCCGTTGTCCGTGGACGTGCCTTCCGCCCCGGTCGCTCCGGCCACAGTCGTAACGCCGTACACGGGGTAGGACCGCAGGGTGTCCCTACACATACAATAACAAATGCGTTCCGTGTATAGGTCACCCAGACAACCAGTGACGTCCATAAGATATTTGGACAGGGTAGGCAGAATTCGCGTAATTAATTTGAATACTGCATTATGATAGTAAATATTATATTGTTTTCATAGGTAACATATATGGTGTAAATATAGAATAGATATGAATATAAATGGTTCCTGTTTTGTTTAACTTTAAGAAATTTATGCCAGACTTATCTATCGTCAGAGTATGCAAAGCTTTGATGCATCTATGCAATGAACGCTACTGCTGACAACTCATTCCCCGCCTGCGACGTTAGAGGAAACATAGCTTTTTTTGACAGTACAAAACGCTATTGACCGGGAATGGCCTTTTGCAACTTCACCAGGTTTAGATGGCGCGCACTGAAGGTGCTCATCCAGCAAATATATGGGTTGGGTGGCAGCGCCAAGACACCACCGTGGGTACGAACCTCAACTTAGGCGCCCGGCCAGAGGAAGAACTCAAAGTCCATCTAACAGCGTTTCAAAAACCACTACGTTAAGAAACACCAAGACAAACTCAAGGCTGCGTTGGAGCGTCGTCGGCATTGCCGGTGTCGTTGAATGAAATTAGTGCGTGTGTGTGCCTCATTGTTAATCTGAGCGGCGATGTGGGTACGGTAAAAAAAGCAAATTTCAACTGCCTGACTCTCACTCCATGCACAATTTATCGACATCCTCGTTTCCGTCTACGGTCGCAGGGGAAAACTGAGTGCCTGGTTGACCTATAGCAATATGTAAAGGTATGTAAGGTCTCCTTCTTTTGCCGTGTCGTTGGACTGTGGAATGGTCTTCCAGCGAGCGTGTTCCCACCATCCTATGATATGGGATCCTTTAAGCGTAACGTGAAGAGATATTTGTGCAGGCCGGCATGATCGCTGCGACTACCGTTGGGTTTTCCTTACCTATCGATAGTCGTTAGCGTTTTTTTGGCTGTACCATGCTTACCATCAGATATGGTGTTAACAATCGTGATTCGGCAGAAAGGACCCAGCAAAAGCTGTCCAGGTCGCAATGCAGGCGACTGCGTAGCGCTGTCAAGTGACACCTTAAACTCGCGATCGTGTAGCCTACACCGGATTCTTTTAAACATAATGATACATTGCGACTTATTTGTCGCTGCTTTCGAACACCGACTGCCAAATTCCTAATCGTACTAGAATGAAGAAACTGCAAGAAAGAATGATGATGATGTCCTAGGCGGTTTCGGCCACGGCGACTGTTTCAACACCGGTTAAGAAAATCGAGGTCCAGTTTTCGGAAACAGTCAATTGCGCAGAAGATATTTAAGTGCATAACTGGACGCGCAGCCAGAAATGCACTCTCTCGTCCGAGCTCCCTCTGGCCCGATAGAAAGGAGAACCAGTACGATCGGGAGGGAGCGGGATGCAGGTTTGGTCGAGTTTTCCCTTCTCTAAGCACCTGGTTGAATTGCGGTGTTCAAGAGATTCCTTAGTCGCCTTTTTCGACACCTCAGCAAGAAGAGGGGGGTGCTATTCTATTCTGCCGGCAGCCACCACGGCCAAAGAAAGAATACCGATAGGGTATAGTTACATGTTGTGCGGCTGGTGCGCTTGCGTGTACAACTCCTGCGGCTCCGTGACGTACTGCACGTGGTAGTTGACGCCATTTCCACCCTCGCCTGAAATATCACGTAACACCGTCGGCACATTAGAAACGGACCAGAAACATTCGCAACGACCCGTGTGAAAAGCCTATAAATAAAATATATAAATAAATAGTTAGCTTACATACAAACACCGAATGATTCTCCGACTTTAAATCAGTAATTTTAAAATACTTTTAATTATGGTCCGATGTATCGACTTGAGTACACTGACGCGTCGCATATAGTGATGAAAATGCCCGGGAATTTTCCCAAAGTGCCCAAAACTTGTATGGGGAATATTCCCGGGAATTTACGAAATGTTCGCCGAAGTGCTGGGCACTTTGGGAAAATTCCCGGGCATTTTCATCACTAGTCGCATAGTTCTCGTCGTGGGCGGGATGTTACTTCCTCTGCTCTGTTTTGTTTTTGATAATTTGAATAGTCAGGACCATAGACGGGCAAAATGTAATCAGATTAATAAAAATGATTACGATTACATTATACGTTTTTTACCATTAATATGACTGCATTTTACTCATTTATGTTTTAAACACTACAGAATCCTAGATTACATACACATTTATAATTTCTTAATGATTGAAATAGATTTAATGATGACTACAGAGCAAAAAAATTAAAATTACGACTAAATTTTGTAATCGTTAATCATTAATCATATTACATTTTGCCCATCTCTGATCAGGACACACAACACTCACAGTAGCAACATTTTTAAAAGTCGACATAAAACGAGATCCTAGTTTTCTAATTACTTGGTACCACGTTGATGACAGCTTAAATTCATCATCCCGATCAAAAGTTTTACGCTTCACGATCTCTTCTCGAAGGAGTCTTCGATAAATAAAAACGATCTCTGGTGAGGATTATCGTCTTATCCAGTGAAGAAATCTAGGACGTCGTTTTAAGTCGCCTTGTAACAATGTTGATACTGCGAGTTCTGCGTATCGTGATTTTTCAAATTATTAAGGAGCAACTTCTCGCCCCCATCGAAAACTCTGCTGCGCGTCAATCTGCTTGTGACAATGACTATATTTAAAAGTAAGTTAATTCGCGTATATGACCCCGTTTAAATATTTATAACCAGTGGAGAAAGCGGAGACTGTCGGCGTAGCAGTTTTAAGTAATAATAAAAAGTTAGCGATGAATTTTGACCACTTGTTGAAGCAATGGTCGTGTGTTTAGCTCCATACTATGTGTACCAAAAGAACAATTTTGTGGCTCTTTAAAAATTTTAATATTTTGTAAATATTATTTTTTAACTCTTCCGACCCCTGCTATTAGTAAAACCCTAGAGATATTAACTTTTTTTTTAATTATTTCTTCTTGTGTTTGATAGAGTATTTGTCCGAGCGATTTTAAAATCGGTTGACATTTAGAGCTGAGATTAAATTTCCTGGTAGATCATGCCACGATCTGACTATCCAGTTGCTTAGCAAGCGCTTGTGTGGATTGTTGCTTGATCGACTGGTACATAGATTAAGCTGTTAGCCTCCGAGATGGGTGCTGCTACTGAGATTGAATATTTTAACGTTATAATTCTTCAGAAACTTTGTTCAAGAATTTAAACCGACAATGCAGTCAGAGAGTAGTCGGATATTTTAACGTTTACAAGGTGCACTACGTTTTAGTTTTAGGCAGAAATATTTCTAGTTAGTGATAGCAAAAAGGTGCTTCTAGTAAGAAAAACCTCGGGCTTAAGGATATAAAAGACTAAAGAAAGAATATAAAAGAAAGCACAAGCTGAGCCCATTAAACTCAGATTGTTAATTACAAAATTGCATACATTTAAAGTAACAGCTGTATTGAGGAACAATATTGACTCCTATAGAGAGCTTAAATCGAATTATCAACGCAAAACCCTGATCCGTCGGTAGGTGAAATTACCTGTCCAAATAAATTAGATTGTTTATGGTCCTTAGATTATTTGAAAAATTATAAACCCAGTAGCGTTCATTCCATAGATGCATGAAAGCATTGCATACCCTTATACTAAATAAGTCTGAAATAAATAACTTAAACTGAAACAAAAAAGGAAATATTTATACTTTTTATATTTTTACAGCATGTATCTTCCTTATGCGAACAATATAATGCTAATTATAATAATATAACACTCAATTACGCAAACTTTGCCTACCTTGTTCAAATACCCTATGCACGTCACTTCATAAACCAAATATAGTCCCAAATTGAATAATAATATTAAATATTATTTATCGCGGTATATATTAGTATATTAAATATATAATAGTTCATACGAAGATTCGTCTTATAAAAATATCCTGACTACAAATCACTGGCATGATATTGCATTCTATTCTATGCATCATAATTAAAAAACTAATTTCATTTAAAAAAAATGCTTTCCTTTCCATAAGAGAACCATGCGCGCTGCTTTTCGGAGTCACAGCTACACTGTAACTCATATCCCGGCTAGGACTAAGAAATTCGCCAACTCTTTTCCGAGTTAAGCTGAGGAATGATCTTCCGGCGAGCGTGTTCCCACCGCCCTATGATATCGGGTCCTTTAAACGGACCGTGAAGAGATATTAGTGCAGGTCAGCATGATCACTGCGACATCGATTGTTTTTCTTTACTGTTTATAGCTGCTGTCGTTTTTTGGACTACACCATGCTTACCATATAGCGTGCTGGAGGTCACTATGACGAGTCAGGATAATACACATCGTCGGGTGAAAGGCTATTTGGTTTAAGCGACATTTTTTGATGATATAATAAATATATATTTTTGGTATCAGTAAAAAAAACGATGATTCCGAAAATATATCGTCGGGTGAAAGGCTATTTGGTTTAAGCGACATTTTTTAGTGATATAATAAATATATTTTTTTGGAATCAGTAAAAAAACGCTGATTCCGAAAATATATATATTACTATATCACCAAAAAATGTCGCTTAAACCAAATAGCCATTCAACCGACGACATAATTAAAAAAAAAAATTGCACTTTACTGTTTTAATGAACAGTTTTATGGCATTTTTTTCTTAATTCATTTAAACAAATAAGCGTTTTGTTATTTACTAAAGAAATAAAAAAAAAATCACAAAACCTTTTTAAGTATTTTCTTGTCTACTACAAAACGCAATAAAAATTGTAATACTTTGTGATCATTAAAAATGGTAATATGTCTTTTTGACTAGGCAATTATAAGGGCAGACGTTCGATTACAAAAAACAATAGCAACCAAAGAGCGAGCACACTTATACGGTAACACAGACACGGCCAAAGGGGGCACTCACAAGGGTAGAAAGAGCGGAATCTGGGCACCTCCATATCGCACCAAATCTCCCAGGCAACTCGCATCCAGACCTACCTCCGCTCCCAAGAACATCTCGATCGCGCGTCTCACTTCAATTGGCCGCTCTCGCTCTAACATTATCAAGGTACTATCCCTACCGAACCCCGCGACACCCCACCTGTTATTTTGACCAATGTAATAGATATGTAAGCGATATAATTGCAAACTTTCCCCTTTGTTGCTATGGATTTAGAGCACTGTGACGTGGATTTCATATACAGGTTGATGTCTAAATACCAAATTATTATTCAGTATTTTACAAAAATACTTTATCTTGCAAACTGTATTTATTTATTTATAAACTGACTAAACAATTTCATTTTATTCCTTCGTTTATTACATTAAGTTAAACTTAATTTAACAGTAAACGTGTGTAAAGTGTATTTAAAATCATTATACACTTTCTAATAGTCTATTTTCTAATAAGTACTATTAGCATCGTTTTTGTTTTACTTACTAACGCGTACAGATAAGACTTAAAAGACGATCAGTAAAAAAATATCACTTGTACCGAAAGACCAGTTTAAGGAAGCCGACAATTCACCCATGAAACATTTTAAGGACAATAAGGGATTGATACGACAAATGAATTGTTTTGGAAACGTAATCGAAAATTTAATAGAGTTCAGTTTAATTTTACTGTGACCTATGAAATAAAAAGCGTCTGAAATGAGAAATAAAAATTTAATCATTTATTATTTGTAATGTCCTAATCATCTTGGTTGATTTCTGATAAACCTTCTTCAAACTATAGTGCCACAAAAGAAATTCAATATATTGTATGTACCCCTATAAATGCTTGAGCATGTATAAGTTATATAAAATCAATTAAAAACTTAAAACATGAGGTTTTTAATCTCTATTCACCGTAAATTTTAAAATAATCAAATATGGTAATAACTCAGTGGATTATATATTTGTTTATTAAATCCACTAGGTAACAGGTCGGGAACAATTTAAAGCTAAATAAAACCAGTCGAATCGTATAAGGGAAGATATCCGGCGCGAGCTTGGCTGATGTCTACTCAAAGGTAACCAACAGATCCATTTCAATTATTAATTCCTATGGATTTAATTTCGATTTAATATTTATTTTCATATTATATTGTAATAATAAAAAATGAGCAAAACACTGGAGCAGCAATGACTGAAAACAGGCTAGCCTAGAACGAGATAGTACTATCACACTACTACGCGTGTAAAAGTGATAAAACTAATAGCACATACGCCCCCTAATAATAATAATAATGTAATTTGTCCGGCACGCGTTGTTAGGAGGTTCCTCACTCTGAACTCCTAACTACCGATAGCTTGGGCATTAGGCTTCGCTCATGTAGGTCTACATGTTTTTATTTTAAAATTTAAAAATATTGTATTTATAATGAAATAGCTGATCCGGCAAACGTTGTTTTGCTATATAAGGTTTTGTAATATGTTCTAAGATTTTCATTGAAATTAAGTGATGTCAAAGACAATTTTGTTCACAATTAAATACTCTTAATCAACAACACATTTCTTTGGATAAAGATTAATATTATTACGTTGATACAATTCTTAACAAATAATGCATTAATTTCGACCAAATTTTATTACTATAAAAACGGTTCTAATGACTTAATCTTAAAATATAGACATATACTGTACATTTTTTTAGATCATTTCAAGAGGAATAATTCTTTCATACATATATTTTTCGTATCTTGAACCGTTTTCGCAGCGCACGCAATGGTAGCCCTCACGGATGAATAATTATCCCCGTTATTTTTTTCACATTTTCTATTATTTCTTCGCTCCTAATAGTTGCATCGTGATGTTATATAGCCTAAGGCCTTCCTCGATTAATGGTCTATTCAACACAAAAAGAATTTCTCAATTTGAACCCATAGTTCCTGAGATTAGCGCGTTCAAACAAACAAACTCTTCAGCTTTATAATATTAGTATAGATAAAGAATAATAATGTAATTTGTCCCATACCTACTGATACATAAATGAAAAAAAGAGTTATCAAACACCCTGTGTACTGAAGCCTAAGATATTAGATCCGTGCACGCGCAAAGCACGCGTCAAATCAGAGGCAAACAGCACAGGTGCAGTATTACACGGCGCCGACAATGGAGATCATCCGTACCCCAATGATGTTCCCATTCAGGCCGATCGTTCAGGTAGATAATCCTTAGGGGCGTGCTGCAATTATCTACTATTATTTCCCCCTTTTTTCATGAATTTTATTTGGATTGACGCGGCATCAAAGAGTAATGATTTCATCACAACATGTCGAGGGCTGTCGGAGACTTTGCGAAAAATCAAAACAATGCATTTTTTTATTCGGTCTATAAAGAACAATTTGTAAATTACTTTGATGATATGATGATAATACCCTAGCCGATTTTGGCTTTGGTGACGTTTTCAAATCACATCAAGTAGGCGCGCAGTGCCGCCCGATTCAGAGAAGGTAACCTCGTTGATGAAAATATTTGGAAACCGTCAATTTCACAGGACATATTTGATGATATGACGCCAATTCAACACACAAAAATGTTGCAATAAACGATATAGTAAATATAGAGTTACGACGTGCTCACATACCCGAATTGTGCCTGATCATCAGGAAAATAGGATACAGGAGTCACATGAAGCCATATGAACATTGACAACACCGGAGTTGCAGCAGTCGGCATAACCGAAATCGGCTGGATGATGATGAAATATGGATTTCCATTTTACTATAGCTTACTAAACTTGTTTACAAATTATAATACTCGACGCACAGCTTCAAGCATCCTTCCCGAGGAAATTGGCGTGGCCGTACTCTTGGCTCCGGCAGACGATTAGAAGGTAGACCCTGGTGGTTTAAGTCGGTACGTGTCCGACACACCGGGACTACTGCCCTGATGGTCCATAAGGATTTCCACCGGGCCAAGGAAAAGGTAAAAGCATCCTCGCATTATAAACGAAAAGGTTTTACTCTTTCTCCGTTAACTAAAAATTTTACCACTGCCGTCTAAAACACATTCATTTCACAGTATTTTTATATATATGTACAGAATAAATTATAAAGACATTTGAAGTGATAAGGCCATTGCCCGAACTGGGTTGTGCCCACAGAACACAAATGCAAAGATCGTCATAGTGGCGTTCCGGGTTCGGTTTGTGTACATTCAATTCATATAGCTAGAGACCTTCAGTCGTTGTGTATGTTAGCCGACATGGAGATGTCCGACTGCCTAAAGATTCCCAGCACTTGATACTCGCTATCGTTCTTAGACAACAGCATAATTTGCCTCAGATACTGTAAAGTCACTTAAGCGAGCTAATTCAATAAAAACAGCAAGAGTTCTAAACGCTTTTCCAGAATCTTCCTTCAAAGATACATCTGTTATGTTTCTTTACAAGGCTTTGACACTGAGAATTTCCTAATAGACAAACAACATTTTGTTAGCAAATGATCAGAAAACCCTTATAGTGGTATAAGATGGAAGGTGGCTTCATTTTAGGTTTATGAAGATGTCACCAGGGAGGCATTTTTAATAAAATAGAATATGCCGTATCAGTGCGGTTGTATTTAACGAATTTGCTTTTTTTTTGTTGAGAGATTCATTATGAATCGTCTTCCGTTAAAAATTCACCTAATTTCTCTTGAAATAATTAAAAATGAAAAAATACCAAAGGTACACATGTGCCAATGTCCCTGAAGAGATTAAGCCAATTTGAAAAATCCCTATCTTATAAAACAAACAAAGAACTCACAAACTATTGAATCAAAAGTCCACAGTAATCATCGATAACGAGTAAAATCGGGAACTTTAGCTATAGCAGTTTCGGACAGAGAATTCAATACGGCACCAGCTTGACAGGTGAGAGATAATCTGATCGAAAATAGCCGAGGGGTGAAGTTCAAACAGTTTACTTTTGATCCCAGACACTAACAAAAGCGTCTTCAGATATAAAGAAATATCTAATCCAGCTACTGATATCATTTTAAAAAGGCCAGGCTGTTGAATAAAGCCGATGGTGATGACCGGTGTAAAACACATGTGCGTGTTTTCGTAAGTTCACCAACGGAATAAATATGGTTAAAAAAAACACCAAACAATTTCCAAATTAAACGTAAAATAAAATTTAATACAAAATAATAAAAACAAATCAATAATAATTCATATATTCTTTTCGGGGTGAGCAAAGATACATTCGTGGTTGTATACACTTTGCGGTTATATGTCGTGCCCAACGTGACCAGTAGCGCAACTGATCGCCGTTCTCACTTGCATATGACATTTCTATTACATGCCATGCGGGTTTCCTCACGATATTTTCTTTCACCGGTGAGAATATGGGGCCCAAAACCGTAGTTAATCTGGAAAAACCCACAGGTACGCGCCGGGATACGAACCTACGACCGTTTGCGTCGCCGCTCAAGGATACCGTATCCTTATCCACTAGTGGCCACAGCCACAATAGAGGGTCTAACGGTATTTCAATTTTATCAACTAAATAAAAGCCTTACTTAAAAATGTTACAGTTTTCCTTTAGAAAGTTCCAACTTGATAACATAACAAATAGTAACACCGCAAAAACCCACAAAATCGTTTCAATACCCACAATTAGGGCTCGACCAAAGTTTTAGCTTTATCGCACCTTTTCACAAATCATTAGGTAATTTTTTATACTCTCTACACCTTGTTTATGCACCTTATATTTAAAAGTTTTAAAAATCAATATATTATTCGGTTTTAGTCAATATATAAAAGAATTATTTAGACTTTTAAAACATTCGGCATTGGCCTTATAATCAGATAGTGTAGCCGTGTTTACTTGTAGAATGTAAAAGTGCTTCCCTCTTCATAATACTGAAGCTGATTGTAAGAGCCAATTCAGATATACAGCATACCTAATTGCACACAATTTGCTGCAGAAGGCACCTTCTCCGCACATAGCGCACACCCGCCAACTCGCATTGGACATTGTGTGCTGGGTTACATGTCCAAACCCCTTCCCAGGGATTCCATACATTCAGTTAAAAAACGGAAGGGCGACAATATCAAACGCAATCAGATCAACCAATCTTAGTTTGACCCTTGCTAGAAACCTTAGATTTTAGCTAAAACTTTGGTTTATTCAAAAGTTTCACCTAATGTAGTTTTTTTCCCCAAGGATGACCGATACGAAGCCCTTCGATCGGACACTACCCGGAATGCATAACAAAAGATCAAAACAAAAGTATTAACTGACATGAATGAAGCCACAATTAGGTGTTAGTCATTTTTTGAGTTGATAGCATGAGATAAGATGCTCGAACAGAACATAACATGCTTTTTGATTTAAGCTCCGCTTTTCACATAATACTAAATAATAAATGCAACAAAAATAAAAAATCATAATGCTTTTTTGTATAATAATAAAGTCAGCGCCTATGATAATCGTGACTCACCTTTATGTTGAAAAAAAAAACCTTATTTTAAATGACAACTTTTTAATATAAACTTTTTTTTTTTCATAAAAATATTTAACTGATATAAGACAGATGTAGTTCTCTTAAAACACAATTTCATAATCCTTTCATATCATATGAATAATATAGTTAAAATCCCTAAAGAAAATTTATATTATATTGTAGCTTATAAAATAAGACATTATTTTTATAGGACTCGCAATCTAAACCAATCTAACATAATGATCAAGACCAATTAAAAAGTGATTGAAAAATCACTTACCGACTTGAAGAATCATTTTTCATTTCAATCAACCAAAATTACAAAATTAACAATATCAAAAACTTAAAATCAAGAAACCAAACCCACATGCTCATAAAATGTATATATAAACAATTAATCAAGGCAACATGCACAGAAACATAGTAATCTATTGTTAGTTTTAATATAAAAAGCAAATTAAAATAAAATAAAAACACTTGCTTTCATCATCACTGTATTCCTCGACCTTGATAACAGTGCAGGAGTCATCCGACCAGGGTTCGTCCTCTACACCTACGCGCACACGCAACAAAACGAACAAATAAATAAAATAAAAAAAGTGCTCAAAATAAATAAAATACAAATAGTGCTAAAAAAATGGTGCGGCATAAGTCAATTCATGCTGGACATTTTACAATCGATAAATAATAATCTATTATAAATAAACATAATTTTATCTAAACATATTTTTACGAAAGTTCTGAATAATGGCATACATTTGTCCATTATTACACAATTAAAAAACTATCGTGTATAAAATAAAAATCTTGATAGTATTTGAAAAAAATAAAATAAACAAAATAACTAAAGTACTAACCCAAAGTGAAATGCTCAAAAAAGAATGAAGAAAATTTAATCTTCTATTTTTCCGGACATCATATTGCTTATTCCTTCCTACTTTAATAATATGTAATGTAATTTTTAGTAACATTATAAACAGATTACATTGTCATTACATAATCATTATTTATTGCATTTTATCTCCCTGCATTAATTTATATAGACAAATTATTTCTAAGGCGGTTCAGATGGAGGGTGGACGGATCCAGGAGTCCACGGGAGACTCGACTGGCGTGAAAAAAGTGGGGATTAACAAATTGTATATGGGTCCATGAAAATTTATCTAGTTTCGATAGCAAAGAAAAAAAAATCAGTCTTGGCTTTACCTATAAATGTAAATAGTAAAAAACATTCAATTTTTTACGGTGATTTTTGATAGTCTGTAATTGCGATAAAAATTGTCATATTGAGACTTTAAAAGAAGCATTTTGAAGCTTCAAAATTCAAATTTTCAGATTTCTTGGCTAACATTTCTGAGGAGTTTAATTTTTATTTTTTTTACAAGTTTTGGGTTTATGGTAAAAATGTAGCAGCAGGTGCTCAACCAAAAAAATATTGGAGAACCTCTGAACTAGACCCAAAAGTCTACATTTCTAGTCTCTTTAGAGTAACGTTTTAACTACATAACATTTCGTTGGATATAAGTTTTTCATAACACTAATATTCTCCTTTCAATGAGGTCTTATAAACCACTTATTTGCTATCATGTTCAACAAGTGCATTGGATGAATTACTTTTAGCAGGCTTATTTAGTTCAGAGGCTCTAGAACAAATGTTTATGATAATGTATTCGTGTGGTAAACCATCTTAATACGAGGCGTTCTGAAATCAGCACCATAATTCGCGGTATTAATTCAAATGCCAATTACATGCAACGTACTTTAACCTCAATTCTTTCTATTACTATCAGTGAGGTATTACGATAAACAAAATTGCTAACTTCATAAGATTGATGTTTTTCTAAATACCTCGGAATAAGGTGGTTTCCCATACAAATATACTATCGAAAATGTTCATACTAGGGCCTCAGAACCTACTGATAATCAAAGAATATATGCTACAAAAGCTATCATGCGGTCTTACTGCACATCATCTACTTAATAACATCAGGAGTATAATAAATCAATTATCTTAGCCTTACCAAGTTAACATGACCACTATACAAGATCTTTAGAGCTCAACGTTGATGGATCTCGAATTCCCTTAATTCTGGGAAAGCATAACTATTGATTCCTATAAATGGATCAACTTTATATACAAATCCATCAGACCTTGATACATTATTTGAATGGCTATTAAAGCATTAATTTCCAGAATGTTCTATTAATAATACAAGTTACTTACTAGCGACGGTGATGTAGGCGTGCTGGGCTTCCGCAGTCGGGCTCGAATGTCCCGAACTATCGCCGTTCATTTCCACCACAGTGCTGGAAACCTGAACAACGATATGAAATGTTATCATTTTCAAAGAAACATCTTTATTCACAGGAACACAATTAGCTCACGATTGTCTCTACAGAATCGTTTCAAAAGATGGAGAAACGACATTTAAGTAAGCAACGTAAAAGCCTATCTGGTAACTGGAACTCAAAGAATATCAGCCTTAAAGAAAAAGACTGGTTCTCATTACTTGGAATGGGAGCTGGCATATATAATCAAGAGTCTTTTCTTTTAGTAACCCAAGAAACTCTTGGATAGAACCGTCAAAGCCGCCATGTGGACGGCGGCTCCGCTGTACCGCACTCCTACTGACTAGAAGCCCCCTGGGTAACTCTCAACTCACTGCCAGCCAGGCTTAGGGATCTATATGACTCCAACGAAAAACTATAATCTATGGACGACTGAATCTCCGGAAAAGTCTTCGTAGCTAACAAAGCAGTGTTTCTGACTCTCGTTATCATCCAATGTTAAAGGTATATGAACAGTAAATTGATTTAAAGAAATTCCTATAACACTGCAAAATTAAAGTTAGCATCGGTCACTTCTAGAAAATATGAACTACGCCTTGAGCAATTTAGCAGCGTCTCTGCTTTTACAAGGAATGCCGTAATGGTATTGGTATTCTCGAAATGTCTTACGTACACATGAAAGCATTGCTCTACGGCGTGCAAGAAAGATAAAACATAATTGCAAATACACGAGATAGAAAAAGACAGGTAGTTGTTCTACGAAACAATTTCTCCGGACGCACTATACAAAAATTCACGGTTTCAACGTATCAAAACGATATCTAAGTGCATAATTGTAAAGTGCATAACAGATGATGATTGCCTAGATGTGGACAATATAGAGAATTCATACTAGAAAATAAGACCCCAATAAACTAAGGTTAACTGAAGAGAAAAGTTCACCTGCTGTATTGCGTGCTGGATATGAATGGAATTCGGCAAGTCCGGTATGACTATGAGCTCACGCACTGGTTGCGGGGAAGTGCCTCCTCCAGCGCCTTCAGCCTGTTCACAATTAAAATACCCATAGACCAATGATTTTAATGTCAACAGCGGCACATTGACACCATTACGAAGCACATGTTTAGTAAAGTCGCTGAAAACACTTAAAATGAAGTCGGGTAGTGGCCAAAAATTCAAGCTTCATTTCTAAGGAAATGAAGCTTGATTCTTGCAAGTTCTATTGCTGCGGTAGATCAACCTCTTGCCAACATTTGTAATCGCTTTTTGGACTGAACTGTACATTGCAATACTAGTATAAAAATCTTTTATGATTTACAGGCAGACAATTGACCTCAATCACACCTAGTAAAAGGTGAATATGAAAAAAATCCTATTCACTCTTAATTTAAAAGCTTCAAAATCGTAAGGACATGAAAAAACAAACGCGGAGCTAACGTTCCAATCCTTGGTTGTTCAAGAATGTGATTTTTTATAGTAGGAATAGCCACAATATAAAATAATTATCCAACACGGCATCTAATGGTTTTGTAGTGAAAAGTGGATGGTGGAATCAGAGAATGCTGTTCTTAAGCGTCGTCCCAAAGTGTAACCAGCAAAAGACACAACGTTTTTAGCCACCAATGGAATATACCATAGGTAATTGGTTACGGAATGGGCAGATCGGAGCGGCTGGCGTTGCCGAGTTGCTCGTCGATCTGGCGCACTCCTTTAGACTGCAAACCCTACAAAATTCTAAATAATAAATCAATGATGAATTAACGGAATACTTACCTGAGCCGGTGCCGCAAGCCGGGCCGCCATGTCCGGAGAGGCGGGCGGTGACGACTCCACTAGCACTTCGTCGCCCGCGCACTCAAAATCTGAAACGATCGGTCACATTATTACCACCATTATCCAACAGTATCTGTCAACTGTTTGACTTGATCTACAAAACGGATGAATATCGTGAAAAACTCCAGAATCACCATATTCCATGCCCAGTAGACTCGACGTGGCTCGCTTTTTTTAAAATAAATAAAACAAATCCACATCCCTATCATCCAATATGCGCCTGTTCATCTTGTCCAACTTTATCTTATCAAAAATCAAAACAGGTTTTATTTTTCAAAAAATTCTTTTCTATTCTCATCGTTAGCTAGTCAAGGATAAAAATTATTTTGTGATGGATCACTTGTTCTGTTCAGGGGTTTTAGAAAATGGGTACACAGTAAATTTTAGAAGTTAGAGCTGAATACTTATGTTGGATTATTGCTGTTAAATATTTATTTTCGTTATTCAATTTGCTAGGGTTTTCAATTAGGGTCGGGTCAATTTTAAAATTGAATAAAACAAGTTGTATATGAAATATCAATAAGGTTTTATCTTTGAGAGCCCTATCAATGATATTATAGGTGAAATATAACATCATTCAAATGGTTCATTGTTCATGTTGTATTCTAAACACCAAACCAGTACAAATTAACAGTTAATAGCCCAAAAAAGTAATGCTTTTATTTATAGTTTATATTTATGACCTTCTCCTTTCTCTCTGATATATGTGTGTGATTTAACAGTTACAAAAGTCAAAGCAAAATTGTGTTTAAAAGTTTATATACAAGTTTCTGTCTTTATAAACTACATACTGACATGACATAGAACTAGCTCAGAGTCTGAAGGTCAGCTATAGAAACATCGCATATGCAATCTTCAAATTAAAATCAATTTATTTCTAACAGGGACAAATTTATATTGCCCTCTGCATTGAGATTGTTCTAGAAAAAGCATCCTCTACATTTATTTATACAATGACATTGTTGTCATTTTGCGCTTGATAATGATTTTATTATTTGGACAGAATCAGCATTTTATAGTTTATCAAACACTTGCACATTTTGTTTAAATTGCAGTATGATACCTGAGACCTTGTTTATGTCAAAAGGTGAGTCACACCACACAAATATATAAATAGAATTTTACTAATACAGAACTAAGGCTAACATTTACAAAGACTATTCTGACTATGTTATATTTACTATTTTAATTATTTAACCTTTAAACATTATATAATATTATGTAATTAATGTCAAAAATGTGGGAAGTCATCAATTTTTTCCACTTAGAATTGGTTCTGTGATTATTAGGGAATATCCAAGTTCCTATTTTATTCCATATTCAATTTTTTGTCAAAGATTAATTTTTTCTTAGGGCAAAGTGTAAGTAAGCTATGTAAAAGTATTGTCTATATATCTAAGCCTTAGAAATATATATTTGTTAAAACTATAATTTTCTAAAAAAGTTAAAATGTTTAAAATGGATGTTTATTGTGCTAATAAATATTGTTTTACTGTGAGACTTGTTAACATTATTTAAAATAAAATGCATCTGTTTTAATTCCATCCAAGTTATTTAGCAAAGTCAACTAACTGTATGTAACCTATTGACCCAATGTGGAATTTGATATGAGTACAGTAATATGATAATTTTATTCAATTGTTTTATATTCATTCTTGACAGAATCAATTCAAATCATATGCTATTTCACCTGAAATACATAGAAAAGCAAATACTTGGCTTCTATAAATTTAAACAAAAGCTGTTATAGCTTAATATTACATTGAAAAAAAAAACATATAAATAAATATACAGTCTCAAATATAGCTTAGAAACTTATTCTAAAATAATCCATACAAATGAATTGGGCTGTTACAGGTGATTTAAAACATTCCCTGTTAATTGGAGAAGGGGAAATCAACCCTCTTAATATTACCTACCCATACACAAAGAACTGTATAATGAAACCTTACATTATACTAGAGAAAACAACATTTAATATTTAATGTAAATATTACTAAGATTGTTTGATTGTGGCTGTGGTGGTCTCGTGAACATTGCAATGATTTCCATGCTCAGCAACATGAAGGGTCACAGGTTCAACCCGGGCAATGTACCTGTGTTTTTTCCCCGATTCCCAATGAATTTAGGCACCACATCCTCACAGGTGTAGGAAAAACATCATGAAGAAATATGCATAGCATCTAATAGAAATGTCATGCGAGTGTCCTGAAAACAGCTATCAGCTGCATTATTGGTTACTTTGTGCATGACATATAAGAGTGGATACAGCAACTAATTTATCTCTGCTCACCCCGTAAGAGATAAAGCGTGACAATATATATTTTTATTAATAATATTTCACAAAATATAAAGGGCATAAGTCACAAATTATACCAGCTTTCTTGTATTTAAAAACTTCATCTTCTATCTCTTAATTATATATATCAACATTGTTTATAAGGGAATGAATTCATCATTACCTATCAAGAAAATAGTAAAACAATAAGGCAGCACAATATATGCTATCTTTTAAAATAACCACAAGAAAGAACTAAAACTTCAATATTACTAATTAAATAACTATTTTTTTCTAATTTCTTTTAAATTCTAATAGTAGAAAATAAATGGCTGTATGGTAGGAAACATTGCATAATATCATCCATAAAGATAGAGATATTATTGATCTGTGGGGAGACCCGGAGGAGACAGTCTGCGGAGCGTATCCCGGCAACACCTCATCCTCCCTAAGCACCTTCACTCTCACCGACTACAAACACAACAAAACACTCACTTTCCAAATAGAACACATTCTCAAAGCCCATTTCGGACATTTTAACACTGTTTAAAAGCCGTTCTATCAAACAATACAACAGTTAAAGTCAGCAATTCAACATTTAACCATTGCTGTTGATTAACACTGATCGCTACATCAAGTTATTGATCAAACATCCGTTTCTATGTAAGACATTTCTAGATAAGTTTGCGTTTAGGTGCTTTGTGGAACTCGTGTGAGTTGTTACATGCCAGTTACAGTGGGGTGGGGCAGGTGCTTGGTTACGCTTCAGCAACACCACCTGCTATCTAGTGATGCATGACTGAACAATATTGTTTTCCTAATTCTGTCCTATTGCTTATTAGTCAGTGTTATGTAAATATTTGACATAACACTAGTGAGAGTATTTTTATACAATTGCTTATAATTTTGCTGTGTTTGCAGAAAATTTGCAAGTATAATTTTATTATATTTTTATATGAATCACCAAACTTAATGACTTCAAAATGTATACAATAGATAGTACAAACTATAGCAATATATTTAAACAAGCTAGCAGATGTTATTGTACTGACATTAAATATAGGAATATAAAAAAAATTAGAACACATAAATACTCTGAATTTAGAAACATTTGGTTTTATATGGGATTGGTATCATGTTATAATTAAGTTTCTAGATTATTATTTTTAGTATTTTTATTATTTCATTTTAAAAAATTAGTTTTAAATAATAGGATAATATTCTCCTTTTTCTTATATAAATATCTTCATATTTATTTTAGTCTTTGTTAGCGAAAATTATGAAATTTAATCATAATTTAAGTTTATATTTTATTATTTTACATGCAGCTTCTTCTCATTAGCTAATTTTGATAATAAAATAAGACATTTATATAACAATCAAGTATATAATTCAAGCATGAGAATGCCGGAGCTTAATATAAATAAATATGCAATCATTACATTTCACAGGTAAATAGGGCGCCTGCCGTACCAGCCAGAACTACCGCGATTCCCTTCCGCCTTCCCTTCCCGATAAAACAGATAGCAACGGAATCAAGGGGGAGCGCATTTGATTAGTTCGACCGAACGTGAAAGACGTCTCATTCGTCAAAAATACCAGAAACTCTGATAATAAAATTAATACTACGCAATTATTCTAAAATAAAATATGCAACAATAATCAACTCACCTGGCAGCTAAAATACGATCTGTCAAATTTTTCATCACCCCGTACAAAGTATTAAGAGTTTTTATAGAAATGTATTAATATCGTTCCAATGTTTCGTATCTTTAACTTCTAATTATATCACAATTTTTTTATATAACGTGATAACAAAATGACTTATCAATGTTGTTGTTCTGTAGCTACACCCGTTTCCTAGGCTACGAACTTCTCGAGCCACATTAAATGCTAGTGTTGTATAACAATAATTATTATACTATCTATAATAATCGATTAAAAAAGAATTTTTATCAACTAATCAGATTTAAAACAACATTAATCATAATGTCTACTGTTAAATGAAATCTTTAACAGTATCCTAAATATTGAAATAGAACAATAATACGAAGACGGAACGTAAATAGAATTATAATAAAATTAAAATCCAAATATGAACATTGACAACTGAAAACAATTGAAAACCTTAAAGTATTTCCTATTTACCTATAATAACTATGGAAGATTTTGCTGGAAAATATTTTTTCTTGTTTTATGGTAATAATGACTGTTGTAATAACTTTTGCTAGTAAATCTACTAAATACTTACCAGAAGAGACAAACTAAGAGACAAATTACGAGTAAAATTGAAACACTACATTATTACGCTATGTGGTATAGACAATATCAGACATGGACAAAATGTAATCTGATTAATGATAAGCGATTACAAAATGTAGTCGTAATTTTAATTTTCTTACTCTGTAATCATGATTGAATCCATTTAAAACATTAAGAAATGATAAATGTGTATTATGACCGGTGGTCGTGGGTGTGGTTGTAGATAGACACGAATTTTGCGTTTTACTGTTTATTTGCACTTTAAGGCACACCGAACTGTGACGTACACGCACGTACTCTAGCCTTGCGTCTCGGTAGTCGACTGAATTTGCTAGAGCATCCCTAGTGATGAAAATGCCCGGGAATTTTTCCAAAGTGCCCAAAACTTCCGAGAACATTTCGTAAATTCCCGGAGATATTCCCAAGGAGGTTTTGGGAAAATTCCCGAGCATTTTCATCACTAAGCATCCCTTGGGCGCGCGCATCCCTTACCCCGCGCGTCCCATAACACCCTGACGTCCTTTAGAGCGTTTACCACAAACGCGTATCGGGCGGCGTCTACATGCTATAGTATACAATCTGGGATTTTGTAGTGTTTAAAACATAAATGAGCTAAATGCAGTCATATTAAAGGTAAAAACGTATAATGTAATCGTTAATCATTTTTATTAATCTAATTACATTTTGCCCATCTATGGGCAATACATTCAAATTTTTCTATATTTAGTAGACTTGACTTATATACGTACTTAGACGAACTAACTATAGCTACTTAAATTCCGCGCATATGATGTGACATAAGTCATGTAGTACTACAAAATTAAAATTTTATTTATTATGTAAATATGGCTAAAGTTAGAAGCATATTATATGTAGGTAGAGTTTATGCCAAAAGAATGGGGATCAGTTTCGTGCACGTCAAAAAAAAACAGTAACAGGCCAAGACTACTGTACAAACAAGTCACAGAGCTTAACATATATGCATAGAAATAAAAAAATATGATATATAAAAACTCGAGAGGAAACATCCACTTCACCGGCATAGCCTTACATTCCACATTCATACATATTACACATTTAAGATTAAATTATTTAATGGAGATAAATAAGGCATTACCTTTATAATTGATTAATTTGGCAAACCACAATTGTTAACTTTCAAAAACGAATATAGAAAAACTTTCCATTTCATAAAATTTCAAAACTTCGCTAACAATATATGTTTTTATTAAAATAGTCTAAAATCACTTCTAAATACCTTCAAAGTATTTTATATCCTTGAAATGTATGGAATTATTTGAATCTTCAGAAAAATCAGTGTTATCTTGTCCGATACTTATCAAATCGCATGAAATATTTTGGGCCATTATTTTAAAGTTTTTGTCCATATTTCCTGCCAAGTAGCTTCAAAATTCTTGAAAGGATACAAAAATCACCTTGGTAATTAATTATTTATCTCAAAGTGATTGATCATTTATCTTTTAATAAAAAATCCTATAGACTTTTTTTTAGTATTTTCAGTTATTTAACTTTTAAAATCTATGTGGCCATGTTTCTCTTCGGAATAAATACTCTATTCTCAAAATCAGATAAATCGTAACTTACATAATTACTAGCTGACCCGGCAAACGTTGTTTTGCCATATAAGTTATTTCTAGGTGATTTCTAGTGTAGACAAAAATAAGTAACTTAAAAAAAAAGGAAAAAACAACAAAACAAGGAATAAAACAAAGATAAAACATAAAAAACATAAGGATAAAATATCTTAGGGATATAATTAAAAATAAAAATATGTTAAGGGTCAACAACCCTTATCACTTAGATGTATGAAAAATAGATAGTAGCCGATTCTCAAACCTACTAAATATGCATATAAAATTTGGTAAAAATGGGTAAAGCCGTTTCGGAGAAGTAAGGTAACTAACATTGTGACACGAGAATTATATACAGTGCAAACTCTATATAACGACCCTCAAGGGACTATGCATATTTTGACGTTATAGAGAGTTGTCGTTAAATGGAGAGAAGAAAATCAGTATTAGAAAAAGAAAAAGTTTATTTCAGACTAGTGTTAGTAATTACAAAAAAAACAATTCTAATTTGATCGCTATTGAGTATAGACTGTTATTATTGTTAATCGAGTTTATTACGGGCTAGGATAATAAAGCGACAAAAGAACATACACAACTGTGCAGTTTTTATTAATTTTGCCAACTTAAAAAGTACTTATTATTAAATTGCTGTCGTTATTAAAAGTAGGTGTAATGCTATATAGAGTGTATCATTGTATGGGAAATAAGCTAAACCAACCAAAGCCGAGTGATATCGACGCTTTAGGGAGTTTGTCGTTATATCGAGTGACGTTTTATAGAGGTTACACTGTATATATAAAGAAGATATGCAGTAGATACCTCACAATGCCTACTTCATTTATTAGATCATATCAAATATACAAATATTTAAATATAATAAGCTTGGTTTATGTATTCCAAATACTTAAATATAATTGGCGGATGGTATATTTTAACTTATAATTATATATTAGAAACTAGGTGTACAATTTTAATAATGTAAATAATTAATTAAATTGGTAAGACTAATCTATGTAGACTTTATGTTCAAGAATTGTTTAGATAGTTAAGATAGATTAGATCATCGGATTCCTAAATAGCGTGTTGGATTTATACAATCTTAATTCATTCATTTTTAAAACCAAACTGGTTCAGAATTTAACATTGTATCATAAGACTTCGCTTTTGTTGAGTTTCTGAATATGTTTACATGCTCAATTAAAATGAATAAATCAGACATTCAATTATATTTTTTTCGTAATTGTGATAAAATTAAAAAATAATTAATTAAATTAAGCTTAGGAATAAGTTTCTCACTCGACCGTCTGATTTTTCAGTAGATAATAAAAGTTTATTAAAACCCGTAGGTGAAATAATTTTATTAATGCCCCATAGGGGCATGTACGTAATTACGCCTATTCTAAATATTATCTGCTTTGTAGGATTCAATCGAAAGATCTTGGTTTTTTATTTTACCCTGAGGTTACAAATAGAACTAGATTTCGCTGATATTGTTTTAATGACGAAACAACATTGGTCCTGCCCAGTCCAAATTTCAAATAATTAAAAAAGATTGGCGCCATAGCTTCGAGCCGTAGTGGTTGCATCTCTTCTGCGTTTGCGTTGAATAATCGTTGTTTTCTTTTTCTGGCGGTCGGATGGGTTTTTAATTGTTGTCTGAGCTTGTTTTGTGGACTTAGGCAGCAGTGGAATGCTCAACCGACTGTGTGCGATGAGGAATCAATGGTTTTTTGGAGAGACGCTATTGGAGTAATGCATTCCTTGGGCCGCTGAGTTTTTCCGCCAATCTTTAGTCTTCATCGCTGAATATATTGAGTGTAACCGCTTAGAAATGATTCAACAAGCAATAAATGAAGATGGATGTGAAATTGAAACTAAGTCAGAGATATTAAAGCGTCGCGGGAAGACGTGATAGGAAATTTAATGAGTTGAAAGAATAGACCTCAGACATGGATGTATGTCGTGAAAGCCTTTGACTTCTCCACAAAGAGGGGAGAATAAAACAAAAAAACGAGACGTGAAAATTAATTGGGTCATTAATGTTACCATGTGCACTTGAATCACAGTAAATATATTATATTCAGTCCCCATATATATCTACCGTTAAGTTTTAATAACATTTACCGCGATAAACAAAGATAATTCTCGTGAAATACAATTTTAAAAGAAGAAAAAGATTGAACAACATAGTTTCTTTTTACTTAAAATTCACTATTTTTTTTTTGCTAATAATCTGTCGTCTTTCCACAACAAATATTTTGTTTCATAAAAGATTTATTTGTCTTTTTTTTGCAATATACAAAATAGGCTTGAATTTAGTGTAACACTAAAATTTTTATATATGATATAAACTAGTTTAGACTGAATTATACACGCATATGAATATAGACTGAATTTTGTTTCTATTTTAGAACTGGGAAATACGAGAAATCAGTTGTTATTTTACTGTGATAAATGAATATTACATAGACCTAGGTGAACATACCACTATGACAACATTGCGCGTACTATAGAGATAAAGTCAGTAGCAGGCACGTTCCCTGTTATAAATTGTTATATGCCTACTCTGTTAAAAAACTTTACTATATAAATCACGTCTAATAAGGCCACATAGGTATTTTTGTGAATATTTCTCATTCAGTGTAGTTATGTACAATGAATGACTGAAAGATATCTTACCACACTCTAAATAAATCTTTTAATAAAATGTTTTATTTTCTGCATCGACGTTAGGGATGTCGAAAATGAAAAAAAATATCATTATATCGATATTTATTAAAATATCAATATCGGCGTCGATATATCAAAGAAAAAATATCGATACATCGATATATCGATTAAATCTCAATAAACACGAAAGTATTTTACCAGTATTCTATTTTATTAGACAAAATTACAAAAATATCAAGAACTAAAAGGCTATCTTCTAACTTTAAGACCTATTTAAGATATCAAACAAAAATAAATAATAAATAAATAAATGGCGGCAAATAATATACATGCAACAAATACTCAACAGTCATAGACAATATAGTTCTTTTTTTTTTCGTTCGGTCCTATCTTCTACAGTTTCAGATTTCAGCGAAGTCACTGCCATAAGAATTAAAAAAAAATCGTTTTTGATACAATTTTCGATACTGGATATTTTACATCGATATATCATTACAAAATATATCGCCCAAAAATATCGATATATTGAATTGAAAATATCGATATATCGATATTTATTTGACAAGCCTAATCGACGTTGGCAATACTTGTGTGTCAACTACGAAATTGCATTTCTGCTTCCAAAAATCACAAAATATCAATTTATTATTACAATAATATCAACTTTACGACAAAATATATTGCCTCTGTCTTACAAAATGTGTTGTTGATATAAACTAAATTAATTATACTTTATAGAAATATATCCAAAATGAAGATAACCGTGAAACAGCTTCAAGGAGGAGAATGTATAATAGAAGTATGTTATGAAAGATTTTATTTTTATATAATTGCGTTCTTTACGAGTTATATTTAAGCAAAAGTGTTTCAGGTCGCCCCATCTACAACAATATCAGAAATTAAAAGTAAAGTAGCCACAGCACTGAAGATACCAGTACCACAACAGAAATTAATACTTCTTGGCAGGAATTTAGTCGATGACCAACCCGTCCAGGCATACCGATTAATTAAGGATGGCACCAAGCTAAATTTGGTTGTGAAGAAGCCAGAAGGACTTTATGAAGCGGCAGTGAAAAATTTCAAGAAAAGTGGACTGACTGAAGCTGAGGCTAATGCTGCTGCACAGCGATTATTAAAGATAGTTCAAGAAAAATTCAACAAATTATCGTGGGATGACATTGAAAGACTTTCTTCAGATTGCATAATGTATAAAAGAGGGAAAAAATATTTAGCAGCCACAGAAAACAAAAATGGTGTTAGAAATGTTAAATAAAACTAAACATTACAGTTTAACAAATGAAGTATAATTATATTTTACATAAATCAATACAATTTATGAAAATGAATATTTTTGTAATTTATTGCAAATACCAATACATTTTTGTAAATAATTTAGTTTAATATAGGATACCTTACTCTTATTTAAAACATGATTCTTCCCTGATATAGGCTACATCATGATGTTTGAACTTGGAATAACATAATTGTATTTATATTTTTTTTATTTTTATTTATTTTAAAAGGCTTTCAAACAGAGTCAAAAATAACAATAGACATCATGCCATACACACACACACACAGTGCACCACTCCAATTACGTGAAAGCGCAACATATACTACAAGCAAATTTCCATATAAAAAAAGTGAACTTTGAATACAAAAATTTCTAATGGCACAGTGATATGGAAACAAAAGATCCTTTATACACAAATTATGAATAAAAAAATGTTAACTGTGAAACAATTTTAAAAGACTTGCTTTGAAAGAGGTCAGAGAACTACAAAATATATCTTGACTTTCATTATGAATCTTATTAATGGTCCTACATATACGCCATGAAAGAGCCTGTTTGCCAAGGTTGGTGCGGATATGTATTGTGGCAAATGGTACATATAAACAAGGTCTTCAGTCTGAACGTGGGACTTTCAGCGGAATGCTCTGTAGAATTTCTGGGCTATCGACCATTGCATTTACAATTTTGTATAGAAACACTATTTCATGAATAGAGCTTAATTGTATTTATATTGTCTAATGTTTATATGTTCAGTCCAATAAAATTTATAATAGACAATGTTTCTTCTGTGTTAAATACTATGCTTTATTTGAAAAACTATTATACTTTTGACTATGCTTACATTTAATGTTTTATGTTTCAACATTTTAATGTTTATTTGTGGATGAGTATAAATTGATGCATATTTTTTAGTGCATGACCTCTGCACATTTTTCTTATACTTGCCAAGTACTAATACACCAGAAAACATGCATAAACAAATTGGTTTTGCATATATACAATTATGTGAAACAAAATCCTTGCCTATGAAATACCATACACATTTTAGTGTTGCCAACTTAAATATAGCTAAATCGATTTTAAACAAAAATAAATGTTATATAACAATAAAGCTAAATGTGCTATTAATTGATTGAAATAGTTATGTATATATAATATGTAAATTGAATTAGTTAAGTACATTATTTTAGTTAGGGACTTGCTTATATTTTTACATCAAAACCATAGATAAAGTAGACTTAAATGTGGTAATAGACAAATGGTTAGTGTAAATATTTTACTAGACACATTTGTATGTGCATAACCAACAGACACTTGTGTCCGTAGACAAAAATGTTTACTTGTACTTGCAGATAAAAGAAACATTAGCTGCAGTCACTCCAAATAAGCACTGTAGTACCATTTGACTGAATTAGTCGCCGCTCTTAATAGTACAAGTATTCTGTAGTTATTGTAAACTAGTGGTATTACAATACTGAATACTCTGTTTTATTCTACTTCTATTGTTTATTTTAATCCACTTTACATCAATGTACTTTAATTGTATACAAGTTTCTGTGCCCCACACCAATAGTGTCTTACAAAAAGCAAAGCTTCGGAATAAAACAACACTATCCATTATCATTTTTTATTTTTAAAACATACATAGTTCTCCATTCTTAACTATAGTCAATATCAAAGCTTATAGCCAAATTTCACTTTAACATAAATTATGTCAGCTATATTATTGAATCTTTGTATTTTTAATCAACACACATGGCTGTATAAGTTGATGGCATGTGGAGTGATGTAATAATCGAGACATGGCCTGGACTGGTCAAACATACGACATCCAATATTGTGAAAGTTATAGGACATACTTTGATGCGTTTGGCACAGGATCGAGGATGGTGCCATAGTATGAGAGGCCTTTGCACAACAGTAGGCTGAAACAGGTCATATCCATGACCTGATAACGATTTTAGTCAGAGCCCTAAGAGAAAGTGCATGAAAAGAAAAATCTCACAAAACTATATTTTTGTCCACTGATGCAAGCTATAATTAATATAAGCATTTTAGAAAATTTTATGTAATGCAAGCTAGGGAAAATATGAAATTTCAACTGACGCTAACCGGTGCGTTTACGCTCCGGAGCGCAGTTCCGCTCCGATGCAACCTTGAGTTTTTGCAGGCATTTCTTCTCAGGGTAGACGCTTCCACAGCTAATACATCTCTGTAAGGTTCATTTATGGCTGGCCAGCCAAGTCGAGGTTGTACCCATAGGGGTGTCCTTGCGTTGTCGACCACACTATAAACTCGCTGGCTGTACACCTTCGGTGTTCACCTCCTTATCTAGGTCAAGTTGTGAAAGCTTATCCTGATCATCGATATATAGTTATGCCGAAAAAACAAAACTACATAGTTCTTGTTTTGATTCGTTTCAAAAACACATACATTTAAGACATACGCTCCAGTCGAATTCAGCCATAAGCTTTAAAATGGACTATACTTTTACGTACAATCTGATGGCAAGTCGAAATTGTGAAGGCGCCTTCATATTTATCACAGTAGAAAGGTGAAACACATTTTAAATTGAAAATTGATTTCTTATTTTGTAATAAATGTGATTTACGAAATTATTATATACTACATTTACAGGCAATCGAAAGAGCAAATGACATATCTATATATATATAATTATGTATATTTAATAGGTAAGTGAATAGTAAATTGTATTTTATATCGCTAAGTTATTAGGGTGTCCCTATCCAAATAGTTTTTCAGTTTATAGGTGCTTTTGTTGCCAAATAAAATGAAAGTTTGCCAAAAAAAATATTGATAAGGACACCCTAATTACCTAATCATAGGACGATCGGAACATGCTCGCTGGTATACTATTCCACAGCTTAACGACTGAGCAAAGTAAGAGTTTAAGAGAACTTTTTAATCCTAGCCGGGATGTGAGTTACCGTATAGTCATAACTCCGTGAATCCCCGCACGTGGTTCTCTTAAGTCAGGCAGAGGTTGGAATATGGTTAAATAACTCTTCAGAACCCCTCCCCCCTAATACAGAAGGTAGAAAACGCTCACTGAAGCAATATCTCTGCGCAACTGGAGCGGTTCAATATGCGTAGTCACATCTGGATCATTCTCAATGCGAACAGCCCTCCGTTGCAACCTATCCAAAGCGTCGAGTAAGCACTGGGCAGAACAGTCGCAGAGATGAGAACAGTATCCCATGCAGGGCCTAACCTGGGCCTTATACAATAAGTACTCCGGCGCTTTATGACAATAATTGTTTAATAAAAAATAAACAATTTTGTGATTTAATATACACTGAAACCATACACTATATTCTTAATACCGGTTTGAATAGAACTGAAAGACTAGCTCAAAATGCTATGACTGCAAATCATACATTTTCTCATACATACAAACAATACTATAATCAAATAATAGGCGAGCAGCTACTAGCTGATTTGCCTATATCTCAGCTGGTGTGCTCAACTATCACATATTGCTTAGCACTGTGTTGACTGACCATCAACTAAACTTTCAGAGGAGAGCCATCTATCTTGTCTAATTTGAAACGAATTACTTAATTATTATTATTTAATATTGTGTTTAACAATTTCATCTCCACTCATAGAATGATTTCAACATAAAAAGATTACTTGGTCGATAAAAAAAAAATAACGATTTTTAATTTTGTTAAACACGATATTCGTTCGAAAAAAAATCACAATAATCCAACATCGAGATTTATTTTATGTACAAAAATGATAAAAATAACACGACTCGATACTCATTGTCACAACTAGTGATGTAAGCAATAACAGAGATTGATATCGATATTATTACTGTAAAATACTGCAACCTTTTATAAACTAAGTACATACATTAAGCATAAAAATATACATTCTCGAATCGAGTACACATGAGACATGCATTCTAATGGCAAGCAAAACCAAATAAGGACCGCGTTAATGACGAATATCGAGGCACTTCACTTTAAAACAAAATCTACATTCATACAATCACAACCTTACATGAGCCTAGATACGCATGATCTTTTTGGCACAAATGAAAGAGACATCGAAGGTTGAGACTTAAAGGAGGGTAATCCAATAAATTCAGCTTCTTTTCATTTCATACATCCTACTTAATTGTGATGAATATTGCATTTCGATCGAAATAATGAAAGCACTCTTGGGTCATACGATTGCCATATAAATTTAGTATCACCTTAAAATTGTTAAGTACCGAAAGGATTTTCTTCTTATTTATTTATTATCAGATAAGCAGTTGAAACAACCGATAAGTGCAAGAATACAGATCCTGCTATTTTACATTTTTTTTTTATTTCTTTTTGTGATTGAGATTTTTTTTTGTTGGATCTTATTTTGAGGTCATCTTCTGGGGATCATTCCACACTGTGACAATCCTGATGCTTAGAAAGTGATTGTGTGGGTTGTTGTTGTTGTGTAAAATATTGTAATACAAAAGTAATTAGTTGTAATAAAGTGGATAAAAAAAAACAATCGTTGTATGTAATACTTAATTTTAGTCTGTAGGAGTATGAAACACCGGGGTCGCTGCCCTCACAGTGGCCCTGAGAGTCCTATGTAGGATTTTCTCCCAGGTTACAAAAGAAAAGTGACTCTATGTTTAATTATATCCGAATATAAAACTATAGTGTGACGATACATGTGGTTTTAAAATAAAAACGGAACTAAGTTTGTATGAAAATTGTATGATCCAAGAATCTTTATTATACTTATTAAATTTGAGCTTATTTAACTAGAATAAATATACATAATATTTAAAAAAAACTGTACATCTTTCATTTGCCACCAAGTTCCTAATACATTGCTGTTTAACCATCAAAAATTCACATATCATTTCAGATATTCTTATAAATGTACTAGTAATATCAATTATTAATTACTTAATACATAAATGCAGACATTGATAGTAATAATTTATCGAGTAATATTAAAATGATATATCGATGGACGAAAATACTCATCTGAATAATAATTAAAAAAAAAACAAATAATTTTTCACATGGTAACATTGTTTTTAATATTCGTACAAATTGACGTTAAAGCTTTGAACGCGAGCAGTTGGATTCCCTGTTTCGTTCATCGGAGAGTTGTTGATTTGTCGTGGTTATAGCCTTCTGGACTTGTTCTTTTTTTTAGGTTAGTGGTAGGTTGGAACAGCGACAAGATGCCCGGATGACAAAATGCTGTGAGGAAACGGTGATTTTTTCGATAGCGGGGTTTCACCTTGGGTTGACGTTAACTAGAGACTACTGATTATTAAAAATTACTAACGAAAGGCTGAAAAAGACCTTTTTTTACTTGTATTCAGAGCCGTAAAATTTAGTATTAATATCTTATCTTCTCTTATTTATGGCAACCTTTTCACTACTGCCAGTGTCAAAGTATGTTACTGTTTATTTCCGAGTATTAAACAAGCTAAAAAAATTGTGTAAATATAGTGAAATATATGACAATCTGAAAATAAATATATATTGTTATTAAAGACACACATTTTACTAAAGATTAGTACATACACCAAAACTGAGATACTATTGTAGGTACATATAAATATATACAATACATACATTAAAAAATACACATTATAATTTAATGTTACTATGGTTAAGGAAGCAAAAAATGGTTTCAACGATTTTCAGGTTAGGAGAAATAAGAAGGTCATAAATCTGACATGGGAAAGGAATACCGATCATTATAAGTGATTTCATAAAAGCTGTTCTGTCATATAAAGGGCAAGAAAAGAATATGTGATTAAGTCTCCTACGTCCAGGCCACATTCACAGACAGGGGTACTCCTAATATGTAATTTGGCTAGGTGAGCTGGGGTGCAGGCATAACCTAGCCTAAGCCTGCAGATTATAGACGTTATTATTTTTGGCGTTTTTTATTTAAAGAACCATGGTTTAACTGGTATCTCAAGTTAGGTCATAGAGAAGTGTTTACCTTTAGCACTGCAACTCTCATACCAATAAGACTGCCAGGATTTGTGAAACTATAAGTCGTAGAAATGTGTTAAAAAAATACAATTGTATTGCGTCAGGAGTGTTTCAAACATCATTTTGTCTTCTTTTCTCGTGTATGTGCAATTATTTTTCTCACTCTCGCAATGTTTCGCATACACAATCAAAACCTTTGTGTATGGAATGCGAGAAAGTAAATAATAATTACATATACAGGAGAAAGTTAAATAAATAAACAAATACGACGTTTTATGAAATACGACACATTTTGTCATTCAGCATTAAGTACCGTTAATCTGAATTTGGATAACTTTATGGAAGAGACAAAAAATTAATTAATTTATAGTGTTATTTCATTTTTTTTTTCAACTTTAAACTGCTTTCTCATAATCATCAATCCGTATCCGTGATCTACCGACCCGACATGACCCGTATTAGCCCCATCAAATGTGCCTCTCCCAAGGGTCGCCACTGAGCCCGATCTTTGACCTAACAATTGCCTGCCACTTTGCGCTAATCGCTGCTCCACCTATCCACAAGGCGTCGTACACTACCTTTATAAATACGAACTTCACATATAATAACATAAGCCCAGGCGAAGTCTCTGAAGGTCATCGTCAAAAATCGATTTAGACGATTTGTTTTCGTACCATCGATATACAGGTCCGACTAAATGTTACTAATTCTGGAAATCCTGACTAAATAATAAATATACATACATATTACTTTATTATTAGAATTATAATAGAAGCCAAACTTTATAACCGCTCTGAATATAGCCGCCATTTTAATGTGCCCATCGCGAAAGATGGTATAGCGAAATTTGAAAGAAATAATATTTACATATACCATTAGAAATTTCATTAATTATTATCCAATTGCTTGAATATATTTCGATAATTTAATCGTTAATTAAAGCCCAGATATAGGGGGACTGGGACAAGCAGGGGCCCTCACATAACCTAAGCTTTGCATAAAAAAAAAGCTGAAAAGACTTCTACCTTCTGTTTTGACGCTTTAAAAGTTAACTAAAAAGTCTCATAAGATATCGTTAACGTGTTCTGTTGAACACAAAATCTCTAAAAATTGTGTTTTAATCATTTTTGATTGAATTAATCCATATAATTGAGAAATGAAGGTAGGGTACTGGAAGGGAGTAGGGGGAAAATCCCAAACAGTAAATAGATGATCTACATCTTTAAAACGTTATACCTCTATATGCTGTAACCCTTATACCACACAGTTTTTTACGATCTTTTAGTCTATTAATGTATTAAAGGAGCATTGTTTACAACTCTACACCAATTTTGCGTGAGAGTGCTCGCACATGCACGATCAAATGAATACTGGCGCGGGGAGAGGGAGGAGTGAGTTCTGTGGCGCTGTAGGCAACGCTGATGCCCGCGCGCTTTAGGTAACGGGTTTTGTATTACCTGTGCGCTCTACATAATTAATTATTTTTCTGTATTTTTCCAATTAACTACATCAATTACCAAGTTGATTTCTAATATTATTTATTAAAAAAAATCGTGTATTTGAAATAGCTAAATATTCTAGCATGTATAAGCTCGAAGGGGTTTATATTGAAAGCGGTCATAAAGATTAGCGAGAGTTATAGTGAGTATCTTATTACGGAAGTATAGAAAACTGTTTACTACACACAGACCGTCGACATTATTTCTACATTTTAAAAACTGCCTAAGAAGTTATATCGATTAGTATGGAAAAATCGTATAAATTTGAAGACTTTGAGTACTCAGCCGATCTTGAGCATTTTCAATTAAAATAAATGAAATCTAACATCGATTTACCAATTTGTATTTTTATCGTATAGCTTTAAATCTACGATTCTCACAAAATAAATAAATAATTATTCATGATTATTTCTCTCTTTCGGTAGGAGCAGAATTACATAAATAATAAATTCATAATAATAATGGTCATATAGACGTTTTGTTTTTATAGCAAAGGAATTAAATACTTCTTCGAAACGATCTTTTTAAATTGATTTCAAAATGACTTTTGTACAGTTTTGTTAATAGTCATTTGATATACAAAATCGATAATGATAATCGATTATTTATATCGTTATACCACACCGTTTTTCATGTCGAAATAAAAACTATAGTGTCACTGTGGTGGCCTAGTGGACAATGGACCGGTTTCCGCGCATGATCATGGGTTCGATTCCTGGCACGTATCTCTGGGTTTTTCCAGATAATTTAATTATTTGCACTAGATTTTTTGGAACACCGGCGAAGCGGCTTGCCTTTCAGTTTTCTATAGACTATACTCTGAAGAGTATGCGGCTGAGTTGTATGATTTAGTGCCCCCCTCCCCCTACTACCATAAATTGACAAGACACCGTGCGGGTTTGCACCCTTATGTGGTTGACATTCCTGCTGCTCGCACGAAGCGATTCGCCTCCTCCTTTTTACTGCGAACCGCGAAGGAGTGGAACTCGCTTCCTGCGTCGGTGTTTCCAGCATCTTATGACATGGGAATCTTCAAACGTCGAGTGAATCGGTATTTGCTGGATGAGCGTGCTCCATCATCAGCCTCATCATCACTTTCCAGCAGGTGAGATTGAGGTCAAGCGCAAGCCTGTAAGTAAATAAAAAAAAACATGCTAAACGCTGATGAAAATCATTATGAGGAAACCCGCATGGCATCCAATGTCATCATGTCATGTGTAAGAGCCTTGAGAACGGTGATCAGCTGAGCTATAAGTCACGTTGGGCACGACATAAAAGCGCAAATTGAATTGCTCACTCCGAAAGGGATACAGCGTAACGATATATTAATATTAAAAACTATTATTTAGTCATGTGCAAATGTAAAGACATTAGATTGATTAATAAATTCCTTTGCCGACTGTACCTATTATTTTACAAAGTTATACGATTTTTTTATACAAATTCATAACATATTTAACATATTAAATATTACGAATAAGAGAAAAGTTTATTTTTTTTAATTTTCAAACATTATATTCATTTATTATGCCGACGGTACTTCGAAGGATGAATGCATAAACGTCATAACTGACCTATTAGACAGAAATGCTTTATTACAGGCGTCGTCTGCATAAATGGCGTTCGGAGAAAGAGACAGGCGCTAGTCGAACTCCGCCGCGCAGCAGCACTGCCTCGTTCTCACCGCGCGCCATTAAGGTAGTCGTCACATTTGACAGCGTAGGTGCGAATCATTCATCATCGCTGTCACTCTCCGATGATGACTCCGATTCGGAGCTGTCAGAATGATTCTTCGTGATCTCGATGCAGTTGTCGACATCCGTCAGTCTTTTCAATGATCGCCCTGCGAGCAGATTCGTAATAATAACAACAAAAATCTATACTAATATTATAAAGCTGAAGAGTTTGTTTGTTTGAACGCGCTAATCTCAGGAACTACTGGTTCGAATTGAAAAATTCTTTTTGTGTTGAATAGACTATTTATCGAGGAAGGCTTTAGGCTATATAACATCACGATGCAACTATTAGGAGCGAAGAAATAATGGAAAATGTGAAAAAAAACGGGGAAATATATTCATCCTTGAGGGCTTCATTTGCGTGCGCTGCGAAAACGGTTCAAGATACGAAAAATATATGTATGAAAGAACTATTCCTCTTGAAATGATCTAAAAAAATGTACCCGACAGTATATGTCTATCTTTTAAGATTAAGTCACTAGAACAGTTTTTATAGTAATAAAATTTGGTCGAAATTAATGCATTATTTGTTAAGAATTGCATTGACGTAATAATATTAATCTTTATCCAAATAAATGTGTTGTTGATTAAGAGTATTTAATTGTGAACAAAATTGTCTTTGACATCACTTAATTTCAATGAACATCTTAGAAGATATTCCAAATCTTATATAGCAAAACAACGTTTGCCGGATCAGCTAGTAAACAAATAAATATGAAAGCGAGTGAAAACAGCCGAGGCCGGCCGAGAATTACCTACGGAGAACAAATACAAAGAGTTCCGATGGAGAACAATGCCAAAAGTACGCGGAATCCTCAAGAGTGCATGAAAGGACTCTTTGACAAAGATTAAAATGCAGAGCATCGATCATCGACGTAGAGTTGCCTGCCTCGCGGTCTTTTACCGGTTGCACGGTGGAGAGTGTTCTCAGGAACTACATTCTTTGATTCCACCAGCCCCATTCCACCACAAAACCACTAGACATCGTGTCGGATACCATCCGTATGTGGTGGATGTTCCTTATATCCGCACGAGAAGATTCGCTTCTACATTAATCATGCGAACAGCTAAGGAGTGGAATATGCTTCCAGCGGCCATATTTCCGCGATCTTATG
Source organism: Automeris io (assembly GCA_036320925.1). Classification (NCBI taxonomy): domain Eukaryota; kingdom Metazoa; phylum Arthropoda; class Insecta; order Lepidoptera; family Saturniidae; genus Automeris; species Automeris io. The sequence goes on from JAUDJH010000008.1 coordinate 2,332,973, forward strand.
ACCTGGGAGTCTTTAAGAGAAGAGTGAATAGGCATTTGCTAGGCGATCGCGTTTCATCATCGAACTCATCTTCACCTTCCACCAGGTGTGATTGAGGTCAAGCGTTCGTCTATAAATTATAAAAAAAAAAGTACTAATGAATGTTAAGGAAGCGAAAGAGGTTTGCAAGAATAGATAGAAGTGGCGTTCCACTTTCCCTGCCTACCCCAACAGAGATTTGGCGTGATGGATAAATAAAAATGCCCGGGCAGCACCGTACCGGTGAGAGTGGTCAGCAGCCTGAACTCGTTCCCCGGCGGCATGTTGATGGGGCCCAGCTTCTTGGCGAGCTCGCGCGCCCTGTCCGCACCTGAAACTGATACACACGCTACATACACTCCGCGCGTCCACCCTCGACCGCGGCTCGAGTCACACTGACCGCAGACTATATAGGTCAGGCATAAACATCGGGTTAGGTTCGTGGATTACGTATTCATACAAGTTGCAGTAGACGAGCCAATTCAAAAACTTAAAATACTACCCTTTTATATTTTCCTTCCTTTACAACATTTTGGATAAACCGCTCTTTCGCGTTAAAAATCATTGGTTGACGTCAAAAATTGTACCTTTTGGCGCGACTAATACGAATGAATCATTTGATTAGTATATCCCCAAATAATTTGAATAATATTTTTTTTTAACTGCCCATCATTATTGACTAAGCGTTTCCTTGATTTATCATTTGTATACGTCTCTCTTTCTCTCTCTGCCATATAAATGAAACAGGCGTGTTTCATTTATATGTCAAAGTTATGGGAATGAATTCACCTCTAGTTCCTTCCTGGCTGGAGTCTTCAGTCATGGTTGCTTTCTCCGTGCGATAGACGCCAGTCACCAGGTCCCATACAAACAGGCACTGCATATAACATAACTTTACTTCATAACGATACCGCTTCACTCATATTACAACTAGAGTTGTATCGGACTTCCGCATGAAATTTTCAGTTCAAAGAGTTTATTCTCATTAAGATACAAATCACTTACATGAGATCATTTTGTTTAAAAACTATCAAGAACAGTAAAATACTAAGAGCTCACTTGGCAAACACAGAACCATATTTGTTAGTATTTATCTTTAATATATTGTAGTAATTTAGTTCTGTATATGCCAAGCGAGCTCGCGTAAATAAAGAAATATTCGTCAATTTTCATAAGGAGATGCATAGGGGATTCATAGGTTATGTAACGCAGTAGCGTTCATTCCATAAATGCTTGAAAGCACTGCATGCCCTTCCAATAAATAAGTCTGGAATAAATTCCTTTAATTTTAACAAAAAAATGAAACCTTTAAATTCATATCTATTCTATTTTCATGCCATCTATCTTCTTTATGAAAGTAGTATAATATTTATTATCATTATATAATATTCATATTCATTATGTAAATCCGCCTACCCAGTCCAAATTTCCTATGCACGTCACTGATGTGACGTCATAGATAGGCAAAATGTAATCAGATTAATTATTAACGATTACAATTATATTTTGTAATAACTAATTATTCATATGATCACATTATCCCCATTTATGTTTGAAACTATAATAAATAGGGATATTAGGGAGTCGAAGCTGCTCGCGTCCGTAGGCTTTACCCTAGTTTCCCTACACGTGACTCCTGGGTGGTGCTAAACGAGCAGCAGCGAGGTGGTAGGGCGTCGGTGCCCGTCTGGATCGCGACCACAGTGCATGGGTGTAAAGCCCGTCATAGTGACAAGTTTCGGCTTGTCGCGTTTCGGGATCAGCTTGTGTATATCCAGTAGTTCATATACCTAGAGACCTTCAGTCGCGGTATATGTGGGCCGACATGACGATGTAGACTATCAATGGATTGTCATCCTTTGATAGTCGCTTTCGTTTTTGGACTACACTGTACTTACCACCAGGTACTATGTAGTCATTATGTCGAGGCAGTGTAAAAAAAAATGCAGAACATCGAGCATCGACGCCTACCTCGCAATCTTTACCGTTTATCTCAAAACCACTAGACATCGTATCGGATACCATCCGTATGTGGTTGACGTTCCTTATATCCGCACAAAGAGATTCGCTTTTACATTCATCATGCGAATACCTAAGGAGTGAAATATACTTCTAGCAAACATGTTTCCCTGGTCTTATGATTTTAGAGCATTCAAGAGAAGAGTAAATAGGCATTGATTGGGCGGACTCGGTCCATCTTCACCTTCCACCAGGTGTGTTTCTAGTCGAACAACCGCCTGTAGATAATAAAAAAATCTCCACTGGCATACATCTATGTCTTATTATTGTTTAGAAGGGTTTTGATCATGGTTAATGAAATGAAAACCATTAATTTGATTACATTTTGCGCATCTGTGTAACTTGAATCATGATGAAACGTCATCCAAACGCCCTGAGAACGGTGATCAGCTGCGCTACTGGTCACGTTAAGTACGACGTAAAAGCGCAAAATGCATATAATCAGTAATGTATCTCTGCTAACCCCGAAAGCAGTGACGTGCATAGTGTATTTAGACAGGGTAATCAGATAGACATAATTATTGTGAGTATTATATAATGATAATAAATATTATACTACTTTCATTAAGAAGATAGATGGCGTGAAAATAGAATAGATACCAATACAAGGGGTTCTTTTTTTTGTTCAAATTTAGCAATTTATTCCAGACTTATTTATCGTAAGGGCATGCAATGCTTTCATGCATCTATGGAATGAACGCTACTGCTCGAAAGGTATATAGCACTATGATGTATTATTATCAATAATAATAATGTTAAAATTATATGATCATTCTGATATTGTTTCTAAAAAATAAGATTGGTTTAATGAGGTATATCGGAAGTTCCGCAGTCGCGAATGCGGAAGCGGATATCTGTTACAACTCTATACAGACATAGCAGATGTGAATTATGACCTGTGCCGCGTACTGATGCCGGTGCAGCAGGCAGCCGGCGCCGACGTCCTTGCACGGCTCGCACTCGGCCGCCGCGCCGCCTGTCTCGCTCGCCCACAGCCACATCGCGCACAGCTGCCAGACAGAGACGACAATACACGGTCAACGGCCGCACCAAACTGAAGCTAACCATGTCTTTTTTTATCTGGGGAAAATTCCGCATAGGAGCATCAGGGCCGCGGAGTGTTCCCGATTCCTACTGAATAAAAATATAACTATAACTCTTGGAGTGTTTCTCAACTTGTTGCTGGCCGACCCTGAGGATCCGCATTTCTCGAACGAACTCACCTAACAACTACTGAGGCAAAAATGCAGAGCATTGAGCTATAACGTAAAGTAGTACGCCTAAGCATTCTTATACTGAGTTTGGTCTACTAATTACTAGAATAGAATTAACTTAATATCGTGTTATCAAAACAATACTAATATCAAAACATCAGCGCAAGCACACCACCCATTAAAATCAATGTAAATTGTTGTCATGTCACATTTTCTAAAATGCAGGTGAGACAACATGGAAGAAAGAAATTTTATTATTTTGATTTGTTAATTCTAAATTAGGTAATAACAAAACATTACAAATAATTCGTATTTATTACATGATAATTATAATATTACTATTATACAGGGTTATAGGTAACTAACGCACGGCCTCTTAAGGGTGGCTTTGATTTATCAAGACTGACAACTTTTGTTGTACGACTTTTGCCAAAACCTAATACATCGTTAGATTTATTTTTTTTTAGTTTTAGTATGAATATCTAGTCATCGTTAGCTCTATATTCCAACTTTCATTCGATCTGGCGTAGGTATCCAATCAGCTGGTGCTATGCAGTCGTGCGCAAAGTTGCTACGCAGCGTTAAGGATCGTGTAGCAGAAAGTTTATTAACCCTATACCTTGTTTATTTTACAAAGTCGCTTATAACAATTATTTGAACGTAAATTTCCATATTTAGTTAAATAGTGAAAATAAATGTTTATTGATTGACGTACTAATACACTATTAAAACAAACTATAATCAAAATAAAACATTAAATAATTGTTTCACAAACAAAACCAACCTATTATTTGTCTGCCATAGGGAACATCGTAAAATGAACAAGGTAAAGGCCTCTACGTAAGTTAATGTTTCAAAGGTTGTACATATTTATACACTGAATCCACAATCCCTTCATACTTATCCAGGCTTAGAACTGGCTACACTAAAAAATAAAAAAGTAAATAGAAAAACACGAACATTGATACGTAATCAAGCAATTCATCGCACCAAAAGAGGCGCGCGGTCTGTTTGAAGATAGATAATTGCAAACTATTTTTTAATGTAGGCGTATTTAAAAAGTGGAATCACTCTATTTACAATAATTAAACTATTTACAAAAATACTCACAAATCTATTTACTCGGTGTCAACACATTCGGAAATAGTCTCGCGGACTCACGGCAAGCTTCAGACAGATTGTCACCGCACCATTGACATTGTGATTTATGAAACGAACGCGTCACTGGGACAACTAACACATGCTGGGCGCACACGCAAGCAAATTTGCGACTGACATGACCCGTGTTACACAGTAGTCAAGCATATGTTGCCACGCCCGCTCACCGCGCCGCAGACCCCTTTCTTCGTTAGTAGCGACACAAGACGCCGCGTACTACGTAAGTCTGTCTTCGGTCGGCTTTGTCGGCGTGGCGCGATCGTCGCCTTACGAAGAGTTAAAAAGTTCAGAACTGCAAATCTGATTTTTATTTTTTTTGTATGGGAAAAAAAGTAATTGAATTAGAAAAAGTCGTACAACAAAAGATGTCTGTCTTGATAAATCAAAGCCACCCTTAAGAGGCTGTGCGTTAGTTACCTATAACCCTGTATATTATTTTATTATATCAGTAATACTAGAGGTGACATGTACCGAAAGTTAGAAAAAAACCTGAGATAGATCCTCTCAAAATAGAGATGGCACCACGTTCAAAACAATAAACGTCAAATACTCTAACTTTCTCCCCCCTGACGTTGATGATTATTTATTTATTTATAAGTACACTTACACAGTCTGCATTAACACATAAAACTATATAAGACATGAACAAGATACATTATAAATGCGACTATATTTAATAGTGTAGACTACATGCACAGAAGAAAAGAAAAATAAAAATACGAGTAACACAAAAAGAAATAAACTAATCTAATTAAACTTATTAAAATTTATAACAGAAATAAAAACAAAAAAAAGCAAGAAAAAAAATAATAATTTATGCAACAATCAATGTTGTACGATTGCGAGTAGATGGCGCGACGGCTCAAGCTAAGCTCAGGCTTTGCGATTTCGATGCAATCAGCGATCAACGAGAGCTCAGTTGCCGAATTCAGATAAATATGAAAGAGAGTATATGAAGTGCCATTTTGACAGAAGTGACAACTTTCCACCCATATTAAAAGCAAATATCGCGCCATTCCAACCTGCTCAGGACCAGGTAGAGCAGAAATTAATATAATTATTTGGCTTGTTTTACAAAGATCGGCAGAATAATTACAGCGTTGTATGTGGACTCACCCCGGACAGACAGCCGCTGGAGTGACACACGTCAATGACGTGGCAGCCCCAGTCAAAGCAGTAGATGAACTTCTTCCCATTAAGGTTGCACAAACGCCCGCATACCTAAAATAATTACACGTTACATTCGTTAAATCGTTACGTTAGCTTGAAACCTTTGAAATTTAAAATATATAAGAAAGTTACAGTAACTTAGAATCAGGTATGTAATCACATCAGCCGTAGGCGTCCACTGTTGGGCATAAGTCTCTCCTGATGATGATGATGATGTCCTAGCCGGTTTCGGCCACGGCGACTGTTTCAACACCGGTTAAGAAATTCGAGGTCCAGTTTTCGGAAACAGTCAATTGCGCAGGAGATATTTAAATGTATAACTGGACGCGCAGCCAGAAATGCACTCTCTCGTCCGAATTCCCTCTGGCCCGATGGAAAGGAGAACCAGTACGATCGGGAGGGAGCAGGATGCGGGTTTGGTCGAGTTTTCCCTTCTCTAAACACCTGGTTGAATTGCGGTGTTAAAAAGATACCTTAGTCGCATTTTACGACACCGCGGCAAGAAGAGGGGGGTGCTATTCTATTCTGCCGGCAGCCACCACGGCTTAAGTCTCTCCTAATATATTCCAGAATAACCGGTCCGAAGTGACATACATTCATAGTCGTCCTGCGACCTGGATTACGTCATCTATCGACCTTGTAAGAGGACGTTTCACACTGCGCTTGCCAGTATGTGGTGTCCACTCGAGAACTTTCCTGTTCCCTCGCTAAGCGAGAATTAAGTACATACAAGGTGACTGGTAACTAATGCATAACTTCTTAAAAGTGACTTGGGTACATCAGGACTAACAACTTTTGTTCTGTGACTTTTGCCAAAGCATAATACATGCTAAGAAATTGTTTTTAGTTTTAGTGGCCTTTCTATCAATAGTTAGCTCTATGTCTAGTAAATAACTATATTTCAACTTTCATTCATTCGATTCTGGAATAAGTATGTCACAATCAGCTGAATGCCCGCTTCACCAACCCGCTAGAAAGGATCGCCTTATTATCGCGCGTCTCCACCACGCTTTGAATACAGTTTATGTGAAATTGGGAAGATTAGAACTAGTGATGCCACGAATAGTGTATTGGCCGAATACCGAATATTCGGCAACGCTGTCGGCCGAAGCGCCGAATATTCCTGGAAGTAGCGTGTTTAGTAATAGTAATAATAATAATCTTTATTTCAACACAAAACTTATGCATATACACAGGGTGATAAGTCTCACCAATTAAGTAAATCTTGTCTCTGGTGAGACTCGCACTTCCGTTCAGGTTAGGTATTCAAGGGTGTTTTGTGTTTTTATATAGATATTAAAGGTATAAGTTTATTAGTATGTGTATGAGCGAGAGAGAGTGTGTGTGTGAGAGGTTATTTTCTGAGGCTGGTAACATTTACGATGGAAAGCGTAATCGTTTGCTACCAAAAAATGCTGAAAAGCTTGTTTTTATCCATCACAACTTGCCACTGATCAATTCTAATTACTAAAGTGTAGTAATTTGGAAATAAATACATAGCTTTGAGTAATATAATGTTTTTTTTTACATGATTTGGTATTCGGTATTCGGCCGAATAGCACGTACTATTCGGCCGAATACCGAATAGTTGCCGAATATTCGTGGCATCTCTAATTAGAACTGCATTCTTTTGTGTATGGGAAAAAATCATTGAATTAAAAAAGTCGTAAAACAAAAGTTGTCAGTCTTGATAAACCAAAGTCACTCTTAAGAGGCAGAGATGGGCAAAATGTAATCTGATTAATGAAAATGATTAACGATTACATGTTATGTTTTTACCATTAATATGACTGCATTTTGCTCAATTATGATTTAAACACTACAAAATTATGAGGTTATGCGTCAGTTACCAGTAACCCCATGTACAGCGGTTGATCAGCCGATGCGCGCGCTTGTTGCCAAGGTAGCCGACAGCGCTGCGCTGACCTGCTCGCTGGATGCAATATTGTGTGACGTTACCTCATTGCACAGCAGTTCCGTGTCGAGCGAGCGTTGCTGTGCACGCAGCGTGAGCGGCGGCAGCGGCTGCGCGCTGCAGCGCAGTCGGTCCCAGGCGGCCGCGCTGACGGCCTGCAGCGGCACGTGCCCCGCGCCGTGTGCCGTCAGGTGCAGCGCCACGTGGTACCCGGATATGCAGTCGTCTGAAAACACAGGAGCCATGTCTCGATCACGATTAGGGATGAGAAAAACGAAAATCATACCAGACCATGACTTTTTTTTTGTTATCCCGGTGGAAATCCCTACGGACCGTCAGGGGGAAGTGGTGAGGGCCACTTCCCCCGGTGTGTCGGACCTGCCCCGACTAAAACCACCGGGGTTCCAGCACTGCCCTCTCTTCGCCTTCGCCGAGCCTGGGAATCCGAATACTTCCGACGGCTCGGCGGGCGTTGGCCTTTGGGCAGGCCTCCTCTCGTGGAGGGGGATTTAAACCCCTCACCTCCTCTCTGCACTGGACGGGGACGCCCTCAACGTCACCCGCCCACCCTGTGTCAGGAGGGGAGCTCGTCGCGCTGGGAGTCCTGCGCGAACTGCTCCCTTCTCCCGAGATACTGACCATGACTGAGATAGCACTACGAAATTATTCAACCAGTTTTGACTCGCTAGGGTCTTGCCAAAAGCAGCTAACATACAGATGTTTAAGCAAACTTCAGACACACTCAGTGCCCACTAGGGTTGTTATGGACTTCCGCTTCCACGTTCGTAACTGCGGAATTTTCGCATGAAATTATGGCAGAGGCTATGTGGCGTGAACGGGCACGAATCAGAGCGCAGACGCTACAAATATATGATCGTAGTTGTGATTCGCTCGTGTGATCATATGCCTACAACATTATCGTAATAAATTAAAAAGTATATCACAGGTTAATTCGACATCAGGGCAGCGGCTCCGTTGTATCAGACTAAAACCCCCGGGCTGTCCTTCAAATCACTCTCCCCGGGCCTGGGAATCCTAATTCTTCCAATGGCTTAGATAATAATTAGGATATTCTATCTTCCTCTCTTGGAGGTTGAGTGTAAAGAGCCCATCCCTCCAAACTTCATTCTGACGGGCGGACACCCGACACTGGACGCCGCCTATCATTACTATCATCATGACGATTTAAATTCGTCATCCACTCCTAAGCCAAACAAATGCATGACGAGTATCAGCCGTCAAATGTACGTAAGAGGTTAAGGGTTGATTTTTTTTTATTTTGTGTTTATTTTTGAAACAAATGTTTTCAAGACACAATAACAGTATTCCACGACTTTTTATACGTATCTGCTTCTTTAAAGACACTTCCGTAACAACCCTAGTATGCATGTAAGGAAAAAGAATCCAAAATAGTTTTAAAAATTCAATGTTTAACGAATATTTTAGTGATTTTCTTATTACAGACTTACTCTTCACCTCTTCATCTGAAGGAAAGTGATGATGGTTCCAATGATGGAGCGCACTCACCCAACAAATACCGATTCGCTCGTCGTTTGAAAATTTCCATGTAAATGCAGAAAGCGAACTCCACTCGCAAGCGGGCAAAAAAAGAGGATGCGAAATGCTGCTGGAATGTCAATGCAAATGTAAATTTTCAATTCCTAACCCGCTAAAACAACATTTTTTTTAATAAATTTTATTATTACGATCTCAACACTGGTACTCTCTGTGAGCAAACGAAGAATCATGTTTAAGTAACAAATTAAATGCAAATTGTTTGTTTAGTCATTTATCTAAAAATTTTATTGTAAAGTATGCATTGCCTAAATGTATATATGAGATAAACGCTACTGAATGTAACATACCTTCAGAGTCTGTCAGGATGGAAGTTATCTCGTCATCACTTTCAACAAAGTACCTCGTGAAGAATTTACTGCATTTGGAGTTCTCGGAATGAACTAGATACGGATCTTGCGCGCTCACGGGACAATCTGACAAGGTCTTCGACGTGTTATCATGCACTGAGACTGTTTTAAGTGACCCATCGTCTAACATCTCCATTACCCTGTACTCGGATTCACTGTTATGGTCTGACTCCAGAGAACTGAGGCCTTGACTCTTGGATTCATCATTAGGAGATGGGGGTCTGCTTATTTGGTTGTGAGCTCGGAGAACGACACTTTCCACTGGAGGTGACTTTGCCCTTCGTAAGCTACTTTTACTTGGACCACCGATAAAATACTTCCTATTACTCCTCAAGACTCTAAATGGCACTATATTCTCGTTATTGTCTTCAGAGAATTCGTATTTCTTATCTGCTAACCGCCGCTTTCTGAACATGCTCAGTTTCTCACACTTGGTCTCCACTTCCTCGACAAATTCGTACGCTTTGTCTGCATTGATTCTGTGGGTTTCGTTGAACCGCGACATGCTTTCGGCAGGCCTGCGCCTGGGTGACCTTAGTGGAGGGCTTATTAATGTCCGGATAGAAGGTGAAGGTCCTTCCCACTCCTCAACCAAATTGTGGGAGATCGACGAAGCCTGTATGCACAATTCTTGTCCCATCACATCGGGCATTTGCACCGGTCTCGATAGCTGGTATGGCTCCATTTCTAAATCAGAGAAATCGGCCAAAATATTTTGTATGACGTTATTCTGGTACTTCGGAGATTGGAAGGCTGCGGAAAAGTCTGACGCGGGAGTACTTGGATCCAAGTCCACAGAATTCACTTCATCCTTGTCCAGACAGTATTTATCTTCCGTTACTTCACTCTGCTCTTGGTCCGGTTTGACAAAATCTATCTCTAATATGTGAATAAAATCTGTGTATATTATGATTTGATTTGAGTATGCCAACTGTACTACTGGTTCGTACATACTCGAGTCGGATGTGCAAAAAAATTTCGTGTGAATTGCAAAGTTGTGTTCTAAACATCGCTTGCCCCAGTTTAAGTTATCTGAAATTCAAAATTGCATGGTTTAACTTATCCCGACTACCATAGCATCGTATAGCCTAACATTTTTAAATTAGATTATTTAATAACGTAGGCACCCACTAAGAGTGAATTTTTGATAATCCATCCCTAAGAGCTGGTGCACATAAAGCGTCGCAACGACGGTGTGTCCTTGCACCGCAATAATTTAGCACATTGGGGAGCATACGATGCGTTACAGCGTCACAAAGTAGTTACAACACAGCTTATTAAAAAAAAATGGAAAAGACTATATCGCTCTAGCACTCGTGCACCCCATTCCGCCGCTTCTTATGAAGTGTTAATTAGGTGTGCACCATGTGCTTTAACGTGGTAATATATCACTATGGTATATCCTTTTCAGGGTGAGCAGAGATACATTCACTTCACATACTCAGTTTATTTATAATAAAAATGATACATTTTTAAATTAAATTTTGAGAAGTTATTAAGGAAGGATTTAAGACACAAACGCATACTTTAAATCAGCATCTAATGAATCTCTGCTAACCACGATAAGAATATGGCATGATGATATATTATTATTAGAGATTTTTAATGCCGGTCATAAATTAAGTACATTAAAAATAGACAACTGAAGCAGTTACCTTCATCCCTAGAGTAAGCGGCACATTTCCTGCATCCCAATCGTGGTACACCAATAACACTAAGGTAGGATCGCTCTGAGCAAGATTCTCTGTGTAGAAATAAAAAAAATATTAAATATTACAAAAATACCACATGAAATACTTTTAGTATAATATCCCTCCCTCTCTGTAAAAACGCAAATATCACTTATCCATAAGAAACAATATGTTCAAAAATAACTTTCTTTTGAGTAAACTTTTCAAATGGAAAATCAAAGGTTTTTTCAAATTTTCAGCCTATTTCATATGAGAGAAGTTGGCCTGATTTTTTAGATAATTATTAAGTGGGTAAGCTGAGTGTTGCCGCCCCTAGAATTTGGGGATTGGCTTTCTCTCTCTCTAGATCCATGCCTGTACTTTGCTGAGCTAGTATATTTATTGTTTTATATATGTATGACTTTAAATATAGAAACAATAACCAAAACAATCCTAAAGCATAAAACAAAAAAGAAGTACCATTCAAAACTAAAACAAATAGATAACAATTATAATTAACTTAAATCAGTGGCCTTCATACCATACTAGCACAAAAAGGGTTAAATTAAGGATGAATGAAAAAAAAATACAAAATCAATATATAACATAAAAATTAAGAAAATTGTATAGGAAAAAATACATACGCAATTCCATACACAACTAAGACACCAGGGTTATGTTTCCACTGTGCCATGGATATTGTGATCTTGCTGTCCACAGAATCATCCCCAAACAGTGGCAAACTGTGCACTGGTCTCACAACTTTGCCTGGGATCCACAATAAGAAATGGAGCCTGGAAAAAGAAACATCCATTGGACTCTTGTGCAAAAGCAATAGAAGTAAAAAAATAAACTGGTATAGTCAAACATGTATGTCTATGCAATGACATTTTTGGCCTACAATTGATTTATTTAATTATAAGGCAAGCAAATCAGATCACTGTAAAAAACCTGTATCCTGGTATTACACAATTTGAAATGATTTATTTCATAATTCCAATTTAGAATTAAGTTAAAACATATGAGGATTATAATAAATCCAGCCCCTCACATGTACCTGAAGTGATACAAGTAGATTGTGATCATGCATTAGTGCTATTCCATAGATATGTTACCAGAAGAACCTGTGTTATGTTTGAAGTCTTCATCTGAATTATCTGTTCATTTGATTATAGTATATGGGCAAGTGTTACTCACATCCTAAGGCGTGTGAGTGGCAGGATGGGGGCGGTAGACAAATGTCAAGCTAATTCTATATACCGTTGACCTCTGCAGTAGTTACACATTTCACCTGTGTGCTTTTGTTTATTCCAGGCACACATGTGATAAATGTCTGTGTGGGTGTTTAGCACAAAACTGGTATACACAGCTGAATAGTAATTGTCGCAATGGTCTACAGTAAAGGATATTATTTTGATATTTATCTACATCCCTCTTCCTGCTGCTTATATACCTCAGGAGGTTACTAGCACTTGTGCATACACTATAAATGTCTTATTATATAAATACAACTTACGTAAACTTTGAGCTGTCTCTAAACAACAACTGTGTGTTATAGCTATAAGTGAAACTGAGTAGGAACTGTCCACATTGTGAGAACCCCATGAAAACATGTTTCCTTAAATATGTCATTGGCACAATATCCATAAGGCAGAACCTAAGCCGAGGTGGGATACGGTCAAATACTTTGCGGTTAGAGTCATGATATTTCTTTGAAGTACAACCAAAAATCTGAAAAAAGTTTATATTGTACAATTTTTTTAATTTTTATCAATGACTAATCTTTAAATTTTTTATCATTTACGTTAAGTATCAAAGTATATGGTAAGTTACAGATTTTCGCAACTTGGATTTGGCTCTGTAAATATTTAGTATGTACTCAAGTTCCTATTATACATGCAGTTTTTGTGAAAGACGAATTTATTTCTTGAGCAAAGGCAAAGTAGCGTCTATAATCTCAGTCTTAGTTATTTGAGATTATAGTTGAATAAATATAAAATAAAAGTTCATCAATAATTGATATGAATCGATTAATTTGTGAACATTTTGAATACGTTCATAAGATACTTCTTTATGACATTTACATGTAATATGAAACATATCGTAACACGTATAAGTTATTATATACGTAAAACTATTATTTTTAAAATTGCAAAGGACCTGTAGTACATTTTAAATGTTCTTAATGTAATAGAAAAAAATAAATTCTAAGCGAAGGATAAAGCTTTCAGTTTTACACGATTTTCTACATTTTACCTACCTCTCTGTTGCATAATTTGTGAACTATATTACTAATATTATATGAGGTGTATTTATGAGTATTAATTGTTTTCTTATTACTCCCATATTTGTGAAAAGACTTAAAGCGATCGGGTTTTGCACCCATAGGATCCATGTTCGATTGTTTGACTGATTGAGTGAATGAATTCAGATTGACAATACTACATCATTACCAACATTGTAAAACAATATTCAAATATTGTACAATTATTTTTATTCAAAGACAATATCCTCACCTATACAAAAACTTTCAGAATAATTATAATGATAAGCTTAGATTTATCTACGGAAATAATATTTGTTAACCTACCTTTACGTTACCTAAGTAATTGTAAATATTGTATTTATACACATAATTATAGCAAATTATGCTTTATCATATCCAGTTTGCGTTTATATGTTGTGCCTAACGTGATCGCTAAAGTAGCTAATCGTTGTTCTCAGATCAATTACACATGTCGTTTCTATTTTCAAGGTACCAAGCAGGTTCCCTCATGATATTTTTCTTCACAAGTGAGCATGTAGAGCATAGAGCATCTATAAATGTACCTGTCAAATTAACTATAACTTTTTTTATAAACTTGTGGCATACTCACTATCTATTTATTTATTTCTGTCTTTAACATTACCTATTTTCTAATTCTTTTCACTATACTAACCTATCACTAACAACTATTTTAAATATCATTATTATATCTTCACTTATTTATCTAAGTAATTTTATCAACATATTTCGTACTAACACACTTGATATTTATTTCTTAAAATCGTGTCGTGCGATGGAAACGGCACTAAGCCAGAGAGCCGTAGGATACCGGGCGCGCGCGGGGGGATTGTACATGTACACACGACGCGAGCGCCCGCGCACCCGGCAAACAGTCTCGATATCTCTTTCGACGCACCTCCACGCACCACTCGCTCGCTATTCATAGTTTTCGCCCGCATTGTTATTTTTGTGTTTGTTATTTATATTATTGTGTCGTGAACTTTATTTCTACTTGAACTATCATACTTGTGCTTCATTATTCCTTCTGGACTTTGTACTGTGCTTCATTAAACGCTATCTACTTGCTGTCTGGACTTCTTCGTTTCATTTCTTCATCATCTCATCTCTATCACGCTATCCTGCGCTTTAGCCTACGGTAGGTTTACTATATACTTCCTGCATACCTACCACGCTTAACTGGTGACCCCGACGTGATCGTGCCTCACAGCGGTGGATCGTTTCACTCGCTGGCCAGAGGTTACACCCATGGTGGACATTACAGCTGAGACAGTGGGAAAAGCGTTGGTCTCGTGGGTTTCCAGATTTGGATGTCCAAGTGATATAGTCACAGATCGTGGACGACAATTTGAATCATCACTTTTCCAATATCTAGGGAAAGTGATTGGGTTCAAACATCGCAGAACAACCGCGTACCACCCTGCGTGTAACGGCCTAGTGGAACGATTCCACCGCCAGTTGAAAGCAGCAATCATGTGCCACGCCAACTCTAACTGGGTGGACACATTACCCTTGGTGCTGCTTGGTATAAGAAGTTCTTTCAAAGATGACCTTCAGTCTTCTTCTGCCGAATTGGTGTACGGTGAGCCGTTACGTCTGCCTGGGGAATTCTTTCACCCCACAGACTCTGCTTCCACCGATATATCGGATTTCTCTACTCGCCTACACCGACTTGTTACCAAACTCCAACCAGCACCAGCAGCACGTCACAATAAAGACAAAATTTTTGTCCATAAAGACCTATCTTCATCGAGTCACGTTTTTTTAAGGGACGACTCTTTACGCGGCGCTTTACAGCCCCCCTACACCGGTCCCTACCTAGTACTCGAGCGTGGTGACAAGACATTTAGAATACAGGTCAAAGGGAAAAACGTAACAGTGACCATAGACCGCTTAAAGCCGGCTTATACACTGGTCGATCCTAATCCCGTTTCCCTTCCCTCTACCACTACTCCCACCACCACACCTCCTTCTTCCCATCCTAGGCCTCATCCCGATCCTGTTTCAACACGGAATCTTCCAGCCCAGGATGACCTCAGAAGGACACGCTCGGGCCGTAAGGTCCGATTTCCTGATTTTTATCGCCCGTAGCGACGGTCTCTGGAGGGGAGTGATGTGGCATACTCACTATCTATTTATTTATTTCTGTCTTTAACATTACCTATTTTCTAATTCTTTTCACTATACTAACCTATCACTAACAACTATTTTAAATATCATTATTATATCTTCACTTATTTATCTAAGTAATTTTATCAACATATTTCGTACTAACACACTTGATATTTATTTCTTAAAATCGTGTCGTGCGATGGAAACGGCACTAAGCCAGAGAGCCGTAGGATACCGGGCGCGCGCGGGGGGATTGTACATGTACACACGACGCGAGCGCCCGCGCACCCGGCAAACAGTCTCGATATCTCTTTCGACGCACCTCCACGCACCACTCGCTCGCTATTCATAGTTTTCGCCCGCATTGTTATTTTTGTGTTTGTTATTTATATTATTGTGTCGTGAACTTTATTTCTACTTGAACTATCATACTTGTGCTTCATTATTCCTTCTGGACTTTGTACTGTGCTTCATTAAACGCTATCTACTTGCTGTCTGGACTTCTTCGTTTCATTTCTTCATCATCTCATCTCTATCACGCTATCCTGCGCTTTAGCCTACGGTAGGTTTACTATATACTTCCTGCATACCTACCACGCTTAAAACTTTACTTTAATACTAACTAAAAAAAAATTACCTTTATTATATTTACCTTAGTAGTCTTCCTTGGCTTGTACTGGGTGGGTGGCCTATGAAGCTAAAAGTACAATAACCAAGCGTCTCGATATTCGCGTTTTTTAACTATCTGAGGACACGGCTTTTAAGATTAAAAAACATCTAATGTCAATGTCAACTTATGGCTGTTAGCCGTTTGGACGATTTGTCAAATGCTTAGTTTAAAAAAAACTTTGATTAACGGCAAATTATTGATTTGAACATTGATATTTTTTTATTTACAAATCAATAAATATATTATGGAACCGATGACACTAGGTAGCCCTACACATTCACCTTCTGGCAGTCCTAATGTAAGTTACCTGCCACCGTTTCTTTTAGGCGAAATAAACCCGCCAACAACACCGAGGACAAACAGTTTGTCTCCTACAAAAGGACGGAACCTCGCATTCGGTGAGTAATACCACTATTTTAATTTAGAATAATAGTCTAGGTGAAGAGCAATTTGAGTTTTTAACTTAAGACATTTGAGCTTATACTTTGATTAAATAAAAGCATTGTTAAAACGTCATAAATATTAGAACCGAACAGTTTATCGCTCTTGGATTAAAACAGCACAATATGCGAACTTGTGCCTGAGTTTTTAGCGTTTTTAGATGCCTAAAAATGTAGGATATTTATAAATCTTAACATAACCTATTGCATGCCAACTTTTTCTGAGTCTAACCCTTTACCTCACTAATGTGTTAAAAAGAATATAGTAAAGTAAAAGTGTGCTTGTAATTTTTATCTATTTAAGAGAAAATAGCACATTTCCCATTGAATTATATATTTTAGTAGGAGTTTCAATATGTTTTATGTTAAAACCTAAATTAGACTTTTAAGATGTTTTAGGAGATTCAGAGTTGTAACTTTTTCTTCATAAGTGCTTATAGGCATAATTTGAATAAATGTTTCTGAATGTGAATAACCCAAGAAAACTGTAAGAGGCAAGTCTTAAAAGAGACCTGTGGTCAGCTGTGGCCTAATGTAGGCTGAAATAATGATTACTATTTTAAGTCCATATGCCACTAAGATATTGCTTGTTGTAATAATATCACTAATTGAACTCTGTTATAAAATGTGTTTTATAATTTACGTTCAATTAAGATTAGAATTCTATTTTGTTAAGATAAAACTGCAATAACCCTTTTCTTGATAGTGTATCTGTGGAGATACATCAGAATTTACAAAACCTATTGCCATAAGTTTTTAGCGCAAACTTAATATTTTAATATGAATATTTAGGTAATTTCTCCGTTTTTGAATGCATAGTTAGTTTCTATTAGACATTCTTAGAACATAAGGGTTAAACGGTATGAATATTATTGTGATATTGAAAGAAAGGACATTCTGCCAAGTTATGGGTTAAGCTATTTCTTAAAATATACAAGTAATACTTTAAATATTATTATTATCAAATTATAGGCGAGCAGCTACTAGTTGATGTGCCTGTCTCAGCTGGTGTGCTCAACTATCACATATTGGTCAGCACTGTGTTGATTATACATTAAAATCTGATTGAGAGGGGAGCTATCTATCCAGACTAATTTTGAAACTTTGTTGATGCTGTGTCGACAACGTCCTGTGGCAATTTATTCCAAACTTATAATATTCTGTTATTGAGTAGTAACCAATATATGTTTTCAAGCTCGAATGAACCAGCCGCTTACCATTCACACTATAAGCCGAGAACAACTGGTGACTTGAAAAATATTGCATAGCTTAGAGCAGTTATATATATATATATATATGTTTTTCATTTCAGGTTCCCCAACCAGTCCCTCCCAAACATCAACACCTGATCAAAAGCCATATCGCCAGAATGTATCCATGCATCAGCAAGCCCTGTACAATCAGCAAAACATGTACACAAACATTCCAGCGTCTCCCAATATATCATATTCAAGTAAACCACACGGGCCCCCTATAGAAGATCTGTTCGACACAATCAAAAGCAACGAACCATCGATGAACAAGTCCATGTTTAACGATAACAGCTTTCTAGGCTATGGTAGTAATTCAATGCTGCAAAATTCTTATATGAACAATTTAAATGCAAACAATAATAACCAATCAGGTGCTTTATGGCAAGATCACTGCCAAGAACAGGATGAGTACTGGGTGACAGTGTTTGGATTCCCGCCAAATGCTGCTAATACAGTTTTGGCGAGATTTAGTAACTGTGGTGCTATTTTAGGTAATTATACTCTTTGTTTTCTAATTTACTTGTTTTATTTTTTATTGGGATATTATATAAGTTTCCTGAAAAATAAATATTATAGAATTAGTAAGCCCATAGAACATCAAATTACAAAAACAGATATAATTTTGGAATTTTTTAAGATAATAATTGGCATTTTTTTTATCACATCAGGTTGTTTCATGTTTGTTACTGCATACCAAGCGCAAAGTGGATTCTGCTACTAATATATCTCTGCTCACACAGAAAGAGATATAGCGTGATGATATATTATTATCTTTTTACCAGAGAATGTCCCTTTTTTTAAGTGAAATGTTCATTTTGTATAAGAAGAAACTGTGCTATTAAATAAAAATTTGTCAACAGATAAACAATACCCTACACAAGGCAACTGGGCCCACATAAGGTATGCAACGAGAGCAGAAAAGGAAAGAGCCTTTGCTCTCAGTGGGAGGCAAATTTTGCCAGGAGTCATGGTGGGAGTGGTAGATTGCAAGGAACCACCAAAAATAACAGTGACTAACCCAGGGATCATGTCACAGGACAGGTAATTCAGTAATTAGAATATTCTGTTAACACTTTGATGAATAGAAATTTAGGCTGCATTTAGTAGTCATACTTTTTGCTGTCTAAAATGATCATTAGTGGGTGCCAAAAAGTAATTTTAAATCCCATCTTCAATGATAGTCAAAATGTGTAGCTGATTCCAAAGTCATTTGAACTTTGGCAAACATAGTTTATGAAGATCTATTGGAGGAAAAGTTAATAATTTGCAGTTTACTTACAACAGATATTTGTTATGATGTGTGTGTTTACTAAGACATTACATAGATGGACAAAATGTGATCTGAATATTATTACATTTTGTAATCTTTGCTCATTATAATGATTACATTTTGGCCAATTTTGACTAATAAACCCTCAATTGCATACAAATTTATGACTCATTAATGTTTAGATGGGTTTTAATCATGATCATGATCAGATTAATAAATTGAAAATTACGATTACAATTTGTAATCGTTAATTTGATTATATTTTGCACACCTCTGATTATGAATTATCTACTACTCTGATATAAAAGTTCATTAATTTGTCTACTATCATGAAGGTTGAAATAAAACAAACATAATAATCTTTAATTTAACACATAAAGAATTAAAGTAGACCTAAGATTATTCAGTGTCAGGGAAGACACCTTCCCCCGAATTCGTGCCCAGCGGGCGTGGCGCGGCGGGGCTGTGGCGAATTGATTACAGGACCCGCAGTCCCCACCAATGCGCAGAAGTAGTCACCTTGGGGTTTTTAGTCGGTACAAGTCTGACACACCTCGGCTGCCCAACCCCCCTGTGCAGCTGAGACGGTCCTATGAGGACTTTCCCCAAGGAAAAAGAAAGACCTAAGATTATTGGAAGAGCTTTTTTGAAAATTTATGTATGTAAATTTACTCTTGATACAAAAGTCCATGGTCTGCATTGCTTCCAATAGTGTTTTGTTTTGGTTTCAGACAATCAACAGGAGCTAGATCATTGTGTCCTACACCCATACCGTCAGCGACAGTACCACAGAGATCAAATGGAATTATCTCAAAAGCATTAGATTATGTTTTAGGATGGTGACAAATACTTCCACAATATTACTAGATCAGGGTTTCCCAACCTGTGATCCGTGCTCCTACCTCAAGTGGTCCATAGAAAAGCAAAAATTACGAAAGAATATAAATTTTTCACTACAAGATAACATTGCTTTTACCTACAAAAAACTGTATGATGTTTCTGATTGACATTTTAACCCAGAGTGAGTGAGGTTGGATATTTTATGCCTTAGTGTTTATACATACGTTATTTATTATTACTGTTGCTATGTGTCTCTTGTCGTTGCCGGTATTTTATTTATTTATTTAAACACTGACATAGTGTACATTAACACATACATAAATACATTAGATATAAACAAGATAAGTTACAACTATGACTATATTTAGACGATTCATATAGAAGGAACGAAAAATGAATATATGGTACATGCAATACACGGACAGGAACAGTAACAAATAGAAAAATACTAATCTAATTTCAAGTCAATCACACTTTCTAAGCAGCAGAATAGTCAGAGCGTGGAATGATCTCCCAGAAGACGTAATCTCAGCTCTATATGTGAACCAATTCAAGAATTAACCAGATAAATGCAATTTCAATCACAAAAATAAGTAATTAAAAAAATGAGATAGTAGGATATAGGCACTTATCAGTTGTTTAAACTGCTTGCCTGATAATAAATAAATAATTTACAAAACAATAAATGGAGGAAAAAGAAAAATAAACTAATAACTTATTCCACAATCTTCTTGAACTTATTTACTGATTATAATTAATAAAATGGCTGTTGTGTGGATACTGTTATTAATATATTTCAATTGAAAATGTTAATTATATTATGTTAACAATATCTCACCTCATTCACGACGGGATAATAATACCATAGGCCTGAAAATATTGTAAATAAAATTTTTTAGGGGCTCAGATCATCTTAATGTATCTAGGGAGTGCTCCTTTGAAAAAGGTTGAGAAACCTACACTAGGCTATCACAGATTAATATGAACAGTTTAATATTGTTAATATACTTGTAAAACTATTTGTTGGTGTCTTTAGAATAATTGAATAAGGTGTAATGTGGTTTCACGTCTACAATTATCAGAATGATTATTTATTCAAAATTGACTATTCCATATATGCTGAGCATGAATTATTTGAAGTTTTGAGGTTGTGGTTCGTGACCACACACACACACCCGCGTGCGTAAAGACCATCATGTGACGTGCTTCGACCTGTCGCATTTCGAGTGAGTGTGTGTATCCAGCTGTTCACATACCTAGTGACCTTCCGTCGTGGTATATGTGGGCTGACATATTGATGGCGACTCTTAACGGATTTTTGCGCTTTGGCTGTCGTTGTTCTTGGACTATACTGTACTTCCCATCAGATGCAATATAGCCACTAGGTCGAGCCAGTATAAAGAAAAAAATAAAAGTTTATTCTTTATAGTCTAGATGACTTGGCAGATTTTGTTCTGTTCAAAAAAACCTATAAATCGAATCTAAACATTGCTAATGTGTGCGTGATTTGATATATCATGGTTCATAATTTTAAAACCTAGACAGATTTTTGTATATTAATAGAAATACAAGTGGAAATTTTACCCCGGCTAAGAATTTTATCAAGTCTCGAGAGCTGTTGTTGATTTCTTCACTTTATGACCATCGGTGTTTATTTTAAACTAGCTGACCCGGCAAACGCTTTTCTGTCATATAAATTATTTCTAGTGAATATCTTCTGTATTATAATATACAATTTTGGTCATAGCGGCTTCAACATAAAATATATATATATATATATATTTATAACTTATAGGCGAACGCTTGACCTCAATCACACTTGGTGGAAGGTGAAGATGAGTCCGATGATGAACCGCGTCCGCCTAACAAATGCCTATTCACTCTTCTTTTAAAGACTCCCAGGTCATAAGATCGCGGAAATATGGCCGCTGGTAGCATATTCCACTCCTTAGCTGTTCGCATGATGAATGTAGAAGCGAAACTTCTCGTGCGCATATAAGGAACATCCACCACATACGGATGGTATCCGACACGATGTCTTGTGGTTTTGTTGATGTATGCTGTCGGGGACTTTTATTTAGAACTATTCAAGACAAATAATGTTACGGAACATCAACTTTGTGTAACTCCAATGGTTTAGGCATTGTATGCCAAGATAGCGTGATAGATAGAGACTTCACGAAAATGCGGTGGAATGGGACAAAAAGTATCCTATGTTCGATTCCTGGTTCTAAGCTACCTCTCCACCAATTTTCAGCCATATCGGTTCAGCCGCTCTAGAGTTATAGTGTAACTAACACGACTTTCTTTTATATATATAGATATAAGTGAATTGACCAGTTTATTAACTTATTCATACTGAATACCCTTACTTATAAAAGCAGACAAGAAATATCATTGTTTAGACATTAATTAGTTACGGCCGGCCTCGCCACAGTGTTTCGCAGGAAACTGAGCTCCGTGCTGAAAATGCATTACAAACGCGCGCAGTCACGCACCATGAACGGGACAAAGTTTTTGCTCAAAACGATTTTCATTGGTTTTCAGAAGAAAAATAATACGGGTGAATAAAATATAATCACCCATCATGTACAGGCGGCGTTTTTTAGCAGGTGACTATAAGTCGCCGATAGGAGCGAAGGGGTTAACAAAGTTTGTGAACTTTTTATGAAATCTTGTAAATAAAAAATTAAATATTCCTTAAGAAAAACTTTAGCAAAACTATATACAAAGGTTTTAAGGATAATAAAAGAAAATGGGGTAAATATACAAAGACTCAATCAAATTTTCCATTTCTCTTTCATTTTTTCGTTTATTTAGAGTAAGTATAGAATGAAACAATATTATATTAAGTAAATGTTAAAATAATAATCTTCAATCGAGTCAATGTTCACCGCTCAAGTGAACATTCACTGGAACGAATTGGAGTTTTATTCTACAGCTGATAAACATGTATTATCATATTGTTATAAATAAAAATATAATTATGTCTCATATCTTTTATTGTTTCACTTTGATTATGGTTCATACAAAATTCTTAGGATTATAGAATATGTTTGGATTATTTTCGACCATAATAGCTATTTGTGGCGTTAATTTCATATTTTAAAGCAAATGTAGTATTACAATATATAACTTAATCTTTGTCATTTTGTTCATAATCCTTATTATTCTAAGAATTCATCAGAATATGTTATTTCATACACTTTAATACACAACTGTTAATTTATATCATTCTTAATGATATTTAATAAATAAGTTGTCACTTACTTAATTTAAACCAATAGTGTGCTTCTTATATGAGCATAAGTATAATGCTTAGCTCTTCAAAATTAATGTCGGCTTGTCATAATAAATGTTAGTTACAAATGTGAATAAGGATTACTTATAGGAAAAACAGCCAACAATTTAATAAGAAAAAATCTGGTGTTTATTATTCACTAGTATTTAGGCGTTAGTACGAATAGATTTCCCAGTAAATATATTCTGAAGAAAAAACGTTTTTATTTGGGTTATGTGATTTCTTTTTATTCACTCTTCTATAAAATTAGCTTGAAATTACGTTAACCAAATAGCCTTTCAATTGTCGGTCCCCTAAAAGCCTTTACAGATCTTAAAGTCGAATATATACAAAAGTCTCATGAACTATTACGAATAAATAGTAGATCTAGCTTTATTTTTAATTTTGTTTTGAAGATATATAAGGCCATATAATAATATCTCTAATCTACCCTAGCTTTTGTTAGATGAGATTTTTTACAAACTTGATAAGTGATAAAATATGTTTTATGTACAAAATTATAAGTACTTACAAATTATTCACATACATGAAATCATGTCGAATGAAATTTTATTTGTATTATACATTACTTAATACGCTGAAAGGGCTTGTGAGAATCTGAATGACTCTTGGAAAATAATATTAGTGAGGAAAATAGTGCTACATTAATCTGATTTTACCATTTTTTACAACTTTGAAACAAAATTGTCACTTAAGCCACTCTGGTTGTGTTGGCTCTTTATATATTATTATTACAGACAGGCTTGCACCTGACTTCAATCTCACCCGATGGAAAGTGATAATGAGGCCGATGGTGGAGCGCAATCGCTCAATAAATACCTTTTTGTAGATTCCCATGTCATAAGAGGTTTGAAAAACAGACGCAGAAAGCGAATTTCATTCATAAGCGGTTCGCACCAAAAAAGAAGAGGCGAATCGCCTCGTGCGAGCTGCTTAAACGGTAATCACATATGGGTGCAAACCCACACGGCGCGCAATCAATTTATAGCATTTATTATAGAGTTGTCAAATAACATGACATTATTTGTTCTTTTTAACAACAGATAATATTAAATAAAACTTTTATGACTAATACAGCACTATTTTATTCTTTATATAAAGATTATCAGTGGCCCAATACACTATTTCATTCATATAATACATACATAATTACAACCACAAATGTACAGTTCCTATTAAGGCATCCACAACATACATTAGTGGCCAGTTCTATATAAATACGACATCTATGACAAAACTACACGTGCAATGAGATACAACTAGCAGCACGTTGCTCCTTATACAAGAGTGATTACACCTCTATGAAAATAATATTTTTGTGAATTTTTTAATGCACCACAAGCCCTTTTGAGGTAATGAAAATGCTCATATCTAAATAAAATCTACATTTACTTTGGTTGCTCTATGGTCGCGTTCGCGAGGTCTGTCATCTTGGGGTATTTGACGTTATTTTTGTCGAGCTCGCTCTGTGACCACAGGATCATGCGCAGAAGGCTGCACAGTTTCGGGTTTGTGTACTCCTGATTCTCCATCTTTAGTATCGCTGCGTTCAGTTCACTCGCAATCTAAAATAATATCAAATAAAAAAATATACTATATCCTCCCGCTATATATTTTCCAAGATGTGCTGAGATATATTAACCCTTAACTTGGCAGAATGTTCTTTCTTTCAATATCAAAATAATATTCATACCGTTTAACCCTTATGTGCCTAGGATGTCTAATAGAAACTAAACGTGCGTTCAAAAACTGAGAAATTACCTGAATATTTATATAAAAATATTAAGTTTGCGCTAAAAACTTATGGCAATATGTTTTGTAAATTCTGATATATCTCCATAAATACACTATAAAGAAAAGGGTTAAGGGCTCATTTTTAACAAATGAATAGCGGAGCTAGGCTTCTCTTGCACAAATAATATTTCAATATCATATTTTGTACTATTTATTTAATATAAAAATCTGAGCTAATGTTATGTTATATATATGTAATAATCAGACCTACAAGGGACTGTTTATTTGACATTAAATTCAACTCGAAGACTTCCAAGCATTTCTGAGAAAAAGTGTAAACAATCTAGTATGGTTATAATAAAGCAGTTGAACGCCGTTCGCGGGATTAAGGGATTGAAATAAATAAAAAATACCTTTTGACTGTGGGAAGGTAGCAGCAGGTCTGCGAATGGGGACGCGTGTGGGTCCGGGAAGGCAAGCAAGGCCAGGGACCGCTCCAGCTCGGTGAGCGCGTTGTTGTCGTTAGCGCCCGCTTCCGCGAGGGTCGCGCTGGCGAACGCGAGCGCCTCTTCCGCCCTACCACCTCGAATTAACTCTAACAGCTGAAGTTGCTGCAAATTAAATGAAAATCTCAAGATAAATCTGTTATCATATTCTCTCCTTAGTAACTTGTTTTTTTTTCACATGATCTTATAGTGAACATCTTTAAGTATGATTCCGATTATGGCACTCTCTGTTTGGTAGGGGCGACCAGCAGTGGCAACTAGATCACGATGGACAGCTCTGTATATATAAAGATATCCAATGTAGCTGACTGCAAAGCACTGGGGAGTCATCTTTACCAGTTTTAAAAAAAATATATTTTTTTTATTTCTACAGTTGGTTACCCAATATAATCATGGAACATGAAATAGAGGATATAAATGCCCCCACAATTATAGGGCACCACTGCATGCACAGTAATTATTATTTAATGCTAGTTTACAGTAAAGCCAAGAAATAATAATTAAAAAAAAAGGAAGAAAATACTTAGACATAAACTAAAAGATAATAATCCTATAATACATAATTATAGCTATAAAGGTATTGCTATAAATTATTTCAGTTAAAGAAAAAGAATCATTTTCCACTTGCTGTCACATTATACCCCTTTCGGCGTGTGATACCTTAGTGGTTGTATCTACTTTTCGCTTATATGTCATGCCCAATGTAACCAGTAGCACAGTCGATAGCCATTCTCAGGGCACTTACACCTGATATTTCTATTAGAGGCCATGCCGGTTTCATTACAATGTTTTCCTTCACCGGTGACCATGTGGTACCTAAATCCATACAGAATCTGGAAAAACACAGGTATGTGCCCCGGTGTCTGAATCCCGATTCAAACCTACGACCATAAATGTTGCATACACATCGAATATCCACTAAGCCACCAAAGACATACTTAAATTTACATAAAAATATAATCATTTATAGGAGCTGTTATTTTGACCATATTCTTGTCTATGATGTGATAAAATTGGGATGTTTTTCTTTATGAGATATTTATTTATTATTAATATGTATGATAAAAAAAATGTAAAGTTACCTGTAAATGAAAATATAGGTATCTATCATTGTCTAATAATTCAGGATGTAAAGCATTGACCATGGCTATCGCGTCTGGAATGCGCCCATTTTGAACAGCCTCTCGGATCATGATCCTTTCGTCAAGAGAGCTGCACATGGATGGCTCCTGTAGACCAGCTTCTTGCTGGAACTTTATTGCTGCCTCTTTGAAACCCTCTAGAAGAAGAGTAGAAGTGGTACATTAGAGTGAGAGCGCTGTCCACATGTCTTAGGGTGAGTGATGTGCTGCTGCTCACCACTGCAATGACAGTACATAGTGGCGAATGAGGGTTAGGCTTTACCCCTCCCTCCTCAACTTTAGTGGTGAATAGGGGATGGCTTTATACACCACTCCTCTACAATTAAGTAGGGGTCTGACGAAGGCAAAACGTCGCCGGGGCTGAAGTAGTTGCCCTTGGCTCCGATAGA
Organism: Automeris io; assembly: GCA_036320925.1. Classification (NCBI taxonomy): domain Eukaryota; kingdom Metazoa; phylum Arthropoda; class Insecta; order Lepidoptera; family Saturniidae; genus Automeris; species Automeris io. The sequence goes on from JAUDJH010000008.1 coordinate 2,360,003, forward strand.
CGGATAGGAGGAACACCCCAGGGGCTTTTGTCAGTAGGGTTCTGACATCTTAAGGCGGCACCCTGACGTTGTATGCAGGGTTTCTCCTGAGTTACAAAAAAAAATGCTTTAGGAATCACATTACTCACTGGTGAATTAAGATATGTGGGGAAAAGTACATACCAATATAATTTGAAGCTAAAAAAACAAACAAGGATTGTTATTAAAGTTGTAGTAATAAAGACTTAAAAACTCTACGGCTTCCAGTTATCTGTTTGTGTAAACTAAGTTTAAATCTTAATCTAAAATGCACTAATCGATTCAAAAAAGAAGCCTTATTGTTTTGAAACAATGGAAAATCATAATTAAGTTTGGAACTTGTTTATGTCTACCCATCATGATATAAAATGTTTCAGCTTGGATCGAATTCGTTTCATAGATGTTTCTTAGATTGTTTATATGAAAATTAAACTTTATATGGAGTTTCTAAAAAGTTAGAACAAAATACGTAACTTTTTAAAAAAAAGATGTAAGTTAAATTAGTACATGTGAACCGATCAGGATCACCATAAGTCATTTTTAGGTTAATAAATAAAAGGTAATTGTTATTATTAAGCAGTTACCTGTTACCAAATAATTCATTATCAACATATTCATGTCTGTCCTCGAAAGTTGCAAGTCGTCTGATTTACTACGGTCATGATATTTCCTTTCTTCTTTATCGTTACCATTGCTAGTCACTTCAAAACTCATTTTCTTTAATAAAAATTAATATTTCAAGATCGTAACGGTAATAAAGAAAATAAAATCCTATTTTTGTACACACTTTCGTAAAACGATGACAAAATATTGTGAATGAATAGATTGAATGATATAGTTCGTTTGAATGATTATAGATCACAGGCACAATTTTTTCGTAAACTTTTTTGAAGATAACGAATAACCAGGCAACTCCTTGCTCTATGGATTCTCACAAGTTGCGTCCTCTCTGAGCCAACGACAAATTGCTCTTTTTATTAACTTTACGCATATAACTAAACCAATCGATTACGTTCACGAATCATTCAACACATAAATAGAATTAGCATCAATGTCCCCTTCTTTTTGTATCCCGGGGGAAAATCCTGCTTGGGACCATCGGGGACGCTATGAAGGCAGTGAACCCGGTGTGTCCGACTCCTACAAACCAGGGTGTCCCTCTGCTCCACCTGGGCCTGGGAAGCCAAATTCATCCGGACGCTCAGGGAACAAGAAGCCTTGTTGAGGCTACCTCTCTGAGAGGAGAAGGAGTAAAGCCCATCCCTCCAAAAACCTCTCCCAGGCGATGTACCGGACACCGTGCACCGCTTCCCTCTCATCCGGGCAGCAGACTCACTCAAGTCTACTGCCCGGATCAATGTCCCCTGTACAAGTTTACTTTAACATCTGACCACAGTTTGTTTATAGTAAAATAAGGAAACATTTATTTTAAAGAAATTATAATATCTATATTACTACACGATTGAATATTACTGTACAGAATAAATTTTACACTAATAATAATAATCATATTTAACAAAGTTAAGTCCGTAACAAAAAATTTAATCGATAAACTTACTTTGCATATAAAATTTCTATTGTGCTCAGTTACAAGTACCAGTCAGCAGGCAATCAGGCGGGCTGCGAGCCTGTTACCTTTTCGATATAAGGGAAGGGTTTTTGATAATAATTAAAACATAGAACTGTGTTTAGCTAATTTATTTTCAGTTCTTAAACGCCAATAACCTACTAATAATGAGCTGTAATACAATTAAAAAAATCCTATCCTATTTTTATTGAATAATGCTTGGTAACAAATTAACGTTTTTTGTATCCAATAAAAAGGTTTACTAACTAAACAATAGTTTTATAAATCAAACTCCCAATATCGCTACTTCGGCAATTCACCATGTAAAAGCCGACGCAACGATGCAGTCATATATAACTCTACATTATAGTGAAAAATAACTTAAAAAAATAAAGCTAATTAATAACTTTCTAAATAAGCCTTGTAGATGTTACTGCTACAATTTTGAACGGATTAACATGAGTACAGGAACAGAGAGGGTAGTAATTTTATATATAAATACGCACTAAACTGCTTCAATTTCATTTACATCTGATATTTAAAAGATACCAAGTCGATAATTATATATGCACTCGTCATACATTTGACGATAAAAATAATTCAAATTAAAACTATTAATTCAATAACATTATAAAAGAAAAATACAATACATATCACACCCTTCTTGGAAAAACTATGCAGATTGAGTAAAGAATCGACAGATGTTTAAATTTCTGAAAATAAAAACGCAGTCAGTAACATAGATAAGTTTAAATATTTTTTAGTAAATCACATTCATAAATAAGGTAAATTTTCTCACAAACCACTCAACTTAATGTCAAGTCGAGTTAATAAGCAACAGCTATTTTTAACTCATCTTAGAAAAAAATCTAAGAAACAAAGGAAGAAAAATCTAGATAGATCAAAGCTTTCGCATAAGTCCGCTTACCCGTATTTTAAATTCCCGAAAAGTATGCACTTTCAAGTTATGCCTTTTTCCGCTAAGGGTGCGACACGCATACCCCGTATAAAAGTAGTTATGGCTAATCAACAAATTATCACGAGGACAATCAGTTTTTAAAAGAGGCACTCTGCGTGAATTATTGTATATTCATTGGGTTAGATACTAACCACAGGGTTCATCCGTTGTTCCATTTAGAAAATATATAAAATACGAGTTTCAACTCGGCTTACCCCATCTATGTTAAGGTGCCCGTCGGATTCTGGCATACGCGACTATGCAACGGCCGTCTGGTGTTTCATTTATGCTACCAGAAGTACCTTCTTGATTATCTTAACATAATAAGCAGCCACGACACCCTTGTGTTTACATTATCCGAATGTGTTTCGTTGCACTGCGAGATTTTTACAGAGTCGCGATCGCCACAATCCGACTGATTCCTTTACTCTCATATCCGTCTCTTATTAAGTTGAGATCTATAGACGCTTCTGTGGCTTTGCTTAGGAATTGCTCAGAAAAATAGGTCCGTTATTACAATAAATAAAAACAAATAAATATATGAACTTCTGTATGGACTCAGTCATAAAGCTAAGGCCAAGTTGACTAAATTGGTGGCTTATTATATATTTTGACATTAAATTAAAGCTCTGATTTTGTGGCCTCGGCTTTTTAGCCACTTTTGACAAGTTGTGAGCTCACTCTTATAATCTCTAGACGTTTATGTACCAACATAAACCTTACATCAAAAGTTACAAAAATCATTATAATATTACTTTTTAGTCAATGTTTAATAAACTTATTTAGCATTTCAAAACCTACAGCTTCAACTTTGTTCGAAAGTTGTGGCAATACCCGATTAATTATGTTGGCCAGATATCGATATATGATCAGATGTTTATTATAAGCAATTTAACAGTCCCAATTAGATCAATTGAGCGTAACACACAGAGCGAGCTAGCGCGTATCCTGCGCAGGTCGGGCCGGGATTTCGATGGGTCTATTCCCACGTATTTATATGGAATATTACACATTGAATGCGTACGCGGGTTAGCCGTGGAGTTGGTGATGCAATGTGTAGCCTTCCATATAAAAACAAGGAATTACACCCGTCAAACTCCTGCTACGACCTGCGACCGGTCGCTGCGTGTGTTTCATTTTGTCTTAAGACTCACTTGAAAGTTTTATTGAAAGTAGTTTTTTTTGCTCGAAGCTGGCCAAAAGTGAAACCCAGTGAAACACCATAAATAACAATATCTGTAACGTATAAATAAAGGCTCAGCAGAGTAGCGTCTGTAAGTCTCAGCCTAAACGCAGCCGGAGACAACGGCGCTGCGTCTAACCATGGTACCAGCCTCCCATGGTTGGTATACATCCAACGTCAGTCTCTGAACACAGTTATCCAGCAAACTCTTATCTAAAGCGTTAAAAGCTAATTTATGTTAAGAGGCATAAGGAAGACTGCAGAATTTGTCCCGAATAATATTATGCGAATACTATGTATGCAAGATGAGGTGGGTACATTGTAATCACTCGCTAGGGTGGTGGAACGCCCCGGCCTTCCGAAAACACGAAGTTTATTACAAAAGAAACCTGTCCAAAATTTGCAAGTCTTACAAATTTCCGCGGAACCTTCGATCCACGAGTCCGACTCGCACTTAGCTTATTTTTAATATCTTGAATTAATAAAATATGACCCTGAACAATTTTATAATAGTAGAGAAGAAATATTATCATAGTCGTAGCAAAAGTAACTTATAACAAAGAATAGTTACTATAGTGGGTGTGGTGGTCGACGCGAATCGTCATAGGTTCAAACCCGGCACGGACATCTGGGTTATTCCCAATTAAATACTATGACCGGTGGTCGTGGGTGTGGTTATAGTAAGATACGAATTTGGCGTTTTACAGTTTATTTGCACTTTAAGGCACACCGAACTGCGACGTACACGAACGTACTCCCGCCTTGGGTCTCGGTAGTCGACTAACTTCTAAGCGTCCCGTGCGCGCGCGCATCCTCTTACCCCGCACGTCTCGTACCACCCTAACGGCCCTTAGGGCGGCAACTCCGTATCGGGTTACGTCTACATGCTATAATACGCATTTAGGACCCACATGCTCACCGGTGAAGGAAAAACACCGAGAGGAAAACCCGCATCACATCTAATAGAAATGCCATGGGTACCAGTGCTGTGGGAATGGCGATCAGCTGCGCCAGTAGTCACGAGAATACAGTCACTAATGTATCCCTGCTCACACTGAGAGGGATTTGGCTTAATGATATATTATTTACTAGCTACTATAGTGATATTTTTGGTGAAGATCATTATAATCAGCAGACCTCTGAGATATATCAATCTGGGTGTATTATTTTTTATTCCGTCTCTTTTGTAATATCTATGGTCTTCTATGGACACACGTCATCATGCCGGCCTGCACGAAACACCATCACGATTATTGATCTCATTGGCATATAATAAAGGGAGCATTGGCCGGAAGATAATTCCCCTGTTTAATGATACCACAATGATAATATTTCATCTTGTTTTCCTATATCATCTTAAAATATGTCTGTAATACTATGCGAGAAAGAAAAATATGTTTCAATATCGATAGCGGACAAATTCCAGCAGCGATCACATGTCTTGATTCATTAGGATACTTTATTTTCTTGTAATTAGTTTTCACATATACCAAAATATGTTTGTCTTGATATATTTGCGGTCATCATGGCCACAAAGCAGGCTTCTTCGTTGCTATTAGGACAGATCTGAAAGTAAACAAAATTCAAATTAGTAACAATCCCTACATTCTTTAATTCCACCAGCCCCATTTCATCATAAAACCACTAGACACCGTGTCAGATACCAACCGTATGTGGTGGAGGTCCATATATCCACACGAAGAAATTAATTTCTACATTAATTCTGCAAACAGCTAAGAAGTGGAATATTTGGTCCTTTAAGCGAAGCGTGAAGAGATGTTTGTGCAAGCCGGCATGATAACTGCGACTATCAATTGTTTTTCCTTATTGTTGATAATTGCTGTTGTTTCTTGGACTGTATCAAGCTTACCTTCAGGCGTGGTGTGGTCACTGAGCCGACACAAGATAAAAAGGACCTTGAGAACAGCCTAAGAATACGCAGAGCCAAGTCCAAGTTGACGAAATCGATGCCTTACGATATCTTTTGACATTTATTGAGTATATTGTAATGTTTTAATGAGGTATAAGAAAAGTTAAAGCAGTGGCGATAAATCTCAGCCTTAGAGAATGTATATACTAAATTAATAATAATACTATATCTACAGTCCATATCCCTTTCGGGGTGAGCAGAGATACATAAGTAGCTGTTTCCATGTTGAGCTTATCTGTCGTGCCCCCCCCCCCCTCTTCTTGCTGAGGTGTCGTAAAAGGCGACTAAGGTATCTCTTTAACACCGCAATTCAACCAGGTGTTCAGAGAAGGACAACTCGACCAAACCTGCATCCCGCTCCCTCCCGATCGTACTGGTTCTCCATTCCATCGGGCCTGAGGGAGCTCGGACGAGAGAGTGCTTTTCTGGCAGCGCGTCCAGTTATGCACTTAAATATCTCCTGCGCAATTGACTGTTTCCGGAAACTGGGCCTTGATTTTCTTAATCGGCGTTGAAACAGTCGCCGTGGCCGAATCCGGCTAGGAAATCATCATCATCTGTCGTGCCCAATGTGACCAGTAGGGCGGCTAATCGTCATTCTCACAGCACTAGTGCACAGGGCATACCTTTTTGAAACCATGCAGGTTTCCTCACAATGTTTTCCTTCACAGGTGAGCACGCGGAGGCCTAAATCCGTACATAATCCGAAAAAAAAAACTCAAGTTACATGTCGGGATTCGAACCTACAACGATTCGTATTGCCGCGTATGGAAACCGGTCCCATATCCATCAGGCCACCATCACTCATCTTGAATTGAACTTTGAATTGTCTAAAAAGATTGTCAATGTATTTTTTTTTAAATGGACGCATCAATGGTGTATGTTAGGAGAGCTCCGTGTGCCCAGCAGTGGGCTTTTGATTAAAGATACCACGAATATTCGGCAACTATTCGGCCACTTTTTTTGCTATTCGGTATTCGGCCGAATAGTACGTACTATTCGGCCGAATACCAAATCATGTAAAAAAGGCACGTTATATTACTCAAAATTATCTATTTATTTCCAAATTACAACACTTTAGTAATTAAAATTGATCAGTGGTAAGTTGTGGTGGATGAAAATAAGCTTTTCAGCATTTTCTGGTAGCAAACGATTAACTCTTTTCATCGTAAATGTTATCAGCCTCAGAAAATAACCTGTCACTAAGCACGCTACTTCCAGGAATATTCGGCGCTTCGGCCGACAGCGTTGCCGAATATTCGGTATTCGGCCAATTCACTATTCGTGGCATCACTACTTTTGATGACTTAAGCAGTACTCACAACTAGGTACAAGGTCCTGGTGCATATTGTGCTCGGCGTCCATACCGAATGGCATGCACGTGCTGGGCGGCGGCCGGCGTTGAACCTGAATATGGTAATGAACAAATTATCTATACTAATATTATAAAGCTGAAGAGTTTGTTTGTTTGTTTGAACGCGCTAATCTCAGGAGCTACTGGCTCGAATTGAAAAATTATTATTGAGTTGAATAGACCATTTATCGAGGAAGGCTTTAGGCTATATAACATCACGATACAATTATCAGGAGTGAAGAAATAATAGAAAATGTGAAAAAAAGGGGAAAATTATTCATCCTTGAGGGCTTCCATTGCGTGCGCTGCAAAAACGGTTCAAGATACAAAAAAATATGTAGGAAAGAATTATTCCTCTTGAAATGATCTAAAAAAATGTCCGCGACAGTATATGTCTATCTTTTAAGATTAAGTCACTAGAACCGTTTTTATGGTAAACAAATTTGGTCGAAATTAATGCATTATCTGTTAAGAGTTGTATCAACGTAATAATATTAATCTTTATCCAAATAAATGTGTTGTTGATTAAGAGTATTTAATTGTGAACAAAATTGTCTTTGACATCACTTAATTTCAATGAACATCTTAGAAGATATTACAAAACCTTATATAGCAAAACTACGTTTGTCGGATCAGCTAGTGTTAATTATAAACGAATGAACGAGAAGCGGACACTCACGGTTACCAGTCTACAAAACGTCTCACCGAGTTTCCTAATGAAATATGCACTGGCATATTTTTTGTCCCTTTTTTGCGGTGGTAGGGCGATTGCCCTGCTGTGCACTGGGCCATGATTACAGCAAATGAGTTCAAAGACCTTTATAGTGACTCGCTTTGTCGTATCGCGTTTCAGGATTATAGCTTGTGTATATCCAGTCATGTCCCTAGAGATCTTCAGTCGTAGTATATGTGGGTCGACATGACGGTGGAGACTATTAATGGTTTTTAGTCCTTTGATATTTGCTTTCGCTTTTGCACTACATCCATTTTCTACGTTTTATATAGCTTGAACAAAAACGCTTGTTATTAAACATAATAATAATATATCTTCATGCTATATCCTTTACGGGTTGATTAGAGATACATAAATGGCTATGTGTGCTTTGCGTTTATATATCGTGCCCAACGTGACCAGCAGCACAGTAGATCGGCGTTCTCAGGGCAATTACACATAACATTTCTATTAGATGCCGTGTGGATTTCTTCACGATATTTTCCTTCATCGGTGAGTGTTTGGTGTCCTAAGTCCGTACGTAATCTGGAAAAACTCAGAGGTACGTACCGGGATTCGAATTTACGGCCTTTTGCAATGATGTACGTCGAAACACAGCCACACGTTTTATATTTATCGACTAAATTGAAACTTATGATGTATAGATGTATAAAGAAACAAATATTGAACAAACCTGGTCAATGTTGAACCGGACGAACATTTCGTACTGCTCAGCCAGCTTGGTGCTCAGCGCCGCCTCGTACTCCGTGCGCAGAGCCACTTCCTGCTCGCGCAGCATCCGCTCACAGATCATGCGTACCTGCGCATAAAAAAAATTGCCACTATCAGAGGCGTGACAATCGTAAAGAGAAGCCAGTACTGGCAAAATATTTTAGTGACATCGGATAATACCGCATTTATTTAGCACTACTTGCTTAATTTTTAGCTTTTGCTGGTTCATTTGGTCATCTGCGGGAGCGGCAAGAGATAGCAGGTGAAGAGGGCGAGTGCGTGGATCGTAGAATCGGTCGTCTAACAGTGGTATTAAACAGGCGCTATCTGATTTTTTATTAAAACCATTTTTCGATGTTACTAGAGATGGGAAAAAGCCAGAAACCACTGTCGATTTGACAGTGATAAACGAAATTATCAGGGTCGGAGAGCAAGATAATACCAATTATTTATTCAGGTCATAACAGCCACTGTTTTAGATTTTCATGATTACTCATTTTCATGATAGTACAGCGTAATCAAGGTTAATTCTAATAGGTGGACTTCAAGGCTTATTAATTCGATAGAGTGCGTCACAAATCTTTTTATAACTTGTACGGATATCCTACTTAGGATCGTGGCTCCACGATGCCAGACTCTCACTCTCAAAATCCCCCAGGATGTTGTTTCGTCATTCCAGCTAGCCTGAACCGGGAATCCACATTAGTCCTTTAGAGCGGTGAGCGGGTAGCCTACAGATGGCTCATCTCAATACATTACAGATAGCCCAACTTACCTGCATCTCATATCTTTTTTCCTGAATCATTATATTGACCACTCCACTCCTAATGATAATGATAATGTCCTAGCCGGATTCGGCCACGGCGACTGTTTCAACGCCGATTAAGAAAATCAAGGCCCAGTTTTCGGAAACAGTCAATTGCGCAGGAGATATTTAAGTACATAACTGGACGCGCTGCCAGAAAAGCACTCTCTCGTCCGAGCTCCCTCAGGCCCGATGGAATGGAGAACCAGTACGATCGGGAGGGAGCGGGATGCAGGTTTGGTCGAGTTGTCCTTCTCTGAACACCTGGTTGAATTGCGGTGTTCAAGAGATACCTTAGTCGCCTTTTACGACACCTCAGCAAGAAGAGGGGGGTGCTATTCTATTCTGCCACTCCTAATATTGAACATGCAGCAGTACAAAAAACCGATAAGCCTACAAGCAGTGATTATGCTTGCTTGCATAAATATCTCTTCATGCTTCATTTAAAGGACCCAATATCATAGGATGATGGGAACACGCTTGCCAGAAGACCATTTCACAGCTCAACGACGCGGTAAAACGAGTTAGAAAACTTATTAGTCCTAGTCAAAATATGAGTTACTATAAATCTGCGTGCGTGGGTTTTTTATGGAAAAGACAGGGCGAATCAAGTTGAAACAATTTTTCAGAACACCCAGCGTACCTGTTTAAATGTGAACAAGGGTCGGTTGTGCATCTTGTTGCCCTGAGAGGAGGAGGAGTGGTGCGGCGGCGAGCAGTCACCTTCGCTGCCGCTGGAGGAGGAGCAGGCGGCTGCCGCGCCGCTCGCCACGCGTAGCTGACGCCGCCGCTGCAGCCGCTTGATCTCGTCGCATATCTCCTGAGCCATGCGCTCTGCACCACACGGACGTATTTTAAATTAGCAGACACTCAAAATTTTGTGGATTTTCAAACAAACAAACGTCTATTTCATCTTCTTTAGATAGCCGTTGCATTTTGGTAGTTGCGATTTGGCAGTTGCTAACAAGTTGTTAAGTGCCACTCTGTATGCATTTATATATAAATAAAGGAGTCTTTTCCATGTAAATGCATAGTGTTATATCGCGACAATGTAGCCGCTGCTGGGTCCCCGAGACTGCCAGAATCGGACACGTACCTTTAGCTTTTGTTAACAATTATAAAATATCCACTTCCATTTTGAGCAGATATGTACTTTAGATAATCAGATTGTTCATTTCATAGATTGCAAGCATTGCATGCCCTTATGATAAATAAGACTGGAATAGTTGCTTAAAGTTAAACAAAAAAAGAAACCATTTATATAAATATCTATTCCATATTCACATCCTATATATTATCATAGTATAATATACAAATTAATATCAGATAAAATATACGCGAAATCTGCCTACCCTGTCAAAATACCCTATGCATGTCACTGGTAAATATATCCTATAATATAATAATATATCCTCACATATCTACTTTCCGCTTATATGCAGTGTCAAACATGATTAGTAATGCAACTGATAGCAGTTCTCACAGCACTGGTACACATGACGTTTCTATTTGATGCCATCAAGTTTCCTCACAACGTTTTCCTTTACCCGTGAGCACCTTGAAAACCCAGAGGTAGCCTTTTGGTAAGTAAATATAACGTTTTTTTTTTGTTTGTGATTTAGCTATTATAGTATTCACTGTCAATATTGATTTTTATTCAAACATAGATATACACAAAGTCATTATCAATTCAGTTTTTGACTCCAATGGAGTTTCCAAGAAATATCATCTTCACATTTGGTCATATTTTAAAAACTAAATGACTCAGCTACAAATACTGCATTATAATGCATATAATTGAACAAAGGTTGTGATTTCTTTGTTACAGCTGGTTACTGTAGTTTCGCTATTGGTCTCTTGCCAGAAGCAGAACTAATGAATCAAATTAAAAAAAAAAACTTGTACTTTTATCCCCATTTACCCTATTATCAAGTAGATCTATCAGTTTTTCCACATCTTGATATGTAGACTATGCTTTGCAAACCGAATGTACATTATTTTTAATTTACAATTATAAATGCTTACAATTTGTATAATTGTGGCTATGGTAGCCTAGTGGATAACAGACCGGTTTTCATATGAGGCAACACAAATGATCATAGGTTTGAAACCTGACACATACTTCTAGATTTTACCACATTAAATACATATTTATGTAGCTCATGCTTAGTGTTGAAAAAAAAGACCATGAGGGAATTTGCATGGTACATAATAGAAATGTCATGTGTACTAGTGCTGTGGGAAGGGCGATCAACTATGCTACTGGTCACATTGGGTGCAGTATGATATATACACAGCCACTAATGTATCTCTGCTCACCCTGAAAGGGATATGTTATTATTAAATGCTTACAATCTGTCTATTTATGAATACTATTTAATAATAATAATAAATACTAGGTGTAAATATGTTTTTTAGGTTGTAGGGCGATTATTCATATAATGAGGGTGGCTCGAAATATCACCCCTCATTAGGTCGGGCCTGAAGAAAGCCAATTCTCACCAGGGCCGAGGAAGTTGGCATAGCTGTGCCCTTGGGTCCAGCATACTAGTAGGAGCAATACCCCTGGGGTTTTAGTCAGTAGGAATCTAATACATCTGTACACCATCCTAACAGTCCATGAAAGACATCTCCAGAGTTACCAAAAAAAAGTGATAATCCAAATAGGGTCATTGCCACAGCATACAAGCAAAAAAGCCCCCATAGGGAATCAACTCAGCTTGTTACATCTAGATTAGTTTGTGTGCCTCCAGTTTTCAAATACCTAGAGATTTTCAGTCCTGATATATGGGTCTTTATGACTGTCATTTGATTAATTCAATTTTTTTTCTGTTATTTTCCTGCTACACTGTACTCTCAATTAGATAAGCTGTAGTGTAGTTAATTTAATGAGACATTATAAAATATTATAGTTTAGTTTTTTTTCTACAGAACATTTCATTGTTGGTGCAGAAAGGCCTTTACAAGTACACTGAGCCTGAGAAGTGAAGAACTTAAGGTGCTCAGCCAGTAAAATATTTTAGTTAGATCATTATTACAGTCATTCCTTTAAAGTCAGCTTGACTGGACCAATGAAATATCCAAATAAAACATCTGTTAAATATTGCATTAACAGTGTGACTCCATTGTTTTTCATGGGGCCCAAATCTGTGTATACAAGTGATATGCAGAAATATATATAATGAAACTCAATTATTATGATTATATTGTGGCATTATTATCTTACATTTATCAGAAGAGTTTTGTTTATCACCACAAATGTGTTCAGTGTTTCAAGAAAAAGCATGTGATTAGTATAATGTAATATGTTATCCTATAAAACAATAAAACATTGAGTATTTTATGCAAATCATCTGACCAACATACCATTGTAGCTTAGAAATAAAGTAATATTAAAGTATTTTAAAACAAATCACAGATTTTAACCTTGACTGCTTACCCCAGAATCGATTTGGCTAATTTTGGTTTTGAATTAATTGTTGAAGTCCAGGTAAGGTTTAAAAGGTGAGTAAATATGAAAAAAATGCTAGGAATATAGTAAAAACAACAATTTAGTTTTCCCATACAAACCACTTTGTACCCAGGTGTCAAACATATGATGGCAATCAAAACAAAACAAAGGTATGCTTTCAAGTTAATTAGAGGTTGCATGTCCTTAATGAAGATTATAATTTATACGCCAAATAATCAAACAAAAAATTAGCTAAAAATGTCCCATAAGGCATTATAGTAAAAATATCATTACTTTAGATATGATTTAAGTCTTTCAATGCAACTTTATTTCTTTTAGACTGCAACAAGCCAATAACTTTTGGCAAAATGAAATCTGACAGGGCAGCTATTAACATAAAAAAAAACTTTGCATTAGAGAAATGCCATATATATAATAATAAGAAAAAACAAGGTCTGCCGGGACAGCTATTATATTTACAGCTATTATAAACATTTGTGTATATAAAAACGATTATTATTTAGTTTGATAAAATATTTAAGACATACCCAATTATTAATTTCTTGTCATATAAGTTGTAATAAAAATTATACTATCAAATCTTTTTTACTTGTGTATATATATAATGTGATTTTATAACTATTACTGTAATTAATGAAATAATATTGAATTTATATCGAAACACCTTAATAAATAAATAAGGATATTAATTTAAATAAATAATGTAAATTTTTTCTGAGCCTAATTTTCAAAGACTAACAAAGAAATCAAATAAGAAAATATATTACCTATAAGATTCTTCACGCATCACCTGTCTCGCTCAGACATGACCAAAATATTCATGATATCGTTAAATTATTAAAAATAAATACAGCTGATGAATTACTATGAAAATTATAATTTGAGTTGAAACTTTTAAAATAATGAGAATAATGAAACAGAATCTTATTCAATAAAAATAAACAAACCTGGAGTCATTTTCACAGGTGCACTAACGGATTCTCCAAATGTTGAAGGTTTTGGTTCAGACACTTTTAATCCTGGGCTTGTGCTAGAACTTGCTGCAAACGGAGAGCATCTCCGTCTTTTAGCTGGCAGCTGCGCCATGGACTCCCAGTCCAAATTTCTTTTAAGTGTTGCACACGCCATTTTCTTTTTACGCCCAACGAACGTCCTCTGTCTACTTTATATTTGAGATTTTACCTCTTGTCACTAACAGAATTTAACTTTAAAATAATATGGAATATTAAACGAAAAAGAGCACTATTATTGTACACAATTAATACTAAAATATTATAACTAAGGATTTATATTTTATTTAAAGATTCTTTTCGTTCTTCGATTCTCTCACTTCCAAATATAACAAGGCAGCGAACAATTTTCACTCCATTCAATTTATTTTGACATTTTTTTGTTTTATCAGTTGTACCAACATTCAGAAAAGAGACCATAGAGTACGAAACTGTTTTTAAAGAATGACTGTACAGACTATATAATGAGCAAGGACACCATAATATAACATGAATTCTATAGATAGCGATCATAGATTTAGACTGTGCTACAGACTATAAAATATTGTCTATTACCTCTAGTCATTGCATGAAAAAAAAATCAAATGATATGTTTTGATTTGTTAAAGTTTTTTTTTTCGTTGTGAGTCATCGTACGAATTGAGCAATAGCGATTGTTTGTGATTAGTGATTATCTGCTGATTCCATTTAATTGTAATTTCGACTACTTAAATATATTATTAGGTCTTAGTACCTGTGTTTTTTTGTGTAAAAAGTTTTATAAATCTGTCAAGCTGGGTAACGAAATGTCATCGTCCGCTATGGAAAGTATCCTTTTAAAAGTTGTATGTCTTTTAATTCGTATTCCTTACATCATTAATGATTCATGCCACTTGATACTGCTTATAATAACTAAAAAAAAAATACATAACGACACAATTAAACTATTATTACTAATACCAAATAATAGGGAAGCAGCTATTAGCTGATGAGCTTATGTCTCAGTAGGTGTGTTCAACTATCACATATTGTTGAGCAAAAATCTATTAAAAGAAGTTGTATTTATTCATTATTGTGTAGAAAGAACTTTAATTTGGTTGACATAATATTTTTTATTCTTTGCCACTTTTTACAAAACTGGTGATGATTTATATACTAATTTTATATTAACCAGTTATTGCAAACTATTAAAAATAAAATACTTAATTCAGAACCTCAGAACATTTATTTAATTTAAAATTTGCTGTAAAAGAGCTGGAGAGAAATTCAAAGAAATGTGAGAAAGAAGAAAAATTAGAAAAGGAAAAAGCTAAAAAGGCTATACAAAAAGGCAACATGGAAGGGGCTCGTATACATGCTGAAAATGCAATAAGACAAAAGAATCAGGCTCTAAACTACTTGAGGATGTCAGCAAGAGTTGATGCAGTCTCTAGTAGAGTACAAACAGCTCTAACAACAAGAAAGGTATTTCACTATATTCATATTTCACTAGGCCACCACAGCAACTCTATTCAAATTAGGGATCCATGGCTATCCATATTGAAATAAATCTATCAATATCTTGAACTAGCTGATCCGGCAAACGTTGTTTTGCTGTATAAGGTTTTGTAATATCTTCTAAGATGTTCATTGAAATTAAGTGATGTCAAAGACAATTTTGTTCACAATCAAATACTCTTAATCAACAACACATTTATTTGGATAAAGATAAATATTATTACGTTGATACAACTCTTAACAAAATGCATTAATTTTGACCAAATTTTATTGCTATAAAAACGGACAACTAACTAACTAGTAACTAAGTAGTTAACTAGTGACTTAATCTTAAAAGATAGACATATACTGTCGCGGACATTTTTTTAGATCATTTCAGGAGGAATAATTCTTTCATACATATATTTTTGGTATCTTGAACCGTTTTCGCAGCGCACGCAATGGAAGCCCTAAAGGATGAATAATTTTACCCGTTTTTTTTACATTTTCCATCATTTCTTTGATCCTAATAGTTGCATCGTGATGTTATATAGCCTAAAGCCTTCCTCGATAAATGGTCTATTCAACACAAAGATAATTTTTCAATTCGAACCAGTAGTTCCTGAAATTAGCGCGTTCAAACAAACAAACTCTTCAGCTTTATAATATTAGTATAGATGATTTAATATCCACATGGAACTTTGAATAATTTATAATAATTACTACACTAAAAACTAAATTAACCTTTTTTTTATTTTTCTTATTATCTGTTGTATTGTTTTATTTAATTTTGCTAACATATAATAAAGGAGATCTACTTACTTTGTCAGGAATTCTATTGGAGTATGCTGTAATCTCTAAGAAATGAACTATGGCAGTCAAAGTAAATTTTGGAAATACTTACAAATTCAGAATGAAATGAAAAAGTCTACTGTCCTAGGGACAGAGACCATTTTTTTTTTGGTGTCTCGGAGGAAAATCCTGCATAGGACCATCAGGGCCACTGTGAGGGCAGCAACCCCCGTATGTGTCAGACTCCTACTGACTAAAAACCCCCCAGGGCGTCCCTCTAATCGCTCCACCGAGCCTGGGAAAACCCAAATTCATCCAGACACCCGGAGAGCGAAATGCCTTGTCGAGGCTGCCTCTCTGGGAACAGGAACTGAGACCAGGCCTAACATGTCAATTAACCTTTTTATTTTTCTCTTTATTTAAAGCCAATCTAAACAATGTCTTATCTAATAGCTTTAATCATAATTTAATTTTTGATTAGGTAACAAACTCAATGGCTGGTGTAGTAAAAGCCATGGATGCAGCAATGAAATCAATGAATTTAGAGAAGATATCAACATTAATGGACAAGTTTGAAAGTCAATTTGAAGACTTGGATGTGCAGTCATCTTACATGGAGAATGCAATGTCACAAACAACTACCACAACTGTGCCGCAGGGAGATGTGGATCAATTGCTTCAACAGGTTGCAGATGAAGCTGGGTACATATTACACTTCTTTTTAAACAATAAAGTAACTACTGCTCAACTGATGGTAAATACAGTGTGGTCCAATAATAGCAACAACTACCCAAGGATGAGAATATATTCAGTAACTGTCATATACCATTCTGCCTTTCATATACCATGACAGATGATCTCTAGGTATATAAATATCTGGAGGTAGAAAGACTCATTCACTGTATTTTTTTTGGGAGGTGCTATGACTTCAATCCCCAACTGGATTAAAACTACATTATATCAGGATAAAATCTGTCTTAGTGACATATTTTAGCCTGTCACATTTTTAGGATTAGACCTGTATGTATAATTACTTGTTCTGTTGAAAATTGCCAGTAAAATGACCATATATCTGATTGTACTTGTTTATAGATCACAGTAGCCATTTTCCATGGCATGATTTGTCAGTTAAAGCAACATATTGTAAAACTCGCTCAGAAATATATTAAAATAAATGCTGAGAATTAATTCCACTTTTAGTTGACTCACTCTTTTCAACCTCACGCAATCTATATATCAAGACAAAAAAATGGTGTTGCTATATTAATAATGACTATAATGGCACTGTAATGTATTTTAATTATTTTGTGGATAAAAAAATGTGCAGCACTGCACATGATAGAAACTTCTTAAATAAAACAATATACACCATGTATCTGAGCTATTTATGTTATACATTGTTTGATGCATACATCTATACATATGGCGCTATCTTGTTCTGTCATTTGTATTTTCTATATATCTTTTTTGCTTCACGTTTGAGGCATTGGAATATATAGCTCTCTTTCATGTCTTTCTTCTCTATCATGTAACATAATGTACCTAAAAGTAACTTGTTTTCTACTGGTAGTGTTCTCTCATGCATGCATTGCTTATTATTTCTCTCTCTTATTATCTATTCCTGTTATTGCCATCTTTTTCGCTCTCAAATTTACTGCGATTGGTTTGTTAGGTACACATACTATTTGTAACTATAACTTGTAAGTTTCTAATGAAATACATATTCTTCTACGTTCAGACTTGCGTCTAATTTTCGCTATATGTTCTTACCTCAACAGTATGTATATTTTACAATTGTTGCTTATTACAGTTTGGAACTGAACATGGAGTTGCCTTCAGGAGTGCCGAGCACTTCGATAGGCACAGCCACAGTCGTGTCGCAAGAGCAGGACGAGCTCACCCAGAGGCTCGCGAGATTACGTCAAGCAGAGTAATACATTCTGTACATATACCCACTGCTTTATTTGTAAAGTTATATATAAATCTTTAGCTTCATTTTTCTTAAGACTACACTATGAAGAAGTGAAAATACATAGTACAATTTTGTTTATATATTGCGGTTTCGGCTAATATCCCTCCAAATACTATCGGCCTAGCGTAAACTGACAGGCAACAGAAACCAAAGTGTACAATGCAATATTTGGCCATGATTATTTGGTCGGAATGGGATATATGTATTGCATTATAAACCATTATTCATTACAAAGCTGAGGTCAAAAAAATTAAAATACATTTATAGTATATACATTATTTAAAAAAAAAAATTTGGCAAGTTTTGGCCAAAACTAAAAAGCTGGATATTCGATTTCGACAGAAAAACCTAATCTCACTGGCCATTAATGAAAATGTATGAGACATACCGAAATATAACTGGACGGAACAGCAGAATAAGACTTGGTTCACACATGCAATATGTTGTATGTTTTTGCAGTATTCTTCATAAATATTAATTTACTTAGTTAGTCTGCTAATTTGAAAATTCTTTTGGTTATTTTCTTTTATATTGATTTTAAACTTGTACAGTAAAAAGTAAAGATGATAGAAAAGTAGGCATTTTTCATTAATGTCTGAAACTTATTTCTATTATGTATCGCTATTATAACAAAATCTCAAGAAATAATTAATTATATTATAAACAATGCAGGTATAAGCTAATTGTATAATATGTAAGATAATTTTTAAATTAACTATAAAGTTATTATTTTTAGCCTGGGCTTTCATTTCAATAATTGTATTTTAAAAGATATTGTTATAGACCTAGCCACTTATGGATCTGTGCTCACCCTGAAAGGGATATACAGTCAAAATCTGTTATACCGACATTGAAAAGACTACTCATACTTAGCAATCAGAGGGACACTCCGGGGGTTTTTAGTCAGTAAAAGTCGACACACCGGGGTCGTTGCCCTCAGTGTCCCTGATGTTCCTATGTAGGATTTTCCCCTGGGATCCAAAAAAGAAGTCTACTCATATTTAGTCGTAACAACCGGCGATGTTTTCGAGATACGAAGTCCTATTTTTTTCTCAGACCTTGGTTCTGGGTCAATATAACCGGTAAGTTGTCCTAAACGATGTCGCCGTAGACGGTTTTGACTGTATTATTTTTTATTATTTATGTAGAGTTTGTGGTGCCTTAGTCACGTTGGGCATCATGACAAATAAGTGTTTATTTTTATTTAATTTATTTATTTATGGGCTGTCAACAGCTCCATTACACTTCACATTCACAATCTGAATCACATACATAAACTAAATGTCGGTAACGGATACCAATAACAGACAGCCAAAGCATTAACTAACAATATCAAAACAGACAACTAAAACCAAAACAAAAAAAAAAACCAAAAAGAATACAAAAAAAGTGTGTTAAGTGGATATAGCCACCAATGTATTTCTGTTCACCCCAAAAAAGATATAGCGTGACGATATATTGTTATATTATTATCGACAACATGCATAGAAGCATACTTTGCTCCTTCAGACACATGACTCATGAATGATAAAAAAAATGGCAAAAAGGTACACAAAATGAATGCAGGTACATGTAGGATCGAGATGTACCTAAACAAACAAAAAAAGGATTGATGAAGGGTTACATTAAAATCAAGATTTCTGAAGAAATTAATAAATTGAAAGGAGAAAAATATTTACAAAGAGATGTGACGTTCCATTTTTTTGTGATCACAACAGATATTTTTGTACAATGGATCGAGGGTGATGTTAAACAAATAGCTATGCTACTAACCGCGAGTCCTAGCTTCCCAGTGGGATAATAGACAACTCCAATTTCCTTTCTAATTAAACCCTTCCATACCACTTTGAATGACCATCATAATTGAGTAATTAACCAGATTTTTGACCTTATAAAGAAATATGAGGACGTACGGTTGCCACAATAAGCGTGACCTGTAGGTCAGACGTCGCTGGTTGCCCAGGAAGTTGGCCCAGCTGTACTCTTGGCCTACAGGACACACTTGGTACACGGGGAGCCGCTCTGACACTCCATAAGGATTTCCCCCGGGTTACCAAAAAAGGACCTAAGGTTGTAGTTTTATTGTTTAATGTGATAACATGCATAGGACATGAAAAAATGCAAAAAAAAAAAAACAATATGACAAAATATTTTTATTAATAGCTAACAAAAAGCATGAATCATTAACAAACAGAAAAAAAAAACATTGCAACTACAAAATAAAATGTAATCTATACTTTCTCTTATATTGTAATAGTGTATACCCGGGGCTTTGCTTAAGTGTGGTTTGTCATAAGTGAAATAGTATAGAAATTGTCTTTACACCTTGACTGAATTAAATGTCATTTATTTAGCTTTCGGTCATATTACTAAAACTACGATGGCACCTATATATTTTTCTTATACTGGCACGATAGTGAAAAGTGTGTAGTCAAACTACGGAAGCTACTATCAAGAGATTTAAATTCATTGACAGACGCACATCCACATATACTACAGCAAGAGATCCGAATTCATTTATGATAATAAAGATATTGTCTTGTGGATTTTTTAAATTAAACACAGAAAAAATATAAGATAACCTCTCGTTTAATCGATTTGCAGATACCAAAAGATCAGTTCCTATTTTATTTTAGATTTATTCTGTTATTATTATTTGACCTTTTATACGATTCATGACATTTTGTTGTCAAACCAATATCTGCCTTAAGGATATTTAGACCTGTATGCCAAGTTTACTAAATAAACTTTTGTATTAAAAAACTGTTTAAGTATTAATTTATTTTTTATTTATATTAAGATTTACAGCTCTGGATAAAAGTCCTTTTGAGTTTGTTTTTTTTTTTAATATTTAATAGTCTGATTTGACGTTAAAACCAAAGACTCAATTATAATAAAAGTTAAAAATTTGTTACATATATTATTTTAAATTAGAAGGTTATTCATTATCTCTAATGTTTATTTTTTGATAGCAGATATTAGTTTCATGACTATTATGCGAGGTTGAGATATGATCGAAACAATCATTTTTAAATTGTATTAATTTAGCCTCTGTAAAACATTACTCTTATTCCATCTTTTCTTTATACTGATTCGACAAAGTGACTACATTGCAGCTGATAGAAAGTACAATGCATTCCAAGAACGGCTAAGACTGCCGAGGGACGAAAATCTTTTGACAGCCGCCATCGCTATTTCGGCCCACATATACCACGACGGAAAGTCTCTATGTATATGAACTGTATATACGCAAACTGGTCAAGAAATATGACAAGCCGAAGCGAATTACTATAACGGTCTTTACATCTGTGTACTGTCTTCGGTTTATTAACAGTTGCATTTAAATTTCATTGCAAATTAAAGGTTGCTTAACGCAAATAACTGGATTATGATCAAAACTAAATCATATTTAAGTTGCAAATCTGTGTACTAACTGCAATACAGGGATACAGGTAACTAACGCAAAACCTCTTAAAGCTGACTTTGGTATATCAAGACTGACAACTTGTTTTTACTTTTTCTATTTCAATCTTTTTTTTCCCATAAAAAAAAAACAAATTTGCAATTCTGACCTTCTTAACACTATGAAAAGCGGCGCGATGCAACTGGAGCAGACGATTTCGTAGCATCTGCTGACTAAACATAAAACATAGAGCTAACGATTGATAGACATCCCCACTAAAACTAAAAAAATATATTTTTTAGGATGTGTTAAGTTTTGACAAAAGTCATAGAACAAAAGTTGTTAGTCTTGATGTACCAAACTCAGCCTTAAGAGGTTTTGCGTTAGTTACCAGTAACGTTTTATAACGTTTCAAAATTATCTATGACATAAGCGGGAGGCATGAGTATATTTGGTCTCTAATATTATCAGTTTAGATGTGACTTGAACTTTATTATCTCTTTCAGACAGAGTTCAACTTATATCTCTTGAGTTTGACAAAGATTATAACCTCATATTGACTTCAATATCACATGTTTATAATTAGAATACAATGGTCAATTTTTTAGGCCGTATAAGAGATTAAAATATACATGATTAAATCTAGAAGTGGTATTGATCACTCAATCTACATATATCATTGGTATGTAAATATACATTAGTTATCTTTGGATTAAAGTCACTGGATTTAGGATAATAAACAATGTCCTAGACCTAATGGGATTTTTATTGAAGATTGTCTTCATTAAAATATCTTATTTAGAAAAAGCCATTTTTTTAGAAAAATTAAGCTCATTATTTAAGGAATAAACTTGACTTTATACTTAAAAACATTCCATGTAATCATTTAATATTTATATTCTTAATTATTAGTATTCAATAAAAAATATCTAGAATTAAATTTCTAATATTTAAACAAATTAGTCAAAACGATGAGAACGAAGTTTGTTTCCTTCTAATCTAAAAAGGACACTCCGTTATTAGAACCAATACCACAGACACGTCTGTTCATATAATATTGGCACTTTTCAACCCCATTTTGCAGTCACCAGTGACCGGATAGTATTTATTTTATTACAATTAATATTTATCTATTAAACATATTGCGGTGGTTAATATAGGTACTATCAACTAAATATATCGCGATGATTAGTATACTGTCAATTAAATATATTACGATAATTAGTATACTAATACTTTTGTTGCATCAATTAGTGAACTATTTAGATTTGTGACGATTTAAATAGTATTATTTAAACATATTGCGACAATTAGTATACTATCACCTAAATATGGCATTACTTATAAGTGACTTAGCTATGTTGTAAATACTGTAAAAAAAGGAACGATTGTGTATCTTTGGTTGGCATAGAGTCTGTTAAGATTCACCGTTGTAGGGGCATTTAAGTGCTATATGATAGAAAATCCAATCCTCGAGGAAAGATGGCACAAAAACCTTGCTCCGAGTGAACGTGACCGGTGGATTCAACTTGGCGAGCTCCTGTTCGTAGAGCTCTAGTGATTCCGGGGATGTAGCACCATTACCCTAAAAAAAATTATCTTTAAGACATTACATCACATTAATTGTTGTTCAATCCATTACTATAATATTGTCGTCCGGCACGAGTTTCCCAAACTTAATTACTCTAGGACCCCTTTCAAACTTTACTGGTTTCGATGACTCCCTGCTACTACATTTTCACTATAATCTCAAAATTAATCAAAGAAATATAAATCTCCTAAAAATTTTAGCAAAAAAATCTCAAAGATATAATCTTGAAGCTTTTAAATGTATATTTAATCTCAATAGGACTATTTTCATAGAAATATAGATTTTGTGGGCCCCCCTTACAACAACTGGAACTCCAATTTTTTACACCAACATAGGCACCTGCCCTGTCTTCCGTGGATCCCTAGGGACCACTTTGGGAATCATTGCTCTAGTAAAAAAATTAAACAATAATCCTTACGTGAGTCATGAATTTGCCTTCCGGTTTCAATATTTTGAATGAAGACTGCAATATATTGATCATAAACTCCCACAGTTCGCCTGTAGCGTTCTCCGATATCGGTATATCCGTCAAGTCCCCGAAAATGTAGTCAACTTTCTTGCCCTCTTTTATGAACTTATTTATTGTTAGCATACAGTCCTCTACGATTATCTGAAAGAAGAGTTTTTACTTGAATTAATATTTTACTCGTTTGGTGTTCTGGTTGTTGCCCGGTAGCGAGGTCTGGGCATGTCAGAAGAAGCATGAAAGTAGAACTAATGCAGTGGAGATGCGATCTCTTCTTTCTATATGCGGAGTAACGCTTGCGGATCGTGTTTGGAATAAAGAGATACGCAAAATAATTGGTTTGAAAGATACTTGGGCGTTGGTAGTTTGGGAGTCGAGGCTTCTCGCGTCCGTAGGCTTTACCCTAGTTTCCCTACACGTGACTCCTGGGTGGTGCTAAACGAGCAGCAGCGAGGTGGTAGAGCGTCGGTGCCCGTCTGGATCGCAACCACAGTACATGGGTGTAAAGCCCGTCATAGTGACCAGTTTCGGCTTGCCGTATTTCGGGATCAGCTTGTGTATATCCAGTAGCTCATATACCTAGAGACCTTCAGTCGTGGTTTATGTGGGTCGACATGACGATGTAGACTATCAATGGATTTTCATCCTCTGATAGTCGCTTTCGTTTTTGGACTACACTGTACTTACCATCAGGTACTCTGTAGTCACTATGTCGAGCCAGTGTAAAAAAAATAAAAAATAGTGTCATCGATAGCATGCATAAGAGCATGCTTGTTATTGCACTTTCTGTTCTTTTGTACTCTCTTTTATATCACGTTGTGAACAAAAAAAAAACATTTTTTTCTTAATCTATAATATTAGGTCCTTACATATGAAATTGGCGTTTTGTATGGGAGGAACAAAAAGTCGAATATTTTTTAATTTAATATATTTAATTAATCAAAGTATGAACCATTATTTTCTATGCACTTTTGCCATCTCACAGGTAGTTCATTGATCCCTTTACTAAAAAAACCAGTCGGACGGGAATCAATAAAATCTTTGAAGGCGATTTGGACTGCCCCATCGGAGTTGAATTTTTTCCCTTGCAAGAAGTTATCCAAATTTCGAAAAAAATGGTAATCTGTTGGAGCAAGGTCCGGGGAGTACGGAGGATGTCTTAGACTTTCCAATTGAAGCTCTTCTAATTTAGTAGCCGTCTGTTGCGCAGTGTGTGGTCTAGCGTTGTCGTGAAGCAGCAGTGGCGTGGAGCGATTGACCAGCCTAGGTTGTTTAGCCGCTAGCTTTTCCATCATGGTTTGCAATTGCTGACAATAGACATCAGCCGTAATAGTCTGGCCAGATTTGAGAAAACTGTAATGAACAATACCGGCACTAGTCCACCAAACGCTTACAAGTAACTTTTTTGGGGTTAATATTCGCTTGGGGCAGGATTTGGCTGGCTGGCCAGGATCCAACCATAGCGCTGAGCGCTTCCGATTATCGTAAAGAACCCATTTTTCATCACAGGTAATGATTCGGTTTAAAATACCTTCATTATTGTGCCGGTTTAGTAATGTAACGCAGCAGTCGACGCGCGTTTGCCGGTTTGCTTCAGTCAATTCGTGAGGTACCCACCTTTCAAGCTTTTAAATCTTCCCAATTTGCTTTAAGTGAATTAAAACAGTTTTATCACTAACATCGCAGCCTGCAGCTAACTCGGACGTGGTTTGCGATGGATCCGCTTCCACAATAGCCTTCAACTCTTCATTATCAACTTGAGTCTCAGGCCGTCCACGGGGCTTGTTCTGCAGGTCGAAATTTCCAGAACGAAAACGTTGGAACCAAAAACGAACTGTGTTTTCTTTTGCAACACGACCGCCATACACATCATTCACCCTTCGAGTTGTTTCCGCAGCACTAGTGCCACGGCGGAACTCGTACTCGTAAATAATGCGATATTTTAAGTTTTCCATTTTGTAAAATGAGTGACGCAAACAGAAAAAAACAGAAGAAAAAAACAAATGAATGACGATCATCGAAGCACAAATACATGAGTCTATAGCTGTACAAATTTGAATTTGGAATTCCTTACCAAAGAGGAGAAATTTGTGATTAAAGTGGCCAGTACGAAAAACGCCAATTTCATATGTAAGGACCTAATATAAAAATGAATCGTTAAATGTGTATAAGCGCGAAACTCGAGAACGGCTGAACCGATTTGGCTGATTTCTTTTTTGTTGTGTTTGTTGAAGTCTGGGGAAGGTTAAAGAAAAATTAAAAATATTGTCTGATAAAGTCTAAAAACAATACTTTTCTATATTCTCATACAAAAATTCGTAATAATATTTAAAAATCAATTTGAACTTTAACACCATACCATAAAGTTTAAATGTCAGTGGACGGGTTCCGGGAAGGCAAAACAATTGAGTGACGTATAAATATTAATGTCAATATTTGTCAATTTTTATACAAATAGCATTAGGCCAGGTTCGTTCAAACAATTTTCAAAAAATAGCCGACAGGCCAATAGGTTTTGGCAGAATAAAATCTGACGGGGAAGCTATTAACATTAAAAAAACAATGTGACTTTGTTTTAGAGAAATAGGGTCTGAACAAGGTCTGCCGGGACAGCTAAGTTAATTAATAATTCTTACTTCGTAATTGGACGCCTTTCTTCTCTCTAATACATCTCCACATATACTCTTGAGGTATTTGTTGCATGCAGTCATCACGAGCTCGTCGATTTCCAGCATCCACACGAACTTTGGCTTTTCTTTCAACAGTTCATATAATAGTGCACCATCACCGCCGCCTTTAGAAAGAAGTATCTCCAAATATAGTTAATTTCTTTATTCGCGATGTTTTTTTTTTTTTTACTTGGGGAAAATCCTCACAGGACCGTCTCAGCCGCACAGGGGGGTTGCGCGACCGAGGTGTGTCGGACTTATACCGACTAAAAACCCCAAGGTGACTACTTCTGCGCATTGGCGGGGACTGTGGGTCCTGTAATCAATTCGCCACAGCCCCGTCGCGCCGCGCCCGATGGGCACAAACTCGGGGGAAGATGATACGCTTCACCGATACTGCTCGTTGTATTTAGGCAGAGCACGCCACAATGCCCTGCCAACTTCTCGAGGGCCGCTAAACCAGTTGCTCAGGGCCCCCACCCTGAGCAGCCACGACCCCAATATTCGCGATGTTTGTGGTATCTTTATATGAGGCTATCTCTCTGGTAAGGGTGGGCGTAAAGAAACCACCCCTCCAAAACCTCTCTCGTCCGGGCAGCAGACTGCCTCAAGCCTACTGCCCGGCTAGCCCTTTAGTTTAGTTCAAATATCGGTATACTGTTAAGGTACGAAACAATTTGTATTCTGATACCATATTTTATATAGCTAAATATTGTAATTTGTAAACATTAATTTGGGGTATAAAACTACCCACTGTATCAGCAGACTATGGGCACACGGGTTAAAAAATCTTATAAAACTCACCTAAAATAACAATTTCTTTGCCTTCATAGTTTTCTTTGCCTCTCTGCATTAGTGTTTCAGTATAAATAAGATCCGCTTCAGAAATATCTATAGGAACAAAGTTGCATATTAAAAAAAAAATACATTTAATTAATTAATATTAATCATATATGGGGACAAGACCATCGATATATTTTCGGATTCGATGTGGGCCTTCAAGAGGAAAATCAGTGAGCAAGTGTGTTGATCTTGGCATTGTTCTTGGTGTTTTATAGTTTGTGTGATGATTTTTAATTTTAATTTAGATTGTAGGTATTATTGT
The DNA here is from genome assembly GCA_036320925.1 of Automeris io. NCBI lineage: Eukaryota > Metazoa > Arthropoda > Insecta > Lepidoptera > Saturniidae > Automeris > Automeris io. The sequence continues at coordinate 2,387,197 of JAUDJH010000008.1, forward strand.
CTGCTATTTTTGTTTCTTCTTTTTGCTTTTATTTTTCTGTTTTAATATTGTTAGTATTTAGTTAATGCTTTTGAGCCATGCTATGGCTGTCTTTCATTAGTATCCGTTGCAGACATTTCGCTTGTGCATGTGATCCCATTGTGAATGTAAAATGTAATGGAACTGTCGATAGCCCATACATAAATAATAATAATAATATATCGTCACGCTATATCCCTTTCGGGGTGATACGTTCGACAGATACGATAGATAAAAAAAATTGTATCCCATAAATTGGACATACATAAAATATGTACTGAAAATGTATATTTACTTTGCAAATCATCTAGCACGAGCATGTTTCCGAGAGACTTTGAATGTACAATCTGGATTCTCTGAAATGGCGACGCCTCATCAAATAACACTTTATCAATGTCATACTCCATGAGTCTTTCATCTGCAAAATATTAATAATCATAAGATGTAATAAAAACCCTGTTCGATCTATGTAGGCGTATTCGGTAACAATACTAGACTCTATTCACGTTATCTATTTTAGTTAAAGAGCAATAAAATCTAAATAAAACAAAGATTAATTAATGAAGAATTGGATGGGAATACTGGAAGTGTGCATAACTCGTAAACAAAGTAAGAAAGGAAACCAAAGGATTATGCTAGTAGGTCATGACGATAGATCCCAAACATCGTATAATGCATGAAAATAATAAAAATCCCTAACTTTACATAAAACTAAATTTTTAATGTTAAAAAATAATAAAATTATCTGATATAATTTGGCAATGTTATCGTGATACCAAAATGCCAGTTTCGAATCAGACAGGATAGTTATTACACTCTGTAGATAATAATATAGATGTATATATATATATATATATATATATATACCAGGATGTAGGTACTTATCAGTTCGCAGTTCAGTTGTTTCCCTTCCTGCTTGTTAAGTAATAATAATAAATGTTTAGAAAGATAATCCCTAATTATTACCATCAACTTGGTGTTTAAAAAGCGATTGTAATTTTTGTAGTAATTAATATCCTATAATATTGGATCTTTTAAACAAATCCATGGAATACTGTTCGCATCTCTTGGACCGGTCTGCCCAGTACTTAATCGACGCACTGGATACGTTGTAGCAGAGGTCTTCAGACGTTACTAAGTATTTTGAACAGCTCCAATTGGGAAGAGATATTGTCTCATTAACGGTTTTCTACCGTCTGTATCACGGAGAGTGTTTTGAAGAATTAAGTAGCCTTGTTCCACCTTCACCCCCCCATAGTATAACCACGCGTGCGGGCATACGGAGTCACAACTATACGGTAATTTACATCTCGGCTAGGACTAAGAAGTTGTCTAGCTCTTACTTTTGCGAGTCATTAGGCTGTGGAATGGTCTTCCGGCGAGCGTTTTGCCACAGTCCTGTGATATGGAGTGCTTTAACCATAGCGTGAAGAGATATTTGTGCAAGCCGGCACGATCTCTGCGACTACCGGTGGATTTTTCTTTACTGTTGATAGCCGTTGTCGTTTTTTTGGACTGTACCATGCTTACCATCAGGTGTGTTAAAGCATTTGTAAATGGGACATGGACCAGAACAGCGATTGAGAAAGATTCTAGGAAGTCGTAGGAGTTTGCTAAATAGTAAACTGACATATTTCCTTGTCTGATTGTCTATTTAATGTCAGACCAAAGGCTGCAGCTTCAGCTATCATTGGGCAAAAAATAAAACTAATTGATCATATTATAATTGTTAAATTCCTTTTAATAAGTATCCACTTATTGGTCACTATCCAGTTGAAGCCAATTAATTGGCTATTGCTTGCTGCTTGTGCCTAAGTTGAAAGCTAAAAGTATTAAAATCTTAAAAAACTGTTCAATAAAGGCTAGAAATTAATAATATGATGGTTTCTAAAACTTTTATAAGTAAGGCTGATGTATATACAATGTCTACAGATTATTAAAATTAACTTATCAAAAAGTTATTATAGCTTAAGCTGGTGCTGGAGCTTCAGTCCAACTCAACTGATTTTATATTTTTATTGTACTTACCTGATGTTGGATAATATCTGCCGAACAAGCATCTCTTCAGTGGTGCATACACTTGGGATTTCAGGAATGTAATATATTTCTTCAGTTTATTTTCCATTACTCTAGCAACCTGGTGAAAAAAATACTTATAAACACTTTACATCATGAGGTTGCAAAATGTGTTAGTTTTGTAGAAAATATAGCATTGTTAAAGAAAATTATAATAAAAAAATAGATTCAATAACTTTGTGTGTTGCAGAAATGCCACATTACTAGTACTAAATAATTAAAGTTAGAAAATGATTATTGAAATATATCCTTTTTTTACCTTTTACTCTCCAATTTCGATAGTCAAATATTAGTATTTCACCAAGAATTAATTTTTCATAAAATAATTCAAAGAGCTAAAAACAGAGGTGTGCTTATTTACTCGTTTCACACTTCAATGAAACATGATAATGAGTCTCATCATGTAGTGAGCTGAATTGTTATGAAATCGTTCATCTAAGCTCTGTTGCTATCTATTGTATTTGTTTAATTATTGCTTCTATTTGATTGGTATGTTGCAGAAATACAACACAACATCATAAAGGGTTAAAAAAGGTAAAGTAGAATAATAGGGGATTTTGTAAGCTAAACGAAACAAAGCCTATTTCTTTGGAGACAGTCTGTGTGACATGTTAACAAGTAACATTTAGATCCCAACTAGTCTTGTTTATATAAAATCAAAGACTTTCCAAAAATTTAACCATTTTTAAGCCTATACTAATATTATAATTATAAAGACATAATGTTTGTTTTTATGTAGGAGAAAATCTTCAAGACTATTCATATGTTTTCAAAAAATTCTTCTTAAATATTTAAAATGTAATGTTTAAATATTTAGATGGGCAAAATGTGAATACATTTTGATATAAAGATACATTTAACACATTCAGATTAATGATAACACTTAGAAAATGTAATTGTAATCATAAATCATTAGTTTGATTACATTTTGCCCATCTATGCTTAGAATGGATCTTCAGGGTGAACATACGCAATGGCGTTCATTCCATATATGCACAAAAGCAATGCATACCTAAAAATCTTGGATAAATGACTAAAACTTAAATATAAAAAGAAAACATTGATATCATTATATAATTATTATTGATTATTATTTTTATATTCAATTTTCAGGCCAACTATCGATCTGATAAGACAAGTATAACTTTGCTAATACAAATAGATTACATGATGGACAGCACTGCTTACGGAAAGCAGAATAAATTTTACATGGCGCGCCATGCAAATAAGAGTTTTAGCTGTGGCTAGAAATTTCGGATTGAAATCAGCGCTTTTTGTAAGCCAAGTACTTTATTAACACATTCCCTGCCGCGTGGGGCATTCGCCAGAAACAAAATAATACATGCAGCGCATACGCATACGCCCCATGCTGCCTGAACGGACAGTCTTCAAAAAATGGTCTGGCGGCAGGGAACGTGTTAATATTGTTTATTACACTTAATTGCTATTTGTAATTATAAAAACTTCTAGAGGAAAGTATTTCATTTTGCATTTACATCCTATTTGCCATACATTATGTACTTGCATGCCTCAATGACATGAATTCTGTACTTGAGCCTCTAACATAATAATTTATTAAAATATATTTATGTATCCTAATGGGTGAATTTACTTAAATATGTCATATTAATTAGAAACAAAATATTTTATTTTTTATATGATTTTTTTTTTTAAATATTTATTTCTCTGAATTACTTATTATGATTACTATGCATTACATGTACATTACGTAAGTAACAATTGGTATTTAATTTGTTACAAAGGTTTTTTTTTTGTTTGCTCACACAGATTATTAAAAGTGTAGAGAACATAAAAAAAAAATGAAAATAATGTTTTAGTGGGTTAGGAACTGAAAATTTGCATACCTGGAGCATATTTGTTACACTCACATCTGGGTATATGTTATATATTCTCATACTAAAGTGAAACGAAAGGTTTTTACAGTTGGGAAACTGGAGTACCAAAATTGTATATCCTTTTTTTGTAACCCAGGGAAAAATCCACATAAGACCATCAAGGCCAATGTGAACATGATGACCCTGGTTTATCAGTCTCCTACTATAAAAACCTCCAGAGTATTCACCTAAGCACTGTTAGCTGGCTGAGCTTGGGGAAATGTATTCCTCCATTAACTTGGTGAGTAAATAAGCATTTCAGACTCCATCTCTGGGAGAGTTGAGTAATGAGTCCATCCCTTAGGACTTCTCTATCAGGCAAATCTGAGGAAGCATAAGCACCACCCTCGCCTCATTGGGGCAGCAGCCTCCCTCAATTTTACTGACCGGAAAATTGTATATACTAGATCGACATCAACATAAGCCAACATCAGCTCATTGCAAAATTAAAGTATTGAAGTACACTACAAATTGTTTGCAAATATTGAATAAGAACACCAAATAACTTGATTCAGTAACATCTTTATATTAGATATCTTATATATGTATTATTAACATTTTAAATGAATCTCAAGCCAGTTGTTATGCTTTTTTACAATTGTGCTTCACATGAATGATTACCTGCTTTATGATAAATAAGTTAGTTTCATAAAAGTATAAAATACAATCTATGTGTGTTTATTATGACAAGTAAATTACATAATCTCAGTTTATGATAACACAAACTTTACTGTTTCTATGCCTTATCACTATCGACGTAAAAGCATAATAGCACTAAAATCTTAGTTTTCTTACCTTGAGATCAATAGCTGGTTCCGCGTTTTCTTCCATGAAATACTCGATATTTACGGTGATAAAGCCACGGTCAAACATCCTCACGGACACCGTCAAACCATTTTTCCCAGTCAACAATTTCAAAGAGCCCCCATCCAATTTGATATCAGTGACCAGAATTAAATTTGGTATGAAATCTTTTAAGATAGATTCAAAATCAGTAAAAATAGTTTTCTGTCCATTTTCATCTCCTAATCGGGCAGGATCAATAGAGAAATCTAATAGAAACGACTGTACAGACATTTTAAATTCGTATGATTTGTTATTTTGGAATTACCTTGAACAACACCGGTATATTTCAGGTTGTTCTGAAAAGTGAAAAGTAGGGATGTAAATTTGATGACAATTAGTCGAAAAATTGATTTAACTTGTCAAACATTAAAATATATAAATAATTTTCAATCGATTTAGTAAATCGATACTGCACTCTAGAAAACCGACCTTCAATTTTTTAGTTCGATAAAATTATACACAGTTACTTGAATGTACACATGAAAATAAATACTTCAACTTATTTAAAATCATTATCTTCTTCTTTGGAATGATTGTAAAAGCATCGGTAATTAGTGAATTCTTATTGCATATAAATTTGATTCATATTTGTATTGCATATAAAAATTCGAAATAATTGGGTTTTGGGAAATTGGAGTTAAAGATCTCAATTTTTTGTTAACCATTTGTATTAATTTAATTCCCATTCGTATTATATCGTTTGTTTAGAGAAGAATCTCATCACTAGTGAAAACTTTGCATTTGGTCTAGATATCAAGTAATAAGCAGCATTGTCAATTCCTGTTCAATGATACCCAAAAAATACTTTTAAAAGAATTGTAGATTTGCAGAACATAAGTACTTGTTAACAGCCTGCCCGTCGCCAATAGTGAAATAAATAAAATATTAAAAAATATATCATAGGATAAATTGTAATATTGTGCAGATTGCATATAATAATATAAAAAGTCTATTCAATGATCAATCTTTAAGGTGTATTGTTTTATACATAAAATGTAAATAAATCTAATATAGAATATGTACTTTTTATTATTTTTGAAAAAAGGGAAGCGTGTGTGTTTGTGTGTATTAGCATTAAAAATTAAGTATATAATCGTGTTTATTTTCTATTTTTATTATCACGAGAGCTTATAATGCTTCTCTAAGCCAATACAATTAATTTCAATTTGACTGATAACCGTGGTCATTGACTTCAGCTACTACTACAAAAATTCGGACTCTCAGTTTGAGGTAGCTAACACCAGACATCGAAGTATCGATAGGTAGCATAGATAACTACCATATATATACCGTATATATAATAGTAGGTAGGTAGAATTAGATAGTTCTTATATTTTACTACAAGTATTATCTTAATAAATTTGACATTTTAAAATAATATTTCGAAATAATCATAAACAATCATAAATGATGATTAGAATTGCAACACTGAATCCGTCTGTCGTTCTTTTCCTAAAAAAAATTGCATCGTGAGATTCTTGTGATATGGCTGGGAATACTGCAGAAGAAGTAGAAGTGGGTAGATTTATGTAATATTGCAATACAATATATCCCTACCTATATTGAATGTCTATATCATTGTTATTCTTTTACTTTGCAAGGGTTCTGCTGATGTGGCTGAAATAACTTTCACCATTACTTTTGTTTTCTTTTTATCGTGTTTTTCGTTATTCAAATACTTTCATACATCAGTTGAGTTAAATTAGTGAATCAGGGACGATAAATATTATATAAATTAAAAGTTTACATCGAGTTGTAGAGGTTAGGATTTTTGCAAAATGGCTTGTGCATTAAAGGGATCGGCGACTACAGACACGAAAGGCAGCACTAACACGGAGGTGCCGCCCGAGTTCCTGATAAAGCATCCCTTGCAGAACACTTGGAGTTTATGGTTCTACGATAACGATAAAAACAAAACATGGGAGGAGAATCTTATAGAGTTAACCACTTTTGATACAGTCGAGGATTTCTGGAGGTAAATATTCCGTGTAGATTTCGTTAGTGATCTTGATATTCAATTTAAATAATTTTAAAATAAGAACGTATATTTTACAATGTTTATTGTCTGTTTATACTTGTAAAAACGAAAAATAAAGCCAAAAAATGTTTACATTTATCCTTTGACCTCCTTTTGTGGTTATGTTTTGTTATTTTGGTACTGTTTAAGTGTTTTCTAGTATTTGAGGATATATTTTAACTTGTAATTACGGTGATAAATAGTAATTTGTTTTGAAAATTAATGAGTCAACAGAGAAATTAATTGGTATGATATCATCATTTTGTTTTAATCCTAAGAAAATACTTACTTGAGTACAAAGCCATGTCAGCCATAGATCACAGTTGTAATATTCATATTAATTGAAAACTATTGAGTTATGACCTTGTTTGAAAATCATACTCATTCAAAAATATATGAATACATTTATAGTTTTAAGTTGGAGCATGCATACTTATTAAAATTATGACAATCCTCTCAAAATTTATTCAAGATTTTTCTGGGTTAACATCCAGGTTAGAAATTGGTTAAAATTAGAGAAAGACTGCTCTTAAAAAGAGCAGAAGTTTTAACTAAGATAAGCAGGGCATTATCTGTTTACCATAATTTTCAAGTTTTAAAATAAGCTTGTGCTGTATTTTTTACTTTTCCATTTACATAGCATTGGTATGGATACCATCGTCCATGGTCTAGGCCTTTTGGCTCTGTTCAGTGATGAAATAAAAAAAAACATTTATATATGAATCCACAACCAAACAAATAGACGGTATGGCTCGTTTCTTTGACTGCCTTATGGCGAACATAGTAAACAACGAGCCAAACCTATTGGGGGACCCTTTGCTATGATTTTATAATAAAGTTGTTCATTGAATGTTAAACTTTTTTGGATTATTTTCAGATTATACCATCATATCAAACTGCCGTCAGAGTTACGTCAAGGACATGACTATGCAGTGTTCAAACATGGCATCAGGCCCATGTGGGAAGATGATGCTAACAAGATGGGGGGCAGATGGCTCATCAGCTTAGAAAAGAGACAGCGTAATTCTGATTTAGACCGTTTCTGGCTGGATGTGGTAAGTTCCTCGCTCTGAATTATTCTTAGGAGTACATTAAACATGAAAACATACATATTCTAATGTTTAATTTGTATTTCTATAGTTCACTATATTTGGTGGCCTACAATTTAGAAGTTAAGATTAAGCCAGAGGTTCTCAATATTTTTCTGTAATATCACATCTACAGGCAGTCACTACCATTTTTGGATTTCACTGGATTGTTAGTCAGGTTCAGTGTCGTCAAAGTATGTAAAAAGATAGACTTGGAGCTCATTAAGATTTCTTTTGTAATAATAAAAATAGTTCTTAATATGTATTTTTCTTTTAACTACAGGTTCTACTCATGATTGGTGAAAATTTCGAAAATTCTGATGAAATTTGTGGCGCTGTCGTCAATGTTAGACCAAAGCTAGATAAAATCGGTAAGTATTTACAATAACATGTCATAATATTGCAAATTATATCCTTGAATCAGTTGCTTTTCTTGAAATAGTTGATTCCACTTGATTATTCATTTCACTGGTTCTCCAGTACCTCCAAAGATGTTGAAAGTTTGTTGTTAAGATATCTTTTTTCAATTCATTACTTCGGATAGATAAATAATATGTTATGGTTTAATGGACGCAGACCAGTAGGAGCAGCACTAACATTAATATTGCTCAACAGCTAGCAAAACTACTGGTTTGCATAGATGTGTATGCAGCTAATAGTTTGCTCATCTGTCGTGCTAATGATAGCCTAGTCTACCCGATGATTCTGGCGAGGCAGCAAAGCATTGTGAAAGACCTAGTGTACTAAGGGGGGCTAGTTATCGGTACCCAAACAGTGTCTTGACATTCTCTAGTTATGTAGGTTCCCTATCCTATTATATCAAGAGGAATTTGGACACACCCTGCGTTGACTGTTTCCGATTATATCTATCATTGAGCTCACCTTTGACGAATGGAGTAGCTACCTGCGCCTTTATGTGATTTGTAAATGTCTCCAAGGTCGAAATCGGCCAGGATTGCAGCATCTTTTCAATGAAGTGGCATATACTGTTATGATTCGCTTCTGGCAACCCATGGTGCTATCAAAATACTCTTTATAAATATATTTATGGTGCTGTTAAGAATATAACTTTTGCCAAAGCTACTTTCAATCATCTACAACTGCTAAGAAGTGAGGTTGTTTCAATTAGCACAATTTTAGACATCATTGAAGCTGCATAAACAATTTGACGCTTGACATTAGTGGTAAATTTGTTAAGCTTGATGACATTATAAACCTCCATGACCAATTCTATTTTCAATGTTAGTTACAAAATGCGTAGAACTGTGAAGACACCTTTTTTGGTAACCAGGGGGGAAATCGTGAATAGGACCATCAGGGTTGCTGTGAGGGAAGCATATTTCGTTATCAGTGCAATTGAATTTCTTTTTGTAGAGAGTTTCTGTAGTGAAATATTCTCAGATAGAAATTTACCTAATTTCACTTGAAATAATTGAAAACCAAAAAAAAAACCCAACATACACAAATATGCCAATGGTCCCTGAAGAAATTAGGTTAAATCTCTCTTTGTAACAGGACAAAAACGTTTCTTCCATTCCCAGTATGCATTTTTGTTTCCAGGTATCTGGACAGCAGACGCATCAAAGCAGCATGCCAACATTGAAATCGGCAGGAAAATAAAGGACCAGCTCGGTATCCAGGGGAGAATCGGCTTCCAGGGGCATAGGGACACAATGGTCAAGCACAGTTCTGCTACCAAGAATCTATACACTGTTTAGACAGCACTATATTTTTACTAGACACGTTATAATGTTATGATAACTTTATGGGGCTGATCAGAAATGTGTATTTTTTTTTTAAACTCATGCGGCCTATTATAAACAGAAGATTATCTTTACTACTATATTAAAATGTTCTTTAAATTTATTGTTTCAAAATACATCAGTATTTTTTAAAAAATCTACTAATTTAAGAGATGTACTACCTTTTGTAATAAGTGATAGTGACCATTATTTAATTTAGTTTATTAATTTCGGTTTATAATAAGATCAGTTATTGTTTAATAGAGTATTATAATATAGATAGGCCATCTATCAATGAATTTTTGTCCTTTGATAGTCGCTTTCGTTTTTGGACTACACTGTACTTACCATTAGGTGCATTGTAGTCACTTTGTTGAGCCAGTGTAAATAATAAATAGCCAAGTTTATATGTATGAGTATGAACTGGTGTAAATTGAATTCTTATAATTATAGTTTATCTTTTGTTTACGCAATTAATTATCGTTTATTATGACAACATTAATGAAATGTAATAAAAGTTTATTAAAGTGGCCAGTAGGCCCAAAAATGGATACGATAAAAAAAATGGGAGAGCATAATCCACCAAGTAAAATTCGGAAAGAAATTCCGGACAATTCTTTTTTAAAAAATAAGGGGATTAACTATAAGGTTATAGTGGTTTGTAATAATGAAATTGCGGTTTAGTAACTTTCGTTTTTGGACTACATTGTACTTATCATCAAGTGTACTGTAGTCACTTTACTGAGTCCGAGTAAAAAAAACTGGCGTTAAAACTACCACAAAATCACTTTAACAAATTTAATGGCAGTTCTCAAACAACGTGACTTATAAAACCATTTTTCACCCTTGAGGTACGTTGCAGTTTTGCGACAAGAGTTGTGCTCGTCCCGTGTGTGGAATGCTTAGCTATATAACGATTGACGTGCAACATTGTTTAGCAACGTTATGCATAGTCCCGAACATGCAGGACGTTGCCAGATGAGTAATGCAACGTTGCCAGATGAGTGACGCAACGTTGCCAGACGGGTGATGCGGAGTTGCCAGATGAGTGACGCAACGCTGTCAGACGGGTGATGCGAAGTTGCCAGATGAGTGACGCAACGTTTCCAGATGAGTAACGAGACGTTGCCAAATCAGTTTGGCAGCGTTGTATCTTAGGTGACAACATTGCTATATATCTATATAACAATTATCATATTGTCTCTACATTGTTATTACGTGAATACACCAGTTTTAGGAAACCAGTAAACATATTTAGTTGGTTAACTTGATTATACACGTGTCCAATGTAATTTTTTAAATAGGATGTGACCGTTCTTATGGGAGGTTTCCTTCAACGTGTTTATAAAAAAAATGAAATTATTCATTTCTGATATACAGCCCTATAATTTATCGTGTTTTATAATACTAGAGTAATTACATTATTATTTAACTGAAGAAGTAGGTATTTTTAAGTTGACTTAGTTTTTGCATCAATATTTATCATTCATTTAGCATAGAGGTCGTGTTGCGATGCACTCAGAAATTTGAAATTGAAGTCTGATTTTTGTACTAAAACCGAGCTCGTGTTGTCTATGGTCACGTAGATTTTAAGTTCCGCGATTTACTCACGTATTGAATGAGTTACAATATTTTGTATGTTCAGACGCGATTGTAAATCAACAAAGCAGGACAGCTATATTGCGGACTTTCTCACTCTTTCCGAGTTCCAACAACCATGGGCTTGGAAAGTGGGAGAGAAATTGCAATATCGTTGTCCTGCTTTGTTGTACAATCGAGTCTATATTAATAAAATATTTTATTTGTAGTATTCATACTTGAATGGAGATTGAAAATAATTTTATACAGCACCAGTCTAACATTCTATTTAGTCCAGCTGTGGACTATATTAATATGTAACTTTTTTTTGAAAGTTTATGATCACTAGCTTCTGTAACATGTAATGCCTATGTATCTCATGTTGAATAGTGTGAACATATTGGTATTTTATAAAATAAAATTAAAATCTATTTTTGTTTTTTATTTGCACCTGCAATACCCAATACAGTGATACAGTGTAGTGTGTGTTCAGTGTGTGTGAATACAGTGATTGCTCTGGCTCTATCGTCTACGTCGTTACCTATAGTGGCTAAGTAAATAATTCTTTCACTTATAAATTATTGTGTTTATCACATTAGTAAATGATTATTATTATTGTTTATTTAATATCAGACAGGCAATTGAAACTGACAAGTGTCTGCATTGTGCTATTCCTCAATTTTTAATTATTTCTTTTTGTAATTGAGACAATACATGTCTGGGCCATTTTTAAATTGGTTCACATTTTGTTATAAGGGTCAGCAACCTTTTGAGTCGGAAGAGTCAAAGATTACAAAATTTCAAAGTTTTTAAAGAGCTACAAAATATATTCTTATCAACAATATAAGTGTACTTGCATAAATAAAGATTTTTGATTAAAAAAAAAATTATTTATTTATAGCTTTAGAACGATTTATAAGGTTTTTTTTAAAATAATAATTGCGTATGTTACTAAAGGGCCGCAGCTTCACATCCAAAGAGCCGCATGTGGCTCGTGAGCCGCCCATTGTATGCTCTGACCCTGTTGCTTACAAAGTGCCATTTATTTATGTTATCATTCATATTTATTACATTTTAATAGTAAATATTATTATTAATTGCTCGAGTAATCTTCATAAAACACAAAAATTACACTTACACACAATTATTGACGGCCTAACAGCGCAGTTTTTAATCCTATTTACACTTTTAAGATTCTGGGTTCGAGCTCTGATAGCAACAAGCTTCTCTGTGATGGGCAGATTAGTTTTTTTTTTATGTTTATAGGTATATCTTTACCCATAGTATAATCGCAAACTTAATTTCGATAGTCCCAAACTGACTGAAGCTGATTATCCGTATGTGCAATTATCCGTAATTATATTATTATTATTACTTAATCGTCTTCAGTAAAGGTTATAATAAGTCCTGCAAGTGAAAAATAATCAAGCATGTTGGAGCAGGCTCAAACGGAGGCACATACACAGAGAAGGAATACAAATCGATACAGGATAACAACAAACCACATTTCCAAAAAAAAAAAAACGATGAGACTATAAAGTACAGTTTTTTTTTCGTCGTATCAAATTATTATTATCTTGGAAGGGCCTTTATAACTTCACTGGCAGAGATGGGCGGGTACGTCCAGGCCAGCGAGAATTGTGGATTGGGTGGCAACGCAAGGGCACCTCTGAGAGATCTTACCTCGACTTGGGTTGCCAACCAGGGAAATAACTATATTGATGTACTAGGGTTTCAGAAATGAATACCTTAAGAAACGCCGATAGAAACTCAAGGTTACGTCGGGGTGGGACTACGTCTCGGCATCTAAATGTACCGGTCAGTCGACTGGAGTACTTTTCTTCGGAGCTGCCGTTAACCTATGAAACTAGTGCGTGTCTTACTGTGATGTAGAGTTACCGCTGCTAAGAACGGGGTGTATGCATGGTATTGCATTAATAAGTATGTATAATTAATATAGTGACTCGCTTTGGGCTGTTGTGTAATGTGTTTCGAGGTCAAGCCATTTATGCCCAACTTATTTCTTCAAGGTCTGCATCACATCGCATCGAAGAGAGAAGCTAGTTTTCTTCATAGTTAAATATTTTCTAATTTTGGCAGATTGGAAAGTACTATTCTTTAGGTTGAACTTACTTTCTTCCGTTTATTCTCTGGCACATAAATTTCAAAAGCATTTCAAAATTTAAAAAGTTATTCTGAAAATGTGTGAAATTTGTTTTTGAACGTTTTCGGAAAAAATAGGAATTCGTATAGGTTAGATCAGTCGCCAGGTCCAAGTAAATATTGAAGTAGTTGAATTTTAAAATGTTTAAAGAAATAATTAACAATATTATGTAAAATTTATAGACCGTTTTAATTAATTTTTGTATAAAGTAAATCATTCTTAACAGCAGCAATAAAATTTTAAAAAGCTAAACATTTTGAAGACGGACTTTTTACAAGATTGTGCATGTTGAGGAGTTCGTTTGATTCCTTATCTCAGTTTGTACTGTCTCTTCTACTCTGTGTACTGATTCTTCTGCGTTGTCTATGCCTTTGTGGACGCTTTCTGTAAGAAAATTATATTTATAAACTAATTAAGTATAGCAGGCTGCAGGGAATTGACCTCTGTGACGAATTTGTGCAGTAGCAAAGACAATTTGTAATTTTGGTACAAATAGTCTTCTATATTTGATGTGCGCGAATTTACTCTACTTTATCGATACTCTTTCCTCTTCGTAGCCAATCTCGTTTATCTCAAATCTATACCACAGAATATCATACATCATAACTATTTTATGGGACTCAATATGAACTAGACGTAATTAAAGGATATTAAAAAAGGTCCCCAATCTTTATGTGATTTTTATGAGGCTGTTATAATGAGGGAAATGGTCGTACAGAAGCTTTAAAAGTAGGGTACAGCGTCAATTTTCTAGTTTTGTTATACATCTGTATAACAAAATATCTATAAACATTTTAGATTTTTCACATACGAAATATCAAAAATTAATAAAAATATCTTCGATAAAAAAACCGAGAAGAGTCGGAAAGAAACTAGTATTCACTCTTTCAAAAGATTGTGATATCATAGGACAGATTAGTGATACTATTCCTTTTATCTCAATGATAAGGATGCGTTGCTACAAGTGTTTGAATTTCTCACCAGATAGTTAATTCAATTTAATTCGTATCTAAGAAAAAATCCTTTGAAAAGAGTAACTACTTCAGTTTCTCTTCTCTCTGTAGGCTCTTCTCGGTAGATCTTTCTTCATGATTCGATGGTATACTATATTCATTTTATAGATGGTTTCAAAATGCTAGTAATACGCTTATTTAAATAAAATTATCCTATGTCTGAGTTTATTTAAAATTAAATGCTATAATCGCCAGTTGATTATGTAATGTGTTACGTATAACAATAACTATGAAATATATCGTTAATATATTATTGAAGATTCATACCTACGACGTTTTCTTCAATAACTTTTCCTCTTCCCATACACGAGTTTTCCTTTTCTCTTAGCGACTGAAACATGCGAGCGATCCGACCTTTCTCCTGTACTTTATTCACTACAACATCGTTTTCTTCGTGGTTCTCTGTTTCAACATGTGAGTCTATATGGTCCTCGCTTCTAACAAAAGGTATCACAGCTTGTGTTTTAGCTGTTTTGTCTATTTGTGGGCTTGATTTATCGGAGCCGCAAGGAATGGTTTCATTCTCCGACTGTCCAGCCTCGCTTTTTACATCACTATGCTTACTCAAGACAGGACTATTATGAGATATGTCTGGTACCTGCAGGAGTTCTGGTATAATTGGTGTTTTTGGTGGTGGGGTCTTTATTATGTCAACAATTTTATCTGGTATAGATGCAATTGATTTCATTTCATCATGAATTCCGGGTTCTATTACTGCACATTTTTTTACAAATTCTTCAATAATTTCCACTTCTTCTGTGACCGTATCATTGACGATTTTCATATTATCTTCTACGTGTTCTTCGACCACGTTTTGGACGTTATGGATATTATCCTCTATATTTTTTTGGACCGCATCTTCTACGGCATGAATATTGTCTTCTACTTTTTCTTCTACTTTGTTGACGACTTCGCCCATATTTTCCATGACATTCGTAATCTCAGTTTTAACGATGTGGGAAGACTGATCGATTTCATTGTTTAAGTCGGTTACGTAATGCGTGCCGCTGTTTTCGATCTCAAGGTCGTTTATGTTTACTATATGTGAACCACTGACATTAGCCTCTAATGAGTCTATCGATCCGCACTCTTCATTTACATTTCCATTGACGTTATCCACATTATGTCGTTCATCGATGTTGGAATTCGTTACATCTTCGATCGTGTGCTGGTTTTCTGTTTTAATCATAGCTGGAACTTTCTGCAGTGGAGGTAATTCAGGTAAGGAAATTAGCCTTGTTGCCTCGTCTACAATGTTGAAATCGTTGTTTGTAAAGTCAGCATTTGATCCTTTAGTAGCAGTGAGCAGTGTGTGGCAGCCACCGCAAGCCACATTGTCTACAATATACCCATTCATAGCTGTGACCCGTTTAGGGGTGTATTGATTAGAGCCATCTTCATTGGAATTATCGATATCGTCGGTTTCTTCGAAACACAGCTTATTATGCCTCGATTCGCCGCAGGTATAGAGTAGTCCATTGTCTGTAATGTACAAAAATATACGGGCGTTAGCATCGCGTGGAAATGAGTAATTGTATATCGTAGACACCGTGTTTACATGTTGACGTGTCAATTGATATCGCAAGATAATTACCATTTTATGAAACTTTAATGTCCCTAACTACAGTTATAGGTTTCAGGTGTGAACTTTTTTAAAATTATATATAAACAAACACACACAAAACAAACGACCCATACAATAGTAACAAACAAATAACAATAGCGTTCATTCCATAGATGCATGAAAGCATTGCTTGCCCTGACGATAAATAAGTCTGGAATAAATTGCTTAAAGTTAAACAAAAAAAGAACCTTTTATATTCATTTTTATTCTATATTCACACCATCTTTCTTTCCTATGAATGCAATATGATATTTATTATCATAATATAATATTCAAATTAATAACGCGAATTCTGCCTACCCTGTCCAAATATCTTATGTACGTCACTGTCAAATCACAAACAGCACACACAACAAACACAAATAATTACAAACAGGCTCACAAACCCCTTTACATACTATCGCTTATAATGAAGTCAAACACCGAGTACCGCCATAATATTTACCTTGAAAAAGAAGATAAAAGAGAATTGGACATACATTAGCAGATCCCTGATGAGACAGAACAAAGTAAACTATGGCGGGATATACATCCGTGTATTGAAGCCGCGATTATCTATCTTCTTCTCTATAATATAAAAATGAATCGCAAAATGTCTTGATAAGCGCGCAACTCGAGAACGGCTGAACCGATTTGGCTGATTTCTTTTTTGTTGTGTTTGTTGAAGTCTGGGGAAGGTTATTACGGAGAGAAAAATTAAAAAAATTGTCTGAAAAAGTCTAAAAACACCACTTTTCTATATTCTCATATAAAAAATTCGTAATAAGTCATTTTGAACTTTAACACCATACCATAAAGTTCAAGTGTTAATGGACGGGTTCCGGGAAGGCAAAACAATTGAGTGACGTATAAATATTAACGTCAATATTTGTCAATTTTTATACATATAACATTAAGGTCAGGTTCCTTCAAACAATTTTCAAAAAAATCTGACGGAGAAGCTATTAACATTGTGAAAAAAACAATGTGACTTTGTTTTAGAGAAATAGGGCAGAACAAGGTCTGCCGGGACAGCTAGTATTGAATATAGACAAACTTCCACCTCGACAAAAAAAAGCAAGACAGCAGCAGCGAATATAAAATTACTGATGAAGTTGTCAGATCAAGTATACATTATCATAGCTTACCAGTAACAAAAGCAGTGTGCATTGCCCCACATGCAACCAATTTCAATTGAAACCCATCGAACATTTTGTCCATGTCAATTTCTTTCGGCTCCGTTACGTGTTCTATATCATGAGTTAATCCGAGTTGTCCTTTTTCATTTGATCCGAAGGTCAAGATCTTGGATTCGTCCATTGACAGCAGGAAGGTGTGCGAAGCGCCACAACAAGCGCTTTTGATGGGAAGATTTATGGGTAATACTTGGGGCACGTAGACTATTGTTGCTGTAGTCGGTAGGCCTAGCTTCTGGTTTTCGTTGTCACCAGTCACGAAAACTCCTCCTTGGGCTGTTAAAATGATATTTTTTAGTATTCTGCCCCAAATTAGGACTTAAAATGTAGGACTGCCGATAGATCGTAGTTCGTCTTCTATTTTCTTGATAAAATTATACATTGCCAATATGTTACGGGTAGGTATAATGTTTTATAGTTCAAATGATTTATAAAGCAGAAATAAATTTGTTATGTGAAGAAATTTTTTTTCGAAACTCATTATAAATTGATAATCCATAAGCTAGTAAAGAATTTGGACTCGTGTATATTATCTTTGCAAAATGTATCTTAAGTGCAAAGCAGTTAGTGGAGAGTGTTCTCAGGAACTACATTCTTTGATTCCACCAGCCCCATTCCATCACAAAAGCACAAGACATCGTGTCGGATATCATCCGTATGTGGTGAATGTTCCTTATATCCGCACAAGAAGATTTGCTTCAACATTCATCATGCGAACTGCTAAGGAGTGGAATATGCTTCCAGCGGCCATATTTTCGCGATCTTATGACCTGGGAGTCTTTAAAAGAAGAGTGAATAGGCATTTGTTAGGCAGACGCGGTTCATCATCGGACTCACCTTCATCTTCCACCAGGTGTGATTGAGGTCAAGCGTTCGCCTATAAGTAATAATAAAAAAGAAGAAAGTTAAAGAACTCCTACAATCTCAAAGAAAGTGTAATTTATTGATGGTAGTTTTCGTCATACTGATTTATGCCAAGGTATATTACCTCTGGCTATATAAATATTAGATGTACGCGGGATTATCCCGAAGCGTAATAGACTAAAACGGGTCAGTATGTCAGGCTTATTACTATTTACTCCTTCCCTTCGCAAAGAGGTAGCCTCAAAAAGGCTTCTTGTTCCCTGGGCGTCTGGATAAATTTGGTTTCCCAGGCCAGGGTGGAGCAATCAGAGGAACACCCCGGGGGTTTTTAGTCAGTAGGAGTCTGACACACCTGGGTCGCTGCCCTCACAGCGTCCCCGGTCCTATGCAGGATTTTCACCAGAGATACAAAAAAAGGCTTATTGCTATTAAGTATTTAGTACAGGGATTACGATCCAGACTGCAGACATCCTACCACATCACTTGTTATTTACCATTCTTCTGTGTTCATGATGCGCCAAAACTATAAGATGCAAGTCAATTCCAGCGAGCTGATCGTAAAGATTCACACATAGATACTTAATAAAAAAGGTAATGTACCTGTAATGAAGACGGTGTGATAGTAGCCGCACTCGACGAAGGCGATTTTTTCCATGAACTTGAGTTCAGTGAATTTGACCGCAGAGCGAGTGTCCTCCCCGAGGCCCAGCTGACCCTCGGAGTTAGAGCCGCACATGAACACACGGCCATCCTCTATATCAAGATTTTTTTTTAGAAGCGGACTAACTACTGATTGCCGGGAAAGGCATTTACAGTTCAACCGGGCTTAGGGGGCGAGCACAGAAGGTGCTCAGCCAGCGAGTTTATGGGTTGGGTGGCAATGCAAGGGCACCCCTGTGGGTACGAACCTCGACTTGGACCGCCAGCCAAATAGTACTAACCCTACGGGTGATCTACTAGCGTTTCGGAAGTGACTACCTTGAGAAGAAACGCCGAAAGAAACTCAAGGCTGCGTCGGAGTGGAGACTGCGTCGGAGTGGTCAAGATTTATTTATTTATTTAATTTTTATAAGGTTGCCAGTGGCCCGGTACAATAATTCATTTACACAACATATATACACAGTTACAATCTATAATGTACAGTTCCTATTAAGGCATCTACAACATACAGAGTGGCCTATTTATTTATACTATATTATATTATATTTATTTGTTATATTGTATTTGTTGGTTTGTTTGACTTTGCTTGATTTTAATGATCAGATAGATATCTTCACAAGGAAAATTTTAAACCTAAAAGTGTAACCAAAGCTATTTAGGTTCCGACTGACATAGTTTATTCCATGTTATATTGCAGTTTGGGATGATTAGAAGATAGTCTGGTTTAAATAATCGCTGAATTCAAAGGGTTTTGTCGGGGATCATTATTTGTAATGATACAGTTAATTTTTGACATTCCTGTACGGTTTTGTAGAAGAGAAATGTTTATTGAATTAACCCATTCAAATCTTCTCAGTCTTGCGGTTTCCAAATCGTCTACATACTTATTCACTTGATGGTTCAAAGTACATACCAGTAAGAATAGCAGTGTGATTGCTTCCAGCTGAAACTTGTTTAATAGGCGTCGATTGCTCAATATCCACATACTGAGGCACAGTGTGGTGCTCCATGTCGCCAGTGCCGAGCTGCCCCTCATCGTTACAACCCACTGTGTAGATTGCATTTGTATCTGTTGAAAGAGAAGCTATGGTTAGTAGTCCCTCTGTAATAACAATAATGTACAGTGACTTCTGTCAGAGTCAGAGAGTGTTTATAATACATCACTACTTTAACCTGTCCCGTGAATCACACTTCAGCTCGCCCCTCGTTCTATCAATGTCCCTGGACTTCACCAGGAGTGTACGTTTTAAGGTTTGACTAGATTTGTCTTTCTCGTGTCTAGGGCATTCCGGCTTACAACTTGCTTGGATATACGGAATGTGTGGCTAATCTAAGTAAATTTTCGGCGTTTGATCTCCACTATATAGAGCTAGAAATTTTAAGAAAAAAAAAACATTTTTTTAACAAATTATCTAAAAATAGGATATTATCTGTAAATAGTCACCGTGTTCATGCCAGATAAAAAGTCTATTCACACTTTTTAAGAACTCAATATCATAAGAAAAAGGGAAAAACTTGGCTAAAAGAGCATTCTAGGAACTGATGATATGACAGATGGAGTTTAAACTAGAAAATAAACTGACGCAATTAAATTATGGTTTTATTGACTTCCTAACCCTATGTTTCCTAATAAAAGTGCGAAAATCATGTTTTCAGTGGAAGGTTAACTATCTTATGTTACTGTAATGAACAATATAACCTGTAACAAACACTGTATGCGCTCGTCCGCAGGCCACAAACATCGCTCGCTGAGGCTTTAGCCATTTGACACAGCTGGGCCGAGTTACTACGTCCTTATGTCCAAGACCGAGCTGACCCCACGAATTGGCTCCGAATACAAATACTCTCCCATTCTCTAAAAAATCATATATTAACCATTAAAATAAATTAGATAGCATTCTGTTGATTGTTTGCTAAAGCTATGAATTTTATATTTTATAAGATTTTTCTTCTTTTTATATACAAAAAGCAAATATTATTTATAAAGTCTAAAAGTAGACGGTACCTATATTGTATAGAACTTTGCTGAGAATTGAATTTAGATACTCGCTGTAGTTTCCGTATATTTTAATTTGTAGTGCAAATTATTTAAAACTATATTAACTTAAGGTCGTTTATTAATTAATGAATTATTAAAACTATATATCTTTACATGCCGGTATTGTTTGTACTAATACAATATTTTATATATGTAGTTGTATAGGTCTTTTAGGTCTGAGTCACTGTAAAATATCACCACGCATCAGTAAGCAGCTGTTAGAGTTTCATAAACTTTGTTTAATACATCAAATGTAGGTAGTATTTGTGAAATATTGAAACTTACGACATATAACAGCGCTGTGTTCGTCCCCACACGAAATGGCCACGATGGGATCGCTTTTAATGAAGAAATGACTCGGCTCATTATCGGCAAAATGTGACTTTCCGAATGTGAACACCGCTCCAGTATCTGTTACCACAAAATATTTTTTTAAAAACAGGTCGACGTTTCATGTTAATTTTTCCTCCTCGGAAGTATCCGGGTTTCCAGGCTCGGCGAAGGCGAGGAGAGGCAGTGTTGGCTGGTGGTTTTAGTCGGGGCAGGTCCGACACACCGGGGGGAGTGGCCCTCACCATTTCCCCTGACGGTCCCTAGGGATTTCCACCGGGTTAACAAAAAAAAATGTTAATTTTTCCTGGTAGAACGACTATGAGGTCCAAAGAGATGAGTCGGATGGCGGAGTGTGCTCGTGAATTAACTACTTGAAATCGTTGCTTGAAGAGACTTAAGTTATAAACTGGCGGAAAAAAGACGCTGGGAGCTGCTTAACATAACACAGTAGAATGAAGAGGATTACAATAGGTGGTTTAAAATGGTAGGGCGTTGCGTTAACTGGGTCGTGACCAGTGGCGTGCATAAGATATTTGGTCAGGGTTGGCACATTCACATAATGAATTTGAATATTATATAATGATAATAAATATTATATTACTTTCATATGAAAAATAGATGGCATGAAAATAGAATAGATATGAATATAAAGGTTTCCTTTTTTTGTTTAAATTAAAGAAATTTATTCCAGACTTATTTACCGTAAGGGCATGCAATTCTTTCGGACATTTATGGAATGAACGTTACTGGTCGTGACCACAGTAAATAAGAGTAAAGACCGCTATAATGATTTGGTTTAGCTTGTCGCGTTTTGGGATCAGTTTGTGTACATCCAGTAACTCATATACCTGGAGACCTTCAGCCGCTGTATATGTGGGCCGATATGACGACGGAGATTGTCAATTGCTCTTCCACTTTTGATAGTCGCCCTCGTTTTAGGTCTACCCTGTACTTACCATCAGGTGTACTGTAGTCACATGTCGAGATAGCCTACTTGGCCATTATTAGTTCCGATGGTAGGAATTTAAAAAAATATAAACAACACGTTGGTGGCACGCTTGATGTATTGTGTCTTGATTTAGTGGTACACTAAGGGCGGCTTGCACTAACGAATTAATCTAGTTTAAGCTTGTATAAAACGCTTATTAATTGAATTGGTTTCATTCCATCCTAATAATGATTTTAGTTTAAGTGTGGTTACAACTAGATTTTGATTTAGTGCAAGACAGTAAGTACAGATCAGCGCTAAATAGCATTTTATATAACTCTAAACTAGATTTAATTTTTAGTGCAAGCCGCCCTAAGAGGGACTGACACCAGCAAATTAAATCTAGTTTAAAATTATATAAGACGTTATTTAGCGTTAAACTCTATTTATTGGCATATACGGAAATATTGTAAATTTTTATCAACTGTTAAATTTAAATCAACATTGAGATCATGTTAAGAGAATCAAACTGCTTCAGTTAAATAGCGTTTTATACAAGCATAAACTAGATTTAATTTGTTTGCGCAACCCACCCATCAATATATGTATATTCTACGTGTATGTTAGTATATTAATTATTTCGATATTTGCAAATGGATTATTTTAAACTTTAAACAATGTTTCCTATTCTTTTGTTTGAAACAGCATGCGATATTAGGTTATTTTACCTCAAGGGCAATAGTTAAAAATGTCCTTTACAAAGTGTTAATAAGTAAAATTTAATAATATTTTATGCCTGTATAATTTACGTACAAAGTTGTATAATCGCAAATAATAGAAACGTGAAAACGTCGTAAAGATCTAAGGTAAATTATAATGTAAAACCTTAGAAGCTTTTATAGTTGGTAAAACAAAAATAGTCGTAAAAGTCCGTACAATTTCCGCCCTTCGACCTTGAGTGTTTCGGAATTGTTTGACCCTTGGAAGATTAATATCGCTTTCTGAAAATTCATTTCTTTTTTATTTAAATGTTGCTGATTTTGTTAACGATGACGAATTGTTTTATTACTCGATTCAAATGCTTTTTATGGCGCCGCAGCACGATTTTAGCGCTTTTTAGTTTAGATTATTAGTTTTGAGGTGGTAGGGAGATTGCCGAACAGGGTCGTATCAGAACAATAGTAAAGACCGTCATAGTGACTCGCTTCGGGCTGTCGCGTTGTGGGATCAGCTTGTGTATATACTGGTGTTCATATACCTAGAGACCTTCCGTTGTGGTATATATGGACGGACATAGTTATGGCGACTGTCGACAGATTTTCATACTTTGGTAGTCATTGCCGTTTTTAGACGTCATTGTACTTTTTATCAGATGGAATGTACTTACTTTGTCGATCCAGTATATAAAAATATTGCTTTTGTAAGGACGTCCATTACACACGTCGACTACACTACACGTGATACTAAGGTAGTAATATGATAGGTTAGTCTATAAAACTATACTACTATATCTAAGGAACAAGAAATACAAATTAAATTGTATCGAATTCGATTGCCAACCAAATGCGTTCATCTGAAAAGCTTTTTGAAAATAGGTAACAAACTATAACGATTGATTTAAAGCTGTAGTTTCCCAAAGGTGGGACGAACCAGTATAGAACGATTTCATGGCTTTAAAAAGCTTCAACATCTTGCATAAAATGTATACTCTAGACAAGAATTTCCTTTTTTCAATTGTAAGTATAATATGAGCGTTACAGTAATCAAAGCCCGAGCCCCGAGTGACTTGCATAGGTGATTGCCAATGACTGATAGTGTTTATTTACAACAAGTTTCTTAATATACTAAGCTAGTTTTTATCTGTATGTAGGTTAAGGATGTTGTGTTGTTATTTAATTTGAATTTGTAATGTAGGCGAATAGGTTTAAATTTATATTGCAAAATCTTTGCTAAGTAAATGGCTCACTCAGCCCTTTTCAGCGGACGGATGAAAGAATGAAGTATGAAAGGTAGTAGAATGTGAGTGGTGCGAAATTTGATTTGAATATTATACTCGTGCTCTGTGACGTGCATAAGGTATTTGAATAGGGTAGGCAGATTCACATAATTAATGTGAATATAAGATATTAATAATAAATATTATATTGCTTTCATAGGGAAGATAGATGGCGTGAAGATAGAATAGATATAAATATAAAGAGTTCCTTTTTTTGTTTAAATTAAAGCAATTCATTCCAGACTTATTTATCATAAGGGCATGCAATGCTTTCTTGCATCTATGGAATGAACGCTACTGCTCGTGCTGGTTCACAAATAAAGCGAAAAGACAAAATTTCGTAGAAAAACTACAAAAATATATTGTTTATTTTTTCCTGACAGTACCTTTCTACTTTCGTAGTAGCCTTGATTTCAAAGGCTAAATTTTACTATAATAGAATGAAGGCATCCATATTCTATGTGGAAACGTAGATGACACAAAAAGCAATTCCAATTTAGTAAATTGTTCTACTCGTATATTGACACTACGAAGTGATTGGGCATAACTGGATATATAACGTCAAGTACATAAGTTAACAAGCTCACAATTACGACATATGAAAGTATTAAAAATTATATATTATGAAATTAGTTTATACAACGTTACTGGTAACTAACGCAAAACCTCTTAAAGGTAAATTAGGTACATCAAGACTAACAACTTTTGTTCTATGACTTTTGCCAAAACTTAACACATCCTAAGATACATATTTTTTTAGTTTTAGTGGGGATTTCTATCAATCGTTAGCTCTATGTTTAAAGTTCAGTCAGCTGATGCTAGGAAATCGTCTGCCCCAGTTGCATCACGCCGCCTTTCAGAGTATTAAGAAGATCAGAACTGCAAATTTGATTTTTTTTTGTATGGGGAAAAAAATATTAAATTATAAAAAGTCGTAAAACAAAAATTGTTGGTCTTGATATACCAAAGTCACCCTTAAGAGGTTTTGCGTTAGTTACCTGTAACCTTGTATATTATAAAGGGTTTGTTCAAAGAATTTTGTGCAAATTGTGTGCTTGAAAGATTTGGTGCAGAAAATGTTCCTACAAAAATATTATCTTATTAAAAATATCATTAAAAAAATATAATATCTTACACCATGAATAATTATTATCATTCATATTATTACAGCTTATTAATTTATATGCATTATTCCTAGACTAGAATAATAGGTATAATTTGAGACACTATCATTTTGACAACGTCACTTGGATTACTCTGCAGGCTTTATATATAAGCAAAAATTATTAAATAATATATCTTTTTTTTATTACATACAGGCTTGCGCTTGACCTCAATCTCACCTGCTGGAAAGTGATGATAAGGCCAACAATGGAGCGCGCTCACCCAGCAAATACCGATTCACTCGACGTTTGAAGATCACATATGATATCGTTTAATATCGTCACATTATATCTATTTCGGGGTGAGCAGAGATACATAATTGTGCTTATATGCCGTCCCCAACGTGACCAGTAGCTTAGCTGGTTACCGTTATCAGGGCACTTACCCAAGACGTTTCTGTCATAAATAATAGCGAGAAAATAATTTTGTAATCATTAATCTATACTAATGTTATAAAGCTGAAGAGTTTGTTTGTTTGTTTGTTTGAACGCGCTAATCTCTAGAACTACTGGTTCGAATTGAAAAATTATTTTTGTGTTGAATAGAATATTTATCGAGGAAGGCTTTAGGCTATATAACATCACGATGCAACTATTAGGAGCGAAGAAATAATGGAAAATGTGAAAAAAACGGGGAAAATTATTCATCCTTGCTTTCCATTGCGTGCGCTGCGAAAACGGTTAAAGATACCAAAAATATATGTATGACAGAGTTATTCCTCTTAAAATGATCTAAAAAAATGTCCCGGGCAGTATATATCTATCTTTTAAGATTAACTTACTAGAACCGTTTTTAAGGTAATCAAATTTGGTCGAAATTAATGCATTATTTGTTAAGAGTTGTATCAACGTAATAATATTAATCTTTATCCAAATAAATATGTTCTTGATTAAAAGTATTTAATTGTGAACAAAATTGTCTTTGACATCACTTAATTTCAATGAACATCTTAGAAGGTATTACAATAACTTATATAGCAAAACAACGTTTTACGGATCAGCTAGTCTGATTATATTTTGATCATCTATGACAATAATGATAATGATTAAGAATTAAGTTAAATTTTAATTTCCCTGTAACATTTTATATCCCTTAACAATATTGTATATTAAAAATAAATAGAAATGTTTCAGATTCCGTATAAACTTACAGATACCTAAATGTAGGTACTATTATCTCATGAATTATGAAAATACTGCCTTTAAAAAATATGCATATTGAAGCCAGAATTGTCTGGTTCATTGTCCGTAAACTCAACATCCGTTACTTCAACCACAATATAGAACAGTTAAATCAGTAATCGAATGTCGAGCACCAGTGGTAGAATTATTATTTAAGGTAAGTTAACCTGGTATATCGTCAGTCATGATGCGAAGTCAGTTGATTGTGTAGCTAGTGTGAACGGTGAGGGTGGACGGTAACCATCGCCACGGATCGACCGGGCGGCCGCGGGGCGAAGACTGACCACTAACTGCCCGCTCCGAACCACCCCTGGTTTAACTACCACTGTTGTTTGTACCTGTACACGGACCTAATTATACTGGAAGGCGGAAATAATATTTATTAACGCGCAGAAGTTTAGTCGATGACGGATTTCACTTTTCGATGGTGAAACTTTGTAGTTGGTGATGAACCCGCAAATTTATATGATCTAAAAGTATTTGTCGGATTCCAGGGCTGAGTGAGATGTATTTATAATAAATATACCGCCACGCTATATACCTTTTGGAGTGAGCAGAGATACATTAATAAACAATAAGATAATTGGATAAAATATTTAATTTGAAATACTATCATTTTGGAGACACACTGGAGGCCTCATAAATGCAAAAATGAGAAATAAGAATATATCGTGTCGCTATATCCCTATCAGGGCAAACAGAGATACATCACACTGTGCGTATATATCGTGCCCAACGTGACTAGTAGCGCAGCTGTTCGCACCCTTAGGGCACTTACACATGACATTTTTATTAGATGCCATGTGGGTTTTTTTTCGATTTTTTTCTTCACCGGTGACTTTCGTCACACACACACGCATCAGGCACCACTACACACCACACAAACACACACACACACGCACCACCACATGCTCCATCACACACACATCACACGCACCAGACGCATCATTACAGAATAGGGTATTTGCTTTTGTTGTTTTCTATTTTGATTAACCTATTGTAATTTATTGTACTGTTGTATGGCATATTGTGTGCCAAATAAATTATTTTTCTCTCTATCTTGCTTTCTATCAACTGTTTAGTCGCATGTGAGAGCAAATTGAAAAGAAATTGATTCGCTTTATTAATGTATTAGTATTAGTAATGTATATACTAAATAATAATAAATAAACTAAATAAATAAATAAATATATTAATTTTTTCCTTAAAACTATATCTTCTAGTCTCTTGGAAGTATATCTTTGCTTATTTATAGTCGATTATACCTGTGGTGGTGTGTGCTGACCAGTGTGAAGAAGCTACCTCGCCCCGAGCCTGGCCTATGACCCTGCTCATACAAAGGGCAGTTCAAAATTTTCAATAGCTCTATTTGGTTTGGACGAACAGTCAATGAACTAGTTAGTATGTTGTGATATCAGTCATGAGATTACCCGTAAATTTTTTCACGCTCTACAGGAGTTAAATCTTATTTTAATTAGGTGTGCTTGTTAGAAAAACGAATATAATTACCCACTAGTTAATAATAAAATTGAAAAATTGACGGAGAATAAATTTCATTTACGCTAAAATAAAATAATTAAAAATAACCACGTGACACTACGTTAGCAAATACTTCAATTAATATTTTAAAGATATTAAACTCCGTGGAGTTCAAAGTTTGTGGTTAAGTGTAAACGAATATGTTACATTGAATCAATAGTTTCAAAAGTACAAGTGTGTACTTTGATATTTTTATTTATTTTTTTATATTTTCAAGGAAATATGTTGTACAATATGTGAACAATGAAAAATATACAAAAATCAGCAAAGTTACTACAGAAATCAAGGTAGGAGACACAAAGCAATAAGAGAAAATTAACTAAGTAATAAAGAAAAAATTAAATTTAATTTAAACTGTTTAAATTAATTTTATTACCTTCATTTAGATTATACTTTGTAAGATTTATTGTAAGGTTTATAATATTATTTTTAACTACGTCTGAATCGTTGAAAAAATAATTTTGTTTTGACAAATATTAGGTACATAGTGCTTTTTTTAAAGGTTACCATTTATGTTAGGAGTGTTAGTTTAAATGTGTTTTAGAAAATTAAAGGAAAGATGAACTAGAAAAGATGAAGAAGAAAAGGTGGTGAACTATGTAATAAAAATCGTCACGCTATATCCCTTTTGGGGTGAGTAGAGTTACATTAATAGCTGTATCCACTTTGCGATTTCATGTCAAGCGAAACATGACCAGTAGCGCTGTTGGTCGCCGTTCCCAGGGCATTTAGCCACGATAATCCTATTAAATGCCATGCGAGCTTCATTATGGTATTTTGCTTCACGGGTGAACATGTGGGCTGGAAAAACACAGAAGTACATTAGAGATTCGAACTCACGATCATTCGAATTTCCGATCATGAATACCGGTTCGTTATCCACTAATCCGCCAAAGTAACCATGATAATGCACAAATGGATGAATTTTCACAAGCGATTTAGTACTCACCTATAACATAATATTGACAATGAATTGCGTTGCATGTAACCTTGATTAACGATCGATTGATGGTTGCATATCTTAAAAGAACTATAAAAAAGTCTTCAAAAGTGTCAAATTAGTTTTACGCAATTTCGTATGTTTCTTTGTATAAAATATACTAAATTTTGATTAATAAAAGTTAGTGAAAATCTTTTTTAACGGTTGATCAGAGGGTGTCGGGGCACGGTGTCCGGCGCGCCGCCGGAGAGAGAGGTTTTGGAGGGGTGGATTTACTCCCACCCCTCCCCCAGAGAGGTAGTCTCAACAAGGCCTTTTGTTCCCTGGGCGTTTGGACGAATTTGGTTTTCCAGGCCCGGGTGGAGCAATCAGAGGGACACCCCGGGGGTTTTTAGTCAGTAGGAGTCTGACACACCGGGGTCTCTGCCCTCACAGCGTCCCTGATGGTGCTAAGCAGGATTTACGCCAGGGATACAAAAAAAAAACGGTTACCAATTAGAATTTATTAGAATGATGATATCCTAAATTGAATTAGTCACTTGAACTTTTTGCCGAGACGTTGGGATGTGGAATGGTCTTCCGGCGAGCATGTTCCCACCATCCTATGATATTGAGTCCTTTAAACGAAGCGTGAAGAGATATTTCTGCAGGCCGGCATGATCGCTGCGGCTATCGATGGCTTTTTTTTGCTTTAGTAGTAGTCGTTGTCGTTTATGGACTGCGTCATGCTTACCATCAGGCGTGGTGTGATGGAAATATATAACTGAATCAGAGTAATAAGATAAAAAAAAGTAATGGCTACAAAACAAAAAGAAAAAGCAATGTTTAATGAATAGGGTTGAAAAAGTCTTATCAAAAGCTTAAGTGTATGGTAGCAAACCATACTAATTTATCATTCCTCTTATCTCAGCAAACCCACCTTGATATTTCAAGTTCATTACCATAAAATAAAGGTAGATGTAGATTCACTTGACGTACGAATTAGGGATGTTCGTTACTTGTCGATATTTTAACGATAAAGACAAGATATTACAAACATTTTGACTAATACATAATATTATTTGAAACAAAAGAGTAACAACATTAAAACATATTTTGAGGTTTAGTTTGGGTCGTTTTAGCTCTTGCACTAACTCTAAGATGCACCGAATTACAAGTCACCTTTCATAAATTAATACATACGAGCAAATACCGTGATCATACACATAGCTTGAATCAAGTATGATTTTTTTGCTGTTCTTATCAGAAAGAATAAAGCCGTATGTACTCTCAACCAGTAACGTGTATCCCATTCAAGCATGAAAAACATTTCTTGTTATATATAGACATTTAATAAACATATGTAGAATGGATGTTATTGTGTGAAATATATTATTATTATGTCCCGGACGAGCCCCCAAAATTTGTAGAAAGAGTTTAGTTTTTCAAATCATTTATTCAGCACAATTAAAATTACAGGTACAGTGTTAAATATAAATATTTCACCACGACCGTCACAAAAACCCATTCTCTCTGCCATTCAAGTCTGTCTCTCTCTCCTATACTCTCAATCCCTTTCACACTCTTACACTATTCCTTATAATTTTATATTATTTGCATCATATGTTCCGTTCTACTCACATTCCTTCCTACACAATGGATTTAAAATTTAGTTCAATTTGGATTCAGAAACTCTAAATCTAGTAATCACCAGATTCGTCTATATATCTATCAAGAAGTCTATATATTTGTTAAATGTTCAAGTATTACAAGGTAAAGCTTTTGTTTTTATGGGATGCACGCTACTGCTTTTGAAATAGCTCCCTCTTAGCAAGACTTACTTGATGGGTAGAGCGACGACTTGAAAATAGTGAGCGGGAATAATTGGATGATATGTGCCGGAGATTTGGCTTAATGGCGCGTATTGGCAGAATCTGTGGGTATATTATTATGGGCTAATAATTTTAATGTTGGTAATTGAGAACTAAACTTAAAGTTTTCTTTTTATCGATGTCGATATATTAACTACATTGATCATCTCTAGTCGTGTTAACTACTATTTTACCTTACAGCCCCTATATAATGTTAAGCAGTGTTGCGTGGTACATTTAAATGCCAACGAACTGGAGATTCATGGCAATCTTAAGTGTTAACTTTGAAGAGATTCGAAGTTAATAGTTTTAGTCCAGACTTTTTTTGGGTAAATTATATTAAAAGATATTTAGACAAAAGAAATCATAAATATATTTTTAGGAAGATTTCGACACTTTCTGTACGGTACACTACTTGATACCAGAAACAAACCAAGGTGGTTGAGATGGCAGAGCAATTGCCTGAATTGAGTCGTGACCACAATAGACAAGTATAAAGGCCGTCATAGTGACTCGCTTCGACCTGTCGTGTGTCGGGGTCAGTTTGTCTATATCCAGTTGTTCATGTACCCAAAGACTTTCCATCATGGTATATGTTGGCCTGCATAGCGACAGCGGCTGTCAACATATTGTTACGAGCGCGGGGTATTAAAATGCCGGTTGTGACGGACAATCAATTTATTAACAGAGGAGAGTACACAAAATCAAAACGCAGCCACAGAAAGGTCTTGAAACGCAGCGGTCGAACGATCGCGATGTTAAATCGTCGATGAGTCCAGAAGCACGTCGAAGAATGCTCTCGAAAATCCATCGTCAAAAGTCCAGTCGCAGAAAGTTCTCGAAGTCCAGTATCAAAAATCCAGTCAAAATAATCGCACGTAGAATCACTATACAGTCGCAGTATGATCGCAAAAGTCCTTGAAGATCGCTTCGTAATATCGCACTGTGTCGCTGTCCAAATTAGAACTGTCTCGTGATCTTTTTTTTTTTTTTTTTTTGAAGCGGACTAACTACTGATTGCCGGGAAAGGCATTTTCAGCTCAACCGGGCTTAGTAACTGTCTCGTGATCGCATCGAGCGCGTATTTATATCGAAACAGCCGTTTTCCAGCATTTTCGAGTAATAACTAGAATCTTATAGACATTTTTGAACCTTATGTTTTTAGTTGTAAATTCCAGAATGGGTTCATCGACCTTTCGCGAACCGGAATTCCACGAACAGCGGCCGTCTCACCGATATACGCGTCACGAACTCGGGCGGCAAAAGATGAAACGATGCGCCCCCCCTCCGATGTTTTCGATGGTAAATAATTTTCTCCGATCCGCTTGCAAGTTATTTCATTCGAAGGAGTACGTCAAGACTATCTATGCGTTTTAAGATTATAGTCGTGCGATGCCTGGAAGCCTAGAAATCTAGGGCTAAAGTTTGGCCCTAGTTCCGTCGTAACAATATTTTCATCTCTTGGAGGTCGTTACTAGTGATGAAATGCCCGGGAATTTTCCCAAAGTGCCCAAAACTTCCGAGAACATTTCGTAAATTCCCGGGAATATTCCCGAGGAAGTTTTTGGGCACTTTGGGAAAATTCCTGGGCATTTTCATGTCTAGTCGTTACCTTTTTTGGACTAAACCGTGCTTTCTATCAGGTGCGATGCAGTCACTTTTTGAAAACAGTATAAGCAAAGCAGAATGGACAGTACCTTATCAAATAGTGTCGTGGTGGTAACGAAATCGCCGCTTGCTCAGCATTCTTTCCGGTAATGAATCACTTTTGGCTCTGATTTTCCGTCAGCGCCTTATGTGTAGTTATAGATTGGCAATATGTAATCAGATTAATGAAACACGATTACGATTACAGTTTGCGTTTTTCATCATTGATATGACTGAATTTTGCTCATCTATATTTTAACCACTACGGAATCCTCAATGGCATACACATTTATGACTCCTTAATGTTTTGAAGGGATTTTTTCATGATTACAGAGCAACAAAATCGCGACTACATTTTGTAATCGTTGATAATTAATAAGATTACATTTTGCCTATCTCTGTGTGTAATTAATGATTTTGCACGCGCACGGTAAGATGCTCCACTATCGATCAAAATAAATATCAATTATAATTAATTTTGAATAATGCATTGGCAATGGGATTTCTTCGTTCTTATTCGGTGTAGTGCTTGCGGATCGCGTTAAGAAGAAAGATTTTCGTAAAACTAATGTTAAGAAATATAGTATCATCGATAGCATGCACAAAAGCAGTGGCGTGCATCCCATAGAAGTAAAAAAAGCATTATCTTGTTATATTCAGATATTTATTCAATTTATTTGCTTAAAATCTGGTAATCACTCGTTTCCGGATCTCAGAATCATAATTGGACCAAATTTTAAGCCAATATATAGGTTAAATATGTAAGTATTACAAGATACTCCTTTTTTAAGCTTTTATGGAATACACGCCACTGTGACAAAAGCTTGCTTCGATGGTTAGAGCACGTGGAGAGGATGAATTATGACAAAGTAGACATACAATATGAATGTGAGTAGAAGTAAGAGACGAGGCCGACCAAGACTTACCTCCATAAACCAAATAACAAGAGCTCTAACGGAGGGTAATGTTGAATGTACGTGTACTCGAGAGTACATTACGGGATTGATAAATGTTAAGAAAGCGAAAAAGGTTTGCAAGAACAAAGAGAAGTGGCGTTCAACTCTCTCTATCTACCCCAATAGGGATTCGGCGTGTTGATGGATAGATAATTAATTTACTGTCGGGCATGGTGGCATCTGATTTTTTAGCTTGATCATATAACCTTTGATTAACCATTTAGGTCAATTAACATAATTCTTTACATTGCTGAATTTCGTCAAAGCCTTTACCTGTTTTTTATACTGTAATAAAGACCCTATTAAAGGGTGTCAAGGTAAAACCTATTCGAATCGATGTAATCATTAAATTTCTCGTGATTGTCGAATGTATACGGGTGACCCTATTTATTGCGGCCCTTCGTGACCCCACGATTTATTAAATTGAAGGACAGCTGTTAATTTTCCGACTTCTGAAGTGTTCGTTGACCTCAATTCAACTTATCAGCGTAACTTGACATCACTATCGAGACAATAAGCATCCTTTTGATTTATTCCTTTATTATTAATTTGGCATTGATTCCTAGTACTATTATAATACGTTATATGAAAACGTAATTTGGATATTTATAAGTATCACGAATTGGCTGTGGTTGCCAAGTGGATAAGGGACTGATATCCATGTGCGGAAACGCGATAGGCCGATTCGTATCCCGGAACATACCCTTGGGTTTTACCACATGCTCACCAGTAAAGGAAAACATCGCGAGAAAGCCCTCATAGCATCTAATAGAAATATAATGTGTATTAGTGCCGTGAGGACGTCGATAAGCTGCGCTACTGGTCACGTAGGGCACGACTATTGTACCTCTGCTCACCCCGTAAGGGATATAGCGTGACGATATATTATTTTATTACTATTCTCTTTATTTATTATAAATACAATATTTCTAAATTTTAAAATAAATACATACGAAAAGATAATATATAAAATTTAAAATATAAAAACATGTAGACCCAAAGGGGCGAGGCCTAAGGCCCATGCCACCGGTAGTTAGGAGCTCAGAGTGAGGAACCTCCTAACAATGCGTGCCGTATCGAGTAGAACTGCCTTCAGTATCCGGCCCTTGATCCAACAATCAAGCGAGAGCCTCTTAAGGTGGTAATCGAGGCTCTTTACGATCAGCCCATTAGTCGATACGACTATCGGGACAATAATCGTAGATTCTACATCCCACATGCTGGTAATCTCGTGTGAGAGGTCTAAATATTTTGATGATTTTTCTTTTTCAGCTTTCATGAGATTCTTATCATGTGGTATGGTGATATCAACGAGTTATTATTATTAAACTACATTTAATTTAACGGTATTAAATATATATTGAAATCTGCTAATGTATTTTTTTAATCGACTTAAACTTTGCAAACATAGAAGTGGTAAGCTTTGGCTGGTTCATAGTTTTAGTAAATCTGTGGCTGGAGGTGTGGTGTTTGTTATTTCCGTTGCCATGGCAACCGTATCGGCCATCTCCGAGTCCGTGCATGATGGAAATAGCGCCCACGGCACGGCGGTCGTTGATCCTTTGCGGTTTTTTCTTTAATTGCTTTTGTTAATGTCTATACTATTATTGTCTCAGTCTAGAAATTACTAACATAAATCAGTTTTTATGCTTGACTCATTACAAATATTTGAACGGGCCTTATGCGCGAATTAACTTACTTTCAATTATGACTTGACGTTTAGACCTGGTTACGCGGGCCATGATCACAAGCAGACTGACGAAGTGTATAAAACGGTGTTATTCTTCGAGCTTTTGTCTCATTCTTTTTTTTTTGGTATCCCGGGTAATATCCTGCATAGGAGCATCAGGGACGCTCTGAGGGCAGTGGCCCCGGTGCGTCAGATTCCTACTGACTGAAACCCCTGGGCGTGCCGCGTGTCCCTCTAACCGCTCCACCCGGGCCTGGTTCCCATTCATTTTGGGTCGAGCTTCTTTGTCTTTTACCTCCTTTTCGTATGTTATGCGCTTTGGTTTTGTCAAGACGTAAAGTTTTTTAAAATTAAGTTTATCAATTTTTAAAACACGAATAATGTACTCTATTAAAACTAGTTCAAAATAATCCATTTGCATCATCGCTCTAAATCAGCATCTACACGTTGATGATACCATCAAACTCAGGGAAGACTTTTAGTGTTTATTCTCATTAAAAATAATGTTATAGGGTTGTTCAAATTATTGTATATTCCTCGTATTTTAACAAAAAAATGTTTAATTCAACATTAATCAAAACAAAATTACATTATAGAAATAATTAAATCATGTAATGTTGAAAGCAAAAATCATTGTGCTGCGGATTTATCCGCTCCCGGTGATAATGGTCAGTTCTTGTTAGCGGTTCATTCACTCAAATGATGCGAATAGGTTTATTTATTTATTTATTTATTTTAAAGGGAAACATACAGCAATATAAAAATGATAATAATATACACAAAAAATGTTACATAAGCCAGCAAAGTTTCCACAAAAATTAGTACAAAAATAAAAATCAAACTAATAAATAACAATAAAAAAATCAATCAAATATACATACATATATATGTTACATATAAATAGTACATTTATATTTAAAAAAAAATACACTATAGAACAAAATCGAACTTAGGCTAATATTTTCTTTCTCACCATTCGTTTAAAGGGCCCAAAGGCACAGGACAGTATATCTATATCGCAAAAACGTTTATTATATAGATCACAGGCACGAAAAACAAAAGTATTATTAACATAGTTTTATCTTAAGAATGGCAAATGGTTAAATGGTTTAATGAATTAAGCAGTTGTATCATTACCCTATACCACTTACGGGGAAAGTAGTTATGCATTTTTTTTCTACTGGCTCGACTAACTGCCTACAGCTCACGTGAGGGAAAGTATAGTGTAGTCTGAGAACGGTAGCTATTGCTGAGGGATGAGAATTTGGGGGGTCGAAGCTGCTCGCCTCCGTAGGATTTACCCTAGTTTCCCTACACGTGACTCCTGGGTAGTGCTAAACGAGCAGCAGCGAGGTGGTAGGGCGTCGGTGCCCGTCTAGATCACGACCACAGTACATGGGTGTGAAGCCCATCATATTGACCAGTTTCGGCTTGTCACGTTTCGGGATCAGCTTGTGTATATCCAGTAGCTCATATACCTAGAGACCTTCAGTCGTGGTATGTGCGGGCCGACATGACGATGTTGACTATCAATGGATTTTCATCCTTTGATAGTCGCTTTCGTTTTTGGACTACACTTCACTTACCATCAGGCACTCTGTAGTCACTATGTCGAACCAGTGTAAAAAAAAATCCATTCACAGGCACCGTCGTCATGCGCTTCATGCCCGACAGAAAGTCACCAGGTATATGATCTCCAGGACGGACGTACACAAGCTAATTCCGAAACGTGACAGGACGAAGCGAGTCGCTATGATGTTAGGGGATGACCAGTGTACCTTTTGCCCTTGTATATCGTTCTCATTAGCCTTAAAAATGTTTTACTGGTATATTTGTATCACATGGGATAACAAAGTCTGGACACTTCATATGATATTTCTAAAAGTGGAAATATGCATCAAGCAAGTCTAAAGTTTAATGGCCTTTTAAGCGAGTCCAGAATTGTTAATAGAAAAATCAAACAATTTTATCACTAAATTACAATTGGATCATTTTATAGAATCTAAAATTTTTAAGAATAGTTTATAACAAATTATTTGAAATTGTGTTAAACAAATTCATTCGTTGTTTGTTGTTAAGCTTAAATAAAAATGTATTACATAATATATAACTTTTATGTTTATATTATGAAAACGAAGCAGAATAGAATAGAGTAACTAGACAAGATATTTGTTTTTGGCTTATTAAAGTACCTCCAATAAAATGTAATTTTGGTTTTGAAATTATATATCAGCGCCATCTGTTCAGCTTTATAAGAACTTTAAAAAAGGATGAAAGTAATATTTTTGCCGCTCGACGCTAGATGACTCTTATAAGGGGAATTAAAAAAAATTAATGAAACAGTGTAATTTCACTCAGGTGTGTTTATTTAATTTTACAATAATTAATTTTATATATTAATGCTTAAAAAAATTGCAGTTCCTATAAATAAAACTTTTTACTGTTACTTATAATATATTTTCTGTTATTCGAATGTAGTTTATTTACAATAAAAAAGATTTTAATAAAAATTATATTTCTTTAATATACTGAGGCATGAGAGGAAATAATACTTATTTATTTTATAATCCCTAAGCTTCTTACATATTTTTACAAAATAATTTCATTACATTTGGATTGAATCGAATTAAGAACAAAATCTTTATCAAATAAAAGGATTTCAGACGACTAATTTACATCAAAATAAAATAGCAAGCGTAACTTAAAAGTCCCAATTATAACTTCTGGTTTTATAAGAAAAGCTTAAATTAACATTTTTACCACTTAACTGTGGTGAAGTCAAAAGGCGACTAAAAAATATTAAACTTACATAAAAAAATATTTCATAAATGCGAGGATTATAATATTGGCAGTTAAGCATTTCTTCATTATAGTTTATCTCAACTAAATAACAGACTGGAACGAACTTATTCATTATAAATAACTAATTAAGTAAACATAAAATGCCAATCATGACGTACGACAATAACATTTTTAGTAATTTGTAATATTTTTTACAAATAAATACACTTAATGTACGAGAAAATGTTAATCAATTAATTGAAATAGTATAAATTAAATTAATTATTAATCTTAACAAACTATATATTTCTTAAAGTTAACGACAGGTGATATCTTGAGTAATAGATTTAAAACACAATTAAAATCAATCAGGACAAGATAGACGTTATAAAAAACATACTTTATGCGATATGAAACTAAATATATGAGTTTAATCAAATTCCTAATGAAATAAAAAAGACGTATTTCTTATTGGAAACATATATAAAACCAACATATTATGTAAAACTGCAGATTATAGTAATAAAAATTTTAGGTTTAAATGTAACGTTTAATTTAAGTACCTATATAAATTGTCAGTAATAAATGCTTCAAATTCAAATCTCGAATCCAAGAATTTTAAAGTAACAGCTAATTTTAAGATCTATTCATGAGGATATATGATATATTAATAAACATTCATACAAATATTAAAGTTACATTAAAACAATGACATGCACGTAACACACAAACGTTTCGTCACGTTCTGGCAACTTTAAATAGAAAAGGAGAAGAACATAGGGAGTCGCCCTAACACACAAATGGTAACTTTATCCATGCGACACACAGTCGCAAAGCACTTTCGTAATCATAATCGCACGTGTGTAAAACGAGTTATACATAAGCGAAGATTATCGTAATATTAAAATATTTGTTAGTTCTTAATATGACGAATAGATTGACAAGGACTTTTTGATTATTACAAAGTAGAGTCGTGACGAAGTAATTCATGTAATAAAAATGTAATATATGCAAATATAAAATTATATTATAAAATATTAATGAGGCGGTAAAATTATGTTGAACAGTAGCTAATAAAAGCGGATCTCGTACGAAAAATTCTTGTCTTTTGGTATCTCAAGTCGTTTATCACATTTGACATTAAAATTCCACTAATTACTATCTCTTAATGTACCTAACACACGTATCATTATACACGAGACTGGTCGCTTTTAGCTCACAAGTAATATTATTTTATAAATTAATAAGTTATTTAACATCAGCGATTCTTAAACTTGCTATTTTATTCGCCGCGGCAGATGGCTGACAGCGATACGACGAACTACTGCAAATGTCGCATGGCAATTGCTGTTATATGTAAAGTGACCATATTTTTTTTACCAGAGCGGGACTTCTGCGGAATTATATATATCCCGATCGGGACGCCGTGTCACACACACATTTCGAGCGGGATAAATATATTTTAATACAGGGCGATTTTATAAATAAGGGATTTATTTCAGAACACAATAATTTATAGCTTCTTGTAATTAATAAAAATGCTTAGAACAAGTACAATACCGACTCAATAATTAATCGGTATTCATTCATTCATGTGTGTCATTGTCCCTAAATATGTTGATTATATTATAGAGATATAAATATATCACTATTTTTACATATTTGTATTTGGGATTGAATAATGATTATCCTCCCTGAATATCTCCCTCGTTTATAAAATTCTTCTGTTTATTTAATATATTTTAATTATCGTTTGTTTGAAAAAGCGGGACAATTTCGGCGTCATTGGGGACACCGGGACAAACTGCCTGAAAGCGGGACTGTTTCGCCCAAAGCGGGACGTATGGTCACTTCAGTTATATGTCGAAATTGGTCTCATGAAAACTAATACTCTATAGTTTTTATCACTGCATGCCGCGTCCAGCGAAATGTCACTTTAAGAATTAACTATCGGATGGTAGTAATTGTCGTTATGCTAGCCAATGTATACTTTAAAAGATACCGTCTTAGGTATTTTTGTAGTCTCGGTAGGGAGACTATACTGCTCCTGATGGAAACAACAATGTAGTCCAGAATGGGCAGCGACAGCTAAGGGATTAGAATCCATCAACGGCCATCGGTTCACATAAATTACGACTAAAAGTGCCTAGATATATATAATACTGGACGTAGGAAAGCTGATTTCGAAACTTGAAGGGATAGGGCGAGTCATTATAACGGATTTTGCACCTATAGCGGCGTACGGTAGTCAAGATTCAGGAAGACAATGCGCATTTCGTCCACACTGCGGCTGCTTGAAGGCCGAGTATCTTTGTATAATGTTTTAAATAATTATGATAATGCACTATTGTCAATCTATTTGTCATATTAAGACTAGTGTTGTTCGAAATAAACCTTGCAATAAATCGAGAACCGAATTAACAAGAATCATGGTCTTTCTTTGCGTAACATTAATCAACGATACTAATACAAGGAATTCGATGCAAGAAATGAGAAGTTCTGTATTGAAAATAAAATATAGAAGCATTATTGTATTATAGTTAGAAAGTGATCCAACTTTTATTTACTGACAGAAGTTGGCAAAGCGCTTAATTTTTTTTTATTTCGAAGACCAAATAGGCGGTCTTTCCGCCTGATGGTAAGTGATTAACGTTACAACACAAGGAGTGTTGTTGCGTTGCCGAGCAATAATGGCGTTGTTCATAAGCCTTTTTGAAGAATCCCATATCATAGCTTTGAGATAAAGGGCACCGGGAAGCCTATTTTATAACTCCAAAGTGCGTGACAAAATTTTTATAGGGAACCACTGCAATGTGTTGGTTTTGTAAGGTTTTAGAGAGTGCGCATGCGTCAACGACCAATGACGAATGATGCGCGTTTGAAATGGCGCTGAAGGTACCAGGGTAAACAGCTCTCTAGAGCAGTCCCCGTTGTACTAACGGTAGAACACACATAGATACGAAATGTCTCTGCATAAACTTAAGGGCACCTTGTAAGAATGTTATTATTATTATTATTATTTTGTCCCCGAGGGAAAATCCTGCATAGGACCATCAGGGACGCTGCGAGGGCAGCAACCCCGGTGTGTCAGACTGTTACTGACTAAAACCCCCGGGGTGTCCCTCTGATTGCTCCACCCGGGCCTGAGAAACCAAATTCGTTCAGACGCCCAGGGAACAAAAGGCCTTGTTCGGGCTACCTCTCTGGCAGGCGTAGGAGTAAAAGCCCATCCCTCCAAAACCTCTCACTCAGGCGGCACGCCTGACACCGTGCACCGCCTCCCTCTCATTCGGGCAGCAGACTCCCTCACGTCTACTGCCTGGCTATTGTTACCAGAGGATGTCGCGCTCGCTCTTGGGTAATTATGTTATTAGCAAGAAGCTAAATAAGCCTGATAAAATAAATCAATAAAGTTATCGTTTAATATTACTGTACTATTGTTAGACTAATTACATCTTAATTTTGACAACCCGCTCGAATTCTGTTTGTATTTTTAGCTAAGAATTGCTCTTTATTGGTTACATATTGATTGAGCCAGAAGCCTTGCGAAGCTGTCTCGATCATACATGTATGAGGGCACCTCACTACTCCAACAATGTCGTGAGGATGATTAAAAACCCTCTGAACTCATCTGAATGTCTGTCTCAACTCTGTTATTCATGTCACAAGCGAACTAGACACGCAGTCCTATGTGAGTGTGGTAGACGGATCGACCACTGAGGCATTTTTAGTGCGACAATAATTGATATCGGACAGATTAAGGAGGTTCTCGGTAACTGCTAACAGAGTTGGTGCTTGAAGGAGGCGGTCGTAGGAGAAATATGGACCCCTAAGTACGACTTGTAGCTTGTAGAGGATCCAGGGGAATTTAGCCCTTAGGAATTTGGCACACCAAGTGACGCCACTTTAACGGCTACCCTGACAGATCTGAGCGGGATATTCCATCTGATTGTTAAAAAATAGCAGTGCTCGACAAAAGTGCCCTCTCACCGACCAAGTATTTGCATCGTAAAGCGGCTCGCGCGGTAAGTCCAGGGCTATTATTTTGAAAAAATGCTTCTATATTTTATTTTCTTTCGCTAGAGAATACAACTATAGCTTAAGGACTGGGAGTTAGTGATTAACCACGTGCTGGCTTGAGTGGCTTGACTGGGGGTGGTGTGGGGAAAAGATCAAATTCCTCAACGATAGCTTTCGGATGAAGTGCGCTTATGTTATTGTCGACTGTGTACGTCCTGGCTCGCGTGTTGGAGAGCACGGGTTTGATTTCGTTGACGAGCCAGTCGTCGTTGTCGCGCATGCGTTTCCGACGTGCGATTTGTTTGTCGCGCAGGTGTCGCAGCCGCGCTAGATGTGCGTTGACCTGCTGCGGGCTGAGGCCGGTGCGTCCGGATTTCAGCAGCGCGGCGTTGCGCTGGTACGAGCCCTCGGGGTCGCGCCGGTTCCACGTGTAACTGGAAACAAATTTTAGTACTGTTATTTATGTATG
The DNA here is from genome assembly GCA_036320925.1 of Automeris io. Lineage (NCBI taxonomy): Eukaryota > Metazoa > Arthropoda > Insecta > Lepidoptera > Saturniidae > Automeris > Automeris io. Next base: position 2,429,489 of record JAUDJH010000008.1, read on the forward strand.
TTTGTTATACATAAATAACAAACACACACGGTTACAGCTACAGCTGTTACAGCTATACGGTATCTCACATCCCGGCTGGGACTAAGAAGTTCTATAACTCGTTCTTTTACCGTGTCATTGGGCTGTGGAATGGTCTTCCGGCGAGCGTGTTTCTACCATCCTATGATATGGGATCTTTTAAGGGTAGCTTGAAGAGATATTTGTGCAGGCCTGCATGATCGCCGTGACTACCAATGGGTTTTTTGTGCCTGTCGATAGTCGTTATCGTTTTTTGGACTGCACGATGCTTACCATCAGGTATGCTGCATTCACTGTGTCGATTCAGAATAAAAAACAATGTGGACCAGTGTAAGTAGTTACAGAGACCCTCCACTATAGAGATGGCTTGGCAGGATAAATGCCTGTGCGCTGACTACGTCGCGGAATGCTTAGTTAGTGTCTGGAGTAGATAAGGAAGTAGCTCTAAGTTTTATTGAACTGTTCACTGAATTGTTCTGTCGTTTTAATTTTAGTTTTTAAAAACCCAATCCTCCGCTGTCACAATTTGACTAAATAGCCAATTTTTAACGTTTTTTTGCATGTATACTGTGTCAAATAGAAATTAAACCTCATTAACTCTGTTATGCAAATTACAATCCCGATAAGCAAAAAAGATACCAGAGTTATTGTTTTAACTATCTTTTCTTTTGTTTTTTTTTTAACACTGGCTCGACATAGTGACTACAGAGTTCCTGATGGTAAGTACAGTGTAGTCCAAAAACGAAAAGACTGTCAAAGGATGAAAATCCATTGATAGTCTCCATCGTCATGTCAGCCCACATATACCACGACTGAAGGTCTCTAGGTATATGAGTTACTGGATATACACAAGCTGATTCCGAAATGCGACAAGCCGAAACTGGTCACGAAGGCGGCCTTCACACCCATGTACTGTGGTCGCGATCGAGACGGGCACCGACACCCTACCACCTCGCTGCTCGTTTAGCACCACCCAGGAGTCACGTGTAGGGAAGCTAGGGTAAAGCCTACGGACGCGAGCAGCTTCGACTCCCAAAAATCTTCTTTTGTATTTGTTGTCTGATTAACTTAAGTTAAAATAAACTCACCCTGGGAATGGTCTTCGAAGCCGCCTTTGCGCCGTCGGCCTCACTCTCTTCTTGCCTTCGTTCCTTCGGTCGGAGGATTTGAGATTGCTGCGGTTTGGGTTGCCCTTTGGCCTCTGTCGCTTCGGGTTCGGTTGCAGGTCGAACGACTTTGGGTTGCGGACCGGGTTGGTTGTGACGTCGTTAACCATCGCCGGGACGTTGACCTCGCGGCTGACGGTCGGTGCGGTTATCTCGTTGATTTTGCCCATTCTCTGCCAGCGCCGGCGCAGGTTCTCCACTTTGCTTTGCGGGAACTTGCGCAGTTTCGTCTGGCAGATGTATTTGCGAGGTTCGAAGCAGCTCCGGGGCGACCATCTGTTGACAATTTAATTTTTTTAGTGTTAACCTAAGCATAACAACATTTCTTACTGCAAACGAACGCAAATTTTTTACTATTATCATATTTTCAGCCGAAAACCAAAATCGACAATAGATCTGTTATTTTTTTTCAACTGAGGATCATTTAAGAAGTAGTTTTTTGCGTAGATTCCGAATCCGCCGTCAAAATTGCTCTATAACGTCAGGTTTTTAAAATATCTGAACCTGAAAGTGCAAAAAAACAGTTTTTTACTATATTAGAACTAATGTAACATTGTGGTTTTTTAAAAGAGTTGAGTTACTTTAAAGTACTACTCTTACACTTCACAATCCTTATTTTAGATTTGGAAAACAATTTTTCCGCTGAGATAGCGGCAATGGAAGCTTAGTAATATGTTGATTTCAATACTTAGGCCAAAATTTGATCTATGCAAATGCACTAGGCCACATTTATGTATATCGGGATTTTTCAGGTTGCTGATCATAAATTGAAGGCAAGTTGATTTCTATCACCTCAAGTTCAAAGTTCTTTGAAGGCCAAAAACAAAACCTTGCAGATCTGTGTAATTAACCTAAATGCACGAATTTTATTTTGAATTACAAATAAAAATTGAAATTAATCGGGAAATAAATGTATTTGGTGGAAAACGCTCAAAAATAAAAAAGAAATATGATTATTTTACTCTGTGTACTATTGTATGTGTCTTGTGTGTATATTGTCTTAAAAATATTTATTTATTATAATTAGTTTAGATTTGAGAGTTAAAAAATAATAGTGGTGACGAGGTCGCGGACAAAATATAGTTATTTATATAAATGCACTAGACGCTTGCACCTGATTAGATACATATGTATATGCGATAATATTAAACATAGCTGTGTGTATAGATAGATATGTAGAATAAGTAATGAAGCCATCGGAAGGTGTTATACAGAAAAGTAATTAATCTGTACCCTTAATAGTTATTTTTATAGTGTGTAATGTGCCAAGTTTTACGAAGGGCACCGGAAATTTTCCGACATTTAACAAACAAAATGTCATGTTACTTAAATATTGAGTCACTTTTGGGTAAAAAGAAAAGACATTACAAAGTATTTGTTATACATATAATTAGCTATATTGCAGTGGCGTGCATACCATAGAAGCATAAAAAAGCCTTATCATATAATCTATAATATAAAAATGAATCGTTAAATGTGTATAAGCGCGAAACTTGAGAACGGCTGAACCGGTTTGGCTGATTTCTTTTTGTTGTGTTTGTTGAAGTCTGGGGAAGGTTATTACGGAGAGAAAAATTAAAAAAATTGTCTGAAAAAGTCTACAAAAAATTCGTAATAATATTTAAAAGTCAATTTGAACTTTAACACCATACCATAAAATTTAAATGTTAGTGGACGGGTTCCGGGAAGGCAAAACAATTATTGAGTGACGTATAAATATTAATGTCAATATTTGTCAATTTTTATACATATAGCATTAAGGCCAGGTACCTTCAAACAATTTTTAAAAAACAGCCGACAGGCCAATAGGCTTTGGCAGAATAAAATCTGACGGGGAAGCTTTTAACATTAAAAAAACAATGTGACTTTGTTTTAGAGAAATAGGGCAGAACAAGGTCTGCCGAGACAGCTAGTATATAATAATAATATACTTGGGCATTAAACAAATATTGATTCAAAATACGATCCAATTTTCATTATGAAACCATTATTCTGATAATTAACTGATTTTTGGTCAATATATTCATTAAAAGTCCAAATATAAAAAAATAATGCTTTTTATGATTTACATGGGATGTACGCCACTGTTATATTGTATACCGAAAAAATGTAGTTATATAAAATAATAAATAGTATCTCTATCTACACAAGTTTTCAAGCAAGTAGCGATGCAAGTGGCTATATTATGTATACCTACAGGCTGTATTGTGCTAGAGGTTTTTCACAGTTTCCTCCGTGATATTGAACGGGCAGTAAATTTGAGGATGTCTGCTCTCCGGATAAGGTGGAGGCTATGCGTACGTATCCTGCCATCTTGACGGGTGCGTTGTTTACACCCATCTCTCCGAAAGATTAACTTGAAAGGCTATTCGCTCGTCGAGTTGTTGGAGGAATATGAATACCCAGGCCCAACTAGCAGCGATTTGAGAAACACCTCGAGGGTTTTAAGTCGGTAGGAGTCTGGCACATCTTAGCCGCCTTCCTCACAGCGGCCGTGGTGACACTTTAAAGGATTTTCCATAGAGTGAACAAAAAAAAAATTATATAGAGGTTTAATTTTTATTAGAAATTAACTGGTTTATTTTTAGCATTTTTACACTAGCCTATTCTTTTAGGAAAAAATCGAGACTTGTGTGACGAGTTACATTATTATATGCAAATATTTCTGATGGGCCCTATCTTTGGTTTGATATTTATAAAGAAGTTTGGGAATCCTTCTATAATAACTCCCCGATTTCGCGTCTGCTCAAATATTTAAAATCACCCCAGAATAATAATCGTAACGAATGCTATTACAATGCCACTCTCGTATTATTACATAAGATAAATGGGAATTAATGCCTTATGTTACTGGAAACGTGTTGCCATGTGCCCCCCCCCCCCCCCCCCCCCGCTTGAAAGTTTTGAAGAGCACAATAAGCCAACACAATGCGTAGCAACTAATGGGGAATCGTAAACTTATCGGATTCGCGGTATCGACTGGCGTCGGTTCGAATTTGGCAATAACCGTTTTAGACACTCCTATGGAAAGAGAACACTATATTTCATAAGCGATAGCGATTTAATTACAGGTTATCAGCCATTTTGATTGTAAGCAATTAATGTCACTTATGAACAACTTCTCTTAAACCAAAAAGTGACACCAGGTTAACAACTCAATTCGCGGAGTGTCAACGAGGATTTAAAGTCGCTCAACGTCTTATTGAACGTGCTATGGTCGGTTTTGCTCAGAACGATCAAATCAGAAATGAGGTGATCCATCAGGTAACTTCGCCGGGTGGCGAGGAAGACGGCTCAGCCTTGGCCTTGGCACTCGGCAGGGGGGAGAAGGAACACCCCTGGGGTTTTAGACGGTGCAAGTCCGACACACCCGGGGGTGGCCCCCAGTACCCCCTGAAGGTCCGTTAGAGACTTCCCCCGGGTTACAAAAAAAAAGGTAACTGACATAGCTAAGAGGATTAGCAGGCTGAAGTGGCAGTGGGCTGGTCATATTTGCTTCAGGACCTGGCAACGGCTGTCAGAATGAGAATAGCGCCTTGACACTACTAAAGCGAAAATCTTGTGTTTTAGACCACAAGTTACATTTGTCGCTGGGTCATTTGGAATTATATTGGATTTCTATATTTAGGGTCGCCATAAACGGGAGAGACCCCGTTGTCCTTGAGCTTGAAAACTATTGTGTTTGTCACGAACTTGCGTTGATCCCAATGAAAATGTTTCATGCGGCGCGGCGTACAGTCGTCTATTGTTCAAAATGAATTATATATGTTAATGTTAACGACACATTTATTTAATTACTCAGTTGCTTATTAATAAGTATTTGTACTATGGGAATATTACTGCTCATATACACTGAAACGAAACTATAAAATTATTCTTCAATATTTTGTACAAGACTTTGCAATTTCTAGATAACTATTCGCTCAGGTGCGATCTACGCTCAAATCTGGAATTTTCAAATAAACTTTTAAAACCAATTTCACCCCCGTAAGTGAAATAAGTCGATGACTGCTTACCTAAGTTCGTGTAAAATGAACTCTACCTAATTACCAATCCATCATGCGCTCCAAACGCTACTGTGTCCACAGTTTTTACTGATCAATTCTCATTTATTCATAAATATTTTTTTTTATGATGTGTTAGTGATTTTTTTTTGACATTTTTATTAGTTGTAAGAAGGTATAAAGTATTACACATCTATAACAAGCTAATTTTAAAACAGAAGTCTTTTATTTTTGTGGTTCGAAACTCTAAAAAAGTATCAATTATAATAACACAAATTATAAAACCAATTTCATCGAAATTAAATTTTTCTTTGACGTTTTCACATAAAAAGTTTATGAAAAACTTACATTACTCTACTATTGCATTTTAAATTAGCCAGTTTATAAGAATTTGTTTATTTTTTCGCTGCAAACTGTTCGCAGTGTGGTTTATAAACAAGCGAAGAGACCTAGAGTATTAATTCTTGAGTATATTTATTGTTTGATGAAAAGCAGAAGACAGTTCTGCGATTAGCCATGCTTCTAATTCAGCCTTCTCTGTCACAATCTGGTTTCTCATCTAGACTTTTACGATACAAGGTTGAAGCGTCTATTATAGTATCTTTTGGTTTATGTTAGTGATTAATTCAATTATCTTGATTATATAGCTGTGGTGGCTTAGTGAATTAAGTACCGGTAGCCAAGGGTGGCAACGCGAATAGTCGCAGGTTCAAATCCCGGCACGTACATATTGATTTATCTGATTAAATACGAATTTAGGCCCCATATATAGGCATGTGGTAAAGGGAAACTTCGTAAGCCCTATATATTACACAGAAAACCGTATTAGGGTAGGCAGAAAGCCAGGAATGCCACTTCTCTCTATTCTTTCAAACGTCTTTCGCATTCTTAACATTCATTAATCATTTGTGTTTTGTGAAAAATAATTGAAAAAAAAGGAAGATCGTTTTTTTTTTGAAAATTATAAGGGATTTTTGATTATTCGATAGTTAACATCTTGGGTTTTTGGAAAAAAATGTTATTTTAAATTAATTTATAAATAAAGGAGAAATTTTATGTAATTGTACGAATACTATTGCAAAATATAGAATATAAACTGTTTACAACTGTTTCATTGAAGTAAGGAAGAGTGCCACAACATCGGTCACACAAATTCCTTATAGCACTGTGGTCAGGACCCGTTTCGAAGGGCTTACCTGTAGAGCAATTCAGGCATCATGCTGATGCAATGCCACTGTAGCTCGTCCGGCGTCATCTTCTTCATTTTGGAGAAGGACTGGTAACGCATCTTGCGCAGTTCACCGCCCCATTTCCAGGCTCGCTCATTGTAGTCGTACAGACCCCCTATCCAGCGACTCGCTTTTTCTGAAACAAATACATGGTTTAATGAACGTCAGTCATAGAATCTAAACATATAAAGAAACCAACTACCCACGCCCAAAGGCATAAATACACCGTATACTTTAATTGAACTACATGAAATTTAAATTATATGCTGAGAATTGGAGCATGACAATCTCTTAATTTTAATTATATTACGCCGTTTCTGTATCTTACTTGTATCCAGATACTACAGAGTAAAGAAGAACGATAGAATAAAATGAGCATGATTAATGAGCTAGCCCTGGGTATGTTGTAAGTCGGGAACCGTGCCCCAGAAGGCATATAGTAAGGCTGGGGAGACAAACACATCACCCACTGAATATTATATTTAAAAAAGTGGGTCAACTTTTCAATGAAATTGACTGAAAAATTGTACTAGCCTTTGTTTTGACATTTTAAGAGTTAACTCAAAAGTTTCATAAGATATTGTTAGGTTTAACTCATGCAAGGTCAAAGGTAGGCCGGGCAGTAGAATTGAGGAAGGCGGCGTGCAGTGTTTGGTATGCCGCCCGTGAGAGAGGTTTAGAGGAGTGGGCCCTTTTTGCACCCATCCTCCTCAGAGATGAAGCCTAAACAGGCTGTTTGCTCCCCGGGTGTCTGGAAGAACTTGGATCCGCAGGCCCGGGTTTTTAGTCAGTGCGAGCTTGACACACCGGGATCGCTGTCCTCACAGCGGCCTTATGGTTCTATGCAAGATTTTTTCCCCCGGGGTCCCCAAAAAAAAGGTATTTCGTGCATATTTCCCTTCCTGTGAGTTAAGTAATTGATATTTACTTAGTTTTAGAGCAGATAATATTTGAGAAATTATGCTGTAAGTGTTTTTTTCATCGGATAATCCGTATGATTGAAATACATGTAAAGGACTGGGGGCGGAGTAGACGATAGATTTGGTTTTATGTACCTCAAAAAAATTCGATATACGGGGCTGGAGTGAGCTTAAAATAACAAAGGAAATGTATTGCTTTATTTTCATCCGCTACCTATTGTTACTATATGTTTCAACGTACTCCTTAATTTCATGAAACCAGAGTATTTTTATCGTAATGTTTTCTCTGAATCCATCAGAGCTTAGATAGCAATCAGTTCTAGCAAGTAATATTAAATTTAACCTAATGACTTGTTCAGAGTTATTGAATATTTATTTAGATAAAAGCACTCACCAACATTAGGTTTATTGAGGTAGTTGCGCAGATTCCTGTCCTCCCACCGAGCCGGTACTGACAAAATACTATCCCGGTCCTGAAACAAAACAAAACAAATGTTCATTTTATTGCTCAAAAATACAGAATTCCCAGTTCAGCGGGCAATTATTAAAATATATCTTTTTAAAGATCTATTCTACATATGTTTAATAAAAAAATCATGCTATATATATATTTTTTTTTTTTCACACTGGATCGACATAGTGACTACAGAGTACCTGATGGTAAGTACAGTGTAGTCCAAAAACGAAAGCGACTATCAAAGGATGAAAATCCATTGATAGTCTACATCGTCATGTCGGCCCACATATACCACGACTGAAGGTCTCTAGGTATATGAGCTACTGGATATGCACAAGCTGATCCCGAAACGCGACAAGCCGAAACTGGTCACTATGACGGGCTTTACACCCATGCACTGTGGTCGCGATCCAGACGGGCACCGACGCCCTACCACCTCGCAAAATCTATCTAGTATATCTTTTAGGGTGAGCAGAGATACATTATTGTTCCCACTTTACGCTGGTATATATGTATAGTGCCGAACAGGACCAGTAGCGCAATTGACATATGTATCTTTGTTGATCTACGAAATGTATCTTTAAGTAATTTAAATTTATGTTGTGATGTGGTTTGCGAACCGAATATGAATGTTGTTTTACGTACTGTGCTGTTTCCAATCTGTCCAAATACAGACCTAGGAAACAACGTAATTGGAGAATAACAATAAAATTAAATTAATAAATGTATGTACTTAAATATATTACGAACATAATTTAAAAAAAAATCTTAATTCTAATGTGGAACCTGTGGCGAAGCGCATTTCGACTCCCTCATAGCATCATCTGCCCACTTTAGGCAACTGTAGGGCATAGGCTCCTCCTAACAAGCGCCCAATGACCGCTCAGCGTGTGATGGAGCGGACAAGGATAAAGCCCGAAATGAACTCATCCGACAGAGAACCAAAGTTGTCGTCATATCTCTCCGTATTAGCGAGCTGAAGTTGCAGTGGGCTGGCTATATAAGCCGAAGAACTGATGATCGTTGGAGCCGAAGACCAGACTCAGTGGAGCTATTCCTGCTATCTCATTACTGTTCGCCCCCTTTCCCTAATACAACTTTTTTTTTTACACTGGCTCGACATAGTGACTACAGAGTATCTGATGGTAAGTACAGTGTAGTCCAAAAACGAAAGCGACTATCAAAGGATGAAAATCCATTGATAGTCTACATCGTCATGTCGGCCCACATATACCACGACTGAAGGTCTCTAGGTATATGAGCTACTGGATATGCACAAGCTGAGCCCGAAACGCGACAAGCCGAAACTTGTCACTATGACGGGCTTTACGCTCATGTACTGTGGTCGCGATCCAGACGGGCACCGGCGCCCTACCACCTCGCAACTCTAACTGGGTCCGACACAATGCATGAGCATTCATGCGAATACTACTAAGAAACGAATGTGCGAATGTGTACTAAGGCTATTTCAGTCCGTCAATATTCCGGTACGAATCAGAGAATAACAGATGACGGATATAGTGCGTAAGCTACCATACAAATTGTTTTATAGTTACTTTGGTATATTAGAAATCCTCAAAAACCTCTATTGTCCCTATCAAGGGAACTACGAGTTCCTAACTGCGGCAGTAATATTGGATAGTAGATCCGTCAACGCGAGCGGAATACGTAATTTGTATCGGCGCCGAGAAACCATACTGTTAAAGCTGAGTCCTGATATCCACAGGTGGGTCACATACTGTCATTCCTATAAATAATTTACACAACTTCATTAATATTCTTCCCGAACTTAAAACTACAAGACTTCTACTCAGCATGGCGCATATTAAATAGAGTTTTTGTATAATAATTCTGATGTATCACTCATGGTTTTACCGAATTCATACGCAATATATTAGCAACAATTCATATTCATGAATGAATAAGACTTAATTGTTTTATGGCAGTTTAGGTGTCTACAGTGACCATTTTAAAAGAACCTCGAGTAGCGCTTATGTTTATAATCAGCATAGATCTTTTATGATGGTCTAATTTTAGGTGTGACCATAAACAACTACATAATTTCAATTCGAGACAAAAATTACGTAGAAACAAAATGTCAGATCAGTTGTGACTGATGGTATGGTTTCGGCCTAAATTTTTACACACATTTATTTAGAATGTTGTCACTAGTATATTTGTATTAACTATGACCTCTTTGCAACAATGTTTTAAATTTACGACAAGTCGACATTTACTGTTGAATAGTTATCGATGAAAAATTACTTGAAAACCGAAGCTGTTACAAACGTTTCTATTCGTGTAATTCTCATCAATTTCTTGTATTTACCACAGCTAATATCCTAATATACGTGAGCGATTGAATTTAGAATTAATTCGTTTTCACTATTATTATGAAACTATTTTTCGTAAGGTTCGCAATTTGCGTAGTACGACTCAAACATGATGAAAATAGTAATCAATATTATATGTCATGATACAGTAAGTCATAAAAATACTTTTTTTTTTTCAAAATGTAAATAATCCTATTCAAAATTGCTTCTAAACTATTGATTGTATTTAGTAGTAAGAAGCATTTTAAATCTTAAATAATGACGATTGGAGGTCTATGGAAAATTAATAGATATTTTTAGGTAAACAATTAACTTGAAAAGATATTGTGGATTTTTTTTCACAGGATTTCTATAAATCGTTCATTGTACCTAATATTCATTAAAATTCAACTCCGAAATGTTAACGATTGCCAAGTAAAACCCAAGTTTCTTTATTACATAACGAGTTTTAACTAAAGTAACTGTTTAAACAGTGGTAAAAATTTGTTATTATACAATAATAATAATGACGATACATTATACCCTTTTGGTCACACTATATCCATTTCGGGGTGAGTAGAGAAACAGTAGTGGCTGTGCCCACTTTGGGTTTATGTGTCGTGCCCAACGTGTCCCGTTAGCTGGTTTCCGTTTCCAAGGCACAAGGCACATTTCTATTAGACCTGATGCGGTGTTTTTCTTCACGAGTAAGTATGTGATGCCTGATTCCTTGCTGAAATCGGAAAACTCAGAGGCATGTACCGGGATTCGAGCCTACGACAATTCGCATTGCATTCATGTGTAATGGTTTTTTTAATTGATTTAATGTAATTTTTTGTGCATTATTTTTAACAAATATTATAATGCATTTATCTATATAAACTATAAGTGTGCCAGATTTCTTACTTCTCCGTCCGTGTAATTTTCGTAAAAAGAGGTATAAAGTTTTTGCTTCACGTATTAATAGATTATTTGCCAGCTTCGCCTCGCTGCAGTCCTACGACATTTACCATTCTTCCCATTTTCAATATGTTTTTATAATTTATGGAAAGGGGTTTCGACATATCACCCAACATACTTCTCCAATGCGGATAGGTGGGTGTGCACTACCAGAGAAGGTGCATTTTTTTTAATCCATTTTTTTATTTTGACTGCCGCATGCAGTCATGCCAGCTCTATCGTGCTACACCATAAATATAAATATAAAAATATAAACAGTCCCTCCACGAAAATCAGCGCTGCAGACTTCCTCTGTGGCTTTAAGCTGATGGAGGTCCCATTTTCGCCATGTTAATATGTTTTTGTTTTTTCTTTTGTTTCTGTATGTTGTTGTCTTGTAACAGAAATGTTACTGCTTTTGAATTTCTAGTATTTTGTTAGTTTGTGGTGAAAATAAATATATTTCATTTCATTTTCATTTCATTTTTCAGTACACTAGATGTTATAGACACACTATAGAAGATAGAGAAACCTTAGGGTTCCACTAAACTATTGTAAATAAATTTATAAATTTTTCGAGCTTCTCGACTGCTGGGATTACTTAAATAGAGAAGGTGCATGCAGTAGCTTAGATGCCAGCAATCTGCGTGCAATTCGGCATTCCTGGTCGGCTCTTATGAAGCCTCAGTATGATGAAGAGGGAGGCACTATTCTATTTTGCCTGTTAACCCTACGGCTGAATGAATAAGCTCAGATAATAGTTTTACCAGAAACCGATTCGGTATAAACGTGAGGTACATTGGAATTTTGCAGTAGACTTAATATATCGATATTATTCAGAATCAACCGTACACATATAAATGCGTGTTAAAGTGACGTCATCGGGAACACCCACGTGATCATTGGCAATTGTCCCAGATTATCCTCAACACGCTACATTCGCCATTTGTGAAATACCGACTATTATTTCTATCAACGCACTTTTTTCGTCTGTGGTGTCAATCAACCGGCTTGATTTTCTGAGAGCATTTCTGACCTACGACTAAAGATTGTGTCTAATATTTGAGTCAACGTGTTTGTGAGGATAGCTGATAGCTGAAAGGCGAGACTGTTCATCGGTAAACTCCGTGATCATCACATTAACCGTAGCAGTCCACGTTCCCGAATGACTGGTCGAAAGCGGCTTACGTACAGCGTCATTCTTGAATTTGGATTAGTTCTTCAGTCTAATTTGTACGTGGTCTTTATAAGAGAGCTTTTCAGTCTCAATGGTTATCCGCTTTTCGAGCTATTTGTCCTGCCCACTGTCACTTTGATTTAATCCGCCGGGCTATGTCGGTGGCTCGGTTTTGTCTACGTGCTTCTTCACGTCAGATTGTCATGAAAAACACCAAGCATAGTCCGCTTTATAGCTCGTTGTGTGACTGGGAGTTTTCTATTGTTACCCATAGTAAAGATTACGTTTCTAAACTGTAATATTTGTTTACTGGCAACAAAACATTGATCAAAAACTTTTGGTTTCTAGCCATAAGGTATTTTGGATAGGTCAACCCTGTGTATGTACCCGAACCCTGCCTAGTCCAGTTGGATTCAAGTTGGACGCCGTGGTCAGGCTACCGTGAACGCAAGAATTGTTTGACATAAGCATTCCCTTCAGATTGTACAACACTGTTAGTCCGTTGTAGGAATATTTATGACTAGCTGTGCCTGCGACTTCGTTCGTAGTACTTTTTTATGGTAATAATTACTTCAAGCTTGATATGATATATTTTCAAATAGCGAGCACTTACAATTTTATCAAAAGTATAATATAATATGTATTTTCGCCAAATCACCTAAGCAATCATTTTATAAAAGTTTTTTTAATTAAATGATTGAAATGTTTTTTTAAGCTGACGTAGCTTTTCTATTTATGAACTGGTTGAAATAAAATTAGCACTAAATGTTAAAGCAGCTTTTCATAATACAACGGTGATAACTGCATTTAATTCGGTTAAGCCGTTTCTGAGATTAGCAAGCACAAACGCGTAGAGGTGAGTATATTGATAAACGATTCCGGTAAATTTTCCCTAACATATATCGCGCAAGCGAAATTTTTCTGTTAAGCGATATATTTAGAAAATTGCAAATAATTTTTCATGTAAATAGTATTATATTGGTGACTGAGGAAATGATTTGTTATATGTATTGATTTACATGTAAATATTGGGCAATTGGCAGCCCTGCGTAGCGAAGTTGAACCATGATTAATGACTTAACAAACATCGATAATTAATATGTAAGTGTATAATAAATAATGTAATAGGCTATTTGTTATAACATTCTTTAGAAAACATACGTTTCGCTCGAATCGATTCGTTACAAGGCTGGCAATAAACCGCGACTTCAGGTTTGTCGAAGGCGAATGGGCAATCAAGCTCAAAGCTGCCTCTCTTACATTTATTTATTAGCCAAGTGTTTACATTTTATATGCAACTATAATATAATCAAGAGCTTGTAGTTGTAACCGGTATGAATATTTAAAAAAGCGTCTAATTGGCTGCAATTTAGGTCGAGTTTTAATACATTTTTTAACTTTTATTGCACAATTCAGTATAAAGTTTTTGAGCTTCATAAGTTTAGTAAAAGATTATTGTTAATACCTGTTTATCTATCTCTCAATTTAAGAGACAATCCTTAAATTATAAAAAAGCTTTTAAACACTAATGTATTATGAATTTATTCGCAACTGATATCAAGTCAGTTAGTACAGCGGTTGTGCTCGCGACTTCAGCACGGTGAGTTGTGGGTTCGGTCCCCGTATTAAACAAACGATTAATGTGAACTACAGGTAGTTGTTCTGAGTCTGAACACTTGTGTGCATACGTGGATCAAAAGTTTGCAACTGATTCATTAGAATTTAAAAGCGTTTTAAAATTCAAGGGGTGTTTTTGAAATTGGTCAAATATGTACCTATATATATTTTAATTATATTTTTTATAGTTCAAGGAAACATACAGTAATATAAATAATGATGAATACATAAAAGAAGATACAAAAACCAGCGAACCACAAAAAAAAAATACAAATCAAAAATTAAGCTTAAAGGACACAAAACAATAAGATAACAATAGTAAGTAATTAATTATATAAAGAATAATTACTATATTAAAAAACCTACCTATATATACCTACTTTTAAGGTCTATGGGATTCTTGAATACCAAACATTCTCAATAAAAGGAATCCTAGTCATAATCCCAGGAGCAAAACATAAACCTTTTTTGAATAAAAAGTAACAAACAGTAAAAAGCAGGAATGAATTTAAATAAATCAAACGGATATTCGAAAAGAATGTAAAAGTTGCAAAATATAATTTGCATAATTTATATCAAGTAATACCAGCAATTATATCATATCTGGGTCGTAATTTATAATTGAACATGATAAGAATGTACAAATAATTGCAAAGAGTAACGCCTACCCAATTAAAGCGATAAATCGTTGCAAGCTCCGTGAGAACACACAGGAGCATTTCAGGGCGGTAATGAATTGTGAAAACAAAACACGGACGACTCTAATTCGATTGCCATAGATAATTTATAACAGCTGTTCTAATGCACGTGCGAATCATATATAAGTGTCTAAACATTGGCAGTACCCTTGTCATCGTGAGTTATTATTTTTATAACAGAAAATAAACTAATTGAATCGTAAACTTTTCGTAGCGATTACAGACGAACTTACTTATTAGATAGTTAAAGAACTGTTCAGCCAGGTATATTTCATACGTGCACTTTTCGCCGTCTGTTGTCATGATATTCACACATTCTAAAGCTTTCAAATTCGAGATGTTGCAAAGATTCCCTAGAATATTCTTTTCGTGCACTTTGGGGTTGTGGAGTGTGCTGTCTGTTATTGTTTTTCTTTTGGGCTATGACATAGAATTCTTCAAGAGGACAGTGATTCGTCCTTCTTTGCCACCAACGCAAGAATAATGCTCCTTACGTTGCAGTTGTCCATACGCGGTGGTATCTACTTACCATCAGGTGGGCTGTCAATCAGTCGACAAATGTTTATATATATATATATATATATATATATATAATGTAAACACAATAATATAAACATAATGTAACGTAACGTAACGTAATGTAATGTATATAATATAAACATCTCTTATATATATATATATATATATATATATATATATATATATATATATATATATATATATATATATGAGCTGTTTATATTTTTGTTTAAATTTAAATTATATGAGTAAATTTATTATTTATTATATAACTCTACAACGCGTTACCCTCCTGCATTAGAATCGCGAGCTCGCTTGGCATATACAGAACTAAATTATTGCAATATATTAAAGATAAATACTAACAAATATGGTTCTGTGTTTGCCAAGTGAGCTCTTAGTATTTTACTGTTCTTGATAGTTTTTAAACTAATTGTTCTCATGTAAGTGATTTTGTATCTTAATGAGAATAAACTCTTTGAACTGAACTGAAATTTTATATTACTTCTGGGTAATTGTACCTTATGCACCTCGTACTTCTATGGTTTTCTAGATTGAGGGTGAAGACGAACAGATTGAGGCATTACATGCTCATCGGTGAAGGAAAATATCGGAAGAAAGCCCGCATGGCATCATAAAGAAGTGTCATGTGTAAGTGCTCTGAAAACTGCGGTTGGTTGTGCTACTGGTCACATTAGACATAACGTGACTTTTATGTATAAGCGCAAAGTGGATACAGCGTCACGATATATTATTATTATTTTTATATTGTTCAAAGTATTTCCTTAAAAACCGTTTTAAAGCGTTTAGTTGCTTTAACTTTATTGTAGGTAACATAGGCCTCCTCAAGTTCTCTCCATGCGTACCGATCTCGTGTTATATGCCTCCAGCGTTTGGGCAGATCATCTTCCCACCTTTTAACTTGTCTGCCTCTACGTCTTTTTCCATCTCTTGGATACCATTCTGTAATTTTTGTTGTCCATTTTTCAATTTGTGTTCTCATTATATGACCTGTCCATTTCCACATCAGTGTTCGTGTTTTTATTCCAACATCTGTTATTTTTGTAATGCTCCTTATTTTTGATGCTTTTATTTTATCCTTTAATTTTTAATTTAAAAAAAAAATTAAAGGATAAAAAATTTACCTATTAGTAGTAATATTAAATTTACTAAGCTCTAAGAACTACAGATGATAGTTTCAAAAATAAGGAATATAGTGTATAACATGACAGGATAAAAAGATCTCATATAATTCGATTCCAATGAACAATCTGCTCTACTTTTCCTATAGTCGAAAATAGGGCACGAATGTGAGCACAGACAGTGCTACCAACCTTCAAGCAACCGACACGGTGAACTAATTCCTAATGCATTTTTAGTCGAAAAAACATAAAATAAACACGCAGAACAGTTGCTCGGCTGCTTTGTTTTTGTTACAGAAATAGTACGATATATATTCAAAGCCAAGGCCTTAACCGCAGACACTTAACACGTCTATCGCCTGGAAGATGCATCAGCTTAGTAACAGAATTACAATTTAAATATTTTCAACATAAATGCGTCATTGAGTGATTGATTTTCTATACACAGCCACATTTCTAGGACTTCGCTTTTAGACATTGAATTTTTTTGCTGTAAATATCTACGTCCCCGTGGCGAGATTTATAGATCACACTTAATTACTCGTATATTTTATTTTATACTAGCTGTCCCGGCAGACCTTGTTCTGCCCTATTTCTCTAAAACAAAGTTACATTGTTCTTTTTATGTTAATAGCTTCCTCGTCAGATTTCATTCTGTCAAAAGTTATTGGCCTGTCGCAGTCTAATAGAAATAAAATTGCATTGATAGACTTAAGTCATATCTAAGGTAATGATGTTTTTACTATAATGCTTTATGAGATATTGTTGGGTTATTTTTTGTTTGATTACTTGGCGTATAAATTATAATCTTCATTAATGACATGCAACCTCTAATTAACTTGAAAGCATACCTTTGTTTTGTTTTGATTGACATCATATGTTTGACAGCTGGCGACAGAGTGGTTTGTATGGATAAATGAAATTATTGTTTTTACTATATTCCTAGAATTATTTTCATATTTACTCACCTTTTAAACCTTCCCTGCACTTAACAATTCATTCTAAACCATAATTAGCCAAATCGGTTCAGCAGTTCTCGAGTTTTAGCGAGACTAACGAACAGCAATTGATTTTTATATACATATATATGTACATAGATGAGTAAGTAAATACATATAGGAATTTTCATTAATATGTCCGTAAGTATTGTCAATAATAGACTTAATAAAACTTTTACCGGTTGATTTGTTAACTAGATAACACGTAATTATGTCACAAAATTATATTACGTTTTCTTGCTTATTTATTGCTGTATGCTTAGGCTGTATGTTTCTCTGAATTTGTAAAACATTTAATGAACAACTAAAATGGAACACAAAGGGCTTTTCTTCGTTATACTTTAAGTAAATACATTTTTACGTTCATGATATAATTATTTTAGACAGATGTTAAGTATTATGTTATGTATACTATTTTAAATGATAAACAGTAATAAATCTAAAGGAAGGTAGCCCATATGTTTGATGTGGGCGACTCGCTGACATTATTATTGTTGTTTTAAAATTAGTTATTCTAGATACATATCTATATAATTATAATACATGCCCGAATGGAATATATTACGTAAAACTAAAATAAAATCGTAATTTTTGATCAGTTTAGTAAAATTATGTATCAGTTTTTATCAGCAGTTATTGTGATGGTCTAGTGGATATAGAAACGGTAACCATGCGCGACAACGCGAGTGGTTGTAGGTTTGTATTTCGGCATATATCTCTGTCTTTTCTTTGTAAGTGTGTAGTAAGGTACCACACGCTCACCGGTGAAGGAAAATAGAGTGAGAAAGTCCGTATGACATCTACGTATTTGGGGAGTCGAAGCTGCTCGCGTCCGTAGGCTTTACCCAATTTTTTTTTTCAACTAGTTTCCCTACACGTGACTCCTGGGTGGTGCTAAACGAGCAGCAGCGAGGTGGTAGGGCGTCGGTGCCCGTCTGGATCGCGACCACAGTACATGGGTGTAAAGCCCGTCATAGTGACCAGTTTCGGCTTGTCGCGTTTCGACAACAGCTTGTGTATATCCAGTAGCTCATATACCTAGAGACCTTCAGTCGTGGTATATGTGGGCCGACATGACGATGGAGACTATCAATGGATTTTCATCCTTTGATAGTCGCTTTCGTTTTTGGACTACACTATACTTACCATCAGGTACTCTGTAGTCACTATGTCGAGCCAGTGTAAAAAAAAACATCTAATAAAAATGTCATGTAGCATTGCTCATATTTGCACCACTTTGCGCATATATTTCGTACCCAATGTGACCAGTAGCGCATCTGATTGTCGTTCTCAAGGCACTTACTCATGCCAAGAAACAAAATATATAAAAAAACGTCAATGCAATTTGT
The DNA here is from genome assembly GCA_036320925.1 of Automeris io. Classification (NCBI taxonomy): domain Eukaryota; kingdom Metazoa; phylum Arthropoda; class Insecta; order Lepidoptera; family Saturniidae; genus Automeris; species Automeris io. The sequence continues at coordinate 2,448,034 of JAUDJH010000008.1, forward strand.
AGAAATTACCTATTACTGAAAATAGTCTTACCGCTCGTAAACGCAAAATGTAGCGGAGGAAAATAGCCCGAAGATTTTTGAGCTAATTGAGGAGAAGTCGTAATACGTAGACACCTGGGGTGTATCAATTAGCTGAGATATATTGTATCCATTTCTCGGCTAAATTCACAAGACTCGGCCGCCCTGGCGAACGTCCAACGTAGGCTTGTCAAATAAATATCGATACATCGACATATCGATATTTTCACTTCAATATATCGATATTTTTAGGCGATATACTTTATAATAATATATCGATAGAAAATATCCAGTATCGAAAATTGTATCCAAAACAATATTTTTTAAATTCTTATGGCAGTGAAGTCGCTGAAATCTCAAACTGTAGAATTTAGGACCAAACGAAAAAAAAGTACTAAATTGTCTTTGACTGTTGAGTATTATGTTTTGTTACGTTGCATGCATTGACATCTGAATTTGTTGCATGTATATTATTTGCTGCCATGTATTTATTTATTTTTGTTTGATATCTTAAATAGGTCTTAAAGTTAGATTTTTTTTGTATTTTTTTTAAATAAAAAGGAATACTTGTAAAATACTTTCGTTTTTATTGAGATTTAATCGATATATCGATATTTTTCCTTCGATATATCGACGCCGAAATTGATATTTTAATAAATATCGATATATCGATATAACAATTTTTTTATCATTTTCGACATCCCTAGTCCAACGGCGAGTGACGACCACTCGTTGTTTTTACAAAAAAATAATTAATTTCCCAATATCAGCAAAAACATCAAAGATTCGAGAATTGTGGATCATTTTTGTTTACTCTTTGCACCTGCTGAAAGCCAGCGCTGGATGAAACAGCCGGTCACTTAGCATATTGTCGCTCCAGTGTTCATTTGACAATATTACCAATTTGTGTTTTTTTCGTCATTCATATTATATAAGCACTAAGGGTGAAATTTGTAGACGCTAATTTGACTTTGATTACACTTTGCTCACAAAATAAATTCGTGTACACATTAATATACATATATATTTTATTTATGCAAGCCTACCAACAGATGGCGTTATTTAAAAACTGCGGACACACACTCGCTCCGGAAGCGACATGCATCGGGATTGTTTCGGTAGCCTATTGTTTTTTAGGATTGCTGCTGCGAAGTGCTTTTATCTCGGTTTATTTTGATTTTCGATGGTTTTTGCAATTTGTACGAGTAATAAAGATTAATAAAATGGGGAGCACTGACATGACAAAACTGGAAGCGTCCATAGCTTGCGACCAAACCAAAAAAGGAAAGCAACAGTTCGTGCTAATAGATCTTGATGTGAAAAGGATCACAAGCACCGTCTACAATTAATCTATCTATGTATCATCACGTGAAATCACTATTGGTGTAGGTAGAGAGAATGGAACGCCATTTCTCTCTATCCTTGCAAACTTCTTTCGATTCCTTAACATTCATTAATACCTCTACAGTTAAATTGTTTTATTAGTCTTTAAACTGATTTTTATAAGTAATCCGAGCATAGATCTCATGTTTTTTTTTTTAATATTTTATATGACAATAACTTTTAATGTTCACGAATAATAAAAGTTACTATTGTATTTTGGGAATGTTATTCTAATGTAATGTAAATGTCTAATGTCCCTTTCGGGTTGGACAGGGTTTTCAAAACATACCGTAATTAGTAATACTAAGCTAACAATTATGTTTAATACTGTATGTTTTTACTGTAAATTGATTCACCATTAATGAGTGTGTAAAGTAAATTTACTTTATAGTCTAAGCAAACGTATAAGAGTTAGTAATATTATTTCCTTTGTGATTTTTAAATAAAGCAAATCTTAGCAGTTTGTTCGACTATGTACACTGGGCGTTTAGCGTGGGAAACGATAAATTACTCAGTTATAAACTGTGACGGAGGAAGATTCTCGCCAACTAGGTTACTTGCACGGCCGTAATTATGTTTTTTATACAGTTTGTAATGTCTGTGAGGCAATGTACGATTATCCCGAATTCATCCGCAGTTCCGCATAACTCTTTTCGTCTCGTTGAACCGTTTTGTGTATTTTAATGGCCGTTTCAGAGATTACAGAAGGTTTTTCGTTCTTGTTGTTGAATTTTGAACAATTCGAAATGATATAAATTTTCTAGGATTGCAAGAATAAAAATATGGTTGAGAATGTTAGCTTACAATAGATATAGATTAATATAGTTGATGTGTAATATAACATATCGTCACGCTATATCTCTTTCGGGGTTAGCAGAGATATATTAGAGGTTGTATCCTCTTTGCGCTTATATGTCGTGAGCAGAGATATGAAAAATGTAATCTGATTAATTGTTAACGATTACAAAATGTAGTCGTAATTTTCTTGCTCTGTAATCATGATTAAATCCATTTAAAACATTAAGAAATCATAAATGTGTATACAATCTGGGATTTTGTAGTGTTTAAAACATAAATGAGCAAAATGCAGTCATATTAATGGTAAAAAACGTAAAATGTAATCGTTAGTCATTTTCATTAATCTGATTATATTTTGCCCATCTATGGTCGTGAGAAACATTAACAGTAGCGCAGGTAATCGCCGTTCTCAGGGCACTTACAGATGACTTTTTCTATCAAATGCCATTCGGGTTTCCTCACGATGTTTTCATTCATCGGTGCCTAAATCCGTACGTAATCTAGAAAAACGCCGAGGTAGGCACGTACCGAGATTCGACCATTCGAGTTGCCGCGTATGGAAATCGGCCTCTTATCTTCTCGCCACCACAGATACACCACAGAAGTTGCTATGTAAATATTAAAAATACAGTCGCAGTATTTTCTATGGATTATGCAATAAGATTTTATAACATAAGGAGTGAAGAAGGCTCTTCTAAGTTGACAGTGCAGTGATACATCTTGTGTGGTAGTTGGTAATAGGAGATAGAGACTATTTAAGGTTTTAATCAGGTTGTGGTCAGGTGCTCGGCAGTGGCGACTCACCAGCAACTGCCAAGTCGCAGTATTCCTTGTGTGTATGTTCTCAACCTATTTTCTTGGAATCCTATAAAATATTTATCGAGGGGTAAAAGGTTATTTGATTTAAGCGACATTTTTTGGAGATATAGTAATATATATGTAGTTTTGGGGATCTTTGGATCAAAATAAACACTGAATAAACTTCCAAAACTCGTTTATTGCACTTTTTCTAATTAATTATTCGTCTTTACACTTTTCTACGTCTTAACACTACAGAGCGCGTGCATCGAAAAAAACCTCTCTATCCTCTCTCTTTCTATCTTTCTTGTCTTTCACTCCCATACGTTCCGATTTACGCATTTACTACTTAATACATAATAATATTTCACACAATAACATCCATCCTACATATATATTTTTGGAATCAGTAAAAAACGCTATATTACTATACGATATGTTACTATATCACCAAAAAATGTCGCTTAAACCAAATAGGCTTTCACACCTCGAAATCATGCCGAACAGCGCCTCACATAATTTGAATCGCGCCTTTATCATCGCGTGGACTATTTGCCTGTTTAGCTCCCATTCATGTAAAAAAATATTTCGCCTAAGTATTATATTAACAGTGTAATTGTCGAGAACATAAATGCATACATATCACACAAGTGAGTAACAGATTGATCTGAAATGAGATAAAATAAGCACTAATTCGTGTTAGTGTTCTTGTTAAGCGGCTAAGTTTGACGGCGCCTCAGTTTGCATGAAGGCATTAGTCACTTCATGCTCCTACTGGTTGTTTTAATTGCACTTGACTGTTCTATTTCGACTTGAGAAAGTCTTCGTAGAGTAATCGCCTTTTTATTGTATTAAGTTCCATCACCCCTGGCATTAACTATTCGTCAGTTAAATTATTTTATATTATGTATTTGTATTATTGTGTCGTTTGTCCAGTTTCTCCTATCGTGACTTCTCAGAGTGCTCTCGATGACATGGTTCACGAACTCAAGATGTGCTGTGATGATGCACCAAAGGCAAGTCAACTTGTCAGTCAACCCAGCACTAATTTTCAGCTGACATCTATTTGTTGGGTCTACGCGCAGAAAACAGTAAGGAAGGAAAAAATAGAGTATGAAAGAAGTTTAAAGAAATATACAAAGTTACTTATTATGTAACAAGAATAAAAAAACACTAAATCTAATTTGAAAAATAAATAAATAAAAAAGCCTGTTTCAGAATTCATAAGAAAAAAACATTTTACTAAGTTTCGAAATGTTCCTGTTAAATATACGGGACCACGAGATCTAAGCATAAAATTATACAAACGTATTCTGCAGAACGGTGCATAGTGAGAGGTTTGTGACTTAGCAAGGAGCTTTTGCTTTCTATCTTGATAAACCTATACTGCTGTTTCATATTGAGGCAAGTAATGTGGCCTTTCCTTTCTTACTTCATAGATACTCCAGAAAATAGTATATTACAAAAAAATGTAGGTCGCAAAAGCAAACTGTTTTGCAATTTTTCTAGAGCTTTTAAAATAACAACCATTCCTTAGGAGATTGCTTGAGCTTAGCAATAAAAAATATAACTGTTATAGGTTTTCGAGTTCGAACCTATTATATTATATATGCTGCTATAACAAAAAGACCCGAATTAACGCTGAAGAAGAAGATAAGGTGCGTGTTAGTCAAATAATAAGTTTCATTTGAATTTCATACACTGAGTTTGCAAACATAGCATTTTGAAATCTGGTCCATAATGTTTAAGACGGTTGCTGTGTCTCGCAATCTTCATTATTAGATAGGAATCTATTTATGTTCACGCTTATCTTGATAAGGGCTATCAGAGCGGTTTTCTTTGAAGTGTTTATCTATGCATATCTGTTCTACTATTGTAAAAACATAACAAACCCAAAATATCTAAAACGATAACAATCGAAAATATCGGCATTGACTCAAAAATACTAAAAACACTGAAAGATTGTATATCTCTTATTAGTATCTCTCTCTTAAGAGGTATTGTATATCTCTTTTGGCATCCTTTCTAATGTGTAATTTAATAGTAAAATATGTAATATAACAAATAAATAAATAATTTTAAATTATGTACATACTAATCTTAAGCTAGACTAATCTGTAATGGTTAAACAAGTTCTGTAACTGCTATAAATATAGCTTATCTAGTCTTCCAGCTATTAGCGGCATTATCTAAGAACAGCGAATAGGTATTTATAGTGCGAGCGCGTTTCATCATCGGCCTCATCTTCATCTACCACCGGGTGTGATTGAGGGAAGCATTAGCTTGTAAATCATTAAAAAATTAGTTTAAAACTTTGTTAAATGACGGCATTCAATTTAAACAATCGTTTTAATATTTTTGCGGGCTAGAGTATCATTATTTATACAATTATGGTGATAATAAGCTGTGACGTGACCTTTTAAACATTATTACGGCCTATGTGTATTGGCATTCGCGAGTGATGGCGTCAACCATGGCGCCGCGGCCGTCGAGCGTTCGGGTAATGTGGATTGTGTATGGTACAAGTGAAGACATTCAAGCGATATGCAGCGATATACATCGACATACACCCTACACCCCTAGTTTCCCTACACGTGACTCCTGGGTGGTGCTAAACGACAGCAGCGAGGTGGTAGGGCGTCGGTGCCCGTCTGGATCGCGACCACAGTACATGGGTGTAAAGCCATAGTGACCAGTTTCGGCTTGTCGCGTTTCGGGATCAGCTTGTGTATATCCAGTAGCTCATATACCTAGAGACCTTCAGTCGTGGTATACGAGGGCCGACATGACGATGTAGACTATCAATGGATTCCTATCCTTTCGTTTCGTTTTTGGACTACACTGTACTTACCATCAGGTACTCTGTAGTCACTATGTCGAGCCAGTATAAAAAAAAGACATAGCTCCATAGTTTAGCAAGGTGAAATAGCAGTTCACTGTCAATATATACCGTGTAATCGACGATCGCTAGAGAAGGTGCGACCTTGAGTGAAGGCCGTGAATTAGAAAACGTAAAACCACGTCTTCTTCCACAAGGAATAGTGACTATTTGTGAAAGGCGGCATAGGTATTAGGATAGACAGATGTCAAGCAAGGTACCAAAGGAAGGTGATGGTAAAAATTATGTTGATAATGGTATTAAATGCGTCGGTCTTGGGATGTAGAATAAACTTTATTCTCAAGTCGTGATACATTCTAGGGCAGTGGCGTGCGTTTCATAGAAGTATGATCTTACGCTTGAACATTTAATGCATTGATTACAAATTTGGTTTTTAATTGAATTCTGAGTCCCTATTCTGGAAATAACCAGATTTTAAGACAATGCATTTATTAAATGTCGAAGTAAAATAAGTTAATCCTTTTTATGACATTATGGAATGCACGCCACTGTGACTGAAACCTGTACACCTGACAGATCTCAGAGCTAAGTAACATCTGGTCACCGACAATTGTAGTAGAAGAATTGTAGTTGTCCAAGATGTTTGGAATCTACATAAGCTTCCGGAATATCGTGTCGAGTTGTCAATTACATATATTTTACACCATTCTACTGGCATTATTGCTGACTGAATATTATTTTGCTTAAGCCTTCTGCATTGGTAAACTTTAAGTAAAATTAATTAACCAAACTAATAGATTTAATAGAATAAGGCTAAATAATTACAACCAGCTTGATCCTGTACTTGTAATTAAAATGTAAGCTTAAGCATTATATCCTACTAAGGAAACTTGTCAATTCTATTTGAATATTATAAGTTACTGCTATGTGATTTATTATATTTAATTTAGTAATCATAATTATATTGTATTTTAAATTAAAACGATTAAAAATTAATAATTATTAAATCCTAACTTGTAATTAATAACTTAATAATTATTAATGACACGCATTTAATTGCTTAAATATTATTTATTCGATGAAGGAAGTAGTAACTGTAAATAAAATAAGTGTATGTCATTATTTTATTAAAGCTTTCAATTTATTGATTTTGATTAGGTATAATGATTATTTAGATCGGGTTACATAAAAGAATTTAGGAGGTGCCCACAGGGCAAAACGCGTGCCGAGCCGGGGAAGTGCGTCCCAGTGGTACCCAAGCTCGGTACAAGATGCGAGCGAAAGAAGCACCCCGGGGGTTTTAGTCGGTGGGAGTCCGACACACCGGGGGAGCAGCCCTCACCACTCCCCTGACAGCCCATAATGGGTTTTCCCAGAGTTATCAAAAAAAGGTTTTTTTTTTTGTTAACCCACTCCTCCCGGTGCGTCGGACCTACCCCGACTAAAACCACCGGGGTGCCAGCACTGCCTCTCCTCGCCTTCGCCGAGCCTGGGAATCCGGATACTTCCGACGGCTCGGCGAGCGTTGGCCTATGGGCAGGCCTCCTCTCTTGGAGGGGGATTTCAATCCCTCCCTACCTCTCTATAGGAACGGCGTGTGGACACACACACGCCGACCCTTCCTCTCGACACTGGACCGTATAGAAGAATCTATAATATAAAAATGAATCGTTAAATGTGTATAAGCGCGAAACTCGAGAACGGCTGAACCGATTTGGCTGATTTCTTTTTTGTTGTGTTTATTGAAGTCTGGAGAAGGTTATTACGGAGAGAAAAAATTGTCTGAAAAAGTCTAAAAACACCACTTTTCTATATTCTCATACAAAAAATTCGTAATAATATTTAAAAGTCAATTTGAACTTTAACACCATACCATAAAGTTTAAATGTCAGTGGACGGGTTCCGGGAAGGCAAAACAATTATTGAGTGACGTATAAATATTGTTGTCAATATTTGTCAATTTTTATACATATAGCATTAAAACCAGAATCCTTCAAACAATTTCCAAAAAACAGCCGACAGGCCAATAGGTTTTGGCAGAATAAAATCTGACGGGGATGCTATTAACATTAAAAAAAAAAACAATGTGATTTTGTTTTAGAGAAATAGGGCAGAACAAGGTCTGCCGGGACAGCTAGTTTATAATATAATTATGTGAAATTAAGTGACGTTAAGTGATGTGATGTTTTTTTTAATAATTTACAGGTGGACGCTTATCTCCAATCACTCATGGTGGAAGGTGAAGATGAGGCCGACGGTAGGCTGCGTCTGCCTAACAAATGCCTATTCACTCTTCTCTTAAAGCCTCCCAAGTCATAAGAACGTGGAAATCTGGTCGCTGGAATCATATTCCACTCATTAGCTGTTCGCACGATGAATGTAGAAGCGAATCTTTAACATTAGGCATAATTATTAATTAAAAAACTTATATACAAAGTACATTTGTAAACAAAAAGAGAATAATTGTTTTTAGCTTGCAGTATTTTGACATTGCCAATACATCTATTGGTATTCAGTGAATTTCTGCACATTATCATATTATGCTGTGAAATATCTGACAAGTTATATTGAATGTATTGTTTCTAGTTTATCTATCTGTGCTAATGTTATAAAGAGATAAACTTTGTTTGATGGTTTACGGTGAAACTCATGGAGCGTAAATTCAACGAAATAGGACGTCAGTAGTGAATCGCGTAATTTCACCGATGCATTCGGTTTCATACAAATGTCCTGTTTTTACCACAAGGCGACACAAAGTGAGATATCTACGTTGAAGGTTACGTTACGATATTATATGCGATTCACGACTTCTAAAAAAATACGCTCGTTTGAACTCACCCTTATATTTAAAAAAGTTTTATTTTAAACTGACTTGGCATAGCGACATAATGATGGTAAGCATGGTGCAGTCTAAAAATGACAACTACTATCAACAGTTAAGAAAAACTTATCGATTGTCTCAGCGATCTTGCCGGCAAACACAAATATGTATTCAAGCTTCGTTTAAAGGACCCCATATCATAGGATGGTAGAAACATGCTCTTCGCAAGATCATTCCACACAGGCTAACGACTCGGCAAAAATAGGGGGTAGAGAACTTCTTAGTCCTAGCTGGGATGTGAGTTGTCTATCATATAGCTGTGACTCCGTAAGCCCGCGCGCGTACTTCTACTATAGGGGGCGAAGGTGCAACAGGGTTAAATAGCTCATGATGCAGACAGTAGGAAATGTCCAGTGAGGCAATATCTCTGCGCAACTGGACTGGTTTAAGATGATTAGCGTTTGGATCCTTCACAATAATTTTCTTATTCTTCTCTTTAACCCATTAACGCCGAGATGATCAGAATTTTTACTAACATTTCAACGTGTTTATTTATTATGTTTTCGGACCAAAAATGCAATATCTCTATTCCTACGCGAAATTTAATGCTCTTTCAGAATCTGAGCTAAAAATTTTGATTAGACACCGTGAAAAAAAAAATAGCCGATTTAAAACCTGAAAGACGTAAAAATTTACGATGAAATTATTTTTTCGCATTTTTTTTTCACAATGATACGACATAGATATTAACTTTTTACTATGACTAGAGGTGATCATGGCAATCGAACATTAAGAGGAATTTTTGCAAAAAATATCATGGACGCGTTTTTTTAAAATGGCGACGAGAATGAAAAAATTGTATAAAAATCTTATTATATTGTTTTCTTAAAAATTATAAACTTTATAAAAAAAATCTTGCAACAAAAATGTCTTAAAATTAGTCAAAGAACACTCTCAATTTTTTTCAAAATTTTGAAAGACAATTTTTGGTTTTCGTAAGTTTCAAAAAATCAAATTTTAGAAAAAAATATTTTAAATTTGGCGTAGGAATACAGGTATTGTATTATTTTTTTGGTCCGATAACATAATAAATAAACACGTTGAAAAGTTAGTAACAATTTTGATCATCTCGGCGTTGATGGGTTAAGCACGACAATAATGCTTCAAGTTATGATATCGATTATAAGCGACAATAATCAATTTCCATCAGGTGGAACGTTAGCTTACTTAATATCTTTGATAAAAAAAGAAGGCCCAGAACTAGACAAGAAAAATAACGATAGAAAAACCTTTAAATAATTTATGTAAATCATTAAGAACAAGTATAATAGAGTACGGCCAGAGCTCCGTTACATTTCTATAATTATATAGCTAACATAAAAATAAATTGATGAGATATATGAAGTTCGTTGAGCGTGTGGTCCAATAATAAGCGAATGATTAATGGGAACTTAATGTGTGCCACTACACACTGGGCTTAATTGATTTGATTGTTTAGTATTTCCGCAGCGTAAGGTTGGTTTTACATTGTCCGACAACGATGACAGTAGATCGGTAGGGTTGGATACGACGTGACTGCGATATTCGGGGAGTTGATTATGCTCTCTATCAGAGATGGATAAAATGTAATCAGATTAATGATGAACGATTACAAAATGTAATCGTAATATTAATTTTCTTCCTCTCTAATCATGATTAAATCCATTTAAAGCATTAAGATATCATAAATATGTATGCAATCTGAGATTCTGTACTGTTTAAAACACAGATGAGCACAATGAAGTCATATTAATGGTAAAACACGTAAAATGTAATCGTAATCATTTTTATTAATCTGATTACATTTTGCCCATCTATGCTCTCTATTTATGATTATAGCACGCAGTATTCTACACGTGGACATATAATGATAATTGTTAGTAAAGCAACCACATTACGTACTTTGAACGTACCAGAGGGTCGAAAACATTTATCGGTGTTAATAATTTTTATCAATATCGGCGAATGTAAAGCCATCTAAGGAGTGGCGCGTCCTTTAACGTTTAATATTTATCAGTACAATTCTAGGCTAAGAGATTTTACGAGTAGCGACTCGTTTAAGCAGCTTTTACGATTGACTTCATCGGCGAATTTGGCATATGTAAGTGGAGAATACATTAATATATAGAAGTAGCTGACCTAATTTTGTACTACCCGAAAAAATCTGTCAATTGGCACATGTATTATATCCACAACCATTAAAATAAATGACTTATGTCGATTAGAGCTCAATTAAATATTGCTTATAAGTATTAGGCACAAGCGTAAATAGGTGCTTTATGTTTAAAAGTTAGATATTATTAAAAAAGGTAGGTAAATTTTATTTGCTATTATCAAGATTGTACTTATTATGTATCTCAAATCAAGGTTATATAAGATGATACAAATGTTCTAATTTTACAATCATTTCCTTTACATTTGAGAAAATACTTTTTCTACAAATTATAAGAATTAATGCTATTCTCTTTATTACAAAAAGTAACTAGTTAATTTTTTCAACTTTTGCTTAAGACATAAGTGCTATCTTAAGCTCAAACTGGTATTTTATGTAATATCATATTATGTAATAAATAAAATAACTTATTACATTATTTAATGACAAGAAGCCGCTATGATTATGTTGTCAAAGGCCTTTATTAAAGAAAAAATTACGACTACTTGCAAAGTTAATTATCTAATAAGCAATAATAATTATTATATAATAGCATAAAAATATCCAGTTTCAGTTTTTAAACTTTAAAACGATTTAAGCGCCGGTGGATTTATTTGCGATTGATACATTAAAAATGAAATGTATTTATTTCGCCACAAACTAACAAAAAACTAGAAGTTTAAATGCAGTAACACAAACAACATACAGAAACAAAAGAAAATACAAAAAATTATATTACATTATTTACATTAGTGTTAAAACAGTTTTTTAGTTTAAGAATCGTTTCTAAAACTGGGCGTTAGATATCTCCGGTCTTATTTCTTAACAAAAACATCCGAGATGTTTAGTCAATTTTCTTCTTCATTAGAGTGTATCCAACGGGTCTTGCTGGACGTATAATCTACAGATGAATGACGTCTGTCGATTATCATATCTTTATACCCATTGTGATAGTGATATGATAGACAAGCCCGGAGCTGTCAGGGTCGGCATCGAACACTATTTGGCTCAAACGAATGAATATTTATAGGATTGCGTTATGGGTGTTGTCTGAGCCTTGGACACATCGTTAGTATGTACTCGAATTACAAAGTAATTATTTGTCCCTATTGAGTGACAGTTTCATCATTGTTGATCAGGATTCTTGACATTAAATATTATGTGTACATGCGAATTAAATTAGACTTTCATAAGACTGATTTAATAATTGGTGAGACTATTCGTGCCTTGTCGTCGAATCAATAATGTTAGCAAAGTTATGATTAATTAGGTGGTATTTTTTCTACAGGACTTAACGTTGTTGGTTAGGAAAAGCCTTGAAACATCACTGGGTGAGAGAGGTAAACACTTAAGTTGGTCAGCAAGCCAGGCTATCAGTGGTCTACTAGCGTTTCAAAGGTGATTGATTACCTTGAGAAGGAACGTCGAAATAATTTCGAGCTTGCGTCGGAGTAGAAGTTGCGTGGCAACTCAAAGCCACCAATGAGTATAGGTTGTATTGATTTTTATTTAAAAATCGACTGTCATTATTTAATTTTTTTTTTTTGAAGTGGACTTTCTACTGATTGCCGGAAAAGGCATTTACAGTTCAAACGGGCTTAGGGGGGGAGCACAGAAGGTGCTCAGCCAGCGAGTTTATGGGTTGGGTGGCAATGCAAGGACACCCCTCTGGGTACGAACCTCGACTTGGATCGCCAGCCAAATAAAGTACTAACCCAACGGGTGATCTACCAGCGTTTCTGAAGTGACTACCGTGAGAAGAAACGCCGAAAGAAACTCAAGGCTGCGTCGGAGTAGAACTGCGTATCGGTGCGAAAACGCACCGGCTAGCAGCAGTTGACTGAACTATCCTTCTTCGGCGCCGCCGGCGACGCCGGTGTCGTGGAATGTGTCATTATTAAATTCATTTGTCTGTTTATATACGTATAGTTGTATATGTGTCTACCTAAAGATCATCAGAGAGCCGGCATGACGATGGTTAGTGTCAAAAGATTCTTGTCCTATGGTGAACGCTGCCATCCTTGGTCTACATTGTACTTTACATCAGTTGCTCTGTAGTCACTTAGTCCAGTCAATATAAAAACACTACTTTAAGGCATCCACTTCCTATTTTAACAATAATTGATAATTTCTTTAGAATAGAAGTTCATGGCGTACCTATTTTAAAATCGTTTCATGTCGAATATACAAAGTATAAAGTTTACCCATTTTTGGTGACCCTGAAGAAAATCCTGCTAAAGACCGCTAGAGAAGCTGTGAGGGCAGTAGCCCCGGTTCACCAGACTCCTGCTGACTTAATACCCTCAGGATACCCGTCTACTCATTACCAGCTAAGCCTGGGAGTCGGTATTTCTTCTACGACCTGGCGAAAAGCTTTTTACAGGCATATTCTGGGACGAATGAGTTTATAGAGACCAACTATCGGGACACATACACATCACCGTCGTATTCGGGCAGAAAACTCCCACATGTCTATTGCCCGATTATAGAGTTTACCCTTTTTTTTTTACTTGAGGAAAATCCTCATGGGACCGTCTCAGTCGCACGGGGGGGTTGCGCGAAACCGAGGTGTGTTGGACTTGTACCGCCTAAAAACCCCAAGGTGACTTCTTCTGCGCATTGACGGGGACTGCAGGACCTGTAATCAATTCGCCACAGCCCCGTCGCGCTGCGCCCGCTTGGCACAAACTCGGAGGAAGATATCTTCCCCGACACTGCTCATTGTATTTAGGCAGAGCACGTCACAATGCTCTGCCTACTTCTCGAGGGTCGCTAACACGTCGCTCAGGGCCCCCACCCTGAGCGGCCGCGACCCCATAGAGTTTACCCTACCGTAACTTGCCATTTAATAAAATTTAATGTTTAGCTAGTACCCTAAAAACGGCGATAAACTGTGCTACTGGTCACGTTAGTCACGAAATGTAAGCATAAAGAATATACAGCCATGAATTTATTTCTGCTTAACCTAAAAGAATATAGCATGATGATATGTATACTAATTCTAATAAAAGAATCAAATATTTTGAAAATAGAAAGAATATGATTTCATCCGAAATTTTAAGAATTGGCCTTATCAATTATGATGGTGAAGATTTCGATACGTGAGCTGCTTAAAACAGTTATAACACGTGTATGACATAGCAGCGAGATAAATTGCCGATAACAAACATACTGGTCTATTGTACTTGCGATCGCAATTGACAATGTAATCGAATACAAATGGTATCAAGATCAGGGCCGCATCGATCGAATGCTTGCATAATAGCGTACGTTGCAAGTTGTTAGGAGTTAGCGGATTTCATATTATATATATTTGAAAATTTAATGATAAAAGATATACCCATTTACAATAATGTAATTTATTATTTGTATTAACAAAGCAGTTTTGTGTAATTAGTAAAAGCACACAAAACGAAAGTATTTCTACAACGGAGTTTTTTCTTTTTGTTAACGCGGTGGAAATCCCTTCGGATCGTCAGGGCAGTGGTGAGGGCCCCTCCCCCGGTGTGTCGGACTTGCACCGACTAAAACCACCGGGGGTGCCAACTATGTCCTCTCTTCGCCTTCGCCGGCCCTGGGTATCCATATACTTCCTACGGACTCCTCTCTGATGCATCTGAGTATTAGTAAATTAACAATTTATCATAGTTAAAAATACATTAACTTCGGATTATTCACGATGACAGCGATTTAACAGAAACATTTTTAAGTTATAACACGTACTGTGAATTTTCCCCTCGCGATGTTTTACCGCAAATTTCGTATCATCAGGAATTAATGAAAGTGCACGTACAGGCGGTGATAATTCAGGTGAAAAAAAAAATCGCTAAAATGAGACACGGCACGGCATAAAACAAACAACTGTGTGATGACAAATCTGTGTGAAATTAGATTTGTAGTGCGATCTATGTGGATCTTTGTTAAGAAATAAAATGCGCATGATATTTTTTTGCGCGAAGAAATAATGCAGTGAGGTCTTAGCCTGAGGAATAGTGACATATTCATAATTTCCATCGTCAAATGTATAAGAATATTACATTATATATTCTATAATTGTTTCAGACAGTTTTTATATGATATAAAATATAGATAGAATTTTTACATACTGTAACCTTGAAATTTATATATTTTTTTGCAATATTATGCATATATAAAACAAGAAATAATGTTTAACGTATGATTATAAAACATGAAATAAATGATAAAACTATTTTCTTTCCCAAATATATTCTTTTGTTTAGTTAGTCTTTTGAAAAATCATATAATTTATTAATATTAGAATAACAGCTAGTCGCTTTTCAATTGCGCCATCGCATATTTAGCGTAGAAACCGATTCAATTGTCAATATAAAAATTCATGTTCCAATTTAGACATTACTTGGATTGTAACCAGGGAGTAAATTAATCTTGGCACAGTTAGGCCTAGGCCGCACTAGGAATTTATACCGCGCGGTATTTTCCGATAAATTCTGTAACACTTGGAATCATAATATGAACCTGCTTCACACTTAAGAGCAAAATTTGCGTGAAAATTTCTATTAGAATGACACGCGGCGCGGAATAAAATCCTTGCGGTAAAATTTTAAGTGTGATCTAGGGCTTAAGAATGTTGTTGTTTTTTTTTTGTTTAAGAAATAATTTACATATTTATGAAAATTCGTATCTCGGTGTTTGTGGTCTCACTCCTCCGAAACGGTTCTACCTATTTTGTTCTTTTTTTTTGTGGTATATTTGGTAGGTCGTATAGTGCACTCCAAGACACGAGGTAAATCAAATCGGATGTCCCTATCCTGAAATATTTTTTACATTTTTTGACCAACTATTTTTTCTTATTTTTTTGTGATTTGATATCTAAAAATATCCATAACCTAAAATTTTCGACCTCCTACTATCACCCTCTCATTTTTAATTACCATTTTAGTAATGTCTAAATAATGTAACTGTCGTTCGTATTTGAAACGGACTAAAATTATTTGTATTGTTAAATGACAGATGGCGCCGTGTCCGCCTCAGATTCCACACCTTACAACACATTTTTTATTTTTTATTTAAAAACCTATATATTCTCTAAAAATAGTTTATATGGCAGAACTTTTCCCGGACCAGCTAGTTTATAATATATTTTACTATCTATCAGGTAGCAGTTTATATACAAATAAAATTTATATATAATATTTAATAGTAATGTTGTTACAGGAAAAAATACAAACAACCAATTAATAGTAAATAACATATGGATTAGAATAAAAAGACTTAGAAAAGAGAGTATTTTCCCTGTTTTGGTATAAAATATAATAATAAATTATATTACATTTCTTATATCATTTTATTATCCACCAATTTACCTAATATTATTAAATATTAATTTAGCAATTTGTTTCGATAAACAAATTTAATTAAAACTATTAAGATACGCGTATAGGTTAAATCATAATAAATATTTCAAGAGCTACATTTCCATAATTGCAATTTAAATTACCATATTTATGATTTGAACATTTAAAAAATCATAACAGAAGCGTACTTTAAATATTATCATTAAATTCTTTGACCCTGACCCGCTGCGGCAATGAAATGCAAAATATTTTAACGATACAAATTTTATAAATAAAATCATTCATGATGTAAAGACAGACGATTCATTGTGTGAGCAAATTAACAGTAAGCCTATCAAATTAATAAGGTCAAGAAGGCGAAATAAAAGAAATAAATCTTTGACAAGGATTAAAGATTTATTTCTTTACGGGTCATACTGTTTATCAAAATAATACTTCTGTTTGTTGATAATATAATCAAAAACTACTAAACGAATTTTCATGCGGATTTCACTAATATACAGACTGATTCATGAGAAAAGGCTTTTTGTAAATTGGTTGACGTGGGTTAATATGGGTTGAAAATTTCTGCGAAGAAGTGCTGGCGCAGATAGAAGCGGCGTAGTGGATGCGAGAGGAGTTAGCTTCATCATCCACAACGTCTTCCCAGCTCGCCCGCCGCCCGCAAGAACGGGACGCCGTAGAGCAGCATTCAATGAAATGTCCGTCTCTAATGGCAGCAACGGGTGACACGCTTGAGCAAGTGTATCACCCAATAAAGGTGCGAGCACCAAGAGATGTGGTTTCCTGTGCTGCTCCAAAATCGCAGAGGCAAGAGGGGGCGGGGTGGCTTTTTAAACCATTTCTTCTCAAGTGAGTATAGGCTTGACCTAGGCCGCACGCTTAGCCGGGTAATTTAATTCTATTTTTTAATTATGTTATTTTATTTTTATAATTAATCTGGCTATATTCTGGATAGATCTTTAGCTGGACTAAACCATACTATACTGATTTAGACCAATGAAAATAACTTTTGAAAAGGCGCGTCGCCGACAATTTGTAATGTATTACATATACCCTTTAATCAGAAATAAGATGTTCAGTTCTTCCAAATTGGAGGCTAAGTGATTTACGCTCCAGACGGAATTAAACGTACACGTATGGACTCGTATATCCGGGAGGCAGTATTTAATATAAACGTTCTTTTATAAATAATTAATGTTGGAGATATGATCAAGTAATGATTACGTATAATTATTGACTCTGTGGAGGGTTCAATAGAAAAATGTATACTGATGTAATCATGTAAGTTTCAACATTTATTAATGGGGATAATAGTAGTAATTTTCTAAAAACGCTTAATTTCATTAGATTTTCATCATATAGCATGGCGATATCAATAAGTATTACCTGGAGTGCAGACTGATCTACTACCACAAATATCAGTGTTAGGTATTGCCATGGGATTCCAACTACTTACCTGTCGATCCCCTATCCCCTCCCACCACAAGCCTAAACACCAGATGGCGTCGCGCGCGAATAAAACAGTACTAATCAACAACGGTGTAATCAACTCGTGACGCAAGCGCTAAACAGTGTATATTCGTTTTTCTCGCGTCATTTATCACCAGAAAGGTACATGGTTCCTGTCATACCTATTTCCAGGATATCACGGCCTCTATCTAATAATAACAATTGTGTTTCTATATCCAATAATCAGGTCTATTAGCAAAAAAATGACCTATCAGTGATAATACATCGATCACAGTACATAGTTTCATGATAATTTTCGAGATCTGGCTGATGTAAACACTGGTCGTATAACACCTTGTACATTTCATAAGAAAACGCGAGAGTTTAAAATGTTGTAATGATTATAATATGTATTATGTTTAGTATAACAACTTATTAATATAATGTAATAATAAAAATTATTTTTCGTTATCCATATCTTACAGCTACAACAACTATATATTTATAATACATGCATCGTTATTAAAAAAAATATTGATAAAAAAATCAATCGAAATTTATTTTTTATAAAAAGACTCTCTCTTGATACAGCGCGCAGTACTCGCCGAGCAAGTTTGTTTCTTAAACCACGGACTGATTATGAAAAGCGGAATATTACTTTTGAGGGAGCACAACTCTGTAACGCGTTACCCTCCTGCGTTAGAAACGCGAGCTCGCTTGCCATAGACAGCACTAAATTACTACAATATATTAAAGATAAATACTAACAAATATGGTTCTGTGTTTGCCTAGTGAGCTTTATGTATTTTACTGTTCTTGATAGTTTTTAAACAAAATGTACTCATGTAAGTGATTTGTATCTTAATGAGAATAAACACATTGAACTGATTAATAAGAAAGCCGACATTTACTAATGACGCGATGGAAACGTACGCAGTTTCCACCTGACCTATTAGACCGCTGGCACTTGTCAGTGTCACAATCCAAACAATTCTAACAACCCGGAGCACGCGTGCCAATGTCATCAGTCATTATGAGCTGTGCTGGCAAGTGGCAACGCGTGCCAGACTTCTTACAACTTTCCCACGTACAAGTCTTAAGAAGTTTGACAGACAATTTCCATATACTAATAATAATATTTATTTATTTATAAGTACACTTACATAGTCTACATTGACACATAAAACTATGTAAGACATAAACAAGATACATTATAAATGCGACTATATTTAAAAGTGTAGACTACATGCACAGAAGAAAAGAAATATAAAAATACGAGTAACACAAAAAAAAACTAAACTAATTAGAAAAATTTATAACAGATTTAAAAACAGAACAACAATAATCTATGCAATAACATCCTTTTTTTAAATTTGTAAATACTTTCGTTGAATATGTCGAGATCTATTAATCTATATATATATAATAGTGAAAAAGCAAATAGAAAAATCTTCAAAATATTTAGACCTCGCATACGAGATTACTAGGAAATGGAATGTGGATTCAACTATTATTGTTCCGATGGTCGCATTGACTAATGGGCTGATCGCAAAGAGTCTTAATTATCATATCAACAGGCTCTCGCTTGTTTGTTGGATCAGGGGCTGGATACAGAAGGCAGTATTTTCGATACAGCACGCATTCTTAGGAAGTTCCTCATACTGAGTTCGTGCCCTAGGACTCGACCATGGAGGTCTACATGTTTTTATATTTTAAAATTTATGTTATCATTTATATGTATATATATTAAAGTTAAGTAAAGTTAGCCGTGGTGGCTGCCGGCAGAATAGAATAGCACCCCCCTCTTCTTGCTGAGGCGCCGTAAAAGTCGACTAAGGTATCTCTTTAACAACGCAATTCAACCAGGTGTTCAGAGAAGGAAAACTCGACCAAACCTGCATTCTGCTCCCTCCCGGTCGGACTGGTTCTTCATTACATCGGGCCAGAGGGAGCTCGGACGAGAGAGTGCTTTTCTGGCTGCGCGTGCAGTTATGCACTTAAATATCTCCTGCGCAATTTCCTGTTTCCGAAAACTGGACCTCGATTTTCTTAATTGGTGTTGAAACAGTCGCCGTGGCCGAACGCGGCTAGGACATCATATATTAAAGTTTTAAGATATTGTAAATATTATGAATTAAGAAATAATAATATACCATAGCGCCATATCCATTTCGGGATGAACAGAAACATATTAGTGGCTGTACCACTTTGCGATTATTTTTCGCAGTAGCGCATTTGATCGCTGTTCTCACTTCACACAAGGTTACACATTAAAAAAAGAAAAAGAAAGAAAAAGTTTATTGAGGCAAAAGAAACAACACACAACAAACATATTTATATAAAAACAACAATGAAAGAATAATACATAACATCCCATCATGTATCCTGTGTGCTGCTACCCATCTCAAAGAGCACTCAGCTCAGCATATGCTGGGCGACGCTGTACGCGCCATCCAGCGCTCTTTTTCAGCCGACGCTCAGGGGAACCGATTGCGCGGACGTCACGGTGCTATTTCAATATTAGAACCTAACCAAATATACAAAAACATACCTTATAACGTACAATAAACAAGTATGACAATAAATACATAGAACACTTTTAAGTAGCATAGAAAAATGTAGAATACTAAATAAAATATAATAGAGATAGGGTAGATTGATAATAAAATACATTTACATACATACAGGCTGTTCCATAAAATATCAAGTCAAATTACAGAAATATCTAAAGTTACTTTTTCGTATTTAATACATGACATTTCTATTATATGCCATGCGGGTTTCCTCACGATGGTTTCCTTTACCGGTGAGCATGTGATGCCTAATCATAAGCTTGGACATCAATCCACCTTTATTAATCTTTTCTCCTGTGTTGAATGGTAATGTGCGAAATAAATGCTCTTTTATTTCTGGTGACCTAGAAAGAGATAAGACCAGAAAGAGGTATGCGTCCCCGACCACCAACGAATCCATGGAGCTGTGTTCAAAGGTCAGTCTATAGAACTAGAATTGCGTTTGACTAGAAACTATAAATCGTAGCTCGGTGCGGTTTTTGGGCTATTCGAACACCTTTTGCGATGCGCTGTATCTGGTTCAACGTAGCCGATGTTGTTGACTTCAGGCGGCATTTATGGTGGGAATTCAAACGACCAGAGATTCTTTTATACTTGTATTTTCTATCGGCGTAACGATATTGTGCACTATTTTGTGGTTGCTGGTGGAATTTGATGAATGAAATTGTCCTTTAACGTATAATTATAATCAATATATATTTTGGGTTTCTATAATTACTTTGTGCACAAATTAAAAACGATTAGGTTATCTTTATGTAAGGTCTGACAATGTGGCGGTCGCCGCACGAAGGGACGCGACGCGAGCTAGAGCTGCCCAACGTGAATGATTGTCACGGCGGATTGTTAATCGATGTTTGGAAACAATATAATATTTGTATTACTTGAATCCTCACTAAAATAAGCTTGATTCGTAATTATCCTAATGTTTTTGTATAGTTCCTTAACCTAAGCATGAGTCATGAACTTGTTGCGCGGACAACTCATCTGGTGCAACCAGCGTCTACTATTATTGGCTTATACGATGCAAAACGAATACGCAATTTTATTGAGTTGTTGGCAAATACGCTAAACAACCACCGTCTCTCAACGTTCGTGCGAAAAAACGACGATTCATACATTTAGCAAATTCATTTGTACTCTTTGATTTAAGAGCAAGGATTTTGGTTATAGATTTCATAATTAGGTTAGTTGTTCATCAGTACGTTACCAGCCTTTTTTGTAATACGAAGGAAACTCCTACATGAGATCGTCGGGGCCACTGTGAGGGTGGATGTCTCGGTGCAACTGGCCCCTAATGGTTTAAACCCCTGGAGTGTTCCTCAACTTACAGTAAGCCAGACCTAAGGACCCATATTCCTCTAACAAATCATTATCAGCCTATTTTAGCTTATTTCTGGACATACATAGGTGTCTACTGTTAAGCTCTAATGAGGCGGATTTTCAGCTCTTCGCTACCAGTTATAGCTAGTCACCTATTACAAGTCAGAGATCCACTCTACCAAAGAATTAATATCGGCCTATTTTAGCCCATTTCTAGTCATATATGTTCACTGTTAAGCGCTAATGATGTAGATTTTCAGCTATTCTCATTTAGTTATTGAATTATTTTTCGACACGTACTCGTAAGTTAAAACAGAACGTGAAAACGACGAAAATTATCAATGAAAAAAAAATGGCAAATGGTAATATACACTTAAGTAGGCACCTATTATAATATCGGGAGTCGAAGCTGCTCGCGTCCGTAGGCTTTACCCTAGTTTCCCTACACGTGGCTCCTGGGTGGTGCTAAACGAGAAGAAGTGAGGGGGTAGGGCCTCGGTGCCCGTCTGGATCGCGACCACAGTACATGGGTGTGAAGCCCGTCATAGTGACCAGTTTCGGCTTGTCGCGTTTCGGGATCAACTTGTGTATATCCAGTAGCTCATATACCTAGAGACCTTCAGTCGTGGTATATGTGGGCCGACATGACGATGTAGACTATCAATCGATTTTCATCCTTTGATAGTCGCTTTCGTTTTTGGACTACACTGTACTTACCAACAGGTACTCGGTAGTCACTATGTCGAGCCAGTGTAAAAAAGAAATTTCAAATGTAAATAAAATAGATTTCTTATTTACTATTTGTTCCTGTAACTTCTACTTTCACTGAAAAAGCTTTTTCAGTAACGAAGCTGAATTAGAGAGAAGAGAGAAACAGTGCGTCAATAAATTTAACTAAAAAACGAAAGATTTATTTCAGTTTCAATTTCGATTGCCCATTTGATGTAAGAAACTCTAAAATTTTGTAACAGACTTTAAAACAAATTTATATCGGTATATAAATAATAAAAAAACTGTTTAATATAATAACTGATATTTTAAAATTGTATGATTCAATAAATGTGTTTACATTATAAAATATGGTGTATTCGACATCGTGACTCAGTTCTATAAAACTCGACCTTCGACTAAAATTACGTAAACCTAACCGCGTGTGAAATTGGATTACGTTCTGTAGTAACAATTGACTTAAATATAACTTCGCTCAGATATTATTTTTGTTTATTTTTTTAATGATCGAGCATTATACACGAGCGAGATGAGCCCGGATGTGTCGAAGGCGGCGCGTATGTGTGCTCCACACCGCCTGATAGGGACGTCCTGAGCGTTGGGTTTTTTATATCCTCTCTTTACAGAGATAAAGCCAGAGAAAAGCTATTCGCAGCCGTTCTAACAACCCAAATCAGCATTTTCCACCGACTTACAATAAACAAATACAATTTTTCTAGAAGCTAAAAAATATTATGACTTAATTTTGGTTAGCATTATTAATAGTCCTTTTTTCACTTGGGGAAAATCCTCATAGGACCGTCTCAGCCACACAGGGGGGTTGCGCGACCGAGGTGTGTCGATCGAACTTATACCGACTTAAAACCCCAAGGTTTTTACCTTTTTTTTTTTTCGAATTTACGCGTTGGTTGACCGGGAAAGATCTTCACAACTTAACCAGGCGGGACCGGTTTTTAGCTGCGCATTGGCGGGGACTGTGGGTCCTGTAATCAATTCGCCACAGCCCCGTCACGCCGCGCCCGATGGGCACAACCTCGGGGGAAGATGATACCTTCCCCGATACTGTTCGTTGTATTTAGGCGGAGCACGTCACAACGGGCCCCCACCCTAAGCAACCACGACCCCAAATTATTAATAGCCCTATTGTAGGTCAAAATCATTTTCCTTCAGTACAAATATAATATTTAATAGAGAAAACGTTGATATAGTAAGGTCTACAGAAATGACATTGGATTGAAAATTACAGTAGGGTGCACACCATTACTCTTGTGGGGAAAGCTCGGCTACTTGTACAGTCGATAAAATTAACACTAATCATACCAACACTTTTTAGATACCTATATCCTGCTTGAATATATTATATGGATGTTAGAAAGGAAATAAACATAATAATAAATATTTATTATATTAAAAAAAACTGTATATTGATCATTTCTATTACAAAAGTAAAAATAATATTTTTTATAATGTTTGAAGGCAGTAAACACACGAGAAGACTATCACTCAAATACCTTTATTGCTCAGATACTAATTTAAAAACAATAAAATTACATAAAATAGCGAATAATTAGTAAGAGTCCGTATGTCAGGCGCGCGGCCGATCGAGACGCGTCACACTATCTCTCTCCTACTGTCCACCGCAGACGATGCCCAAGAGAGCCGTATAAACAACACGGCGTCCGCGAGAGTGGATCGGCAGAGTGCACGCTACATTTTTAATTATTGCTCATCGCATTTTTTACATATAAGTGTGTCCATTGTAAATTTTCCACAAACATATTTTTTACATTTAGAGCAAATTTTGTTGGTTTTATTTTCTTTACAGTATCCTATTTGACACTTCTTACGTTGATAAGCATCTGTAGTAGACTAGAGCAACGATTCTTTCGTATTTGTTTTCTTTTGGTTGTTCACGGGCTTCTCGAAAATCGGCGCCAAGTTCAAGTATTATTCAAAATAAATAAAACAAAAAAAAACTAAATTAACTGTAGGTTAATTAGAAAAAGTCATGAAGTCAAATGTGCAAAAACAATAAGATGATACTTGTATTTTCAATGCAAAAGTTCAAAATGGGTCATTTTAGCCGTTATGGTATGTTTAGTGTTAAGCAGCTCCTGTGAATCCGCGTCGACCTGCATGAATACCGGATCTTTACCCACTAGCTGCCAAAATAAATAATCTATCTATCTTTAATTCGTATATAGATAGATATACCTCTCCCTTTCAAACCTGTGTACGCGAAAAGAGATGTGCTATAGTTGCTACAGTAACAAATCTAAGATAGGGGATTGTATAGGTTATTAATTTTGGCCATAAGCCACTACAGCTATACGAGTATAAGCGCATCACAGACATAAACGTAAAGTGGATACAACCACTAATGTATCTCTGCTCAACCCGAAAGTGATATAGCGTAACGATATGTTATTGTTATTTATAAGAGCTTTCATAAGAGACCCCATACGACGGGTCAAGGGTTAAGCAATATAATTTTGATTGATGTTGAGACTCGAATATTGCATGCGTTTTTTAGGTCACATTGTTGTACCCGACTGGGAGCACAATACAAACCCGATATTCGTTCAGTTAAAACCAATTGCACAAGTTTACAAACGCGTATTGCACAATTGTCACCGTCAAACAAAATGTTACATACGCCCAATGAAAGTATCATTTATACAGTTTAGAAGAGCCCCGAATTAATAGATTTATAGCGGCAGAAGAAAATCATGTGTCGAAAACGCTGAGCGGTATCGCATCAGCCCGCTGTTTATAGTGTCCGAAATTTCGACTAGAACTGCTCTAACCACCGTTTGTCAAGTTATGACATCACACCACATCATTTTTTTATCAATCAGGTGGACATCGTCATGGACCGTCAAGGCCAGCTGTTACTCATCTGCCGGAGCCAAGGGTACGGCCACGCCAGCTTCGGCTCCCTGCGATGTCTGGCCTCATGCAGACCTCACCTACTATTACTACCAGTGGCGTGTATCCCATAAAAAGCATAAAAATTATTATCTTGTTATATTTGAATCTATACTAATATTATAAAGCTGAAGAGTTTGTTTGTTTGTTTGTTTGAACGTGCTAATCTCAACAACTACTGGTTCGAATTGAAAAATTCTTTTTGTATTGAATAGACCATTTATCGAGGAAGGCTTTAGGCTATATAACATCACGATGCAACTATTAGGAGCGAAGAAATAATGGAAAATGTGAAAAAACAGGGAAAATTATTCATCCTTGAGGGCTTCCATTGCGTGCGCTGCGAAAACGGTTCAAGATACAAAAAATATATGTATGAAAGAATTATTCCTCTTGAAATGATCTAAAAAAATGTACACGACACACGTATACACGTATATGTCTATTTTAAGATTAAATCACTAGAACCGTTTTTATGGTAATCAAATTTGGTCGAAATTAATGCATTATTTGTTAAGAGTTGTATCAACATAATAATATTATTCTTTATCCAAATAAATGTGTTGTTGATTAAGAGTATTTAATTGTGAACAAAATTGTCTTTGACATCACTTAATTTCAATGAACATCTTAGAAGATATTACAATAACTTATATAGCAAAACAACGTTTGCCGGATCAGCTAGTGTTTAATAAACATATTGACTTAAAATCTGGTGTTAACCAAAATAGCAGCCTGACAGTCCCTATTGGATCTAATTTTAAGTATATATATGTGTTATATGTCCAACTATAACGAGATAATGTTTTTTATTCTTTATATGGGATGCACGCCACTGATTACTTCTTTGCGGGGGTCTGGTGTCAAAGTCAATCCCTCATTTTTACATCCATCATATCACATACATCAAAGTTTTTGAACAGAATTTTATTCCAATTCTTTGAATGTAAATTTCTATATTTAGTATTAATGGTGAAAGCAAAAATCATCGATTAAGGTATTAAATCACAATTAAAATAAACTAGAACAAAAATAAAACACTAAATAATTGTTTGACAAACAACTCCAACCTATTCTTGTCTGTCATGGGGTACTTCGTAAAATGGACAAGGTAGGTATACAGTTATGTATCTAATATAATTAATTGTATTACTCGAGACATTTAATCGAAAAGTTAGCATTTAGATATTCCACTTTCAACAAATACGAAATGACAACGACTAGTTTATGCCTACTATAGCAATGGAGGTGCGTTAAATATGTTCAATACAAAATAATTTAACGGTATGTTAAAAGCCAGAATTAAATAACAAGCACTGTTTATATCTTCAGTTAATTGAAGGCCAATTGAATCAACGCTTGCGATGAACAGAATTTTTTTGTTCGCTTACGTCTGTCGTGAAATAATGTATCCAATTTCTTTAAATGTTGTCTTCATAATGACTTAATCATACATCCCTAATCCACAGGAGCCAAGTCCTTGTTAATGTGCAGATATAGTAATTTTGGGATTTTTACCCGGTAAAAGTCCAATACCGCCCAATTGCACAATCCCCGTGTGCGGTCGGGACTTTCTGATAAGGATTTTTCGCGAGTAAAAAAAATGCATCTATAGGAAAGTCTCACGACGAGATATGATAAAAGTACGTGGTCTTAATATATGCAATTGTTCTCGTGGGGGATTCAATCCTTTATACAGGGTTATAGGTAACTAACGCACAGCCTCTTAAGGGTGGCTTTGATTTATCAAGACAGACAACTTTTGTTGTACGACTTTTTCTAATTCAATTACTTTTTTTCCCATACAAAAAAAATAAAAATCAGATTTGCAATTCTGAACTTTTTAACTCTTCGTAAGGCGACGATCGCGCCACGCCGACATAGGCGACCGAAGACAGACTTACGTAGTGCGCGGCGTCTTGTGTCGCTACTAACGAAGAAAGGGGTCTGCGGCGCGGTGAGCGGGCGTGGAGACATGTGCTTGACTACTGTGTAACACGGGTCATGTCAGTCGCAAATTTGCTTGCGTGTGCGCTGACGTGTTAG
Organism: Automeris io; assembly: GCA_036320925.1. NCBI lineage: Eukaryota > Metazoa > Arthropoda > Insecta > Lepidoptera > Saturniidae > Automeris > Automeris io. The sequence goes on from JAUDJH010000008.1 coordinate 2,475,266, forward strand.
TTGTCCCAGTGACGCGTTCGTTTCATAAATCACAATGTCAAATCGATACACTAACATTGAATATACCGAAATGGTGCGTGTTTATGCTCGGTGCGGTGACAATCTGTCTGAAGCTTGCCGTGAGTCCGCGATACTATTTCCGAATGTGTTGACACCGAGTAAATAGATTTGTGAGTATTTTTGTAAATAGTTTAATTATTGTAAATAGAGTGATTCCACTTTTTAAATACGCCTACATTAAAAAATAGTTTGCAATTATCTATCTTCAAACAGACCGCGCGCCTCTTTTGGTGCGATGAATTGCTTGATTACGTATCAATGTTCGTGTTTTTCTATTTACTTTTTTATTTTTTAGTGTAGCCAGTCCTAAGCCTGGATAAGTATGAAGGGATTGTGGATTCAGTGTATAAATATGTACAGATTGTACAACCTTTGAAACATTAACTTACGTAGAGGCCTTTACCTTGTTCATTTTACGATGTTCCCTATGGCAGACAAATAATAGGTTGGTTTTGTTTGTGAAACAATTATTTAATGTTTTATTTTGATTCTAGTTTGTTTTAATAGTGTATTAGTACGTCAATCAATAAACATTTATTTTCACTATTTAACTAAATATGGAAATTTACGTTCAAATAATTGTTATAAGCGAGTTTGTTAAATAAACAAGGTATAGGGTTAATAAACTTTCTGCTACACGATCCTTAACGCTGCGTAGCAACGTAACTTTGCGCACGACTGCATAGCACCAGCTGATTGGATACCTACGCCAGATCGAATGAAAGTTGGAATATAGAGCTAACGATGACTAGATATTCACACTAAAACTAAAAAAAAAAAAATCTAACGATGTATTAGGTTTTGGCAAAAGTCGTACAACAAAAGTTGTCAGTCTTGATAAATCAAAGCCACCTTTAAGAGGCCGTGCGTTAGTTACCTATAACCCTGTATATTATACCTGTTATTGTACATCATTATGTTAAAAGGAGCAACTACCAGAGTTTCTTGCCGGCTCTTCTCGGTAGATTCTGCTTTCCGAACCGGTGGTAGATTCACCGAGATACCTAATGAACACTGACAGTAGCGTAATAAGGAATTGCTTCACAGAGAAGAATCGTTCCTGGTAAAAGTCATTTATATAATAAAATAATAAATTAACAGATATCCTAAAATATGCGACTCTATAAAAAAAGGAATGAAACGGTCTTCTAGGTCGGCAGTGCAATGATGACACTTTTTGTGTGACAGTTTTCCATAACCATATTGTCCTTATCATAGCATTATTTACTTAGATTGTTGTGTTCAATTGGTAAGGACACACCTTTTGTATTATTTTCGTAAGATTCGTTTATGTTTTGTATGTAGTTGTGTGATGTCCGGTATGTGAACCAAAAAAAAGTGACAGTAGCCATTTACTAAGCAATAAAAGCTCTTTTTATAACTATCGCAATATTTCAAAGTAAAAACTGTTTACTGAGAACTTCCCCTAGGTATTTTACATAATTAAGGAACAGTAGCATAAAAACTATAAGAAAATACATTAAAAAACCACAAGCCAGCGAAGTATAAACAAAAAAACATCAAACAAAGTAACAATAAGTAATTTAAATATTAAAAAAAAAAACTTTTATAGAAGTCAAACGTACAAGACAGTGTACTTATTACAAAAAAAAAAAAAAGTATTATTGACTTAATGGTTTACACCTGAAACCAATTTGGCTCAATACTCGTAAATACGGTAAGTCTACGAGAACTCTAAAATTTTTAAAAATTTTATTAGATAGATTTCATTTGTCAAATCTCTAAATCAAAAATTGCTAAACGCTCTCCAGGATGCGAAGAAGGGATTGATGTGGCGTATGATATTGTATGATAGACGGTATCCTGGTGGGATTCACGAATACTTCTACATTATACATCTCATCTCAATGGAGGCCTAATGTAAACATTTATTCAATATGCTAAGACAAACTTTATATGACCTTCAGGGAACTGTCAACAAAATTTCCTTATGTGTTAATACAGTTGTTGCCCGCACTGTCTTCAGCGCTATTGTTTAAACGGGCTGTGTTGCTAGCATAAGCGTATCGGTTCGGTTAATGCGTCACACTGTCCCTGAAATTATTGATAAATTTTCTAAATATAACTCTACCAGATAAAAATATATCATTCACAAATGCAACGGATATTAATAAATAACACTTATCTGTTCAATGGAGCTAATAATTTATTGGAAAATCGCTCGTATTGTTATTACTACCAGGTTTGATTCACAGATTAATTACTTCTAGAAGAGAGAAGAAGTTGAAAAGTAAATGTAAAGTGAAATGAAAGTTCTAATAAAGATATAATAGTTACAAAACTATATTTTCGGGGTGGATAAATATATAATTAAAAATTTTTTTTTGTTCAAGGATTTAAGACAATTTAATTCGTACAATATTAAAAATGAGCATAACATATAATTATGATAATTATATAAATACTTGCAAAATAAAGAAATATAGAATTTAATCAAATGTAGAAGTTGTATTTTATTTAGTAGTATGTATTTAATAAAACTGTTGGAACTAAAATGGCGGCAATGGCAAAGAAAATTAATAAAGATTATTATATTGTAAAAAAATTAAGATCATTTATAAAAATGAATGGTACATTAACACGTTCACGCCGGGAAGAATATCTACGTTTTTCCGCGTGAGACGAAACTGTCGTATCTCGTTATACGGAACAGTTAAGTGTGACCCACCAGTGAGTCACGCCGCCCTACGGAACAGCCAAGTGCAGTGACGTGCATAGGTTATTTGGACAGGGTAAGCAGAATTCGCGTAATTAATTTGAATATCATGTTATGATAGTAAATATTATATTGCTTTTATAGAAAAGATAGGTGGCGTGAATATAGAATAGATTTTAATATAAATGGTTCCTTTTTTTGTTCAACTTTAAGGAATTTAGTCAAGACTTATTTATCCTCAGGGCATGCAGTGCTTGCATCTATGGAATGAACGCTACTGGTCAAGTGTGACCCACCGATGGGTCAAACCGTCCAACGGAACAGTCAAATGTGACCCACCGGTGGATCACGCCCGCCTGAACGTGTTAATTTAATATTAAGTTACATATTACACTGAGGTAGAGTTTCAAGAAAATGCCTGCTGAAACAAGCAGACATTTAAATATTTATTCAGTTGCTATATTCTGACCTGAATGACATCTGCATACAGTAATATAATCATTTAAAATTGCGAGCTAACCTTAACAATACATCGTTTATCGCTGCAGATTCCATGATGTCAGGTACAATAGTTTCAAATTTCATTATATAATCCACTTGTTATCAATTGAACCATGGTGTTACGTTAAAGAGATAAGAAATCTTGCGTTAATAATTAATATTACTTTGCTTTTTATAAATGCTCTATTTCTTTGCTTTACAGATTAGACACTTAGGGCGGCTTGCACTGACGAATTAATCTAGTTTAAGCTTGTATAAAACGCTAGTTAATTAAATTGGTTTGATTCCGTCTTAATGATGATTTTAGTTTAAGAGTTGTTACAACTAGATTTTGATTTAGTGCAAGACAATAAGCACAGATCAGCGCTAAATAGCATTTTATATAACTCTAAACTAGATTTAATTTGTTATTGCAAGCCTCCCTTAATATAGCGAATATACAAGCTGGACCCGGCGAACATCGTAACCTCCCTAACAGTTAATGTCGTTTCAACTTTTAGCTAAATCTACTTCCTATCACACATTTTTTCTCTCCCTAATCTAAGCCCTTTTACTCTTCTCCCTTCTCTTAAATTCTCCTTCCCGCACTCCTTCCAAATTGTTCAAACATGCGATGCGTAACCTGTCGAATGCGTGAAGGTTAAATAGTCGTTAATTTTCAAAATCTCGATTTTACTACGTATGTATACCCAATTATTCATTGCATAAGAACTTTGTACATATTATCAGAAATAATATATATTCAGAAGAAATGCAAAAAAAAAAAAATCGGTAAAGTTTTTCTCAAGCTGTGTGGTGGCGTGACCAAGGGAAATAGGGATAAATTTTTTACATGTAGATTAACGAAATTAAAATTTTTATAATAATATATCGTAATGTTATATTTCTTATGGGGCGAACAGAGAAACATCAGTGAAGTGTATATCCAATTAACGCTTATATGTTGTGCACAATGACCAGTAACGCACTTGATTGCAGTTTTAATTTTTAATGTTTTTTGTTTAACTCCTAGAAGTTAGTTATCGCATAATGATTTAATAAAACATTAGCATAACTCGCTCATTAATAATACAAGAACATTCCACGGCATCTTCTGTTTTACCAAATGATGATGATGATGTCCTAGCCGGTTTCGGCCACGGCGACTGTTTCAACACCGGTTAAGAAATTCGAGGTCCAGTTTTCGGAAACAGTCAATTGCACAGGAGATATTTAAGTGCACAACTGGACGCACAGCCAGAAAAGCACTCTCTCGTCCGAGCTCCGTCAGGCCCGATGGAAAGGAGAACCAGTACGATCGGGAGGGAGCAGGATGCAGGTTTGGTCGAGTTTTCCCTTCTCTAAACACCCGGTTGAATTGCGGTGTTCAAGAGATACCTTAGTCGCCTTTTACGACACCTCAGCAAGAAGAAGGGGTGCTATTCTATTCTGCTGGCGGCCACCACGGCTTACCTTACCTTTGCTGTTTTACCAAATAACATTATGTTAACCATATTGCAATTACGAGTATTACAGGAAGAAAACAAATACACTTGATTATGAAGGCACTCATAGCAGTGTGATTGTTAGAACTACATATTTTACTAAGAATGTATTTAAAACACTGTCAAATGTCAAGACTTCTGACCTAAAAATCGACCTCACAGAGGCAATTGGAAAAGTATCCGTTGCGTTAATAGGTGTTGTGTAAGTAAGGCGTCATGATGTCATTCTGTATTGAATTGATCTAAATAAGAATGTGACACGTTTAGTACCTACTGGGCTCATTGTAAGCTTCAATGACCAAGCTGCTGAAAATACTGATGATATTGCAGAAGGAGATAATTAATATCAAGAAAACAATGGTTAGAAATGTACCATAGCACTGATATAGAATTGTAGAGTCAACAAAACGTCAATATCTATTATCATTCCTAATAAGGGATAGCAATTCTAGCAACTGGACATAATTAATACTGTCACGGTATATCCATTACGCTGTGAGCAGAGATACATTAGTGGCTGTATCCACTTTGCGCTTATATGTCGTGCCAGTAGTAGTGCAAAGTGACCAGTAGCTGATCACCGTTCTCAAGACAGTTACGCATGACATTTGTCCGCGATATTTTCCTTCATTGTTGAGCATGTGAGGTCTAAATCCGTACGTAATCTGGAAAAGCCCAGTTGTACGCGCCGGGATTCTAACCATTCGTGTTACTGCGCATAGAGTCCAGCCCATTATTCATCAGACCACCACAGCAACTGTGAAGAATTTTGCAAGCAATTGTCTCTAATATCCAATAAGGATCTAAGATGGGCTGGTTCAACCCTCAATCCAGGTATTTCTATAGAACCATATAAGGCAAAGCACTAACCTGGGTTGTAGAGGATGTCCTTGTGGTACACTGCCACACACACGTATTTACAATAGTCACACAGAGGGTATTGTTCTTTTAAAAAGTCAGAAATCACATAAACAAAAGGGAGAATCCGTCAGCGTCCGCCTGTCGTGCGTTTTAATGAAAACTTACTGTGTAAAATGGGGTAGGTATCTTTTATAAGCTCGGTATCGCCATCTACCTACATAATAAACTTAAATTAATAAAAAAATAAGTAGAGGTTCAAGGGTTTAATTCATTCATGAAGTAAGTTGTCGACGTTTAATTTTCTGCGGTCTCGTTAATTAATTGAATGTTTTTGATATCTAATAAAACTGCATCGAGACTATAAGTCACTTGGTATGAATCCAAAAGTGGTATTAAGTATTGTACTAAACTTAGATGACGATGATTCTAGTGAAGTTATATGACCTATAAATGCAATGCGTGATTCCTAAAGCAAAAGCATTTCGTTTGGAGTACGGTACTCTAAGTGCATTCATATCGAAGGTTACAATGAGTAGTGGTTGCGAAAATAGTTGTATATAAAGTGGTGATAGCACAGCATAGGAGGTGACCGATGCGTGTGTAATCATATATGTTCGAAAATGATGTACTATTTGTTTTTAGTAATGTGTCATTATTTACGATTGATTTTGTTGCCACTTATAGTGAGCGATATGAGTGTGGTTTAAGTCAATATCACAATACATAATATACTATAATGAAGCCGTATTTCTTGTAATTCGTGTGGAGTATCATGTAAACCAATTATAGTGCCATCTTCTACGCTATATGATGTCTAACCTTTTTCCAAAATTTTAGACCAGTTTTTTATTACTATGTTATTTCGACGTGGTGTTGCCTGCCTCACGGTCTTACCGGTTGCACGGTGGAGAGTGTTCTCAGGAACTACATTCTTTGATTCCACCAGCCTCATTCCATCACAAAACCACTAGACATCGTGTCGGATACCATCCGTATGTGGTGGATGTTCCTTATATCCGCACGAAAAGATTCGCTTCTACATTCATCATGAGAACGGCTAAGGAGTGGAATATGCTTCCAGCGGCCATATTTCCGCGATTTTATGACCTGGGAGTCTTTAAGAGAAGAGTGGATTGGCATTTGTTGGGCGGATGCGGTTCATCATCGAACTCATCTTCACCTTCCACCAGGTGTGATTGAGGTCAAGGGTTCGCCTGTAAATAATAAAAAAAATGTTATTTTTTATAAAGTTGATTGAACCAGCCCATAGGCATTGATTTAGATGCGCTTTTGCAAGAAACATCATTGCAAATAGCAGGTACTCGTACATTGATAATCACAAGATGCCTAATTAATTTTTTGTTTTCAATAATGTAGTTGATAATACTCTTGATACCAACTTGGTAAACTAAAATCCTTTTTTAACTTAAAGATTCTTTTTCGAATTCCTAACAGTCTATATGCGAGAAAGCTTCCGACATAAAGCTTTAACAAAAACTAGCCGAGTGCTTTATTTTATTTATAAAAGTACTCGAATAGTTGCGTAAATATTTGATAAGTCAAATTTGTGCTTGGTCAATAATAATGTCTTTTCATTGGGCACGTATATCACAATCTTCGCGGAGATGGAAAACATCTTGAGTCCACCCACATTTGATGTATTATTACGTCGGTCACCACACATCGCAATCTCGAAGAAAATGTAAAATCACATTTTATTTACCTTCGTTTAAAAGTTTTGCGTAATTTTATAAATGTTCTTAAATATTTTAAACAATTTTTAAATTTGATTCAAAATTTCAGGTCAATTCAAGTAGTATTCTTAGATCGACTTCTACTTGGGTAAGACAATCGGTTTCATTGAGATTTCTGCCATGTCTGATTAGTTTTATTATCGATCGTACAGGTAATTTGTTCACGTTCAGTTCTTTTGATTTGGTCATGACCTAATTTTAAATTTACTTTTCGAGAATTTTAAGCAGATTTCAAATCAATTGTTACGTATAAACATCGAAAGATATAGTTAAATTTAATATAAAATCGCGGAAAGATATCGCCAATGCTGTATGCTTGTAGTTCATACCATTGAACTTCTAAGCATATCAAAATAAACGGACCACCGTTTGCGCGTGGGCTGGCCAACAATCGGCACGGTTTGTTTGTACTATCTTCAGCTATTCCGGGGTACACGACAATATGGTGTGGAAACATTAATCCCTTGATGCTGAAGCATGTGTTACATATTTTTATTGTGCGAAACGGGAACATGTTTCTACAGTAACACAAATGTTAATTTCTCGGCTACCGTCTAATAATAACCGTAGGCTTAACACTGATACAGATATAAGTTTCTACAATGAAGATTTTTAAAGTAGCAACTTTAGATAAGGGTTCATACACCATACTATACTTGTTTTGATTTAATCTTTATTTAGATTATGTATTTCCTCTCCTTTTTGCGTATTTATCGCATCCCAATCAGGATTGCTATAGAATCAAATTATTAAGTCAATCTGGAATGTTATCTGTTAACATACTTATGCTTCTTTTACAGATACTATAGACATAGTCTATACTGAAGATGTTTAAAAGATTATCATCTGTACTCAATATCAAACCTTACTTTTAAGTCCATTTAAACAGCTAAAACAATGTGATACATTTTGTTAAAATATGATCGGTTTGGACTTGGCAGCCTTCTCCCATTTATTAGGTTAATATTATGAATAAACGCTCTGAGGGCAATATTTGCGCTTTCGTGGGCTACTATGTATTATGCTTATAGATGAACTAGATTAAATTTAGACATTATTGAAAATACAATAAGTACTTTAACGTATCTGCTTCAATCTTCAATTCCATTGAACCTATTCGACATTTATTAGCATTTACTGAAGTGAACGGTTATTGTGTTTCGGTTCCGAGAAACCCATTACCATCACATTACGTGCTCGCGGACGTGTCGCCGCAAAACCGATCTATTTCTGATGTATTTCTATGCAAATTCAATGGGGTGTGGTTAAGTTGGTTTTGTGCACTGATTCTTCATACAGAATTATTGCATTTATACCTTTTTAAGGAATATGTAACTTTATCAGTGATCTTTTTCAATTTTAAAAGTTTTGATTCCTCATGCATCGTGTAAGGTATTTTTGTTAACGACCAGTAAATTGGCATGAGATGTTTTTGACATAAATAATCAAGAAACTCAGAGTTACCTCTTTTGTTTTTATCTTTCTTATTTTAAATTTACGATATGTGTTGAAATAGTGAAAATTTTGTTAGAAGTGAAGAATCTTCTTTTAGTTCTTTCCATTTAATTTCAAGGTTTACAATTTTGTTAATGTGTTGAATCAATGCATGATTTCAATCTAATATACCAGTTACACGCTACATGATGCAGTCATCAAGGAAACGATGCGAATAATGAAGAAAGTGTAAAAAATAGCACCTACACGCTTGTTAAATTAATGAGGCATGGAGATCTTTCGAACTTGCTAAAAAGTTTATTTCTCATGTAACAATTCCGAAATCACGTAGTTCTTGAAATTTCTTATGTAATATTTTTAGACTGGAATTATTTATGTATGTATACCTTCATATATTATTCGGTTAATAATTTCAAGCAATATTTTATTACAAAGACATATATAATAATATTTAGTTTTGTTTTAGTCAATAATTATATTCAAAACCTGTTGTAACGTCATCTCACTACTCACATTTAGTCGTGAAAACCGATAGTCGTAATAACCGGTGATGTTTTCAAGATACTATCGGTCATATAGCATTCAACCAGAATCTTTGTTCTGGGTTCATATAACCGGTATGTTGTTCTAAACGATGTCGCCATGAACGGTTTAACTATAAATATGATCTATAGCCATAGTCTAGGGCTGAGGGCATACACAATGCATTTGCATTCCGATTTGTCCAGCCCATCGCACCTCAGCTCGCTCAACTTCTTACTACCGACCCTCGAATCCGTCAGGACTATACATTTCTAGGTTTTTCTAGGTCGGTTACATTTTTTGGTAAACTCAGCACTTTAATCTAGAGGTTGTTTGTATATGTGGGCATTGCTACTACGAACCGTGTGCCCAGTTCAGGTCAATTTCTGGCATTTAATCTGGTGGACGATCGAGATATAGTACGATATCGATAATTATAAACAAGAACAATAATTATTTATATATTACATCTATAATTGTATATCTATTTGAATTATTGATAAAAGTTCTCTAACTCTTAGTTTTGCTGAGTTGTTGTGGTGTGGAATGGTCTCCCGGCGAGCGTGTTCCCACCGTCCTATGATATGGGATCCCTTGAGCGTGGCGTGAAGAGATATTTGTGCAGGCCGGCATGATCGCTGCGACTATCATTGCTTTTTGTCTGCTATTGGTAGTCGTCGTCATTTTTGGACTGCACCATGCTTACTATCAGGTATGGTGTAGTCACTGTGCCGTGTCAAGATAAAAAAAAAGATAAGGGCTGTGTTCATTTCTTTGTCAAAATAGAATTGAAAAGAACGTTCGATTACGTGGTTTATTTTGATAGCAATATTAACGATTTGACATTGAAACAAAAATTTATGACCAAGTTCTTGAAAAGTCGGTTATATTTATGAGGTTACCGTGTGCTTAATTTGGGGTTGAGATATCGCGTTGCTAACCACACGTCTAGACGTGTGGGTGGAAGTTAGATAAACGATGATAACAAGTGAGATCTTGGTTCTAAATGCTTTAAAATATTACGAAAACCAATTTCCGAATGGATAAAAATTCCTCAATAATATAGACATGTTTTAAAAATGAACTGACATTAATAAAAATTTGCATTCCCTTTACCTATTATACTGGATTATTATAGGAATTTTATATTTATCGACATAATTGTAACTTTGAATTCTAGTTTGGTTCACGGACTATAGACATCCAAAGAACCGTGACTAGTGATGAAAATGCCCGAGAATTTTCCCAAAGTGCCCAAAAACTTCCTTGGGAATATTCCCGGGAATTTACGAAATGTTCTCGGAAGTTTTGGGCACTTTAGGAAAATTCCCGGGCATTTTCATCACTAACCGTGACCCCGAGTTGGGTAACACTGTTAGAGCAAATCGATTTTATATAACACTAGCTGATCCGGCAAACGTTGTTTTGCTATATAAGGTTTTGTAATATCTTCTAAGATGTTCATTGAAATTAAGTGATGTCAAAGACAATTTTGTTCACAATTAAATACTCTTAATCAACAACACATTTATTTGGATAAAGATTAATATTATTACGTTGATACAACTCTTAACAAATAATGCATTAACTTCGACCAAATGTGTTTACCATAAAAACGGTTCTAGTGACTTAATCTTAAAAGATAGACATATACTGTCGCGGACATTTTTTTAGATCATTTCAAGAGGAATAATTCTTTCTCAGATATATTTTTGGTATCTTGAACCGTTTTTGCAGCGCACGCAATGGAAGCCCTCGAGGATGAATAATTTTCCCCGTTCTTTTCACATTTTCCATTATTTCTTCGCTCCTAATAGTTGCATCGTGATGTTATATAGCCTAAAGCCTTCCTCGATAAATGGTCTATTCAACTCAAAAATAATTTTTCAATTCGAACCAGTAGTTCCTGAGATTAGCGCGTTCAAACAAACAAACAAACAAACAAACAAACAAACTCTTCAGCTTTATAATATTAGTATAGATTCGCAAATTTAGACGTTTGACTGCTCAATATTGGCTATGATCGTAATGTTAAGGACACTCCACTTTAGTGTTAGCGCTGGCAATAAATTCGAATCAAGTCGTTGACAGGTGGCCCCGACCGCTACGGAATTAGTATAATTGTGTCTTGTTCATTAAATGAATTGTTTTATAGCATTCTTAATCGTTTGATAAACTGCCAATGACGTTCATTGAGATGTAGTTTAATGCGTGGATAGACCATATATCCATATTTCTGTACATTATTTTTGGGAGTCGAAGTTGCTCGCGTCCGTAGGCTTTACCCTAGTTTCCCTACACGTGACTCCTGGGTGATGCTAAACGAGCAGCAGCGAGGTGGTAGGGCGTCGGTGCCCGTCTGGATCGCGACCACAGTGCACGGGTGTAAAGCCCGTCATATTGACCAGTTTCGGCTTGTCGCGTTTCGGGATCAGCTTGTGTATATCCAGTAGCTCATATACCTAGAGACCTTCAGTCGTGGTATATGTGGGCCGACATGACGATGTTGACTATCAATTAATTTTCATCCTTTGATAGTCGCTTTCGTTTTTGGACTACACTGTACTTACCAACAGGTACTCTGTAGTCACTATGTCGAGCCAGTGTAAAAAAAAAAAACATTAGAATACAGTAGCAACGTTTGTTCTGGCGTTACAGAGCATACATGAGGCGTCTAGTTTCAAAACCCGCTGTAACCTATTTTTTTCAAATCCCAATCATTTATAAAAACTTATAATTAATCTTGATTTACAATCACATTCTTATAAGGTATTTAAATTATTATTATAGAGTAAAGAAGCAAAAAAGAAAAAAATCATATATAATACTAGCTGTGTCCGCGACTTCGTTCGCGTGGAATAGTTATTTTGGGCATTTTAGTTAGTTATTTATTTGGAAATTGTAATATCTTCTAAGATGTTCATTGAAATTAAGTGATGTCAAAGACAATTTTGTTCACAATTAAATACTCTTAATCAATAACACATTTATTTGGATAAAGATTAATATTATTACGTTGATACAACTCTTAACAAATAATGCATTAATTTCGACCAAATTTGTTTACCATAAAAACGGTTCTAGTGACTTAATCTTAAAAGATAAACATATACTGTCACAAGGATGAAAAATTTTGTCCGTTTTTTTCACATTTTCCATTATTTCTTCGCTTCTAATAATTGCATCGTGATGTTATATAGCCTAAAGCCTTCCTCGATTAATGGTCTATTAAACACAAAAAAAAATTCAATTCGAAGCAGTAGTTCCTGAGATTAGCGCGTTCAAACAAACAAACAAACAAACTCTTCAGCTTTATAATATTAGTATAGATTTGCTTTGATAAAAACATTTCAAATTACTATTTGAACTATTAAGTAATTTTGTACGAAAAATCGTTTTAGCGGGTTTTAAAACTAGACGCCTCATGTGTGCGTTATTTATTAAATATCACATTGTATTACAATTATTCTTACACACATTCTCCCATCCTTCCATACATTACTTACCAACCTTAAGCCGATGTATAGAATAGAGAGATGGATCACCACAATTTAAAAAGGTTTCGAGATTTGCTAAGTTCTCTAAAATATTTGCACAGACACAGCGACTGCTTTTAGTGCCTCCTAGTTTATTGTGGTATCCACTACGAGAATTGTATGGAGAAGGAACCAGCCGAGGTAATTTCTTGTTAATATACTTCACAGAGATTTATTTTTAAAACGAAGTTTTTATCATATCAGCTACACCGGGATTCACTATAAGCACTTTACCGGGTTTTATGCGCGATTTTATTTATTCGCACATAAGTCCCGCCCGTTAAAGTATTTATAATGAATACAAAACGCCAAAGTTTAAAATACGAGTATGTTACGGCTAGGGTTGCCATTTGTGAGTCTTTATCCGAACATATTTGACTTTTTTAGTTTTGTCTGGCCAAATATTTATGTATCAGATTTTTCTAGTTTCAGTAGGCTTTTTTTATCTACCCAATGATGAAAATTATCTTTGTTCCACCCTCTCCCTTCCTGAAAAGAACCACGCGCGCGGGTTTGCGGTGTCACAGCTATACGGTATCTCACATCCCGGCCAGGACTAAGAGGTTCACTAACTCATTCTTTTGCCGTGTCGTTGGGCTGTGGAATGGTCTTCCGGCGAGCGTGTTCCCACCGTCCTATGATATGGGATCCTTTAAGCGTAACGTGAAGAGATATTTGTGCAGGCCGGCATGATCGCTGCGACTGCCGATGGGTTTTTTCTTACCTTTCGATAGTCGTTGGCGTTTTTTTTGACTGCACCATGCTTACCATCAGGTTTGGTGCAGTCACTGTGCCGTGTCAGTGTAAAAAAAAATATAATTAGGGCCATATTAAAACATAACGATTTTAAACGGAAATAAATTCATGTTTACAAAAATAAATTTCTTTTATGAGTTGAGTGACAACGTAAGAGCACTCCTGTGGGTACGGACTTCAATTTGGGCGACCAGCCATAGAAAAAAACCCAACGGTTTTCTACTAGCGTTCCGAAGTGACTATCTTGAGAAGAAGTTCAGACAGAAACTCAAGACTACGTCGGAGCAAATAAGCATAAATCTATTTAAATTTTTATTTATTGTTGTTATTAATAATGATAATTTCTTGGCTAGGTAAAGTGAAAAGTTCCGTTAGTACTGATAGTTCCGTTACAATTTACCAAGACTATAGAAGTTATGAATATGCAAGATTTGACGTCATATCAAGTAATATGATATTGTGAGATACGGTCCTGACGCTTTGATCGTCTGCATCTGACGAACAATAACTGGAGCGTGGGAGATGCATTTAGACGTTTTAATTAAAAACTATTCTTTAACATAACAAATGCATGTATAATTCCTTAATTAAGATCAACATTCTAATTAAAATTCTCACATGTCATTAAATGCGGAGTTAACGCTACTTTTTGATACTTTTTATTGTTTTTAGAAAGAAACATTGTGCAGTAATGGATACGAAAATGCAGTATACGCAAAATATAAAGAGGTGACACAAATTATTTAAGCTCGTTGTTTTCACGGCTTATGGGTGAATCCTGGTTGAAGGTGCTTGAACGATGTTGTATCATGTAGGCTGGTGGGTGGTGACTTGTCTCCGCCAGCGCTCGTTCGCGCTATGGTCAGCAGAGACAGGGCAAGGCAGGCGGTCCTCACGTACTATGAGGAAGTCATGGTGAGGAAGGCGGCGGCGGAGAGGAACAGGAAGCCAATAGCCTGACAATCCGATCCGCCGTCAACTCCAAGGAGGAAGGCCTCTAGCGAAGGCCCTCCTCTTTAAAACCGGATAAGACGCCTGGGCGGTGCGCTTGAGGGAGCGTGCCAAGTTGGTTAAAAAAGATTATGAGTTATAATAATAAAGGATTACCGAACAGGCAAAGAATGCATTTTGCCACGTGGCCTTCGCTTCACTGAAGTAGTAACAGCTGTGTCCGAGCCTGATAAACTCCGGCGGGCAGACATACGACATTTTCGTATTGTTCCTCTGGCCTTCCACGCCTTTACCTGTAATCAACATCAATAATCAATATTACCACACTGGTAACGAACACAAGTTAACAGAACCATTATTACCTCTAGGAAATTACCCAACTTATAATAACCGTCAGGAAAACGTTCAAATTCTACTTTCGATGTCATCTCTGCCTCGCTTAAAGTCAAATGTAACGTGCGATTAAATGAAATTAATGCTGTAAAAAATATCATAAGCAACTAAGTAAATTAAATCATTTTAAACAAAGTAAGACTAGAGCTTTCATATAAAACCTGATATTTTATTTATAGAGCAAATTATAATCAATTACATGAAACAATGCAAGTATTTAATTGTGCTATTGTTAGCATAATGGTTAAATGAGTCTCACCGTTTAAACTTGGACTTTGATATTTGGAAAAAAAAACTAAGATATCAGAAAGTGTAAGTAAAAAAAAAATTGTGTTAAAAAGAAAATGGTGTCCTTTCTTTTACACTGTGTGGACAGATAAGTTTATTTCTTTCTTTATTACAAAATATTCTGCTCATAGTTAGATCCATTTAATAGATCCGGTAAAATAGTTGCAATCGAAAATCAGCGCTGCAGACTTCCTCTGTGGCTAAGCTGATGGAGGTCCTATTTTCGCCATGTTTATATATTTTTGTATTTTTCTTTTGTTTCTGTATGTTGTTTCTGTTACTGCATTTAAATTTCTAGTTTTTTGTTACTTTGTGGTGAAATAAATACATTTCATTTCAATTGTAACTAAACGATTCTCACTGTCACATATTGTACGAAATTCATTGAAGCGCAAGAATTTTATTTCCTTGTTCCATATTTTATTTTCATTCATTGCCATTCAGCAGTTTACCTTTAAATATCTTTTCTTATCAATACATATATGTTCTGACTTTCGTGTGAAGTTGACAATCACGAGCCTTAAGGCAGAAGTAAATCACTCAACTACTGCGCTCAAAGAATCTTATTTTATTTAAGTACTTAATACCTTTTGAGCAAAAACAGTTTGCCAATTAAACTATAAAACGACTTTATCTATAATCATAATAGACACAACAGTAAAACAAATAATCTAATTCGGTCGAGACGAACAAAAAATAAAAACAGAACACTCGCTAACAAGATTTTGTTGAAATAATACCTATTGTCTTTACATAGTTTATCGGGAGGTCAAACGGTCTGTTAGTTCTTAATCTGTGTATTAGTGTTAAGATGTAAAACTATGTTACCAGCCACATTGTAAAAAATCCCTTAAAATATTTCACAATCTCACTTAAAACTATTTAAAAAATTCCAATTTCATCCAGTTTCATTTTTATAGCGTAAACCGGCAATTACGAAATCAAATGCCTATTGCATGTAGATCTTGTAAAAAAAACATTATTTAAGACCAAACGTGTTTTACGTTAAAAAAATATTTTGAAAAATGTTCTTTGAATATATAATCAGGTCGGTTCGTGATAAAAGTTAATAAAAATCAAAAACATTGTTTATGTCTCCAAACTATTCTTGTCATCATATTCGTCTATATACAATCTAATTTTATACATTAATTAAGGCAATTGAAATGCCTATGAAACCTTACAATAGTTTTGTTATTATTCTCTAGTAGGATACACCGGCTGCCCAAAATCACATCTGGTGGAAGATGAAGATAGAAATGACAGAGCGCATTTGCCTCACAAAAATATATTCACTCTTCTCCTAAAGTCCCTCAGATCGTAAAATTTTGGACAAACAGAAAATATTTCCCACCAAAAATACCCTTTCCAAATTTAAACACCATAATTAAGGGGAATAATATTTTAGTTGGCATCATTGATGTAAAGTAGAAATATGACATCAAGTTATTGCTAAACTTGTTCTCGTTCAATGCCAAAGCCAACAACCGAGGAGTCTCGTAATGTTTTTTATATCCACACTCTATACATTTATCGCCTATACTAGAGGGCAGACCTGGCTATGCTTTGCTTTGTTTTTCTTTACGTATAACTAAGACGATTATTTACAGAAATTACTTTTGTAGAGGTGGAGTTCACACAACACAGGAAGGAGAATTAAGAAACTTGAGACGTTAATATGTATATATTAATAATATTAACAGTTTTTCTTAATATTTATAAAGCGCACCATTGAACGTCACAAATTCCATTCTTATTTTTTTTGACATATTGACATTTATAAAAAAGATGTATATAAAAAGGTAGCCTACACTTTGACTTTGTTCAAAAATTATGGTAACTTAACAATTTTCTCATTTCTGGCTTGGCTCTGTGAATATTTAGGATATATTTAAATTAATATGATATATTGAGTTTTTTGTGAAAGTCGAATTTATTCTCTGAAAAAATTCTTAGCAAAGTCAAAATAGTATATAAATCTCAGCCTTAGTATGAGACAAAATATAACAGGGAACTTTTTTTTTTAAATTTACGCGTGTTTGTTGACCGGGAAAGGTCTTCACAACTTAACCGGGCGGCGAGCGTACCTGCTTCCTGTATTTTATATTAACTATATTTCTTTCGCACATATACATTTGAAGTAGTGCTATTTCAGTCTCGGTTCGTGTGATTTTCATTGGTTATTGTCAAATCCCTATTGATATCATGTGTTTCTCCTCTCTGCGGATAACTAGTGCCTAAATAAACAGTTACAAAGCTCCCGCTTTCACGGAGGATCCATTTCTTTACTCTGGTTTTAAAGTAGCCTAATATTTAATTCAGACGTATGTCACCTCTATGTAAAATTATATTAAAATCCCTTCAGTAGTTAAAGCGTGAAGCGCGTGTACCTTGGAAAAAATGGACAAACAGAAAAAAAAATGTCGTCTATGTCAATAGCAAATCCTATATCAATTAGTTTATTCAAATAATATATATACAGACAACTTTATTACAATTTTATTACTATATTTACATTTTATTATAATGGATTCGTAACGATTAAAAGGAATGTGGATAGTAAAAATTCCTTGCAAATTACTCAAGATCGAATGTCTGTGGTCTGGCCTCTGGTGGTATTCAAGATAACAATTATTTATAATATGATTAACAGTTGCTTCCATCATACGTTAATCCTTAAATGCCCCGTTTTTTATTTTTAATAAATAATATTAGAAATCGTCCGGGTAATGGGAAAAATGCAGTATTAAAATTTATACAAAATTTTTCTTTATTGTAGTCACATTTTTTTTTTCATTTTGATATATAAAAATATGTAAACCTACGGGAGCGAGACCTAAGGCCCAAGCCGCCGATAGTTACGAGCTCAGAGCGAGGAACCTCCTCACAATGCGTGCCGTATCCAGTAATACTGCCTTCTGTATTTGACCCTTGATCCAACAACCAAGCGGGAGCCTCATAAGAAAGTAATCAAGGCTCTTTGCGATAGGCCATTAGTCAATACGACTATCGCGACAATTATCGTTGAATCCACATCCTATATGCTGGTAATTACGTGTGCGAGGTGTGGTTTTTCTGATACACGATATTGTCATCATGTGGTATGGTGATATCAATAAGTATTGACCGGCACACCGACCGAAATACTACCACAATGTCAGGTCTGGTAACAAAAATATAGATTTTTCTTTATTATTACTCTCTTTATTCACTGAAGTGCAAAGGCCTCCCTTCTCTTTTCCGCTATGTTTGTGGCAATCATGGAAAGGGGTTTGGACATTTAACCCACCACACTTGTCCAATCATAGCTGCTGGGTGTGTACTATGGGCAGAGAAGGTACATGTAGTAGCAATTTACGTGCAGTTCTGCATGCCGTATACATTAGTCGGCTATTACGACACCTCAGTATTATGAAAAGGGAGCACTCTTCTATTCTGCCAGCAAATCGTGGGATTTCCCGGTAGAATAGAATAATGCCGGTGATGGCGCGCTGCCTCCCTCTCAGCCGGGCAGAGACTCACACAAGTTTACTGCCTGGATAATACATTCGTAGCCGATAGAGTATGAGCTATCCATAAAACAATATAGGGGTTACAGCAGAAAGAGATATGACGTTAATCGATGGAGCCTTTTTCTTCCTGACTCGACACCGTGATTACACCACGCCTGATGGTTAGCATGGTGCAGTCCAAAAAACGATAACGACTATCGACAGTTAAAAAACCATCGGTAGTCGCAGTAATCATGCTGGCCTGCACAATATCTCTTTACGCTACGTTTAAAGGACCCTATATCACAGCCTAACGACACGGCTGCAGTAGGAGTTAGAGAACTTCTTAGTCCTAGCCGGGATGTGAGTTACGGAATAGCTGTAAGCCCGCGCGCGTGGCTCTATTCAGGAAGGGAGGAAGTGTAACAAGGTTAAATAACTATTCAGAATACTCGCTTTGATACAGACGGTAGAGAACGCTTATTGAGACAATATCTCTGCGCAACTGGAGCGGTTCAAGATCGTCAATACGGTGCATTTACAGGTTAATAGTCACGCCAAAAGGCGCAACCCCAGATCATTAAAATTAATAATGTAAACGCACTCAATACCCAACGCTATCTGGCGTACTTCATTTACATCTTAACGTTCTCGCTTTAAAATCACAAACATCGCATCGCATCCATTTTCTTTATAATCGCATATAATTAATACTAACTCGCTATACTCATCACAAATCATCAAACACCGTACTCCACATCACATATATTCAAAAACATACACAGTGAGTGATTTTATGAAGTGCCTGAATACCGCTGGCTACGGTAAGTACTTGATTTGTCTCAAATTATCGCAATCTTCTTTATTATAAATTATCCCGCCTACGAGGGTGCATTTGTGCAAGGGCATAAGGTCAATAACTTATCCCGGGCCGCGTAGTTAATATATAACAGTAATCGGATGAGGCGTATGTTGACAAAGGAATTGTAAGGCAGTATAAGAGCTAGAAAAAATAAACATATAAAGAAATGATAATACTTACATTGCGAACAAAATATGATGAATAGTATGACAGCGGTGGCAAGGAATTTCCCATTCCTTTCTAAAGCTTCCATGTCTTTGTATTTATCTCAACACTCACTATTCACTTACACTGAGACTCAAAATTGCACTCAAAATTCATATTTTACTAAAACGATTTAGTGAAATCTTAATTTTTCGATTTACGACATTGTAATAAGAGATTCAAATGGACTCAAAGCGGAGTAATTCCTCGAGGGGACACCTGAAACAAAACAATCTAATTAGTTATAATTATTCGTAAAATTAGTTAAGGAACGTTATAGTGAAGATTAATTAAGTAAATAGTGTAATCCAATTAGCTAATGATAATATGTATCCTTGAGAGTATACGGGTTTTATTACAAAAAGCGCTCAGAATTTACATAAAGCTTTTAGATTGAGAATCTAGATGATCAACTTTTTATTCCACATTTTAACGATAGTTTTTACAAATATATTTTTTTTTACACTGGCTCGACATAGCGACTACAGAGTACCTGATGGTAAGTACAGTGTAGTTCAAAAACGAAAGCGACTATCAAAGGATGAAAATCCATTGATAGTCAACATCGTCATGTCGGCCCACATATACCACGACTGAAGGTCTCTAGGTGTATGAGCTAATGGATATACACAAGCTGATCCCGAAACGCGACAAGCCGAAACTGGTCACTATGACGGGCTTTACACCCATGTACTGTGGTCGCGATCCAGACGGGCACCGACGCCCTACCACCTCGCTGCTGCTCGTTTAGCACCACCCAGCAGTCACGTGTAGCGAAACTAGGGTAAAGCCTACGGACGCGAGCAGCTTCGACTCCCAAAAATGTCTCTATAGTTTGAATAACCTAACCTAATTTATGTCATCAAAAATAGATGGGGACTGTGGGTCCTATAATCGACTCTCGATTGATTTTTTTAACAGAATTACTTATTTTGTCATTATTTTTATACACGAAATAACGATAGTTTTTTAATGTGCGTGGAATTACTTCGTCGAAGCTTATAACAACATTATTCTCAAAATTTAAACTTTTACATAACTATATGTAAAAGTTAGTTTAATCAACATCTGGGGTTTTTAGAACCCGTAGAAACAAAAAATGTAATTAACAGGTCAGAACCATTACAATTTATGAGTGTAAAACGATTTTTAATTTTTATTAGGCATAACAATGGTAGCAATTTACTTTTTAGATTTTAGCAACAAGTTATTCGGTACTATTGCCTATTTGAGTCTCAGTAGCTGTATCTACTTTCCGCTTTTATGTCTTGCCCAACGTGACCGGCGAATGACCGTTCTCACAATATGTGTACACACGACATTTCTATTAAGAACATGGAGTTTCCTCCCAATGTTTTCATTCACCGAGGACTAATATATATCTGCTCACCCAGAAAGGGATATAGCGTTACAATATACTAATTTATTAATATTATTATAACATATACTGCAAACCCTAAACCATACTACCATATCCCCTATGTATGTTATTATAATATTCAACCCAATGGTTTCTTGGAAGAAATTGCCCTTAGAGATTTAGCCGGCCATGGAGCAATATTAGAATGATAATATTATGTTTACGGATATAATATATTTGGATGGATATAGGTTGTATATAAGCCCTGCT
The DNA here is from genome assembly GCA_036320925.1 of Automeris io. Taxonomy (NCBI): domain Eukaryota; kingdom Metazoa; phylum Arthropoda; class Insecta; order Lepidoptera; family Saturniidae; genus Automeris; species Automeris io. The sequence goes on from JAUDJH010000008.1 coordinate 2,496,691, forward strand.
CCACACGGAAAAAAGAAGAATATCTTTAAACCTAAAAATAATTTACTACAAAATTAAAGTTGAGAGAGTTTCATATACACGTGTTTGCATTATTTCGAAAGCTTGGTACGGTTTACTTAGTATTTGGGCTGTAGAAAGCCTAGCCATGCGGAGAAACCTAGATTTAGGTCGTAAAAGTATTTTAAAGCGGACGCAAAACTGGATCATTTTGTAGATCGCAGACGGACGGAAAGCTGTCAATTAACATTATGATATTTCAAGCGTGCCAAAAAACGTTCGTCTGTTAAAAATTTTGATTTGTGTTCAACGTGACAAAAATAACCAAATAGTGGTGTAAATTAAATAAAAACTAGATCAATAAAATGTACTTTCGGGTTTCTCCAAACGATAAACTAATTTGGGCATCACATGCTCACCGGTGAAAGCAAATATAGTAGAGGGCATATACGCATGGCATCTAATAGAAATGTCATGTGTATTAGTGCTGTGAGAATGGCGATTAGCTACGCTCTTGGTCACGATGGGCACGACAAATAAGCGCAAAGTGAGTCCAGCCACTATTGCATCTCTGCTTTGGGTAGTTAATAATCCAATTCTACACGTAATTGTACACACAATTCTACACCACAGTAAGCCAGCGTCACGAGAGGCTAGTCTTAATCTCCTGGCGCTATGTTCTCATCTAACACTTCCACTATTTTCGTGTTCATATAATATATGAGTTATAAATATATTATTATAAAATAAATAATAAATAAATAAAAAAAAAATTAACTATGAGCCAGAAAAATATATAATTAAGGTTAATTCTATTTATTGGATTTTTTAAAAATCGAATGGTTAGTTTTTAAAGTGAGCTTCTGCATTTTAATTTGCAATTTTTTCATATTTATAATGTGAAATAATAAATGCAGATAATAAAGACTAAATTATACTGAAATCGGCGTAAAATTGCAAATTCTTGTGGCTCAGATAATATCGCTTGAGAACCACATATTATCTATGCTCCTAGATTTAATGAAATGCTACGTCAGAACAATCTATAAAATATGTTCTTCTGTATAAATGGATATATATAGCGAGTATTTCGCGACCTGGCAGCTGCTGGGAAGGCCTGGGTGGAGTGATTATGACATCCCAGGGGTTTTAGTCAGTAGGAGTCTGACACACCGGGGTCGCTGCCCTCACAGATGCCCTGATGGTCTTATGTAGGATTTTCCTTCGAGTTACCAAAAAAAGGTCAAATATCGTTTCAAATCAAATAATTTATTGCACTCCATAATGTATACAGATACGGTTTTTTTTAGTAAAAATATGGACCCTGTTGGGCATGGTATCAATGTAGGTAAGAGGACTTCAATACTCGCGAATATTTCGTTTCTTATTTGAAAACTGATATATATTATATATCTTCACAAAATTACTGAGCAGAATGTCTCTAATAATTGTACTGTAAACATATACAATTGGATTAATCTATACCAGTGGTCGCCCAGTGATCAAAATTCGACCGCAATTAATTTAAATCACAAGTTAGAAATTTACGAGTATTAAGGTTCTATTGTCAAAGAACCAAACAATATTAATCTATTCTCAATTTGAACACAGACGTTAACCATAAACAAAAAAGTGTATATGTATGTATGAAACATTTTTTTTATTGATTTAATGTATTTTTTAAGCATTCTTTTTAAAAATGTTAGCATTCTGCACTCCTCTATATATACTATAAGTGTATCAAATTTCAAACTCTTCCGTCCGCGCAATATTCATAAAAATGAATAAAAAGCTTTTGCTTCACATAGATATTTGAGAAACAAAGGGAAAAGGACTTGCTCCAACTCGAAAATTTCGAAATACAGAGCTATGTATTATAGATAAACATTAAGATATTTCGTATTATAATTTATCAAAAGCTTTCTAAGACAGCTTAGGAAGGATTATATTAATCTTTCAATACACAATGATAGGCAATTGATGCGCGAAATTCAATACTCGGATTGTCATACGATCCATAAATCACGCTCAGTATTATCTCTGCAGTTTCACTTATGTTTAGATAGTGGGAGTGTGTATTGGATGACACTGATACAGTTTATGTATGCATGCTTCAAGAATCAATACATAAAAAATCTATATCGCACTCAACTCTCCAGCATTTCGTATATACGGTAATTTGCAAGAATTTGTATATATGCGAGTGGCTAGAAAAATTTTACTTGCGCGATGTAGGTTAGTAATTATAAATGTATAGTAATGCACATATCTGTATGCGTTTGTAACTGCTAATCTTACAAGCGGCTAACCGATTTAATATAGTCTCACTAATGTATTGTAGAAAGCTGCTTTTAATATTTCATTTAAACTATAAGTACACAAGTGATCTGCATTTTTTTAAATACGTGATGTCGCTGATAAAACCTTAAATAGTAACTTAAATGCAATTGTTACTTAATGCAAAGTTAAAATGCTGATTGCATTGTTCGTTGGTAGAAATTGTATTGTTCAAAGTATTGGGTCATCTGATATATATTACAAGTTACAATATCAGTTGCAGGAACACGTTTATTCGCAGGAACACGTTTATTCGCAGGTTGGTGCAGTGAAGCGATTACCTTTATGTAATAATATATCTTAACCACTGATACGTCGTTAGTCTTTTCTATAACTGATCTAGGAAATTTATTATATTTTATTTTAGAATCATGAAATACAAGAAATCCATTCCTTAGCAACCTATATAATATTATCTGGATGACAAGTTTTTTTTAAGCGAACTGCTGAGTGCCGGGAAAGGCATTTCCAGTTCAACCGGGCTTAGGGGGCGAGCACAGAAGGTGCTCAGCCAGCGAGTTTATGGGTTGGGTGGCAATGCAAGGACACCCTTGTGGGTACGAACCTCGACTTGGACCGCAAGCCAAAATAAAATACTAACCCCACGGGTGATCTACTAGCGTTTCGGAAGTGACTACTTTAAGAAGATGGATGACAAGTTATTTGAGAGCTTTTATATATTCCGTCTTACAGAAAAATTTAGCTTGCGCGATGTAATTTAATAAAATTTTATAGAAATCGTTAATACATATATTTGTACGCATTTGTGCTCGCTAATCTTAGAAACGGCTTAACAGATTTATATGCAATTGTAACTAATGTATTGTGGAGAGTCGCCTTTAACATTTAGTGTTTTTTAATTTTATTTTAATCGACTCATAAATAAAAAAGTTGTGTCAATTTAAACTAAGGCGATCGATTATTGAAAAAAAAATAGCATAAAACAATTGTTTAGGAGATTTGGCTGGAATAAGTATGATAATTATATTTTAATAAAATTATAACCCCTCGCTATCGCTGTGTGTGCTTGGAAGATACATATATGAGAAAAAATATAACCATAATTAAAGTACTACTTCCAAGCGAAGTAAGTCGCAGGTACAGCTAGTATACGGATTAATGACAGATTGGTTTATAAAGTTACAATTTTTAAAGTATTAAAACAATCTGAATTGCTTTCTTGCTAGTCAAATTGTTTGTAGTTGCTCTCAAATGTATTTTAAGACTACAGGCTTGACCTCTATCACTCCCAATGGGAACTGAAGATTAGGCCAAATGTGAATTGCGTAACAAACGCCTATTCAGTAATAATAATATGTCGTCACTCTATATCCCTTTCGGAGTTACATACGTTTGTGGTTTTTTTTTTCAGCATGTCCTACTTTGATGGCCTGGGAAAGACCTTCACAACAAAACCGGGCTCGGTGGGCGAACGCAGAGGGCGCTCAGCCAGCGAAATATATGGGTTGGGCGGCTACGCAAGGGCACCCCTGTGGGTACGGACCTTGACTTGAGCGGCCGGCCAGTTAAAAAACGAACCTAACGGTGATGTACTAGCGTTTCGGAAGCGACTGCCTTGAGAAGAAACGCTGAAAGAAACTCAAGGCTGCGTCGGAGTGGAACACGTTTGTAGTTGTTATCCACTTTGTACTAATATGTCATGCCCAACGTAACCAGTAACGCTGATAATCGCCGTTCTCAGGGCATCTAAACACAAAGTTTCTATTAAATGACTGCGGGTGTCTTCGCGATATTTTCCTCCACCGGTGCACGTGGGGGGCCTAAATTTGATCATAACGCCTTTTCACCCTTATTTTAAAGGATCTCAAATCGTAACCACGTAATAATATAGGCGTGGGGCGTGTACTCTCCACTCCTTTACTGTTCGCATTATAGTTAAAGCAATAAAACTTTTAGTATAGATATGGGAAATATCCAGCACATAAGCGTGGTATCCAAAACCGCGTCTTGTAGTGAAAAGGAGAAGATGGAACCGCAATAAGTAGTGGAGATACATGTAACATTGAAATTGTTTTGCAATAAGCGTACGAAAATAAACATTTCTCCTCTTCACTTCTAAATATAATTACCTAAATCATTGCTAGTTGATGATGTAACGTATATTATGAAATTTCGGCTTGGAATGTTCCATAATAGAGATGAGATAAATATATCGATACAAAACTTTTAACGGTTATGAGTAATATATAAGTAATCGATAATAATAATAATGAATACGGTGTTTTTTTTTTTGTTAACATGGTGCAAATTCCGGACCGACAGGAGAGGGCCCCGGCCACTTCGCCGCACCTCTTTCTCTGCCAGATACCTAGACATCATGACTCAAGTCGTCGCGAGCCACGTAAAAGTTTATTTGTCTGCTAGATTTAGTTGCTTTTGTATCGTGCGCCGCTTTGCGGTGAGGTTGTGTGGAGTTAAGAAGATTAGAACAGCAGTTTTGTTTGTTTTTTGTATGGAAAAAAACAATTGAATTAAAAAAAATTCGTACACCGTCAGTCTTGATAAACCAAAGTCACCCTTAAGAGGCTATGTGTTAGTTACTAGTTACCCTGTATAATTTTATTTGCCGGAGGGACGCGTTTGCTCAGAGCGAGCGTGACATCCACCGGTAACAATAGTCGGGCAGTAGACTTGAGGGAGTTTGCTGCCCGGATGAGAGGGCGGTGGTGCGCAGTGTCTAGCGCGCCGCCTATGAAAGAGGTACTGGAGGCGTGGGCTCTTTATTCCCATCCCTCCCAGAGAGGAAGCCTGAATAAGGCTGTTCGCTCCCCGGGCGACTGGACTAATTTGGTTTCCCAGGCCTGGGTGGAGTGTTAGAGGGACACCCGGGGGTTTTTAGTCAGTACAAGTCTGACACACCGGGGTCGCTGCCCTCACAGTGACCCTGATGGTCCAATGTAGGATTTTCCCCCGGGTTACCAAAAAAGAAAAAAAAAAGTATAATTTTATTTATGTTTTTATGACATAGTTAAATATCAATACTTATTCGTTTGCGTTAGAAAACGATAGTTCCTCATCTCTATGCTATAATACATTAATTATGCTAACACAGGGGATTAGGAAAGATTATCCGCCCCGCATGTAAAAATGCAAATTGTCGGCATAAAGTTTTTATACATATTTCTGTACATATTATTCTAAATAGAATTCAATTTTCCAGTTTTGGCTTCACATTAGGCAAATGGTATTTTATAGCAAATATTTAATCACGTGTAGGCGGATAACCTGTTGGATAAGTAGACAAATCATAATACCATACTTTTAACAAATGTGTTTTTAATATTATAGAGTTTTTAAATCTCCACCACAACTATCTAGAGTATATTATAATATTAAGGATGGGCAACTTTAGATCCGTCTGTAAGTATAGAGATTATGTTAGCATAAAAAAAATCGCTTTATAGTTTTTTAAATGTCATCAAAAGTATCTGGATGGAGAGAATACACTGGATAAAAGATAATTTTACAACCTAATAACCATAGATGTTCAAAATGTAATCAGATTAATAAAAATGATTAACAATTACATTTTACGTTTTTTACCATTAATATGACTGCATTTTGCTCATTTATGTTTTAAACGCTACAAAATCCCAGATTGTATACATATTTATCATTTCGTAATGTTTTAAATGGATTTAAGCATGATTACAGAGCAAGAAAATTAAAATTACGACAACATTTTGTAAACGTTCATCATTAATCAGATTACATTTTGCCCATTTCTGCTAATAACACGGCAGACGCCAGGGTTAGAAAATTTTTAACGCGTATCGAGATGTTAGTTATTGTAGGTAGAACTGTTATAGTTACGCTATTGTTATTTTAGCTATTTTAGTTTTGTTGTGTTGTTTGTTATCGTTATTAGTTTCTTATAGTTATTAGTGTATACCTATACAACGTATTATATTATATATACATATTATTTTAGTATGTGTTAGTAAACTAAACTGAACTTTAACAATAATGTAGAAATTTACAAGCAGCTTGTTTATTGGAATCCAAAATAACTGTAAAAGCTTTCTCTTCGAAAGCTAAGTGCAGTGAGGAGAATTTAAAGTACCTACTTCAAAGTATTTAGTTACCAGGGCAATATGTAGCTTCCACATAGATTCGATTTCAATGCTTTTTTATTATGAAACATGATAGTAAATATTTATTTTCGTAAGTTAAAATATAACAAAGAGAATAATGTAATTATGTGTTTTTTATTAACTTTACCGCTGCTATTAGTCCAAAATGTTTAAGATTATCATAAACTGTTTCAATGCCAAATGATTTACTTTATATCGAATCATACGTTTTGGATTTTTTTCTAGGATTATCGCTAATGCAGGAAAGGAGGTCCAAAAATAAATTTAATTTCCTTTTGTGAAAACAAACGACGGCTGTAGAGAATAAAAAGATTTTGTAGGAATGGAATGTAACAAACCTTAGAAAATCAGGGTTTAAAATAGAGATTGTGTCTATATAAATTATTGGCACGGAGGGCAAATAATACGAGTAATGTTGTAATATAGATTTATAAAAAGGTATAAAAATTGTGCAACAGTAGGCCTCGAAGTATATAACAAAGATATGATATAGTAACTGTTATAGTAGTTACACCTTCCAGCTTGCTCCCTTCAAGTAGTGGCGTAGTGTTTCTGTCCCAAGACCGTACACAGGATGTGCTTAGTCAGCACTAAAAAAGGCGTGACCGCCGGGACGGGATCACTCCTAGGCTGAGATTTATAGATGCTATTTCGTTTTTGATAAGTTCTCAAAAAATAAATTCGTTTTGACAAAAAACTGAATATATAATAGGAACTAGAGTATAGCCATAGTATTTGCAGAGCCAAGTCAATTTTTACAAAATCGGTGACCTACCAAAATCCTCTGACTTTCATTGAGAAATATTGATTATAAAGTTTTAGTACATTTATCAAAGCTATTTTAGTAATCCCAGCAGTCGAGAAGCTCGCAAAATTTATAAATGTATTTACAATAGTTTAGTGGAACCTTAAGGTTTCTCTATCTTCTATAATGTGTCTATAACACCTAGTGTACTGTTTATATTTTTATTTTTTATATCTATATTTATGGTGTAGCTCGATAGGGCTGGCATGACAAAAGGCCTTTAAACACATTGATTAAAAAAAAAGTTTTAGTAAAGTTTAAGCAAATTAAGATTACGTCTATAAACCTCAGCCCTAGCCGTTCGGAGCTTTTAGTTTGTTAGTCTTTAGCTTAGCTGCCAACGAATGTAGCCTTGAATAAATCTTTGAAAATGTCTGACTGCCGTCTCCCTAATTTGTCTTGGTACACTAGGTCCGCAGGTATATCTCCAGTGTGTGCTTTGCTTTATATAATATAACAAATGCTCCCGCCACATGTCGCAATTTAAACGGACGTGACGCGACCTTCGGTTCCTTGTACAAACACATTTATATATTATTTTAGGGACTGTCGTAAAAGTTGTACGGTTTTATATCGTCCGTTAGCGTTTAACTCATGTAAACAAAAACATATCGATTTATCCATATGTTGTGTCATATTCGCAGCGCGAACAGCTGCGAATATTGGGATCAAAGTTCCCTCTACGTGCTTTGTATTTGAATTCTAAGCTTGAGTCTTTATTACCTTTTTTTAAGTCTGTGTATTGGAATACGTGTATTTATTTCTCGTAATAAATAGTTTTACTATGTATATGAAAGCAAAAAGTATATTAATTTCTTTGAAATACTTAAGTATAAATATTATTAATTAAAGCCATCGACATAGCTCCGAGGATTAGCAGGTTGAGGCGACAGTGGGCTGGTCATGCCGGGCAGTAGACTTGAGGGAGTCTGCTTCCTGGATGGGAGGGAGGCAGTGTGCTGTGTCCGGCGCGCTTCCCGTGAGGAAGATTTGAAGGGGTGGATTCTTTACACCCACACCTTCCAGAGAAGAAGCCTAAACAGGCTGTTAGCTCTCCGAGCGTATGTAAGAATCTGGATTCCTAGGCTCTGGTTGAATGATTGAAAATACACCCTGGGGATTTTTAGTCAGTAGGAGTCTGAAACATGGGGTCGCCCCCCACACAGTGGTCTTATGCAGAATTTACGCCCGTGTTACAAAAAAAGTAGACTGGACATATTTGCCGAAGAATATTACATTTCAGCGAATCAAATATGATTGCAAAATCACCACGTATAAATACTACGTTCTTCTTCTACTTTATGAATGTTTATTGTTTTCAAAATAAACTTGTTAATTTATTGTTACTATTTATTGTCTAATCCAAATTCCGACCTTACGAGAATGTCAATATTTAAATAAAATTTCCATTAGTATTGTCTTTAATGGTTTAACAATCCTTGTTATCGTATTTCTAGGTTATGGCAGTGTTATGGAACCGAAATGTCAAACAGGTATATTTAGAATTATGATTAAGTCATAAATAATTCGAGTTCGAAGGTTTCTCCTTTGCTTTTAACTTTATAAAGCTTTATAACAATCTATTTCCTAATTGTTGTTGTGGTGACTTTTTTTTTAATTGGGGAAATCCTCATTGGACCGTCCCGGCTACACATGGGGGATGGTAACCGGGGTGTGCCGGACTTTTACCGACTAAAAACCCCAAGTTGACCTCATCTGCACTAAGACGGGACTGTGGGCCCTGTAATCAATTGCTCCACAGCCCCGCCGTGCACTGCATTCCTTAAGCTCTATCTCGCAGGAAGGCATTGCGGCTACCTTCCCTCATCAGTCTCACGAAATTTAAGATGAACGATTCCGCTCCACCAATCTCTACATATCGCTAACTGTTGTGGTAGCCTAGTGAATAATGGACCGGAATATGTGCGGCAACGCGACTGGCCGTAACTTGCTATCCCGACAATAACCTCTCGGTTTTTGCAGATAAAGTACGGATTTAGGCAATACATGCTCATCGCTGCAAGAAAACATCGCGGAGAAGCCCGTATGGCATATAAATAATAGAAGTGCCATTTCTAATTGCCACAAGAGAAGCGATCAACTGCGCTACTGGTCACGTTCAGTGCGATTAATGTATCACTGCTCACCCTGAAAGATATATAGCGTGATGATATATTATTATTATTATTAACTATTAAATTATAGAAATATGTTTATTATCCTTATTATTGAATGTTTTTAACAAGTTAGTGAGAAATGGCAACGTATAGCATGTAGACGCCGCCCGATACATGTTTGTATTAAACGCCCTAAAGGTCGTTAGAGTGTTACGGGACGCGCGGGGTAAGAGGATGCACTCGCGCACGGGATGCTTGCTAAGTCCGTCGACTACCGAGACCAAAGACTAGAGTACGTGCGTGTGTGTCGCAGTTCGGTGTGCCTTACAGTGCAAATAAACAGTAAAACGCCAAAATCCGTGTCTTTCTACCAACACACCCACGACCACCGGTCATAAACGTTTATTGAATGAAGAGTAAAGAATACATGTAAAATTATTTTTTCTTTTCCTTCAAATTCATTGTAAATGTATTGAATTTATTTTCGTGTAACTTTATATATATTACATAAAGATTGTTCAACATAACAGGTTTTAATGTTTACAATTTATTTAAATAATAATCGCCTAAATCTCATGTAATAAAATGATCGATATTCCATTTCTTTTAATAGTAATTAACACTTCACATTAATTTAATAGGGTTTATCATTATTAATATACTCGTAATCGACTCATTGGGTCAGTTGATTGATGATTTGAATAATCTATGCAAAGTATTGATTAAGTGTTGGAAAGCTTTTAAAGCATCTTTTTTACATCGTATAAATTACAGTCGTCATATTTAAGGTTTGTATGTTCGCATATATCTTCTAAACTACATGAAAGGATTTGCTAAACTTTTTGCCATCATTTTAGAAAATATATTCCCTATCGTTCGCGTATATATAGTTTTTTTTTAAAAGATCAATAACCGCGCAGGAATATATTACTGATATCATATACAACAACTTTTGTTCTGTGATGACGTACGATGGTACGACATTCCTCTCTGTTCTTGACATATTGGAAAACATTGTTTAAATTTTGATTTAGACTTTGTTATTTTTTAATGGGCTTCGACTCCTGGGCTGTCTTCTGTCGATCTTACAGTAACCATCAGCTCTTTGAGGTTAAATGATATTAAAATACTATTAAGTTAAGCAAACTAAATTTAAAACGTCAAAATATCTAATTGCTTCAAAAACAAACTCGATTTTTTTTATGTTATAGAGGACTACGTAGAAATGATGAATGTATAGCGATTAATTTTTCTTTTTCTTAATTCTAACACAATACTGTGACTGCCTCTTTCCTGATGGAAAGCACAGTGCAATCTAAAACCCGAGTACGTCTACATTATACTTCGACGCAGCCTTGAGTTACTTCCGGCGTTTCTTCTCAAGGTAGTCGCTTCCGAAACGCTAGTAGATCACTGTTAGGTTTCATATATTTTGGCTGGTGGTCCAAGTCGAGGTTCGTACCCACAGAGGTACCCTTGCATTGCCACTCAACCCATAAATTGGCAGCTGAGCACCCTCAGTGTTCGCCCACCCGCCTGGTTTAGTTGTGATCACCTTTCCCGGTCAATCAACGTACGTCAATTCGAAAAAAAAAGCCGGGTACGCCTATTATAGTAATACCTGCTGTTAGTTATTGAGATCATGCCAGCCTAAACAAATATCTCTTCAGGCTTCATTGAAAGAAACAGTTATTATAGGAAGAAGGGAAAAGCTTGCTCGAAGACCATTCCACAATCCAAAGACCCGATAAGTGGTTTGTCATCGGCGTGTATCCCGTGATTAGAAAACTAGGATCTCCTTTTAAAATCGCTTTCTTAAAATGCTGGTACTGTGCACAGTATCACATTACACTCATATTGTGTGTCGTGACTATTGTAAAACTATCAAGAACAAAAGAGGGTAGAAGGATTAACTTTCCGCCTCCAACGAAAACTCAGCGGGAAGTGAGTTTGTTCGGTACCATGGCATATTTGTAATCACGTCGAAACCTCAAGCTATAATTAAATTAACTGATTCGCGCATAAGTATCGATGAAATATTTATAATGACCCAACAAATATTAGAGAACTTCTGAGGTCTAGCTAAAATGGAAATCATTGTAACTGTGGCAATGGAGCTGTGTGAAACTGTTTACAGATTCAAACCCTTTTGCCATTTTACAACTATAAAAATAAAAATAATTATTAATGTATTATTGGTTACCTTGAAAATGTTTTTATAGTCTGGCAACACCGTCAGCCATGTTTATTTCATATTTCGAAATTATTTCAGAAATGTGGTAATAATTTTAGTCCCTATTTCGAAATTAAGCACGTGTTTGTAATATAAACAATGTATTTTAAGCAGAAAATACATAAACTAGATCGCGATTCGCGATCATACTTTGGTGCAAATCCGTCGCAAGTGTTTACAAACAGAGATGGACAAAATGTAATCTGATTAATGATGAACGATTACAAAATGTAGTCGTAATTTTAATTTTCTTGCTCTGTAATCATGATTAAATCCATTTAAAACATTAAGAAATGATAAATGTGTATACAATCTGGAATTTTGTAGTGTTTAAAACATAAATGAGCAAAATGCAGTCATATTAATGGTAAAAAACGTAAAATGTTAATCATTTTTATTAATCTGATTACATTTTACCCATCTATGTTTACAATGATCAGATTTTAGCGACTAAAAGTAAGCCGCAGCTTTGTTTACGGTGGTCATGATGAAACATGGTCAGGTTCAGGATGGGGACTCTCAGTCCGACCAGTTAGTGATCCTTGAGAAGTTGGTAGAGCATTGTGATGAGTTCTGCCTAAATACAATGACTGGTATCGGTGAAGGCAGCACTTATCCCCGAGCTTGTGCCTAGCGGGCGCAGCAATATGGGGTTGTGGTGCATTGATGATAAAACCCGCACCTCACTAATGCGCAAAGTAGTCGCCGCAGGTTTGTAGCCGGTCTAAGACACACCCTCGGTTGCACAAACCCCGTGTGTGGCTGAGTCGGTTCTATGAGGATTTTTGCCAAGTAAAAAAAAAAGATAGCGACTACTATGTAAAGGTCAAGCGGTATCTTATTCTTATGAATGTTTTTAACTAATTCAAAGTGTCATAGAATTTGCGAAGAAACTACGCAGTTAAATTTTCAGTGCAAACTATGCCTTAATAGGTAATCCTTCAGTTTGAATAAAATCTTGAAATATTACATTTTCATATAATATATTTATCAATACATATAAATCTGTTCCTCACCCTATAATATTATTTAGATGAAAAATTATTTGAGAGCTAAATACCGGCAAGAGAGTAATTTCGTTTGTGCGATTACTTTACTAAAAATGTTTCAAAACCACTGGTAAATTTTATACACATATCTGTACGCGTTTGTATATGTTAACCTCAAAAGGTTTTAACCAAGTTGGATCCAGATTTGGTTGGTTTCCATCCGGCTGCAATGTCTTTTGCAGGACTATTTAATTTTTTTATATAAATTCATGATTTTAATAGACAAGAACTTCTACCATCCTGTACATTTTTTAATAATCAAGAGATATATTAATGACTGTATCCACTTTACTCTTATATGTCGTGCACAAAGTGACTCGCAGCATACATAGACAAAGGTTTCAGCTTGAAATAACGATTATCTTAACAAAAGTTCTAATTCCATGCAATCAAAGTCGCGGGCGCAACTAATATTTTAATAAAATTGTAATATTTCTAAAATAATTTGTGATTAAACTGCACGGTGACCATTTACAATGCATTCGAGTGCAACTAGCCATCAATAGTTGACCTCCTATTTTTAATAATATTTTTAAATGTCACAATATTAATAGAATAGAAAAACAAGTAGAGATAATTAATACATTTTACAAACTGTGCTGATAGCTATGTATGACACCGACTTCTTTTGCTTGATTCTTGTTTAAAGACAGTGTT